>CP085834.1:1422375-2844750 GCA_020809705.1 Calonectria ilicicola | reverse complement strand
TTGCTAAGGCTTCCTGGGTGCGACCTAATCTTTCAGCTAGCTCCCCCTTATTTGTGGCAGTGATCGCTTCGATGACCAAAACTGTCTTGGAATACTCCTGAAATATACTGGCTGACCCCCAATGCACCATATTGGCGAATCACTCGAGAGAATGAGTCCCCACTCATATGCATGTTGGTTCATAGCATTCAGCTGAGCCAGGGGTGCGTTCATGGTTCCATTCGAACAGAATACAGGAGGTTCCCGTATCTCGCATAGATCGTAAAACCTTCGCTTTTCTCGTTACAGTTTACCATATGTTGAATTTACAGTAATTTGTGTCCTGTTGTCTTTTGCGTTCCCACCTAGATTATCTAAACTGCAATACTTTTGAACATCCGGTCGCCTGAAATACGATGGCCCTTGTTTCCTACGCCCCGACACAAGCCCTCTGGCATCCAAAGGAGGTATTTGATATCACTACAAACGAACAGAGCCAATTTCTTTGCATTGGTATCAAGAATGATGGGTGCAGGTGCTATTACAAATCTCGTCCCACATATTCCCATTCACGAAAAGAGCATGATAATTACGTCGAATTTTTAATATCACGCTTATCGAAAACGCACCCGCAGTTTGTACAGTTAGCGAATATAAATGAGCTAGCACAGAATTTATTCTGTGGTGTTGGCCATTCTGAGGGCCCGGAGAAAATAGCTTTGCGGTGGCAAAGTCAACTCGTTGTTGTCAATCGCCACTGTGTTCGTTTGAATCCGTTTTCTTTTCTCAATGTCGCGCAGCCAAGCTTTCTGTCAGCGCAACAAACATGGATCCAGCGTACAGAAGACTTAAAGAGGATGTTGGAAGTATCACAACGCAGCGAGTCCTATTGGAAGAATATGTATGAAAAGACATTGCTCGACAAAAAAGCAGCGGAGGAATCAAGCTTATCTAAAGAGAAAAGATTGCAAAAGTCGGTTGCTCATTGGAAATCAGAACACGAAAAAGCCATGAGTGAAGGGGTGGAGCAGAACAAGCGCATTCTGAGCCTGCAGCAGTTGATCAAGACCAAGACGGATCGTGTGGACCAGCTTTCTAGTTCTTGGGATGCAGCAATGGCGGAGAAAAATTCTCTGCAGATCAAATCTCGAGAAACGGAGATTAAGCTTCAGTCACTCAAGGCTGAGAAAAGCCGGGCTCAGGAAACGGTGAGGGGTCTACAATCACAGGTCAATAGTCTCCAAGAGCGAGTAAAGCTTTTGAATGATGAACATTCAAAACTTAAGGCTCAAGTCGATTCCATCACAGAGCAAAACGTACAGCTTTTGGTAGACTTGGAGAGCAAGAGCTTGGATGTTCAGAGGTTTGAGGCTGAACTTGAGGAAAAGCGTGCCCGCAATGTGGCACTGAATGACAAAATAAATAATATGACTGCTCTGGAAGAAAAATTAAGAATAAGTATATCAAAATGCTGGCTTCATCGACTACGAAAGTGGATCGCATCAAATTGGTCATGTCGAGGTGGATATCTGCGTATTGTTCCTACTCTTACTGGGAAAACGATGGATCATGAACTCGAGCGCGTTAATGTGGCTTAGGCCCAACTCAATGAATGATAAATGGAAATATTGGATCAAGTCTTTTCACATTTGTATCTATATGAAGATGAGTTGAAATCGATCTGGTGGTTGGTGAATGCAAGAGAATTATTGAACATGGACCATCTTTATTATCGGCGTCCTTTAACTTTATTAACATTTAAACAGCCTTCAGTATACCCTTGTGGTTCCTTGAGTTACTGCAACAAACGCATTCAAGGCATCGTCAGGTCCAGCACCCACTCCGAGAATATAGGTTCCTGCAGCTAAAACCCATTTATCAGCTACCCAGGACGCGGTATCCTTTTTCTGAACTTCCATTGTTATCTCAATATAGTCCTTAGGGTTTAAAGAATTCGTCTTCTGGAACCCACAAAGTATGGCCTTTTCATGGCTGTCCTTGGGCCACGCATATATCTGGACCACTTCTTGTCCAACCATAGTTCCTGAATTCTCGACTACGATACTCAGCGACCAGGACCCATCTTTATCCGTGACATTATGGATTTGTGCTGAGAAATGGGTGAAACTGAGCCCGTACCCAAACCACCACTGGGGTGTGACATCCTTGTGGTGAAGGTACCATCGATATCCAACTTGACTATCCTCTTTGTAGATAACTGTCCCATCTTTCCCAGGCCAGGACTCTAAATCAGATTCGAAGGAAAGATCAGAGTACTTTTGTGGCCAAGTGATGGGAAGCCGCCCTGACGGGTTGACGAAACCAAGGAGCACATCTGCCAAAGCGTTTCCGGCTTCCTGGCCACCGTACCAAGATTGCAAAAACGTCGAGGCACTATCGATCCAAGGAACCTCGACTGGAGAGCCTGATTGGTTGACAATCACCAAGCTTTCAGGCCGGTGCATTCGGTTAAGCAATTCAATGACTAGCTTGTCTTGATCGCCTGGAAGAGCCATGGATTGCCGGTCGTAGCCTTCACTTTCCCATTCATCGCTGAGTCCGAGGACCGCCACCGTGATTTCGCTCTCATTTGCGATTGATACAGCTTCGGAGATCAAAGCCTCAGAGTCGGCAATCTCTTCCTGGTATCCGATTCGGAGAGACGGGTGGGATGAGAAAACGTGGTTGGCATCTGCATTGATCCCGCCAGAGGACCCCAAGTCTTTATCCACCCAAGCATCGATTGTTACACTATACACTTTCCCAGCCTCCAGATGCTTGCTTCCGATACACTCGGCACTCCCAAACGAGTAAAAGGTTTCCCCAGGTTCAGTCCACTTGCTATTGTCGACCACAAGCTCACCATCAACATAAATCTGAGAAGCTCCCACACTGCTGAGGCTGAATCGGTGGGTTCCAGCTGTTGACGGCGTAAGCGAGGAAGAAATTCGCAAAGAGTAGGGTGGAGGGTCTTCTGTCTGGAACTGCTGAGGCGCACTGTCAGACAGGTCAATGTTTGAGCTGCCACGATATTGAGTCTGCATAACCGGACCAGACAAGTCTACTGATTCAAAAAAGTCAATTTGAAGCATCGGTTGATTTCCGTGGGATGAGGGACTTTTCCATTGAGAGTTGTCAAAAGGAGCAAGCCACTTTCGCGCATATGCACCCAGAGCATACTTGACACGGATATCAACCCCTTGCTCCGCTGCTACTTTCTGAAATGATTCCATCGGTTGGGCGAGATATTGTGGGTTCATGCTGGCAGATCCACCGCCTCCTGGAGTACCCCAAAGAGCATTCGGTCCAACAAACACCACCTGTTTACCTGCGAGCGCATGGAGATTTAACGGCAAGGTAGAAGTCGAATTCTTTAGTAAAACAATTCCATTCACAGCAATTTGACGCATAAGTTGCACATCTTGAGCTGATGTTTGGGAGGATTCCTCACGATCCCGAGATTGCTTTGCATGCTCTTCAGTAAGTCCTAGAAGCCCAAACTTGTTGGCCAAATTTAGGATGCGTGCCGCAGATTTGTCAATAGCTTGCAATATTTCAGGGTCTGCCTCTTTCTGCATAACCTGTAGCAACTTTGTCCCTCGTTTCTCTGGTGGACCAGGCATCTCAAGGTCTAACCCAGCCTTTAGGCTTTCGATAATAGAGTTGGTACCGCCCCAATCACTCATTATGAGACCTTTGAATCCCCACTCTCCTCGAAGAACATCCGAGATTAGGCGAGAATTCATGTCCATATGTTTCCCATTGACGGAATTATAGGCTGTCATGATACAATCTGGGGATGCTGATTTGATCACCATTTTGAAAGGGCGCAGGTATATTTCTCGCAATGCGGACTCCGATATTTGGCTGTCAATAGTAAATCTTTTATGTTCCTGTTCGTTTCCGACACTGTCGCATCTTGTTAGATACATAATTTCACGCCTTGTTGAATGATTTACAACATCATCGTGACTTACAAATGCTTTGGTACCGCCGAGACCTCTCCAGTTTCTTGAATGCCGAGAACATATTCTGAAGCCAGGGTTCCACTAAGGAAAGGGTCTTCGCCAAAGCACTCAAAATTGCGCCCTCCTAGAGGATTTCTTGCACAACAAATGGTTGGGGCCAGCAATACTTGCGTAGCCTTTTGCTTCGCTTCTCGACATAGCAGTGTCCCCAAGTTCCTCATTTCGGGTGCGGACCAATTTGCCGCCTGGCACACGGGGCCAGGGACAAATGCTGCTGTTGGGCCATCCACAGCAAATTTCCCCCGGGCTCCTGAAGGGCCATCGGACGTCTACCGAGTCAGTGGAAGGTCTGCTTAGATTTATTCTTCAAATACCTTAATAGATCCAATTCCTAGGCGTGAGATTTCCTGGGTTTGCCAGACATCAGCCCCAGAGAGAAGCGATATTTTCTCTTCTAAGGACAGCTGGCTCAAAAGTGCATCAATATCTATAGGAGACATATTTGCGTTGCAAAACGACTGATTCTACGAGCTGTCGTAGACCAATTTGGGCTGAATCTGATCTTAATTTTCGGCAATCCCCGTTGTTATCGGAGATCCAGCAAAATCAAAGGATAAACGGCACAGATAATAAACGACCGAGGGGAGTGTCTAAGGGTCTTATCGTGGAGTAATATGATTGCAGATGTGGGTCATTATAGGAGTAGTGGAAGAAGTAGATGACATCGCTCTACAATGCTCCCTGGGTAGATTCGCCATCCGAGGGTCGGTTAAATCATTGGCTTACTTGTCTAGAAGAACCAATAATAATACAGCCCAGGGCACCGTGAAAACTTGCTATGCATTGATTGATTGGCCAGATGAAGAATGAAGTTTTATCGTGAGCTAAACTGGGTGAGCGCGGCAAACCTCTCGCAAGGAGTGCGAACTCCGCGCAATTCAATTTGATTGGCAAACGCCTTGTTGCCGATCTTATCAAATCTGTTTGCCGGAGACAACTTGATACACTGCCAATGGCAATCGTTTCATTGGACAGCTCTTATCTTGGTGGTACGCGTGGTTATCTTTGGTCAAGTCCAATCTTATCTTTCGGCCAACTCACTAATTAGTGCAGTGGGTTACTGACACGGCTCAAGCTACGACGTGATATTCGGCAAACCATTTTGACTGCTTCATAATAGATAAACTCTACGACAAACTAAAACTAGGCATGCGTGAGATGGTGCAGGCAGAAGGGTATCGTTCAATCCGGATGTATAAAAGCATCTTTGTTACACTCCATTTTGTCATCGCATAATCGTCATTTTCGCCAAAATATTGGTATCGCTACTTTGTGTATCATGGCGCCCCCTCAACCTGAGAAGCGCGACCTCCATGGAACGTATCTCCTTGTGATGATATGTTTCGTTGTGACTGCAAACTCAGCTACCCAAGGATATGATTCTTCAATGATGGTAACTGATTTCCCATTGAAAAGTGGTCTCCTTCACATACTAAAAGTCGTTTGTTAGAATAGAATGGATTGCAGATCATCCCCGCTTACACGGACTACTTTGATCTGTCCACAGCGACTCTTGCGTTAAATGTAGCAATTGTCTTTGCAGGTTCAGTCATCGCCATGCCTATTGCTGGACCTCTGGCAGATAGGTGGGGCCGAAAATGGGGCATCGCAATCACAGCTATCATTTCAATTGTTGGTGCTGACATTCAAGGTGGTGCTGTACATGAGGCCATGTTTTGCATTGGAAGATTGCTCATTGGTGTTGCTATCACAACCGGATCAACTGCTGCCCCAGCGTATGTCACTTCTACAAATATCTTTGCTCGGCTACTCACATCACAACCCAGGTATATTGCCGAGATTGCGCATCCAAGTAATCGCGTAATGTTGACTGGTCTTTACGGCACGACATGGTATATTGGTAGCTTGCTTGCTGCAGCGATTACCTATGGCAGTCAATACATGGATAGCACCTGGTCATGGCGTCTTCCCTCGCTGGTAAGTCAATGCTGCAGTATTTCGTTCATTAATTAACCGTAGCCAGCTTCAATTCATCCCTTCCATCTGCTGTTTGATTCCGTTACCTTTCTTGCTTGAAAGTCCTCGTTGGTTGATCTACCAGGACCGACACGAGGAAGCACGTGCTATACTCACCAAGTATCATGGAAATGGTGATCCAGATTCAAGTATTGTCGCAATTGAGTATGCAGAAATTTGTCAAACACTAGAATATGAAAGAACTGTGCAAAAGACAAACTGGAAAGCCTTGGTAAGAACGCGACCGAACCGTTGGAGAACCGGAATTGCTGCTGCGGTCGGCTGTAAGTGACAAACTCGAATCTACCCAGGCTGCACCTAACAAAAGCTAGTTTTCTGTCAAGTGAGCGGCAATAATATCGTTACATATTACCTGGGAGATGTGCTATCTGATGCTGGTATCACTAAGGCGCAGACACAGCTCGGTATCAATCTTGGTCTGAGTGTTTTCAACCTCTTCACTTCCACCTTGGGTGCTTGGTTGACTGACAGAGTCGGTCGAAGGCGAGGATTCTGTAAGTTCTACCTCTCAAATATACAAATAAGCACTAACAATATCATTAGTGCTCGTTACCGCCGTCATGTCAGGGCTGCTTATTATCATTGCCGCTCTCACAAAGGTTTATCGCCTCAGCCCAACCATGGGATCATCCGCCGCTCAGGTTACACTCATCTTCTTATTTTATGGCACATACTTCTTCATTTGGACGCCACTTGCTATTTTGTACCCAGTAGAAGTACTGTCTTATTCTATGCGTGGAAATGGACTCTCATTCTACAATGGTGTCGTCTATGGAACTGCCTTTTTAAACACTTACGCCATTCCATATGCAATGGAGTGGTCAAGTTGGGGTTTCTACCTCATCACTGCATTCTGGAACATTTTGGTTGAGCTGCCGATTATATACTTTTATTTCCCGTCGACGGAAGGGAAGACTTTGGAAGAAATTGATGTTATTTTTGAAGGAACAAGACATGCAGATATTGGTGTTAGTGTGGTGGATGTATTAGAAGGAAAGGTTGTTGATACAGTTGACAAGGGTGTCATTACAAAATCCGAGGGTTGATTCAACGGCAAACCCTAGGCTGCAGAGAATAGCCAACTTGTTTGAAGACTCTTCTTGGAGCTCCGTTAGTAACAAGGAGCACGGCACACTAGCAATATTCACAAATCTGCGCCAACTCGACTAGTCCAAGAGTGGATCTCCACAAACTTTTTTGTCACAATCGCATCCCGTTGCCACAACAGCGGGTCATCCGCTTGACTCCACTGGACGGCTTCCATAGCTCAGTCGGTCAGAGCTTCGTACTAATACTTCAATTCGCAAGTGTTGGTGATGCGGAGGTCGCAGGTTCAAGCCCTGCTGGGAGCATTAATGTGTTCACATTGCCCTCCAGAGTCAACTTTTTTGTTGGATTGTGTTTCTTCTTTTTGTTTCTTTTGATATCATACTATTCATCCAAAACTCCCTTTCGAATAGGCCTTACTTGGTTCTCAATCCAAAGGTGGCATATCGACGACCATCAGCTCCAGTTGTTGAGGTTTCTCCGAAACGTAGTTTCATCTTCTTGAGCTCATACATACTACTGTGTATACAGACGACTGTCCCCTCCTTTGAGAGGTAGCTCAGACTCGGTTGCCCAAGGAGCACTCTGATTAGAGCCAAAATGGCAGTTCAGCAGCCTGTACCCTTTGCGCCGTACGATACTATGACAGATAGAACCTTGAGGTGAAGGTTTTCAGTGACCTTTATAGACATTTCCTGTTAACCTTATTGAGACATGAGTATAAGAATGGCTTCCCCGCGAGCAAACCACAATCTAAACCATCACTAAAACAAACCCTCGGAAGGTTGACTGCCAGATTCAAACCAGCTAGCCTCATCCCCAACCAGGCTTCCCACACCTGATGGATTGACTTAGGCACTCCCATGGTGCGGACCATTGCACCACAAGCCGGGAAGGTGTGACGTATCAATCCCATGGGTCATTCTCGCGTCCAATTTCTTGAAACAATTTTGTTTCCGTTGTTAAATGTTCTGGTAGGATCGAAGTTTGGAGTATAGGGTAGGTGTTTGACGTTCATTTTGCCGGTGGTCACCGCCCAGAATAATTGCATGGATCGTCGTAATGTGCCCCGCATTTTGATCTGTGTATAAGTACTCGAACCAACCCCCCATTTCCTACAAGGTTACCTAGAGGCGCACATTTCCATCCAAGTTAAAAATGGCTAATTTACAAGATTTAGATATCAATGATGCATCCTCAAAGCGGTGAGTACTATTAATAGTTTGTCCTGTTGGTTTTCTTGGCGATGAAGGTGACTAATTTGGGGGATGAAGTCTGAGGAACCGCCTGTCGCAACAAGCTTTCAGAAAACGAAGAAGCGCTTACGTTAAAGATTTGGAGCGACAATTGGAAATTCGTGGGAATAGTGAAAATGAACAGATACAGAAACTGGAAGATGATAATCGCTTGCTACGACAACAACTGACTCTGGCCGTTGGCAAGCTGGAAAATATCCAGATGAACTTGAGATCGCTTTCCGAGGCAATGACCAATGCAACTCATCAAAATAACGATTCTTCCGCATCAGGATGCAACCTTGAAGAAGAACCGTCGAATAATGACCAAGAACCCAGTAGCGACATGAATGGGAAAGACCATCAGTCGTTAGCACAGGACACATCATCTCCAAAATCCACATCTTTGCAAAGTGATGAACCCTCTCGATATCATCAAGACCTTTTCGATTCATTGGCTGATGACATGGAGCAAGTTATTTCAACATCTAGATGTGATACGGGATCAACTGGGGTTCGCGGAAGGCCACGTAGTGGAGCCAGTTTGACACTACCGGTGGCATCAGAAGGACGGCCTCTTGTAGCTGCTGCCTCTCCGAGTCACTTAAGCACCACCAGCCCTGCATCAACACTAGGTCGAAATATTACAACACTACTAGACGCCTATACTGATTTAAGGAGTCTGCCAAGTGTTTGGTCTCATCAGCATCAAATGGGCCCAGCTGCCTTTCAAGCCCGTTGCTCGAACCCACCCAAAGCTCATGAGACACTGGTCAAAACCAATTCGTACTTCTCAGACCACATGCATTTGATAAGGCAATGTCTCTCTACGGTGTGGCGAAGTAGAGATTCCATGGAAATGAGCATGTATAGTTTCTCCTGGTCCTAGCATGACCCATGTAACCATATTAACTCAACATCATAGCACCCGAATGCGCCTGTCCGCCACTTTTATGCTTTCCATGTTCCATACTTTAAGTCGACCTTTGGCTTTATCCTGGTACACGGCCACCAATTTCTCTGAAAACGTTGCAAACCTCACTATGTGGCAAATGGATCATTCCCGCGAGATGTACTCACAACTCCATCCAAACTATAGACCTTCTGCGCTACAAATGGTCGAAGAATACCCATCTATTATCGACTGGTGCCCATTTCCAACAGTTAGGGACAAACTTATCCTTATGCACTCCGCTAACCCTTACTTGGACAACATAATTTGCGACATTGCTACTGCGTATGTCGTCGAGGTCAACGGGGGTGACCTAACTTCAGATCAAACCAACAGTGGATTTATTAGGGTTTGGGATCTTATATGCGCGTCCGGGGATTCAGAAAATATTCAATCTGTTGACCAAGCCAACATAACCCCAACAACGTGTCAGGAAGAGAGTCTATCAGCTCACAACTTGCCTGCCCCCAACACTGCGCTGCTATTTACGCCACAATATGCTCGGCAGGCTTTCAAATTTTTATCACTGGATGATGGGATTCCTCGATTCAAGTTGGATCCTCAAATATTTGTGCAGTACCCGGAACTTTATGATCCTCACGCCGACGTGATCGCGATGGGCACCCCAATAGCGCCGACTGTACAGACGACGATACCATACCCATCCTCCCCGGGGCCTGATACTATGCGAATCTATCAACATTTGGCAAATTGGTGCGTCACGTCAATCTGCAAAGCATGAAAAGTGTAAATAAAAATATTTGAGTAATTTCCTGGTTGGTCAGATAGGTTGTGACTCCCATTATAGTGTTTTATATATTTCAAAACTACTAAGGCAAGTTTATCTATAAGCTTTACCAGATTCTTTTAGCCCATCATCCACAAGTTTGACTTATACGCCTCGACGGTGTCATACGAAGCACGTTTAAATTCCACTAAGATCACAGCTTCTCTGATCTAAAAGAGGAAAATTTATTGATTAATCGAACAGACAGCCTGGGAGCCTTTATAGCGGCAGTGTTGCTTGATGGAATATTCAGAAATGACTCAAAGACGGGTATCGCCGAATGTCCCTACAGTGGCAACACATTCAATCTCCACGTCTGTTCCCATGGGAAGCTCTCGAACACCAACACACGTTCTAGCCTAAAGTGTCGAATTAATTTAGATACAAATGCATGAATAAGACTTAATCAGAGACAAACTACTTACAGGCTTTTTATCTGGGAAAAAAGCCATGTATACCTCATTGATGGCAGAGAAATCATCAATATTAGTAAGATAAATGTTCACCTTTACAACAGTAGACAAGCTGGCACCCGCTGCTTCTAGAACGGCCGTCAGGTTTTGTAAAATGCGCTTCTGATAACACGGACTGATAAGCCTTTCGTAATTTTGTGAGCCGAGTTGTGGGATTCCAACAAACCGTTCTAAGTTTAATCGAACCCTGTACTAGGATACCCGTCTCTGGCTCGGCCCCGATCTGACCGGAACAAAAGACGAGACCTCCAACACTCACTGCTTGCGATAAGAACGGCGGTGGAGGCGGCGCATGAGGAGAAAATATGGCTTGAGAGATCATGGCGAGATGAAATTGCAGTTAGACACAAATTAAAACTACGTTGAATGGAATTAAATGGCTTGAGCCATTATATACACAATATGTATAAAAAAAGAAAGAGAGTGATGCGGGATCAACGGCATGCCAAGTCAGACTAACATGGCGGATGTTATGAATGTCGTGGATTAGTCACCATGCTGGGGTCCAAAGTGACGTAAAATTATTTTAGTCACACGTTGTCCAGCATGTAATCCATTCCACTGCTGCTCTCTTTAGAAACCCCGCATCGAGGGCCAATCAAGATGGAATGGCTAATTACCTAACTCAACATTCACAGTGATAACAAATGCACTGCCTTTTTATTTTTAAAAAAGTCCATCTTTAACGACTTCGGACAAACTCATCACTAAACAACCAACTAGCCGAAACTACCGTTTTCCCTGAGTCAGAATGACATGTGTAAAGGACAATGACTTGATTCTCAGCATCAATGATGTGAAAAAGGCAGCGTCGGCTAAGCTGCCGTCGACAGCTAGGGGTATAAGAACTGCTCTTGATACAAAGGTCAAACGGATAAGGTTGAATTTTACTAACGTTGGCTGCTTTCTATAGAGTTTTACAATGATGGCTCCACCGATCAAGTCACTGTGGCTGAGAACACAACGGCTTACTCAAAATACCGACTTCGGCCCCGAGTTCTGGTCGATGTATCCAAGGCTGATACGACCGTGAATCTATTTGGCCAGAGAATCGATTTTCCTCTCTGTGTTTCTCCCGCCGGAATCCAAGCCATGGCACATCCTGACGGTGAAATTGCAACCAGTCGTGCGTGTGCGAAGCGTCGAGTCCATATGGGTGTTTCTTCATTCTCCAACTATTCCGTTGAGGATATCCGGGCTGCTGGGCTGGATGTTGGTCCCATCCACCACGTAATGCAGCTGTATACCATGCAGGATCGACCCGCCCAGCTACGGATTATCGAGAGGGCAGAAAAAGCTGGTTGTGTAGCAATCTTTCTGACGGCAGACAGCCCGGTGCTTGGGGTTCGATATAATGAGCATCGCAATGACTTTAGGACACCAGAGGGTCTCTCATTTCCTATGCTTGAAAAAGATTCGAGCATGATCCGCACGACGACACATGAAGACGGATTCACCTCGTTCAATTCTGCTTCGCACTCATGGGCAAACGAGATTCCTTGGCTGAGAAGTGTAACTAAAATGCAGATCTGGATTAAAGGCGTTTTGACTGCAGAAGATGTGCAGCTTGCAATCCAGTACGGTTGCGACGGTGTTATCGTTAGTAATCATGGAGGTCGGCAACTCGATGAGACTCCAGCTACCATCGATGTACTCCCGGAGTGCGTCAAAGCAGCTGGGGGTAAGATTCCAATTCACATAGATGGCGGAGTCCGAAGCGGAACGGACATCTTCAAGGCGCTTGCTCTCGGTGCAGATTGTGTTTGGATTGGTCGTCCGGTAATCTGGGGACTGGCTGTGAGTATTCTGCCTATAAAATGTCTTCTCCCTATTAGATAGAAGCTAACATTGGATATAGTACGATGGAGAGAAAGGAGTCAGTCGGGCATTGGACATCCTGTACGCTGAATTTAAACGATGCATGCAGCTGTGTGGATGCAGAACACGTGCCGATATTACTCCTGCATGTCTCGGAGCTTTCCGCGAAAATGGGCCGCTTGCGAGACTTTAATGTTATTGTTTCTCATATAGGAGAATAAAGCCATAACCATTGGCTCTAGTTTATTCATGAGTGCGGCTTGGCTATTGTTAGCCAATACGAATTGCAGAAGAAGATTGTTCAATAACGAGATACTAGTCGAGTTTCCATATTTGTTCATGTCATGATATGCCCAAGAGATTTATAATTCTGTTGTCAAAGGTATGATGATAGATTAAAGCTGAAACTTGAGTAGATGAGATAGAATGATGTGCAAAGTCTTGCCAAGATACACAGATGGATTACCTATTTCAGTCCAGATTGGGGAGAAGTTTACGAATTTACAGACATGATGGCACATTCTTCTTGAGTTCTGCTATACGCACACATCAGTACCTACTTTAGGAAAATCTTTAAAAAGAAGTTTAAAAAAAAATACCTTAAAGAATTTTCCTAAAATAGATATAGGTATATGTGCACCTAGCAAAATGTATGTGTACGAGTAGGAAAACTCTTTTTCTTCAATGTTCCAACGCATAGGTCCTTGAACATTGCAAGTCTATCATATGCTGTAAGGATACTGAAAGGCGCCACTACTCTGCTTTTTAAGTGGTCTTAACATGGTCTCCGAGTATTTGCTAGATTGATATTCTGCCAGTTTTCATCCTTCGCTGGTTTCGTGTTCCTTTCCCGGAAACCTGCCCACCACGACATCTGATGCATATTCTCTCAAGGCCTTAACGCTTTCCTCTGATGTATTGGCATACCTCTTTTGCCACCTATTTTAATGTTTTGTTTCAATTAGATGCATGATATAACTAGATTAGAGTTAAAGAGAAAAGTCTTACTGCGGGAAAAGTGCTGTTTGGTAACCGAGCGCTTCAGATTGGAGAATCATTTGGCCGGAGCAAACAGCTCCAGAGCTATTGATAACAAAAGATTAGACACTATTCAATTTATAGCTGATTGCGGCTAGAGAACTTTAAATCCGTCAAGTTGAAGATTATCACTTACCCAATACCAATAGTTGGAATCCGCAACGCTTTAGTAATTTCTTCTGAAACGGAAGTCGGAACGGCCTCCAGCAATACTGCCACAGCACCCGCTCTTTGTACCTGCAACGCATCTTCCTTGATTTTACTGTAAGTACCTTCAGCTTTTTGCGTAGATTCAGAAGAAGTTTTGTATGAATCAGAGAAATAAGCGTTGATGTTCCTTTGCGGGGTCATGCCAATGTGTCCGAAAACTGCCACGCCAGCTTTTGTAATAGCTTCAATTGTTGGACCCATTTCGGAGCCACCCTCCAACTTCACACCATGGGCATGACCTTCCTTGATGAGCCTAATCGCTGAATTGATGGCTAGAGAGCTAGTCAACTACAATCTGAATAATGGAATATTATAGAAAACTGCTAGGCTCAGAAGTGCCATCAATGTCACATACCATGTTCGGTCGATTTTTCGTATGATCCCAGAGGCAGGTCTGCGAGCACGAAT
Organism: Calonectria ilicicola; assembly: GCA_020809705.1. NCBI lineage: Eukaryota > Fungi > Ascomycota > Sordariomycetes > Hypocreales > Nectriaceae > Calonectria > Calonectria ilicicola. The sequence continues at coordinate 2,830,777 of CP085834.1, read as the reverse complement.
CCAGACTTGGCAGCACGTGTCACTGCACGGGTATGATGTATCATTTCCTCCAATGTCACGGATTTTGTATCTTCATGGCCAAGGGCAACAATTCCGAGGCTGTCTCCGACCAGTACTAGATCAATGCCAGCAGTCTCGGCGGTTAGGCCGGTAGGATAATCCCAGGCCGTGGTTCCAACGATCTTTCTCGCGGCATGCACAGATCTCAATTTAGCCAGGGCAGCCATTTCAGATGCTGGGATGATTATAAGTATTGTCAAAGAGGAGGGGGTAGGAAGTGGCAGCGGTGTGAGTGTTCGCTTCACATGTAGTGGCTAGGAGTAGGAGATATGAGATAACTGTGCTACTCTAATCTATAACTAAGGTTCCCATATACTAAAACTACATCATTGGTCAGTGGAAATTTGTCGAAACTATTCGCGTAACCGCTGTCCTCCTCCACAGTCATGATGCGCTTATCTTTAAAGCGGAGCCGCAATCACCTCCACTTTTCTTACCCGAGTAGTCGCCAACGTTTACAATTTTTAGGACATGACTAACCGTTTGTAACGTCACGAAAACACAATGTGGGGAATTGAGTTGAGCCACGAGCATTAGTGCATTCTCTCTCCTCATCAGACGCCACACAATCCTCATGGCAACGGTTCCACCTATTGTAATATCATTGAATGGATAGTCCCCGAGGGAGTAGCGACTTAGGAGAACCACTCTTGTCATTTGGATCTAGCTCTGGAACTTCATTGACGATCACCTACATCATGTTTGTGAGAAAAAGTGGAGTTACTATGGCGTGCGCGGTCTGGGTTAGGCGGGTATCAAAGAGCAACTTAATTTACTATAGCTATGGGATGGACCCTCATAATGTTAACATTCTCGCCTCGTACTTAGAGTTGATGGTATTGATGTCGTGGCATCGCAAAATTGCCTATTATGTTTGCCCAACAACCATTCCATTTCCAAAAGGGTTTTGCCTCTGTGAGCTATCCAATTCTAAGCCTCGGGTTCGTTCTCTTGAACGATAAGAGGATTTGGCTGCATTTCAATTCCCTGACTTTCCGCCCCAAACCAATCTTCTCGGAAATTGTGCCATCCCTCAATCATGTATGTTGTCATTTGACTTTGGTTGAGCTACCTCTGTTCTTTTTGGTTGTGGGCCAAAGGTACTGGAGCCATGTAGAATCACGCTTTGGTCGACTAAGATAATCACAAAAGCTTGAACGATCGCAAATTCCCACCGTGTATAATTTGTTTTTCAATTTGTTCAGCCCGAAACAAAAATTCGTATTTGTCAAAGTTAGACGCGCTTCTAAGTGGTCTCTATCATATGCTGTCCTCTTGATAAACTTTTCGCTGTCGGGCCCGAAGTTGCCATTGTCGCCGTTCATGCTGACTGGCCTGGAAGAGTCTGACTGGGAGAGAGTAGCTTTGTCTTCAACGACGAATCGGATATCGAGGGGATCTCCATTGTGGAAACCATACTCAGTGCTAGCAGGGAGGTCACCACGGAGGATAGAGCTCGCATATGCCCAAGATAAAAGGTCGGCGGTGGAGCCAAGGTTTCGTGGCAGGAACCGAGAATCTTCGCACCCCAGTGCCTCGAATGGGACCCATACCAGGCAAAGGAATAGCCAAGCAGAAATAATGATGAAAAGAGGAAGAGATATCTTCAAAAAGGAACCTTCGCCGTCCTCGTTGTCGTAGATAGTAAAGCTTCCAGCTACAATGATTGGGAAAAGGTGCTGCAGTCTACCCATCATCATTGTTCGGAACACCTTCCGATGCCCTCTAGTGAAGGAAGTGTACATGGCCATTGGCAGAGCGACGCTAGTGTAGTCAAGAAGAAGCGTCTCGCTGGCATTACCGAAGCCCGTCCCCGGCCCATCATCTGACTTTGCAAGGTGGACAAAGGGCTCTGTTGTAGCCATGAAATGGCCCAGAGCCTCAAAGTAATCTGTGCATAGTTCGATGAAAAACGTGAGGACAAAGGAGAAGGGAATCACGGCCACGGATGAGGAGAATGGGAGCTTAAACACATATTTTTGAGAGGATCCCATTATCGCAATGACTAGCGATCCTACCAAAAGGACGAGGAGGAAGAGAGTAAATAGCCATATGAACTGCGGGCGAACCGTTGCCGAGGCTGAACTGTATCGGCGATAGGAGATTTCATTTCCTGTTTATCAATCCACTGGTAAGCAACCGAGTTACTAGATCTTAGGACGACAAATCGACGCACCTTGTAAAGAAGCTCCTTTATCGATTGTATCAGCTGGAAGAGTTTTTGGTCGGCTCCTGCCAGTCTCATGGGTGTCCTTGACTACCCCAAATCCGTGCCAATATGTACAACCTTTCTTCCAATAGCCAAGTCGCAATCGCGCGTGTTGCCCCAGTGCATTATTAAGAGAGCGTCCGCTAGCGATGCAAGTCCCTGAAAGCTTGTCAAGAAAATCAGAATGTCGGAAGAGCACAAGTTGATCTGCTATCGAAACGGGATCCCACCGCAATCCGGTGAGCCTTCCTCTGAGGGCGAAGAGGACGAAGATTAAGAAGACACATAAAATTGCATAAAATGCAATAAGAGTATACACAGCCCAAGGAACAACATAAGCGAACTCATAGTCTTCGGTTAGTAGGAAAGTCGCTTTGAGCGACACTATGAAACCGCTCGCAAACAACATAACACTAGCAAATAACAGCAGCGCACTGCGGGACTTGGCGACAGTAGTGAAGCTGAGGCCAGGGAAATACGATAGAAGAAGGGTTTTCCGGGCCAGGGCACCTTCAGTTGGTACTTTTCCCTGGGCACACATCATGAACGGCGTGATTCTGCTGAGCGCCTTGGTTATTGCTTCCAAGTGCATCGCCGTGATTGTTCCCAAAATGGTAGGCAGCAATTTGATGACAAAGTAAGCCCAGGCATACGAGATGGAGAAATCTTGCTTGAAGCATAAAAATACAAGAATACCGAGGATGGAGGCGTAGAATAAAAGTGATAGATATATGCTACTGTCCTTTAGGACACCAGGGCGGAAGGTGAGTGGAGGGAGACCGAGCCGGATAGCTTCTTGATGATCAAGTCTCTCAAGACCAGGGTCCTTGTCTAAAATATCGATTAAACCTCACAGCATTTCATATAACAGCAAAACAGACATACCTAAAGCTGACTCACGGTTGATTCGTTCAATGTCGGAGATCGTTCTCAGAGTCCCACGCCTTCGGCGGGTTTCCTGACCAGCCGGGGTTTCAGCAGGTAGAGCGGAAGTCGAAGCCATTATCGCCTTGAAATTTCACGCCAAAAGTTCTTAAATAATAATAACTGAGGGATTTGGTAGTTTTTCGGGCTTGGAGAACGAGGGATAAGGAGGGTTTTAAGATGACCATCGGAAGCGAGGGGGGACAGCCTGGTGCACCTTTCAGCACTTTCGACCAAGGCAACGAGAGTGGGCTGATTCTTTACTCATCTTTTAATTTAAGTTTCACAGCCTAGTTATTGGCCTCTTTGGCTGGTTTTTCTCAGCTGTATTATGCACATTGGGTGTCTTATGACCTGTGGGGTTCCATTGTCGGAAACATTCTGGCCAATACCATTCACTCAGTTGCAGCTGACAACATACCGTGTTACATTGATATGCAGTTGCCTCTCGAGGCTTTAAAGCTCATCCTATTATTTTTTTCATGCCAAGAAGTCGCTTAAGCACACTTTTGCCACAGATCACTTCGTCCAAGTACGGAAAGCCTGTTTTACACAATCCGGATGACTGAAAATAGCGGCGTCCCTGTGGCCGCCCAACGCAATTAACGCTAGATAAGCTGATAGCAACTAGTCAACTCACTGTCACCCACTTCCAACCCGCTCTAGGTACTAGGCATTTTGGATCCCGAGAATTCAAGGGTCCCAAAAGCTCTCGCTTGATATCGATGATAACGCGGACAAATTTGGGATAGGTCTTTAGCGGATTCGGTTTTTAAAATAGATATTTGTACCTAAAGTCAATCGAATCAACATCATTCAAAATTTTGGAATTTTTCTTAACACCTTGAAAGATTCTGGATGGAGTCTGTTGTGGTGCCTTTGGGAAGCTCTGATGGACTAAACAGGCGCTCTGATCGGACAAGACTAAATAGATGCATGAGGATTGCGCCATATGAAACAGTAGTGGAAATACAAGTGAATTATCATGATGAGCTAAAAGTAAAGCTGGTTTTGAATTTTGGTTGGGAAAGGTGAAATGCAGACTAGAAATGACGTCGCTTAAGATGAGGCGCAATGATGCAGTCGATGCCCAAGCCACAGGGTTTGTGGCCGAAGCCGCAACCAAAAATCCATAGTTTCAGCCACTATCGCCCGACTCGATCGATGGATTACATCTCACTGGCCTTGTTTGGGCTACATAGCACAAATGCAAGTTATTTGCTTCTAAAATAATAAGAATCAACTACTCATCTTTGTTTTGGATCTAAAAGCTCAGCCACTTCCCCCAATCAGGAAAACAGTGATTGAATCTAGTTGCGATACGAGAAGTGAGTAAAACACACACACAGGCTAAGAGTGTCGTCCCCAGAATCCAACCTTTCTACCAATAATTCCCAAGTACACTCTGTTAGTGGAACTCAAAGGCTAAGACTAGCCCAGCCCGCCAACATGATACAAACTGGACCGCAACAGAGATTCCTAAGGCTCGCCATCACTGAAGAAACGGGCGTGAGTTGCAAGCTGAAACACTGATTGAAGGAGTCATGGTCTCCATGTCTGAATTCGGAACTGCCAGTGAGTCTTGTGCCTTAGCTAATCTCATTTCATCAATCGGTTCGCCATCAAACAGTAAGACGCAGTCTTTCCATTCGAAAGCATAGTTCCAGTGAAATGCAGGCTTCAATCCAACTATCTCTTGTTTGCTGCTGGCTACCGTGGACTCCGACATCGATGGTACAGATGCAGTGGTTGTAGGTTTCAATGATGATTGAACAGGTGCCTGGCCTGAATTTCCAAGTGTATCCAGCGGCAAAACGGATTTACTCCTACTTCGTGCTGGGTCTGAGCCGTCGAGTACCAACTCTATATCAGGCTCTGTCGAATCAAGGATCACATCTTTTTCATTCACGTGGACTTCTAACCCATGAAGCAAGGGTCCAGTTGCTAGATCTTGTTCGCGGGTATTTGGGTCGCCATCCAATTTCTAGGAGTGCATTATCTAGTCAGTATGATTCGGACTATGTTGCAGCTTGACTTTCAATAGATCCCTGAACCTTTACTAACCTTGATAGAGGGTCTCAGGACGGGAGCAGAACCTTGCGTACTTCCTGGGTAGTGTGGGGTCTGTGCCTCGAGGGAAGCGAGGGGATTCGAAGAGTCATTTTGAAATGGAAGCATGGTGTTTTTAGTGCCGACAGAAAGCAAACTGTTATACAGAAAGTCGATGTCACCAACGAAGAAAATAAATGCAATTACGATTAACTTCGATGCAAGCCAGAGAGACTTTATCACCGAAAAGAAATCCAGTTAGTTGTGTGGGCACCCGCCGGCTTTTACATCGAATTCAAATACACAAAAGAGGACAGGAGCGGCATGCTGCACCCTGCAACCGCAAAATGCCGGATTGTTCAGGCGACCATCCGCAGTAATTGATGACATTACATGCGCATGAGAAACCACGGATCTATTCGTTGATAATTTGGTCAATTACATGAAAGGTCTCACCAAAGCACATACTAGGCTGAAAGGGGACTGGTGGGAAGGGTTAAACAAAGGAAGTGAGGGTGAGTGAGCTTGGCATCAGTTCCCTAGCTGGCGGATACTCATGCAGGACAGGGCACCCTAGCTCGTATTTTCCGCTAATTTGTCCAAGCCAATGAGGTCAAAAACGCGATCTGTCATGAGGCCATGAAGCGATTGAAGTGTCACTGGGCGGTGAGGTATTGCGACAGATCTTAGATCAGTGCGAGAAATGAACAGAACCAAGCTACTCTGCATTGTACTAATGGTGGTGGACTCTAGGGTAGGCTCACGATTCCTGGTTGCAATTTTTTCGTCCCGCCTCAACTGGAAGGAAGATCATAGCGAAGAATAACTAAAAGCGCCTTGTAGCTTATTTTGGGGGGTTCTTCTCTGTGGTATTCTTTATTTCCCTTCCTTTACACTATCACTCAATTACCTTGGCTTTAGAACCGTCATTAATGTCTGCCACCAGACTCGTAGTGTACGGTTGCCCACATATGAGCTTTCCTTACTCCTTATCTGCAACTTCGTCGTGTCACCATAAAAATCTCTAATTTTAAGCAGAATGGTCGAAGGTGTTAGACGACATTGCGGAGGAGAATAAGTAGTAGGTAAATGTAATGGGCTAAAACATCCTGCCAAACATGGGGTTAAGACAAACACGGTGTGGCCATGGGGCTCAAGTTTTCTTGTCGGTCCATAGTCACATTAGGTAGGGTTAATAATTAATTTATCTCAATCCCGATGTTGGTGATATCATACAAGGCCAGCCTATCAATCCACCAGGTGTGGGAAGCCTGGTTGGGGACGAGGCCAGTTGGTTCGAATCCGGGAGCCGCCACACGGACCACGCCGCTATCGGCGCTCGCAATGATAGCCCAGCAATGTAGAAGTTGGATGGATACAGTGCCAATTGCTGCCAAATCAACAATCCCCTCCGGTATTCATATTTCCGACAAGGGCCCGAGATGGAGTCGATCTCGAGCGTCATCGCTCGTGTTGGCAAATCCCGTTTGCATAGTCACAACCAAGTACCTGTTAACCAGGACTGACCTTGTGATTGCGGTAATGTCGAAGTTTGATTTTCATTCGCCGCGTCTCTCAATGTGGCGCTGTGCTTGGCGACGGATCCGCGGGAATCACGGCATTATCTAGGGTCGCGGCGAGACATGGTGTGTTCGCATTCACCATGACGGCGTCGATTTCTCCAAAACGAGCGTTGTAACTTCTTAGAGAGTATCTGACAATACTTTGCAACCTTGAAGATTTGGCCATCCATAGCTGCTACGTGAATACGGGGTACCAGGACCAATGAACGGTTTATATACAGCGCCCAAGACAATAGGATGATTTTTTTTTTAAAACACAAGTACTAGAGCTAAAGGGCCAAGTATAAATATAGTAGATATTCTATCTAAAAGAGGGTTGTTCGTAGAAATTTATTAATAGTCGTTTCAACGAAACAGATTTGTTTGTGATCACTATAAGAACAACAAAGGGCAAACAAAAGCTTTCATATTAATTTGACTAAGGTTAAGCTGCGGAAGTGAAATATATATTAGATGAATTTTTAATAATAAATTACTTTGTCTCTAACAGCTGTCTTTGCCAACAATAACATTCCAGTTCTTACTGAAATAGATTCGGCCTGCATCACCAGTCAACTTCATTTCATACCTTTCGGAAGTTGTGTCAAACTCACCAAGGGTTTGTGGGCCGTACCACGCGTAAGTCTTGCTGCACTTGAGAATTACCTCCTCCACCAGGTCGGCAATCAGATTGGATGGTGCCCTGACTGTCTGGGAGGTATCGCTGCAGACCCAAATTGCAGAACTCCAAGAGCAACTAACACGCTTACAACCGTGGGAGGGAGGGACCCAAACAGCATCGCGCCATTTATTGGTAAGATATGTAATTCCATCATTCAGTGCAGTGTCCGTTGCACGACCACTGGCACCGACATTGCATTGAATAGTATGCTGAAAGATGTTGAGACGCAAGACTCTTGATGGATTCTGAGGATACGTACACCAGATCGCTTCTCCATTGTGATTTCTTCAATTGTGCCCTGGATTTTGAATTAGAGAATGTCCACACCTTGGTAAATTGGAGTAGTCTCACATTCACTGGGCTGGCAATTTCAACACCGTCGCTGTTCTCAATGGACCGAGGAAGTGCCTTGTTTTTAATCAGCTTCGTTCCAAGTAATAAAATTCGGGAAACAAGAGTTCTTAATCGTGTTTGCTCTGCTGCAAGAAAATTTGGAAACATACCATTGAAGACACCAAAACCGTCCACACCGTCAGGAAGAAGAAGGTTAGCTTCATCATATTGTGAGAATAATTTTATCAGTAGTGATGAAAGATGATCACGTAGAATGAGTGTGCACTTTGAGTGGCCAGTGGATATCACTGATGAGACCGAGAAACCAGAAGGTGCGGGTTTCGTTTTTCTTTATACCTATTTCTGCCGTGAATCCTGAGGAGAAGGACTTGGGCAGTTGGTTGGGCTTGCACCATGGATTCGGTGTTCTAGACCATAAATCCCTATACCGAAACTTCTAAACCCACTTCTGGCATCTGTAGGATCAAGATGCTACTGCAAACAACCGCACAGCTAACCGCCAACATGCTCTCAATGATGCTATTGTTGGCAACGCTTGTGGCATAGCCCCAAGGCTTGCAGGCTCAGCCTTTGATGCATGTCTCCACTTTGACACGTCATTTCTGAGTTGCTGCAACAAGGTTGGGTGCTACAGCACTGCAAGTATTAAAGACGTTGTGCCGGAAACGGATCGGTAGATCGGGTGACTGCCGAAATTCCCTCACGTCTACGCTAAGCATTCACATCCGTGGCGGGGTTAGAGCCTAACGTGACAAATTTCCATGGTTGTTTTCACCGAGGGGAAGATCTCTTCTCCCAACACGCAGCAATCAAAGAGGGGCGGAGATCTTCTTGCAACGATATCCCTGCCATAGATGGACAAGGGTTATAGAAGTGACCAAACAAAATCCTGGAGAATCTGCCCAGAACAGCATCTTCTAAAATCGGTGAAAGGAAACTGAGCTTCTCAAATGGAAGAAGGAAAGCCCTTGGGGCCTGATCTGAGCAAACTTAAATTCGATTGTTGGCTTGAATCCCACGCGATGAACCACGGGATAGCATATTTGCACCCTCCTCGATAGACAACAGAAAACGGTCATTCTTCTATTTTTATACCTCATTCTCCACTTTGGTGCATTTATGGCGGTTTCAAACTTTCACCACTGCATGTTACACCAACAACCATCATGGGCTTCCAGACCGAGTTTTAGGCTCCTCGTATTCTCCCGAGTCGAACCGCACAACGCACCGTGCATCTCATATGCCGCCACCAACCACCTTGACGTGTTGTCCTGCATCACATGTTTCATGAGATGCACAGTAGGATGCGAAGAGCTTTGATTTAAATGGATGGAGTGGGGGAAAAGTATTACTCGCTTCCAAATGAAACTTGAGGTTCGTTCACATGAAAGTGATACAAAAAGTAGAACCAATAAAAAACCAATTCCTTAAGAGGCGAGTAAGAAACTCGAGTAGGTTGCTGATCCTTTCTCATCAATCGGCTAAGCTGCTCTGTAGAGTGACAGGCTAACTCGAGAGAGAGAAAAATTAGGATTCAAATCGGGCACTTATCACAATGTTATTGGATCACTGTTTTCAGAGATTGAATGTAGCTTATTACTGTTTAGTGCTTAGGTCTCTATTATCTTGATCCCCATTGGAGGATCTGAGAACTAGATTCAGCACAATGTTGCACTTCAAAGCACTAATGCTATTATAGCAACGAATGTCAAGTTGAACGGTTCTTTTAAATGGTAGCTACTAGGGTCTGTTGGTCTTGAACCCGACTTTCAAAACCTGAACCTAGAATAGATGCAGTCGCTGATAAGTAGTCGTATACCATGGTGAGTAATTTTCACCGTTAATTTTCCCTCTCAGAAACAAAGTACCTAAATTCTGCTTTTCATGGCCCGTGCGGGCAAACCTGTTGGCAAGGCATTTGTGCAGCAGATATGGGGGCTGCAGGATTTTCGGCTGCGGGGCTTAGCTCGCGAGCGGCTGGTTTCCAGCTTGCCCGTTGAAACTTGGCAGCTTTGGTGGCTTTCTTATTCGGCCCTTTCCCAGGAAATGAGAATCAGGCGCAGAAGAGAGGTTCGCCTTTCGGGGAAGATCATGTGTCATGATGCTGGTTCGGAGGGTGACTGCAAGTAGGGAATTTTCCACAACTCCCCACTGCTCATTTTTGTCGAATGGCAAATGTGCACGCTTAAGACAGCATCGGTTTCAGATTTAGATTTCCCCAGCGATGAAATAGAAAATAGAAATAGCAAGGCTGATGCTTAAATTGTAAGTCGTGTCGTATTGCTTGCTTGGTTCCAAGTGTGAGGGTCAACTTCAACCAAGGAGGTCACGCTAGAAGGCTGTTCAATCAAGGGTTGGGAAAATAAGCCCAGAGCATCTTGGTTGCTATGTGATTTAATGACGAGTAAAATATAAAATCTACAACTAGTTCATGGAATTTATCACGCAACCCACTTCTTCACAGCCTTTTCTTCACCATTAGCAGCACTATTGCCACTTGCCCCGTCAAGGCCTCTTTGCCGGATTCAACACCCACCTCATGCAAAAGGCTTTCTATTCTCGTTCGAGTCTTCCTTACTAAATCATCTTCCGTTCCCACTTTTTCAGGGTGAGCTTGTCTCCATCTTGCAACCGAGCTTCTTGTTCCAAGTACCTTTTCAAACTGTGCAAGCGTCACTGTTGCACTCGTTCCAAGTAAATCTTTTTCACCTTGTCTACTTTTATCCCATACTTCTCGGGAAAAACTTTCCTGGTCAAACTCGGGCACTGGGACATCAAGAGTCCATGGTAGTGGGAGTTTTGCATACAGCTCGCGCGTTAGTTTGTTGCCGTCCTCTGCGTACGGAAGTAATTCGTGCTCGAATAACTCCTCCGTTGCGGCTTTAATGGCCATACCATTTGGCGTGTGCACAGGATCCACAGTCATACCAGTTCTTGCCCATATCGCAATGGTACCGCCAGGCTTCAGGACGCGCGCGGCGCTGTGCCAGAAGCGGTCCATATCAAACCAGTGCGCAGCTGTGGCGACAGCAATTAAGTCAACGCTGCTATCAACGATGGGAGGCTGAAGGTGGCTGCCAAGGGCTTCAGCAGCGGAAACGTCGAAGCGTATCGATGGGCTTATCGATGCATTCGCACTGCGTGCTGCGCCGATCATGCCCTCAGACAGGTCGAGGCCGATAGCATTGGCGAAGTAAGAGGCCAGATCCCGAGTGGCCTGTCCTGTGCCGCAGCCAACATCAAGAACCGTACCGAGTCGGCCACCCGTAGAAGTATGATGGTTGACGACGATTTTGAAGAGTTCTGGGGAATATCCTGGACGACCGGCGGCGTATGTTTCGCCTTGCGAGTGGGTGTAGGCCCGGTAGGTTTTCTCAACGGTAGCCATGTGAAGAAATGTGTTGTTTTGTTGGTTTTTGAAACATGGCGATAATCCCGCTCTATTTACGGGCACCCTTCCGGGAAGACGATGCCATAGCGTGACATGGTCTATGCGCTAGTTGTAACTCGGTCCCTCTTGGACTATTCCGCAGAAGATCGACCGGGATGTTTCATGTTTTTGTAAAGGCCGATCCGATGGTCATCATCATTGCCGTGCAAATAAAGTGCACTGCATTCCTTGCAAGCCTCTCCCTTTCTCACTTATGTTCTAGCCAAATAAGATGGAAGCCCGTATACATTAAGTATTTATTTTGTTTCTTTTTTCTATTAAATTGACATTTTAGGGCGGTGAGGCTGTGCGCTGCTGAAGTTGAAGCGGTCACCGCAGTGCAATCTTTCCACTCTGTATTGGACGGGACCGGATTTGACAAGATCCATGTGTCGGTCGGGCCAATCTCGGTTAACATCTCGTCATTATTTTCAGCCATCTGATCAAGTCATGTACCAGTGTTAGTGTCTAGATAGTTAGAGTATTCTTACTATTCTCTTGCTTCACTTCAACCTGATCGAAACTTGGGTGGGCAAGCATTCTTGACACTGAGAAAGCTCCCATTTGAACAATTCTGTTCTAGCTTGAATTAAGTAAATTGTCTAGTTAGATTCTTGGGCCCGGATTCCCTATGTTTACAAGATTTATTCCGCCTTACTAAAGATTTATTCAAAATTGAAACATCACAAATATAAAGAGTCTTACTGCGCACACACATATAGCAGCTGCATTTAACATCAAAATAAAGAAATAAGAATAAAATAAATAATTTTATATATATTTCTAAACTTATTTATAAGCCTTTAGTATTTTCTTTGGATGTCTTAGGATTTCCCAGAAAAGCCCCAGCTAAGTAGTTTTATGTGTGCACCTAGCGAAATGTATGTGTGCGCGCAGCAAGGCTCAATATAACTTCAACTACAATCATGGCGCCATTTTCTTAAAATAGTTGGTTGTCATTTACTAAATCTGAATAATTTAACTTACGCATTCGATCGCAACATAGTCACTCAAATACCAATGTGCAGTGTCTATACCAAAACCCTGTCAAGCTCTAAAATCTGCACAGGATACCTCGGCCTTCTGCACACATGTAGATGGTCCATATTGCAGTCCATCATGATTTCCCGACTTCAAAAGTATCGGTGTCATTGCGATTTGTACATAGGTCAGACGGTGGTTATCCGAACCATTTATACCATCATCCTCAGAGAGATTATCTGCATCAGTCATAATCTTCTCATCAAACATGGGTGGACTTTCATTAGCCCCTCGCGTCTTGATTGGAAAGCGAATGTTCCAGCAAGCACGCTGTTGACGCATGCGTTGAGAGAGCTCTAGGGCAGAAATGAAAATACTCTGCAGTTGCTTGTGATTCATTTCATCAACATGGGGTTGAGCCATGAGGGGCAAGATGACTTCAAGAGTTGTTTCCACGTGCTTTTGTATCGATGCTCCAGTCTCCCTAGGCCATTGACCAGGAGGATATCTTTGTCCCAGCAGAGCCATGGTGATGCTTCTCCATCCATGGAATGCCGTAGAAGTAATGGCTTCACCACCTAGTCCATGTCAGCTGCTGAAATATTCGCGAGAACGTGATGACCAACCGGATTTGACATGAATCATGGTGTTTTCCAGATCCCTTACGCTGTCACGAGTCTTTTCAGGCAACCAATAGTCGTGTCCCAAATCTTCCCGGTATGGCGCCTCAGGCAAGGGCAAGCAACGGATCATGGATTCGGTTACCATTAGAAGAACCCATCCGCGGATGAAATGACGTCTGCGGCGAATATTCTTGGGGGGCAAGATCTCAGTCAGGTCTTCAATGCACTCGAGCGACGGCAAGATGCGACGAATCTGCTCAAAGTTGTCCCTCTGAGCATCAGTTACAATAATTTCGTGCTCGCTTGCCTTGCAAAACTTGGATGCCCAGACTTTGGCTGAGTAAAGGAGGCCTTCAAATTCTGCTCTGATTGTGGCGTCCTGTTCCTGTCTACCATATAAACGCTCTTCAGCATCCCGAGACGATTGCATGGTGTTATTAAGTCGTTTTTGTCTGTTGAGGTTCTCATCTTTTGCCTCCAAGTCGATTCTTTGGGCATCAATTTTAGACCGTGCCTGACCAAGCTGAAATTGGAGATCTTCTATGTCTTTGATATAGGAAGATTCCCGGTACTCCATACCCTCAATGTCCAAAGTCTCCGGTGGTAGCTCGTGGGATCGTTGATGGCCTCCGTCAGGGCTTCGAGGGTGGTCGGTGCGTACCTTGGGCGATCTTAGCATACTTTCTCTTTCGTTAGGGAATGTCTTTCTTACATTTCCCCATGCCTTCCGAAGGAGGTTTCCGGTCTTATGACCGGTCCCGAAGCGATGGCTTCGATCTCGGCCACCTCCATCGCGCTCGACTCTGGATTTTTGCCCCTTTTTAGCTATATAGATTTAGCATGATTCTGGATATCAAGAAATATAGACAAACTAGAATCAGGATTGTCTCGAGGTGGCAGCTCCGGTGTCACTCGATCATTAGGGTATCCATCATGGTTAGCAGTGCGATATCCTCTCTCCAAGCTGTCAACTCTCCTCGCTGGAGGTCCACCATCATGACGATCTTGCTTGGTACGATGATTAGTCCGCGAGGAACGCCCTGGAGGGGCATCGTCAAGTATCTCAACATCACGGGTTGGGTGAGTTCGTGACATGATGGTGAGGATGAGAATGGAGTCAAAAAGACACAAAAGTATACGGCGACGAGTACTGTCTTTATCATGTGCAATCTTCCAAATTTTCAAAAGGTAGCAAAGTATTCACGAACGGAATTTAACAAGTAACAGCAATCTGACCTCCACCAGCCGATTCAGGCTGAGATTACAAGCGCTGGGACCCAAGCACAGCCCCAGCGCCAAGTTCTTGGTGCATAAAGTATAGAGAACATGAAGGTACTTGATGTGAATCAATTGTGGCAACACAAAGCAAAAGTGTGCCCGGTGATGCCGACGTCCAGGTCACTATCCAATGATTGTCCTGGAGGTGCCGCCGCGGCTTATTGGGTGGTTTCGCAAGCGGGGTTAGGACTCAGTAGTCCAGCTGAGGGGCTTTCACAGAGCCGCAATCGTCAGGTCAACTGGAATGAGACTGGATGCAGGCTCATCCGGCCTCGTATTATCCTGCACTGACCCCTGGGCGCCTCCAAAGCCTCACGGGCGAGAGACCCAATGAAAGAATTACGCTGGGGTACACAAACAGGGGTGTTCATCCCAGAGCCTTATTTCAAAGTCGGAACGGGTAGAAGCATCGAATCAGAACCTGACAACGCATCTTTACGGAATGATGTGAAACCCCGCGCGTTTCTCTCGGTGCATCTAATTCACCCTCGAAGTGGAGAGACTGCAGTGGCACGAAAATCCCAGCTGAGCTCGGTTACGATTGATAAGGCATCGGAATATGAAGCGCCACAACTGTCGTGCAAACATGCATCTCTAGACATTTGGCAGGACAAATCAGTTCATTCAAAAAGATTACAGACTTAGATGACTAAATTAAATTACATTCCATTGTTGCCTACAGCCCGAAGTCGGCGAACATGTCGGAGATGCCGCCCGCCCATCCGACCAGCATCCCGACTGAACCAGGGGGTACCCCGACAAACATACCCAGGATGCTCAGTGCCATCGGGATGAATGGAAGTATCTTTTTCAGCCGACTAGACTTGCGTTTAGTGCCATCCTCGATCTCCCGCCGCACATCGTTGGCCACGTCCGAGCGGAGACTGACCTGTTGCTCCTCAGTAGCCTGCAGCCGTTCTTGGCCGCGTTCAAGGTCCAGCTGAACCTGGCGCCGCATGATTCGGTCCTTTTCCTGGAGCTCTCTCCTGAGGGCCTCGAGAGACTCAAGCTCTTGCAGGTATTGCTGATGTCGTTCACCGAGGCCTTCGTCCACGTAGGACCCAGCCTCCGTCTCGTGGAGTTTCTTGCCCTCGTTGATCAGTTCGTGCTGCAGACGTAGTACGATCGTGTCCTTGATCACCAGCTGGCTGATGAGCGCGACGGCCGATGTTCGGTCCCCATGGAACCGACTCATGCTGGAACCGCGTCCAACCATGTAGGACCAGAACTCGTTGCGGAGCTGGCGCTCTCGGGACGCCCCCAGTTCCTCATCAACTTCATTCCAGCGGCTGGTGATCAGGAGCACATTAGAGAGGGCTGTATCGCCGCAAATTCTCTTGAAGATCTCAAATGTCTTGACCGCTGAACCGCAGTACCGAACGTCGGTGATCCGGTGTACATAGATGATCCCTTTGAGTTGAAATCCAAGTTCGTACTGGGCTGCAAGGAGTCTCGCGATCTCATTCAGAATTTCCGAATCAGACTTCTTTGTGTCATCAAACCCTGGCGTATCAATAAGCAGTACTTTCGTATTGCCAAGCTCTACGGGTATCATTTGGCATTCGTGAGTGCCTAGAGATGTCAAAAAAGAGGCCCAAGAGGGATGGTTTTGCATTCAAGACTCACAAGAAGCAAGATCCTTGCCCTCCTTCACAACCTGCCTTCCGGCCAGTTTGTTGATGAGATAACTTTTCCCTGAGCCTGTGACTCCCATCACCACCACCATATTCATACCGTTGTCCCGCGGGACTGAAGAGTCTTCATCCATTTCGTACATTGGATATTGAATGAGGATGTTGGTTTGGCTGCGATGTTTGGGACTTCACACACTTGCTTGTCCAGAGCACGAAACAGGCCGGCTTTAACGAATTACGACAGCAGACGCGCGTACGGAACATCCTCGAACAAATCGCATAGCGCGCCGTTCTAACAACATCTCCGCGGTCTCGAAGCTTTGAGACACTGCGCAAGCTCCATGCAGTCATCCTCCGTGCAAATTGTGTGGCTGCAAATAGCGTCTGGGCAGCTGACATTCAGCCCGATTTTTGATGCAGCCGTGTGACGCTATTGTGACGGTATTTGAGTCAGAGTTTGCATTTCTGGGCTCTACAGGTCAAAGTACATCTCGGTACATTCATGAAAGCCTCGCACAAGCCGTTCTATACTGAGCTACTGCATGTCTCATCCCTGGCTGTTACGATAACTCTTCAGGTTCACGAGATAAGTGGCTAAGATGCTACATGTCTATGTTTACTTCTTGTCGCAGCCTCGCTCGGCTGAGCGGTTACCCCCTCGGGTAGCCATGGTTTGCCTACCAGTGCATTGCATACCTGTGAAGTGATGCAACCCATTCAATGGATCCACCGGGCACCCGTGTTCTATTCTGATCCTTTCCTCGCCTCCGACCCCCAATTGGCCTTACTAATGCCCACATTAATTACTCAATGGAAGCCAACATGCTTGGTGATTATCCTCACCCTTTCATCACTTGTCATCTTTCCTGCGCTCACCAATTTTCACATTCCCATCGTACAAATGAGTTGATTTTTTTGCGGTTTTCGTCTCGTCGTTCGTTCATTTCGGCAATCTTGATACCGCAGTCCCCTTTAATTACTTTCTGTTACCCAACATGTACTCCGGAAAGACAGATATTGTTGTGGGGATCGACTTTGGAACGACGTAAGTGCTCCCAGATCGACCCAACTTCGCCATCTAACAGGTGTAGTCACTCCGGTGTGTCCTGGGCGAAGGACCTCGGAGAGAGAAAAGTTCGACTCATCACCGACTGGGCGAACCCATCGGCCCAGAACGCCAACCAAGACAAGGTCCCCTCAGTGATCTCATATAAGAATGGACAACCCGAAAAATGGGGCTACGAGGTTTTAGACAAGGAGGAATCTTTCAAGTGGATCAAGGTTTTGCTTGACCCCGAGTTCAAGCACTCGGGGACTGTGCAGGAAGTCCGGGACAGCAATGCTCTCTTGAAAAAGCTAAACAAGTCTGCCGAGGAGGTTGTTCGCGACTACCTCAGGGTCCTTTGGCGCTTCACAAAGGAGAATATTCGAACGAGAATCGGCGATGACGACTGGGAGAGCATGTTTAATGTCCAAGTGGTTCTAACTGTACCTGCTATGTGGTCTCCTTCGGCGAGGGATAAGACACTCAGAGCGGCTCGTGATGCTGGTCTGCCTCGCAACATCCAGCTCGTTACGGAGCCGGAAGCGGCAGCATTGGCAACCATCAGAGAAAAGGTTGACGAGAGCTCTCTCAACGTAAGCCCGACACTCGATTAAAACAAGTACATTAGCTGAAATTTCTAGGTTGGCGACACATTTGTTGTTTGTGACGCTGGTGGAGGTACAGTGGTAAGTTGAAGAGGACCGAGGAAGTGGTCATGGCTGACACTGATTTCAGGATCTTATTAGCTACAAAGTCAATCACACCAACCCTTTGGACATTGAGGAGTGTGCTATTGGAGACGGTGAGCTTCGCAGTAGGTACCGGCGATGCATTATTCTTACATTTCTATAGGTGGCCTTTGTGGTTCTATTTTTCTCGACACTTCTTTCGAAAAACACATCCGTACTCTAGTTGGCGAAGAGCAGTACGCTCAAATCAAACCCATTCACAAAAAGCGCATGATGAAAATGTTTGAGTTTGGTGTCAAACGATGCTTCACAATGGAGTCAACTAATGACTTTTCTGTGGACCTGAGGGGCGTGGAAGATGATCTCAAAGAAGGGATCGAAGATGACACGATTAACCTAAGAAGGTAATCATCTCCAACAAATACCGACGAACTATTTTCTAATATTTTATGAAACAGCTCAATGTTGCGCACTCTTTTCGATCACGTCTGTGGGTCGATTGACAATTTGGTGCAAGAGCAGGTAAACCAGGTCCAGGATCGTGGGTTGAAAGTTACAGTAGGCCTCTCCATTTATTGACACCTATTCTATTCTAATCTATTCTAGGCTATACTACTCGTTGGTGGATTTGGATCGAGTAGGTACCTACACCAGCGGCTCGAGAAGTCTTATGCTTCGATGAACGTCAAGGTTCTTCAGGTGGATGGAGCGTAAGTAGTATTTTGTTTTTGGCATCTTTGTCTGATACTAAGAATATCATAGGTGGTCTGCCGTGTGTCGCGGTGCTTGCTTGTGGGGACTTGAACATGCTTATAATCCAGCTAACGCTTCACCACGGCCAAAGCCAACGGTTTCGTCTCGCATCTCTAAATATAGCTACGGGATTGCATGGAGTGTGCCATTCGACTACACCATACACGATGAAGAAGATAGAGAGTTCGATCTTGCCCAGAACAGATGGGTGGCGAGGGCCCAGATGAAGTGGCTATTGACAAGAGTAGGTCTAAAGATTACACATGCATGTTTGGCTTCTAATTTATGTGGGAATACAGGGGCAAACCGTTCCCGAAAATAAGTTGTTGGATCTCAATGTCTACATCCCCATCCATGGAGTCGGCTTCTTCAGCAGCGGGAGGCAGAGCTTTTCACAAGAATTGTTATACTCGGACAGCCCACAGCCACCAGCAAAGCTCAACGACGGTGAGTCGATACTCTTTGCACTGAAGCCGACACGTGCTAACAGTTCTCCTAGACGTGAAACAACTCTGCTCTGTGGGCTTTGCCATAGCTGAATCTACGATAAAGCAAGAGAAAAGCTACAGGAGCAAAGCAGTGTCTGGGAAGTGGCGCAACTTGGATTTTACATTATATGTAGAGCTCAGGGCTGCCACTTTGGAATTTTCGGTGTATTACAAGGACGAAGAGGTTGGCTGTGTTGAAGTCAAATATATGGATGATTTCAACGGTTGATTGCTGGCGGGCTGGTGGCGTATTGGTTTACAGTGGCGTCTAATCACATTTGGCACAGCAATAGTCCTATAATTTTATTCAACTCATCTATTGCCATCCTTATGTCCACTGCCAAATTGTTTATGCTTGCCCCATTCCTCCTTTAGATTTTGGCGATTCAGCCCCCTGGCATCTCCGCTACTTGGCTCATAGTTGATTAATCCTGAAGGCATATTTCCGATCGAAAAAGATGTATTTTGCAGGTATATTCAACGATCGGCGGATTATATAAGCTATACTAAGACAAAATGGAGAGGAGACGGTACGCAGGCAGGTTTCGGCGCTACCCCTCATACCCCTCACGGTAGCGCTTCTCCTGCATGAGGTAGGTACCTCGGCAACCCTCATCATTCCAATTCTATCACCTTGGGAAGACCATCAGCAAACTTACTTTCAAAATTTCCCGGCTAACTTTCCTCTAGCCACTTCTTTTATTGCATTATTTACGTCAACATCATGATCTTCAAATCACAGAACCCAGACATTGTTGGTAAGAGGTCCATGCCCACGAATCATGGATATGTTTATCCTGACCGCCTCCAGTGCCTCAAGAGGTGTCAATCTGGTCATATCTATTTGACTCCAAGTATTCTTGCTTCAGCCGATACGGGGACCATGAAATTCAGGGCTTCACCGACGTTTCTGACAAGTCTCATGTTAGCTTTCGGGAGCTAAAAAACGCTACGACGTACTTGTCAACGGGCCTTTCTCACAGCCGGGGACTCAAGCGGGGCGACACCATCGCTGTGTATGCACCCAATTCCATCTGGTTCCCCGTCGTTACTCTGTCGGCAGTCCGTATCGGCCTTGTAGCATGCGGTGTGTCACCAGATTATAACGTTGACGAACTTGCCTACAGTTTGAAGACGAGTAGCGCAAAATGCATCTTCACTACTAGCGGAAAACTTCCTATCGTCCTTGCCGCCGTGGAAAAGTGTGGGATTGATGCAGCGAATGTAGTCGTGATTGACGAGCCCAAAAAGCCCGGACACACAACCTTGACGCAGCTAATCCAGCAAGGCAAGGACCGAGGCGAAAAAGGCCAAGTGCCGAGTCTTCAATTTTCTCCGTCAAAGTCAAATGCAGATGTGTGTGCCTTTCTCTGCTTTAGCAGCGGTACGACTGGCCTGCCCAAAGCTGTCATGATTTCCCATGCGAACGTCATAGCTCAGTGCCTTCAAATTGAGCAGCTCACACCGAGTGACCATAAAAGAATTCTTGCCGCTCTCCCATTTTATCACATCACTGGCATCGTCCACCAGCTCCATCTCCCAATCTTGTTGAATGCGCATGTTTACATCCTGCCAAAATTTACATTGGACTCGATGTTGCAGACCGTCACAGACTACAAGATCAAGGAGGTTCTTCTGGTACCCCCAATCTTGATCCGCATAGCGCGAGAAGAGGATATTGTCGCAAGACACGATTTATCACACGTCAAACGGTTTTCATCTGGCGCGGCCCCACTTTCTAGAGAGATTTTGGACCTTCTTGAAAAGAGGTTCCCTGGGACTGGGTTCAAACAAGGTTATGGTATGACAGAGTCTTGTTCATGTATTACGGCTCATCCGCCTTCATTGTACGCGTATAAATATGCCGATAGAGTTGGGACGGTCGTGGCATCAACCGAAGTAAGAATCGTTGATCCAGAGACTGGGAAGGATTGTGGCATCCATCAGAGCGGAGAAGTATGGGCTCGAGGTCCCCAAATAACCATGGGATATCTGAACAACCCAGAGGCCACTGCTTCGACATACGACAAAGACGGGTTTCTTCACACTGGTGACATTGGCTATTTTGACGAGGATGGCCTTCTCTCAATCACGGATCGCATTAAAGAGATGATTAAAGTCAAAGGAATCGCTGTCGCTCCCGCTGAGCTGGAAAATGTTCTTCTTGGTCACCAATTCGTCCACGACACTGCCGTGTGTGGTATACCCGATGAGCGCGCTGGAGAGAGACCAAAGGCATTTGTGGTCAAGAAAGCAGAAGTTGAGAAGTCGAATTGGGAAGAAGCAGGGAGAGAAATTCTGCGATTTGTTAATCAGAAAGTATCGCGGCCAAAGCGATTGGTCGAGATCGAATTTGTCAAGGAAATCCCAAAGAGCGCAGCTGGGAAGATCCTCCGTCGACGACTACGTCAGCAGAACGTGGACCTTGGTGAGAGGTACATTGTACGAGATGAGCCTATCAAGGCCAAATTTTGATTCATCATTCTGGTACATGTTACAATGAGGGAGGTCGAAACCACACCCGACCCAGTAGCAGTTTCAAGGCCGAATGAGGGTTTAGGGTAAGAGGAAATGTTATTGGGAAACAGCAAATAATAAGCTAGCTCCTAGATAGAACAGGATCAAATAACCACCATATATATCATCAAAATTAGCAGATTGAACAGTTACTCCAAACTAAAAAAGAAAGAATATAAAAAAAAAGTCGGACCTAAAATCATGTATGGAGATGAATGTATAACGGCTGCTTAGCGCTAGCATGAGTGACTCTTGTCAATGAAAGAAGCAGGTGATGCAGCCGGACTAACCGATTATCCGACCCCTTAAATCTAGAGAGGTCGAGAGTTCGAATCCACTTTTGGCAGACCCAAATGTTTTGACTTCAGGTCGCGTATAGCCAATCACTGAGCAGGTAACCAAAGGTAGGCTAGCCTTCTTGGAACTAGCACATGTTGTGGACTTCGTCTTCAAATATCATCCAAACATTGGAGCTGGGATCGGCAACCCCATCACGCTCTTTCCTCTATCGAACGCGTCAGGTTCAGGAGAGAAAGGCCTGGAAAAAGTGGCTTTATTTCCCGATCACAAACTTATCCCTTTGGCTTTTCGTGAGTTGAGAACCGCGTTATTAGTACGGACCAGGGTAGGCAGGCCCCTTGCGTGATTTACACTGTTTCCATACTGTTCATTTATGAATGATCCATGTCTAAACTGCAGCTATATAGGCATGTCATTGTCCTTCATTCATACATTCGAGTCCTCCCGCCCGTGTGCAGCAGTAATTGCAATTATATATTGTAACTTATTAATCCCGTTTCTAGGACGCGCTGCCTCGGACGTGAAACCCATCTACCATCTACTGCGCCATCGGACGAGCGATTTCGCCGTCGTGCTAGCGAGCGCATCATTCCATTATCTGCCCTGTTTCTTTTCCCCTCACTCTATGTCATTATCTTATGTCCCGTCGCTCACATCCGTATGTAAATGTCTCCATTTACGGTACAAGATTTCGCCTTGCTGCCACTGAGCCAGTAATAAATCGAAACAAAACCCCAAAAAAGAGAGGGGGGTTCTTTGCCTCAGACAGACACATTCAGAATGGTTACCATCACTAGTGGCGTTTTACAGCCATTCTCGCTTCCTGAGGCCTCCCAACCTAGCCAAGTATACCAAGAGTTGGACAAGGAAAAGCAAGAAATCCGCATCGCGGAACTCTTTCCGAAAGAATCTAGACATCAGACCGGAAGGGAATATGTTAGCTGCCATACTAGAACCACTTTGCTCGACAGGTCCCTCACAGAACCATACACGGCCCTCTCGTACACCTGGGGTGACCCTGAGAGAACAGTCCCCATGTATCTGAACAACAAGCGTGTTCAAATAACCGAGAACCTGTCACTGGCCCTTCAACACTTTGAGCAACGTCACTTAGCTCTTCGGATCTGGGTCGATGCAATATGCATCAATCAGGAAGATGAAGCAGAGAAAAGCCAGCAGGTCCAAATTATGGCCGACATCTACAAGCGAGCGACCGAAGTTCTTGTCTGGCTTGGGCCAGCTGAAGATGGATCAGATGATGCCCTTGAAGTATTGAGGCAAATTGGAACCGAGGCGCTTGAATTGCATCATCTTAGTCAGCCAGTAATTGGTTGTGCCAACACTCATAAGAATAGTGGTGAGGAATTTATGGATAGGGATTCACTTAATGCTCTCTTGACCAAGTGGTTCCCAGACAAGGTCCCGAGTTTTAGGCTTCAGTCGATTCAAAAGCTCTTCCAGCGCTCATGGTTTCGCCGCGTTTGGACCCTGCAAGAAGCCGCTGCTAACGAAAATGCGATGGTGTACTGTGGAAATACTTCCATCGCAAAGAGAACTCTATGGGCTGGCTCCCGGGCAATTGTCGCACTGTTGAATGAGGTATCTCAACACGACGGCGCTGGCGTCCATAATCCAATTTGGCAGACCTTGGGAGGCACAAACTTCATCGCGCGGCGCACGTTGCAGCTCGTGACAGATGCAAAAAGGCTGCCCCTCCAGACTTTGCTGATGGAGGTGACCACAAACCTGGGTTCGTGGGCATATGAGGCCACCGACCCACGTGATAGGATTTTTGCCGTCCTGGGCTTTTCCTCGGACTCGGTGACCCTCGGAATCCGCTCCGACTATGAGAAGAGCTGTAGAAGAGTGTTTATTGAAGTGGCGGAGGCGATACTGACCCATTCCAGCAATCTTGATATTTTATACGTCATCTCTGGGTCCAAAAATGTCAAGGCCATGCCCTCTTGGGTTCCTGACTGGTCAGTGTTGATTCCCTCCACCTTTGGCCCTCGCCATATCGGCAAATTCCATGCTTCAGGTCTGAATTCGCTTTCGTATCCGAGATTTGAAACAGACGAGTTTGGAAACAGGCTGTTGGGCTTATCTGGATACAGAGTTGATACTGTTGCGACAATCATGGAGCAAACATGGGATCCATACTCAGAGGTACATTTCCATGACGATAGCCCAGCACTTGAGTTTGCGAAATCTCTTCGTGCCTTTGGTAAGCGACAAAAGACGGCCTACTCATCCGAGGAGGAGAGGTATGAAGCGCTCTGGAGGACACCGATTGCAGATTGCGATGCACAGTTCAACGTGATGCAAAAGTCTCGCCCCTCTGCGTCGTTGCGCATGAAGATATCGTTTGAAGCATTTGCCGGAATCACTGAGGGAGATCCCGAATGGAGAAAAATAACTAGTGAGCCTTATGTACATATCATGCAACTCGAGTCAGCCCGCAGACGCATGTTCATATCCAAGACGGGATATTATGGACTTGGGCAGGACACATTACTCGTTGGGGACGTCATATGCACCCTCCATGGCGGCGACAGTCCCTTTATCCTGAGGAGCGCAGGCCTTGGATATTATGAACTAATCGGAGAGGCCTATGTGCATGGAATAATGAAAGGAGAGCATCTCAAGGACAATCCGCCTGTGGAGCACTTTATCCTCTGCTGATCGGCCGAGAGCGCAAATGTACCACAGCTCAATGACACCCTCAACACAAGGGTTTCTAACGAATTACGACATAATGAGCCATGACACTTTGTAGAGCAGAACAGGTGTGTTTAGATGGCCTTTGCTTATTGCAATGTATCGTTTGGTGGGAGTTGATATGAGGCACGATGAGTGTTGGGGCGCTGGCTGGGCAATAAACCCTACCCATACTTATTGCTGAGTTCTGTATGGGATTCGCAAAATATACTCATATTTTGCTCGACCAACTTAATTCACCCAGTGAACTCTGCAGTAGGTGATGATTTCATCTCGGAAGAGGTAAAGGGTCTTTTTGCATCTATTTACACTCGGCCTTAAGGTAGGTAAAGCATCAAATGCGCAAACTTTGTGCTCTGTAACTTGTGCTACGGCCTCTCGATGGCCTCGACAACCGGGTCGCTCTTCAACTTTTCTTGCAGCTGAGGGTGGGTATTGCGTCTACCTTGCTTTCTTTGGTTTGCCATTTTCCGCCCAACCGCAACATAGTTACCTCCACTGATTAAGATATTATCAATTTCTTCAAGTGCAAGGTTGCTTGTCTCGGCTGTAATTTGCTCAAGTTTCAGTCTGTGATTTGGGATATGAAAAGTTGGAAATACTTACGGTATAGAAAGTAAACGAGAGGAATAAAGATGGTGCTGGTGGCTGCAAATATGATGTATGCCTTCCACTCAAGCCGATTCAAGATGACAGGAGTAACCATGGCGACTGTAAAGTTCCACAGCCAATTTGAGCTGATTCCGATGGCCGTCCCCTGCGTACGAGGCAGGAGTTCTGGGGCGTAAACCCACGGAACACAGTTGACACTGCAAAGGTTAGTTAGCATATGTTAAGCAGCTGACGGAGTTACTGACGTTGCGCCGTATATAAGCATGTAGAGGAAAAAGAATCCGACCGATCCCGCCGCAAACCTGCCTCCCCTTGACGACTCATCCGCTTGCGAAAGCAAAGCTGATATCATAGTCATGCAGAGCCCTAAGCCAGCACAGCCCCACATCATCGTCTTGCGTCGTCCCATTCTGTCCAAAGCAAATGCAGGCAACAGACTCCCAATCATAAACATCATCCGGATGGGTCCGGCAATAATCCGGCTGAGGCCCTGCTCCAAGCGAACTCTGTTGACAAGAACAGAAGGGATGTAGTAGACAATCAAGTTGATGCCGGAAATCTGATTCATTAACTGCATCAACCATGCCAAGAAGACTCGATATCTAGTTTTGAGGCGATCGTTGCGGAAGACGGAGAAGAATGTCCTCTTGGTTTCTGACTCGACCTCGAGCGCATTGTTTATGGCTCTCGTTTCTGCAACAATAGTCTCATCTGTTGGGTCTTTGTCGTAAATAGCACAGAGCACCTCGATTGCTTCTTGTTCTCGCCCGTGCGACATAAGCCATCTTGGTGACTCGGGAAGAGCGAAGACAAGAATTACGACACCAATGGCAAATATGCCTTGCGCGGCAATCGGAAGACGCCAGGCCACCGACCCGCCGACATGGCTCATGCCGTAGTTGAACCAATATGCAACAGCAATCCCAATCTAATTATTTGATGTCAAGTTAGTCCGGTCGGCGCTATATCATGTCGATATTTTTAACTCACGCCAACAAACAAAACTTCGGCGCTGACAAATCGGCCTCGGGACGTAGCAGAACAAAGTTCAGACTGGTAACTATTTCAGATTTGTTAGGATTCGGAGCTATTATAGCTGAGAGTTACGCACGTGGGGACGGTAGATGTTTATAAACCTGTTCCAATGCCAGTGATGATGCGTCCGACAACTAGATGGGCAACACTCATTGCGGAAGATTGGAGTGCTGTTCCAACAAAGACCCAGACCATCGCAAGCCAAATTATCTTTCGACGACCGAGCCCTTCACCGATGAGAAAGTTGACTCGACTCACAGTCAGATTTGGTACAGAAGAGGCGGACCGGCTTGAACTCACACAAACACCCCACAAGACATCCCAGATTGTAACAAGACACAATGATTCCAGTCTCGGTGTCATTGGGATTATTGAATTGATTCTGCCAATTTTGATTTTCTAGGATGGGGCCAAAAA
This sequence comes from Calonectria ilicicola, assembly GCA_020809705.1. NCBI lineage: Eukaryota > Fungi > Ascomycota > Sordariomycetes > Hypocreales > Nectriaceae > Calonectria > Calonectria ilicicola. Next base: position 2,804,417 of record CP085834.1, on the reverse strand, counting down.
CGCCTTGTTCATATCCGAATAGAATAAAAGCGTCCAGGCAGCAGATGGTGACACCGGCTTGGAGGCTTCTGCCCCTACCTAGCCAAGATTTCATGATGGCAATGAGTGTACAAATTTAATTCAGAATGATTTACTCTTGATACTTAAATGAGGGCTCGACGAGCACCTTTTATGTCTATAATTAGAGGTCGTAATTACCCTGATCAGAATATCACCCCATAGCGGACTCCACAATAAATTTACGTACCCCGGATTCTCTGGTGTGGAGAAGAGCGGATTCCCCACGACATCTTTGGCACGATGCACGCATTTTCGGGTTCGTATCGTGGGTAATTAACCGAAACGCCAAGGGTGGTATCGTTTGATCGAAATATCCAAACAGATCAATTTTCCCTCTTGACGAGGGCCAAAGGTGGGGGAATAAGCAAATGGTGGGGGTTATCGGGCTCGTTACGAGGGATTCGGGATTACTTGCCACTGGAAATATTTATCCATCGCTTGCCATCTAAGTCCTAGCTATTATTAGAAGGTCTTGTCTAGCTATTAAAGGATCATTTTTGAAGTATGCTTCGTTGTAGACCCTTGCAACTCGACATTATCCGAATCGAAAAAAAAAGATAGCAAAGGATTTTTTGGATACTCTCTCCTCAGCAAATTTTTTGAACTATTCTTCAAAATGTTGGTCACTGGCGAGATCCCGAAGACGATGAAGGCGATTAGGTACAACAAGCTGAGAGACTTCTCGCTTGCAACTGTCCCAGTCCCCGAGCCAAAACCTCATGAGATTCTTATCAAAGGTGATGAATAGTAATCCCTGAAAAAGGACGACAATTCAATCTGACTTATCTCTGTTTAGTCAAGTCCTGTGGCGTTTGTGGTACCGATCTCCACATTCATGATGGCGATTTTGCTTCGCGTATGCCCGTCATCACAGGTCACGAGACCAGTGGAATTGTTGTGAAACTTGGATCAGATGCCAAAGGATTCCAATTAGGCGACAAGGTCACGGCTGACAACTCGGAATTATGTGGCTACTGTCACCACTGTCGCCGCGGCGAGCTGCTACACTGTGAGAACTTTTTAGGACACGGTGTTCATCGTCAGTTTCTCCCCTAAGAATAGTGTATTGAGAGCTCACACTTCAGATTCCAGTCGATGGTGGATTCGCTGAATATTGCGTGTTTCCGGCCCATAAGTTGTTTCACTTTAATAAGCTATCCTGGATCGATGCAAGCTTATTTGAGGCAGCATCGTGCGCTATTCATGGCTTGGAACAAATACAACCGACAGTTGGCTCCAAGATACTGCTCATAGGATCCGGTCCGACTGGTCTGTGCCTTGCCCAGCTTCTACGACAAAACGGTGGTCAGCATGTCGTTGTGGCATCCAACGCAGGTCCCAAGATGGATCTTGCAAAGAAGTTGGACTGCGGAGATGAGTATGTTGAGCTGAACCGCAATAACCCTGATCCTCAATGGCAAGAACTCAAAGAGAAGCATCCCTATGGGTTTGATGTAGTTGTTGAAGCTTCCGGGTCCGCGCAAGTAGCTGAAAGGGCTCTCGACTTTGTAGCTAAAAAGGGTAAGCTAATGTACTATGGCGTGTACAAGAAGGACGCCCTAGTCAGTGTTTCACCATCTAAAATATTTAGTGAGGAAATCACCATTTTGGGGTAGGTTTTCGGACATTTACATGAGAGTTTTATATATTGCTAATGCTGTTACAGGTCCTTCTCTCAAATGTATTGCCTCGGCACTAGCATTGATTACATTGAGAGCGGTAGGATCAAGGTTGACGGGATTGTTGACAAAACCTTCAGCCTTGAACAATTTGCTGAAGCGTTGGATGCTGTGAGGAACAAAAAATGCATTAAGGCGACCATATTGATGGAATAGATGGTCATGTTTATCGTTATGTTCTCTAGCCGATAATTGAAATGCAATACTGGCCTAGTTGCGCTATTGCTATCTTCAAGCATTTAAGATAACCTCGGGTATTACAAAAGACACCATCACTAGCGCCGTGCTGGTTAAGGCTCTTGAATGAGCTAATTATGACACTTTAGGGGGGTAATGCAGTCGTAGGTGCTGGAAAGGTATTTTAACTCGACCGCCAAAACTAATTAGTTTATCGGATAGGAGAATGTCCTAGGCTGATTAACCTGGATGGCCTGTACTGTTGACATCAATCACTAATTAAAAACAAGAAATCAATAAACATTGTCCATATATTTGCGGAGCAAAGGTATCGCTGTGTTTGCATCTACAAAGGCACGATCTCCGTGTGGATCTCTAACCATGCCCTCTTCAACATTGAGTGATATTTTGTTGTCTCTAAGAATTATCGATCAAAGGTGATCGATCACCTGACAATTTTAGTTAGCCCAAAAACAAAAAAAAAAAAGCATTCATGTTCAAAATATGAAAGGAAATGCACTGGGAGCTGTCATCCAGTCCGAAACGCCAAGGTGCAAGTAGCCGCTGCGTCGCTTTGCCTGCACGGTCGCCTGGTTCGGTCAGGTCGGCCATTTGGGTCGCGTGACCGACCAGAGCACAAGAATAGGTCACGTATGTTCCTCCAAGCCCCATTTCGAAACAGGAACCTTGAAGAAAAAGCATTAGGAGCGGGGAATTCCCAATCAAATGCAACCTGACAAGGGATACCATATTCCCAAACTGGAGTTGTTGCAGGTCGGTTTCTCGCTCCCACGTCAAAGTTCATCTGGACCAATCAGCTCGGTTTGATTAGTTTCTGATTTTAGAGATCAAATATTTTATTTTTAGATTTTTTCAGATTCTTGAGGCCTTTGCGAATTAGGCAGTTAGATGTCTTACTCTTTACACAAGATGGCGGGATTTGAGACGCCAAGCAAATTGGCACGCGCTGCATCCTATTGCTTTGGCCTTTTGAGGTCCTAAAGAGGTCGCATCGACACATCGCCTACTCCAGTATTGTTTAAGTTTGGTTTGGGCCTTTCCCTTTCTCATGATGGAGTCAAGTATTGCAGTTTGAATGTGTCACTCTGTCTGGTAAAAAAAGCCTTGGCGACCAAGATGGAGCCCACCATGCAAGAAAAAAGTTGGATATATAACCTACAAACACCATCCTTCCTCATCATGGAAAAATCCAACAGATCAGGTTTCACTTTCGTAATACGAAGTACGTGAACAAATTTCATATCTGCTCATCATGACTACATTATCAAAATATGCCCACAAACGATGGTGTATGCGCCATCGACGTTATATCAATCCGTGCGGCATAGCACTCACTACAATATTTCTTCCTGCTATCATCTTTGCTCAGGATGACGATGAGCCAACTTCGTCCCCATCACAGTTTTCCACGCCATTCGTAGACCAAGCAACTGGTCTTCCTATGGAACGTTTCTTTGGCGCCCGCACCTCCTTCGGCTTTGCATTTGCTCTTCCCGAGGTTCAGACGGCACCTGCAGGTTCGTTCATCGGGCAGCTTTCCTTTCCTCTCGTCAATGGCGAAGGTTGGGGCGCCTTTGGACTGACGGGAGACATGGAGGGCAACTTCATTCTTGCCGTCTGGCCGGATGGCAACGGCGGTGTCATGGCATCATTTCGCCAAGCTACCAATGAAGACAATCCTCCAGAGGTGACGGGAGACTTTCAAGTCCGTCCAATTGCGGAAGGTGTCTCCGTAAATGCAACATCTCTCACATACACCTTTCTCTGTGAAAATTGCCTAGACAGCAATTTTGGGCTTGGCCCGGAGGCCACCTCGGGTGACGCCGTTATGGGCTGGGCTCTTTCTGAGCGACCACCATCGGGTGACCCGGCAAACCCAGGTGCAAGACTGGGATTCCATGAGCGTGGGTTTGGGCCATTCACCGCGAGACTTGGGAATGCCGCCACCGCGCAATTCGATGCCATCGCTGCGACAGCGTTGGATCCGGTTCCTGCGTCGGCGAATGCTGTTGCAGCTAGGGCAGGAGCCTTTGAAGAGGGAAGTGGTGATGAGGATAGTGGGGACGAACTAGATGATGATGGACAAGATGTGGGTGATGTTGGCGGTGGTACCGGAGCGGGCGGTGGCACTGGAGCAGGCGGCGGAACAACTGGCGGCGTAGCCGATGGTGGGGGTGATGACAGTGATAGTGACGATGATTAATATAAAGAAATGTATCAACGTTTCAATTTTTATGTGTTGGGTTATGTGTGTCGCATGCTGTCTTCAAAGCGTACACTTGCATGCGTCTATTTTACAATCATTAACGAAATTTAATCTCCAATCAATCGACTCTGGTACCAGAGACTCTAACATAATAAATACAAGAAATAATCCAAACGTACAGTACTTAAGCTGTGGCTCCTGTTGGTGCGCTGGCCTGTGCAATCTGTTGATACTTTGTTAGCAAATATTCTGGAAACACCTCAGAGTTCAAGCACAAGGGATCAGGGGCGCGTTGTACCGTCGTATATCCAGCTGCAGGCTTAGTACCCGGCACACAATAGCGCATCGAGTTCGGCACGAGGCCCTTCTGGCAGCATCCAATCTGCCTGAAGTTCTGTGACCACAGCACCCAGCTCGGATCTGCACATCTCATATTATTCGGGACAATCGATTTACTACAGTCGGCCGCTACTACAATCAGTGACCAGCCACAATACATTCGACAGTGAAACTTACAACTGGGACAGCAAATGCTCATTTCCGAAGCGACTGTCGCATCCAACTCCATCCCGGTAGGACAGCACCAGATCGCCAAAGTACCAATATGTGTACCAGTTGGACAGTATCCGCCGCTAGTCGCTAGGTTAAATAGTGGCCAATGGCTGAATCCTCCACCAGATGCCGGCTGGCTTATCTCACAACTTTGAAGACCTCGACGTCGGACCTTGCTGGTCTTCTTGCATTTACATTTGGGGTCGGAGGTCTTTTGCTTAATCGTGATTCCCACGTTGTCAGTGGCAGAATTAGCGGTTGACACAAACAGAACTAGTAAAGGTTGGGGATCGCCTTTGTCGTTGCATTTTACGTTCAGAACCCGCTGGGGTCCTGATGTTGGACCATTTTGCATCATGGTCCAGGCTTGGTCAGTGGGCCGTCTGTAGGCTAGTCTCTGGTTAGAATGTGCAGATGCGGAAATCGAAACCGTTTGACCATCATCTATTGAGATTTGAAAGATGGTAATAGTGAATGGGACGGTTGTCAGCGTGACCGTACCGACGGTGCCACCTGAGTGCAGTATGATGGACTTGCGACTTGGTACCACATCTTGCAAATTCGGAACCATTGGTCCGCTGGTGTCCTGGATAGCCTTGAGTGAGAATTTCTTGGCGAATAGAAAGAAGTCATCGGTGAACGTCGCTAAGTTCGAGAGACGAGATCTCTCAGCTGATTTGGTGGTTGTGGGACCCGTCGACAGCACCCAAGAATTCATCTGGGTTGGGCCCATGCTCTCCTCTAAGGCTTGGAAAAATATCTCGGTGCTGTAAGGTTTATTTTGCGAATATATCGGTTTTGTAGGTTCGTATGCATAATCAAACCACCATTCCATGTTGTTGTCCGGGTAGACGAGATTGCTAAAGTAATTGGCTGATCCATCCATAACCCAGGCCGATCCACCGCCTAGATTGTTTCCAAGGCTGGAATATCCCTGTACGCAGTGGTATAGTTCATGCGCGATTGCTTGCTTTGCATCAGAGGGGACTTTGAAGGTATCTGTAGTCCACTCGTTGTACGCTCTCACCTGGCAAGGTGACTTCTTTTCCAGCGGGTACCACGTATCCATAATGGTAGTTCCACTCATTCCAGTCAAAATGACAACTATGTGCGGCGGTAGCTTAGCAAATTTGCTGTAGTAGTCGATGCTTTCCGATAGACCATCCTGGAGCACGGGTGCGGCCAAGGTTGTATCGCCCGCGAGCTTGAGCCATGTTGGTGTGTAAACCACCGTGACCTTGGTGCTACCGAAAGTCTTTGGGTAGCCAGGGAAATAGGTACACTGGCCCTGAACGGTATGGCTAGGGAAGGTTGGGCCTTTTTTTGACCAAAAGCTATCACAGCTCACAACTTTAGCCTGAGCCAAGGCGATGAAGTAAAGAAGAAGCGCGAAATGGAGATGCATCTTGGGATTTGACCTGCAGCCAAACCAGGGAGAACAATCCTCTCGGCTCTCTTATAAATATTGAGAGATAGCTAGCATCTGAGTCTTAGCGACAACGGGATTTGCCGTTTCTAAGGCTGAGTGTGGCAGTGACTGTTGTCAGTCAATCATGTTCGTGGATGCGGCTAGAGCTGCCACCAAACATGAGGCGTCATGGCTGGGTTTCTTTGGTCTCACAGCTGAAATTTGGAGCCTATGAGAGGATGTCAACGACGCTATGCACGGAAACACGGCATTTAGGAATTTGGTTAGCATTTTAGCATGGGCCTAGCCCTATAGCTTGTCTGTCACCGTTACGCCACATGTCAATCTGTGAGGCAGCAATCACGTCGTTTCGATTCAACGAGACGTAATCAGAGTGAGACTGCTTGACATTCAAACACTTCATTCATTTATAGTACATAAATTTCCTAGGAATGGAAATGCAGATGCATCCTAGCCATGTACTGAATAAAAATCTGCCTTGGCAATGAGACATGCCCTGAAGCTAATCTGACATCGGCATTTCTTTTTGCAGGCACACAAAGCACTAAGGCCTCAGCTGAACTTTGGCCCATCACGGGGGACGCCACTTTGCTAGCCGCCAAAACTGTCCAAGTCAAATTCTCGCAAGCGCTAAAAGGAAGCGCGCCACTTTTGGGCTTTAAGGTTGTAGATAACTATAGCGCGGAATATCCCGACACCGCCAAATTTGACCTGAAGGTCCAAGCAAAGGGCAGCATGTTGTCCGTGTGGCAGCAGTGGAGTAAGCTTGTCTTGTTCACTGTCAACATGTGGGGCGAGACCAGTCGAACAGCGCTGGCCTCGACGACGACGTGTGCAGAGCATTGCATTGGTAGATCATTGTTCCTGTAAAACGGGTTCCTAGATGGCAAAGCTCGCCTAACAACTTTTAGTAGAAGGCCAAGGATTTAAACGCGTTGGAAACGGTCGGGACGTGAATGAATGAGTGAGGATGCAACCGCCATGACTGGATGGTAGAGAGAATCATAAACTAGCTGCAATGCATCAGGTATTATTTCGAGTCAATCTAGTAGTCTCCCTTCTATATTTCTCTCGAATTCTTCTTTGGAGAACATTTTGGGTTACTCCTGGTGTTGTGCTCGGGAACAAGCTCTTGTCGCTGGCCAATATCACGGATATAGGGTAAGTCGCTAGCTCAATTAGTGGGTAAGAGTTACCCCCGCACATATCAAGATCATACATTTTTTTCACACCGGTTGACTGATATTGTTCATGCATCTCTCATTTACGGTCGTATTTTGTTGCAAAAAGAGCCTAGTAGTACAGGAAAATGTCATAGAAATACAAATGCACTCTAATTACTATTTGCATATGCCTCATCAAAGTGCTCATGAGCTCAACGCCCATTTTCTCTCGCCCTGGTGGCAAGCCACTCAAGTCCTTCAGTCAACCCTTTTCCCGTTACGGCAGAACTGGATTCACAATGCTACCCAGGATTTATTAGCAGAAATAATTTCTCGTTTTGCTAAGATATTATCGTACTAACCCAAGGAGAAGATTTCACTTCGTCAAGTGCAAGCAATTTGATTATCTCGGAGGCATCGGTCGCGTCCTTGAAAGGAAATGCATTAGTGAATCCTTGGATCCATGAGAAATTGGATGTAGTCGAATACGACATGGAAACTTCTTACGTGAAGATCGCTCTTGTTAGCATAGACTAGCATAGGAACTCCCTGTAAAGCTTCTTGATTTACTAATCGATGGAGTTCCGTCCACGCTTGGGGGAATCGATCCGGGTCAGAGCTATCGACAACGAATATGAATCCTTGGATATTTTCCAAGTGCTCTTGAGCCATATTGCGTAACTTGTATTGACCACTGACGTCATGAAAGTGAAAGGCGGTGTTCTTCCATGAGATGGTTTCAATATTAAACCCTGTTGATGACAAATAGGTTAGCCTAGATAACGAGTAACATGTGGGATGACGCATAGAATGAAGGTGGAGTGCTGGAAAGATTTTGCTGCAATGTCGTACCGATAGTTGGGATGGTCATTACAAACTCTCCAAGCTTCAATCTGTATAAAATTGCTGTTGACCCAGCACAGTCCAACCCTGTCATGACGACGCGTATTTTTTCACGCCTTAATAGAGGAGACGGGCCCCCAGATAGAAAGTTACCCATGATGAGAAAGAGGTGAGTGAAATTGGCGTTTAGCGACTTAAATCCGGTCGTTTGGGGTTGAATTTGCATAAATTGGAATTGCGGTCTAGCAGAAAGTGAGGAAAAGTTTAGGGATCAATGGGGGAGAAATTGCGCTTGTCTAGTAAAAGTGATACCTTGCGAATCTTACGTCAGTATTGTGCCACCCATAGCAGCTCAATGTGTTGTCGGATACAACTTTGATGGGTGTGATTTTTGGATGCTCTGTTCCGAAACCGAAGCAGCCCCAGCCAATGGTTTTTGACTAAAAAGCTATATTCTCACTTGATATATGATGGGACAAGTTTTGACTGCGAAGAGCTACGTTCATTCCCAGCGGCCTGACACGACCTTGCCTTGTTAACAGATCATCATTTTCTATGACGCAACAGTCCTCTCTTGTTGCGTCGCAAGGGCAGCTTCTCAGGGACAGGAAAAAAAGGGCGAAACCTGCACTGGCACAGGTTAGCCGAAAGCGTCTCATGTACTGTTAGATTTCACTCTGTCACTATTCAATTGGCCAGGAAAAACACAGCCACTCTTGGCACTGCAGTCTGTCACACTCCACTCAAGTACATGGACAAGAAAGCTTGTCACGCGCCCCGGTCTTGGGTTGTATTTTGACCCGACGGGGAAATACGAAAAATATCATAGATTGCAACGGTGAGGGGAAAGGCTAAACTAATTAATTGGTCAAAGGCAGTGTACTTTTGTATAGCTTGATTAACTTTTTCTCGGACGTTTTCTTGCCTTGTATTTGGTCTAGTTGTGTTCATCTCAGCATTTGGACCAACTTCACATCGCGGTTCACTAGACCCACATCATGATGCGCTGTGCGTCTGGCCCTGCATCGCGACTGCAGGGATTATAAGCTTGATATTTCCGCCAATATCCGCCCACTTGGTCCGCGTATGTGGATGTCCCTCTCGCCTTGCTTCGGTCGCGTTTCAACGCTGGATCGACCTTGTCAAACATGAACTATCATGCAGATAGAGGCCTCCACGGTTGACAGAAGTCTTGGTTTCCCCTTGACACTGCTCCCGTGCGTTATACTTTGTGTTAGAGACTATAGGGAGTTCACGACAGCAATGCCCTACCCGACGGAGGACGTGGCATCGCGGGTTTGGATTGGTGCCCTCTCGAGCGACAGCAGATAATCACGCATTAGGAAAGTCGCACTAGCGAGCACAGCCTCAATGAACTGATTTTCGGCCGCCGATTATCTTACTTTGCGACCGGGAGGTGACGTCGAAAACGTGCTGGTGTTGACACATGGACTGCAGGATGTCGATCACACCCCAACAATCTAGCCTCGCGACACTAGCCTCTTGCCCGCCACAACATGTTTGGAGAAGGAAAGGAAGAAACCAGGTTAATGCCTCATTATCAATCATTTATCAATCTTGTAACAATACGTATCTTTTTATTGCCAAACGCTACTTGTTTGTGCCGCAGCAACTCACTAGCTTTGGGTGAATTTACAACTCATTGAGCTTACATATTACCCTGTCCTGTACCTCCCCCCACTACCGATCTCCAGAACTCCATCCCCCTCTTCCAAGTACCACAGCAATTATCTCATCAGAAATCTAGCACCTAAATGTTTCTTTGTTATCATGTGTGTCAAATTTCTGACCCCTCCTCAGCCTCAAGGACCTGCCTGTCAACGGGTTCCTAGCAATGCCGACACTATCTTTGCTGAGGGCTCTAGTGCATATCTTACCCCGGATACTAGTACTGTTGCTCCAAGCATCATTGAAGAAGGCCCTGAAGAAGCATTGCGGCCTGATCCAGGAACTGAAAACAACTTTAAAGTTGAAAACAATCCTTTTGCATTCTCCCCTGGTCAGCTTGGGAAACTTCTGAACCCCAAATCTGTTTCTGCCTTTCGGGCACTAGGGGGTCTTCGTGGCATAGCCCGTGGCCTGCAATCCGATTTAAGCAGCGGGCTAAGTGTGGATGAAACATGCGTTGCTACAAGCATTACCTTCGAGGACGCTGTCAACCACTCGGAAAAATCTGCGTTACAGAAGGAATCCCTGTCAAACCCGAGCCGAAACAACAGCAACACCCCATACTCAGACAGGGTCCGGGTTTTCAGACAAAATGTCCTTCCACCCAAAAAGCCAAAACCGATCTGGCAGTTGATGTGGATCGCCTTTAATGAAAAGGTTCTGATTCTGTTGGCCGTTGCCGGTGTCATTTCCTTGGCTCTGGGTCTGTATGAAACATTTAGCGAAAAACACGATTCTAATGGACCCCCATCAGTGGATTGGGTTGAGGGTGTTGCTATTTGTGTCGCTGTTATCATCGTGGTACTTGTTGGTTCACACAATGACTGGCAAAAAGAAAAGGCCTTTGTGAAACTCAATACCAAAAAAGATGATCGTGAAGTGAAGGTGCTTCGTTCTGGCAAGTCGATGATGATCAACGTCCACGACCTGGTTGTTGGCGATGTTCTGTTTCTTGAACCCGGCGATGTTGTGCCTGTAGACGGGATCTTGATCGAGGGTCATAATCTCAAATGCGATGAGTCGTCTGTCACTGGTGAATCTGACGCCATCAGAAAAACAGCAGGCGACGAAGTTTTTAATCTCTTGGAATCGAAACAAGGCACTAGCAAGGACTTGGACCCATTCATCATCTCAGGTTCCAAGATCTTGGAAGGTACATCTCTCCCTATTCTCCGTTTCTAGTAGCTTGGCATTGACCCTATTTAGGAATGGGTACATACATTTGTACCGCAGTCGGAATCCATAGTAGCTTCGGCCGCGTGATGATGTCGGTGCGAACTGACATCGAGGCCACGCCTCTGCAGAAGAAGCTTGAGCGGTTGGCCGTCGCAATTGCCTGGCTCGGCGGAGGCGCATCTGCCTTGATGTTTTTTATCCTGCTATTCCGCTTTCTGGGCAAGCTTCCCGAAGATACGCGATCTGCAGCAGACAAGGCATCCACATTCGTTGACTTGTTGGTCGTGGCCATTGCTATTGTCGCAGTGGCAGTGCCCGAGGGCTTGCCACTAGCAGTAACACTTGCATTGGCATTTGCAACCACCCAGCTTCTGAAGGAGAATAACCTTGTGCGAGTTCTCAAGGCTTGCGAAACCATGGGTAATGCGACAACCATTTGTTCAGATAAAACAGGCACTTTGGTAAGGAATTGCCCTCACCCTTTCGCCTCTCGATACAGTTGTGACTGACAGACGATAATAGACTACAAATAAAATGACGGTTGTTGCTGGTACCTTTGGTAATTCCTCATTTTCAGAAGGAGACAAGTCAACTTCAAAGGAACCATCCATTTCCAAATGGGCTACGGATTTTGGAGTAAAAATTAAAGACTTGCTTGTTCAATCTGTGACTCTTAATTCCACCGCTTTTGAGGGCGAAGAGAATGGCCAGCCTTGCATGGTTGGGTCCAAGACAGAAATTGCGCTTCTGCAGCTTGTCAAAGATCACTTTGCCGTACAATCTGTTGCTGAAGTGCGCTCGAACGCAAAGATTGTTCATGTCATGCCTTTTGATTCGGGCAAAAAATACATGGCAACTGTTATTGAACTTCAGCCCCCAGGAAATGGAGTTCGGCTCTTGATGAAAGGTGCATCAGAGATTTTGCTAGAGCGTTGCTCCTCTCAAGTGGGCTCTGAGTCTCTCGACTTTGAGAGCGTGAAGTTGGCCATTGAAAGATATGCTACCCGATCGCTCAGAACCATTTCACTGGTATATAAGGACTTTGAGCAGTGGCCTCCCTCTGAGATGGATGCTGTAAGCGTTCAGCAGGGTGATTTTGATTCCATCCTGACTGGAATGACTTTGATTGGAGTCGTTGGCATACAAGACCCGGTGCGCCCCGGTGTGCCCGAGGCGGTACAAAAAGCAAGGGGTGCCGGTGTCACGGTCAGAATGGTTACTGGAGACAATATTGTCACCGCCCAAGCCATTGCTTCTGAGTGTGGCATCCTGACCGAGGGCGGTATCATCATGGAAGGACCAATATTCAGAAGGCTTTCAGACTCAGACATGAATAAAACTCTTCCAAAACTTCAGGTTCTGGCTCGTTCGTCTCCTGAAGACAAGATGATATTAGTCAACCGACTGAAAGCTCTTGGAGAAACGGTCGCTGTGACTGGCGACGGAACAAATGATGCCCCAGCTCTCAAGGCGGCTGACGTCGGCTTTTCTATGGGCATATCCGGCACAGAAGTCGCTAAAGAAGCCTCTCTTATTATATTGATGGATGATAATTTTACTTCAATTGTCACGGCTTTGAAATGGGGTAGAGCGGTGAATGATGCCGTCCAAAAGTTTTTACAGGTAGGTGCACACAATCTCACGATGCAAATGAGAGTACATGGTATGCTAAGCTCATAAACAGTTTCAAATTACTGTAAACATCACAGCAGTTATTCTATCTTTCATAACTGCCATGTACAGCTCTGAAATGAAGCCTGTGTTGAAGGCTGTTCAGCTGCTGTGGGTCAACTTGATTATGGACACATTTGCTGCGCTTGCGCTTGCGACCGACCCGCCTACTGAAAAGATTCTTGACCGACCTCCCCAAGGGAAAAAGTCGCCTTTGATTACAGTAACTGTAAGCCGAATTATGTCATTAACGCCAACAAATATTAACACTCACGCTCTAGATGTGGAAAATGATTATTGGTCAATCGATATTCCAGCTGATCATCACCATCGTCCTGTACTTCGCTGGTGCTGAAATTCTTGGCTACGACAGAAACAACGAGGATGAAATGTTGCAGCTAGATACCATCATCTTCAACACCTTTGTCTGGATGCAGATCTTCAACGAGTTCAACAATCGCAGACTTGATAATCGCTTTAATGTTCTCGAGGGAGTTCTACGGAACAAATTTTTCATCTTCATCAACTTGTTGATGATCGCCCTTCAAATCACCATCGTTTTTATTGGCTCTCGCGTGTTTGAGATCAAAGATGGTGGGCTCACCGGTGTTCAGTGGGCAATTTGCATCATCATTGCATTCATGAGTATCCCTTGGGGGATTTTGGTAAGAATATTTCCAGATGCCTGGTTTGCCAAAATTTCGGATTTTGCTGGGCGACCGTTTGTCGTTGTGTACGAGCTTCTGCGCAAAGGTTGGTCCAAGATGTTCAAGAAAAAAGCTCAAGATCAGCCGCAGCCAAGCGATGTTGAGAACAATTCGATGCCTATAATTCTTGAGCCACCTCAAGATGTGACTGGTGACCGACAGGCTGAAAAAAGACTCAACTAAAATTGTTGTTTGCTTTCATATTATGGGGCTGAATTGAAGAAAGTTGGATCATTGGACTGTTAGTTGCACGTTTTTATCCAAATGCATTTCCACTGAAAAAAGTATAACAACGTGCATGGTGATATTAAGTTGCTTGACATATGGACTGCGTGGTTTTCATTGGGCAGCACTCTCAGCATCTTACCACATCATCTCACGGGATGCTCTATGGAGGGGCGGTAGTAAGCCAAGTGCACTTCTGCCTAACATAATTGTGCCCTACCCCGCGTATATTGAACTGTCAACTCTGCAAGGCCACCTGCACATTTCAACCAATGCTATTTTCTATTCACGGGCTATCACCGGTTTTGTGCCAAAATTAATCAGTATCAAACCCATCAGCCTGTGTGCAGAAATTACAATTTCATTTGAAGCTGGGTCTGTTGATATATTGGCTGGTAGGATATGCGTTTTCACAGTTCAGTTGCATAATAGCTTTTATGGAGACGGATAGTGATCTAGACAGTGTGTAAATGAAGAAGAAGATGAAAATAAGCGACACATTTCGTCTTTGATACCAAGAGTTGCCTAACGTGATTATGGGGGAAACGCATAAGCACAGCTTTGCCCGAGGAATCTAGTGGCTCGTGTTGAGGATCACCCCACCTTCGCAACTTGATCGTCAAGCCACCACAGGTCAGGCAGCTGCATTCTTACCACACTTCTGCATGTGGCGTGAAGCCACATAAACCTTTTGACTAACTTCCTTGCATTCTATTGAATGGTAGGGGTAAGGCTTTTTGAGGGGCTGAAAATTGGCAAATATCCCTCAGAGAAAACACTTCTAGGCAAAAGTTTGAATCAATATTGTGTTTTCTAATCTTCCACCTAAATCTCGCCCAGAGTTTATTTACTTCGTCCCATCCGTTTTTTAAACGAGTTCGCTTATTTCTTTCATTACTATCATTCCTTCAAAGTCGCATTACCGACAACATGGCCGATGCAATGCCCGTCGCTGCCAGCATCGCCGGTTTAATCTCTCTGGCAGACATACTATTCAAAGTCGTGTATAAGTATGCAAGGGCCGTTAGAGATGCAGAAGAGAGCATCAAGGGGATAATGTTACGATCACTCGATGCCTTGGCCTCCAATCTTGAGGAAGAAGGCGAACAGCCCAATCCAACGCTCCAAGCGCATCATTTAAGTCAATGCCAGAGCACATTTCAAGAAATCAAGCAGAGACTAGACAAGGTCTCTAAGAAGGCATCCAAATCTACCAAGGAAAAATTGGCCGGCACTTGCCGACAATTGAAATGGCCGTTTTCTGAGGGGGAAACAAAACAGCTCCTGGCTACTCTGTCCCGTCACAAACAAAGTTTGAACCTTGCGCTCTCTGCGGATTCTTTGCAAAAGTTGCAATTATGCCTTTCAAAACTGGATGAACAAACATCAAAAATCACCGGAGTCTGCAAAAAGATCAAAATTAGTACCCAGATCACTGTCGACGAAAAGAAGCAGAAAATCCTGGACTTTTTTATGCCGATCACACCTCAGCCTAATCTAAACACCGCCATAAAACTCCGACACCCAACAACAGCTACCTAGCTCATTGAGTCATTAGAATTTAATCAATGGAGGGATACGCCTAGCTCCAAACTCTGGATGAGTGGCATTCCTGGAGCCGGCAAGACCGTCTTGGCAGGGACAGTGATCCAAGAGGCCATCGCTTGTAGCAACGACGAGATGCGAAATGCAGGGGTTGGATTTTTCTTCTGCGATTACAAGAATTCTGCCACTGGAGATCCAGTTAATATTCTCGGCGCGGTGGCATCTCAACTTGCACGTCAGCATGAGGATGCCTTTCGTGTTCTAGATGGTTACTATGCAAAGTTGCATCCGAGCAACGGCCTAGAGTCACGCCCAGACGAAGATGACCTCAGAGCAATAATTACAGCGATGGCCGAGAGTTTTGATGAAGTTATGGTAGTTGTGGATGGAATCGACGAATGTGGAGAATATACTGATGCCGTCCTCGAAGTATTGACGGACTTGGCAGATTATACCCCAAACCTCTCTATGGCACTCTTCAGTCGAGATCATTACGACATTCGTACTTGTCTCGAGCAAGATTTCAAACATATTCCCATTGCCGCTCGCACTAATGACATTGAACTCTATGTGGCAGCAGAGCTTCAAGCGAGGATTCAAAAAGGAAGACTGCGGCTCTCAAATACCAACCTCAAAGAAGAAATTTTAAACGCTCTTGTCAAGGAAGCAAAGGGAATGCAAGTATATATAAAATCTATATTTGGTTACTACGCTAATTTCATGTAGGTTCCGATGGGTAGTTTGCCAGCTTAATTACCTTTGCGATTGTATTCATGACGAGGAACGGCGAGAAGCTCTGAAAAAACTACCTCCAGACCTTCCAACCAGTTATCGCCGTTTACTTGAACGCGTCAACAAGTCTTCTGGAAAAGGAAAAAGCATTGTGAAAATGTGTCTTCAATTTATTGCTTTTGAACCAAAGTTAACCATTTTGGAACTGTGTCAGGCAGTTTCAACACCAGAATCTGTCGGCGCCAGTCTCAACGACAACAACACAGTTTCAGAAATTGTCATTGCCGATCAATGCAGTAGTCTGATTCGAAAATCCGAATGTGGAAAATATTTCGAGTTTGCTCACTTCTCGGTGAAGGAGTTCTTGATCGACAGGAATGCATTAGCTAAGTCCCCTGATCAAGTGAGCCTTGTGGATTATCTCATCACAGAATCTAGTTCTAAGGCTATACTGGCTGCACAATGCTTGAGGTTTTTACAGCTCAAAAACTTCCAACAACTGCAAGTTCGAGATGTCGACGAACCATTGCGCGAGCAAAGACATAAACAGTACCCATTTTATATCTACTCAGTCACGGGATGGCTAAGAACCACACGGTCCGGACTAGATGAGGAAACATCGATCGCGCTCGCAAAATCGTTGTTTTCTGTCGAAAAAACGGTATTCTTTCAAAACTGGGCCTACGAGATGCTCCAACATTGTAGTCAGAAGGCATATGTGCCTGGTTCCAGTGAAGTCTACCGCAGGGCTGAGGAATTCATGCGGAAAAAGACCTTCACCCCTCTCCATCTTGCTGCTGCACTGAATATCCCTGAATTATGTGAAGCACTTGTTATAGTCCAAGGTGATTGTGAAGCAAGATGCGCCGACTTTCGACCGATTGATCTGGCCATGATTACCTTTTATGGAGTACTATTTATCAACGATGGAGACAGAAATGTTCCCCACTCAGACGACTGGAATGATCTCAACACTCTCAAAAGAAGAAATCAAACAATTAGTTATTTTATAGAGAAGGGCATAAAACCAAGGAACATATAATTTTCTAATTCAACACTATTTTCGCTCGTCTGCGTTGTAATCGCTCAGACTTACGATTTTTCCTCGATCACACAACTTCTTGCGGCTGGAGTGATCCCAGTTAATGCTGAACTTGATCAACTGGAAAGCTGCCTTCAAAGGATGTATGAGAGATACACTAATTTGTCTAATTTAAAAGGGCGAGGCTCCCTTGACTCATCTGCCTTTGAGCTTGTCAAATATATTCAAAATGCGGCTTTGTATGACACTGACATAGGCCAGAGGCTCTTTACACTTGTCTATAATTTCGCCCGAGCAAGGGACCTCAGTCTTACCAATAGTGCTCTTATCACTCTCATACACGACAATCCTTCTCAAAAGGTTATGGAGAATGCGATGTTAGCTGCGATAGAGCAAGACGATGTTGAAACAGTCAAGAAATGTCTGTCCAGTAAGGTCTTGGATTTATCTACAATGTACACAGACGACTCTGTGTCAGTCTGGCCCCTTTATGGTGCTACTAAAAGAAGCATTCTACATCATGCCGTCGCCAAAGGAGCTCATGGGGCAGTTGATGTACTGCTCGAGGCAGGCTGTGATCTTTATGCCAGGGACGAGCTCGGTGATCTCCCGATACATCTCGCAGATTCAAGGGAAATTATGTATTTGGTGAAGAGAATTTTGAAAAAGGACCAAAATTTGATTTTTGCTCCAAACCAAACTGGGCAAACAATTTTACATCAGTTTGCTCGTCAGAAGCCGTCGCAAATTTTGACATGCCTGGAATGGGTCTGTGACGAGGTCAAGGAGAAAGCACTTTTGTGTAAAACAAACGAGGGCGACACTCCTCTTATGTCAGTTTGTACACCCAATTACCAGTGTACAGACAAGATGGAGGCTCTAGAAGCGTTTCTGTCTATTTTGGACATTTGTGCGCAGATTCCAGACTTTTGGCAGAAGCACGGACCCATATTCCGGGCAGCAGTCCTATTTGGCTCTGAGGTGATCATCAATCGACTCCTAGAGTGCGGAGCCAAACCTGAGGCCGCATCATCAGATAATTTCACGCCGCTGCATGCGTTATCTGATCGTGCATCTATCAAGTGTGTGAAGCTATTGCAAAGGTTGTACCCAGACACCACCCACCTTCGGTTTAAAGGCCGTTTACCAGTAGAACTCTACATCCTGGACCGTCTATCACAGCGCCGCCATGCTGAAGTGGAGGTGATTAAAATATTATTGCCTCCAACATTTCACGCGCGTGCTGAATTTTGGGATTTTACGTGCGGGATTCTCACTGAAGCTGAAAGCCAACGCGGGACATCACTCCACCCAAGCCTCCAACACGTCGATGGTCTCATATCAACATGCCTTCAATTGAATTGCATGTCAGCTTACGAGGATTCAAGCAGTGACTCTGGTTTGTTACCACTCTTTTTAGGTTTCACAGGATCGCCGCCCCTACATCACCATGACAGCATGCATATATACCTCCCAACAACACACATCTCTGCAGGTACATTGCGAGAGGCAATTAGTAACACTGCCTTTTGGCAATCTGCTAAATCATCTCATATCACCATCCAATTTCTCAAGGTTTGTATCCGAGATGCCAACGTTGACATCGTTGAACTCCTACTTTCGAACGGTGTAGATGTCCACCAAAGATGTGGTCTTCTCTCGGCTATTGAATTTGCTTGCGAGCATTGTCCATCGAACGCATTTCTAAATCTAGATCTAGAGATGATTCTAGAAAGCGAAAGGCGGATTCTTATTCAACTCCTTGATCACTCAAATGTAGACAAGCTCAACGAAGTCACTCCTGATGGAGAAGATCTGGGACTCCTCCATCGAGTAGCGAAGAAGTCCCTCACTACTAAGAAGAACAATGCATCATGGTTTGTCGAAGAACTGGTACGCAGAGGTGTCAATATCAATAGTGATTCCAATAACTCGCATCTGCTCTCGCCTTTAAGTTATCATTGTGGTTTGCAACGCTCATCTCCTTGTGTCGATTTGCTCCTACGATTGGGTGAAAATCCGGGCATTCGTTCTCCAACATCTCGCTGGTGTAATTGGGATCAAGAAGCTATCCATGGTGAGGATGTTCTATTCTTGCGGAAGATTCTAGCACACTGTACAAATCATCAGTTTGAAATGTCTTGGGGAGCAACTTTTGCAATAAGCGTAAAGATGCAAAAGGAAGAGACCTTTCTACTAAATGCCAATGCCCTTCATTTAGCATCAGTATCCAACCAGAAAGCAGATTGCATCGAGTTTTACATTGACGAGCGCCTGATTACCAATGTCAACAGCATGACTGCCGAGGGGTTCACGCCACTCCATCTTGCTGCTTTGTATGGAAATATCGATATAATGCGGGTACTTATCTCCAAAGGGGCAAATACAATGGCCAAAGCTACTGATGAAAGCACCCCACTCCATATGGCTGCTCAAAATGGCCACCTGCAATCTATACAATTACTTCTAGAACATTTTGCCTTTGAAACATTGGACGTATATGGAAATAGTCCAAGGTTTTATGCCGAAAGCAAAAACTTTGTTGATATTGTCACGACTTTGGATCGAAAAGATACAGACAAGAATGGGTCACCTACTGATCTTGGTCTTGCCCTAACCTTAGCGCACAAGAAACACCTGTCTCATCATTTGAGAAAGCCATTATTGACAACAAGCTGAATGAATGCAAGAAACTAGTTCAAAGGGGACACTCGATTGATACTGTCTTACCAACGGAAATCTGTCCTCTTTGTCTTGCTCTAAAAATCGGTAATTTCGAGATTTTAACATGGCTGTTGAATAATGGAGCCACTATGCTTAAGTTGGCACTGCAAAATCCGTGGGGGGCCCAAACAGTGATTGAAGTTGCAGTTGCAACACCAAACATCGTCCAAATCCTGCCTCATATTCTTAACAAATACTTGACTGAAGGTGGGGATTTCATCTATGGGGAGGATCAACCATTACTCTACGCACTCGAAAACAACTATGAACAGGCATTAACAATAATTTTGGAATTTATTGAAATGAATATCGGAACCATCTCGTATGTCATTTACATGTTCTAATCCTGATGCTAACTAATGCATTCGATAGCAAAGCTTTTAACCTATCCCGGCAGTATTTAATGGCAGAAATTCTAAATCGTAGAATATTATTCACCTATCAAAGTTCCAGAGCTGAAGGCTCCTGGAAAGGCACAATATCAACGACAATTTTGCATCGTGCTGCTTTCCATGGGCACAAAGCTGCTGTGTCGGTCCTAGTCCAAAAGGGAATGAACATCAACACAGCAGACGAAGAAGGCAATCTCCCTTTAGCTTACGCTCGGTCTGCCGACATGATAGAGCATTTGATGACTTTGGGCTCCTCAAATTGCTCCGCATACTGTAAATTCACCACACCACTCGCTGCTTCGGTATTAGACATGGTTCTGGGATATGACGACATTGCTAATGACACGCGTTTCCCGCTCACGTCGATGAGACAAGATCTTTTTAATGTGGTTTATTCAAAATGTCCGACTCCATGCGCGACACTAGGTATCAATGTGGAAGAAGCCCTCAAACTAAAAGAATTTGGTTACGATTTTACTTCATGCGATGAAGGAGGCAGAAGCTTAATGCATTGTCTTATCTGCAGTGAGGCACTCTGCGACATTATCATCGATAACAATTTTGAACTTGAAAGTACAAGCCCATTTCCATGGCATTTGGATTGGTCTGAAGTTAGGGATATGCCATTTTTAAGATCAAGATTTACTAGATTCCAGAACTTCCTCCAGCGCGACACCTTTCGAAGAATATTAAATCTCGAGCCAGACAAGGGGTGGAGCCCCTTGTGTAGGGCAGCATTCTGGAATCTCGTCGAAGTCATCGAAAATTGCCTTTCAATGGGGGCTGATATTGACTTTCGAGGATCTCCCTTAGGATCGGCGATTATGGTGGCCACAGCGTTCGGAAACCTTGCTTGCGTCAAATTATTGGTTCGCCGGCAAGCTTCAGTTCATGCGACCGGTGAAACGAGTCGAAAAGGTATCTTGGACTTGACCCATCATGAGTCGATTAAAACATGGCTACTTGTTGGTCGTTTCAGTGATCAGCCAAGAATCACGGATCAGACAAGCTCATCGAGCGATGTCAACAAGCAAGAAATTTTGAATTGGAGCGGGCCTCATCAGGTTAAGGTAAGACTTGTTGGAACGTGGGGCAAATCTCCATTTGAGTCTTCCATCGATTATGCAAGAAAATTACATGGATTAAAACTAGACACCCTGGGAGAAATCGTGCATCCTCGGGATGGTTACGTATATCCTCCATATTTAGAATAAAATATATTGATTGAGAATTTTTATTATAATTCCAATATCAACCACCAATATTGAGCCGAATGCAACTCGTAATCAATACGTATTCACGAGATCCTCCATTTGGTAGATGTTTCTCTACTAAATTACCCATGTGCCACTAAAAGGGTCACGGTAATGGCTTGTTTCAGCATTGGCATATATCAAGGCCCACAGACTACCTGCCAAGACTTTCTCGACCTCTTGGCGATTTTGATATCGATCGGGACACTAGATCTAGTTGCCAAGAGCTTGGCGTTTAACACCCTAGCAAAGTCATTTTTTTCAGATCGGCCACATTCAACAAAACTTTGACAAAGCTCAAAAATGCCGCTGCGTGTGGCTTTATTCAGAAGATTTAATAATATGTACGATGATAGCTATACACGGCGCCAATATATACACAGGCCTCCGGCGCAAGTCATTGAAGAATAAAATTTACGGTACAGTTTAACTGATAGTAACTCAGGTGTTTATGTCCTCTGATACCTGCTACCCTTAGGCAGGGCATCCGGATGAAGGGTAGTTGCAGCTTCCACCGCTGCTACCTCCAGTAACGCTAACACCAGTGAAGGTAAAGTCGGAGCAAGATCCATCACCACAGAGGATGTAGTAGTTGTACGCTGATCCAGTCGTGGTACCAGTCACGTCCTCGAATGTGATGCCGGTGATGGAGACACCGTTAGTGGGCTCACCAGTGGGTCCACCATTGAGGTAGTCCTGCTGCACATCAATGCCGTACTTGGTGATGCCAGACATGGTCACATTGCGATAGGTGACATTGGCCACAGTACCAGTGGTACCGCTGTTGGACTTAATACGGGCACCGTTCTGGCTGTCGACAATCTGGGCGTTGGCAAAGGTGACACCGTCCACGGTGTTGTTGCTCTTGCCACCGATGGATCCAATGCTCAGACCGTGTCCTCCGTAGCAGTAAGCACCGTCGATAACAATGTTAGAGCCCGATGTAACGGCAACACAGTCGTCTTGGTTGTGAACCCAAATGTTACTCAGGGTCACAGTGTCCGAGGAAGAGATATCGAAACCGTCGGTGTTGTGGGCAGCTGGGTCTCCGTCACTGCTGTCGTTGGGCTCGTCTCCGTCGGAGTTGTCCAGAGTAATGTCGCTAACCTCAAAGTTGTAGTTGTTGTTCATGTAGAAGCAGTGGGTAGGCCAGTTCTTGATCTTGAGACCAATGAGCTTGGCGTTGTTGGTCTTCTTGACGACGAAGAAATGGTCGGGCCTGAGGAGATAATAATTAGCGTTGCGACTCTATGCGCGAGGGGAAGATTATTCTTACTTGGCGCTTCCGCCGTTGGAGCCCTGACCATCCCAGTAAGCAGGACCGTTACCGTCAATAACATGGCCCTCAGCACCCTGGATGGTGATGCTGTCGCCAGAAACCACAATGGGGTCAAAGTCCTCATCAGCAGTGGTTCCAAACGAGGTGGTTCCCTCGAATGTCACCACAGCACCAGTCTGGAGGCTCTGGAGGTCCAGAGTCGAGGAGGCTGGGACCGACAGGTTGGAAAGAACAATGTCGGTGCAGCTAGCCACAGCAGATGAGAGCTGGGCGTACTCAGTGACAGTACAGGCGTTGGCGCCGACAGAAACAGTGGCGACAGGGGTGGAAACTGCAGCGGCAGGGGTCGAGTCAGCCGACTTGGTCGAAGTCACAAGAGTCGGGAAGCCAGTCGACCTCGAGGGCGTAAAGGCAACAGCAGGAGTGGAATAAGCTGAGTCTTCAGAAACCTCAGAAGGCGTCTCAGTGGGCGTAGCGATAACGGTAGCGACAGGGGTCGATGTGGCAACGGCAACTGCTGAAGTACCGGCTCCAGCAGTCACATAGCACGAACAAGCACTGGAAAGGTGCTTCACGTTTGCATCACAGGCAGAGAGGAAAGCTGAAGGCACAGCATCAGTGGCCTTGACAACGCTGGCAGTAAAGGTCGCGCAGAAGGACTGAGCCTCAGCTGCCGACGAAACAAAGGCTCCACCGCAGGCGTGCGTTCTCCAGTTGGAGCAGCCCAGCGCGGATGGCACAGCCGCCGCGAGAAGACAAGCTGACTTCATATTGAAAAAAAGAGTGAATGGTAAAATAAGCAAAAATTGACTGATAGAACAAAAAGAATGACAAGTCGCCGCAATCAAGACACTCCAAGCATGCACTCTCAAAGTGCTCACTCACTCTCTTTTTACTTACTTATACAACCGCCGCAACGGAACTTCGGCACCGGGGCTCCACTGACAGCGACCGGGATCCCGGAGCAAGTGGCTCCCAACAGCGCTGTAAATCCGCGTTTGCAGGCCCCTAACTAATTTATCCCGTTTCACAGTACGCCGTATCTCTGCCCTGAGCTTCCCACACCGGCTGTAGTGCTTCCTCCAGCACGGCATTATGAAAACCCACCAATCAGCCGCCTGCGGGACCCTCAGGTACGGTGGGAATCGTCAACGTCAGCGCCTGCTGGTGTGCACCGTGACGTTTATTGTGGACAAAACTTTACAATCAAATTCCCTGCAAGCGGCTGACGGCGCAATTTTGGATTTTTGATTGAGTTGGGTGTCATGATCTGGTGACATTTGTGGTGGGTGCTCGTGAAGATGTAACACTCTGAAATGTTAAGCTTATATACCGGATGAACATCGTGACGCTCGGGCGACGTACTGTGCGGTCACCATTTCGCTGATCGCTGATCAGTTTCTCGCTGTAAATATTCCAGCGCAATAGAATAGTCCGGAAAGTAAAATATAGCAAGACCTTCAAGGGTTCCGGATAGTCGGAGTGCATAACAACCAGGCCGCGCCAGTGACTGGTTGGTTCACCCTGCATGCCAGTTTGTAGCGAAATGAGCGCTTTTCCTCAATGGGTTCTCCATTGCCCGCCCGGCCTTAGCACTGTGCAACCTTTTTCGGACATTGCCTTAAACCAACATTCGCTTAGAGGTAAACCAAAAAAGAAAAATAAGACTATTACCGTTAATAAGTATGAAAGTCAAAGCCTCATGGTCAAGGTTGCCTGAATATCCTTGTCAGCCCCAAACCTTTGCACTGTTCTCCATTACTGCAAGCCACCCTATACATGTGTAATGCCATTAGTCAGATTACAACATCTTCTTTTGCCACTCCGATCCTCCAAAATTTAAACGAGGAAAAGAAAAGAAAAGGAATCTAGCTTTAAATTTAGGGTAATCATTTTGATTGATGGTTCTGCTTGCCTTGTTGTACCTTGTGTTTAAATATGTCAAAAAGCTGAGTGCTACAAGAATCACTAGCATAATACATACAGTCACTTCTCAATTTTTTACAAGTACCATTCCAGGGTAAATAAGTGTATTTCAATTCATTGTCTAGCTGCAGACTACTCTTCTAAAAGAGCACACTAGGGCCAAAACGAAAATTAATAAAGTGAGGGTGCATCCTTGAAGGTTGATTTTCTAGGTTTGATAACCAATGTGTTGACACTGTCCTCGTATTGACTTGAACGAAATGCCATCATCCAATCAGACACGCCTCTATGTGAGGATCCATCTGAATGCGAGTCGGGGTCTTGTGACCGCAAGTGCAAGTATAAAAGTCAATACCAACTCGTGGGGGATAAAAGCAGGTAGCTAGGTGATGCTTAAATTCTGCCTTAGTGGCGCAAGTCTTCCTGCAAGCACAGATGTAATCAACCATTGTGTCGAATCGGTAACGTAGTAGTTTTAAGTGCTCAAAGATTGTTGCTGGCACCCTGTAGTATGTTGAGTGATGGTTGAAAGTGGTAATGAACTGCTTTAGATAAAATTGATAGTGTAGATTGCTTGTTTGCTCAACTTAAGAATTGGTGTGTTGGTGATGTGAAAAACCCTTCTAGTGTTGGAGTGAAGAGGCGATTATTTATACTTTCGGAGAGCTATAGATGAATGGAAAATGGCAATTATTGAATCATTGATCATTGTCTTGATTCTCTGACTATACGTATTGATCACTGTCTAGGAGTGTGTGTTCTTGTGTGGGAATAGACCATCTCCACAATAAAACCTCGAATATCTAGATGAATCACCGCAAAAAGGTTGATGCTCTTGTAAATTGGCCCTATGCATTTAAGGATCATGATTCGTGTTCATGGAACAGGTTGGTGTTACTTGAGTGTTGAGATATGTTTGATCCTTGCACAAGAGCACATCATTCGCAAATAGTCAGAGTGTTTGCGGCCGCTGAAACTAACAATACAACGATCAATCATTGGAGAACTGGTTTACAAGTTAGTTCCACCCATTTAATCATGTTCAAAGTGATAAAGGTCTATAATGGAGTTCTCTTCCAATGAACCCGCCCTCACCATGTAGTTTTAGTCATATCTAATTAAAACGAGATGAAATCCCAGCACTAACGAACTTGAATTACGTTTCTTCGTTGAATCACTAGAACTTATCCCTCTGGGTGAAAAATCGTTGTTGGTTTCGATGAGTGATAAACCAATACCAGTTCTTTCCTTGACCCTCGTCAACGGCTGAAAACTGAATCTTCACAATTATTATTAGATAGGCTCTAGAACTTAAAATTCAGCTGTTCTAATATTTTCACATAATTAAAAAAATATTGCTCACCGTGGAAATATGTTCAAGCCGACATAGCCATCATTCATTCCCATATGCTCTTGTATAGATATGCTTCTACTTTGGGTCGCACCGATTCAACGAGGGGGGCCGTCGACTTGTTCAATCCACTATACGTACAAAGTAAATATCTTAAAATTATGAGTCCCTTTGTTCCATGTATGACCAATCAGTGCTTTCGCGCAGTGGTTAAAATTCGGGGAATGATTGGGTATCTACTCTTTGTTCTTCTGCTAGCGCCCAAAAATTTCCGGTTACTCATGCAGCAAATTTGAGCCAGGTCCCCAAAATCCACCTTTACAAGGTGCTGAAATGTACGCTAGTGTGCAGAATTACCTGCGTCAACCTTTGGTAGCAGAGCGGCAATAATGTCTTGACTTACTCAAGATTATGGCGAAATGAAGACGTGGCCAAGGTTTGTGTCGTGTCCGATTAGGCTACCGACAAACCGAAGCACGAAGTCATGTCAGCACAGCTTGCCCAGCGACTTAACTTGACCCGAACCTCTGTTCTTATGATCGGGTAATCATCTTTCGCATCTGCCAACATTAGAATCGATGAAACCTCGGATGAATGTTGCTCTCTTCCCCTCCCCCGCCTTACCAAATGCAAATTTGTGGCGTCGGCAGGATGACTTTTGGTGATGGTCCGGTTTTATTTCCGGCGCAGGCAACCTGAGCGTGGCTTTGCTCAGCAATATTAAAAATAACCATGTTAGCAAACGCGTATTAGTCTCACAAAGCTCACTGTGGCTGGCTTCGCGTCTGACCAGCGGCCGCTCCTCCAGGCTGGACCATTGGACAATCTTACCGCGCCAGCATTCAGTGCATTAGCTTGCATTGTCAGCCCTGGACCCCGTTTCATAAACAATTGTGCTGCTGAATAATTTATGAAATGGTTCTTCAGCTTTGATCAGCAGCGTCGCTACTCCAAGCCAACATTTGGCCCCATTGATAATTAGAGTGGCGATAATATATCTTGTTGCAAGTGCATGGCGCCAAGGAACTTCGTATCGGAACCGTGCTTTACCTAGATATCTTACTGTCAAACAAAATTATATTAGTTACTCTTGGACCTATATCGACTATTAAATCAAGCACATCGTTCCCTTAACCCCTACACCCATGGAAAAGACAAGCAACAATGGCGGAGGGGCTAGGACTTTCCAAAAGTCGGCGCACTTCATCAAGAAGAAATGCTACACCCATATCCATGACGTGAGAGCTAAAGAAACTTACCAAATTAACTGCAAACAGCCTTCCAGCATTTCCTGGTGAACCAAATTTCCTTTGCGTGGTATTAAAATTTTAGTACTTCAGAGTATTGAGAAGACGGCCTGTCGGAGGTTACGGCCCATCGGCAAAATCGGCATCATCAGCTCAACTCGAACGGTTTTTGTCTTCTGGCGTTGTGCTTATTTAAGCCCTAGCAGACCAGCGTCTAGCGCTAAAAGGACATGTTGAGGTCTCATGCTACGACCACGATGGACAAGCCCCCAACCGTCAGCTGCATGATGTGCCATTGGATGGAACAGGATGGGGGCTTTTACATCTGAGCCTCGCGCTGTGAATATATCGTAGTTTAAAAAAAATGGTATTATAAAAGAGAGTGCGCAGAACGCTTCAAATTCCTACGATATCAGTATCATCGCAGCACTCTTCAATTCTCAGACCTCCTACTTCAATATCACAAATTCAAAGCATCTTTAAAACAATATTCCTTCAAACAAGATGAAGCTTTCTTTGCTCCTCGTTTCCGCCATGTCTGCTGCCTGCTCGGCCCAGGGAACAAACCCCGTCGCGGGTACTGTTGATCCAGCATGTGCCTCGGTAGTTACAAGCTGCTGCCAGTCTAATACCGACTGCGACGTAGCGCAGACTTTTTTCAACACCATTTTTTTCAGTGGAGTTGGAATGCTTGACTGCAGCACGATTCCGATTGTCTTCTCCGATAGCATTGATCCTTTCAGCCAATATTGCGCTACACTTAACGGGCCCGTTCTCTCTGCAAGGTTAGTAAACAATTGGACTTGCATTTCCTGTCTGCGAGATTGTAACTAATGGATGATATAGCTAAATGACGACAGTCACAATGGTCATAAGATCATAGAGCTGATGTTGAAGAGTTGGAAGTGATTTTAGTTTCATGATACAGGAAGATCGTGCATCGACATTATGGTCTGGTAAAGGATTGGGACGGTTTCCTCACAGTGATAGCTCGAGTAGGCAGCTAGCATTCCCTACTATCCAACTATTTCGTGCTGCTAACCCCTCGGCAAATTCTCATTGTGATGGATAATTTTGTGCATTCGAATTTCCCGTGCCACCGTGAAGCAATTCGATGATACACGGCTACGGCCAATAACACGTTGATGCTACTCTTCCCGCGAAGTGGCGTGGTGACATGAATGTGAAGGTAAAGTTTGGCTATTATTATGGTTTAGTAGTAAGTACTCTAAATACAGAATTGAAAAATAAAGAAGAAAAGACTAAAGTCCCCGAAGAAATAGGAATAATGAGCAAGGATGGAAAAACTTTTTTATCTCTGAAGCAATAAAATAGAAACCAAACACATCCATCTCTTTGAGAATGACATGCTGACACACGCACTGGCCTCAGATGAAATTATGATCACTGAATGAGCATTCCCAACACACTGTCTTGAGACAGTCAATTGGTGCAGGAATCCCAATCGAACAAACAGTCTGGTCGAGTAAAAAATAAAAATGCTCATGAACAAAGACAAAAAGAAAACTTAGGTCACGGTGGGGGTCGAACCCACAATCTCCTGATTGGTACTCTTCGTAGTCAGACGCCTTGCCATTGGGCCACGCGACCGTCTTGATTTGTTGGTGGGGCCTCACAAAATTGAGTTCATACACCAAACGTGAAGATTTAGGATGTATAACGTACATGATAAGCGAGTGTCCCAGACAAGTGAGTGTCCCAGAAATCCCTCAATCTCCTAACTTTTCATCCCATCATGTATTTCTCAACCATTAAAGATGTCACAACTAAATCCTGAGGCAAATATTCTTCTTGCCCTTCAAGCCCTTAGAAATGACCCATCGTTGAGCGTCCGACGGGCCGCATCGATATATAAAGTCTGCAGCAAAAAGCTAGGTCGCCGACAGAAAGGTATTCAATCTTAATGCGATACTGCCCCTAAGTCACGGAGACTATCCGATCTAGAAGAACAGATCATTGTCCAGTTCATTCTTGACCTGGATGCACGAGGATTTCCCCCACGACTGCGTGGTGTGGAAGAAATGGCCAATCGACTGCTCGCAGATCGCGACGCATCACCTATCAGCAAGCGCTAGGCTTCCAACTTCGTCAAGCGACACACAGAGCTCAAGACGCGTTTTAATCGTAGATACGATTATCAGAGGGCCAAATGTGAAGATCCAACTATTATTCGCGATTGGTTCGGGCTCGTGGAGAACACAATCGCGAAATACGGCATTAACCTAGCCGACATCTACAACTTTGACGAGACCGGCTTTATGATGGGCGTCATTACAAGCAGAATAGTCATCACAGGTACAGATAGGCGTGGAAACCCGAAATCAGTGCAGCCCGGAAATCGGGAATAGGTTACTGCCATTCAGGCGATCAATGCCGAAGGCTGGGCGATCGCGCCGTTCATGGTGGTTGCCGGCCAATATCACCTCGCTAGCTGGTATCAAGAAAGCAACCTCCCGGGCGATTGGGCTATTGCGACAACTCACAATGGCTGGACCGACAATAATACAGGTCTTGAGTGACTGAAGCACTTCGATCAACACACTAAAACGCGATCAACCGGTCGCTATCGTCTTCTGATCCTCGATGGGCACGACAGTCACCACTCGGTCGACTTTGAAAAATATTACGAAGAGAACCACATCATCACGCTATGTATGCCGCCTCATTCGTCTCACCTACTCCAGCCTCTTGACATCGGGTGCTTTGGGCCGCTCAAAAAGGCATACAGTCGAGAAATTGAGCATCTCATCAGATGCTCGATAACCCATGTTTCCAAGACCGAGTTCTTCCCAGCCTTTTATGCCGCCCACGAAGCCGCGATGACAAGAAGTAATATCCAGGGAGGTTTTCGAGGGGCCGGACTCGTTCCCTTGAACCCAGAAAATGTCATATCGAAGCTTAATGTGCAGCTACAGACTCCAACACCGGTCAGAGAGGAGGTCAGCCTCCCTGACCCTTGGGTCTCCAAGACGCCAAAGACGGTGCTTAAGACTAGCTCTCAGTCTGAATACCTCAAAAGACGAATTAGACAGCATAAGAGTAGCTCACCAGCGTCTATTCTTAAGGCTCTAAAGTCATTAAGTAAGGGAACAAAGGCAATAATGCATAAGATAACGTTATTGGAATCTGAGGTTCAGATACTTCGACAGTCAAATAAGACTCTTAGCAAGCGGCATAGAGTAAAAAAAAACCGACTACAGAATGGAGGGAAGATGACTGTAGGTGAGGGAAGGGATAAGATTAATCAGAGAGATATTAATACACAGGTAATAGTAAAATTATTGGGAAGTGGTGGTCAGGGAAGGTTGGGGCGGGCGAGGGAAAGGCAATGTGGAAAATGTGATAAGGGTAATCATAACTCAAGAACATACCAGATTGTTGTTAAGAGATCTGGAGAAGAGAATGGTAATTAGTTTCACTTGATTGAATGCTGTGTTGTGTTTTTATGCTATGTTCTGTTTTGAGGGTTGAAATTTTTGGGACACTTACTTGTCTGGGACACTCGCTTATCATGTACGTTAGGGTAAATTCCGTGCAATTTAATAATATGGCTGAACGCAAAAGTTGTCTTCCATCTCGCTGATCAAATGGTAGCGCTTTCATTCAGATCACAGATCCCGAGAGTATTAAAAAGACAGTTAGTAGGGGCTCCATAACCTCCAACGCAATCTTACTCATTTGTGAAAATTGCGAAGAACCCGACCAACCAGGGCTTAAGTCAACTTGGCCTTCATATTTATGCACGTGTAATTTAAGATCATGGGTCAAATATTTTGGTCTCAAACTACGCACCAACATCCGTCAAGACGATCCTTTTGTGGCGAATTCTTTTCTTTCTCTTGTATAATGGTCACGGTCAAAAATCGCATCGCTGACCCTTTCTGATCGTCGTATTTTTTCTATTATCGTTAGGACTTTGCAGCTTTCTATTAAAAATCTAAGCGATATTACTGGCGTAATTCGTGGCACGGTCTGGCTTTATAAGCGAGGCTTAGTCACAAGCAGCTGAGCGTTTTTTTACCCAAGGCCCCCAAACGTTCATTGTGATGAACCAGGTGACTTTGACTAAAAATTATCCGCCTATGTAGTTTTATTTCGTGAACACTTCATTCAACATACGATCCTATGACTTCCTATCTTTGCGATATTTGTGCAACCATCAGTATGATATGCATACAGGCAGTCTTTGATCCTTGGACCTGGCCAAATATTAGTTCTGTGAATGCAAGTTGAAGCACCTAGTATGCAATAATCTGACAGGCTCACGGCCGCTTCCTAGTCGTGCAATTGATGTCAGCAATAAGCGTCATTTAGCACTATCGGACCCTTGATATATTCAAGGAGACACAACCATCTCTTGCACTGAACCTCTCCAAATTGATTCGAATTAATTATAATATATACAACTAATTCATCGATTCGATTATTGCTGTAAGATGCTGTATTTTCCTCGCCTCTTCGGACTCTTTAATGCTCATGCTTTAGTGTCGGCCTTCTTTTTAATGTTTGGCGGTCTAAGCCACTAAATCCTCTTAAATTTATCTGGAGCCATCAGTCAAATTTGCCGAGAATTTGACGAAATTAGGCGAGTTCTGGGTAGTCTTTTTGTCACATATCGAGGCCTGAGAGTAGTTCCTGTCCCGTTCGATAGCTAGCTTGCAGTCACGCTCTGCTTCTTCAGCAGCATGAAACAAAGCAGGCCTGAAACAAACTGATACTAAGAGCCTTCATAGATAATTCATAGTGATCTTCCAAGGACCAGGCCTGGGGTTGTTGATCGAAGTAGCACGCTAACACTGCTTGGGCTAGCTACTATCAGGCTAGCGTGCCGCTGGTTTTGTTAGAGTTGTGTCTGTCCGGAATCCCTTGTTTGTTTAGTCTACGCTCAACGCCCGCACCTGTCTGTGCGAGGAGCTGGGCTATTCCTGATTCTGTGCAGACCTTGTCAGAGGCCAGGCCATCTCAGCATTTAGTCAGAAATTGACGCTTCTTGATTGGAACAGCGCAAATGAACTGGATCTGGCACAGCCAGTCATGACAACCGTTTTGTTCTTTTTTCGATGTAATGAGTGCACGGAGTCGTTTTGTCGAATTATCCCATGCGCAGCCCTACTAGATAATACCCACAAGCTGCCCTCTTGGCGATCACTTGAAATTGGTGGCTTCTTCATACAAGCCCGTGCACACAGGGGCATCCCATGCTACTCACTTGTTTCCTTCTGTCGCTGGGTTTTAAACTCGGCAGTAAATCCACCGAGTGAGATTTTGCTGACACCTGGGGTTGTACTACTCGGATTGCTGTGCCGCTTGAGGTTGGGGGCGAGATGTTTTGGCGACAATTTCTTGTTCTCCTGGTGGGACTGCGGCTGGCCGTATCCCAGTCCTCGCTCAGCAATGCCATTGCCGAACTTCCCTCCTGCACCGTAAGTATTCCAATAAAATTTCATGGAAGATCGCTGAGACTAATTTGCAACTTGTAGCTCTCTTGCTTTTCTGAAGCTTTCACCAATGGACTATGCGGGGTCACAAATACGACATGCATGTGCACCAACGACTCTTTTCAGCTTGAAATATTGACATGTGTCACGGCGAACTGCACAGTGATTGAAGCATTAAGTAAGAAAGAGAGGATCGTCGAAAATGGTCTAATTAACCTAAGAATCAATAGGCACCAAAAATATCACATCAACCACATGTGGTGTCCCTGTTCGTAACGTCCAGCGCCAATTTGCCATTCTTACAGACACAATGGGAATTATCTCAGGCACATTGGTAATTATCCGATTTCTGTATAAAATTATTTTCAAAGTCGGACTTGGATGGGATGATTGGTTTACCCTAGCCACATCGGTTAGCGGTGTTCCAAGCCAAGTGATTGCCATATACGGTATCATGGGTAATGGAATGGGCCGCGACACGTGGACTTTGACACCCCACCAGATTCAGATGCTCTTGAAGAACTTTCTGGTGATGGAAGTCCTCTACTATCTTCAAGTAGCGTTGATGAAGAATTCGTTCTTGTTTCTTTACTTGCGCATTTTCCCTATGGTAGCTGTTCGTCGAATTTTATGGGGCATTATGATCGCAAACAGCTTAACAGGGCTAGTTTTTATTTTCCTAGGACTTTTTCAATGCAACCCAATCAGCTATTTCTGGACTGGCTGGGACGGAGAGCATAAAGGAAAATGTTTGGACATCAGCAGCATTGGCTGGGCTAATGCTATTTTGAGCATTGTTCTTGACCTGTGCGTCCTGCTGGTTCCCCTTTGGCAGCTAAAAAGTCTCAATTTGAACCGGAGAAAGAAACTCGCGGTTGGCATCATGTTTTCAGTTGGTATATTGTATGTTGCTATCCCTGGGCTACTTATCACTTGGTATAGCTACTAAAATTTCGATACAGTGTTACGATTGTTAGCTGCCTTCGGCTTCGATCAATCGTCAAATTTAGTGAAGACTCTCACAACCCTGCATGGGATTTTCATGACGTGTTGATGTGGTCCATCATTGAAATAAATGTTGCTATGATGTGTGCCTGTATGCCGACGCTACGCCAACTTATCGCGCGGTTTATTCCTGGCATTTTTGGAACTACCAGACAGGATGCTAATAGCGGAGAAAATCACCAAGCTGGCTCTAGTAAAACGGGAAGTTCTGGAAGAGCAGTTCTGCCAAAGCAGATCTCTCATATGAGAGGAACTCATAATCGGTTAGGTTCAGAAGATGGACGTCCACAAGAAGATATTTTTGCGGACGATGAAGTTAAATTGGTTTCTATAAAAACGAAGAATTCTCTGAGCATCAGGTCTGAACGTTGAATATTGTACAGATTCGTTGGAAATTTCGGAGAGCTAAACCCTGCAACTGGCAGACATTATGAATATGATCATCACAATGACGTGCTAATGTGCGGTAGCCGATTTAGTCTGATGGCTCCGCCGTAGACTTGCGTGTCATTATTTAATTTTGTCATACGATCCATGAATAAGGTGTATGCAACGCAACATTCGAAGACTCATTGGTTATCAATTGGCATAAATAATGTCTCACTAGAAAAGCTGATCTTGGTTACGTGGCAGTGGCTTATCCTATGAGTAATGATCTGACCTGTCCGAAGACGCACCACTTCTCGAATCCCAAGGCGCAGTGTATCAGCCCAAAGGTCATTAGCCGTAAAAGAGAGCATTTGTGCCACTATCGGTGATAGGCTGAGCGGTCTGGGTCCCCTCACAGACAGAACTAACATGCAACGAGTAGCTTACAAGAGGGTGTGGAGAACAAACTGTACAGCTGAGGAAAGGGAATATTACGGGCCAGAACTATGTGCATATTGGAAAGAATGACGGTGAGCTGAGAAAGAAATCGTGAGACATATTAGAGACACCATACCTGACCTGAGCGAGGAGTTCTCCTGTGGGCTGCTTGCATTTGGTGACATCTAATGATACAGAATGCATCCAGACCGGTCCAATAACGCCATTCATGCATCAATGCCCAATGGTAATGGGCAATGACCTTGTGTGCACAATTGTGTGGTATAATCCCCACCGTACGTCAGCACTCAGCGCTCTCCATTGGCTCCGCAATTGTGTTGAGGCCCCGCAGATGTAATCCCTAGACACGAAGCGCACAGGTGTGGTCTGAACTTATGCAAGTTTCCGCATGCCCACTTAACCTCACAATTGTGTGTGTTGATGTGTTTGAGGTGACGAAGCCCCCCTATTTACGTCCCGTTGCGGCATAAAATACAGTTAACTGTCGGCCAAAACAACAGATGGTCACCAGTGATTGGACTTTAGTCAATCATGGAGTTTTTACATAAGGGGGCGTGTGTCGACGCCCACAACTTTGAAGCCGGCTTAGACAGGGATGGCATCACCGACGAGGCCTATGAGATCCTACAAAGACCATCGCCAACTTCTCCAAACGGCGATTTGCATCCCGTATCGACCCCCACCCAATCACCAAGACACAAATGAAATTCAACACCACACCTGTATCCACCTACAGAACCTATCAGATCCCTGTCACTCAATGACCTCAATGAACAGCAGGACCAGGACCAGGACCAGGATGAAATACTGTCTTCCAGGTATCTCGACATTTCCAGTAATACTAGCCGTCATCGCTGTTACCCGCAGCTTCCTGCTCATCATTAGGCCATTCACCATCACAATAGTCGCTGTAACCGTTTGTGTATGTCCCTTGAGTACGCCGTCGCTTTCCGTTGTTGGATACTGTGTTATTCGAAATCGGCGTACTAGTTTGGTTGTCTTCGCCAGCTAAGATTATGGATGTCGACAGGGTCTGGATCCAAAGGAGCATAAAAACCTTGCTATTTTTGAGGTCTTCATCCTTTAACACTAAGGACGTGGGGTAATGGATATTCACAACTTGGCTAATTGGTCGGTTCACCTGTTGCTCTCTTGTTCGTACTAAATAATTCATTTCCTGGGTTGGGCTTCTCTCATGATCGCTGTTCCAATCTAACCTCGCATAAATGCCTAAGTCTGATAAGAGCTGATGCTGATGATAGCCCCGCACATCTAGTTGTTCGGTCTGACTTGTGCCGACGTTCGAAATGCGAAAGAGGGATGCATGCCCGTATTGAGGGGGCCTCATGGACCCAGTCCGACCATCTGCATGCAATTTCTTTCTGAAAAAATTGCAAAGACCAATGAAGATGTATTCTATGAGATTGCAATGCTGTTGCTGGCTGGTGATTGGAAGAGGATACATGTGACCGAGAGTGCTCCGCCGCCGCCACTTTAGACCGAAGTGGCCACGTCACGAACAGACTCACCTGACCGCGATGATTAAATCATTGCTGCATTAGCGAACTCTTTTAAAATACAAAATGATTGGTTAGCAATGTAAGATTCCAAACACAAAGTGCGAATTGAGCAGGGTTCTGCCGCTACGTAGCCTATAGCAACACTGACCTCTTCAACCCCTCTGCCGCCGCCCATTATGCGATTAAAGACAAACGAGGCCGCTCGTTTTGTCTCACTCGAAACAGGCGGCATGGAATTACAACAGAGAAGCTTGAACATGAAAACGTCGAAATTATATCTCGGCCTTATGTCGCATTCACTGCGTAGCCTCCGAGACGCGTAACAAGTGCGTGCGACTTCTGATATTTATTAGTTTTCACCACCCACTTCAAATTAACCCAGCCTTCCAAAGTCATCTTGAGGAAGATAAATGCTTGATTTGAATGCCACCTTCGCTCTCTACTATCAAGCATGCCTTCTGTTCCCTCAAGCGGATCGAGCCGTCGCAGCCGAGGGACCAAATATAGCGACAATCATTCGCTTTCCACCGCCAAAACCCACGGAAGCGATATTACTCTCCCGGTTGAAAAATTGAAAGCTGAAGCGAGAAGACAGGCCGTGCATCTCCAAGATAAAAAATGGCCGAGCGATAAACGAGTTTTGAGAGTCAAATTTCTCAATGGCGACTCGCGTGAGAGAGACATTGTCGAGCACCTTGTAAACAAGCATTACAACTCTATCAAGATGCACATCAGTTTTAAGTTTTTGTCGTACGGCGGATCATCCGAATCAGATATTCGCATTGAGTTCATTACAAAAGGACAGTCAAGTAGCTACGTTGGACAAGACGCTAAGCGCTACGAAGGAGCGACCATGTGGTTGAATATGCAAGACGATCTTAAACACACTCACAGTGCAGATTCAAGACGGAAATGGAGACAACGCAATATCCTGCATGAATTTGGCCATGCACTTGGAATGAATCATGAACACCAGAACCCGAAGGGCGATATTTCTTGGGATATGGACAAGCTTCAGAAGAGATTGAAGGAAAGTCGCGAAGAAATTGTGAGAAATCGCGGCAAGATCGAAAACTTCTTGAGGGCAACTGTCGCTGAATACGATCCGGAATCTATCATGCATTACACCATGGAAGCGAGCGATACTAAGAACAAGATTCATTCGGTTAGTTTGAACTATACTCTTTCAAAGGGCGACAAAAAGTATCTTATGACGATTTATCCTGTCGAAGATGCTCCATTACAAACTCCAAAAAGCAGCAAGGAACTGGTACCCTACACCGAGAAGACCAAAAGCCAGAATAGTAACACGGGTTGTTCACTAGTTCAGATTTCAAACCTGTGCGTACAACCTCCAGTACACCAGCACGTTTTTCAGCCATGCACAGCTTCGCCAATGCCTGTGATACAATGGTACAATCATGGGATGCTATCGCCTGGATGGGTATACAATTTCCAGGCGGGATGCACGGCCTGGCAAACTTCCCCAGTAATATGGTACAATTACGGGATGCTATCGCCTGGATGGGTATACAATTTCCAGGCGGGATGCACGGCCTGGCAAACTTCCCCAGTAATATGGCACAATTACGGGATGCCATCATGGGGAGGCGTATACTATGCCCAGTCTAGCTGTCAAGCTTGGTAAACGCCAGTTTACAATGTCTAGATTGGCGATGTTGTTTTTCAGAACCTTTGACTTCATACGTAAGGGTTTAGTTTTGAGATACTGTGTCCCGCTTGGCAGCATTGGATGCGCTCTACCAGCCATAGCAGTCCACCTAGCTGATCTGAAGAGACATTGTTTGGTACAACATGAGGATCCCAATTTTTAGGCATATGATTTCTTCAATTTAAGCTGCTCCATATCAGCCGCGACCCGCTATCCCATTCCAATAAGTGACACTGACGAAAATTGACTCCACTGCGCAATAGCGTCAAATCCAATCACATATTAAAAACTGGAAAAGGATTGAACATAAATTATATTTTTAATTTATAAAGATGCCACAAATTTGTCATTGGTCATTTGCACTGAAGGAGCGACCGCAGTTTTGGGCACGTAGGTGATGGCGGATCTAGTGGCGTCCAACCAACTCTTGCAGCGGAAATATACCGCATATTTCCTTGCCCCGAACTGCGCCAAACTCCAAGATTGGAAAGTTGGTCATGACTTGGTTTCTAAAGCAGGGTTGTGGTGGCCAGCAACATCATTCATGACCCTGTCACTTAGCAATTGCTCCAATCAGCCGTCAGCAGGGTCGAGAAGGCGGTCTAAGTCGCCGAGAACGTCAGTCCAACCGTCCAACGCATTGAAGCTTTAAAGTGCGGTATTTTTGTAGACTGCCCTACACTAGAATTTGGAGAGTGGGAATTTCGACCTTCAGCATTATGAAGTAACCTGTGACTATCGAGTAAAATTGTGAACGTACCCAACACGCGCCCAACACCCCACGTATAACAAAACAGCCGGCGCGTACTTCACTCTGAGACAAACCTATCATAGGTCGCATTGAGTTGTGGTCTCACACGTATCTGATTGTAACCTGCCTTTGTCAGTCCGGCTGGGGTTTATCGTGGTGAAGAATGATGTCTCAGTATGGAACAACCGTTTATTACTACTGCTTTGCCGAGAGCGACACCTACGCGTAGATCTGTCAAACTCGCCTATATGAAAATCAGTGTCGTTTTTCTTCAGTCGAAAAATCCATTGAATCCAACCGTACCGTAATCAAGCCTCATGGTGGTGGGGTGAGAGATTATCCTAGAACCACCCCCCAGGCACATGGGAGCACTATTAGAGCAGGCGGCATAATTCGGAAGGCAATCCCATCTTCTATGCCGACTAGGCTCAGTTTCTTGCCATGGTGTATTCTAGACATCTAAATAAATTGTTTTAATTTCCTATTTTCATCTTGCTAGCACCATCAGCTGCAATAGACGGTGTGGCAGTGGATTTGTTTATAGTAATCCTGCCTCGGTATCCCGCCCCACATCACTTTTGATAGCTCAGTGTATAACGCCAACGAGGTAAGAAGGCGTTGCTTTTCTTCTCCAGTCATCTACCTTGAAGTTCTTTCTAGAATGAATGCTGACCATTTTGGACAAAAGTTTCAACAGCAAGAGCACTCCGCATGTGTGATGAACAGGTGCACGCTGATTACACCTTGTCGATCCCAGATAAATGGGATTGGCAGAATGTTGAAGACAATTCAGGCACCAATAACGGCTACAACAAAGAACATCTGAGTGACGAAAAATGCGTTAGTTTTACATATGCGAGAAATCAAACTTAATCGATGATGAATATTACTCTGATTCAACTCATAGGCAAATGGTATTTCGTGTATGAATGCATTAGATACCTCTAACTCAACTAAGATTTCCCCAAATTTTGAAGGCGACGTCAAGATTCATCGAGATTATCAAGGAAGAACGTACTTGGGTTGACTATTTTGTTGCATAACTAACATTTGACCCTTATATTCCCATTTTGGCCAACATAAATCGTATCTCCAGCTAGGGTCGCCTATAAAAAATGACAATAATGCCTGTGATCTTTCATATGACACCAGCATCAGCCATCCTTCTTTTATGCCATACAGCCCTTCTCAGGGATGCTTAGAGCTAGAGCCATTGAATCCGAGTTTTGACTTTGCAACCCAGAAACTCAAATGGCCGACAGAAGTTCCAATCGCAAATAGTACTTATCAAACTATCCCCTCAGCAAGTATCGGAATGGGCATGAATTCAGATCAGGCAGAGCTAAAATTGACACTTGATACATCAGATCGAAAAGAATTCTCTGATTCCTTTATAACACCCAAACGAGTTGCACCTCAGCATCAGAATTCGAATCTGTCTCAGAAACGAACTCGAACTGATCATTCGAATGATGCCGATGGAACTTATGAAGGCCTTTGCTCGGAGAATCCGGATTCCTCAACGAGAACCGTTGTTTTTGCCGGTCCATTCTACAGACGATTTCCCGTGCGCCATATGGATTGTGTAAATCGGAAGCTCATGCGCATTCGAGATGTTAAACAGCACATATAACGACGACATACCGAAGACTTTTATTACTGCCCAGTTTGCTATGAAAGCTTTTGCTTAGAAGGCACACGTGATCACCATATTCGATGCCGGCAGTGTATGCCTCAAGGATGGGTCGCAGACAACGTCAAAGGCGTGTCCCAAGAAATAAAAGAACTACTCAAACGCCGAGTCAACAGAATGCAAACGTCTATTGAGCAGTGGAATTCAATCTGGGATATAGTATTTCCCTATGAACGCAGACCAGAGAAACCATATCTTGGAACGATGGTGGAGGAGACGTCGGAAATGATAACTGATTTTTGGAGTCAAGAAGCTAGCCAAATCATGCCAGAGTTTCTTTAAAGACAGCAAATACCTGCCATATATAGAGGGGATCTGGCTGTGCTATTGAAAGCATTATTTTCTGAGGTTCAAGCACGGTTTCAGGAAAGGGCTGCTGCGTTCAGTTACACAGATGGATTCGGGTTGCATGCCAATCAAAATTATACTCTAGATCATCAGGAACCTTCACTCTCCTGGTCGAATACTCTCTCTTCCAATAGCTCTACGGGGGACGAAAACTCTTCTTGGATTGATTGCTCTAGTCTCCAGCCTGAGACAGAAGCGTTGTATTTGGAACCACTTGGTTCTTCGTATCATGGAATGTCATCATCAACAAGCAGCTCTGAATCATTTCAGCTGGACTATACCAACGGCCTGACTGCTGTCGAAGATTCACCAGGATCGATTCCGACCCATCTTGAATCGAATATGGAATTGCCAGCTCAATTCCAACTATTTTCAGAGTTGGAAAATAATTATTCTTGGCAAATGGACTTCAGAGATAACCTTGTTTGATATCAGCTTTCTGAATTGATTCTCAGCAAGCCTTAACCCTTCACCATTTAGATAAGTTATCCAAATGGTACGATGACAGCATCCCACCTTATGTATGTGATCACTGGGGCAAGCAAAGACTTTTAGGGCAAATTCAGATGTTATAATGTTTTTAGCAATATAGAACTACCATGCGAGGTCTAACGCCTTCATTCACTTTTCTATCGCATTCTTGATCCTTTCGAACCGCGATTCCTTAAGAAATAACAGAAGCGCTGCCAAATTCATAGATATTCAACTAATTAATGCGAACTTGAGGTCCTGAAATAAGATGAGCTTACGAGCGAGAAGCAATATGTATCACCGCACTCACCTCTAATTTATCCTCCAAGCTACTACTGTTTCCTTGACCAAAAGCAAATCTGGCTAGCCTCTTTTTCTTTTCTTGAAGACGCGAGACATTCTGAAGACGTTAGAAGGTTTCATCGGCGTGACTTAAATGTAAGTTTGATATCAAAGACAAATGTTCTTACCTCCTCCACTGTGTCTTGCATGATATACCTAAAGACCACGACCTCCCTGAGTTGACCCATTCTCAATGCCCTAGCGACAGCTTGTTCTTCAATGGATGGGTTCCACTGGGGTTCAATAATGTGAACCACGTTTGCAACAGTGAGATTGAGCCTGTTTAAAAGTTTAGATTCGTTCAACCAAGGACATGCACTTTGCTTGAGATTGAAAATACCCAACTGCACCAGATTCAATGGACATCAGAAGAACCGTTATGTCCGAGTCCTCCCGAAAGGCATCCAGAAGCCTGGACCGTTCTGTGTAGTTTGTGCGACCGTCGACATGAACGTGCCTGATCCCTGACTGGTTGAAGATGTTCCCAAGAATATCTAATGTAGAAGTCCAATACGAAAAGACGATACTGCTCAATAAATAAGTATTACTCTTCGCAAAAATCAAGAGTAAACCAACTGTTTAGAGTCACTGTCGTGATTTTTGATGGTTTCGGCTACGCTGGTCAACTTTGTCGAGCAGGGAGTGTCAGCTGACATATCACCAAGAGGGCTCTCGCTGTTTCCGCAAAGATCGTAATTGGGACTCAAAGAACGTTCTGAGTTGGGGCTTCCTCCGTAAAGAGATCGAGAGCAGTCTGGGCAAAAGGGTACTGATTCTAATAAAATCGCATCATCCTCGGAGATTGTTGAACATCTTTCACAACCTGAAATCTGTTTCGCAGGTGTGAGATATTCCGATTTGGCTTCTGTTAGACGCCCATGGTTGCAGAACATCCGCATTCGCAACAAAGCTGTAAACAGTACATTGTATCTTCGAATAGTGCTGCCTTTACTAACAAGATCATCAATATCATACTTCGTCTGATTCATAATGCTTCTGTAGAGCATCTGTTCTTGAATAGAGAATTGGAGTAGTTTTACTTCTTGTCGACAGTTCGGAAGATTAAGATGATCCTCAGCTCTTCTCAGACAGAATGCTTGGAGGTAGGCCCTAAAAGGCTTTGTCGCATCATCACCACTTTTTGAAAGTGGCGCTAGAATATGCCGCTGGAATTCTTGTTTGCTCTCAAATGGTGAAAGGCGTAAAAAGCCTGCTAGAGAGGCAAGTTCATCCAACCTATTTTGGATTGGGGTGCCTGTCAAACACCATCTACGTCGTGTTGACAAATTAGATACCGCACGAAACTGTTTCGAACCTGAATTCTTAATGCAATGGGCTGTGCAGTTCGGTCAGTTTGAGCGATGCCCAATTCCGTATATCTAATAAAAGGATCTCAAATTGAAAGACATTTAAAATAGGAACTCACCTTCATCCAAAACTACGCGAAACCAATTCACGTTGGTAAGGGTACCCAAACCTTCCTGGTCCGCAACGACAGTAGCAAATGTAGTGAATACTAAGTCTGCCAAAGCTAATGACTTCTGATCTCTAGGTCGAAGGCGACCATGGAATACGACATGCTTGAATAAATTTCTTGTAAAGTGCCTGATTGAATAAGCAAGGGAATTTCTTTTGCTACAAGGTGGTCTTTGGTTATCCACTGACCTTTTGATGTCAGAAATCCAATTCTCCATAAGTTCTAGTATGTATTAGCCAGAGCATCAAATAGGACTTTGAGTACTTACGGACAGACGGAGCAATCACTAGCGTAGCCTTGGAATTGAGCATGTTGTTTTCAGACAGGCTTGGCACGTCAGGACTAAAGTTGACTTGCATTTCTGCTCCTGGAAGCGAGTGCAAGATGGCTGTAAGCATGGTGAGAGTTTTACCCAGGCCCATAACGTCAGCGATAAGACCACCATATTGTCGCGACTGGCTTTCATTCAAATTACTGGCGCATTGATCAGAAAATAGTTGCTCTAAATATGAGAAATTAATTCACCTTGTAGGAACCACAGCTTGCAAGTCGTTCTCCAAACGCTTACTAACCAATTCTGTTTCTCGCTGCAAAATGAAGCGTACGCCGTCTGATTGATGTCTACCGCCTGTTAACTATAATTGCGACGGGATAATATCATTTGAATTAATCACCTTTTTAATTGAGAGACTAGACCTGCAGGGGCCACGAAGTCTTCGTCGCCAGCTACCACCGATATTGAGTCGAGTATACGATGAATCTCGGCAGATATTTCAACTTCTCGTTCCAATAATGGGTCATTCCTGGCGGTGACAAATTTGTTCATATTTGGATCCTCTCCGGGAAGCCGAAAGTACTGTGGATTGCAATAGTCTACCCCGCGAGGCAACACCATTGGATGTTGAAGATAGGCAGAGATCTTGGCCAACCGCACCGCTACCAAAGACGCAGCTTCCTCAGGCCCGAATAGATTTATCGAAACTTGGAAGGTTTTGGAATCATTACGTTTGTCTTCGTTTTTTTGACGCTTAGAAAATGAACCACGCTCGGTCAACGCCTCAAAGTGCAATAGAGGAATATCATTGAGGGTGGTCAATTTAGCAGTCGTGTTTACGTCTAGTATGGCAAACTCAAATAAATCTCCGTTTTCAAGAAAGAATATTTTGTCTTTAGCCTTGATGGAAAATGAGTAGAATGCCGGATCACTCGACATTGGTAGTTCGTATTTAGACGTGGCTTTCCGTAAAGCCAGAGCCACGCCGTCATCAAGCTGTTGGTTGTGTAAGGAAATGGAGCGAAAGAGTAATTATATTAGACTAGGGTAAAGTGCTTACTGCGCCGTAGCATATTTTTCTGGTTGCTGAAGCATTCCGCTCTGGTAAGGAGCCAGCTAAACGCGTGCCATTCGCGCTCCATGCTTGACACTCAACTTCGTCATCCCCGCTATCTCCATCCCCGGACCTTTTTAATTCCATTGCGAGTTTTTCCAAAAGGTCAACGCAAGCATGGTTTCAGAAAAGAGCTCGAAGGGAGCTTTCAGCTTGTTCGTGCAGGGAAATGGAGCGGAACTATTGAGGAGCCATTGGCGTCAGCTGAAGGAGGCCTCAGCGGGCTTCGCTTAATATTCGGTTCAACTCTCGTTTAAAAATTCTAAGCCACAATCAAAGGAACAGCACAGCCCCAATCCAGACACATTCGGCTGGCGCTGAAAGTACAGGGATACAACCCCACATCGATGAATCCTCCAAAACCAAATGCCTCAGATCGCTTCTCATAATCTTCTCATAGGATTCTACTGCATCATTAACATCCAAATACCGGTGATTAAGGTTCCTATCCTTTCCAAATACTTTACAGACTTGGCCTTATCGGGCGAGTGCTGGTCAAGATGGCTGGTCCAAATCCCGATAGCTTCGAACACGCCCTAGCAAAATTCAAGTCAAACCTAAATCCATCACTTCAACGGGAATTTGCCACCTGCAGTATAAATGATGTCTATAAAACCATCCAAAAA
This sequence comes from Calonectria ilicicola, assembly GCA_020809705.1. NCBI lineage: Eukaryota > Fungi > Ascomycota > Sordariomycetes > Hypocreales > Nectriaceae > Calonectria > Calonectria ilicicola. The sequence continues at coordinate 2,759,748 of CP085834.1, read as the reverse complement.
CTTCAAGATAAGCAGAATCGAGATAGAAATATCCGCGCATTGGGCCGACTTCAGGCTTTTATAGAAGCTATAGATCAATTTGGAAAAGTGGTCCAGGTCTTCCTAAACGTCCATGAAATCCTTTGTTTTGTCTGGGTAAGATCAACTTTGACACTATTATTGCGAGGTCTAATCCATGATTAAAGGGCCCCATCAAATTCCTTCTTACTGTATGTATAAATTCTGTGATGATTTAAGATGATGTTGATGTTGGAGTAGATAACAAGCACATATCTCGAAATCTTCGATAAGCTATTGGATGCCTACGCTCGTATCGGGGAGGCAATTCCAGACCTACTATATTACAAGGAAACATTTCACAGATATCTTCCACTCGCGACAATACTAGAAGACTACTATTCTGATATATTGAATTTCCATAGCGAAGCTCTTGTAGTCTTTGCACAGCCAAGTAAGGCGCTAATTTGATCCAGCTCAACTTTGCCAATCCACGTGCTGATCAACAATAGAATGGAAGAAACTTTTCCGCGCGTCTTGGAAAACTTTTGAAATTAACTTTGGACCAATCTTGCAAAGCCTTGCAAGGCGAAGACAGTTAATTGAATCCGAAAAGGGTTCTGCATCGCTCGAGGCAATTCAAAAGCTGCGTGAAGAGATTGCTGAGGTTCACCGAGAACAGAAGGCACAGACCGCAATAAAGAAACGGGAAGATGTTCGAATTCGTATTAATGAAATTAAAGAAAGATTGCAGAGCCCGAATTACGAATTTGACCATGAAGTTTCCACAGAAGACAGAGGAAGTAATACTTCCTCTGGTCAGTGGATCTTTGAGCATCCTAATTTCAGGTCATGGCACGACCATAGTTTGGCTCATGCAGGAGTCCTATATGTGAATGGAATGCCAGGCGCAGGTAATTATCGTTCCGATAATTTTGATAGATTATGCTAACGCCGCGTAAGGTAAAACCACATTAATGTGCAAAGTGATTCAGCAGCTTTTTGGGGAAAGACTTCTCTCAGAAGGACAATGTTTTGTCGGGTATTTTTACTTCAAACATGAAGAAAAAGACACACACAACCTGATGTTGCGCGCCATCTTGGAGCAGCTTCTCAAGCAAAATGCGCCACTATTAGATCACATTTTTGACCAAATTGCGTCACTAGAAGGTATCAAACTGCGAACAACAGAGATACTCCAAAGCTTGGTTGAAATGTGTTTTGAAAACTACAAGACGCTATATATTGTTTTAGATGGATTAGATGAATGTGCCAAAGGAGAATCAGAGAAGACAGTCGATTGGTATCTTTCGCTTTTGGATTCCCAATCAAGCGAGTACTCTCTCAGAGTCATCATCTCTGGCCAACGCGACGGGGTGTTGGATGAGAGGTTATCTAAAAAACCATCCATTCCCTTGGAGTCAACCGCACACAATGATGACATATATCATTATTGTGCAGCAATGTGTGAACAGATCAGAGCAAAATTCTTCAAGTCCTCTAGTTCAAGTGAGGAGGCTCGCAACTTAGAAGAGGAAATATTATCACTCGTGGCAACTAAAGCAAAAGGTTATACATAAGCTGATTTACACTTTTGACACACTAAAACTAATCAACAACCAACAGGCATGTTTCTTTATGCGCGGGTGGTTTTAGAAAATCTCCTTGCACAAACTCGGCTGTCTCGTCTCAAGAAGGAAATTCGACCAGAGACTTTCCCTCAAGGAATTGAAAATGCGTTGGTTTCTGTTCATTCGTCAAATTTTATTAATATTAACCGTTGAATAGTTTTGAAAGAGTCGTGGCTCGCATTATCGAGCACTCATCGCCGGCAGAGCGCGAAGACGCAATAAAGATGCTCGGTTTGGTCATCCACGCTGGCAGACTTCTTTATTGGAGAGAAGTTCAAGCATTCTTTTGCATTGATCCAGTTAATGGAGAACTAGACTTGGATAACCTTTTGCAGGTCAGTTGCAAAGACCTTTGCGGTTCTCTACTAGACATTCGTCATACATCCAAAGATCCTGCCCCATCAGAAGATATGGTCCGAATTGTACATGACTCAGCTCGAAAGTGAGTTTTTTTTCCTGTGCTGCGAATTATATATATTAAAGGGTCAATAGATTCTTGCTTGGGAGGTATACCGCTTATTTTAGTGCCGAGGGTATCGGTTTGACAACCTTTTGCTGCCAATACCTCACCTCTGAGCCATTTGAATTTGGTCTGGAGAAGGATGTTATAACTTCTTTCGCCAGCCAAGGATATTACGCCCTCCAAGATTATGTCGTACAGTTCTGGTATGACCATTGTCGGGTTTTCCTCTTACATTCTGAAGGCAGGGATTCCTCAGCGTTCGCTTTGATGGTCACTGAGATCAAGAATCTTCTCAATTCATACAACAAACACGACAATGACTATGACTGTCAAGAAGCAGTTGATATCGCTACAATTATCAATGTTTTCAATAAAGTTTCCCAGCACGGTCGCGAACGCAGCAAAAAACTAAATATTGAATTCCGCACGTCATTGATTCGTCAACATATCGAAAGCATGCAGGAAAACAACACCCTTTTGTCCAAAGATTCGAAAACATTCAGATTTTTTCATGGACCAAGAAGATTCAAGTGTTCGCGGCCTTGGTGTTATTTGTTTGCGCATGGATTCGAGACCATGGAGGAGCTACAAAAGCATAGTAATCGCCATGAACTCCCGTTCGTCTGCAATGTGGACAGTTGCCTCGCTTCAAGTATCGGTTTCGATTCCCAATCATCCCTGGATATCCATGTCCAAAATTGGCATCCAGTAGAGAATGAACCGATTCGGTTTCCGAGCATAAGACAAAAGAAACCTCTCACTATCTGGGCAGCAGCTGCTGCTGGCAACACTCAGGCTGTCAGTGACTTTTTGAACGAGGAGGTATCTGTCAATGACCGTTGCCCAAGGGGAAATCACAAAGATAAAACTGCATTATACTTAGCAGCTCAAAGTGGACATGTCGAAACATGTCATTTATTATTAAATAGGGGTGCTGATATCTATGCGGTTAGCCTGAAGAAAGGAAATTCTTGGACTGTTCTTCACGGAAGTGTGGAAGCAGGCAAGCTCGATACCACCAGGTTCCTCTTATCGCAGAAGGGAATTTCGGAACAAATTCTGAGATTAAACGATAAAATCAACAATCCGGTTACCATCGCTTGCAACGGCCGCCATGAAGACATGGTGAGACTATTACTCGACTCTGGCAATTGTGATATGGGTTTAGTCACTGCTGCGGCAATACAAAATATCCTACAACATGCATGCGCTACTGGAAATGCCCGTTTCCTCCAATACCTGTTGGGCCATAGAGCACTGCAGCATGGAGGCGAAAAGTACATCAGCCACGCATTGGATAATTACCGTGGACATGATTCCGACCAAATCATCAAAAGTCTCTTGGCAACGGGACTCCCAACACTGTCAGTTAAATTATGGGAGGCTGCAAAGTCGCTGCCGAATTACTTAACGGAGTTAATGCTACGCTACCCAAAGTGGGAAGGAATGGACAACGTCGTATGGCGTGGTCGAATATCTATGCCGAATGTTGCAGATTTCAACGCTACAGCAAAGCACGTTGGTGGTGCAGAATTTTCCCCGCGTGGGATGTGGTACAAGCTCATGCCCAACGACATGAAAATCACAGGACGGCTTTCTGAGCAAAAGGCAAACGAGTACCTCTGTGGCCTTCGATATAGCCCTTCTGCTGATATTATCGTTGTTTCAATTTCCCCCATGGAGTCAGCAGAGAGGGCTGGGTTCAACGCCATTGTCGACTACTTTATCAGCAGGGGACGATACGGTGTGGTGAGTGAGAAGATGGGCCAAGTTCGCGATACATATATAGTTCCAGTACCTGCTGGAGAGGACAATCATCCGGAATTTATGACCAATTTGGTGGACAATGAAATTCCCAAGGTTAGAGCTGAACCCATGCTATTGGCTGTATTTGTTCAGTTTAATAGCCAAACCCCAAAGTCCAGTCAACGGCCATCTTCTCTGCAGCAACAGCAACAGCAACAGCAAGACACTGTTAGCGGCCGCTCTGACTTCGACCCTAATCGCACTTCTCCGATTAGAGAGTCGGCACCGACTGCCGGATCCGATTCCACGCTTCCCTTCAATGCCCAGGCACAACCTGGCTATCTGGATGTGTCGCCAAACTTGAACAAAGGTGATTTCTCACTCTTCCCGCCCTCTGGCGCGCAAGGTGATCAATTTAGTGCTCCTTTATTCGGTGAACCTACGATGAACCGCAGTGACATCAATAATATGACGTCCCCGCAAACGCACTTGTCGATCGCCGGCTCCGACCCCACGCCCGCCCTCGACGCCCAGCCGCAACCTGACTATCTGTCGCCGAAGCTGACCGGCGGTGATTTCCAACTCTTTCCACCCTCTGACGGACAAGATGATCAACTTCAATGGGACCAGGATTGGAAGAATCTAAACTTCAAAGGTCACCGTCGAACGTTCTCAGAGTACGCAGACGTGTCTCGCAGTCCGGCTATAAGCCCCCGCATATTACCACAACAAAACCCTGGCATCCAACTAAACGATCACTCGCTAAGCCCCTGGGACCTTGAGTCCTCAACATCACCAATACACTCAGACAGTACCCCTGTGCCATCAAATCCCCTTTTCTCTGGCTTGCTTAATACCGATCCAAGTCCCGCCGATTTCTCAAAGGCGTCATCAGCGCAGAATAGCATTATGACAGGGATAGATTATGGCGACACAAGCTACGACTACTTCGATCCAAAACAGTGGATGTTGGACGGCCTAGATAATTTTAACTCCTCCTCTGTGCCTCCGGCTGCTCTTGTTCGCCCTCCTACCGATCTCCTCCGTCCTAACATGGAGCAAGATTCTTTGACCCCTCCAGACCGGGGTCGCCTGCGAAACCGGCCTCGTGCTGTTACCGACCCCTTTAATAACGGTCCCACTCCCAATCGCCAGTCCAACGTCAATAACTTGCCTCCATCCTTCAAATAGTCACTGGGTACCCCTCTGTCAGAAGGTAAAGCCATGATAGACCTCAGAGAGAGCATATCGGATCGAACAAACTTGGCAAACATCCTACTAGGCCCAATAAAATCTAATGAGAACGAGTTCGACTCTTTCAAACCTGATAACTTTTGACCAATATGCGAGAGATTCTTTGGTTAACTAGTAGTTGGTTGAAGCCGGTTTTCATACATGTTAGTTTGTTATTCGGTTGGCTGTTGCCCAATTGCCGAGCCAGCCAGGTAAATGGTCCATCTTAAGCGCGCTCTCTAGTCAAGAAATATAGCTGCCTTAAATCAATGAGTGGATTCGCCGGACTTGGTATTTATTCGCGTGCAACCCAATTTGGAGCGACGCGCTGCATCGATCTTCAGTTATTCTAACACTAATTGGCTTCACGATCATCTTTCCCTATCCCTCCATCTTTAGTATAGTTAAATCTGCCTTATTTTAGCTACGGGCCGGGCAATCGATCCCAGAACAGTTGTTGAGGAAGCACCATCCCACGATTGCAAGCCCTGCTAGACAGTCTGGCAAAAGCGTAAGAGGGTCCGCGACATCAAAACTCCTGTGATGGAATCAGACTGTCCAAAATATTCGATACAGATCTATGATACAAACTCCCGGTGTTGGTGATTCAAATCGTGTCCGTGATCTCGCCGTCAAAATTCAGGATTTGACTCTAAGTGAACGCAGATACACTAGTCGCCATGCACCTAATCGCATCAAAGTTCATGGAATTCCTATACTAGAGTAGTTAAATGGAGTATTTCTCCTTGCTCACACAGCTCTCGGCTTGTCCGGCGATGACGTCGATGGCTTAGCGCGAAACTTCGAATGATGCTAGCCACGAAACCATAACATGACCCGTGCCTGGACTTTACTCTTTCAGCTTCAATTTGACCTTAAAGTGCAAGGTGGCGTACGGGCACCTTGATTTTGCCGTGTTGTCAATCTACTTTGGCTCCAGGCCATCCAGGGTAGCTAACTAGTCGACGATGTCAGATGGACTCTTTCCGACATCTTGTTCGGTATAATTGGTCGTCGTATAGACCTAATGGCCAAGAATTGGAACGCATGTCGTGTGGTTTTAAATAATTATGGGCGTTGAATAACCAACACAATCAGCAGCACGGCAAACATTTTGGCGTAGATGTCACAAGAGGCATCAATTTCGGTCACCCTATGAGGGTTGGCTGGTTTTGTGCGCTTAATTGGCAGAATGGCTAGCCCCAAATTTAGCAGCCCAAACGAGAGCAATCAATACTTAAAAAGAGTATTTACTAAACGAACAATCCCTCTCATTTCATAACATTGCAAAGCTATTCAAATGGTTTACTAAAAGTGAGCAGTGTTTTGGGACTAAACGCACAGTGGTTGATGAATCAATAAGAAAAAGGTTCTGCGACGCGCCACCATCCCGTCTTGGCACGAGGAAGGGCAAGACGCGTCGAAAAATGCTTTTCATGTGTCCTCCCTCCACAAAATTGCTCCGAATCGTCAAACGAAATGCGACTGCGAGAAGCTGCACCGTAAATCCAGGGAAATGTGCGAGTAAGGTATTGCGATACATGGTTCAATTGAGTCAAGTAGAATTGCTCCTCTTTTGAGTTGTTGAGTCCGGCATCACGCTAGGCAATATTTGGGTCTGGGCTGAGGCTAGCTACCAAGATGTCCACGTGTCGCTGTGCTGTTTGGTATAAAGCAATCATTTCTCTTGAACATGGAGATGGCGGAATACTACGGGTTCATGCTGATATTGCGTGGGTTTGCTGTTTTTTTACTTTCATCATGGTCAACTTCAAACTCTTTGCTATCTGGGTCGGACTAAATGTAACTGCGGTCATGAGCAAACCAGCAAAAACGAGCCGTGAGAAGCCTTGATCAAACCCATAATCAGAAACATTCTGACCTCTAATTGCAGCAGCAACATCAACAAGATGCACCACGTCAAGAACACAGAGCGCCACAAGCTCTGCAGCAACTATCCCGACGTGCGCCATTGAGGGACGCGTCACTGAAAATCCCTCGGCGACTCACACTCTCACTAATGGCAACGCAGACCAATGCTACCAATTGTGTGGCATAAACGGCCTGTGCAATACCTGGGGCTGGGAGCCCAAAACTAAACTGTGTTCTTTCTATCGTAGCGAGTCTGATGACATTGTTGTTCGAAAAAGAGGCACTGGTATTTACTATGGTGATGCGACCTGCGGGCCATGAGAGCGGGTCGGATATTTTAGTGAGGACATGGCAAATGAGCCAGCTATCGGACCAAATAGATTTTTTTTCCTTACTTGACTTTTTTCCATGCCTGAGAAGCGGGATTTATATCACCAATTGTTGTTTCTTAACGAGTTAGATATGAAATCAACGATTTACATCACCTTTGCATAGAAAAAAAAGTTCTATTGTTAGTGGAACTGGGATTGAGAGTGTGACTCATATAGGCTACTGCCTTGATCACAGTTTACACCATGGAATTTGCTAGTAAACTGTTAATGGAAGGCTACTGTGAGGGTAAACTGGGGTGTTTCACTATTGCTAGGTTCTGCTTGGAAAGGCAGTACACTTGATAATAGTTTCGGATTTCCTTTGGTATGCTACCATGTTATCAATCTAATTTATATCTAGACTCCGCCTTACCTCATTCAGTCTGTCTTTGCACACCAACAGAGCGATACCCGTCCTTGGTCGTTGAGCTTTCCTTCTGTGTGCCACTCTCCTCCCCGTGTGTACCAACAATCAATTCCGTCATGAACGGAATATCCGAATTCTTCTTCACCTACCAAGCCCCTATGCCTTGTCCTTGGAGCACTGGTCGTTGCATCATAAATAATCGCCCCTTCTGCCACTCTTTTTGCGGATACTTGCCTATCCCAAGCTTTTTTAGGAACTAAAATGCTGCGGTGGAGAGAAGCACGAGGTTTATGCCGAAAATAAGCAGCCCAAGCACTAGGATCACTGATATTCCGACCACACTAAAACTAGAGAACCGTGCATTCCTAGCCCGGATTGAGGAGCAAAGAAAGTGCTGCTCTTGAGGTGGTTCAATGACGTACTTATGTGAGCTGATTGGGCCGTTCGGTCCGGTAATGTTAAATTCAGGAGCAGCAGGTAAATCAGCTAGACGTCGCTGCACGACTGCCAATCCAATATTGAGCATATTGACAATCTCGCTTTGCCATTGTGTTGATTGCAGCCCTATTGCAACGCTTATCTCCCCTCCTGACAATATTCCTTCAGTCGCTCTTAGTGCACCGGGGCCGAGATACATGGTGACCTCAAAGAAGTCCAAATATAGTATACTCTCTAGCATTTCAAATATCGTTGCCTGGCTTGGCCCAAGTGTTTTTTGCCAGGCCTTCCTTTCGCTGCTTTGAAACCTGCCCGCCAGAGATGTGCAGTTACCTTTGGTGCAAAATTGCCATTGCTGAGTGCATGTTATGGTAGAAACGAGCTTATCCGCCCATAATATATCTCCTCCTAATTCCGGTCTTCCTAAACCGGTCTGATCGATGCGGCTAGTTGCACTAAACCAAGGATCAGTTGTACTATTGAGATACCCGATATTGTTTAACAGGAACAACAATGTTGTATCAGACTGAGGAACAATAAGTTCATCTATTGCGTCAAAATCGGAAATCACTAAATCCTCACGAAATCCAGCGTAGGATGTCCTGACTCTATTTTGTTTAGAATATTGCTTACTAGATGCAAAATCCCCATCACGCTTCACTTACTCCAATTCATATGTGCCACCACCAGTTGAGTCAAGATTCAACATTGAGTAATTGCTTACTATAAATCTGAAGTTTCCCTCAAAAGTTGCGCCCAAGTTGTATGTCTTATATTTGCTGTTTGGTAAATCCACTAAAGAGGATGAGGACCATGGATCTGAATACTTTTCCTTAGCTAATATTGGGGTGCAAGTTGTAATTGTTCGACTAAGTCTGATCTTCTTTGGGAGTATTAATGCCTAAGCGTTCATTTGAGCTAAGATAACCTGTATTAAATTCGAGTGTATTAGATTGAGCATAGATATAAGATGAAAAAGGATATGGCATGGTAGCGTTTGTCGAGTTAGGTAAGATTTTAGTTGTATAAATCTTGTAGCTCTTAGCATTGAAAACTCCACCCGGGGTATAATAATTGCGAACATATTCTTGAGCTTGTCTGAGTTCGTTCTGAGCCCACATGATCTCAGCAGTAGCAGAGGCGGACCACAGGCCATCTATGGGGTTAAGCCGCCCACATCTTTGGTTAGCTATTAGCACTTCATCCCCTAAAAGTCGTAATCTAGAAGAAAAAAGTCCAGTGGTGCTTAGTAATGTAAAACATACGATGCCTATTGATACTAATGAAATTGATGATGTGATAGTATTGGGAATCTTTCCTTTCCATACCCAAACCATCTTGAGCAATGTGAAGATGGTGGATATGGTTGTTGGGGCATTATAAAGAAGAGCTTGTTGTTGATGGTATAGGCTTGAGCGAGGTAAGGCGGTGGATTGATATTGGTGGGTGGTGAAATATATAATAGAACAGAGATTGGCTATAGCTGCATTAACAAATAAGGCTATAAAAGCAATGAGAACCATGCCCCATACTTGAGGAACAGTGAGAGTAAGCCCCAGGGCTGGGCGACTATTACCTGCTTGCGAAGTGAGATTGGAACTGTTGTGATGTGATTGCATGTAACCAGAAGGTTGACAGACGCACTGGTGTGGTTTATCCAGAACCCCGTGTATGCCAAATATTCGCTCATCATGTGGGCACTTTGATGACCAAGAAAGAATAGTACAAAGAGTAGAGGAAAGAGCCTATTGTGGGAGTGGACGGAACCGGGTTTTTAATAACGAGCATCCTCGGTAATTCGCACGTTTCCCAACATACACGCACTAATGCTTATCCCGACCCAAACACCACTAAATGCGGCGAAACCGACGATAAATGTATTGTGTCCTTGATCTGCACAGTTAAGGAAAAGAAAGGTCCAACTTTTCTACCAGCATTGATATCGTAGGGTCAGTTGGAGACCGCCACCGCTGACTGCCAAGGAAAACTCGACTGTGGTATGGTTTTAGCTACACTTCGATTGGAAGTTTGTCATCTTGGTGTTCCAGCCGACAAGTTGTGACTTAGTATTCTTGTATTTTTATTTGTATATTTATTTTTAATATTAATTTCAGCCAAACAGCCATTTCTCTTGCTTTGATTGGTGCCGATCGATACACATTGTTCTCAGCCTTTTATTAGCTCTTACCCCCTACATCGGTAGTACTCGCCACCAACACTCGAGCGACAGCCCAGATGGATCCCAGACCGGTGTGAAATGAGGGGTAAATGGGGCTGAAAACAGATCATTCCGAAATGCGGCTGTGTGATACTTACACTCACACCTGATCAATCTGCCGAGATCGAGTCTGGAGGGAAAGCTATTTAGAATCCTTATCGATAATAACTATTGTCATCATCCCAATAGTTAAAGCAAGGCATCATGACAATCGAGTTGGATAAAATTAGGTCTAATTACCAGGTAAAGGCCTAGATGCAAATGGAAGTACTAGGGGTAGCGCGCTTGAATGAAATCAGTGAATGGCTCGCTGGCACGACACGGAGACTTTACAGGGGCAATGAGCATTTCATCGGGGCTTATTGGTTCTATAAATAGAAGGGGGGATAAGAGCTGATGTGTAACCAAGGTTTGTTCGTGTTTCGGTATCTTCTTAAACTCCGACAAGTATTTTACATGAATTGACAAAAATATGCTAGTTGCAGCCCCCTTTCCGCTATTGACGTGACATTCTGCTCGTTTAAAATGGTATGTATACATTGGTCATTAATCATCTGCGCTCTCAAATACGCACCGGGCGTCTTGGGCGAGCGACTCATCAGTCAAAACACGTATTCCAAGCATGGCCATTCCGAAAGCCGCTTTTAAGCAGCTCTCGTACGCCTGGTCTGTCCCCGATGCATCCGCAAATGCGCGGCTGTGGATGGCTGTATCAGGCTCCGTTTCTATGCCGAATGTGCCGTGGAAAGTGGGAACGTGGTGGGACACGTCGCCCATGTCTGTTGAGGCGTTGGTTGGTTTGAGTGGGTATAGTAGCACATTTTGGCCTATTTTAGCCATGCTGTCGGCGTAAATGCGACATAGTGGTTCATTTACTCGTAGATTTAAGGTGGATGGTTGGCTAGTGCTCTTGGTTAGCATTTGGCTGGTAAATCAGGTCGTGGAAGCAAAGATTTATGCTTACTTCATAAAGTGGACTTGGCACCCAGTAGCCACTGCACCTGCTTCCAAACACGCCTTCACTCTAGGAATTAATTTTTCTAGCGATTCCTTGGTAGGACTCCTGATGTACCAGCTCATCCTTGAATATTCAGGAATAACGCTGGGTACGGTTCCCGCAGCCTGGAAGCAGCCATGCACACGATCATTGGGCTCCATATGCTGGCGCAGCATGGAGACATTCTGGTAACCAGCCACAGCGGCGTCCAATGCGTTTATGCCATTCCACGGATCTGCGCCGGCGTGGGCCGTCTTCCCTCTGTACTCGACGAGCAACTTGTGGGTTGCGATTAGCTTGAGGCCCGCCACGCCGTGGTACGAAATGTTGCCGACTTTGCCGACCTGGTGGAGAGGCACAGGGTGTGACATGATTGCGGCGACAATTTCCTTGTCGTCAAATGCGCCTTTATTCAACAACCTCACTTTTGCGGCGAAGCCTTCTTCTGCAGGGGTGCCCAGCAGCCTCACTCGCACGGGCAGCTGCTTCTTGAGCACTACTTCGGCAGTCGCAAGGAATGCCGCAATGGAAGACGTCGCAATTAGGTTGTGGCCACACCCATGGCCGATCTCGGGTAAGGCATCGTACTCGGCGCAAAAGATGACCAGGGGGCCGCTCTCTCCAACTTGGCACTCAAAGCTCGTATCCAGTCCGTAGGCGTGTTTTTGGATGTCGTAGCCAAACTTGTCGAGATAATCGCAAATGGCGTCGTGGGCAAAATACTCGCGGTAGCCCAGCTCGGGGTTGTCGTGGATCAATCGGTTGACCCCTCGCAGGTCCTCGTCGCACGACTCGATTGCGGCCGTGATGAGGGCCAGGTACTCGTCTATTGTCCTGGAGTAATCGTCGATAGCCCTACTGGCCGAGCTGGACACGCCGTCCTTTAAGATTGACATGGTCGATGCAACGGTGTGATTTGCAATAAGCATAATCGGATTCGAAGAGGGTCATGATTTACATTCACTTCCACTGCTACTTGCACCATATGTACTCTTTCTGACCGACTCCATCGAGACGCCCGTGCGACCAGATGGACGAGCCGCACAGGCGTTGATCCACTTTCGTATCTGGTGCAGGGGTCCTTTGGCCAAATGGATTCAAGATAGCCGCTGGCCCGAGTGTCCTTTTGTACTTTTGGCTTCTGGGCCGGTTTCCATTTTGATCCAGCGGCACGGAACATCTCTGTAAAGCGCAAGACTGGCCGAGCTGCCGTACGTACACCCACGTCACTCGACTTGGCCCTGTCGAAAATCACTCCATTTCCGGCGGCATGTCCGCGCCAAGTACCACCGGGAATTAAGCACATAATTCGCCGTGCCCACATTCCGACCCAGCCTTAATCCTTTTCTCGACGACGCATGTAAACTTAGATTTTCGCGATGCAGATGCAGTCAGTCGGCTTGCTTCCGAATATTCCTGGCACTCCCAAATACCGTCGGCACTTGGTTGTTTCCTCCATCCACTCTTATCAATCAATCGCACATCTACACGATAAACCCATATATTGATTGCCTCGCTAATCGCCTGCCTTCGTATAATCGTGTTTGAGCGATTCTCAAAATATCCATTTTTCATGCTCATATTCCACATATACCGCCTCGCAATACCCCAAAGTGAAAACCCTGTGCCATTCCCAGCAATTCCCACTCATTCATCCGATCTCCGGTGACAAAGTAACCACCCTGGCCAAAGATTGATAAACAGAGGCACATCATAGCCACCCATGCATTTAACATGTTCTTCTCCCCGGCCGACTACCCCCCAAGTCATGCAGTCTCTGAATTAAGGTTACTGCGCCAATGCAACCTCGCCGCAGCTTTCTGAGCATCCCAGCTAAAGGATTATGCTTTCTCCACTGGCCATGTTTTTTAATCTTATCCAACAACAAGTCATGCCGTAGTCCCGGGTCGGGATGTGGGGCGAGACATCTGTCAGCGGAACGAAGCCGACGCCTCGATCCTCGGCTGAATTTTGGTAATCAAGGTTGAAACTAAGTCGGCTCAATAAAATTTTAAGAAGAAACAAAAGACAACAACCGGGCGAATCTAAACTATAGAACCAGACAAATTTCCACTGATTAATTTCCGCCTTCCTCCGATTTGTAAGTGGTCCATTGCATCGCATAGCCAACCATCAATATTCTTCTACCAGAACTCTCATCTTCAATGACAAGCGTACCAGAGCAAAGAATTTTAGCGTCGCAGTCATTTGCACTAGCCAAAACCTAAGGATCATAGATACCATCATAATTAGCTTGAGTACAGCCCTGAGTTGTGTGGCATAGCAGTCATATGCGTTGTCCGTTTTGGAGGAATAAGTATCCTCCAGTCTAAGGTTGAGATGGTGTTAAACAAGAGAACCTCCATTATATACGAAATCAGCGAAATTGTTTCTCAAACATATCTCTAACGCGGGGAAGTGTCAGTTCTGGAAATTCTGTCTGTCGTAGTAGTTTTTGGGGCGACAGTAGTTCTGGATACATCTGTCGTAAGAATAGTTTCAGTGGTTGTGAAAGAGATTCCAGGCGCAACTTTAGGGGGGTAAGGTCTGAAAATTCATTCGTGTGACAACTTTCATGAGCGCATGAGTCGATGCCTGGGCTATTGTGGTGGTAGGAGATTTTGTAGTAATCTCGATGACTGCATTAGACACAAACGTGGTAATATCGCAGGCGGCCTTCCGCGGGTGGCTCTTTTCATGTCCCGAGGTAGAAGACCGTTTTCGCTTTCGTCGAAAAGAGAGAACCAGGTTGGCGCCTGTCAGCTTGTTCCATCTTGGAAGGAGACCTTATTCTGGACAACAGCACATGGTCAAACGGAACAGATGAATTGCCCTTCATGGAAGGCCCGGTCAGGGTATCTTGAAATGGACTGAACGGCTCGAGTGCCAATACAGTGGTAGTAGGGTTGATAGTATTCGATACAGTGGCAGTACTCGTGTGCAAAGTTGTGGCCAATTGAGAGACAGTGAAACCTTGCTGTCAGTGATCATAACTTTGGCTTTCTTCAGCATTAGCTTCGTGTGAATATTGGTGGCAGAGGTCCGAGTGACGATTTTGGCGATGGGCTTGGGCGTAACCGTCACCACTTTTCCGATTGCGCTCGGTGCTACGGACCGCGTATGTTTCTCTCTATATGCAGAATGAACCGTTGGTGCTTTCTTTACAGACTTAGTGCCCAAGCTGATTTTGCAATGTTTTTCTGTGTCGGCGTCAGCTGTGTGGATTGTGACGGCGACGCTAGTTAGTGAAACAAAGATTAGCTATTTGAGCTACATAACGTGATCAACGATGAATTCAGTCCTAGTCGCATACAAATTCGAACCCTCAAAATGAGAAATTAATTTGCAGAGAAACAGATCCTACCTTTATTTATTTGTAAAGTTGTGGCTACATTAATGGTCATGTATTGTGAGGTGTTATCCTAGACCATGTTAGTTGATGTCTGCGCTAGCGGTCAGTGGCTTTTGAGCCATTGATTTTCGCGATGTGCGATGGACTATGCTCAATTGAAGTGCTAACAGATGTGCACCTCCGTTCCGCAAAACCGGTTTTTATTTTCTTGCCATAAAGAGCTAGTCCGAAAATAAAACGTGCTTGGCAACCTAAGCCGTGTTCTAGCAGTCAGCTCGCAAGGACGCCACTAAATGGTCTCGACCCTCAACAAATCTGCCCTAATCCCCGAACCACTCAGCCAGCAGAAATAACCATGGGCAACTCGTACAGTAGTAATGCTGTTCGTTAAACCAACCACACACTCAAATCTCTCGAGCACGGATCACGTGATGATATCCGTGTCTTTCACCTATTTAAACTCGAGTAAAACCCCTTGGGGTCAACCCAATTCGCGCGGATAGTGTGTGAATAGGAAAGCACTCTTCACGTACAAGGTGTAGCCCACTTAATATAGAGGTCATCGATAGGTATGGCATGGTGCCTTGGTCAGATACTACAAAAAAAAGCAAAAGTGCAGTTCGACGCCATCCGACTTCGAAGTCGGGGTCATGTAAAATATATGGATCGACTTGGTCCAAGTGAAGGCGTACTCTGCTATTCATCCTCTACCCGTACCTTGTCCGCCTGCTCGCCTTTGTTGCCCTGCGCCTTCTCAAACGACACCGTTTGCCCCTCCTTCAACACCCTGAACCCAGACGTCTCGATCGCCCTGAAGTGCACGAAAAGATCCGACCCAGACTCTGGGGTAATAAATCCATACCCCTTTTCCTCGTTAAACCATTTAACAGTTCCGTTCTGTCGTTCGCTCATGGTTGCAGTAAATCTGGCAGGTGAGAGTCAGTACTCTTGCGCTGCGCCTACGCAAATGCGGATGGGGTCGTGTAGTAGAAAGTACCTTTTAGGACTGTGAACAATGTTAAGATAAAAAGTTATTGTATTTTGATGATGCAGAATGATGTGAAAAAATGTGGCCGCATCCAAATCTTTATACCTACCTCAATATCTAAGACATCTCCGCAAGCTAATTGACGCAGGCCGACGTGTCACGCCCTCCATGCCGCAGTGTGAGGCCTTCAGGCGAATTAACGTCCCCACAATAGCTCACTTCTTTCACAAACCCAATGATCGCAGGCCGCCATGCGTAGTGAATCCACCACAGCTAGAACATTCGTCAGCATCCAACTTTCTCATTGGACCTTTCCCCTCAGGCAATGCCCATGCTTTTCCTGAAGCGGAATCGCTTGGCAGATTGATGATGCCTCACATACACTATTTCTGTAGCCTGCAAGCGATTTCAGTTTTCATTGGCGCTGGTGGAGAAATTTGCAACTCATTTCCTGCAAGAGAAAAGCGTCAATGCGATGTGACTATGAGCAATCACACACATCAGGACAGCTATGCAGTAAACTTAAACAGATATTCAATCAACAGAAAAAACTTTTTTACCAGCTAAATTTCTAGAAATTTCCCTTCAAAATGTTCAATACTTCGTTCTACAAGTAAACAGAGGTGCTATGGCGTCCGAATTTTATTTGAGGCTTCGCTCACCATCGTAGCAAGATGCCACAAACTAACCAAAATCCAAATTTAACCCTTCCCAGAATTCTTAGTGCACAAAACTTTCAATGATGTCAAAACCAACCCCTCTTGATTCAATTTATTCATTTATGCACAAGTCAGTTGAAGCGCCATTAGACGATCTATCGGTCCGTTTTCAGACATTGAAGTGCGCCTCAGCTCGTTCAAGTTCTTAAGGTGGAACCTCAAAACGCGCTTTGCCGTCACCATTTGTGCCGATGCTCTCTCAAAGCTCATTTGCCACCCTTTCATAAAAAAAAAGAAAGCTTTGGCAAGGGTATCTTTGAGCGCTTCAGGTTCCAAGTGTTGCTCTATCACACTCCGCCAACCCCCCTATCACAGGACGTATTCGTTTCAGCACCTCTCCTCGTTTGAAATCCCCAGATATCTCAGAGAGTCTACCTTCATTATCTAGGTCTTCATATAGGTTCTCTGGAGGCAAAAATATCTTTATCTACAAGGAAATTAGCATCAGGAATTCAAGATGCGACTGATAGCTACATAGAGATGGAATTAGTTCGTCACCAAGGAAAAGAATCCATATACTTTTACCCATTGATCTTCTGATTAACATCCTCTTTTACTCTTTCTCGCTTCTCATTCTTGATCTGCGGTAATCCCTTCTTGTGGCTCTATATCTCGGAGTTCCATAGAATTGGTAGCCTGCGATGCTCAGTCAATGCTGCGGACGATTGAAGACCTTGATAGCAGCGAGTATACCGATACCTCGACTATGTGGTTCCCATATAAGTACTCTCTGTGGGTATTAAAGGTGTGAGTCAATAGTTTCCAATGCTAATCATGGCCCCGTATTCCCTCAGTAGACCGTTATCCTTGTCAGCAGTTCCGTTTAGAACGCTAGCCACTCTTGAATTTGACCCTGTTTCGATCTTGTTTGACCGCTTTTGGGACTAGTATTGTGGCCCCTACGGCAAGGCAAAAGGAGATTTTAATATGTACACAGCCGGACGTATAGGAAACATCGATGTTGTTTTCGTGCTGCTTTCGGAAACGGGCAAGTCGAGTGCAGCAGGGGCTGCTGCCAGTCTCCGGTTAGTTATTCATTCCTGAAACTCGTTCTACTCATAGACATTTGTGGCGAGACTCCAAATCCGATTGGAAAGGGTGATTGATATTAGGGGATGTCACCTTTCGTCGAATTGTTATTTAATACGACCTAGGAAGGCAGTATACAGAAGGCCTCGAGTCTAAAAACGGTATTGAAGCGAGACCAGACCGACCAACAAAGAGCATTCAGAGTATAATTGGTCGCCTAGAAACTTCGGGTTGGAGCCAGAAACTAGGGCAGCGGGCAAAATATTTCCTGGGGCAAATCCAGAGTTTTCCGTTAGAGAAGTTACGCGACCGCGACTATTGGTAGCCTAGATCTCAATACGACCGGTTGTCCTAAGCAAACTACTGTCATAAACATCACCACAAGTCACAATGTTCCTGCGCTAATAGTTCGAGTACATATGCAAGGGCTTTTCTTGTCGTCAATTATCCTGTAATGAACTTGGTTGTAGCGATAAGTATCCTGTCAAGAGGGATCGCTTGGATAAAAGGAGGAAACTGGAAAATATAAATCAAATTGAGGAGGTTCAGGTCCATCTACTTTCATTAGACGAGTCGGCTCTAGTGACACAGTCCACACATCCACTCAGTAGCGAGACGTAATTGCTAAACGTTGCACTTTACTATCGTTAGAAATAGATGGCGCAGGTATTTCAGACGAGTTGCCTTGTATTGTAGTCAAGGGTGTGTGCGACCATGCTGATAGTCCCAAAACAAGATCCAGCAGAACTCCGCTGCAGTTACGGCGGCAGCAACAACGAAGGCGCTTTTGGAAAAGTGTATCAGAATAGATGATCCTGTTTAAACGGAAAGTGTTGGGAGGAATAGGAAATGAACACGCATAGCATGCATTCATCGAAACTTTGGTAATAAATGGTCAGAGCGATGTGGTTATACATACGACTAATCTGTCAACTATAAGGAAGAAATCGCAATCTGATAAGAAAAATAAAAGCGCAATTACTTGTAGGGACTTCTATTTGCTTATTTATCGGTGTTTACATGATGATAATGCTAGAAATTCATCGAAATTAAGTAAGCTTGAACACGGTTTCATCTGCCACCTCTGCTGCTCTGGAGCTCTTTGGGGAAATCCTGGTTGAGCCTACTATTTGTATCTAAAGTGAATCAAAAAGCAAAATGAAATAGACAAAAGTCAATCAAATCTTTGAGCCTCAATCTCGGAAATGAGGATCTTCATGATCGAGTGATTTAATGGACTTCCGTTAGTCGAGTCCAAGCTCCATCAAAGCCAGTACTTCGGCCAGTCTATTGGTGCGTTTTTGAAACAAGCTCTCAAATCCATTCCACAGTGGAGCCTGCCGGAAGATGGTCCGGTCGCGTGTGGTACCGCACATGTTTAAAATTAGTCGTCGTCATCACGAAACCTGTTGGCTCATGATTCTTCATGTGTAGTTTTTGTAGACCGGATCAATCCGGCTTGGCAAAGGGTGAGGTGAGAGGAGTTATGTCGGTTGAGCGTTTAACCGCCGGATAACCTGCTCATGAGTGGCTGGACTAGCTCCTACGGTCTAATTGTTTCAGGACGACCTAGCCAGGATAGATTGTTCTTTCATTGAAGGAATTTGCATCACACGAGCAGAAACCTTCTGCTTACGACACAAGATTACTTTGTGATTATCCCCATTTTCATCGGCTCCGTTTTCGCAATCGCTCCCATTCATGGCCCTCCAAGTTTGCGTTGTGGTAAGCAGGGATGGCAGATATTGACTTTGCTTAGTGTTGAATTGGAACGAAGCCGAAAAAAAAAAAAAAAAAAGGAACTCAACTGGAAGCCAACGGAAGACCAAGCTTGATGTTGATAAGACCTCATGTCATACGTTTTCTACATGCACGCAGATCATTCTAGGTCCTTAATTTCTTCAATAGCTACTCATGGTAAGACTTGAATTTTCCATAGCCGACAACGTTTTCAAAATTGCTTGTCTCTGAGGTTGGCACTAACTTCTAGGTGAGCGTCAAATCTTAACCAAATACTTATCACAAGCAACCAAACTGTATTTATACCTAAAAAGCTGAAGGCTAGTCCCGTAGGCTTCTAGAAGTTCTTATGTACAAGAGTAATGACGTAGGTTTGCCAGGGTATTGAAAAGATCAGGTGTGATTTCCAGAATCACAAGCGGGCCGGAAAAAAAGTGGCTCTTGGGCTGTGTTGATGTCATGGGCACCCCCACGACAGGAAACAAAGTTTGAAGTCCACTAATAAACGGGTAGCTTGAAAGCAGGGAAGCTGTAAGTCCAGCTCTCGATGGATGCCTTATCGTTTACACAGTTGAAGGTGCTGTTGTCCTTCCAGAGGGGTCGAGTGGGCCACTGGCACAACATCTGAGTCTCTCCTTCGTAGGTGCCCGAGGAAACAGTAGCATTGAGGCGGCTAGGCTTGACGCCGTTCTCAACCCAGTTGATCATGGTCTCCATGTTGTTCTCGGGGTACGGGCCGGGCTGAAGAGTGTTGGTACCGCAATGAGCCGCGCCAGGGACAAGATAGAACTGATACCAGTCCTGAAGAGCCTTTTGGGCATCTGAATCAGAGAGGCTAGGGTACATGATGGAGCGAACAGATTGCCAGTAGTGCACGGACGATGCAGCCGGAACACTAGGGTCGGACTCGCCGTGGTAGTGCAGTAGCTTGCCTCCGCTCTCCTTGAAAGTGGTCAGGTCGGGGATCGTGGTCTGCAGGCTGTCGTAGTAGCGGATCATTCCGGTCTGCATCCAGTCCACCAAGGTATCATATGTGACATTGTCAAGGTTGGGGAGGGTATCAATGTCTAACAATTCAATCCACTTGGCAACCCACTCACCACCAGTGCTGGGAATGTTCATCTCCCATTTTCCAGTGTCGTTGTTGTAAACCGAATCACCGTCCGAAAGCTCGGATGCAATTTGCCAAGACAGGTACGCCCGCTCGCCCTTGGTGTTGTGGAGACCATCGTAAATAGCCTGAGCAACAGCAACACCCTTGGCAGAGACGGTTCCGTTTTGCGCAGGCTGGTAACTGGTCTGGCTACCTTCGGCCTGTCGCTTACTGAAGCCAAAGCCAAGAGAGGTGCTCGTTTCAGCCGCACAGTAGTAAGACTGGCCAATGATGGACTTGAGATCAAACCTGAGCTTGCAAAGGTCAGAACGGGACACAACGCCATCCTTTCTTCCGTCAAGGTGGTCGCAGGCCTCAATAGTAGCGTTGACAATCTTGGACAATTCGCAAGGAGGAGGGTAGTAATCGAGGGTCTGTTCAACGGCGGCGGGGAACACATGGTGAACCTGCTGCTGTCCAAAACGGAAAGCTGGTGCGCCAGTGATAACACCATCATACTCATCGCCCCAGCGCTGAATCTGGCTCATACCTTCACGTCCACCATCGGAGCAACCCTCATAGTAAGTGTGGAGCTTTTCCGAGCCCATGTCAAAAATGGCCTTTGTAACATATTTACTGACTTTGGTCATCTCTCCAAGGGCCTGGTAACCAAACATGTAAGTAGAATCCCAGTTAATAGATCCATTTCCGTACAGAAAGACCGCGTCATAAGCATTGCTGAAAGCGTCATAGCCCGCATCTGTTGCAGCTGAAGCAGCTCCGTAAGGGAGACCTCCGGTTGTTGAAGTGCTCAGAGAGAAGCCGCCTCCACCAGCAACATAGAAGCGCTTCTTGAAATCAGAAGGGCTAGGGAACGCGTAGTTTAGAACCACCTTGTCACCTTTGCCGGTATGGGTGTAGGACATGGATACATTGCAGTAGCTGTAAGTGGTGCTATCGCTAGTAGTAGCACCCATGCCGCCACCAACGCTTGCGTTATAGACAGCATTGGCCGTCACAGACGACGGAATCATGTCAATACCGAGAAAAGTTCCGTTTGCGGGGAGTGCAGCCGCCACCTTTGCCACGGTACACAAATCCGTAAGGGACGTGGCAGTGACTGAAGTCGCCAAAGCAGCCACAGCTGCAGCCGAAGAATGACGCATTTTTATGAATAGAATGAAATGAACGAATGTTGAAAAATGAATGAATGTCGTATTACACCAGAGAGGCAGTTCGCTATGAAGATCCGACATGAACCAGCTTCTTGAGACTATATATGCTCATCTACTCAGAGGCCACAATGACATGCGCATACGTATGCTCATCGTTAACCCCAAACCTCAGCCATGATCTAGAATTGTAATGAGGCCAATCCCTGGCAGTAACGTACGTCACTAGGAGTAACAAGGAAACGATTTGCCGGACCGTATGTCGGTTCTCGCCATCGATAGGTTTCACAAGCATCGTTCTAGACCCTGAGGTCGCCGAGCTCCACCATGGTTAGCAGACTAAAATTAAAAGGGAGTCACGGAGGTTTCTGCTGGACTAAGAACCGGGAAGCGGTCTGAAAAGTCCGATCACAGCACGGGCTGGAAATAACGGTGTTTTGTGTTTTGCGATTATTTCCGACGGATTGGTTCCGGACGGCTCTGCCGACAGAACCGAGACTGTGGATACCCGTCGATCGATAAGAAAAAGTGTACTGTTCAATACGGCGAATGTATTCCAGCACGCCGGATCGATCCGATGCAATGTAGCAGCCGATTTACGGGGTGCCATGTGGTCAGGAACTGATTGAAGCCCCCGCGAGAATTTCAGGCACAGCGAGATTCTTATGAAACCCGTAAGATTGTTGAACAGTGTTTTTTTTTTACCAATGCCAGTGAAATTGTAGAAAGGTTTCTATACTCCTAGTCAAACAAAGAACATCCTAGTTCATAGGATGTGGACTGTCATCAAAATATATTTTGATAGAGCATGATAGTTGACGGATGTACGGAGATAGGAATACTATGCGTGCGGATCATTTACGCATCACATCATGAAGCACTACTTTGAGAGCTTTTATCGATTACATCATAAATTACACTTGAATTTAAAAAAAAAATCAACTCAATGACCGAAGAAACAAGCATCAAAGTGGCCCTCTTGCGGCGAACTCTCAGCAAAGAGTTGCCTACCCTAGATAACCCAAAATTTCGCGCCTTGTCGCAAACATGAAGTTTGGCGCCAAAATATTGGACCCACAAATAGCGCTAACACCTAATAGGAGAGGCGCGTGCTCAACGCGCCTGGAAGACGCGTCGTCAACATCATGGTTCTGAGTTGGCTGAATAAGAGACTCAGCGGCTGCCGATTCCCCCGTGACTCTAGGTGAGACTTGAGAATGCAGAATAAAGTCTCAAAATGTGTCCTGGTGAAGAACTTGTGTGAATCGACTTGCGCGCTATTGGTGCAGACATGTGCGGGCCACCAGCTCAGCAAAAAAAAAAAACGGATGAACTTTCTAATGGCTCGCATCATTAAGAGTAAGCCTATAAAATCCAGCTGCAACACCTTAAGTAATAGAAGAAACTACAGGGATATTCTAAATACTTTTTATGAGTCGCCGTAGACTCCCTTCAACACCTTCCTTTGATCTAAATCCCTCCGGTCAGGCAACCATGCAGACGCAAACCGCTATAACAGCCAGGGCCCAGCGTACATTGTTTGCAGTTAATGTGATATTCGAGAAGGGGATGATCATAGAGCGACTGGTAATTTTAGAAGATTATGGGTAAAAATTAAACTGCGCGGCAACAACAAAACAATATTGCCGAGATGAGAAAAAGCGTTATGCGCGTTTTACTTCTACTGAGTCTAGCCAATAAGGTTGGCCAACGCAATTGTTAGTTTCGAAGCGGAAATAAATAGTAGGACTCTCAATGACTTGAGAGTTAGGTACTGGAAGACGAAAAGTGGTTGACATCTGATTCCAGCCATAGGTCCAGTCCCATGGCACGGAATATGTCTTGACTCCATAATCAGCCCCATCCAAGTTTTTACAAAACAGCTTGATAGATGTGCATGCAAGCTCTGCGCCACTGTCATCGGTTGATTCCGTGTAAACCCATACAGATAGGGTGTAGTCGACGTTGGGTAAAATATCAATGTCTGGATTAATGGCTTGGTATCGATCAAACACGCCGTGCGGGTTCGTCAGCGCGACTTTCAGCGAAGAACTTCCATCGCGTGCAAAGGTTGGATCAATTTGCATCGAGTTATTCAACGTCCAAGCCGTTTGAGGATTCTCCTCAAAACCGGGATTGGCAAGGTAAGACGGGAGCGCGGTCGGACTAGATGTACTCGTAACCACTGGAACAGTATTGGTCTCGCCAGGAAGCGTATTGGTAATAGAATAGGTAGCAGTCGGATCGGTGGCGGTCAGATCGGTGGTAGTTAGATCAGTGGCGATAGGACTGGTTGCAACAGCGTCGATAGTGGTTGAATCGGTGGTAACTATATCAGTCGTGCTGGCGTCGGTAATGATATCATCGATCATTGTAGTACTACTAGAAACCTCGCTTGTTGACGTGGCTTCCAATGCAGTTGTGGCCTCGCTCAAAATAGTGACGGATGTGGTCGTCGATGTAATGGAAGCTGATGTTTCGGTTGCGAGAGTGAGGGATGAAGCATCGTCTGAGCTAGCCGATGTTGTTGTACTAGTAACCAATGTCATGTCGTCAGACACGATCGAGGAGGTCTATTGAAGATCATCTAGTGTAGCCGAAGACGAGAGTGTGTGTATTCTGCACAAACCTGCATCAGAAACCCCAGCTAGTAATCCAAGAGCCACAAGGCCTGGACCAAGGCTGTTGAACATCATGATGACCCAGCCCACCACGTTTTGGGGTCTTGGTATGTGCAGTTGATGGAGCGGAAAAATGCACAGGGGCAGCCTATTTATAATGGCATTTACTCATCTGATCGATAATTTGGTGTTTTGTCTTGGCACCCGATTTGGATGCATGAATCAATAGCGCAAAGCGCTAGTGGTTACCACCGAACGCCTTTTGGGTTTATTGGATGTTTTGGCGACCGTTGGTTAGGCGGAGCAGTTGTTTGATATGCATGCATTAATTGACCCAACAGGTTTATAAAGTAAGGGTAATTAATGACCTCAGTGCAAAATTGTGCATTTCTGGAATCTGTCTTTGAGAATACCCTGAGCTTCCGATCTCAGGTCAAAGTGCATGCTTGCTATTCACCTATAGCCAACAAGACAATAAATACCCCATCAATAATCTAGAGCAGATGCCTCACATGGTAGTGTATCGGTGGATGGTAACTTTACTTTGTAACTTTAAGTGGCAAGCATACCCTCTAAACCTGGCATGATGAGGAGTGGTGATGCCTAAAGTCTTTTGAACAATGGGTAAAAAAAAAAGTGGTACAGGTGGTTCTAGATCCGGCGAGACGCGTGCGTTTTTGTCCCGCTAACCATCGCCAAAATCAACTAATACTTGCCCCTGATTTACGCAGAGAAATCTTTGCAAGGCCCGAGGTGCTGCGGCTGAGCGCTAAAGAGAGCCATTCCAAGAGGCGTCAATGCTGGGTTAGTGTCAGTTCAGTTTTCCACGTTTACCCACTTGCTCCCTCAACAAAAAGCAACCAAGAGGCCAGTCTGTATTGTCTTGCCAAAATTATTGTTCAAATAGCCAAATTTTGAGATAAAATCTCAAATATTGATAAAGCTATGAAAAGGATGCGGTTTTGAACATGCTAAACACGGCATTGATCATGTATCAAAACTTGCGTGTAGGGTATTGTGTTATTTTTCCGCCATGAGCGCACCGTCTGGTCATCGCACATAATAGAGCAATGTTGATAATAAAATTGAGATATTTGTGGTTCAATCTAATTGCCGTATCTACTTGCTGAGGATTGGTAGCATATTTGGTTGGTGCAATCAATCATGAGCTTGGCTGGAGAATTGGTCTGGCTAAGTAAATACATTTTGTGATCCACTGCTCCAGTCACTAGCCTCGGACCAACGCGGAATGGCGATTATGGCTGGTTGTTACAGTCAATGCTGCCCCATTTGTTTCGCGTAGCCTCCCACCAAGTCGAGGCAACCATACCATTGTTGCAACCAACAAAAGCATTAAAGTCCCACCCAAGGTAACCACCACCGGCATCACCACACCAGGTGTTGGAAGGGGTACCGCATTCTCCAAAGCGCTTTAGGTTATCCCAAAGCCCACCGCAAATACCAGGAATGTCGGGAACAACTTGGTCAGACCGAACTTGGTATCGAAAGACTGACGAGGTGATCTTGTTTTTATTGCAATGGTGCTCTGCTGTAGCAGAGTTTGCCAGGGCACCGATTGCAAGAAGAGTAGACACCTTCATAGCTGGATAGAAATTAGTTAGCAAAGTCACAAAAGGGGGAGAGGCAATCGATTGCTTACTGAATGGTTGTGGGGATGAGTTTATATCTGTAAGAGGAAATTGGAAGGAATTCTTGCTGAAGCTAACTGTAGCGTGATGGTACTGATAGCAAGGGAAAAGGTTGTTGGAGAAACCCTTCTTTATATGTTTCTCAAATGGTCTTTTGCCACTCAATTAGATGCCCACTTGAAAGAAAACTTGGGTTTTCCAACTCTTTGTCGTATCACTTACGTGATGCCCTGCTCGTTCAGCTCGTACAAAGTCTCCCCCTTCTTACCGCTTGTCTTCGCCAAGCCTTGGACTACATTCGGCTAGGAGACGGGGTAATTGAAATGTTCTAGGGTCAAGATCCTCAATGGTCGATAGAATCACATAGCAATCGGAAGTCGGCCAAGGCTGAGAGGTTGGCTGCCAAGCACGTCTAAGCCCTGCAAGAAGTGGGTATTGATATCCCAGAATTTACTGTATTAGGAAATTGCCGACAGATTTGACAGATGTTTCTAAATGTCAAAGAACAGCTGACGAGGTGCACTCCACTTTCGATAGGGACGAGTACGACAGCACCCACAAATTGTTTCGAGAAATAGCCCCACTAGCAAAATCTCAACCTTATTCCAATTTTGTTCAAGACTTGCGATGAGTAGGTATGGACGTCCCGGAGTTTACTGCATTGGGAAATTGCCGGTATAATTCGTAGAGTACCTAGATAGAAGTTGTTTCAAGAGATAATCACCTTGATTCAATGTGCAATCATTTAGTCAATAGCGCCAAGATTCATACTTTAGACCCCATTGCTTCGCCCCCTTTCCTTCCTCTTCGATTAATCCTCTCTTATGCATTTTTATGTCTCTCCATGTAAAAAAAAAAAAAAAATAGAGAAACAGTCCTTAGGCTGCGGCCACACAGTATCCTACTACACACGACCATAGCTCTCAGAAAATACGGGATCCCGTCCGCTCTCCCATAGTCATGCTGAGAAGCGGTGAATTAGTACTCGGGTCGGTGACGACCGGGGAATCCTCGCTGTTGTATGTTTTTTTGCTCTTTCATTTTTGCTCCACCACCCTCTTCAAACCATCAGAGTGCTCAATATGCCCACTGCTTCGAAGTGATCGACCTTGTTCATCCATGTGATTTTCTACGTCACCTACAAAGACGTTTTCTTTTAGGACTTTTACACGAGACACATGCCCCGAAATGTATTGGTACTTCTTGGCTGCTTGGCGTAGTGCCGATCTTAATTAAGGTTCCGCTTCCGGAACGATACCCGGGTTAAGTACGGGGAGGATTTAGACTTATCCATAACTCTCGCCACATCCTCTCCAAACTCCACTCCTTTGCTTACCCTCTCCACCTCTTGCTCAGCTGTAAACCCACTTTCTTACACAGTAATACTACTGTAGATATCTAAAACGTTGATCTTGTCTATTGTTGTCCAATATTCGCTTAGAATCTCACCAATCGCTTAGTTTATTGTGTAAGAAAAGGTCATTTGACAGGTCCCACTTGTATGATGGGGCATTGTAAACAATCTGGTCATTGGGAATATTCTGTGCTACTCGTTGAGGCTGTGGAGTTTGTCAGGAGCTGATTGGGATTTTGGGATACATCTTGACAGGTGTTTGTAAACCTCTATTTAAGTAACCATATGTTCCCCCATTCTCAACATCTACACCATCAACAAAGCACTTCTCACATCTTATCAGCATCCTCTACCTAATTCACCTGTCTTTCTTGTTGAAAAATCTGATCCTAAAGAAATCTATCAGTCAGTGCTCGCTGCATTACTATTGACATTCATATTGCGCGACGTATGCTGACGAAACCATATTTATAGTCATGAAGTTTTCTCTCTCTACCGTCGCGGTCACCATCGCTCTGGCTGCATCAGCATCTGCTGAGAGATGTACGACGTCAGATGTCACTGGCTTTATTAAGCGGTACCATGTCCGCTCTCAGGTTGTCGTGCCCGATATCCCTGGCATCTGTGGCGGCCTGTGGGACAACCTGAAGCGATTTGGCGAGTGTGCTACTCCATCTAATACCTGGTGCGGCGATGCTGGCAATGGTATTCTCGGATGGGACTTTAATGCTTTCAATGGCTGCAAGGGTGGTATGGTTGAGTCTACATGGTGGGAGGCTACGCGCAACAAGTATGGAAGCATCAACTGCCCTTAGATTGATTCTTACATCACCCATTGAGGGTTGGTGGGCGGGATCCCAAAGGTTGGCTTGAGTTGGTGGATATTTGGAGGCTAGAGCCGGGATGTCTGGAGAAAAGGGAAATGAGCGGCGTTGATTATGATTTTACTAGTTAGGAATAGGATTATACGGACATCGCTCATACCCGAACCCTCTCTTGCGTCTTTATATCGTTGTTGGGCGCGCGTGATATCAACTGGATGGATAAGATACATTTCTGGAAGAAAATTGACAAGGTCGACCACAAATTTGGTCTTATTGAACGATCTCTAGTCTCAATCATGGGCGCACTGGGAGAGGTTCTAGCGCTGATGGAAGCGAAAATATTTTCTAGCGGCACCACTACCAGCTAGTTTAACACGAATCGCAACGGTGTCCGCAGCCACATCCACCATTGCCCCTATTCTTGCCGTTGATTACTCATCTCGGTTATCTGCTCTCCTATTTAGCTCTACTATTTTTACCGACAATTCCAATGAAAGGGCCATGCCTATTTCCTCTAATCGCTATAGAGTGCATGGTATACTTGCTGAGGGGGAACTTGTGTTTGTGGCCACATCACTCCGCGTTTTCATCAGGGCGTCACCGGAAGGTGAGGCTTTTTGTTAAATTGCATTTTTTAAATGCTACTGGTTTTATTGAGTGCCTGTGGCTGGGCTGCATGCAGGGTGCAGGACTAGCGCTCAGCTGAACCGACCCCGGACGACAGAGACGAGAGTCAAACAAGAGCTAGTGGCGCTTGAAACCAGGTTATCTTCTGCAGTTGAGCGGATTTTCAAGGATCCTGACGTCAGTTCAATAAAAACTAGTATTTTTACCATGCACAAGAGATGCATCTCATGTGTTGAGATGCTTTGCAAAAATCAGGCTGAGACAGGAGGTGCATCAGGCTATTTCAGTGAATGGACTAATGCAGCGCACAAACGTGGGCTGTGTCAAAGACACGGCAGCCCCGTCTAAATACGGTTACCCGACAGCCATCGAAGGGAACCCGTAAAGCCAGGCTACTGTGAAGTGACAGCTTAAAGATGCTTCCGCATGCCCGCTTTTGCCCTCGGCGTCCTTCTCGGCATTCATTCTATTGCAATTGCCGAAAAAATCACAAGCCACACAAAAGCACCATGGCTCTGCCTTACGAATACTCTGAACTGCCAGAGGTGGTGCCGCAGCCAACTCGTGGGTCTGGCCGTCGTGATCGTCCGCGCCCACCTCCTAACCCGAAACCCGCCCGTCTCTGTTGTACGGTACCAGCAACACCGCCATCGAGACTCCCACAGTCAAAATCATCATCAACTGCACCGCCAAGATTACCTCCGTTGAATCTACCACATCCACATATCCGAGAGCCAACCCCATGTTGTGAGTGTGGTGGCTTTTTGAAGACATGGAACTGCGTTCAGTGTTGCGATTACTTTTGCGATACCTGCTGGGATAAGCAACGCCCTCATAAGGTTTGTGCCATTGATATCTCACGCATCTGCACTGTTTTGGGCATCAATCTCCCATTTCCCGGCTGTGCTTTCTGTATCGATGAAACAACCCTCGTTGCTAAAAATCATATTTAGCCAGGAAAGTACGGCATCGACGGTCGCCAACATGAAAAGGTCGATGAAGAAGTTATCCATCGATTGGAACAAATCTTCGGCCAGCCAACCGAGGACGAACAGTATCAACGCCACGCTAACGACATTAATACCACTTGGTTCGGTGTCATCAAGGAAACCAACCAATTGACCCTGCACTCATCAAACAGGCTTGTCAACATCTTGCATGAGAGTCAAGTGGGAGAATCATCAGAGCGATACCCTAGCTTAGTCTCTTTTGTTGGACAGACCGGTATGTATTGGTTCCTAGATTTCCTCTGTCCTTGCAAACATCTAACGGTGGACAAAGGGGCTGGTAAGAGCACGGTCATCAAAATGTTGATCGACCGCGAGAAAGCGACATTACGAAAATCCAGCGAAGATCACATCTTCCCAGGCCCAGTGCCTGGTCTCGTGGGCGACAACATTCCGACAACAGGCGATGTCCATCTCTACGCAGATCCCGGGACATACTATCAATCTAGGCCAATCTTATACGCTGACTGCGAGGGACTAACTGGGGGGGAGCATGCTCCGAGAGGGTTAAAACACCGAGAAATGATGGAAAGCGTCAAAGGCCCTCGATCATTCAAGAACAAGTTGCGCAAGCGGCTGACTTGGGCTGCGGAAAATCCCAAGCTTCAGTCACGCGAATACGCAGTGACCGCTCTATTCCCCAGAATACTTTATACTTTCTCAGACGTGGTTGTTTTTGTGCTACGAGAACTCAGGTAAGCCTAAAGCTTTTTAAATAATAAACCGTAGACTAATCCAGCTTCAGAACCTTTGAAACCAAGGTTTTACAGCAGTTAATCAATTGGGCAGCCAAATCCTTTGACCAATCCCTTAACCAGCCGAGTCTTCCGCATATTGTCATAGTTGTTAACGCCACCGATAATAACATTGATGAAAAACAGTGGGATGTTGATACGGCAACCCGTGGACTGCTCGATGAGTATCGCGACTCGGTACACCAAGTGCCAGCTCTCCAGGAGCTGCTGGTTAGACTGAAGTCAGTAGGCAAGAATATTAGGACGACACAAGATCTTCTTGAGTACTATTATTCGTCCATTACAGTCATCCGCATTCCCTCCAAGGGTCGCTACATGCAGATGGATAATCAAGTCGGGAAATTATACAATATCATCGCCGCTAAATCCGCCTACTCGCATGCGTACAAGCAGCATATACGAATGCTACTCAACGCGGAAAAGCTCCCGCAGTATGTGTATGCGGCTTATGATCACTTTTCACGCAAGTTGGATGAGCCATTTGATTTTATGGAAGAGGCCCGCCGGCATACTCCTCTGCCACAGGATTTCAGCGGGCATATTCTGAACCTCATCTTGTCCGTATATAGGTACCCCGAGTGGTCCAACTATGATGCGAGGGCGCTCTTTACAAGACTTAGCCGACCAATTGCATCGTGCATCATGCTTGCCGCGACCAGAGAAAGCAGACAAGGTAGATGACCATTCCTCAACACTGGTTGGTTCTTAAGTTGACAGTCTTTAGGATCATACTCTAGCCTCCTCAGAAGCACATACTCTGATTTGTTGTGGAAAGCGTGTGAAGAGTTTAGCTCCAAGTGGCTTCATTGCGGCTTCACAAAAAATGGTATAAGATGTTGCGGAACCGAAAATGCTCACAAAAAGGGCCACCAAGCGTGGAATGGAAAGGTCATGGCTCGAGGCCAGTACTTGCCGCCGTTTGATGTCCGGTCCTTCTTTCCGGATTGGATCGCTGCAATTGACAAGCAAATTCAGGATTTGAACAATCGCTTGCAACACGCAGTCGATAGAGATGAAAGAAAGTGCATCCCGAGAATGCATTGGGAAGTCATGTCTTCCTACTATAGGCAAATTCATCATCATGCGATCGGGATGCTGCAGAGTAACGTTACTTGTCTTGGCTGTATCCAAAAGATTCCGGAGAATGTCCTTCCTTGTGGGCATACTTTGTGCAAGGCCTGTATTCAGTCTGCTGGAGAGTCAGCGGGGCAGGGTCTGTTTGAGCTCAGGCATTGTCCCCTTCATCCAGAGAAGACATCTTGGCCAACGCCTGCACTGATCAGATTTAAACCACAGGAAGCCGGTGTTAGAGTATTGTGCTTGGACGGGTGAGTAGCTAGCCCTTGACTCCCGCATTTGGTTTGACCATGAACTAATGATTGGCAGTGGTGGAGTAAGAGGCATCGTCGAGCTTGTAATTCTTCGGGAAATTGAAGAGAAGCTCGGAGGTTTCATCCCTATCCAAAACTTCTTCGACTTGATAGTCGGCACAAGGTTCGTAACTCTTCGTATAGGGAGGCCTCATGACTGACTTAAATAGCACTGGTGGTATTATCGCCTTAGGTTTGGGAGTAAAAAGATGGTCTGTGGCAGAGTGCACGAGGCACTTCAAAAGCCTTTGCGAGCAAGCGTTTACTATGCGCGGGCCACCAGCGCTCAAAGCATTCGCCATAGTTAGCCATAAGAGTGCCTACAAGACAAAGCCACTAGAGAGCGCGCTGCAATCAGCTTTCAACGACCACTCATATCTATTCGGTGGACCCAAGCCATCATACTCAACTGACATAAGGGTTGCAGTTACATCAACTCTTGCAAGTGAGAACCGACCAGTCGTCATCTCAAATTACAACACGGGAGGAAGAAGAGATTCATGTAAGTAACCCTCTTGCTAAGATCTGGCGCTGGGTAGGACTAACTTTGGACAGTGCCGTACAAGTTTATAAGGCCGTCGGACACAGCCGCAGAGCTCAAGGTTTGGGAAGCCGCTCGAGCCACTGCTGCTGCTCCGCCATACTTCAAACCTTTCATCCAAGAACAAACGATGGCGGGTTACATAGACGGCGCGGTCCACCATAACAACCCAGTATTGGTAGCGGATTACGAAAGAAGACAGCTTTGGGAAGAAGTCAGCGACTGGCCTCCAGACATTGTCCTGTCGCTTGGTACTGGTCTTGGCAGCAAACAGTCCCCTACAACCCAATCGCCTTCCGGCTTCATGAATCCGTCAGATACCTCAAACCCACAACATGCACGACGTTTGCGAAACATCGGTGGTCTTAGCTACATGTGGCGTGCGGCAAATGACATGATTGACAACCAATTGGACTCTGAGGATATTTGGAACAGGCATATCACAAGGCCTCTCTCACCAGGCAGGGCAACTAGGATTGGAGACAGAGATCGCAACAAGCGTATCAATGTCAAGTTTCCTGGTCGGCGACCCGACCTTGATGGCGTCAAGGATCTGGAGAATATTGAGCGACATGTAACCCACATGGTGAGGGATGACCCTGACATACTTGAAGTGGCCCACAAGTTGGTTGCAAGCTGTTTCTATTTTGAAAAGTCTAGCCTCACTCATGACAGAGGGGCTGGTGGTTATAAATGCACTGGTAAGATGATTATTCAAAACTATCAACGTAAAGTACTAACATCTTTAGGAAATATTCGGTGCAGATTTGACGACGGGGCCCAAGAACTGAAAGGTCTTGGGCAGATTTTACAAAGATGCATTCGAAGCACTAAATTTACTCCATACTTTTTTTTGCAGGAGGAATATGGTTCCTCGGACCAGAGAAACTACGAAATGACGATTACTGACGAAACTATTGAACTTATGCGCGTTTATGGTCAGTTCAAACTTCCGACGCCCCTCGAAATTGAAGGAGCATACGAGTCTAGTGTGACCCGCGTCTGCCTTTGTCTTCAACCAGAAGACTACAGCCACGGCTACCATAGTGGCTACTACCACGATCCAGTTGAGCATTTGCTCCCTATCAGCGGGTTTCCAAGGGAGCTACACACACAAGAAAGCTTTTCGCTGCCCAATAACGATGGTGAGGAAACGGGTGAAGGAGCCGTCCTGGAGCTGCCAGCACAATCCGTATCCGAACCGCTGGCCTCAAGCCCAGCATCCACTAGACCGTGGGGATTCAGTGGACTTCTCCAGACTGTGATGAATAGATCACAGACCTCATTGTCTCTTAAATCGTCAAGCACTGATCTTAGATCCAATTCTGAAACAAGTTCGGGGCACTCGAGAGGCAAGCTATCAAGGTCGACAATGAGCAGCAGACATACGCGCTCCTCGACCGAGACGTTTGAAAGTCTCTTTGAAAGGAACAATCGCGAACGGGATGAAGAATTGCATTTCGGCGTCGCACTATAACTTGAGTATAATATGATTTTCTCGGCGTTCAGGTTGCAGCACTTAATAATTATAAGGGACAAGTTAAATAACTTGTTGCAAAAGGGAATATTCTTTTCTTTTTATGTAAAGGGCTCTAAAGAGTATACGGAATCGATAGCATCTACCCTTGCGAGTAATGGGCTTATAGAGTATAGGGAGACATTAATAGAGTTAATAATATTATTTATAATATCAGGTTGTCAGCTACAGCAAAAGTAAAGTGAACCCTTGGGTAATGCGCGCTGCAAATTTGGCCTAGATTGGCCGTTCTTATTGATGTATTTTATGAGTGCCTCCTGATTTGGACTAATAGAGGTCATTTTACTCATTAACTTTAGTTACTATGAAGGCATTTCCATCTTGCTAGACGTAGCCCAAGCCCCAAGGAATATTGTACGGGTTGTGTGCGTGTGTGTGTGTGGTTTGCAAAGGCGCCGTCTCTTCACTTCCATCATAATACGTTTGAAATGACCGGCTTTCAGATCTGACTGGCTAGTTCTAGCGCAAGGCAACCAAGACGTAATGCGAACCACAGATGAAAACCGGGCTGAGACTTATCAATGCCGGATTCCGAGCGCTTGTAAATCACAATGCATACGCGATGCTTATCAATGCCGACATGCAATGTCCTTCCTGCAAGCGCGACGAATCGCGAGCAAACACGTCCCTGAAAGACTGCATGAGCATTTGATGGCGTTCTGCGACATTAAGCCCTCACTCGCTGCACTTCTAACCGAGGGTGGGTTAAATGGAGACAGAATTGTAAAATTCAGCCACGGCGACTAACTCCTGCAAAGAAAGCCGCATTCGGCTAGTCTTGTAGCTTCACTGGACGGTAAGATTTCCTAAGCGCTCACGGGAAGCAAGCCCCTCGCCACAGAACCAGTGCTGGTAGGAATTCATGCCCACTTTCCGGAGATTACGGCAAAATTTAGCCGCCAGCCTTGTTTACATGTATATCGGCATGTATTAACATACATATTACGCGTAATCCGTGAAAGTCCATTATTATTTGGTTGTCTCTCAAGGCTGGTTAACATGCCTTAAGTTCTACCATGTGGAAGTTTGGTCCAACATCGAGCATTCCTACTATCCCCGCGCTCATAATCCCACAAGTCGGGAATGATTCTCTCGCCTATCTAGCACCAACCCGAATCTCTCAGCCACTGATCTAACACAGATATAGTATTACTTATTATTTTACTCTCAACAAAATCTCTTCTTTCAAATGACTTATCACCCTAGAAATTCGTCGGACCTGGATGAAATGCATAGCTTCAACCCCAACGAAGACGGAGACGTAATCACCAAACAATCGGAACAACAACTCATCGCTCAAGCATCTAACAGAACCAGTTCGACCAGCTTTCGTGGCAGAGTCTTTGCTAAGCGAGACATCCTATCCCAATGGTTCCCACAAATCAACGATGACGAGTCCAAGTCATGGAGAATCTGGTTCTCTCGGCGTCGTCGTGCGCTCATGCTGCAAATATGGATTGTTATCCTGATTTTGGTGACGAACATGACGCTCACCATCTTCACCTTGTATCGTTATGGCCACGAGGATGGTGTCGGTCTGATATATGAGGGCAATTGCGACACAGTCAAGTCCATAAATCGATATGCTCATCTTCTAATCAACCTTCTTGGCACCGGTATGCTTAGTGCCAGTAATTACTGTATGCAACTACAAGCGGCGCCAACCAGGGAAGATATCGACAATGCACACGATAAGGGTAAGTGGCTGGATATTGGGATACCGAGTTTGAGAAACTTGAGGTATCTAGGGTGTAAAAGAGTTGCTATATGGATAATACTGGCTCTCAGTTCTATTCCAATTCATCTGATGTGAGTCAAAACACAACTCCGGATGCGGCTGTAGCGAGCTTAATGCTAACAATTACGTGAGATACAATTCCGCAGTTTTTGAGTCTCTCGCGTCCAATAATTATGCAGTAGCTGTCGTCAAAGATTCTTTTCTCCGTGGTTCCCCCTTCAATTTATCCTCAGCCGTGGGCCGACAGAAAGGGGATCCGGGGTGGGATGAGTTTCGAGTCAATCCTAGCTACATCAATTACACCAGCGTATTCTCTGATATGCAGCAGAACTCGAGAAAATACGAAGAAAGAAACATATCTTCGTGTTTTGAACTTTACAATAATTACTGGAACCCACAGGGGAACGTCATGGTTCTAGTCAAGAATTCGACCGTACAAACTCCGGCAAACGATAGCCTGCTAATATATACATACATCATCCCTCGTTGGGACGACTGGGCAAAAAATATGTGGGCTTTGAGTAATGGAACTGGACAATGGGCTGCACAGTCTCCGCCCAATTTAGTCACTGAGTGGTATCTTGGCCCACCACGTTATCAGGTTAGCAGCTGCCTCGTCCAGGATCCCGATACTATCACATCGAAATGTCGTTTCGAGTACTCCCCTCCCATAATGATCACAGTTTGTTTAATGAATGCCATAAAATTATTCATCATGCTCTGGACTTTGGTATCAAGTTTAAAAGCTAGGAATACGGTGGGCCCGGCCGAATCGCAAATCAAATCGCAAACGATATACACTTTAGGGGATGCAATTGCTTCGTTTATGAGGAAGCCGGATAATAACACGGTAAACATGGGGCTTGCAGAAAAGTATGACTTTCTGGGTCGTAGAAAGCATTGGTATTCTGTTAAATCCGAACCTCCGGTGATTTCAGACAAGTCTCGTGTATTCGAGAAGAAAACCAGGAGATGGTATAATGCCGCAAGTATAGAAAGGTGGATCATACTCATAGTTGTGTAAGATCACTGTCTTTATTTTTGCAGGTTTTCTGAAACTAACCGTGAGATATAGTTTCTTCTTAGCATTTGTGGTATGCTTTTCACTACTAGTGGCGTCTATAACCAGTCTAAAGCGCCGCAACATGGAAACAAATATCAGCGGTCTTTGGAAATTGGGATTTGGCCAAATAACTCCTTACACTTATTTGGTGACGAACCTTCCCCTTTTGGGGCTTTCTGGTTTAATCTCCAACGTTCTAATTGCTAATCTTCCGCAATTGGTATTTTCCATGGTGTATGTAATATACAACGCTATGCTGAGCACATTCCTTGTGCAGTACGAATTTAGTCAAATGTACCTGACGACAAAACGCAAACCGCTTCGAGTATCAGAGCCTGTCGGAATACAGAGATCAAGCTACTTTATTTCAATGCCTCTGAGATTTGGCGTGCCCCTTTACGCCGCATCTGGTGTCATGCATTTTCTCTTAAGTCAGAGCATTTTCCTAGGGAGAATTATTGCCTACTTCCCCGACGGAAGTGAGATAAAAAAGGTTCTTTTTCCACATGCGCCTATAGCCCTGCGGCTATTATTATGAGTATGTTGTCCTTTAGGCTATTTTTTCTCAGTTACTAAATGCATGTCCAGCAATGGTAGCATCCCTTATTTTACTTTTGGCTATCATTGGAATAAGCTTTTTAAAGTATGACAGTACAATGAGGATGGTTGGAACGAACAGCATGGCGATTAGTGCAGCATGTCATGTATTGGATGAAGATAAAAGTGAGGGATATTTAATGCCAGTTCAATGGGGAGTTGTGAGTAGCACTAACGGGACTGGGAAATGTGCCTTTGCAACGCTATCACATGCTGAGATGAAGCTTCCTTTATTGGGAAAAGGCTACATTTAGCTGTAAGTGAGAAGAAACAGATAAGGTGACGAGACCCAAAGGCACGCCTCAAAATGGACTTTCAAATCATATTTATCTGTATAATTATACTCAGATTTTAATAAATATGAATCGTACAGTATGATGGATATTAGGGCTCCAAGGCGGGTTTTTCATCTGGTTACTATATAGGCTGGGCTTTATCTCAACAGAGCTTGGGTAATAATACTAATTGGACATATACCCTGGTACGAATACTACGTTAGAGTTAGCTATTACTTAAAGAGACAGTATTTCATTTTTGAATCAGGTGCTAAACGAGAATTCTTTTTAGCATAAACCTATCTGGCCTCCTCTTATTCAGGGGGGAATATTGCCAAGAACTCAGTCACCTGTCACGATCTCAGACACAAAACCAGTCAATCGCTCTCAATAAATTCCAACGGCTGCATAAAAGCTATTATCATATTACTGGGGTTACTACCGGCTCGTCCAAAACACTGTGCGAATGAATCCAAGTCTAGTGGTGGATTCGGCCAATCAAATTCTAATAGCCACACATTTTGCAATCCATCTACCGGCGCCCTAAAGTCCTAGCCTCCTCCCTGCATTGATCGTAGATTTGACCACAACTTTCAGATAGGACCTGCGCTTGCGATTCGTCTACTGGTCGCCGATCACTAGCTCGGAGGCGCCCTCGATCCTCAGCCACTTTATGCCCCATCAGCCCTAACAGTCATGGGATCTATCAAATAGGGCTGTTTGGTTCTGTGGTGAATGGACCTTAGTCATGCTCAGCCGCATGTTAGGGCGCCACTCTGCCTCAGCTGGGCGTCGCAAGCGGTTTCGCCAGTGTGCCTAATGTGTAAAAAAGGAGAAAGAAAAGAAAGAAAATAGGCATCGCACGCTGCAAAATAGCATTCAGCGGCATTGATTGGGCCACTCGGTCTTATTTGTTCGGTAGACAGCTCGATCTAGAGATGAACTAGACAGTGATTGAGCGGAATTCCATATCGGCGTCCTTGGTTCAGGTGGAGATTAATAGCGTTCGATCAGCCTCACGATCGTGGAGGGCCTCGACCCTTTAGCGCATGCCAAAGCTAGAACCCTAGATATAAGCTTATTCATTTAAACATGCTACTCTCCCAAGTTCCTTCTCGTCAATTCCAACATCATCCTATTACACTCTAAACACTTCAATCCCCAGGTCTCCCTTCTCTTCAACACAATGGTCAAGATTTCCTCCATCTCGCTTGCCCTCGTAGCGAGCCTTGCTGCCTTTGGCGAAGCCAGAAACTGCACTCCCAAGCTTGACTACTGCGGTCACATTCTCATGAGAGTCGGTGAGTAAAATCGAGATATTACACTTGGATGAGTGCTAACTCTTCCTTCCTCCCCAAGGAAATTACTTCACTACCATCGCCGACGAATTGGCGCGCAGTCAAAAGACCACATGTCTGAAGAAGGACTACGTTACCAATGCTTTGTACTCCTGCACCGGCCCCGACGGCGCGATCAAGTATAAGAAGTTTTGCAAGAATGGTTGCGCTGAGGGTCCTTCCAACGGAAATGATTACTGTCAATAAATTTCTCTCACAGTGATGGCTCATCAGTGGAGATCTCTGGGACGAAGGTTTTCTACTTCTTTTTTTTTGGCGACCGACTTTTTATTATTTATGAGAAAAGATGATCAGATTCCAATGAAATTAGTTTGAAGATTGAATACTGTCTGGTATTACTTAATTTCGTGTTTTGAAATGTTACCGGGCCTACCAACAATGATCGTCGTGTGAAAATTCGTCGTTACTGACGCCCACCTACCTGTCAAACAACGGCCAGTTATCTAGCTGCCCTAGCTTTTCCAAGAAATTATCCTATGAAAGGCACAATTTTTTGGTGAGAATAATGTGTTTGATGCGCTCAATAAATCCCACCTGTCAAGTTACCAACGAACAAGCGCTTGTGCCGCTCAGCTCAAGGTGCAATACCCACACCTCGCCGAATCTTCCAGCTATTTTGAACTAATTAATTAATACATTTTATCAACTTATAAGTCGGCGCTCAGTTTACAGCTCACTCCCTTGACAGGGAATGGAGCAGCTCCATGTAATGGGAGGCCGTGTGTGGGTGGTACCTACCAAAGATACCAGCAATCAATCACGAGCCTCCCCTTTTTTTTTGGTTATCAAACCAATAATTAAAGCAGACAAATTCTATTGTATCTAAGGGGGGAAATCCGTCAAGGGAGCATTGCATTAACGACAGTAAAAAGGATCTTCATCCCGATAAATCACGAATCCATGACCCAGATGAATTCAGTCCCAGTGGCTGGGATGGGTAGGTGGAGACTAGCTACTTAGTGCATTCAGCTTGCTGACTAGCCCCATTCAACACGTCCGAGGAACATGAAATTGAACGTGATGAAAACTTTTATCCATCATGAGTATCGAAGGCAGTGGCTAGCGGGGCTACATTGATATAATACGTCGCATTAGCCTCGCCAGAAATTGTGCCAGAAAAGATCACTAAACCAACCAACTCGCACCCCAATCAGCTCCCCCCTAGCATCATGATCAAAGTTGGTCTACGAAATATGAGATTTTTCAGGTTCGAGGCCTTATTTGGCTGTTTCATTTTAAAATTGAACATGATTTAGCCAGCTTGTGCATAATTGAAGTTGCATGAAAGTACAAAATTGGGTGGTTGGGGCGCGTGCTCAGATTCTTTCCGACCCAAATCTTAGCCTATTCGACAAGGTCTCGCAGCTGGTTAGCTAATTTTGTATCTCTAATCCTACCCGGCAGCTTTGGCTTTTTTTTATCGATTGGTAATGATTGGTATTGATTTATCCCAAATTTTCATTAAATATCGGTTTTTACAGCAGCATGCAGAACTTTTTGCCAGATCATAATGGCTCCGCATTATGCACCTCTCGTTCTAGTGTAGCACTAGATGTGGCAACCAATCGAAGATATCAACCACTTGCAAAGGAGCCCAATACATGTTCGCTCAAGCATAAGTGGGCTTTAAATGTAACAAAAGTGCAATATCACATTTCAGCCCATCATACTAGTGACTAAATGAACTTGATAACGTTGGTGAGTTAGCCCCATACTGAAGGCTCCCGGAAGTGAATTGGACTGACAGACTTACACCAACGACAACATCCCGGCTAAGACCTTTTCTTCAAGTCACTAGACCGCTAATTCAGGCGCTCGTAGTTGACCCACAGCAGTTTATGGGTCGATTAGATTCGCAAAACTACTCCGGCATCACTGTTACATGCCGATATGGGGCTGGGATCGATGGTGGAATGTTCTCGATTTGTACGCGCGGCTCTAGTTTAAGCCGGTCTATCCGTGAACTGGAGTAAAACTGGAGTTTATTTAAATAGGATATCCCAGACAGACCGGCCATCGCGATGGAACCATCGACAAAGAGCTATGGCGAAATCTGCTGCAGGCTACTAACAGTCCTGCCCCATCTTACGTTCTAGGTCGAGAACTGCGGCTATACAACGGCAATTGTATAGACACAACCAAGACTTTCTGCGCTTAGTTACATCGTTACAACTTAGAGGTGGCTGTGGTTTGCATCTTAGTTCACCAGTGGTAATAAATCGTTATACGGCTTGACGTGAAAATTTGAGCGTTACACTCGGGAACTGATAACATGCTACACTCAATACTAGATAGCACAACACCTATTCATTCCCGTGTAATTTATAAATTTCGGTAAAAAATTATCATGAGAAAGTGACATGCTCATCCCTTATTGTGAGTCGCTCGACGCTACAAGTGATCGGCACAACCCCACAATAGGGGCCGGCACCATGGTTCTCAGCAGCCTTCATGCAACTCCGTTTCTTTGGAGAAGGACTTAACCTCTTTTAGGCATCGATTCCCAAGCTTGGTGTGGCTGATCTATCACTTGGCGATAAGATAGTTGATGATGCTCGACACCAAGTGAGACAAATAGAGTTTTGTTGGACGATTAAGTGTTGTCTTAGACTTTATGAATACGGCGTAAAGGGTTTAGAATTCCGCACTACAGGAACGAGCACACTTGACCTGTCCACCGGAGGTTTTTTTGTCAAAATCGCCGCTAAAGAAAATGCAATGTCGTTCTCACCAACATTGCAACCCTACAGCTCATCCATCATATCATTCAGTGACACCCAGAAAGCAGGGATATTTCGGCAACTCATGATTGAGTTTGCCAAGCTTTGGACACTACCGCGGCTTTTCCATTACCGGCAATTACCCACCAGGAAACGGAGTGTCCAATGGCACAACTCCAACAAACATGCCGGATAACCCGGCAGCAGAGCTGAATTCAGGTGCTTCAGGTGCACACGGGCTTCGGAAACCCACCTCAAGCATCGTCCACCACCGGTAGACCGCAGCAGTGCGAGTGGGGCTGCTTTGAGGAAACAAAACGCATCAACGGCTGTCGCTCGCTGCGCAAGAACCAAACGGTGCAGTGAAAGCGGAGCCCGGAACGACGGCTATGATTGATCATTTGGGTCTATCCCGGAAACCAACCAACTGCCAGCAACGTCGCGATCATTACCCAGGCTATTATTAATTAATGGATCTCAAATGATTGCTTTTTTCTTTTTCGTTTGTCGGAAGGATTGGGCGTCTCCTGATCTTTGCGCTGGATGACGACGGCACGACATCCGGGAATAACGGAAGAGCTAATCAAGTCAGCGGCCCTTTCTTGAGGCGAGCACTTTGGCAGCAAGCCAGCCGACGGGCCTATTTTGGCGGAATGATGTCAGCGTCATAGCGCCGTCGTCTTGCGTGTCGCTAGATTGCGCGCGGGCTGGGAAGCTCAGATGAAAAGTTGTCAGTTTAGTTGGTTAGCGCTTTGCAGATACGGCTCGCGAATGATAGGCGCAGATTGGCAGTGACGGGAACGAGGAAAGGCCTATGCTATGTGATATGCCGGCGCTGACTCGACAGGACGGACGGCGGCGACAGGACTGTTTCGAAACGCGGTGAGAAAGGGGGTCCCGCAGAGATCCCTATGACATGGGTTTGATAAAAGTTATTAGCGATCATCCCGGAAATACGAGTCTATGTGGGCGTTATGCAAGGTACCAGGCCACGGACTCCAGGCTAAGTCACGTGTAGGGGCCACACCAGGCAGATCATTATCAAAAACACCATCAAAGCACATCCCAAGGCCCGCTACAAGGCTGCAGATCTCTGGGGCTGGCTACCTCTCCGTAGCATCCTGTCCGCGAATGGCCCCAGAAAATCGTCATAAGCGTTGCAGAAAAAAGGCCAAAACAATGGGGCTCGAGTTTGTATAAATAAGTAACTCGCAACACCCTCTGGATTGCTTTTTTGTTTCAGTATCAACACTTACATTCGTTCTTTACACTCCAACTACCACTTCCTTCCTTAGTCACTCTTTTACTTACTCACCCATACAATCGTTAAATTTTAATTTTCTTCAACATGAAGGTCTCCGCCATTTTCTCCGTTCTCGCTCTGGCCGCCTCGGCCATTGCTGGCCCTTGCAAGGTCGACGCCACCGAGACCAAGGCTCTCACCACCACTGCCGTCTACACCACCCCCGCTGTTGCCACTGCCACTGGCAGCTACTCCTCTGGTGGTGACTCTTCCTCCACCGGCAACAAGGGCAGCTCTGGCGGCGACAGCTCCTCTTCCTCCAACGACAGCGGCAGCGGCGATGTCGTCGAGATCACCACCACCACTACCCTCATCACTGTGCTGAAGGAGGTCATCACCACCTGCGAGAGCATCATTGAGGAGATTGACACCCTTGTCGGCCAGGTCACTGGTGGCAAGCTCAGCGCTGACGACTGCGTCACCAAGGTCATTGTCCTTGTCAAGAAGCTCATCGTTGCCATTGAGGTCATCGTCACCAGCCTCACCTCCTCCGTCAAGATCACCATTGCCGCCAACGTCGACCTGACCACCATTGTCCAGCTCGTTGTCAAGCTCATCACCATTGTCATCACCTGCGTCAAGTCCCTCGTCGCTGTTGTTGGCCTTACCGTTGCCGACCTCAAGACCGTCCTCGTCAGCCTCTTCGTCCTCATTGGCAAGCTTGTTATCCTCGTCTGCAAGCTCATCCCCAGCATTGTCTCTACCCTCTGCGACACCCTCAACCCCATCCTTTCCGGACTCAGCTCCACCGTCATCGCCCCCGTCGTTGGCACCGTCCTCGGCTCTGTCAGCGGCCTCGTTGCTGCTCTCAAGGCTATCAACATCACCGTTAGCCTGTAAAGGGTTTATGACTAGTGATGCCATTTGGAGGAGGGGAGGATTGATTCTAGACCTCATGATTAGTTAATACGTAATAAAATGTTTTTGCATCACAATTGTTATTTCCAGTGCCAGTTGCAGTGGATTTTGTACTTCATTAATGTGCAATATTATCTACAACGTTGTCCATGTTAAACCTTTGTCTTCAATAGATGGTTGGTAAATAATGCTTCAATGATAAATTTGTGTATAAACATGACCAAATTGAGCCCTCGTAGCCAGGCCCAATTCAAGACGGTGAACCACAAGTATCTTGGTTAATCTAATCTCACTGTGGAAAATCCTGGGGATTCTCACGCATGGAATATTCTTAGACGCGAATTGATT
Source organism: Calonectria ilicicola (assembly GCA_020809705.1). NCBI lineage: Eukaryota > Fungi > Ascomycota > Sordariomycetes > Hypocreales > Nectriaceae > Calonectria > Calonectria ilicicola. Next base: position 2,715,777 of record CP085834.1, on the reverse strand, counting down.
AAGCCAGATGGGCGAGGGATTAGCTCAAATGGGATTTTCAATTGTCCATACGTGCGAAATTAAAGTAAATCAGTTTTTTTGAGATGATTGAGTTTTTCTTGATGTGCTGTGTACGGTAATTTAGAGAAGGCTTGAGATTCTAACTGTGACCATCTGCTATAGGTTAGCTAGAGCTATTATTGACCTCCAAAATCATAGAGCAGTAAAGGGCAGGTGGTGCGCGTTCTGTTAAAATTCCAAATTAAATTTTCTTCATCATTGTGATTTCTTGGTTTGGTTTCATCTCCGCATGTAACTGTACTGTGTGATGCCATGATCGTATTTCGTGCGATTGTTCTGTTTGCTGTATCCACCGAGGTCATCCACAAGAGATGATGCATGGACCACTTTACATCACTACTTTTTCCATCCAAGCACGTCAATTGTACTTTTGTGTCGCGCCTTTTTTTTCTTTTTCTTTCGACCCGCATTGTCTTTCAATTTGATTGCATTTTTATGATATTCTGCTCACTCAATATTTTTTTAATCATAATGCGTATTCGGGTTTCCCCGAGAAAACAGTGGAGATAGATGGTGACAGTCGATTTGACTGGTCAGGCCTCAGCCCCGCTGTTTGTTTCTTTAGCGTCTGGCGGAGTTCAACGCTTCACCTGAACCCAGGCAGCCTCTCCACCTCAAGGTAGCCCTTGGCAGTCCTCTTCCTGGACGCTGCCTCCACACCACCTGGTTATCTGGTATCCACCTTGACAGCCGAAGAGCCGACCGAAGGAAGACCCGACCAACCGACTACTCCGGCAGGATTCCGGGATCAAAAAAAGTACGATTTCACCAGGAACAAGGGCTGACACGCGGGGTTACGGCACCTGTTGAGGAAACTAATTAAGTAGAGCTGTCGGGAATGCTTCCGCTGGACTGTCCAGCGTCTTCCTTGCTGCCCGCCCAAGCAGTGTGGCTTGAATCTTGTCCAGATGAGGCGGTGCAACACCCACCAGTGTGTTTGGATGGCTGTGGCGCGAAATGTGGAAAAATCGGCGAGATCTGGATGGGCAAGGCGGACAAGCCACACAGCTGATCGAGGCCAACGCATCATCCCCAGGTCGGCACTAAAGGGGTGCTCAGGCCGAGGCTGAAGCTGAAAAAAAGGCCTCACAGAAACCTTCTGTTTTCTTCAAGTTTTTGTCTTTGGTAGATAATTCTTTCAAATTTACTTGAAACCTGCATGTCTCCCACCAAATCTGCTCCCCACTCTCCTATGGACGTCATCGGCACTGTGGCAAGTGTGGTGGCGCTCGTCGAAGTGGCTGCGAAAGGTGTTCACGAAATCGCTGAGATTCAAGACAAATTCAAGGAATTGCAAGAAGAAGTGAGTAGGAAAGCAACTGGCCAACGGCATGTTTTAGAACTTACGCTTCTGTAGATCATCCATATCAAGGGCCTTGTGAGTGCAGCTCAGCATGTGAGCAAAAAGTTTACCAGCCACAACATTGTGGATGGTATTTTGGTCAAGGAACCCCTTGAGCTGGCAGAGAAGAGCTTGAACGAAGTTCTACAAGAGCTGGAGGAGATCCAACAAAAATGCCAGAAAAAATCTCTCGACAAAGCCACCAAGCGAAAATGGCTTCTTAACAAGCATAAGACAGAGCAGCTCCTCGAGAAAGCACAAGGCGCAAAGCGAAATCTTCAAGACGCGTACCAGGCATTAATGTTTAAACAAAATGACGAAATGATGGAGACGATTAAGACAATAGCCCAGTAAGGAAATTTCTCTGCATGACCTACGATCAGCATTCTGACAACTTCAAGGTCAGTACCACACCTGGAGGGTTTCATGATTTCGATCCAGGATCGCCTCCAAGGCAGACTACCACCAGCAGTACCACCGAGTATTAAAAAAGACCCCCAAGACGCAAATGTAGTTGGAATTGATGAGGTTGAGGAGGAGTTAGTCACAGCACCTGCCCGAGCTCTCATAGAGGACCGGGCTGTTGGAATCGTAACGCACCGGCGCGCTGATACCTGCGTCACATTCAAAAACCAGATTTGCCAAGACGACTGTCAATGTCGGTGCCATACCAAGCCATGGCACTCAAAGAGCCCAGGCTGGATCGCTGGCGTCTTTGGGTCTTGGGAAATAACCTACCTCTCGGCTTCTGACCAAGGAGGCGTGCCATGGGATTTCAGATGCGGGTGCACCAAGCAAGGTTCCTTGCGCGGGGAGTATCGGCCTCCAAACTGGCCTTGGTTGCGATTCTTCTTTTCCCAGCCTGTGTATCCCCTCAGTTGCGAACTGAGACCCGTAAGGGTGATACCCTTGAATGATGCGATTTGGTTCAACATCGATAAACAGATGGAGTACATACAGGCTATGATCCAGAAAGGTTTCATGTTTTTTCCAGATGACCGAAATGAAGTCGGCATGGAACTGACCGAGGTGAAATTGAATGAGTTTCTTCTTTACAAGATGATATCCTAATAGTGTGAGTAGCGAGTCATGAGCCTGAATATTGATGTCGCGGAGCTCTTGTTGAATCAATGGGCGAATATATTATCGAAGCAAGGGGTTTCTAGGTAAGCCACCCCCATGTAGTAAAAACATTAATGGTGTTGACATTTGAATAATAAAAGGCGCACAGCACGTGTAGTATCTACGTTGTTGCGATATGGATCAAATTTGTACGATGGCCATCGCTGTATTCTGGAGAAACTAGCTTTGTACTGTGAATATGGGCCACAGAAAGGCACAAAGCTTCATGCAGCGGCTGCAACGGGCCATGGACTGGAAGAAGCACTCACAGAGTTCAATATTGCCGATATTATTAATGACGTTGACGAAATAGGCTACACTCCAATTCATCATGCTACTATACAAGGCCACGCTAAAATAGTCCAAATGCTAATAAAAGCTGGAGCTGATATTGACAGCCAGGATGCTGACGGCATGACACCACTGATGTTCACTGCTGTTAAACAATATAATGAAATAATGAAGCAGCTGCTCGATGCAAGATGCTCCATAGACGTAAGATGCCGTGCGGGCATGACAGCGTTGAGTTACGCCCTTGTCTGTCGGTCAATTAATGAAGCCCATCTGCTTTTGGACTTGGGAGCCGATGTATTGACTCAAGACTGTTATGGCCAGACTCATTTGCACAAACTAGTATTTTGGCTAGGAAACGATGATTCCTTGGAACCAAACGAGATAATTGATTTGGCGCATCGGCTCCTTCAAGTAAATAGCTCGAATATCAACTCTCAAGACAACAGAGGAGTAACCCCAGCAACAATGGCGTTATACCAAGGAAACCCCACACTTCTGCGTTTTCTGGTCGAAAACGGCGCTTCTCTCAGGGTTGTGACCAGTGATGGGTTCAATTGTATGCATTTGGCGGTTTACAGCAGCATCGGTGTTTTGAAAGTCCTTGTGGACTTGGAGCCTTCCCAGTTTGATGGTGTAGACCTCCAACTTCGCAATTCTAACGGCGACACCCCATGGGATCTTTTTCGATGGTACATTCACCACAAGAACACCAGTAAGGCCAATCAGGAAATATTTGTACAATTATATCAACTTGTCAAGGAAAGAAACTTTGGCCAAGAAATAAAGGTGCTCCAAGACATCAAGGATAATTTATCATCCAACAATACTATCGGCGCATGCTATCGTCTTGCAGATACAGTTAAAATCATGGAATATTATAATCGTACCCGACTTGCGGCATGGTACCGTGCTGTCCTACACAGGCTCAAAGCAGGAGAACGAGAATTAGCTGTCGAGGAAATAGGGGACTACATGAGAGACTTGGAGCAAGAGTTGCAGGCTTCACCCTGGGACCAGGCCTCCGAGTATGATATAGTTGAGGAGCCGGATGACCAAAAGAATGAAAGTACGGAAGAGACTTGAAAACACACTTTGGTGAAGCTGAGGGAAACCGTCATGTTGCCGCTATGCTTTGTGTAATTAGGACAGCGAATGAATGATGATAAATATAATAATTAAGATAGCGAAGCTCAAAGTAATAAAATTGCATATCGTTTAGAAGATAATTGAACGTACTCGCCGGTCGGTTCAAAAGTATAACATTCGACTCCCTATTGCCCATTGTAGCGCCTTTGGTCCTTTCTTGCTTATGGATGTAATTTCTGCTTATGTTCTCTATAATAAGGTATATTAATCGCCCGCTATATTTTAAACGAGGAAATCATCAAGCGAGAAATATAGTTCTGGCATGTCTTGCCATGGAAAGTTGGCTAGTTCAAAAGACCATGTATGGCTTTGACTCCCACTAGTGATTTCCGCCAACTGCGGATTGGTTGAGGTATGAGATGAAATAATGTCAGTAGAATCCAAATTAATCTTATGTTGGTTGAGAATTTTCTTGAAAGCGAGCATCAATGCTTTGATCAATGGGATGTCTGACATTTGCTCGAGGATCAGCATTGCTTGGCGAATAGATATGCGAGACATTGACTGCACAATATCTGGCTCTGTCGTGTCCATGGCGGACTCTATTTGGAGGGCTAGTAGAATAGGAATGCAGGTGGTGCTTTTACAAACATTTAGGTTAGGCGTCTAGCCGTATCAAATTGGCTGGGAGAACGTACAATGAAAAAGACAATCTTGAAAGTGCGTTATTCGCTAATAACCGTCCGATTATTGATTCAAGCTCAAACATGGCTGCGCGCAGTCGCTGCTTTGTCCAGTTGCTTTGCTGCAGGCTTTTGGGTTGCTGCCTTGTACAAAGCAGTCGAAGCAATATGCATTCAAATCGATAACTGATGGCTTGTAGGAAAAACCACATCATGTCGTCTTTGAGCGATTGGTCATCGGTTTTTAGTGCCTCTTTGGTAGAGGAACGCCAGATCTCTAGTGTCTCGACAATCTGTTTAGGGTTTTGGGCGTGTTGGGAAGCCGCGGCAGCTAGACATTGTGATCCTGTCGGATTTTTATGTTAGCCTAAGGGGAAAAACAAGCAAGAAATTTGGAACTGACCAACTACGGTCAATTTGCAATACCATATGTACTGCAACTTCTGGCGACTCTTAAATGGAGCTAGCTTCAATTCCGAATCGCCCAGACCAACATCTTCGTCACTTTCCCAGTCTGATTCAGTTAGCGAACTGACAATCCCCTCATTCTGACTAACGAGTTGCAACTTTTGGGTTCCTAATGATGATAGCAGCGCCTCGCGACACTATAAAAATGGGATTTAGTAAACACCCCAGAATTTAACTTGGCATGTAAGATACTCACAAAGAGAGCCCACCAAATTCTTTTGTAGATTTTAGAAAAGCTGTCCGCGTCTTTGTTCACTCCGTCGCCCGTATTGCTTAGGGTATCGCGTCATTATAACAGACCAGGCTTGATTGATGCTACAGGAGACTTACCATTTTGAGGGGCTGCTTTGATCCATGAGACGAACAGCATTGTAAAACCAAAAACGATAGTCTTTGTCTGGTTGATTGCTCGTCACTACCGTTCCAAGAAGGACGGAACCTTGCAATACAGAGATGGGATTCTTTTCATATTGAAAGTCATAAATCAGAACCGCCTTCGTATGAAGTGATTCCACAGCTTCCAGCCGACTTGCAAATCCACATTGTGCAATAATATCAGATGAGACATGCATTGAACCGGCCGCGAGAACCGCATACATTAAAAATAGCGAACAAGTTCCAGATTTAAAGTCCCTTACGAAGGCTGCGCGATCAAGGACAGGGACAAAAGGATATGCGCATTCAAAATAAGATTCTATCATGGCCACTCTAGACCAGAGATCATTAGAATATCGTTGAAAAGAAGGTGCCAGACTAATACACTTACGTGCAATTACGTAGAGGAAGGTTAAAGACCCCCTTTGCAGTTAGAAAGACTTCGTCAATAGGGTCTAGTTTCTGTATTTTGTGGCCTGGGTTGCTGTCATCCTCGTGTCCCTTGTTCATGTCTTTGATGACATTAGCGAAATTGCATTGTTTGGACTTGCTAGCGCCTCCTGCCTGAGATAGGATGTCGAGGTAGTGGGCGTGGGAGTGGTTTGGAATTGGATTTCTAGCGTCGTCATGCCCCTTGGGATTGGAGCTTGTCGTGGAATCTCTATTGGATAAAATGTGTGGCTAAATTACTGTTAGTCGACCCCCAAGAAATGGTCAATGAGAACGAAATGGGGATCGCGTTGAAGGGAGATTTGGCGAGGTGGGTGAATACTGGGTAGAAACGGTGGGTACTCACATCTGATGCCAGAGTTGCAAGCGGCCTGACATTTAACAAAGAGTGACGCGCATAGTTCTTGACGCGTCGTTTACGAGTAGGCAGTACGCAGCTTGGCTCCCACTCTTTGCGGATGCAGTTAGTGCATGGCAGCCCGCGGACATGGGCATCGCATTTAGTCTTTCGACGGCGACAGGCGACGCAAGACTTGCTTAGCTTCGCCGGAGATTCCATGCCGGCATATAATTCCGAGACTGGATGGCCCGTAGTTGGTCAGAATGGAGTTGAGAAGAAGAAGAGAGATAAGAATGGGCAGCTAATTTGTCCTCCGTAGAATCTCCTCGTTTCAACCTCCGGCCCGGCATTATACTCTCGTCTCTGATTGGCCATCTTTTCCCGATGCTTTGTCAGTTGGTGCGCCTGGACCTGTCATGATTGGATGAACCGACCCAAAATGGTTCGCGAGCTTCTTTAGTGGATACACTCGTATGAGTTTAGGAGCATCAAGATGCCCATGAATGAATATCCGTAAAGCCACCGAGGATGGTGGTGCTTCCAATTTTAAACCGTTATGGGTGGTTTAAATTGTTTATTTCAGACCAATCTTGCCCTTCAGAGGCTTTCTCATCATTCTTGACCATCTGGTCTGCGTCGAAAAGATGGCCTCTGAATCATCTGAGATGCTCAGCGATAATATACACCCATTAAAGCTGGCCAACATGTCTTCATGGCGTGCTGTTTTAACTCCCTCCGGGATGACGCAGTCCGCTCTTCACCACAAATACCTTGGCCACGGCACACAAGAAAGCCCGTTTCTTGTCGAGTTTCTGCCGGAAGATTCCCGAAACGCACATTCTTTTTCTGCAACGCGCAAATGGACAATTTCAATCTTCTACGCGATTAGTACCTTGTCCCTCACATTTTCTAGCTCAGCATACTCTGGCGGCATCTCGGAGATAATGTCCTATTTCGAGGTATCCCAAGAGATTGCGATTCTGGGCGTTTCCCTTTACGTACTGGGTTTTGCTGTCGGTCCTCTTTTCTGGGCTCCGCTTTCTGAGCTGCATGGTCGACAAGGCGTCTTCTTTTTCACATTCATGGCCTTGACAATCCTCAACGCTGCTGCGGCGTGTGCACCAAATATTTGGAGCTTGATAATTTTTCGATTCTTGTCAGGTGCTTTTGGTTCTTCATGTCTCACAAATGCTGGAGGCGTCATTGCCGATTTATTTGACGCGAAGGAGCGCGGCACTGCTGGCAGCGTCTTCGCCATGGCTCCTTTCTTGGGACCTACCATCGGTATGCTGCGACATTCACGTCTTGGCTGTTTCATATTGTGCTAACACAGAAGAAAAGGACCGATTGCAGGCGGCTTTCTTGGAGAAACCGGGGGTTGGCGATGGCTTCATGGCCTTATGGCCATATTCTCTGGGGTGGTATGGGTCATCATCTCCTTGACTGTGCCTGAAACGTACGCCCCTATTATTCTTAGACGAAGAGCCAGAATATTATCTCAAAAAACGGGAAAAACTTACATCTCAAAACTGGACGTTGGCAGGCCTCCAGCAATGGCCTCGCAACAATTCCAAACTGCGTTATCTCGTCCTTGGGCTCTTCTCTTCAAAGAACCCATCGTTTTATTGACATCGCTATACATGGCCATCGTTTACGGCATACTTTACATGTGCTTTGCAGCTTTTCCCATTGTATTCCAGATCGGCCGAGGTTGGGGACCTGGAGTGGGCGGCCTTTCCTTTGTTGGGATTTCCTTGGGAGTGATTGTCGCAACCCTTGTAGGCATCTTGGATAATAAGCGATATTCTTCACTTAAACCTACTGAGGGAAACATGGTGCCACCGGAAGCTCGATTGCCCCTTTCGATGCTTGGATCTGTGTTTATTCCAGTTGGGCTCTTTTGGTTTGCTTGGACGACTTATCCAAGTATACACTGGGTAGTGCCCATCATTGGCTCTGCCTTCTTCGCTTTTGGGCTTCTGCTGGTGTTTCTATCCCTGCTTAATTATCTCATCGACGCCTGTGAGTACATTATTGCTTATTATTCGCTAATTTGGAACTAACCTTCATCAAGATGTCATTTATGCGGCTTCTGTCATGGCGGCAAATTCCGTGCTGCGGTCACTTTTCGGTGCTGCATTCCCGTTGTTCACCAGAAGAATGTACGAAAATCTTGGAATTCAATGGGCCTCATCGATCCCTGCATTTCTTGGAGTTCTGTGCCTTCCATTCCCTTTCATCTTCTACAAGTATGGTGTCAAAATTCGCATGAAGTCCAAATATGCATCTGAAGCACAGAATATCCTGCAGGCACTTTTAGCTGCGTACGGATCGGATGTGCAGTCGAATAAACATGATTCAGAGCAAGAGTGAGGAGGCTTAAGATGGTGGGATATTGCGGATAGAAAAAATATATGGAGCCGAAGAAAGGCCCGCCTATCATTAAAGGTGTTGTCTTTAGATGTTACTTGGTCACCTGCTCTGGAGTCGGAGCTTAAGACTTTAATTAAATTATTTTATACTAGCAGAAATTGATAGACTTGATCGTTCCCACCAATGGATCGGATATGTGCGATGATGGATGACTACAAACAAAACAGGCGGTGATTGGTTTATCATTGTTCGGGGAAATGAGTCGCCGACCTGCGTGGGCGTACAACAAGGCATCCCGAATTGGCTCGCCTTTTCTGCACAAGCAACGTCAGCTCCCCACACTTGATCTTGGCCCTAAGCGGAGGTTGCCCGTGGCCGGATTGCAACGGAAACGACAGCGCGCCGATAGCCAGCCCAATCTATCTTGGTCTTTGCTTCGTACTGTTTCTGTTGCTGGAAGAATTAACAAGAAGCGCCGCAGCTGGCAAAAGGAAAGAACGTCGAATATTTGGGTCGGAGACGTTGGTTGATTTGACAGCCTGATGGATCCTTCTTTGATCATTAGAAGCGTAGTTGACATCATCAGCTTAGCTGCAAACACATCCAAGGGACTCAAAAGGCTCATCGCTGACATTCGGGATGCACCGGCCGACATCATAGAACTACACGAGGAGACCGGGAGTCTCGAGGAAATTCTCGCGTCCGTTCAGGTGCTCCTGGATACCAACCACGTTCAAGTTGAGGACGCTGCGCTTGTTCAACCTATCAGCGGCGGGATCGATACATGCACGAAGACCATGAAGTCGCTAGAGACTCTTCTCATGCCATTTGCCGAGGGGCATTGGAGTCCGTTTCGGGCTCTTAGCTCGACGAGTCGTTGGGTCTGGCGAAAGAGAGAAATACGGTTACTAAAGTCCAAGCTACGAGACAACAAGTCCGACTTGATGTTAGCTCTGGTAATTTTGACCGGGTTGGTTCTGCATACCAGTACTCAAACAGAAATCTGCTGATAGATAACTAGACACCTGACTGGTAGGAGCAGGGAAGAAATGAAGGGACTGGGGTCAAGGAGCTCTCAGCAGTTGCATAAGCAGTTAGAGGACGACATAATCAGTCTCACGAATGCTGATCGCGAACGAACCTCAATAGATTTACGAACAGATGCTGGGCTCCCGATGCGGATGTATCTGGAGCAACTAGAAATTAGTCCTGCACTAGAGGAGCCTCCTTCGATTACAGATATGTTAGCCTCTCTTCACTCACCAAATTCAATCATGACCATGGTATATGCTGATATCAAGAAGTGACGATACCATTTCTGAGTCGCCCAAGACCTATGATGTCGATGTTCGAGACCCCCACGACTCTTTCCAGAGTCTTGAAAATGCGGTGGTGAATGGAGACTATAGTTTGGTTGAAAGACTTCTCGACAGCGGGATACCCGTTTCTACACGTTTCCAGGATGGCCTTACAGCTCTCCACATTTGTGCCAAGTACAACGACACACAACTGGCAGAACTTGTGCTAAGATACAACGCCAAAATCAATATAAAGAACGAACAGGGAAAAACTCCATTTCAGCTGGCCATAGAGCGACAATCGTGGGAAGTTGCTAGCGTTCTTATTGCACGAGGCGCAAATCTAGGGAACTTTGTGGCAGAAACTGATTGGGCACTGATGCTCCAACAGACAGAGGACACCAGGCTGGTGTTCCGAGAATTATCGAAACGCTTGGACGGTTGTAAAAATGGGCCGTTCTTACTGCATCACGCCCTGGCAGACTAGTAGTCACATCTTGGAGTTTTGCGGCTATTGCTTGAAGAGGGTTTTGACGCAACTGCATCTGAGAATGGTATGTTATTATTTCCCAAGGCTAAGCTCATCATATTGACATGACACTATAGGCCTGCAACCCATACACATCGCTGTCTGCCAGTCAAGCGAGGAAGCAGTGACACTTTTAGTAAGAAATGGCGCCAATATCAACGCCTACTTTCCACATACGTCATGGAAGCGTCTTGATAAAGATATTTCATATCACAAACCTATTTTAAAAATTCCTACCAGCGAATGTGGCGTGACCGCATTGTATATGACTGTACAGTCACAGGATCAAATTCCCATGTGCAAGTTTCTGCTTCAACATGGTGCTGACCCAGACATTGCCTTCTTGACAAATGGTGCGCGAATGGGTTTGAAAACCTTTAGTTACTGTATAGATTCATCCTAGCTAACGGTAATAGGTCGTCCCATGTCTATTCTGAACGCCTTGTGCGCTCCGCATTGTCTCCCTTTTGCTCTGGCACTGGTTGATGGCGGCGCCACACTTGACCTTCGCGATGGTACAGGCAGAGCCTGTTTACATTGGGCGGTAATTTGTACCACCCCAAAGCTGGTCCAGCACCCATTGGCTGCCAAGGCGGACCCCAACATACCTGTCATTGACTCGAATGGAAATGATCTCAAGACGCCGCTGCATATCGCAATCCAAGACAAGAAATTTGAGATGTCGAAGTGGCTCGTGCAGGCTGGAGCTGACTTGAGAAGGAAGGATATCTATGGAAACACACCGCTCGACTATATTTCCCGTCTTGAGAATCAGAACGAGGAATGGCGGGCACAGTTGGAGGCCTTGTCAGAACAAAGATCGTAGAGAATGGTAAATGGCTGTTTTTGGGATACTTGCTGGAGGGAACCTGGAATTGGTCCTTATAACCTGGCAAAGTAATTACTGAGTCCCCGAATGTAACATTAAGACCCAGGGTGTTAGAACTAATAAATTATTTAGCCTGCGGTAAAGGGTTTAGGCTGGCAGAATGATCAAGGCCGCTCTCGGTGTCGCGTATTCCGCTTACTCAGCATAGCATGTCAAACTTAATAATTGTCAAAGCCCCTGCACTGGCCTTTTCCACGATAATTCTAGGATCGCTCTCGCTTTCGGCCTCGGGGTTCTCTGGATCTTTGACCACGGCTGCGTGAATTAAATCGAGCTGGCAAAGGCTGACAAGTCGGAAAGATTATCTTCTCCGTACTCCGCAGAATCAGTTGACGTATTCCCGAGATCTAATACGAAATCGATTAGCTGTACTTGGTCTCATGGTCTAGAGGACTATATCAGATTCAAACAAAGCATGTTGAAATAAGCATAATATAAAGTTAAGCCCGACAACATGACACAGCCCATATTGCAGTTATGCTCTGGAGTAGAGACATGAGGTTTGCGGAGGGCACACTATTATTTTACGCGAATTAGCCAATTGGTTGTACCGACCATGTAGATGGGAATTTACTCATTTTCTTTCGCCGAAGTAGTCTGCTTTGAGAACCATTAGACGTGGGAATTATGATATCTTGGCAAATGCATTCGGAACCATAATGTGGGTAGATTTACTATAGGCATAAACTGAAGTCGAAGCTATGCAAATGCAGGGATCTGGCACCGCATGATATGCTTGGCATTGTTGTATCCCCACCTGTACCCTGGGTTCGTAGGCAGCCCAGGGCGTACCTTTCTCTTTGCCTTCTGCTTCTTTTTGGTCTTTTTATTCAGCGGCAGTTCGGGTGTATGAAGTATCCTAGAAACCCCCGACTTGGCAGCTCTCTGTGCCTGTGGCTTGGCAGATACGTGGCGGCGAGACAAAGGTTCCATCGCGACCTCGCGATTATCGTGTTCTTCGGGTGCCGAGTGAGAATGTGGGACCGCGACGCGATCGCTATTTGCAAGTGATTGGGGATTTCGAATGCCTTCGTTTACAATCTAGATAGGGGCTTTGTCGTGGATAAAGTGAATGCGTTAACTAAACTTGGGACATTTAAGATGAGGCCGAGTCACTCGAGTTGAAATCAATACAATTCATCCTGACACAGTTTCTACATTTTATCGGACTATAATTTTGTTGCATACCATTCAAAATGAAATTCAACATTGCACTCACAAGCCTCATTCCGCTCGTAGCGGCCGCACCGAGTATTGGCTCGCCCTTGAGCCAAAGCGCTGGAAAGTCGCTGATTGTCAAGCAACCTCCCCAACAGCCGGAGCCACACGTGCTCCGCAAAGGTGACGGTGAGGCTCTCATGGTTGGACCGCAAGTTTACCGTCTCACTGTTACGGGAAATTCGTCTGCGGGTGCTTTCACTCTGATGCAAACCAGTGCTGGCGCGTCTTCAGACCTGGGCGTTTTACCTCACATTCACAAGCAGCACTATGAGACCTTTTATTGCGCCAAAGGCCGAGTTCAAGTGTGGGCTGAGACGGAATCTGTCGAGCATCAGACTCGCCTCATGACTCCAGGAGACTTTGTCGCTGTCCCCCATGATACAAACCATACTTGGCAGTTATTGGATCCCGACACCCAGATGACGGGAATCATCCAACCAGGAGGCTTTGAAAGAATGTTCTATGTTCTTAGTGAGGGCTCCTATAACTCAAGCACGGGAGCCGAGTATGTGCCTGGTTTGAATGCCACTCCTGCCGCTACAAATGGCGACACTATCTCAGCCCTTGAGGAGTATGATGTCTATGCTCAACTGGGCTTTGTCCCGCGGCGCGACCTTGTGGATGGAGCAGCAGGTGGCTCAGGAAATTGGCACAACGGAAGCAACAGTTTAGTCACCGACACTAAGACGCCCAACTTTGTGGCCAAGGGTTACGGTCCAAAGTATTTGAACAACATCGGCGGTGGTTATCAGCTTATCGCTCCACTAACAAGCAATGAGCAAACAGCGGGCAACTTTTCTACTGGAACTGTCACTCTGAGCCCTATTTTGTCTAACATGACTGCCCTGAGTTTCAATGTGAACGAAGGCGTTGCTCTTCAAATGGAAGAGGGTAGCCTTGAGGTCACTGTGGATGGTTACGATGTTGTCACGTTAATCCCGGGTGATACCATTTTTGTCCCACAAAAGACACAGTGGACTTTCAAAGCCACAGCGGCCTTCACGAAGTTGTTGTATGTCAGCGCAGGTGTCGATGGCTTCATCAAAGAGCTTCTCACTGGTGCCCGAGATTGGGATTATGTCACCTATCCTACCACTTATGGCATCTAAGCACTCACAGCTATTCGCTATGAGCTCTCTTGATCTTATAATTTATATCCCATTGATATAGATATTAAATAATACATTAGTTGAGCAGGCGGATATTTATGCCCGCAAATCCTTAATTGAAATTGTGACCGAGATGGAATGCCATCATGGCATATTTACATTGTGATGTAGCTCCATCAAGCTATAATGCAGCGAAGAGCAAGTATAGTGTAGTCTTACATATTTTGTGGGGTATACTGGTGCTGTTAAGTGATATACCATAGGTTACAAAGCTTTAAGGACTTGAGTACATTTTTATTGATTTATTCTAGTAAAAATCTATCAGTACATCACAGAGAGGGAAAAAGTAAATGAACAAATACCAGCACGACTAGTAAAAATAATTTTATTCTAATGCTAGGTCCCGATTACATAATAAGCCACTTTGCAATCTGGGGGTGGTTAGACATTGCTATCTCTGGCATTGAGAAAATTTGGGTTCTACCCCTTTTTCCACATTCACATACCTCTTGATTAGAACAAATATTGAGAAGACAGATTCTCATTGACTGACCAAGGCTGGTAATTTAGATCTTGCTTCTACTATTGGTACATGGGTGGCGGCAGTTCTGGCTCTGTTTGCACCAGTAGGGATAATCAGACCCTTCCTCATATGGCGGGCCAGTAAGACTCAGAGACACAAATCCATTGGCCGATTAGAAGAAGTAAAGGCCCAGAATGGTGGGTTTGTATTCAAAGGCTTTCGAGTTTCTCCGAATATTCGCTTGTTTCGGAAAGTTCGTGTCCCGCTTCTCCGACAAGACACGGAATTCGCTAACGCAAAGCTGAACTGGGACGTGCTAACGCCTTGTGTCTTGCAAGGCCCTGCACGCTAGGTGCGGTTCTGCCTTGCATTGCGAGGCTATGATATTTTCAAAAACACTAGCTATCTGCAGTAAATCCCTCTCGGAATTCCCCACCGCCTTTGTCCTACATCGCACTCTATGGAAAATTCTAAGCTATGAAATTTCAGCCATAAAGGTTCAAGTTGTACTCGCCACCGGGTAAGAAATAATCATGGGAGGTATAGTTTCTCAAATCTTACTGACCGCTCGTAGTATTCGAATTCTCATAATCCAAAGGAGGCTCCGACATAACATCAAGTTCTGGCGTAGAGGAATCTGCAGAGACCTCTGAAAGGACTGGAGATTCCTCCAGATCCCACCTTGTGTGAAATAAAGGTTTTATATGCCTAGGCTGCAACGGAATGTCAGACAATAAACTTTCTACCTCCTGTGAGAGCTTGATGATTGATATTCGACCAAGACAACTAGGACTAGATGCCACAGTATTCTCCCAAAGGATAGTCGTATTATCACCAGCCCGATACTCATTGGGAATCCAGAGAATTTTGCGACCGTTCCATAGGATCCAGGACCAATCGCAAGCCAAGCCACAATTTCGGAATTCGAGTACACCGTCGATAATCGACGGGATGCCCTCAGATATCAATATATTCGAAGGATGTGACTCGAAGTCAAATATTCCTCGACTGGTGAAAAGGGTTGAATTGTCTTTAAATCGGATTCGGCCGGCTTCCATTTGGTAAGCCCTATGCAACCAACCTGTTTCAACATTGAGTATCCATAAATTCAAGTAACTCGCCAGAGCTACCCATT
Organism: Calonectria ilicicola; assembly: GCA_020809705.1. Classification (NCBI taxonomy): domain Eukaryota; kingdom Fungi; phylum Ascomycota; class Sordariomycetes; order Hypocreales; family Nectriaceae; genus Calonectria; species Calonectria ilicicola. The sequence continues at coordinate 2,700,480 of CP085834.1, read as the reverse complement.
TTTCGTTGGGAAATATAGCCATGGAAGAGATTGTTCTATTCTGCAGAAGCCCAAGATGGATTGTCTTCACTTCTCCAGTATCGACATCCCAAATCAACAAGCAATTGGTATAACTTCCGACTGCAAGCCGATTGCTGCTTGGGAAAAACTTGAGAACATAATCGAACCTGCAACGAGATATACCACATTCGGAAGGGTTCATATCTCTGTATATTGAGCCCGACTTGGTTTCCCAAATAATTATCCGTCTGTTTTCAATGGTAGCTGCTACAAATTTTCCGCTCGGGGATACGGCCACCTTGTTGATTCTGACTGAAGCCCCAATGTGGAATATGGCTGAGGCTGGCTTGTTGGAGCGAAAAGGGTGAGTAAAATGACGGGGATATGAACTTTGGTTCAAATCCCAGAATTGCAGCACATGCAGGTGCCTCCCTTTTGCCAGCTGTTTAGCATCAGTAGAGAAAGAAAATGAGCCCCAAAAAGGTCCCTCATATTGCTTTGGCTGCGTTGGTAGTTCCTCGCCTGTATCCCGCCATATCAATTTCAAATGGTCATCAGATGAAATTGATATTAAACATCTCTCATCCGACGAGGAGTAAATCTCTTGGGTGCCGCTGATTTCTGTCGAGTCTTGTGATTCTTGCCGTTTGATTTCTGCAATATCCCACACCCAGATGCCTTCGGGAGACTTGGCTGCTAGCAGCAAGCCGTCAGAAGAGAAGAATATCGCAAACGGATTGTTTGCATGTCTGATTCTTCCAATTTTGTTTCCTTCAGTATCTTGAAGTATTATTGAGCCTACGTGATTATTCGAGGCTATAATATTTCCACATGAAGAAAACGCGAAGGACGGTGGTGCCCCCGCTTTCTCGATAGTATGCCACAGCCTCGAAGGATGTTTACTTAAATCCCAAATCATCAGCCTATTTGAGAAGATCGTCGTCCACGCGATTTTGTCGGCGTGAGGCAAGAATTGGGCTATCTGAACAGGTGCACTCATTTCGGGGATCCCGTTTAGTCTGTTGTCCATGACCAGGTTATGGCGTTGTCCGCCAGTTTCAATATCAAAGACCTGCAAGGTCTCTCGATACGCATACTTCGGTATTTGATTTTTACAGAACACCGCCAAATATTTGCCGTCAGGGGAAAAAAAAGCTCTCAGCATAAACAAATAACCGGGATGCGGGCGGCAGCTGCGATGCAGCCTTCCAGTTTGAATCTGCCAGATTTTCAGTTCAGAATGGAAAATTATCGCGAGGAAATTGTCACAAGGGGAGAAGACCACGAATTCATTCGAGTAGTCTATTTGAAGAGTAAAGAGGTCTTGTTGGTCAATCTGACTTCCAAGCTTCCACTTCAGGGTGTTGTGATCGATATCCCAAACTTGCGCTGTACCATCAGAAAACACTGCAGCTATCAATGCAAGATTTGATGACATGGCTGCACTCAGCACTCGAAGCTCATCTCCAAAGTCAAAGTCTATCTGTTGCAATGTGTCATCACTCGGTCTCCATATTAAAAGCCTGAGCGACTCGGTGAATACTGCTAGTCGCTGACCGGATGATGAGAATGCTGTATGTAGGATCCTCTCATTAACGTCGACAACTTTAATTAGGGGGCTCCAATGACTTTCTACTTCTGGCTTTTGTTCAATCCAGCTTGGTTTATAATCCTTGAAAGTTTGTCGAATCATACTCTTTGTAGGGCTGAATGTTAGACCTGAAGTATATACCTGAAGTGGGTGTTCTTCGATGCCTGTTCGGAAGTGTTGGATGAATCGATATCCTTCACGGACCAATGACATTATGGAGTCACTACTTTTCAACTCAGTGGATGCCTGGAAGTTTAAGAGTCAGTATCATCGTGATATTCAAGTCATGTTGATTAGAAACACACCATTAGCTTTCGTAATTTTACCATAGCTACAAAACCTGAATGCAGTTGCCGAATCAGGCTAAGAGCTTCAAGCCAGAAAAGGAACCTTCTTTTGAAGAATTGATGCAACATTCCATTATCTTGCAGCTGGTCTCCCTGATTTAACCACCCTGCTTCAAGGAGGTGATCAACCCAGTAGACGCATGAGTACTGAATACCCACAAGCGGATCATGGTCTCTTTGAATAGAGTGAGCCTCGTCAATATGAATTCCCGGGTGGACCAAGCCATAAAGATCTTTCTTAAGGACATCCATATTTTTCAGACATCTCTGAAAGATTCTATTATGTTCTTCTGCGATTCCATCGGGGAAGAGCCCACCCGCATTTTTGAGAAGTAAAAAGTCCTTTGCTGACTGATGAACAAGATAGATTGTATTTTCCCGGAGGGTGAGAAATGAACCACAGTCAGCAATAATTTCTGTGAGATATGTTTCCTTTCCAGGAATGTCATGTAAAGATACAAGCTCTTTCAGAGTAATTGGTCGGCAAACCGATATTATCTTGGCAAGAATTTGCTTACAGAGCTCTGCATCATCCAGATCACATATATCGCTCATCATACGCCCATATAGATCATTAAGTCCTATTGGGTACTGTTCTGCACGAACAGAGAGCATTCTAGCTCGACATTTCTTTAGATCTTGGCAGACGAGGGCCACCCATAGAAAAGTCCCATTTGCATTAGATAACAGATATTGTTGGACATTGGACTGAGTGTGTGTGTCACACTTCTTTTGCTTGAAGAGCTCCTTCATTTTGAAATCGATGTAGATGTTGACGGCTTCTGAAACTGACATCTCATTTAGTTCCAAACAGAGCGGGATCCCTTGTTCGATAGACGACATGTACTCAGTGATAACTGGCTGATTGCGGCTTGATATGAGCCATTTAATACATTGTTTCCTTTCAGCTGTAATGATATCTAAAAGAAACTCAAGATCTGTGCTACACTCATCGAGAGCATCAATAATAAGATATGAGTTTTGGGATACAGGGTCATCTAACATATCTAATAATATGCTAGTGAGAGCCGCCCGCGAATTCCAATGATTTACATCGGGTTCCTTTTCGCGTATATATGATAGTAGTGACAGTTGCTGGGTGGCAAGGAGGTATATTAATCCCTGCAGTACCCTTGTAGTGTTATTAAGATCTGTGTTGGTTCCTTGGCAGAAGAAATAGGACAACAGTTGACTCGATTCAGAATTCTTGAGCTTCGTGGAGGGCCCCAGTTCATTGATTATGCCACATATGAGCATTGTCTTGCCTTTCCCTGGATCACCAGATATCCACAGCAGTCGACGTTCTGGATTATCGCGCCACTCCGTGAACTCGGTGCTCTTCAAAACCCAACGATACACATCATCCAACAACCCCCCCTTTAAGCTCTCAATGCGAAATTTATCATCTCGTGGGTCTGTCGATCGGAAACTCTGAAGGTATTTTCTGTCGGCTATCTCGCTTTTCTCGGTTTGTGCGTAGTTGTTAACATCTCCTACATGGATCTTGGAGTTGCCACTTGCAATGGCCTCTCCTATCAAGTTAGCCATGCTGATTTATTGGATGGTTTGGTGATTTAGGCACAAAAGAATCGACCGAAAAAGTTCATGAGCGATATTTTTACCCCGCAGTAATACAGCTTGATATGCTGACCATAGGTTATGAGCCTACCCCCCAAATCTTACACATTTGCCTGTATCACACAACCTTACCGGATCTAGTCTAGATCATGGCTTACGTAATAGACAGGAATTGTTGCCATACCATGCAAGTTTGATACATTTATATGTGAATTACACCATATAAGCTTCAAAGACTCTAAACATATTTGTATGATGCGTATAGACTTTCGGTATGTCTATTTAAAGAAAGAAAAACTTATTCCTCCTACGTGCCAAACCTAGACCAACCAGGTTCTTTTTCTCATTCTCGACAATCTCACTCTGTGTCATCGTTTTGGCGATCGATTCGTTCCTGCAACATACACTCTAGGGCTTCAATAAGTTCATCGAATGTGATTTCCAATGATCCTAAGTCTGCTCTCTTCCCACTTTTACCTTGCGACATATATACATTGCCGATCACTGTTTTAGCCAATGTCTCAACATCACGACCACTGGCCCACCCTTCTGTCCGGGAAAGCTTCCGGAATAGTCGATGGACTTTCTTCAATTTCTTATTTGCTGGATCGGTTACCTTTTGGATATTGACATTGAGCTTTCGAACTTCATGGTTGAGATGTCGCAAGCATGAGCATGGATCCATAGGTGGGAATGTGATATGTGTAGGGAACCTGCTGCGTAAGCCCGGATTGCTTCTTAATAGAAGATCCATCTCGGCAGTGTAGCCGGCCAAGATGATGACCATATTGTTGGAGTAGCGTGGCTTTGTCATCGCATCCACTAATTCGCCTATAGCCTCTATATGAAAGCTAAAGCCGGTCGAGGGTTGCAGCCGATAGGCTTCATCAACGAACAAAACCTTGCCAAGACCTCTTTCAAGAAGCTCAATAACCTTTGGTCCTGTCTCTCCGACGATTTGACCAACGAGATCAGTGACCGAGCAGGTGACAACTTCATCTGTGGAAAGTAGGTTCATGTCATAATATAACCGTCCAACCTTGCGAGCAGTGGAGGTCTTCCCAGTCCCCGGTGGGCCTTTGAAGATGAAAGCCCAAGGAATGTGGGATCTGGGGTCTATACCATGCAGCCTGAGACCAGCGACCAAGTTCTGATAATTTTCGAATTGTTTGACAATTTTTTCGAAGCCAACAAAGCCCTTGAAAAGTTCTGAGCGACCCTCATCAGCTCTCGAAGCGCGATCCCAGTCCGGGTCAATGTCTGCAGTTTCTAGAATAAATCTCGTAGCGGTTATTGGATCGGAGTCAGTAGATTTATGCCGAGCGTTGAAGCGAATTTTTGCTTGATTGAGCAGATTTTCAACATCACCGGCGTTTCCGAATTTCGGGTTGATGCGCATACGCCCCAGAACCTGCCGGCAGACCTTCCCCGCATCCTTTGTTATTTCGAAATTAGACTCCTTAGCTTTAAGTTGCATGATTTGCCAAAGTTCATCCTCGCTGTACGTGCTGAAGCGCAATGCTGTTTCTTTCGGGAAACGCCGCTGAAGGCCGGGGTTACTATTGTTGAAAAGCAGCTCCATTTCATGGTCGTATCCAACGAGAATAACGCATCTATCTTCTGGATCTGCAGATATTTCTGCAACCAAAGTGTCGAGAACGGCAATGCGGAAAACATCTGTTTTGTTGAAAGACCCTGCAGATCCAGGGTAGAGCATGTGAGCATCATCAATGATAAGAACGTTGCCACGGGCCTCCTCTAGGACGCTGGTAGTCTTGACTTCAGAATGTCCTACGTAAACACCAATGAAGTCAGTTGGGTTTCGCATCATCACAGTGCCACCTGAAACGAGACCCAATTCAGCGATGATGAGTCCGTATAACCGAGCGACTGTCGTTTTCCCCACTCCAGCCGGGCCAAGGAAGAGCCTATTCAGGTTGATCCTCAGAGGGTCCATCCCAAGGAGTTCACGCTGATAGTTCATCTGAGCATAAGTAATGATATCTCCGAACTCAGACTTCACCTTCTCAAGCCCAATCATATCCTGCACCGTTTTCCATGATTGATTATGGCGTCTGATATCATTCAACTCCGGCCCTAGGATATCTTGCCTTGTGAGGATGTCTCCCTTTCCAGCCGTACCGCTTGTAGTCCCATATGGTTGAATTGCACCCCCCTCTCCTTGCTTTGTCTCGTTTAGAAAGTCCGAAGATTTTGGCTTTTCAGCTGGAACGCTATGTAACCATGCAAAATGCTCTTTTTGAATGCGCAGTGCCCGTCTTCTACATGCCTTATCGAGTTCATCTTGCAATGAGTGTACATTGCGGAATGATTCAGATTCTTTCCTCCTTGCTACTCGCTTCACCAAAACGCGCAAGCTGGGATTTGCAACCCCATTTTCAATGGAAAGACCCCTTTTCTGGATCATACGTAGGAGCAGTTTCAGAAGCTCGTCCTCACTGTAATCCGAGAGAGTTAATGGGGCCTGCAATTCCTGCAGAGCTTTCTCGCTGTTCTCAATAGAGTTAATGAGAGCCTTTCGACGTGAAGAAAAAATTAGAACGGATTTGTGGTGTTTTTTTATAGCATATTCCAGAGAACCTGGATCAAGGCGGTCGCTATTCGACAAATCAAAAAAGATAATCTAATAATTGTTAGCATTGCAGTCTATTATGAAGCCCTATTCTAACTAACATTTGGAATAATTTGTTTAATCGGTGGTGGGGGCGGTGGTGGAATGCGAGGCGGCTGTGGAGGCAGACGTGGCCCTCGAGGTGGTGGTGGTGGCAAAGAGATACAATCTCCCTGAGGAACGTATGGTATTGGCGGAGGCGGAGACGCGCTTAAGGGAGGCGGATTGGGTGCGAGTACTAATCTTCTCCAAAATGTTTTATCCTTTATCGCTCCTATGGAAAATAGGAACTGTGCATAAAGCTTTGCGATGGATTTTTTGCCTTTCAAATGTGATTAGTAGCATTACTTTTGGGACCTTGGGGGACTCACCTATTCCATCTTTACCATGAAGAACAAGATGAAGTCGCAAGTTCGGTTCATCAAAATTCTTATCTGCCTTTGCCTTAACCTTGGCTTTTATGGCGAGGAAATGGGCCTTTACTTCCTCTAAGCCAATCATGGACATGAGTCGATCAAGATATGGGTTCTGCTCGCCATCCTCTCGTTTTTGTCTCAGCCATTCCAGCCTTGATGGCGAGCTATCGTCGACATCCTCCGGTTTCATTTCACCTACGACGAAGTTTGCCCACGAAGAGGTAAAACCCAGGTTGTTTTCATCATCGGAATCGCTCAATGACGAGGCCGAGTCCGTGTACATGTCCGAACCATCTGTAAAAACATCCTCAAGATCCGGAGGGAATTCCATAGCTTTCCATGCGGCACGGGATCGCCTCAGACTTTTTCGAGACAGTGCCTGAGGGACATGATCCCCATTAAACACCTTGGGGATTGGGGGAGGTGCCATGATTTGCTTGGAGTCTCGCGGCGGGCCAAGACTTGGTGGGCATTTTATCTTTGTACCAGGCTTCTCGTTGTCCTGACTATCACCTTTGGACCTTTCCTCCTCTTCAAAATTCTCTGGTTTTTGACTCGGTGGACCCTTCACAACGACTTCAAGCCGAATATGACAATTTTTCTGATTATTACTCGTAGCGCTCATTTTTTTTTCTGTTGATATCTCATTATCGTGATCAGGGTGACTAACAATAAGCGCAGAAAGAGCGGTAAAATCATCATTTTGGTCATGATTGCTGTTGACATCGCTAATTGCAGGTTCGCCATTCATTTCCACAGGAATAGTCAGGCTGACGTCTGGGATGGTGCCAGGGCACTCTTTCACATCAATATCATTTTTTGAGATTTCGTTTGGTCCATCGTGGTCGTTCTGCTCATTGTCGGGCTTCATAGCGTTATTTTGGAGTGGAGCCATGTCTGCATAGCGGTAAATTTCTACACTTCTTCATCTATGCGGCGCAGTTCATTCGATTTAAATCATTGAACAGTTGGTGCAACAATTACTTGTACTAGTACAACGAAAGTTTTGATAAGGCGGACAACCAGCGACAGAGCCTCAGATAAAACTCTGAAATAACCAATCAAGTTCGCCCACATAAGACGCCATCATGTGAAATGCGACACCGCCGAATGTACTGTGCACACACACTATGCTGTGGCTTTGCTGCCTACTTCAATGATTGCGGACAGCCTATCATTTCCCGTCAGCACGACGCATCCTACGCTGACTGCAGCACACCAGGCAATGCCCTCCATAGCGTCGCGTACTATGTACCATTCAATCACTGCAGGCGTGACAGCCATAAGCAAGGCAATCAAAAGCAAAAGAAGGCTTAGATGCGTTTAACCAGAGATGGCAGCGATCTACTCTCTTCTTGAGTCGTCCTGCGCCACACATACTACCTAAATTGCTTTCCAAAAATCTTCAACAAGTAGGCACCGATCACAGCCAGACCACCCCAAAGAATTAAAACCTGATAGCCATATTTGTAATGGGGGGCATCGTACGTAGGGAACAGCACCACTGGTATACATTAGCTGTCGGAGCTGATAAAATAAGTACAGGACGAGACATACGAGGCATCCATGTAGAAAAGCTGTAGGTGAAGATATTTCCGGTCGCGACGAGAAGCTGTCGCAGGTTCGGGTCGCCGGCGCTCAGATGCTGACCCCACGACTGAGCGACATTAGTTGCATGTATTTTTACCTGCGAGAAAGCGATGGATGAAACCTACAATAATAATCGGCTGTGCCGCCGCTCCCACATAGGACAGGAAGAAAGCGAACATCAGCGCTCCATTGGGAATCGACCATACAGACAGCAGAATATTGGATATCATAACTGCAACTTGAATGATGATTGTCACAGTCAGGCGGGCGCCCGTACTATCGACAATAATCCCCGCAATAAAAGCCACAACAACACTGATAGCGTTGCCGGCGGTAGGAAGTACATTAGTCTGCACAACACTGTAACCAGCTGCCTTCAGATAAAGGTTGAAGTAACCAGTCCCACTGCCAGATTGGGCAACCATTCTATTATTCGATATTAGCATCCTACCAGTATCAAAATAGAAACGATGATGATGACTCACAGGTAGGGTAAAATGAAAAGCCAGAGGCGCCAATTCAGGAAAACTCCCTTGATGGCTTGCAGTGTTAGCTTTTGGGGTGCAACACGACCATTATTTTCTGCGCGTTTGATGCCATATTCTTTGTCCTTTATGGTTTAAAGGGTCAGTAACCCGTGGTAAAATCATTTCTTTTAACATAAATGGCTTTCTCACATCTTTAGTCCAGTAAAAGGCACGAGTTGTATGGGGCAAATCGGGAATGGCAAAAAAGCCCCAGACCGCAATTGGGATTGAGATGATTCTACTTGGCGTCAGTGTTTTCTGTGATAAGGAATTCTTGACAAGGACATACCCATCGAATATGAATAACCATCTCCAACCAGCCAGGCCGTGACGCCCATTCAGTCCCTTGTACAGAGCTGCTTGTAGGTAACCGCTAAACATCGATGCGATCGCGCTGGTCTGCTCGAAAATTGCCGTTCTCTTGGTTAACTCACCCGGTCCATACCAACCTCCAAGTAATGCTGCATATCCAGGGAAAGCCGTGGCCTCAAACAAACCGCAGAAAACGTAGTCCGTAAAGCTGGTTTAGTCGTTAGCAAAGTTCGGGTAACAATAATACTTGCAGGGTTGGTTTGGCCTACTGTTTCGACGTTTTTAGCACCAGCCATGGCCATGACCAAAACTGACCACAGAACTTCGCACAGTGGGATCCAGATAGATGGCCTAATGTATCGAAGCTGTATCATTTGCGATGGTACAGTGCCAATTAAATAGCCGATATTGAAATAGCTGTTGAGCCAATTTCGCTCATTTCCGTAGAGGCCAAGCTTATGATGATTTTAGTGGGCGATCATAACTTTGCACCAGATGTCAACGTACATCTTCCTTCATGCCGCTGACAAAAGCATTGCCTATGGCCTGTTAGCGCTGCATGCCAATGAAATATTAAGAAGCTGCATACTTATGTTCGTTTGATCCAAGTACTTGATAAAATATCCGAGGCATATGTAAGAGCTATACAAATATGAGTCAATGTAAGTGTTGCATGTGTTTATGCCATCCATCCCACCTACAAGAGAAAGGTATCCAGCTTCTGAACGTATCTTCTGTCTCTAGGATCACCATCCAAAGAGTCCCAAATATAGCCTACTAATCGTCTCCAGGTGGTCCTTTTTTTAGGTTCATATTTGGCCGCATATCTCAATCTTGCGGCCAGCTCTTCGTCAACTGATGGAGCAGAACTAGTAATGTCTAAAATCGCTGAATCTTTAATGGTCGACATAATTATCGGGTCCAAAATGGGAAGAGTGGCATCAGCTTTGATGGAACTGAGCCTTGATTCGCAGCTTTAAATTTGATGCATCGTACTCCGAGATCGCTGTAGCCTTATCCCACGTGTTTGACCGCGCCATCGCTGGCTGGCATGACGAGCAGCAAGTCACCATTGTAAATATGAGATAGCGATTGATGATCTTGTTCATAATGAGCGAATCATCATAATGGATTTATTCCCGTGATATGGCCATCAAATGATAGGCTGACATGGGGATTCCATCGGGGAACCAGGATGGTGCAAGTCGGGGTTCCTCGCTCGTCATCGCCCAGTCATCAGCGCCATGTTGAGAATCATGTCCGTCATCGCAAATTACAGGATGCAATGTTCATAAAAGAGAACGCTATACCTACGAAGGAATTTGAGCCCCAGGTAGGCAAGCATAAAATTTATTACTATCATCTCATACTTACAAACTAGTTTTTACGCAATAGTTCCCTTATCATTAACCATAGCCATGTCAACCACTACGACCGTAACGAGCCAGTCACAGGCTCCCGGTCAATTGAAGTTCGATACTTCAATTGATTACAATGAGAATGAGGTTTGTAAATATCTGTAATTTTATGCCTTTAAATATGTACTCACTTAAAATAGTACAAGTACTCGCACTACCTGCCCCATTTTCAGCCTGGCTTGCAACCTCCTCTCGAGGAGTTTGAACATATCGATGCAGGGCTGCGCGCTGATCCTACTAAGGCCGCACTATTAGGTGCCTCTGGAGCTTCCTTTGAGGAAATAACTCCTGCAGTAGGGACAGAAGTTCATGGCCTCCAATTGAGCACACTCGACTCAAAACAACGCGACGAATTAGCTCTCTTGGTGGCAGAGAGGGGTGTCGTTGTGTTCCGTCAACAGGATTTTGCCGATATTGGATTCGATAAGCAACTTGAATTTGGCGCCCATTTTGGGAAGCTTCATGTTCACCAGCATGGTGGTCACGTCAAAGATCATCCTGAGCTGCTGCCAGTCTATCGAGACTTTACGTATGTGAATAAAGCTTTTGATGAGAAATTGGCACAGCGGACTAATTCATACTTAGTGCTGGAGCAGTGGATAATGAAATCAAGAATAACGTCAGTAGCATCAAATGGCATACCGATATGTCATACGAAATGTGAGTTGCTCTTTCTGGATTCTCCAAGCTGCATCCTCCCACTAAGCCTCAAACGCTAGAAATGGAATGGGTACAACAATATTTTTAGCCCTTGATACACCAAAGTCGGGGGGCGATACCCTATACTTGTCGACTGTAGCAGCATATGAGGCCCTCTCTCCACTCTATCGCGAAAAACTTCATGGTCTCGAGGCAAATCACTCCGGCTTTGAGCAAGCCCGAGTTGCTGATCACAAAGAGAGGTATATTCGTGAACCTATCGAAACAATTCATCCTGTTGTCCGTACACATCCTGTGAGTTATTCTGATATCCTGTCGGTCAAACACCTTGCTGATAAAGTATTACTTGACTACTAGGTCACCAAATCCAAGTCACTATATGTGAACCGCTTGTATACCCGCAGGATCCAGGGTTTGAAAGAGGAGGAGAGTGGTAAGTTGGGTTTTATTGTTTCTAAGAATTGAGTTAATCTTTATTAGCAAATATTTTAAACTTCCTTTATGATCATATTGAGCACGGACAAGACTGGCACGTTCGTGTTCACTGGACCCCTGGAACGGTTGTTGTGTATGATAATCGGATTACTCAGCAGTAAGTCCACTTGAAATACAGGCCGTTCTAACTGTGAATCTTATATTATTCTGAACTCATTCATTCTAATCCTTCATTCTCAGTTCTGCCCTGCGAGACTTTCAGGTCCGAGAAGGCCAAACTCGACGCCATATGCTCCGCATAACACCACAAGCCGAACGACCTTTTTTCGACCCCAATGCTTAGTAGCGCGAGAATTACAAGAGAAAAGAGACCTAAATTTGGTAGCTAAATAATACTTTACTGTTTTCCAAACAAGAGAAAAAATGAAGGCAATCTTTTGACCTCTTTTAACTGTTTTTTTCTTGACTGGCTCCAGTAACCAGGAATAGAAACGAAAAAAAAAGATTTCGCTCCAGACACTATTATATACTTCACATCGTCTACTACATCGGCGCTTAAAGGAATTATTCCGTAGCATCTAGTCAGTATTTCGAGTGCGTAAACGTCCAAGCGTCCTGAGTAGATCATCTAGATTGAGTTTCGGCATTCCCCATTCTCCCGATTTTCCTGAGACTTTTTACCCAATACGGAAATAAGTCTCCATGCTGCCAAGCTCGGAGCGGTCGTACCACCCGCGATCTTGCCGCATGTGGTAATTTGTCACTGAGAGCGCCTAAAATCGACGGGAGGCGTTTTTAAACAAGAATGCCGAGAATTTAATGCCTCTTAATTGATTGCTTGGAGTTTCTCTTTTTTTTTGCCTAAAAACCGGTAAGTAAATCTGCAAGCCATAAGGCTCAACAGAACTTGGTTGAACAATTTAAATTTGTGGATATATGCATTCAGTCACTCTAGACAGACATGAAAATTAACTAGCTTTTCAAGGAATATTTTTAGCATAGGGCCAATACCATGGGCTCTGAGAGTTTAGTGGGGCCATAACGCCCAGCTATACGTAAACCCCAGCCAGGGTTAATGGGTGGTCCGCGTGCCATCAAAGCGGTCTGTCTACCAGCTCCCGTATGAGGACGTCATGGGACTCATGCACTTGTGAGACAACTAGCAATTCATGTGATTCAAGCTGGATATTTACAAGTATATAACCGTAAGAAACCCCAACGAGATTCCAGAAATGCAACTCTACATCATCTACTCACGCAACTCTTTTCTTTCCGCATCTTGTTACATTTAACAAACACATTCTTCAATCTTCATCAAAATGGCTCAGCCTTCCGGTTCCGTTGAAGAGCAGCAGCTCCCTCCTATCAAGAGACTTTCTCCAGCGTTTGCAAGCCCTCGAGTTGAGGGCAAAGTCGTCATTGTTACAGGTTAGCCTCCTAATTCTCTTCTCAGAAAACCCAGTATTAACAACACGTCATAGGCGCCAACTCTCCCATTGGAATTGGCCGAGCTTCCGCATATCATTTTGCTCTGGGAGGTGCGCGAGCTCTCTATATCACAGATCTGGACGGGCGATACCTCTCGGCTCAAAAGAATGAACTCATTGCCGAGTTTCCTAAGCTTGAAGTTCACACTCGCACCTTTGATTGTGCGGATGAGGATGCCTTGAAAGAGGTTATCGATGATGCCATTACTCGCTATGGCCGTCTCGATGTCTTCTTTGCCAATGCTGGAATCTCTGGCAAGGTTGCCTGGTTCGACGCCTTGTCTAAGGATGACTTTATGACGATGATGACGGTCAACGCCCTTAGGTAAGTCGATTCCGATGTACCTTCATTCAAATTCTAACAAGACCTTCAGTGTTTTTCTAGCTGCAAAGTATGCTAGCGCTGCCATGCAGAAAACCTCCTCCGAGAAGCCAACCCCGGGCGGTAGTTTTATCGCAACAGCGTCTGTCGCTGGCATTCGTGCGAATGCCGGACCAACTCATTACTCGGCATCTAAAGCTGCAGTTGTCTCAATGGTGCAGAGCATCGCGTTCCAACTTGTAGGCACCGGTGTTCGAATCAATGCGATCTGCCCGGGTCTTATTGAAACTGGCATGACAACGGAAATAATGCAAGCTGGACGTTCTAATGGAACAGCAGATGCAATGCAACAGCTCAATCCTACCAATAGAGCAGCTCATCCAGACGAAGTTGCAAGAGTCTGTGTCTTCCTTGGGAGCGATGAGTCTAGTTATGTTAATGGGCAAGCTTGGGCTGTTTGTGGAGGATTGACTGCAGGACATCCTCATATCCCAGGCATCCCCGGTGCTTTCCGACAGTAAGGCATTATAGGATATGGGCAAACTACATAGTGGCAAGCTTGAATGCATGTTAGACATTTGTGTTTGCTGATTGAAACTTCTTTTTGTATACTAATAGTAACATTCAATACTAAAAAATGATTTCTCAAAGTCACAGCGATACTAAAGCAGGCTAGAACAGAGCCCTAAACAAGACTGCAGCTTTCTTCGCTGCAAACCCAATTATTGACACATCCCCCATTGATTCGTTGACATAGGCAACCATGCTTTTTTCAAGATCCAACGTTCTAAGACCAGAACGATACCTAGTTGGTAACTTTAAGATTGTTTGACCATTCTATGGGACCCAAGTTTGGTATTTAGTCAGGCCGCAACCAAAAGTTTTTAGGCTTCGTCAGTTGATGAATTGAAAGTAACACCCATTCCATCGGAATGGGCATCATTTGCGAGGTGGAGAGTGCCTCGGTTAGTCAGTATCTTAGAGTCATCTTCGAATCGCATTTTACCCACAGACATGTTAAACGTTTGCCGTAACTCGCCATTTGTTGGGTCAATCAGCATGAGTTCTTTGAAGCAACTCAAGGCCACCAGTCTATTGTTTAGGGAAAAAGCCATGGATTCGACTCTTAGCTTTCTGTTGTGAGGTTTTATCTTCACCTGTTGATCTTCGCCATTTTGCCACATTCCAAACCAACCTGTCACCAGGTTGAATTGCCATAACAATGTACCAATTATTAGGCTAGAATACCGCATTTGCGGCTCTAAGCTTCGAACTAGGGACCGAGTCACTTATCTGCCTGAATATTTTGTTTAAATTGAGATCCGAAATATAAAAGTAGTCGTGGTAAGACTGTACCACCAACAGCTAGCTATTTAGAGAGCTACACATCCTAACCAATCTTTGTAGAGATGGGGTTGCCTTATATCGTCATATATCCTCCAGTATTCGCAGCGCCAGTCCATACCAAGAATAATAGAACCCGGGAGTCCAAAGTAATTTTTCTTGACACTAAAATGGCGAAACACGCGATTTAGCCTTCCAGCGCAAGTCCCGAAACAATAAACTATCAAAAGCATTGAGTGAATGCTGCAAGACATTGGCCACGACCTGATAGGCCAAGGTTGTTCTGAGGCTTTGAGTCAATCTCGTATTTGGATGGCCGCTGTTTCACTGTATGTCCTGCATTCCGTGCTTTTAATCGCACTTGGGAACATTTAGAGATACAAACCAAACGGCTCCCAGCATTGAACAAGTTGATAATTTCCCTAGCCTTTTACATATCTTGTACTTAATATGATTTGGCGTCTGAAAGATCCAAAGTCCACATTGTGGTGTCAGCACAGCTTGCTACGAGCAGCTGGCTATCAGAAGAAAAGCTCAAGCTCGTCACCTTACTTCCCACTCTAAACCTCATCTCCGAATGCATCTCAATCTCGAAAGTAAATTTCCGTGTATCCAACAGGTAGAGTTCTTTTTCTTCGATTCCACACAGACAATCTTCATTCTAGATCGATCACAAATATCCCAATAGCTTGGCATTCGGTTATCAGAGATCAGTCGTAATCCCCGGATTGATAAGGTTGAGTTCCCCACTGGATTTGTCCTAGCTCATTTTGGTATGCTGGTGCCAAATGACGTGCGCATCTGTTCCACAGTTCTCTTGCCGATAGGTCCCATATCTGGCCAATAACCCGGAATTGATCGATCCATATCTCCGGCATGAAAAAGTGGGATATCACAAATCCGAACCCTGCCATGGCGTCTTCGAAATCGTTCCACGTGCCACGGGCCCTCGTAACCGTACAAGTTCTCAATCAATAAATAATGTGCCATATGTCAACCCGGTTTAGAAGTGTTGTCAAAAACTATTAGATTTTCGTACTTTCAAGCTCTGATTAAAAAATGATTGGAAAGTCGCTCACGACAGTCGCCATCATTGGCGGCGGCCCCGGAGGCCTTGGAACTGCCATCGCCTTATCGGAGCTCCCATTTCTCCACGTGACACTGTATGAACAAAATCCAGAGCCCAGAGAAGCCGGTGCTGGTATCAGTCTAAGCGCAAACGCTTGGAAGATTCTTGATCTACTCGGAGCAAGCAACGATGTCAAAGGTGGATCCAAGTCAAATACTCACCAAAGGTTAGTTTTGCCGCCATCAAAATTAAGAAGCACCAAACGAGATTCAAGGCTTAATTATGGGAAATTCCAGGAACGCATTTACTGGTAAAATCATTAGCGTTACTAAGCAACCCGAAAATTCCGCAGCGGACTCTCGCGGGGCGATTAGGGCACGCAGGACTCGGCTGCAGGCGGCCCTCCTTGCCCAGGTGCCAGACGGGGTTATTCAATACAGCAAAAAGCTAACCTCCCTTGAAAATATTTCAGAGGGCGGTGTGTTACTACGCTTTAAAGATGGGACCGAAGCCACTGCAGACTTGGTTGTCGGTGCTGATGGTATACGATCTGTGAGTCTAGCACTGATGCTTCGTTGTGTAAATAATGACCAACAGATTTCGTGCTAGATTGTCCGACGAATCCTATTTCCAAATCATCAATTACATTTTACAGGCGGGTATAACGTATTAAGAAACAATAGACGAAAAAGACTGACAAGCAATCTCAATAATAGGCAATACGGCATTTCGTGTCCTCATTCCGAGATCATCATTGACTCACCTCCCCGAGATTACTCATGCAACAACCTGGTGGTGGGGCAAAACTGGCCACGTCTACTTCTCCGATGTCGATGACGAAAGCGAAGGCCCGGATGGGCTATTCGAAATCACTGTGCGGTCTTATCACGAGCCCGAGATACCAGGGAAAACAGTAATATGGGGCATTCCTGCCACCAATGAGAAAGTGTCATCTCGTGTTGCTGTAAGACGAAACAATGAAACTAATATACATGAGGCCATAATTTGCTAAATCTTTGATAGGACTTTGATCAACGAGTGCGAGACGCCGTTGACGCTGTGCCTGAGGGACAATGGAGAGAATTTGCCGGCTACGCTGGCCCGCGCCTGGAGAAGATTACGGGCTGGGATAAGGTTGTCCTCATCGGGGATGCCAGCCACCCTCTTTCTGGTAAGTTTTGGTTAATCAAAGTTGAATTTTATATGGTTTCGCTGCTAAGACTCCACAGGCGCTTTCGGCTCTGGAGCGACATTTGCTATGGAAGATGGATGGATACTCGCCCGAGCACTGGAACACACTCGCCTTTCATCCGACTCTATTCATGATTCGCTGGAGATTTTTGATCAAATTAGGTCGCCTTATTATGCAAGAATGTAAGTTTTAAATGCCCATACACCTCATGGTTATCTCGTCATTGATCCTGACCATAATTCAACACTAGGTACGAGCACTTGGACCAAGCAGGTGAAAGAATCAAAAATATCAAAGAGCAGTCGCAAGATTTTGACGATTTCCTGAAAGCTAAAATTGACAGTTTTCTATATGGCGACAAAGATTTTATTTATAAGAATGATATTGCCAAGGTTTGGAAGGAGTATGTCGCGAAACAAGACTTGAATTTGGTGGCTAGTGTATAGGGTATGCAAAAGTGGGTGGGTGGGGAAAAGAAAAGGGGCTGAGGGTGTGATGCGCGGTACGCTCGGGACATTTGCACTACGAGACGTTGGATCAAAAATTGATAAGAATAGGGTAAAATATAAAATTATCGACAGGGAAATTGCCTTTGGCGTGGATCGGGCGCTTCAAAGTAGTTGAATCGACAGAACGGGGGTCTGTCGTGGTGTATGCAGAATTCATCTAGGAGTTGTGTGACATGGGACAAGGCAAAAATAGCCAGCTACGGACCGGGCCGCACTTTTATGTTTTTAGTCACAATTTCCATAAACAGTGATATAAAAGTGGAATGGTATATGCGTTTGAAAATTAAATTGCAGAGTGCGTGACCGGACCTATTGAGTTGGTATTTTTTCCTTTCTGGCTACTGTGAGGGATGACATTGCGAGCTCCCATCATGCGTCCATTGAGGAAAAAATCGCGAGTAATGCTGAATTGCCCAGACGCTCAGTCTGGACTCTTTTATCAGGAGGCAACAGCCTGGAACGGCCCACTGTCAGGGATGTCTTGCCAAGCTCCTCACTCATTCGTACCAAGCTCAGCTAGTGTGGCGCTTGGGAACTGGGCGTCATACTTCATTCACTTATTTAATGGGAGGTCTGGACCGCTGCACCAACAAAACGAGCCATGGCTGGTCAGGCCTGCAACCAACACATTCATGACGACGCTAAGCGCGTTAAATTGTGGGCTATCCTTGTTGTTGGCACATATGCTACGACGCATGTGACCCTGTGGTGCACTAATAATTGATGATGTGAATGGAATGTCGCAAGATGTCA
This sequence comes from Calonectria ilicicola, assembly GCA_020809705.1. Classification (NCBI taxonomy): domain Eukaryota; kingdom Fungi; phylum Ascomycota; class Sordariomycetes; order Hypocreales; family Nectriaceae; genus Calonectria; species Calonectria ilicicola. The sequence goes on along the minus strand of CP085834.1, from coordinate 2,682,298 downwards.
CTCATGAGACACGAATAGAAGAGGCGAAATGTGTCTCAACTTGTAGAGTCCGGGTGAAAACAAGCAAAGAAAAAGATATGGAGTGTGTGGGAGCTGCCGTGATGCTCTATTGATGCATTGCTTGTAACTAATCCTGATGGAAGACGAGTCGACCATCGTCAGCCACGCCACCCACTTACTCAGCTGCTGTGGCTTCAAATAGTTCTGAGTGGCAATCAATAATCTGTATCAGCTACTCCGCATTGATCCACAGTTTCCAGCTGGATTCGATAACGGCCCCAGAAAGGCCTGGGCTAGCTCTCAAGACCCCTGCAGGCGGGTCAAATTGATACACATTTGTGATGACTTCGTACACAGCAGGCTGTACCAGCAAAGGTCACAACCTGGGCTCTATCGTGTTTTTCTTGATAAAAAGAAAAATATGAAGACCAACCAAATCTTTTTGGGGATACAAAATTCTGTGAATTGGCAGAGGATTCTGCAGTGTTTGTCGCTGGTAGGGCATGATTGTCTCACCGAATCTCTCGGAGGCCCTGGTTCCCGAGCTAAGTACGCCACCATGTGCTGACCCATGCTGGATACCTCGACTTGTGGCGCGTCATGAGTGAAAAACTATTGACATGGTGCGCTAAAGCAACAGTTAATAGTATGATGCGATGTTTGGGAGAGAGTGCCAATGCTCGTTGGCCACGACTCCGTGATAGCTCCTACGGACAACCCTTGCCCTGGTGTCTCGGCTTATCAACACGTGGGTTTGTGTAATCTAGGATATTCCATTAGTATTGGGTGACTTTCTTTTTCTTTTCTTCGATTATAAACTACTGAGACAGACACGTCAGCTCCTTTGGCAAGTTTCTGAGTACAGGTCACCATCTGACAGCGCCGTCCAGTTTCATCGATCGCCGCAAGCCCTTTCCTCCATCTTTTTTCCACACTGCTCTTAAAAGATATTCTCTTTTGTATTCCACGTTGCTATCGTCGTCACCTCCAATATCTACAACACAGTCATGTCCGATCAGAAGCGAAAAGTCCTTGTCACCGGCTGCTCGGATGGCGGCTTGGGAGCGGCCCTTGCGGTCGCTTTCCACAACGCAGGTCTGGAAGTGTATGCAACTGCCAGAAATGTGAGCAAGATGAGCCATCTTGCATCGTTAGGTATCCAGACCATCCCTCTCGACGTCCAATCCGAATCATCCATCGCCGCCTGCGTGGGTCAATTATCTTCCCTCGACATCCTTGTCAACAACGCCGGAGCCCTCAGCACGATGCCTGTTTCCGATCTCAAGATTTCCGAAGCCAAGAAATTATTCGACATAAATGTGTGGGCGCATGTTGCTGTGACCCAGGCATTTTTGCCACTGTTATTACAGTCGCCCAAAGGCATGATTGTCAACCAAACATCCGTTCAGGCAGTCGCTGCCATTCCATTTGAAGCCATCTACGGTGCATCGAAGGCTGCCCTTGCTATGATCTCCGATACTCTGCGACTCGAGCTCAAACCTTTCGGTATTAAAGTCGTCGACTTGAGGACAGGATGCGTACAAACAAACATTTACAAGAGCCAGTTGGACGGACACACACCATCATTACCCGAAAACTCCATTTTTGCGCCTGCAAAGGAGGTCGTTGAACAAAGTGTCAAGAAATTTGAAGGCGCTGGCCCAACCGCAGACAAGTGGGCCAAGGGGGTGGTCAAAGACTTGTTGAAGAAGAACCCTCCCCCTCTGGTGTGGAGGGGAGGGGAGGCGTGGTTGTATCGGCTGTCTGCCGTTCTGCCACTCGGAATGTTTGACAATATGGTAAACAAGGCTGCAGGGCTAGATCTCGTCCAGAAGATGATGAAGACGAAGAAGTCCCATCCCTCTAAGAGCGAACAAGCCGAAGATTCTGAGTCCAATTATTCGCAGAGCTCTCGCAGGCCGTCTGAGACAACAACGGCAACGACAGAACTTAAACAGAATTAAACAATTATGAAGTTTTCACAGTAGCTTTTTCTTCACATACTTATGAATCTGTCTTTAGGCAGTGACATCTGCCACTAATTTCTTTTTTCATCCAAAAAGTTTCCTTTTTCAGTTTCATGCTTCTTGTAATATTAAGTCGATATACCACCATATAGGCGGAGTCCTATCAATGAAAGAAAATTATTCCACGGAAAAAAACTATTGAAACAGAATCTAGGACCTGGGTCCCAAGTATTGGTCAAAATGCCACTATACAGAGCTGAACTCCTACGCTCCCAGCTGAGTTCAAGCTGAGATCCCCGAAGCTTCGACCGAGCGTCTTAGATAACCTCTTCAAGCTTTCGAACCTATTCATCGGCTAAGTGTGCCAGAGGAGTCACAGGCAGGAATAATGTTTATATATGGAACCACCACACACCCTGCGGCCGGTTGCGTGTTGGTGGCCAGTTTGACTGCACCACTTCCACAAGATTCCCAGATGGATCCTCCAGAGGTCGTGGTACACGTGAACGAACTTCCATCCTGCCCAAGCGAGCAGCTGATGGGTGTATAAGAGCTTGCAGTGCTATCAGTCGAAAGTACCACCTGACCTTGGGTTTCACTGTAGAATAAATAGTTCGGAGAGCCGGCAAGGTGTAATTGGGTCCCCTGAAACTCGAATGTCGAGGCCTCATCTTCATCGACGAATTCTAGAGCAAGCGAAGAGACCACGCCGAAGTAGCCGAAGTCTGAATCCACCTGGTACAGAGTACAGGCCGGAGGTGAGACTGTAGTTGTGCTACTGATAACAACCATTGTCGTTTGGGTAAACTCAGAAGCCACTGACGTGGTGACAATCTCTGTCTCCGTCTCGGGAACCAATGTTGTTTTGACATCGGTAAAAACAGAGGTAATTGTCTTGGTCTTAGTGACGGTGGCCGTCGGGACATGCGTGATAGTCTTGGTAACGGTGGAAACTAAAGTGGCCTGTTTGGCTGTGACGGTCTTGGGGACCACTCCAAGGCAGGAGCATGCTGAGGAAAACTGCGCCTTGCTACCCGAGCAACCAGAGGCACAGCCCGGTAGAGCAGATGCCGAATCCGTCTTGGGCTTACAAGTGTTGGCGCGTTTGTTGATCTCCTGGACGACAGCGGTGACTGTCACTGGAACGACGGTTGTGGCAGAGATGAGAACCTCCGAAGGGACTTGGACAGTCTCGACATTGACGATTGTAGTAACGGATGTTACAGTAGTGAGGACAGACTTCGTGGGAACAAGCACGTCCGTTTTGGAGATGGTGGTCGTCTTGGGCTTGATAACGGTAACAGTTTTCGTCTTGAAGGCAGTTGTCGGGCAAGGGGTGACTGTTTTGGCCAAAAAGGCCGCGCACTGTCGGCGACCTTCGCCAGAATTAATCCGTCATAGATGTTAGTACTAAAAATGCATCAGATAGAGGATTGCTGTGGGCATACCGAATTGAGGCATTTGCCGGGTTTACAGTTTGAATAGGATGCCGGGCTAGCAAGGGCCCCCGAGGCAAGCAGAAAGAACGTAGCAATTCCTGGAAGCATGGTAGCGAGAGACAAAAACGAATGAACACCTGTGATCAATGCAAACAAGACTACCTGAACTTTTTTGAGGACCAAGGCTAAACTTATACTGCTTTTGAGTGAAAAGATAAGTCCCAAGGCTTCGTCGTCCGGATTACGCATTCCAGAAAAAAATCATCCAGTCTAAGATACATTAGGGAACACGCTAAAGAAAAACTAAACCGTTACAATCTCCTGACAGTGGCGGAATTTGCTCGTGAACGAGTAGTTGAGTAGGTCAGCACCACCCGGGCGCATATTCTGGATTAACTAACGGGCGAATCTAGCCTCAGTGCAAAACAAATAGCCGAAGCCAATTAAGCGGCGTCTTAGCTCCGTCATACCTGCATTTGTCTCGTCCCAATTTTCCCCCAACTGACTCGGTTCGGCTAAAACATGACGTTACTCAGGCAAGGTTCGTCCATTGTCGGCGCGATTACCAAGCAAGAGTAGACAAAATGCTTCGGTCGGCCACCACACGTATGCTCATTTCCTTTCTTTTTCGAAGCAAAAATGCACATGAACCACGTTTAAAATATGAACAAGAGAAAATGGCCTAGACATGACCGTTTCAATACACAACGCTATTTACAATAGTGTCTTTTTAGAAATCGCTAGTCCAGTCAATAGTTTGCGGTACTAGCCCTCCAGAATCTCGAATGCTCCACAATATATGGAGCCACAAAAACAAATCAGGCATCTTTGACCACATTCTCAACAAGGCTAGTTTTGCTAGAGGCTCTGCAGAGCGTTAAATATAAACTACATAGTAGAAATTTAGGGGCTATCATTACCTAAGATCTTGTTTTCATGGCCGTGTTTGCATTCTGAAGCCTTGTTCACTGAAGGAAAGGACTTGCAGCTTCAAAATTAACTTGTCACAATCCAATCACACTGTATATATATTTTTAACTCATAACTCTAGAAATATTATTTATACAATTATTCTTTGTTGGCATGTGAAACGTAAATTTTTACGGAATTTTCCGAGTACTCCAACCATCCTCAGAAACTGCTCAGGCAGTGCTGAGGCATTCAGTCGCAACTCAGTCAGGAATCAGGCCAACACAGCATCAGCTCTGAATCTGGTGCAAAATGATTGACGAAAACTGGCTATGGAACTTTTGCTGACGAGATTTGCTCACAAGTATTGACAAAGCCTGGCTTAAGAAATGTCAAAGAAATCGACAAAACTTGGTTAGAGAACCCTCACCCACGAGGTTAACTCAAGAGATTTAATGAAACCTAGCTGAAGAAATGTCTCTTACGGTAAGAATGATTGATGATAATTATGATAATATATGTTTTTATCCCATAGACCGATGTGTTTGCGAATTGTTATTAGGCTCGATTGAGGGCCCCAAAAATAGGAGGTAGGCGGAACACTCAGCTAAGACGCTAATGCAAACTGATGGAAGGCGGAGCCAGTACATAACTTGAGTGGCTATAAAGATGTACAAGAGCAGGTCACATGTTGCTTGAATTTCGCGTCATAATATGAAAAGAAATTGAATTAAGTGATTTGAAGATGTTGAAGCATTCGAAGTCATGTTGATGAAGTAAAACACACTCAATTAGGGTGGTCCGACAATCAAATCCAAGGATGAAAATCCGCCCAATGCGCTACCGCTCGCTTTCCCTATGCTCAGGACCAAATCCGAGTCACCAGACGTGGCAGCATAGAATTGTGACGATGAAGTGTCTCCTTCAAGATGGCATGATAGCGGCTGGCTAAGTTGAAATCCATCGCAGATAATATATTTGAGATGATAATTGGCAATATAAGTGTCGGTTGCAGTGTATATCATGGCGAACCCGGAATCAAAGGCAATATATAGATCGTTTGCCATTAGATAATTTGTTGAATCTTGGAGACTGAATGGGTGGACAGCCACACTAGACGATGGCGACAAAAATTTGACAAGACCCCCGCTAGATCCAACCTGTAACTGGTGGCCGTTGAGATTAGAATTTTGTGAATTGGCGGCGCTGAGGCTGAAACTGGTCGGCAGCGGGGCTATTGTTGTGGAGGTGGTAGTGGTGGTCGTAGGATTGGTAGTTGTAGTGGTGTCAGTGATATCGCTGGTGGTAATAACGGTAGTGGTTGCATCAGCGATAGTGTCGGTAGTATCCGTGATTGTGGTATCAGTGGCGATGCTGATCATGGTGGTAGTCGTATCAGCAGTGGCAGCATCAGTAGTGGTGCTGTCCACGATAGTGGTTTCAGTGGTGCTCTTGGAAGTAGTCTCAGTTTTGGTATTCATAGCCAGTGAGGGGATGGAGCTGCGGCTGGATGGGACGCAAATGCGACCAGAAACGAGTGAAGCTGCAGCGATGGCGCCGAGGCAAATAGGCGAAACACGCATTTTGGTGAGTATGGGATACCACGCAGGTTAGAAATGCAAGCCGTTCACCAAATCACTTGGCAGCTTGGCATCGGAGGGATAAACAATAAAGTAATGGGATAAATACAATTGCTACCCCTGAAAGTGTCAATAATACTTTGGCCTGCTATTTAATAATCAATTTTGCTGACTCGTCAAGCTTAACTTTTACTCTTTTTTCTATCTTTATTTAATTGTCGAAAGCATCGCTCTGTGATTTGGCTCATTTTCTATCAACGGCGCATTGTCTACACGTTGACGATTTGCAGCTAAAGCGATAATCGATCTGTAGCCCCTTGTCCGGTTCTGACCAACAGACGTCCCCAATTTAAAAATTTAGCCACACCGTACAACAGCCAATCATCAGAAAATTTCGAGATCAGTGAGTGGTTCTAGACTCATCGAGGCTTTGTTGTGGGCCTGGAGCCCCCTTTGGTGGGGCGAATCCGCTAGCTGAGCCAGTTCCATGGAACCCTTGTTGAACAGTGCATAATGTATAACTTTATCAAAGTGCAGCATAATTCAACACTGGTCCTTGCTTAGTTTATGAGTGGATGAAGCAAATTCCCGGAGCTGCTCATCTAACCTGTCTGTATTGACAAGTTTCTCAGTCTGCTTGCATGAGATGATTGTAGAGCAGATGACAACTGGATTATAAACTGCATCTAAAAGTCATTTATACCACGGGACCAAACTCCACTGTATCGAACCAGCAATAGTTACCATTGAAACCAGCCTGGTAACCTATAATAACTCCAAGATCCCCAAGATCAATTTGAGATTGCGTAAATCGGCAAGTGGTAGCTACCTGTATCCATGTTCCAACCGAGAAAACCGCTATGTTCTGCCTAGTATAACCGGCAGACCCGCCGTCTCCATAAATGCAAGAAACCCATGCAGCCTGACATGCCACCGTCAGGCCACCTCCCTGTGTATAAAACCATGTCGACAAGGAATAATCAATATCTGGTCTAATCTCAGTGCCGTCGAGATATTGGACGAAATTCCCTACGGCAACTTGGCTCGTAGTCTGGATTTTCAAAGACTGTGGACCATCGTGATAAAATGCACCATCGATCGACACCACAGAATTTCCAAAATTCCATTGGTTGCCTGTTGGAGGTTGATCATCAAAGCCGGCATTTTGCAGGTACTCCACAGTCGCTGGCGAGGTGGATGTGTTTGGGGTTGTCGTCGTTGTGGTGGTGCCTGTGTCTTCACTTGATGTGGTTGCAGGTGTAGACTCTGAAGGGGTGCTTTCCTCACTGGCTGAAGGAGTCTCGGTGGGGAGGCTATTGTCACGTCGGTGGTGTCCGTGGGAGGTAAACCATCAGTGGTGGATGCAGATGATTCTGTTGACGTGAAGTCCTCTGAGACCGTTTCGACGCTGGTTGAAGAACTGGTTGTTGAGGTTTCTGTAAAATCGGTGTTTTCAGTGGGAGCCAACCTGTCGCTGGTTGATGTGGGTGACACTGTCGCCAAAGTGGTCTCAAGGAATGTTTCAATGGCCGTGGAGGATTGAATCACCAAACTTTCTGTGGTCGCTGTCTTCAGAGTTGTTGGTACTCCGCCCAATGTACTGGGAAGTACAATGGTGGATAGACCATATTCCTCAAGTGTGGAAGAAAAGGGTGGTGCAATTGCAAAAGTAAAAACCGAGGATGACAAGTGAGCTTGGATTCTGCACAGCCCAGCTTCGGCGACTATGGCCAAGCATCCTAAGCACGTCACGCCCACATTGAACAGGTGAGAAACCATGCTGAGCAAGATCACAGTAGTGCTTGTAGATAACTTGGATAAAAGCGGTCACCGCAGCTACTTATCATGTTTATCGATTTGGCCACTTCTGTTGGGCCCCTGTCTGCTGTCTCATCCGCGTAAATATTGATTTTATCCCCACTTGGTAAGGTGAGGCTTGTTGTACTTTCGGTAAGTGTATTAGTTGTGGCTGGCTAGGAGGAGGTGGAAGCTGAACCAACAGCATGACACAAGGCCCCACCCCTTTCTTGGATTTGATCTGAAACTATTGAATTATTGAGATTATCACGTACGGAGTCACCATACTGCGTGACTGGGGGTTCTGCGCACTAGCAATAAAATAACCCATAAAGTTTGAGATTAGCTTTCTTGACTAAAATAGTATAAATTGATTAGCTACGATTGGAATATATTTACTACACCATCTATTCTAATCCTTCTTTTCAATACTTTTGCTATTACAATCACCCACAGGAACTTAGTATGTTTTGTCAGCCTTCCAAATCATTCAACGAGCGTGATTGGTTTAGTGGTAAAATTCTCCGTTGCCATCCGAGCAACGTCGGGGAGCCCTGGGTTCGATTCCCAGATCACGCAGCGACAAGGTCTCTTGTTGACTTGTTTTTTTTTGTCCATTTTTACTAAATTCTTTCTAAGTTATGATTAGTATTGGGACTTTTCCAACTGTCCTAGTTGTTATGAGCATTGCATTGCCCCTTGTGAGAAATGGCGTTTTTGTGAATTCAGCTGGAATTGAGATCCAACTGGGACATAACGATAGCCCCAGAGTTACAAACCCCTCTCTGGCCTGAATTTTGTCTTGTCGCTTTATTCCCTTGGTCGAAAATGTTGATCTATACAACTGCTAGTGGTGTAAAGTTCGATACTACTGGTCCAATATTTGTTTTGGTGATGCTCATCACGCTTGGTAGGGTGACCAAACTAGACTGTCCCTGTGGAATTTACACCCATAATTGTCGTGATTATCGCAGAGAAATAATTATTCAGTTACCATGTTTATGGTATTTCAAATATTGGCTGGTTCTACAATTTCCCTAATTGCCGCCACCTCCTCCATTACTCCCAAGTTCAAACTTGCCACTTGTAGGGCTCATGCTCCTGTGGGCGTAGTACGCGCCATCCTCACCTTGAACATAATAGATGCCACCGTCGCTAGCTAGCTCGACGGGTGGTCCCGCTGTCGGCCAAGCTGGCTGCTGGTGTTCATACGAAGTAGCCGTCATTGTTGGAGACGACACATGGGTGCCGTCCCAGCCACCTTGCACTAGCGTCTGCCCTGTTGGGCTCGTTGGATGATTGTACTGTTGTGTCATTGGCATCTCGCTCACAGGCGGGGGTGCTGGCTGCGGTGGTATTAATTCATTGGTAGAATTCCTCCTTCGCCGAAGGAAGAAGAAGATGCAGGCCCCTACTACGAGTATAAACGCCAGGACACAACCAACAACAATTCCCGCAATGGAACCGGAGCTTAGATGGTGAGATGGAGTGCTCGATTGCGAGGCTGTTGAAGTGGAGGTTGTGACGGGAATGGAGCGTGTCGGCGTTCTCGTGCCCAGTGTCGCCTTGCGCGTCATTAGCACGGACAGGTCTGGAGCGTCGAAGCCGGTGGTTGGTGCCGTCTTCCTTGCGCCACCAGTGTTTTGTCCCCCCACAACAGTCAGGATATCAGTCGGGACAGCGTATGTCGTCAGGTTGGGCTGGTACAGGGCCCATATGGCGTTGTCAGGATCCTGCTCTCCAAGGTTCATATTGTGTGTCCCATAGACACTGTCGGCATCGCACATAAATGTCGTGTCGTTCGAATACTCGCCGCCAATAACTAACATCTGAGCGTTGTCGATAACGTTGCAGGTCATCATGCTTTTAGGATAGGGCCCGGAAACATTGCTGTGAGGTGGGTATGGACCGCGAATCCACTCGAAGCTGGGGATAGTAAGGATATAAATATCGTCGTACCCGGTTGTTGCGGGAGGGAATCCGCCGCCACCGTAAATGTATCTCGGAGCACGTTAGCTTATTTCTCTCGCCATCTTTGAAGGAATCACAAACATATTATAGCTCGATTGATCTTGTGCCCACGTTGCGCCGCCACAAAATCGTCTCCTATCATTTGGCGTATTGCCAGACGTCTTTTGGGTATACCACTTTGTGTTGGCGACGTCATAAAGGAAGATCTTGTCCAGCGGTTGCGGTGTTAGAGTCCCATTGCCATAGAGGTCCTGGCTGCCACCAAAGTAAACCAACATGCCTGCGTCTCCAATCGGGATAAAAGACATCGAGCCATCAGCCCTCGCAATGTCGTCTGGCCCTGTGAGGTTACTCCAAGAATTTGCGTCCATGTCGTACCTTAGCAAGCTATTTGTGGCCTGAGCCGGACCCTTCCAGTTTGGAATAGACGCGTTACTTTGCCACCCGCCATAGTAATATGCCTCCCCTCGCAATGGGATTGACACCCCCGCTCCATAGCTTGCTGTGTTGATTTGTCCGGCGCCTGTTGGAGGACCAAAGGATACCCAATCATTGTATATAATATCGTAACTGTAAAGGATGAACTCAGATGGCGAAGTACCATAATATTCTCCGCCATAAAGATACAATCGCTTGTTTACTGAATCTTCCCATAGGATGCCCCCGTTGACGCTTGGAATTGTCCCGTTCTTGGAAAGGTTCGCATAGAGTGGAGGCATTCCATTTGACACATTATCCAGGTCGTTGTACAACAAAAATGTATCTGTATTCTTGTTGGCATCTTATCAACATGCAAGGTGGTATAGGAGCCTACTTGTCAAATTCTGAGATGTTGAGCTAAAGGGTTTGTAGTTAAGCAAGCCCCCGTCAATGTACAGTTTCTCATCCACCACTGCTGATTGATGCCCCCATCTCCGGCAAAAGTCCTTGAGGGGGTCATTCTGGGCAACGACTGCGCCTGCGAGGTACCAGGCCAAAAGACAAATATTTCGATGAGATGATGCTGGCCACAGTGATGGGTCCATGACACTGGAAATTGGAGAGATTGAACGAGTATATGGGTGATTCAAAAGGTAAATATCGTGGTGGGCTCATAAGCGACCCCCAAAACAGTCCCAGCTTCCCTTCTTAATATCAATAGGGCTGCAGATGTGTTGATTGGATCCCGGAATTGCGGCACTATAGCAAAAGCTTATTCTTAGCCTCCAGGGCTGAGCTGCAACCTTCATAGCCTCACTCAGCCCAAGAGGCGCATGGTGGAAGATTTATGGGCTGGATACCCCGCAAAAGACCACGGGCGAGACTCAGCCCAGACTGGCACATATGTACAATAAACGTGAGGGAGATTGGAATGTTGCGACAAGTAATTACTCGTGTGAGGATTCATATTTCAGCGGAAAGCTACGCCGTGCTACAGTAAAGCAAAATATCTTTCCCGAATATTCATCAGATATTTAACGATGAGGCTTGAAGCCTATTCTTATCCCGGCCTAGTTGAATAAATTTGACTGGAAAACGTTGCGCAAGCTCTCCGCGGGCGTTTATCCCCAATCTCAAAAGGGGAAAGCATGAATATTTTCAGCGAATAGCCTGAGTGTCTTTTTCTCAGCTTCGTATCTTGGCTTTTACGCTGCCGAAGTGCCGAGTGGCGTTCTGCAGCCAAGAAATCATCATTCTGACACAACAGGGCCAGTTAGTGCAAGCCCAGGTCTATTCACGACAATGAACAAGGGAAATTTCTGGATTTTGCCAAGAAAAATAAATACTGTCTGGATGCCCTGCTACGACTTCTTAATACCTGTGTAAAGTGTTGTGATGGGATCACTTTTATGGCCACGTAACAAGGGCAATACAGGTACTAAGACCTCGGCAACAAATTTGACCATCATGCGGCACAAGAAAAAGTACTACGGCAAGAGGCGTAGAACCTTTGTCACCTGCAGCTACGGGCACGTGAATAAAAGTACCACCAATAGGTTTAGGGTGGCTCTCCCATCAATACAACGACCAGATCATGAGCTCTAACAATTATCCCACCTTGCCCCCAGAGGACGGAAAACGACCGAAGTCTTGTTGATGCGAGAAAACTTTCCAATTGTCTTCCTGCGGGAATAAATATACTTTGCTCAAGCTACATATAAAAGCTTAAATTTAACATTCTGATATCAAAAGGATAAAACTGATATGAAATACCACCATCAATCTAAGGTGTTTCTTCGAATGTTTTGAAAATATTCTTTACCAAATAGTTTCATATTTGCATCTAGCAAAACTTATACGCGCATTTGCGCACACCCGATAACTTCATTTGAAAGAGTACGAACCAACCCAACATCAAGTTCTGCTGCAAACTCTGCAAGACGGTGGTGAATAACTTCACTTCGTATTTTCACATCTCTTTAATTTTTTTTATTAATTATTTATTTTTGTAATAACTCCGACTAGATGACGCTGTACAATTATCTGGGTTGATATGAATTAGGATGAGTGTTTCGCATCCTCCAAAACACTAACCGAACCCCCATTGACGTGACCCACATTCTCGTCTTGGCTCAATGTGGCCTTCTCTTCTCCGCTTATTCCTGTTTCCTTTGAAGTTTCAGTCGTTCCCTTAGGCAACATCGCTGCCTGGATGTGGTTCGTCATGTAAGCCGTTGGATCCTCAACAAAGACGGCGCAGATTAGGGCAATGACGCCGAACGGGATCGTGATATAGAAGACAAATTGGAATGCTCGTCCGTATGCTGTTCGGACTGCATGGCGAAGTGCATCTCGGATGGCTGGGGTCATTCCCTGGATACCATCCAGCACACCAGGAACGCCAAGATTGTATTGGATAGTGGCAGGAATAATCGCTCCCAGGTCATCAGCGCTCAACCCATTGCTCAATGCCGCGCTCGCTATTTCCTCTCCCGAATAGCTGTTGAATTTATCTTGGAAGATTGTGTTGAAAATAGCATTTCCTACCGCACCACCGGCAGATCGGAAAGTTCCCACCAGACCCATGGCGACGCCCAAGTGAGAGTGTGGCACGTGCAAGCTTGAGATGGCATAGGACAAGATAGTGACGAGAAGGAACATGGGTACACCAAATCCTGGCACGAACGCCCAAGCCCATTTGTGGTTTGGGTTGACAGTTGCTGCACCAGCACCGATAAAGATGGTCTGGAGTGCCATGCCGACGACCATCTGCCACTTGATGTAGCCGACTCTGTGGGAAAACATGGGCACCAAGACGCCAGTGAGACCAGAGATAAGATCCTTTGGCAGTGAAATGATACCAATATCCACACCATCAGTGGTGAACATGTACATTGTACCTTGGGGCAGAAGAGCAGCCATCGCATGGAAATTCATGCCAGAGACGAACAAAACAACCAGCAATAGAACATATCCGCGAATCATTTTGAGAAGAGTTGGAGGGAACATTGGTTCCTTTGGAATGTATGCGTCGTAAACGAATGCACTGATGACGACGAGAATGCCGAGGGCGATAGGGACAATGGCTCCGGCACTCTTCCATGGATACGCCTCGCTGCCGCCCCAAGTGAGGCCGACCAGGCACGTGGCAAGCCCACCAATGAAAAGAAACAGGCCAATCCAGTCGATGTCCTTGAATTGTTGCCATCGCGACTTGTCGAAATCACCACGAGGGTGCGGTGTAGGCCAATAGAAGAGTGCAGTGCCGATAAAGCCAATGATTTCAACGATGATTCCCATGTAGAATAACCATCTCCAGGTCGCGTACTCGTACAGTGCATTTGCAAGCAGAGTAGTAATCATGCCCCTATAAAAGGGTTAGTCTATGCTTCTGAATAGAGCATATCCGGGCAACCTCACCATGGAATTGTGATACCTCCCTCCAAGATGCCCAAACCAAGTGATCGCCATTTGTTCGGCAGCATCTCGGGCACGCCTGCATATGAAACAAAGATCATTCCCGTACCAAGACCAATCAGCGTTTCGGCGGTGATCAGACTTTCGATATTTTGTGCAGTTCCTCCCACAATGTTTCCAATGACGACAATGATTTGACCAGCGAGGATAAGATTTCGGCGGCCAAACACATCACTCAGAGGTCCTCCAAGCGAGAAGGAGCAGGCTGTGGCAAGCGACCATGCTCCAATTACCCAAGCAAGCTTGCTTTCTCCTCCAAGTTCGTTTGTTATTTGAACGACGATCGCAGCGACTGAAGTAAACGGGGTGCCGACGGCAGGACCAAAGGATAAGGCCATGGACTTGAGGTCATGTTAGCTCCAAGTGACGAGCACCAATGCCACAGCTGTTCCTTACAAAGATAGCTATCCAGACTCGTGCGCCAACATGCGCTTCGGGGGGGTTGTCTTCGATAGCTGCGCGGTGAGGATCTTCCTCGCCATCGAGAGCTCCCTGGGCGTCATGCCCCGGATGATTGCTGATTTCATCGTGGTCGGCCATTGTGATACTAGTAAAAACGGAAGCCAAAAGCACTGGAATTACTAGTTCCTCCCTCAACTAGCACACCAGCGTCCCTTTTATAACACGTCACCCTGGTCACATCGCCGGCCCTAGATCGATTCAAGGTTTGCCCCACGATTTCACGAACCATGGGGTAAATGCACGGCCCCAAGGCCTCGGCCTCTGGGGCCCCGCATTCTCTTTCCTCGTCGTCGGTTGTTGATGTGAAGTATCCCGAGGAAAATATACCGGCAGTTGCATTAAGTTTGTGCTAAACTCAGCTAGGTAATAAAGGATGCGCAAGCTACAACCGGTGTACGCGGGGAACGGCTAAAACCCACCTCCACGGATTCTTTAGGCATAGCCTGGATAAGGGAAACGTACCAGGTCTCAGCATGTGATAGGCTAATCCTATGCTAGTTCCCTAGTCTGTAATTTCAAAGCGACTAGATAATCAAACTGAGACTGAAACGTCAAAATCGGCCTTTTCCCTGCATCGTATGTCGCGTAATCCAAGATGTATCTCTGGCATCATATTGTAGACAATCGCATCAGGGATCTACATAGCCGATATTACCTACTTGATCAAATTTATGATAAGCGTCGGCCCTTTGCAGGTAGAATTCTCTTGATGCGCAATCGGGATTTACAAGGACTCCGGGGTCAAGATTCGGAGATGTGGGGCCCGAAGAGGCCCCACATGACTTCAACGTCGGGGACGTTACAAAATATGGTTGGAGGGGATGCGTCGTTACGATTATCTAGGGTAGATTGAAGGGGTTTAATCATTCCTATTATTTACTACGGACTCCTTTTTACTATGGAGATGAATGAGAAGCGCGCATCGAAATAGAGCATAGATGTTGATCGAATTAAAAATTGATAGAGTTTGTTGGAAATCGAGACCGCCCCGTTGACCCATCAAATACGCAAATGACATCTTTTCAATGATTATCCAAGACAATTCTTTATGTAGGCAGCTACTTCAGTGGTTCTAATACGACCTAGATCCAAAAAACTATTTATTAATCCAATGATGAAAACTCGACGAGTTGGAGAAGCGGCCCCACATGACACCGAACGGACTCGGTGAATCGGCCATGTCCCACATCCACATCTCAAGGCGGCACTCATTACTCTTGTAATGGAGCCTAACCTTCCAATATAATAAAATTGATTAGTCTATAGGGTACAGGTATCATTCTTGAATTAGTCAACCACCATGGATTGGTAAGAAAAGTCAAAATTAGCAGAGATGCAACTATCGCAATAGCCTCGGCGCGAAGGGAGAAAGTCTCAGGGCCCCACATGCATAAAAAACATGCCACTAGCAGATTGCGTGTTACATTAGCAGTGTTATCTTACATCGTGAAGGTTTCACGGATACCAATCTCAAGAAAATCCAATTGGTAAAAATATTCATAGTCAGGAAATATCTATAAAATCTAAACAAAAAGCAATCCATGTAGTACATATTCCACAACAGCGCAGCTGTATGGAATCATGACTGGAGTATGCGAGGTATCATCAAACTATCATCCAATACAACACCCAAAGCCGAACCATTTAGTTACTCCACATATACAGCGTGACATCTCAAGGCAGATGATGGTCTTGGGAACCATGAGGCCAGTGGCCATGATAGTCTGGTCTCGGTGTTGGAGCTGTAGCGAGAAATCCTGACAACCCCATAAACTCCATAGTAGCCACGGAGGCCATATTGGCAAGCTCGCCATTGCTGAATTGTGCCTGTGGCGGGTATGACCAATTTTCGAAATCTCCGGTCATTCCAGGGTCAGCGTATACAACTGGGACATGGGGGCGTTTGGCTGCCGCTGGGGCTTCCTCTTGAGGATCCACTGTAAGACTCCTCTTCAGCGGTTGAGAGGCTGTGTCGCTTTGGATGGATGTGACTGGAGTGGGAATGTCTGTCTCATACTGACGACGATCCTGTTGGCTGCCGGGTGCACTACGGTCTATGTTGACGAAGGCTCTCAGCTCAGGATACTCCAGACAGAATTTTTCTTCTGTACTGAAATACTCAAGGTTCTCGATTACGCCCTGGTAGGAAGCGTCAAGTTCCAGGTCCGACATGTCTGGTTTGAGCTTAATTAACGGTCGGTCATCTGCAATCGGACCAGAAATGTCAAAGGTTTGCATCAAACTTATTAAGAGGTCTCTTGCGTTGTACTTTTGCCAGTTGTGGGATAAATATTCCCTCAGTTGCGGCCTTGAACAAGTTAGCACCGCCACGGCGAACGTATTGGTTTTGACTGGCTTAGCCACTCACCAAACTAAGAAATCTACATAGGCAGGGTGGTTTGAAGTAAACTGTGCAGGGCGAGGTCGCTGCCAAGGTAAAAGATTAGAAAAGTTTTCCAGTGTCGGAAAAGTGAGGAACTGCACACGGTTAGCTGTTAAAGTCTCCATCTGTTAGCAGCCGAAGAGCCTACCAAGAAATATCGGTATTGCGCCCAGAATATGGCAGTATACTCCTTATCGGACTTGAAACAACTCCGCCATCGACGGATGTTCTCACACGCGCAAATGGCCGCTGCGCGCCGTTGACGTTCTGCTTCTCCTGGGATTTTCTGGTTGGCCGCATCAGGCGACGACGCTGATTCTCTGGATTTCGCGATGCATTCAGGGCCGTCATAGAGAAGACGTTCCAGGATATCCTGAAATATGGTGTTGGAAAGGGCGGCTTTCTCAAGGTCACCTGACAAAGTCAGTCAGTCATGTGGGGCTTTGAAGGACGACGAGGGCATCATCTAACTTGAGAAAATGTATCGAGGGTTGCTCGTGATGGGCATGTGCTGTATGATAAGGTCAAAGCCGGGATTGCCTTTGTGGTGGACCACCTTCAAGTTTGTGATTGAATTGATGACATCCATTGGTCGCGGCTCTGAAGAATAGTGGCTGGGTGTGGCGAGTGGAGAAAAGGAAAATGTTTGGTGAAGAAAGGAACAAGATGGAGGTGTGAAGTTGAAAGCCAAGAGTTCATGCGGTACTTCGGGCTTGCATGGCTCGTGTTGTGCTCGTGGTGCTAGTGGTTGTATTTGTATTTGTGTTGAGCCGTCATTGTTGCTGTGACGGTGGTGGTGAAGGGTTTGGTGGTGGTGGAGCGAGAGGTGATGTCTCGTCGTCGCTATCCAAGCACTCTTGGCCGGCCTGGACGATGCTCTGGAGCCGAGACTTGTAAAAGTCGACTTTGGCCTGCAGACGCGCATTTTCATCAATCAGGCGGTTGATCAAGGTGCCGTGGTCGCCATCCAGCGCAAGGCGCAGGCGATGCTCCAGCTCAGCGACAACCTCCTTTGAGCGCTGGCGGGACTTCTTGCGGCTGACGCGGTCCAAGGTGCGCTTGCGCTCAAGCTGCTCCTCAGTGAAGCGATCCTTCCAATTGCCGGCAGCGCTGGCCATTTCCGGACACGTCCTATACGTACGTAGCACGCGAAAGCGAGCGCGGTTGGGCTGACTGACTGGGGGCAGGGCAAAGGACGGGACGTAGGAATGAGGGCCGAATAGAACAGTTAGCGAGTTACCTTTCACTCCTCACTTCACTGGGGGGAAAAGAACGTGTCGGGGGTGGTGTCCACAAATACAAATTTGGCGCTACGGCACCACGCCCGATGTGCTATAGCCTGAGAATAATGCGAATATTATGCGCCGCAGGTCTGGCCCGTGCACAGAATCCGTATTAAAGTGATACTTGCTAGTTAAATTAAAAGAGGCAATTGTCAGAATTAGGAAAATAAATTCCGGGCGACGAAGTGTGAGCATAGACCACGCACAACCCAAGCAAAGACCGCGTCTCGTTCCACCAACAAGGTCCCATCAGTGAGTCATTTATCTATATTGTGTGGGGGATATATATCCTTGGTGGGTAAAGCCAAATCGAGTGTCTTCATCCCAAATCCGGGGAAATTGGTCTGGGGGGGGGCCATGGGAATTGATGTATGTAAATCCAAATGCATCATCGTTTGGGCTAGCTCCATCCTTGCGGACTTTCAAAAATGGGTAATATTCCTACCGAATATCCGGGAACCATGTCGGCCTGCCCTGAGGAGCTCGCATTGTTCGCGTTCCTGTATACGAGAACGAACGACAGCGGCCCGCTCCCGAGCCGGCCATCTTCCCCGTTGCGCTAAAATATTCTGGCTAAACAAGATATCCGGATGCGTGCAGCAAATAGTCCGAAAATAAAAAAAACCTAAGCTATCCAAAATCGTACCCTTTCAATCACTAAACTAGCGCGGATATATATATGTGCATGTGCGTGTTGTGGTGTGTTAGGTTGCGTCCCGTTGTGTTGCCTACTCCTTCTGAAAGAACCCTTGATTTGCCCAGCGACACCTCTCAATCGTTATTGTTGCCAGAGAAGCAAGCTGTGACTGCAGTGGGCTGATCTTCTTATCCTTGTAGTACTTGTCCCCCGACTTGTCGTTTGCAAAGCGTTCCACAACCCAGTACTTCTCTCCACCCTTGAGGCCTTCGTTGACCCAGAATGTTAGGGCGCCAGCCTTCTTTGCTATCTCGCCAAGCTGCACGAGGCAGTTCGTCACCTCCGCGCGCTTGCCGGGATGAGGCGTAATGTAGGAGATTATGGATAGCTGCTTCTCGTCCAGCTTTGGCGTACCAAGGAAATTAGCAATCTGCCGGGCTGGTGCCAGGTAGTCAATATCGATTCCTTCAGGCTTGAAGGCTCGACCAGAGATTGGCGGTAGTCCTCTTCTGCGGCGGGCCAACTCATCCAAGTCCATGGAGACGCCGTATTGCTCAATACGCCGGAATGTGACAACTTTGTATAGGGAAAAAAAGATAAAAGTTAGTGAATGATCTGAATCTAATCAGGCCATGAATGCCGCAAAAATGTCTCTTGTCTCACATGCTAAATCGCTAGTTGCATGTAATTCCATGCCCTCTAGATCAGTGTACAGATCAATGAGGCGGATCTCATTCTCATTATTCTCAGGGTACAGCCAGTAATGGCATCTAATGATGAAAAAAGCACTGTCAGATTCCAAGCCCAAAAGAAGAAAATATTGATTTCACATCAAGAGAGGCTTGCTGCTCCGGTTCGTTCATACCGTGTCTTGTCCTCGTCCTTCCAAACAGATCTAGACAAGGCGGCAAACTCATCCCTTAGAGGTTCCCGATATCCCGGAATGGGCTTTAGGTACAGAAACATAACAGGGCCGAGTTTGTTAGGGTCCAGCATTGTGATTGGCCAGCCGGGGGATTCTTGCTGGTTTCGGGGGGGAAGGGGGGGGAATTATTGGGGAGGTTCCGTCTGGGCCTGGGATCCAGGTGTTTTTTTTTTCTTTTTGAGATGCAACGATATAGTCGGTAAATAGGGATTTTAAAAATTGCGCAGGTGTAAAACAAAAAATTTCTCGTTGGTTGACTTGGTTGACTCTTTAAGATTTCGCTAAGAGCCTGAGTCCACATAACGCGCATGGGCGATATGAGGCACTAGCAGGGGACGAGGTGGGCCAAAACGGTCGCCGTCACTGCTGCTGGGCAATCGAGCATCACGAACTAGCCCGAATGGCGTGGGCATTGGCGAGGCACGCGGCTTAAACGGGCAATACAAGGACGGCCTATTCTACACAATAGGCCTTCTCCGAGCAGAACCTAAAACACGGCCCGAGCAAGGCTTATGCATATGCATCCTAAATCACATTTGGGAGAGACTACGGAGTGTGTCCCGATATCCTGGCTGTCAGTCAACACACACATATCACTTCCTGCCTGTCGCCTGACCTGTCGCCCAGCTAAGGTTAAGTTGCAAATCCTATTGATGACAGCAAAGCCTATTGCGGCTTTGAGCGCGGGCCCGGGTTGCTCAAAATGGCCGAGGCTCGTTGTGGATCTCCAAACGTCATCAAACCCCTCCAGCCCCCCGGCGAACTCTAAGCACGTGTGGCCCCTGGTACGGCGTTTGCATGTTTAATTCCATCCTACTCAACAATCTCCCCTCCACCCACCGGTGGCAACATGCCACAAGATTGCAAGGCGTGCAAGGCAACGCAAGGCGTGGTGGGTAGGGTAGGGTAGGCCAGCCCCCCCGGCCTTCTCAGCATGGACTAACCGGAGCCTACTGATTGGCTATCTGCACGGCTCCCGCCATTATGGAGTCGATATCGTCTCCATGCAATTGCTTCAGTGTTGGTGTTACCGAAAACACGTGGTCACCGCGATCCGTCATTTACGCGGACCAGCCTATTGGATCACGATGAACATGAGGAGTTCCCGGAAACGGGTGGAGAGCTCGGCCCATTAGTTGACATTGCCCACACAGCATCTCTCCGCGGTAACCTATTTGAACCCTGAGATGCCCACACTTTGCCGACGTGGTTCCGTCTCCGCGGGGCTAACAAATTCACCTCCACGCGGATGCAATGCCATTATGTATGCATCACAAAAGCTCCGTCGATATCATCATGGTTGGTTGCACTCAAAGGATCGATTGTGGATCTGCAGGGTATGCCGGCTGACATAATGGATCAAGAGATATCACCTCAACTCGCTAATTCACTTGGATGAACCCCCATGCCGCCCCATAAAACCTCGTTTAGTTCCCGATATAATCAAGCCTAAGAATCGAACGAGCTGTCACATTAGGCCGTAAAACATTATGGGCTAAAAGATCCCCATTTTCTCCAATATTTAGTCCATAGTAGCTGTGTCAGATTTTTCTGAGAGCCTCTCCCGCAAGGGTTACATTTGCAATCACGCCGCCAGTCGCTTTTACTAGAGGAATAATGGGTCTCGATCCTCCAACCACCCTCTAGCTTTTTTAACATGGGTAGCTAATAACATGTCCACCTATCATCTTCAACGTACGAGGAATCAATGAAACGGATACAGATTGCATCCGTCACCCCACTTAGCTCGCTACACCTCTTGCCAAAACTAACTATGTATTCAAGAACAACAAGTCCCGAGAAACTTGTTTTTATGTGTGATTTCTCTAGTGAGTGATGCAGCTACTCAACCCCAGTTACGGCTGTGACGGCATAAATGCTAGTCCAATCAGACTAACGAATTCAATAGCTGAGTCATCGGCAATTTGGCAAGAATGGACATATAACCCTGACTCTGCCCATTTTAGGATTTTTGACTATTCGATCATCTCTTTAATATTTAGCCTTTTCTAGTAAAAGATCCGCCATGTATGCAGGACTGCGAGTTTAATCGTATAAAGCCAAGTTCAGCCACCTAGGAAACGGTAGTTGACTGCGAAAAAGACTATCCAACATTTTCTAGTCTCACTTCTTTAAGATTTTGGCCATTTCTTCGTCCCCTTGTTCCTCGGCTTTTTCAAGTAGCATGTCGGCCACGTACCCGGGCACATCGGCCCCGAATCGAATAAACCACTTGGCGATTTCCAATTTGCCACTATACGCCACCGAAAACAACAGCGATGCCCCCTTCTCTGGCTCCGCCTCGGGTAGTGCTCCGGCCCCGAGGAGTTTCCACAATATTTCCATGTTGTTGTGGTAGACGGCTTCGAATAGCACCGTCCTCCCGAGATTTGTTTTAATCGAAGCATCTGCCTTGTACTCGAGCAGGACTCTGACTGCTTCCAGATTGCCCGTTTCTGCTGCCAAATAGAGTGGTGTTTTGCCCTCACCATCTTGAACATTGGGGTCCGCTCTAGCTTGAAGGAGCTCTTCAACCACGTCCAGGCAACGCTTCGTTACCGCGATGTGCAGTGCCGTACAACCATCTTCATTCTGTGGCGAAGTATCGGCACCGTGGGTAAGGAGAAGTCCAGTCATCTCAACAGGACCCTTTGCTGCCTCGTGGATTGGAAACATTCCATCTTCATCTGCGATGTTAGGCTCAGCCCCGTGATCAAGAAGTAGCCTAACCGTCGCGGTATGACCCCCCTTTGCTGCATAGTGGATTGGTGTTGCGAGATATTTGTCTTGGGGCGAAACAGCAACGCCGTGTTTGATGAGTAATTCAGCAATGTCCGTGTGGCCCTCGGATGCTGCTCTGTGGATTGGCAACCAGCCATTCATATCATTGGTTGCAAAATCCGGACGGCTTTCAAAGAGCTCCACGAAGGCTTCCATGTAACCCATATCCACTACTGAATTGAACAAACTTGTTTCGAATTCACTGGAGTCCTTGAAGTTTGCCCTGTTCTTGGTCAAATACTGGATGACTTCAATACGTCCAAAATGGGCTGCTGCATCGATTGCCGTATCTTCGTTCTCGTCTTCCACCATCACATCTGCCCCATTATCAATAAGCAATTTGAATAGGTGTGGATGCCCGATGCTCCCCGCCAGCTGGATCAAAGACTGGCCACTTCCATCTTGAAGCTTGGCATCGTCCCCATTTTCAAGGAGCAACTTGACCACCTCTGTATGACCGTTGGCTGTTGCTGCAAAAATAGGTGTCCAGCTATCTTCTTGTCCCCGCCAGCCTTCGTTTGTCAAGACCCATCCGATAGCACTCGGCTCCTTGATGTCAGCTCCACTGTGGAGGAGACGCTGTACCTCATCCAGATCCCCGTCCCGCGCGGCTCTGAATAATGGAGTGAGCTCGATTAGACTAGGCACTACCATATCGATACCAATGGTGTTGGATTCTATCATCGCATCGACAAACCCAGCACCAATTATATCATCAATGCCATCTTGATTATCCTCGTGCGTATCTGAGGACTCAGTTCCTTCGCTATTGGGAATTGGCTCAACTGTATGCTTATAATCTTCCGCGAATTGGTATTGGTACTGTATCTGGGTGCGGAAAGAGGTGACGGGTTGTTCATTTGGCCTTTGGGTATGCGATTCTGAAAAGCGGTCGTTTGTTATTTCATCCGACCAGGCGGCTGAAGGCGGACGCTGGAGTAATTCCGTTGTTAGTCCCACATCACCTCCGATAGAACTTCGCCGAGATGATGAAGCCGAGGAACTATCGCACATTAGCTGTCTCTCCAAAACATCAACCCAAGATTCAAACTTACTCGCTGAGGTCGGGAATCGCCGGTGCACTAGGAATCAAGGAAAGTACCCATGAATGGCCCATGGCTTTGTTGCAGTCTGGTCGCTCTTCGGGGTTTGGTCTTATCAGAGAACGAATAAACTCCTGGCCATTGGAGCTGACGTTGCAATCGTCCAGTGAGCCACGTGGAAACAGTCTATCCGGGCTTGCTTCGTACTGAAAAGCAAATCGACGGCTCTGAAACAAACGTGTCTTGGTCAAAATGAAGAAAGTCATGACGCCCAGTGCCCACATGTCTGCTGCTTGGTGGTCTACTTGCGGAACGCTGTGCTGCTCAAACAGCTCCGGTGCCATGTACTCCTCAGTGCCAATTACGGTGCTGCCACCGGCAACGTCTACCCCAAGTCTCTTGCTAATTCCGAAATCTGCCAGCTTGACCCACCACGAGCCGGGCTGTTCGGATGTGGGGGATTGGTGGATCAAGATATTCTAAAAGCAAGCATAATTAGACCAGGCAATAAACAAAATTCGCAGTGCATTTACCTGAGGCTTAATATCTCGATGCGCAAATCCCTCTCCGTGCATTACTGACAGAGCGCGTAGCAATTGGCTAGTTATTTGGCAAGAGTCCTCCTCTGTGAATGCCGGGTGGTTGTTAAGATGGGTTTGCAAATCACCTGCAGGATAATACTCCATGGCAATGCACAGCGATTCATCTGTCTCATACCAACCCAGGGATTTGACAAAATGCTTCGAATACTAGTTGATGATGAATTTTAGCGGGAAATCTTCTTGTATCTTATCAAGAAGCTTGTACCTTGTCGTGAGAAAACTTAATCATGGTTTCAAGCTCTCGAATATAACGCCTTCTTGTGCCACCATCCTGGAGCGGTATCATCTTGACAGCGCGCACCGAATAGTTCCTCCCGCCACTAATACATTTTTGTAAAACCACCTGGCCCTGGCCGCCGCGACCTATTGCCCGCTTATCGCTTTGCCAATACTCCAGGCGGTGCGGCGTTGAGGGGGGCGCATCCGGGTCATCGTGGACATGGATCGTGTAGCGCTTGCGGAACCGCGTCTCAAGCCGAAAGTCACGCAGCAAGTCGGACAGACTGCCGTCCATCGCTGCAGATAGCTACACGGATGCGCGGATTTATGCTTATGCGGGGGAGCCAATTACCGCAACATGAGGCGTCAGGCTGCACCAAAATCTCACAGCCTCGCGCGCCAAGGATTTACGTAAATCCGCCATTATCCCAAGCCAAGGCCCAGCTGAGCCTAAGAGTCTGGGAGCTCGCAGAGGCGCCCCGCATGGCTATGCAGAGATCAGATAAGCCTCATGTGGGGAAACAAGGGTCGTCCAGGAACGCGGCGGAATGAGTGCAGTCGACGACGGGGTCAGTCCAGTCGGGCTCACGTGCCATATGCAGATCATCGTGAACGAGCAGCTAGCTATCTACAGGTGATGGAAAGAAAAATGAGATGTTGTCGGCCTGGTAAACTACATCAATTCTCATTACGTTTTCCCCCAAATAAAAACCCTAACCCTAGCCCCCTAATCCTGGTCACATGGATAGAGGAGGCTTCTCGTTCAGTAGGGTCTAGAAGCCAGAAAATAAGGCTCTAACCACTGCCGTTCATGTTTTTTTTCAATTGAACTAATAGCCCCGGGCAACTACTACAATGGTAGCGTGTCTTAGCAGCCCCAGTCCAGCCCGACTGTGAGCTCTTTGGCGGCTCTGCACATTGCACTAACTCTGTTTCCAGTATAGCGGCAAATTGGCAAAAGAGAAAAACAACAAAAAGTCGCAACAGGTGAAGGGTGGCAAGCATTTATCCCCACCAATAGCAGTCCACGGTATAAATTTTCAACCAAATTTTTTTTCTCGTCCAGAGAACAAGCAACAGCAACACCACGTTACACTGCTATCACATCAACTCCGGAACTGGCCTTGTTCAGCGAGATGAGTAAACCTTCCATAGCCTCAATTGAGAGTAGCCTGGCGCTACACTAAGCACAAAAGCGTCGATCCCCGCGCCGACCCGTAACACTTGCAAAACATTCCAAAGGTAATTTGAAGACGGACTGGGTAATGACCTCCCCATGACGTCAATACAGCTGACTTCCCCGCCACGCATCCTCATGATCCATCCATTAGCAAACTTGTACAGTAGCACATTTTGGACCCTTAATCCACATCTCATCCTCCCTTTCTCTCTCTCTCATCTCACTCACACTTGACTCGTTCACCAACCACCGTCCATCCAATTCAACAGCCCGTGTCACATCGTCCATCAACCTCAATCACCACCATGTCTACTCCCGCCCCCATCCCCACGTCCACCTCGGTCCTCGAGTCTGCCGTCATCCGAGCTCCCCTCTCCCACGTCTGGCACCACATCAAGCTGCAGGATTTTTCCAATTTCTGGTCTGCCCTGAGCAAGTCGGAGTGGGTCAAGGGCACGAGCCCCGACACTGACATCGTCAAGTGGACCTTCAAGGACGGAACCGTCGTTGATGTGAAGCAGGAGGAGCACAGTGTAAGGACTCTAGCTGCGGTTTGGCAGAAAGGCGCCGCCTAGAGACAGTTGCAGTGCTAATCATGACATCTCGCAGTCCATCAACCACTACATCACCTACAGTGTCATCACCTCGCAGCCTGAGCTCACCTACACCAGCGCCATGAGCACCATCCGCTGCTACGCCGTCACCTCTGGAGAGCTTGAGGGCAGCACCTTTGTCGAGTGGAGCGCCACCTTCTCCAGCGACGCCGATGCTGGTATGTTGCAATCGTGATTATTCTGGTTTTGGCGCGACTTTCATTACTAACTCGCTGTTTGCAGGTGTCATCCAAGACGCCAAGTTCAAGCGCATTGAGGCCCTTGCTGACCTTGGTCGCGCTGCCACCAAAAAGAACTAAGCAAATACCAGAGGTATAGTCGAAATGAAATCGTCGTGGATAACCCAGCATAGCATTTCATCACGAGACTTGACACTCGCATCACTCCATTGATGTCATAAAAAGTGCAGCGAATCCAAAGATTTGAGAGAGAAAAAAAATGGTGAAGGAATTTTGGATATTTTACAATACTAAAATTGGATTAAACATGTCACTTACAGTACCCAACTATGTACAAGAAAAAATATACCATTGGTTTAAGCCTGAGAGGCTGGTTGAAAGTTGAGCATCCCTCGCAGGTTGATCATGAATGTTACGTGACCCACATTTCAATTCAATGCGCCCAAGGGACCAAGTCATTCAAGTTTCATTCGGATGATTTGGCAAAGTATCATGTAGAATCCCCAACCGTGAGGTTCTCAACTGTAGTATTTTCTATATCTAATAGCATAGCAATCCAGGGTGTGCTCATCCCGCAAGATGCGGCATCGTCAGGCTATATACAGTCCTCTCATTTATAATACACACGTATACATTTCATATTTTCTCATTCCATCACATCAAATCAACCATTCGCTAATTGACCCAGCAATTAGGCAGAGGCTGCAGTACCGTTCACATAGAGCGTGTACGAGCCCTGAGAAACATTCTCCAGGCTGCCCTTGAAAGCCGTGATGTAGCTATCGGCGCTGAGGGTCCAGTTACTCGTCGAGTCAATGTTGATTACAAGGCCATCTGCCTTGGTACCATCAGGGTTTGCGGCGCCCTTGAGGAAGGAACCGTTCGCAATGTTCACAGTCAGGTTTGAAATGGTGTCAGCGTAGAGGTCACCCGTGACAGTCTGACCAGAGAGGTTCAGAGTGGCGTCACCACCGTTGGCGCCAGCACTGCCCCAACCCCTGACTCCGTCGTTTCCGGAGACATTGAACAGATAGGTGCTGTCACTGCTCAAGGTCAGGTTGGCGCCACGAAGAGTGACGGCGGCGTCGGTGTTTGTGACGTAAAACATGCAGCCGCTCAACGACTCGAGAGAGCCACCGTTCATGGTAAACTCGGCAGTACCATCCTCGGCATCTCCAGACATACTCTGGTACAGCATCACGTTATGAAGCTCCTCAGTACCTGACACGCCCATATTTCCAGAAACGGTGCAATCGTTGATGGTCAGCTCGTTGAGACCCTCAATCACCAGGGCTTCGGACCCAGTGGCAGTCAGAACAGCATTGTTGACGGTGATGTTGGCTGTGCTGTAAACCGCAGGGGCACCAGTTGCGCCTGAAGTGCGGTACTCGCCGCCGTTTACAATCAGAGTGCCACCACCACGGTCGCTGCGGATGGCAGCCCTGTTGACAGAGTCAATGGTCATATTAGAGGCGTACATGACACCACCACCGGCAACTTCGATACCACCCGAGTTTCCACCCTCAACGCCGACATAGGTGCCAGACACATAGATGGTAGCGTTTCCATATGCAAAAATACCATCGGAGCTGTCACCAGTAGTCTTGACGGATCCGCCTGTGATGTTGAGCACAGCATTTCCAACAGCCAGGACGCCAGCGTTAAGGCCGTAGAAGCTGGCGTCGTCGGATGAAGATGCATTGGCTGACTTGGTGACTGTCACATCAACCAAACTAGCGCTGACGGTGCCGTTTGCAACAAAGACACTAGTGTCGGTAGTGTTGCACGAGTACGTGCCCCCAGTGACAACTTCGCCATCAGCCAAGTTATAGAGGCCGGTGCCACTGTTGACAGTGGAAGACCCTCCACCGGTCCCACCAGGAGCCATTGTTCCGCTCGGGGCGGCGCTTCCGGTTGATGATTGGCATTCGCCAAGAGAAAACAAGGCGGCGGCAGCACCAACCGCGAGTTTGGTAGTGGGGGTGCGCATCTTTAATTTTTTTTTTCCTTCCGGGGCTGTTGTAATATGCTTAAGTGGTGCTGGGCTATAACATGCAGAAGACATCCGAATTGGTCGAGGCTTGGCAGCCCTCTAAATACCTAAATCCAAATACATTCAAAAAGGGTCGGTCATTTTTTGGTTTGTTAAACTAAAACACAAAAAAAAAGGGCCGCGTATCCCATCCTCGTGGAGTGGCCTGTTGTTGCGCGACATCAGGGACCACTGAGTTTCAGATATTGAGATCAGCAGCTAATGGCGTAAGCGTTTCCGCCTTGTCGCGCAGACATGTTTCGGAGATCAGAGAAAAACGGCAGTTTAAACCTACGGACGACCCAATGAGATCAAATACCAGAATTAAAAACATGGGGGGGGCGCAAGGCTAAAACGGATCCTCGGGAGTGAGCGACATTGATTAAAGTTCCACGCCCACAAGCCGAACGTCCCACCCCCTGTTCTACGTCCGGGGAGGGTTTTGCAGTGGATCAAATACCTATTTTGTCCGTCGGGACATTTCCGTGACTTGGTCGATCAAAGTGTGAAGGAGGTAATCCATAATGAATAAAATCAATTACATGCTAAGTTTCATTCTCGAGCCGAGCCAACCCCCCACGTTCCGCGTCGCTTCTGAAAGAGTGACGTAAAGCCAGTGCCTTCATATACTTCACATAAATTACAAACATGATTCAATTTTTACTCCTTTCCCACCCGGATCGCCATGGACCCAATTCCGGTCTGCCTGCCCCAGCTGTCGTGTGCTTGTCGAATGTCGTCCATGTCCCAGACCTTCTTGATGACCACATCCAGCTTGCCCTCGCCGGCCATGGCCAGGACAGCCTCAAAGTCTGTCATAAATGTCTTTTGGTTGCGGTCGATGTACCAAAACTTGGTCGACTTGTTAGACCACACGGCGGCGTTGCGCGCCAGGAGCTTGGCCATCATGGGGAAAATGGACCGCGCCTTACTTGTAGAGTCGTTTGACACTGTGGCTGCGTTGCCTCCGTAGCCAACAAGGACACTAGGCTCAGTGCAGCTCAGGGCCTCGTATGACTCGTCAAAGCTCTCGAAGCCGAGTGGATCGAAGATGACATGAGCACCTCCCAGCTTCTTCATCTCGTCGATCCACTTCTTATCAGTGTAGACAAATGGGGTGGCGCCCATCTCACGGAGGATCTCATGGTTGCGCTCGGAGGCGGTGCCGTAGATGTCAGCACCATAGTGCTGACACAAGCGCAAAAGGGCATAGCCACATGCACCACTAAGACCATGGATGAAGACTCGAGCACCCTTTTTGACGCGGCCGGGGACGGCGCGATTGATGAGACCGTAGGCTGTGTTCCAGTCGAGGGGCAGCGCAATGGCTTTTAGAAGATCGTAGCCCTCGGGCACCTTTGCGATGAATTTTTCGGGAAAGTTGATCTTCTCGGCCTCAGAGTCGTACATGGTCATGCTGAGAACGATGTCACCCGGCTTGAACTTTTCGGCTCCGGGGCCGTTTTGGCAGACTCGGCCGACGAAGCAGTAGCCGGGAGTCAGTGGGGCGGGTCTCTGCATGGCGTAGTGGCCAAGACGCATGTTGGTGTCGGAGCCGTTGAAGCCTGAGTAGATGACATCGACCTGGACCTCGCCCTTTGCGGGCGGAGGGATCTCGGCGGTGACAACGTGAACGTTGGAGGAGTCGCCAAAGGCGGAGATTTCTACTTTGCGGATAGTGGAAGACATGCTGTTGTTTTGTTGTTGTTGATGATGTTGCTAATGGTGGTGGTTGGTGATGGGATGGTATAATTAGAGTGAGTAAGTAGTAAGTAATTGCTGGTATTGGGTATTGGGTATCTTGAAATGCTGAATGGAATGAATAAAGGGAATATGGACCATGAACATGAACATATATATATATATTGAATCTCCGTCTCGAAGTGAAGGTGGACGTGGCTTGACATCATCATCATCATCACCATGAACGGCGATTCGTCGGTTCGGTCTCGGCCCCTCGTCACATTCTCGCTCTCACGAAAATCGAAGCGCGAGCCCACACTCATCCACTCATCGGGACAATTCAGAATGTGGCTGCCATCTGGTGGCTGATTTCGCGGCTCAATATTGGCCCGCTTGTGGGTTCGACCCACAGCGCTTGGCTCTAGTCAGCTTAGACGACGCCAACGGAGGAATTGTTGGTCCACACCCAAGTCGACAGAACTCGCTGGCTTCAGCCTTGTGGGTTCTCGCAAAAAGCAACATTTTGTCTGAGTTGGCATTGTCTAATTTTGAAGCCTAGGCGATGATGGTGGTGGTGACGCATGCTGTCATCTTCTTGGCGTTTAGGCACCTGCATTAGAGTTTTATAGTTGGCTGTTCATCATACGTCTCACCTCCAACACAACACGTGAGTGATGAACAAAGGCTTCCGTACTCCAAATTGACCAACGTTCGCAAAATTACATGGCATAAATATAATAAATAGAATAAAAAATAACACCCAGTCATGAACTCTGAGATGGTCTTGAAGCGATCAACCGCGACATAAAAATTAAATCATCGTGGAGATGAAAGAGGGCGTACCCTACCCTACAGCGCCGTGCCCCCGCACCAACGCCACATGCCAACGCCACGCTTGGGCGGGGGAGGCGTTTTGACCCGCATCCTCCAACGGCCTGTCACGCGTCGGGAGAGGCTTGAAAAAACAAGCCGTCGTCTGTAGGCTGAAAAGACGTGACCAGGAAAAGCATGCATCCATACATCCAGATACGATCGTGTAGTCTGTACCCAGAAAACATTGCAGCTGTGTGTATTGTCTGTTTATATTGGATTTCGACGGGAAACCCTCCAGATAAATAGCCAAGAGAATCCGCTCTGCTTCTCTAACCAATGTTTTTTTTGCAAGGCAAAATACGCCAGAATCCCATATACTTGTGCCATTTGTTCAAAACAATCCTTTCTCTATTTTCCCATCTATAACCCGGATTTCAGAAAAAAACATGATTATTTCAGACATTGCCATCTTAAAATTGCCATGGTGATTCATGCAGCTTCTCGCTTACAGCACACGCTAACCCTCTCAGACCAAGTATTGGTTCCACCATCAATCAATAGTGCTGAAAAAACCAGACTAAAACATCACCAAGACGGTCAAGTGCGGTTCGTATTCAGCCTCAGAAATTTAACTCAGTCGTCCCGACATGGTCGATAGGCAAGCCCCTGAGCTAGGGCGCTGCCATGGGACTTGGCATCAGCCATGTTCAGCAAATAAGTAGCAATAGTTGGACCTTATTTCCGTTCCGGTGTTCCAATATTCCAACTCTTGAATTATCAGATTCGACAAATACTAGCATCATGAAGTTCCAGACATTATATTCCCTGGTTGCGGCGCGGGTGGCGTTGGCCGGACTGTGTGCAATCAAGCCCTCCAGCATTGTCAATACGACCACACTTGTTAGCAGCGACGCCACCACAGCTAGCATTTCTTCAAGCACAAGCGTCGACTCCATCTCCACGACTTCCGCAGACGCCTCTGCTACCATAGACATCTCCTCTCTGTTGGAAACCTCCACTACAGAGACTTCTTCTCCCACAGAGACCTCGTCTTCCGCAGAGACAACAACTGCAGACGCCTCTCTTACCATGCAGACATCTTCTACTACAGACCTCTCGACCACGGCGATAACATCCTCTATCGCGGCCTCTCCCACCTATACAGCGTTTGTCGCCTACGACGCAGACAATAATCCCCATGAAAGCGAATTTTATCACCTCTCCGACACCCGCATCGTATTTACCTGGAGCACCACCCTCTCAACTGTGACTGGCGCCATGACCATCAACCCAGACACAAACCGTGTGTCCATCACGCTGGCTGACGATGACCGCGTCTTTTGGGCCACCGTCGGCCCGGGTCTCACAGGTTCTGAGTCCTTCGGATTTTGGCCAATGGATGCCATTGAGAACTGGGGGACCCGCGATTTTATTACCTGCACGCGTGCGGATGATGGCTTCCTTACATGCGGGACCGAGGCTGGCCAGTCCGTTACCATTGGGAGGTCGACCGGCGGCTCTTCGATAAGCATCGTGAGGGTCCCTCTTCCTCAGGGATATGAGGAACTTCGCTTGCAGGCCAACTAGAACCCATCATTTGCCTTGGCCTGTATATCGCGCTAAACGAAGTGATGAGTTCTGTTAAATGACATATGGAGCCAGCAAGTCTCAGGCTTAGCTTATTTGCATAGATAAAAAGTACTTGCTATCATTATAGATTTAATTAATTTTTGAGGTAGAACAGTCGTGTATAATCTGGCTGGTGCTTGACTTCTCCTGATGTCGCTCTTACGATGGAGATTTTGGCCTGCGGCTGTTGTCTAGGAGGCCGGCCTACAATTTATCATCTACAAGTGAAAAACTGCGACATGCATGGCTGCAATTTCGGCCAATTACCCTCCCACCCCAGGCCGAATACGTTCAGTTCTAGATGCCTCAAAATAGGTTACTGGTCATTTTCTACACGTTAATTCGAGGGACTTTGCTGAGGATTAGTTTTGAACGCTGTGGGAATAAAAGAGAGTAGCATTTTTGATAAAAGTCAAAGACACAATCTGTTATTATCTGAGCAGAAAATCCAAGAACCTTCCCCTAACCAAGCAAAAGCTTTAAAATACCCTCAAAGTTTTTCGCTGCAGCGTATGAAAGCGGGGTTTCTCCACGATTATCCATGGCGTCAACATCAGCCTTCCCACTCTTAATTAAAAGTTTGGCCACACTCTCGCTGCCTTTCAAGGCAGCCCAACCCAATGGTGTACGACCTTCAAAGTCTTTCGAATCAATGTCGATAAGATCTGATTGGACGAGCACTTTGGCAACAGCCTCGCTGCCCTGGATAGCCGCCCAGGATAGCGCACAACGACCGTGTACATCCTTCTCATTTCCATTATGCTTGCTTTCAGCAAGCAGTATTCTTACTGTTTCCGCATGATTGTAAATAGAGGCTCGTATCAATGCAGTTTGGCTGGTGTTGTCTTTTAGGTTGACATCCACCTTCTTTGACGCAACCAACATTTTGACAGCATCCAGATGACCCTTTTCGGCGGCCAAGCAAAGTGGTGTTCGCCCAAGAACATCCTTGAAATTCGGATCGACCCCATCAGTTTGCAGCAAAAAGTTGATAATGTTGCAGTGGCCGTTCACAGCGGCCAGCATAAGTGCAGTCCGACCCTTTATAAACGTTTGGTGGTTGACATTGGCGCCCCCTTTGTTGACAAGCACCTCAACTACACGTCCAAAGCCATTTACGGTAGCATATCCCAATGGCGTGAGGAAATTGTTGGCAACTGAGTTGACATCAACTAAACCCGTGTCCAGCAATAGTTCGACAACATTATGACGGCCATGTTCTGCGGCCACTGAAAGTGGTGTCTGGCCATTGTCATCTTTTATGTCAACGTCGATATCATTTTCATTAAGAAGCCTCTGGGCTACGAAGATGTGGTCATTCCTTGCGGCCCACCATAAAGGTGTGCACCCGGACCCGGCATCCTTGGCGTTTGCATTCCCTCGATTAGTGCTCAATAAATATCTGACGATATTCTCACAGCCTTTCTCAGCAGCCCAGGATAGCTCAGTTCGTTTGAAAGTTGTTTTATTTGAGATGCTTTTCGCCCGAGATGCTTGGGAATAGGCGTTCAGAGAGTATTTCGCGAGGTCAGAGACTGCAAAGAATGGGCGGGGTTGGCTCGAATCGGAAGTTTTAGCATTGTCGTGTATACTGAGTGCCCCCATCTGCTCTTGAACAGTGTCCACATTTCCAGAGTCCTTCTTCGTTTTTTTGAAAGGTAGAAACATTTTGAATGCTTCCAAGTTGGACTTTTCGATAGACCACAACAATGGTGTGCTACCACTATTGTCTTCGCACTCAACATCAACTTGGTGGGTGTTCAACAATAATCTAACCATGTCCCACTTGTAATACTCAAGAGCCCAGGATAACGGTGTGCGACCTTGGTGATCTTTGCTGTCAATGTTGATTCGGCGTGTGTCAAGTAAGCGCTGTGCTACGTCCAAGTTACCCATTTGAGAAGCATAGGACAGTGGTGAACGGCCCTTGTCATCTATGCTATCAGGGTCGGCTTGGCCAGTTTTTAGCAGCATTTCTACGATTTTCAGATAACGCAGTTGAATCGGCACGGGCACCACGCCCTTGACAAGAATAGCCCATGTTAGTGGCGTCCGACGGGTGAAGTCTTTGCTGTCGATGTCGACTTGGTGGGTGTTTAGTAGCAACTTCACAATTTCCACGTGGCCACGTTTGCAAGCAAAGCATAACGGTGTGCGAGCCCAGTCATCTTTGTCATTGATATTGATTTCGCCCGTTTCCAATAGAAGTTTGACCGTATCCAGGTGGCTATTTTCAACTGCCCAGGAAAATGGCGTTCGGCCGCTATTATCTTTCGGATTGACGTCGATACCGCCATCTTTCAATAGAATGCGTGTTAAATCCGCACTGCTCGTTCTGCGTCGCTCAACTCCGTTTCGTGGTGAATAATCGCTCCCTTGGTCGGGCGAGATTTCATCATACGGAATTTCCGCTACTCTGGCCGCATAAGACAATGCTGTTTGGCCTGTAGTGCTCTTCCTGTTGATATCGACCTTCCCAGAATCTAGCAGTATTTGGACAGACCCTCCCAAATTCTGCTGGACAGCCCACATCAATAAGGTTTGCCCATAGATATTCGGTGAGCGTATGTCTTCAAACTCCGCACACATTTTAACCCCTTCCAAAAATTCGACATAGGCACACAAGTAACTTCCTGTTAATCCGGCTGGGTCCACAGCAGCAACTTGATTCGTAGATGATGGCTTGGTCCGGGGGAGTACGCATTCCAGAACCGTCTCAACATGCTTTTGGGACTTGAGAAATCTGGAAAGAAGCTCCACTTTGTCCCAGCAACCCCGAATGTGGTCAATCCAATGGAAGGCTGCATAGTCATACAAATAATTGGTTGAAATGCGTTGGTCAAAGAGATGGCGTATTCCACATCGACCACTTCCGAAAGTGTCGAATAGAAGATAAGCGAGACAGGTTGTGGAGATTTCCAAATTTGCGTTAGGAAACCATTCTTCTCGCGTTTTCCAAAAATATTCATCTGCTGTGGAGTGAATTAAGCGGACATCGCTGTTCGACTTATTTAGTGCGAATAACCCGTCGCAGACTGAAATCATCAAATCAAACTCTGGAATATTCTCCGTTATCAGTGTTGTATCTCCAACTCGGACTGCGAGGGCTGCTTGAAGTTCCCAAACATGCAGTGGCCTTTTTGCATGGGTCAGCCATGCAATGGTACGCTCTGCAAGAATTCTGTGGGCTTCAGGCTGGGCTTTGATACGTGTCATTGAGTCATTGTAAATGTGATCATAAGAGGCGGGTCTGCTGGCTAACTCTATGAGAAATGTACGAACGGCCTCGACGCTTGTCTTGTCCTTTAGTCTGTTGAAAAGCAACCTTGCTAGCAAAAACCTGGACCGGTCAAAATCTGTTATTCTAAAACCGGAAGTCGCACTTACATTCCATCAGACGCTTGTATTATTCCAGTCGTAATATCGTGCCATAGCCCATCGGTCTTCTCAATGAAATCTGGGAGCCGGGACGCACGGTTATTAAGATATGTTTGTATATCTTGAGAGTGAGCGCTGATCTCTAGTTGCCGTATGCCTTTGGACAGATCCATTATTTCTGGGATAGGCCTAGAGGTTGCCAATACATTGATGTTTAACTCTGCATGAAGCTTGAACATTTCGGACAAAAATGTTGATCGGCAACCATCAGTATCTTGGCATTCATCAAGACCATCTAAAATAACATATACCATTGAATAGGTTGAAATTACCGACCTGAGAACTTCTAGGCTCTGATGAAGAGTTGGTCTTTTGTGCTTGGCATGGGTTTGTTCTTTGCTAAAGGCCTGTAGTAAGGAAATAACTTCGGGTTGTTGTTGTTGCCCAAGTTGCTTCAACATACTCAAAATTAAGTCAGTGACATTTTGTTGGCCTTTGCGTTGACTATCAAAGTAGACGTAAGCAAGCCCTATTTCTGGACGATTTTGCGACCGCAATATCACCTGGCCGATTACGATCGTAGCGATGACTGTTTTACCGGATCCTGGCTTCCCCGGGCAGAATAAAACAGCGCTGTCTCCGTGAAACCAGTTCAGGTATGTTGTGGACGTAAAAAACCACCCGCAAGTATAAGAATCCATTTTATAAGCAGTATCAACATACGTGGCGCTGTAATCGGTATCTGTTAACCAGTCTAGAACAAGTTTGTTGTCTTGGTGGATGGATAGCGCATTGAATCTCTCAACCAGAACCTCTGCAGATGCCGCTGTGCGGAGAGTTAGAATTGGCTGAGAAATTGTCGGCAAGGATAAACAGGCTTACCGTGACTTTGAACGACCTCGGCAAGTGGTTTTTCGTGTTCAATCTGATCTGGGAGAATTCTTGACAAAATGTCTTTGGCATATGCTGCTGCTGTCATAGCCGCATAGCCTTGCCACTCTTTGTTTTGATGTGAATCTGCATAATCGCAGATTCCACGAATAATTAGGCAAGGGAAATGTTGTGCTAGCCCTGATGCTTCCACTTCAAAGCAAAGGACATCGGTATCCTTTGCTAGTTGGTCACGAAGCACTGCATTTTTCATCAGTTGGTTACTGGAAGCAATGCGACCGTAATGGATAGCTGGATTATCTTCATATTCGCCCCGGTGTGGCCTTGGGATTAAATTGAATTCGTTGATGCACTCGGTTTCACAATCGGTCCCTCGATGAACGTCATTTCTTCGAAAAAGCCTGTCACTGCTCACATCTGGTCGCGTGTAGTTTGCCAATTCCGGGTTTTTCTCGATTGCACTCCTGATAGACTGCTCAATCGTATAGCCATCTCCTTCGTATTGGGCTTGTAGCCCTCCGGCTGCTGTTCGAAGTATATTTGGTGGCTGGTTGAAGTTGCTCTCTTGGAACTTTTGCAACTCCACTGATCTTTCGAAGTCGTACTGAAAGATGCCGATATTTCCCTTACGGATAGAGCTGACGACAATATCCCCAAGGCGGATGTCACGTTTTTTACTTGGTACACCACCGCCAATGCCAACCATCAGAGCAATTCTCAAATTGGGGAAGCTGCGAAGCAAGGATATTCCGACAAGAGCTGCGGAGGCCGTGCCGTACTCTCCGTCCGACAAGGCGGCAATTACAACATTGTGCTTCCCAATCCGACCAAGGATATAGTCATTATTATCATTCGGAGACGTGTGGTCGGGTCCGTCGTGTTTTTCGTCGAGGAATGCTTCGGCTGCAACGCGCTCCGTGCTAATTGCACAGATCCAGCCGACCGTGTACAGTTTGGGATCTGACATGTTGGCCTCTGGGACTAACCGAACATGAACAAGTGAATGTTGAAGACGGTCGTGATGAATCGGTGCCCCATCAAAGGTATTGATGACGATGAGTCGAGCAAAACATTGAAGTCACAGTGTTTGTAATTTGAAAACAGGATGAAGCTTCCCCGCGTCAGCCCACCAGCGTGTCATCAAACGACGGTAGCGAGGCTTCGACCTATCAGCATGTATGTGGATCGGGCCAATAACAGGTCGCATCGATATTAGTCACCAGCGAAATGACGCAAAAGCAATGTTCTTTTTGTGAAACCTGGTTACATTTTGGAATTTTTGTTATCTGTTTTCATCGTTGGCATCTCCAAGTTTGTGCGATGGTGTGGATGGAGTTGATAACTTTGTCAGCTGCTAATCTATGCTGACGAGGGTCGTTAAATAGTAAGTGGATCGCATTGATGTTCCGATTTTCGTCACTCATTTTTTGGGTCAATCTTGATATGTTTTTATCTAGGGTCTAGGTCTGCTTACGAAGATGAAATTGCCCTGAAGTGGCAAGGTTCGTGGAGCATGATGCAACGTGTGAACCTCGGTAATTTTATGGGAAGACGCTGCTAAACGAGGGAGAAAAAGGATAGCGTGGTAATAATTGATCTATAATTCTCTGCAATCGTATTGCAACAGTTTCGGTAAAAAGAATGGTTTAACTTTAGTTCGACGAATACAAAGCTCAAGTGATCTTTCAGTCAAATTGTGTTATTAGCAATTGGATTTGATTCTATGTAGAGACTGTGGGGGGCAAGTGCTGGAAACATTGATGCTCTGCTGTTTTCGTTCAGTTTCGGCAGCCAAAATCCTCTCTTGAGTAAATCGCAACGAGAATATCCATACAAAAACAAGCTAGTCACAGTTTATGCGGCATGCTTCAGACAGCTTCCCTTGTGTGCACCCGAGCAGGGTCGTCATCCTGAGGTTGATCTCCAAAGTGAATCTGCTTCTCAACAGCAGCCACCGTCTTCTCATTATACTTTTCATCCTCAAACACTGTAGTAGTGCTTTATTAGCCATCAGATTACTAGAACAACAAGAGAAGTGATCCTTACAGAATGCGAGCTCTTCTAGAGTACGGCCACTTGTCTCTGGGTACAAGAGGAACACAATGCAGAACTCAAAGAAGATCCAGCCACAGTAAATAGCAAGGTATTTCCATTTGATTGCATCAAGAGCGATCGAGTTGACATTTGTCGAGAAGAAACCTGCTAGTTTCCCAAAGATCTGCTGGACACCGATACCACGGCTTCGATGGGCGTAGGGCCAGAGTTCGACAAGATAAGCTACACAATTAGCCGATTTCAAATTTGAGGGCGTGTACTATGGTCACTTACTATAGGTGAGAGCATTGTTTCCGATATTATACGTAGGGTTGTAAGCAAAGTAGAAGAACAAAGCAGCGATACCGGCGGCTGAGTTTTTTTTATCCGCATCGGTGGCAGCCTGGATCTGCTGCAATGAAATCGTCATGCTAATGAAACAAAGCAGCATCAAAGTAGCCGAGAGCATGTACATGTGTCGCCGCTTGAACCGGGTGACGACGAGGGCGATAATGGTAGCATTAAGTAAACCCCAACAGCCATAGGCGAGGTTGATGCGGGTCTTGGCGTAGTTGGTAGTGTAACCCATCATCCCAAAAAGAACTCCCGAGTAGTAACTCAAGAGAGTATTGCCAGAAAGCTGAGTGAAGAGGCCGATGAACACAGTCACCAACACACGGCGACGCATACCAGGTGTGCGAAAGAGCTCAAGCCAAGATTGCTTTGAGACTTCCATTTCGGTTCGAATGGTCTCGCGAATTTGTACAATTTCGGCTTTGACGAGTTGAGAGTCGGCGTCGCCTTCTGCGTGATACTTGACAAGGATTGCAGCCGCGTCTTCGACTCGGTCTTTGGAGATGAGGAATCGAGGCGATTCAGGGAGCAAGCTAATAAAATATTGTCAGCTATAATGCTAGGCCCGACTCCTAGTCAGAAATACGTACAAGACGGTAGCAATCTGAAGCAGGGATGGGCAAATCTGGAGGAGAGAAGGGATGCGCCAGGCCCAGTTGCTCTTGATGTTAGTTGTGCCAAGAGCAATTGCCGAGGCAAGAATCTGTCCGATAAAGTAAGAAGAGTTGAAGAGAGAAGTCAGAACAGCACGCTCCTTGGGATGACCAAGCTCTCCGATGAGGGCTGCACCAGAGATGATGCAGAAAAGGATACCAACTCCGAGAAGCATTCGGGAAATGATGTACATGGCAACTATGACAGTCATCTTAGTAACTCCGTTGATCAACATGTTAGATGTAAGAAGGTCTGTTATCCGTACCGTGTTGGGAAAACCCCTGCAAAAGGGCACCCGCAACCATGATGAAAGAACCCAACATGATTGACCATCGTCGTCCATAACGCTGAGCGAACCAAGGCGCGATTGGGACGGCGAAAATAGATCCCAGCTGGTAAGAAGAGTTGATGAAACCGAGCATACCCGGTTCGATGGCATATTCACCCTTGTCGTTCTGGCGTCCGTTGCCCAGAACTAGAGATGTCAGTAGGAAACACACGTTCGAAATCGTTCATGACAATTTCGTACACTTGTGGAAAGTTTGAGCGAATTGCAAAGTGTTGATAAGTTGCGAGTCGAAACCAGATGTCATCTCAACACCCATGCAGCAGCAGAAGAGCCATATGTACATGAGGCGAAGGTTTGGCTTCTTGTACCATGGCGTCTTATCCTCTGCAACGAGGCGAGTGACGATGGGATCTGCAGCTGTTCCTACATTCACCATCTTGACAAGAGGTTGTGAGAAGTCTGCGTTATTTTCGAACGAGAAGTCCTGGTGGGCCTCATGAGTTGGCGGCTAAAGAATGCCAGACGTGAACACGACAGGAAGCTCCACCATTCCTAGTGAGGATCCAAAAACTATTATACTTGAGTGATTGACATCGCATCAAGACACAATCGCTCTACTGATTGACTCTAGGGATCTCTAAATAGGCTATTTCAGGATCGACAGTCTGAACATCTGGGGATTGCGCATATTAGGCGGGTTGATTTACCGTCGTGTAGCGCTTGGCAGCTGAGGAGACTAGCATTAGTGTTGCATCGCAGTGTCACATTGGCAAGCAAATATGGCAGTGGGAACAGAATTGCGGCGATGTGATTCGTCGGCCAAGCACCCCAGCTCATTTCCCCCAGAATAGATTGGTGAGTGTGTGAGCTTAACTTGGTCGCACTTGCGGTTGAACGGCCCGGCTGACTGGGCATTAGTCACAAATTCAATGACGTAATTACCCTATTGGTTAAGCTTATTATAATCTTGTATTCGTATCAGGCGTCCTGGAGCAACACCGATAGGCTGGATCGAATCGGAATATCTGAGAATAAACGTGTCGGGCACGAAAGCGCGGGGTTGAACCCGAAAAAGCGTCGGACTCGGGCAAATGCTGACCACCAGTTTATAATAATGATGTCGATCGCGAGGGGAAGCGCCAAGGCCGGCTTCTATGCATGCAGGGTGTGCCAAAGGTTTGGGGAGCCCAGAAAACAAGGTTGATTGTTGGGGGCTGGAAATCCCAGTCGCTGCAGATGCTCTGCAAAAGGATGGCAAGGATCAAGGCACCTGACGTAATCTTTCTCTCGTCTAATTTATAACAACCTTTTCATCAAAGATATTTACCAAATTTGCAACGTTTCTACTCTTGCTCGGAATGACGGAGCAGGTGAAGTAGTTACTCCTCTCATAGGACCTACCACAAATGTCGTACCAACAAAGTTGAAATGGTTCCCTTGAGATGCCTTCATGAAAATCGCCGTCACACCACAGTCATTTAGAATACACAAAGAGTCACCAAGTTGTGTGCCAAGAGGTGCAATGCCCAAATAGCCGTTTGGGATGTTGAATATTACATAACTCTTTGCAATTCCTGACATATTTCGAAGAGTCTGACCCCATATGGCTCTCATTGCTCCCCTTCCTTTTGAGAGTAGCAATTCAACGGCAATGTTCCATTCAAAACCAAGGCTAGCAAGGTCTAATGCAGGAAAAGAATTCCGGACAAACCACTCATTAAAAATTTCTTCTCCTTTCTTGAATCCCAGTGTTTGTAATTGCGCAATGAACTAATCCCCCAATCCGGTTTCGCAAGTCAACAATCTCGCGAATTCTAGTGGGATTAGAACTAGAAGCCGAGACACTGGACCTGACCCATCTCTACAAATCAACCGCAAACTCGCATCTAACGCTGGAAGTTCAGACACATAGGTCGGGAATCCAGAAGTGCAATCAGCAACATATTCAAGCAGTTGACCGAACTTGATTTGGGTGTTATTTGGTAATGTTGAAATCTTGAAAACCGTTTCCAGCTCAATGCCGGGACAGAACAATTTCAAACCCTCGATTTTGGCATAGCTTTGGGTTGATTCAAACATGAATGCATCTGCTTCTACACTCTCTGATAGCCAGCATGTCTTTATTGGCTCAGCGGCCTCTACGTTCATAAATTTAGAAACGTTTGGCGCCCATGACGGATACCCTGATGGAAGCTTATAAAAACCAGATCCGCTGAATTCAAGAAAGATCAATGGGTAATGGTTTCTGCTTCGGGGCCTTGAACGTTAGGCCTTGAAATACCGGCCGAAAACTCCGCGGCCAACTCGGCCATTGTTTTGGGATTGCTGTAGTCTGGCGTTTTGCCGATTTTGGTCCAAAAGGCCGTAGATCTGGTCTCTTGGATCTCTTGCCATTAAACTCAGACTAACTTCAATATTAATGTGTCACAAATCTCACTCGCGAGCGATTTTCTTCACATCATCTTCATTTCAATCTTCATTGTCAAGTATCCATCCTTGTTCCCCAAAATCAACGGCACTAAACGGAAAATGCATTAGAAAGGCGTTGAAAGTCCACTCAGGTATCATGCGATACACCTTCTGGTGGGTTAGCAAGCATACGCAGAGCAATTTGTGTGATTCGGTGAACATAAAAAGCGCCTTTACTGAATATATTCCACCAGGTTGAACCATCAGGCGTGGACAATATCAAGTCTCTTGCCAACACAATCTCTTGGTATATCCAGACTCGAGCCCAATATGTCAGATCAAGCATTTCACTTATTGTCTTTAAGGCACTGCTCTGCTGGAACTCCGCATCTTCATCAGTTGAGCAATTACTGGACCCAACATAGTTCTTGACTCACCCAAGGGATACAGAATCCGCAGTCGACGGGTCATATTTCTAAGCAGCGGTAGCTAATACCCTAAAATCCTTAAAGGGAGTTTGGAAGTCTCTATCTGCCAACCAAGAGGTGACAAGCTGCGCTGTCCTGTAGATAATACACATGAGCTGCAGCTGAATGGTGTTTTCAGCCTTGTTACTTTGGTTGATGCAAATCGCATCTACCCATATTCGGAAAGCTTTTACATCAGGGCAGCCCGTGTAACCTGAGTAACGACGTCTAATATGCTTCAAGGCTGCTTCAAGAGAGATAGTCGCCCTAACCAACTGAGCTGGTTGAGGAGAGCCATCATCGGCTTGTGATAATACGGATATTTCAGTCGTGTTCTTGGGGTCTCGCCAAACGTAGGATAGAGCGCAATATTTGGCCCTATCCTTGAGGGAAACGGGATGGAGCTTGCAACATATACTCTTTAGGTTGATTCCAGTTCAATTTCTGTCAAGCCTATCTATCCAGCTATCATCGTCAAGAATTTCCAAGACCCGAATCTCAGACTTCGATTCGTCCAGCCGATTGTATAATATCTGAGTGGAAGACATATATAAACAAACGAAATCTTTCAATAATAATCACCAATGGTGTGTGATGACTTAAATAGAGCTTCGAGGCCAGACTCCGCCTCCCTCGATGTGGTACATTTAGTGGGCAGTAAGCCGTAAGCCGCCAAAAGCGGTCAGGTCCGGCAATACAGTTTGTCACAAACGACGTGACGCAACACACCATACGGGGTCATAATACAAATGATCTATGATACGTCCTCTAGCTCTTAAGGCTTCATCCCCCTCTTTTTCTAGGCGAAGGGTTACTTGTTACTTAGATGTCAGCCCACCCTTTAACTAGGTATGTATTGAAGAGGCCTAGCCTTTACTATGGGAGCAATTGACAAGACGAGCACTCTAACTACGAGGCTGCGAGTCTATCGAGACTCATAATTGTAATTACCACAAAAAAGGTGACGGCTCACAGTGCGTAGTAATGTTACCTTGTGTATGACACACTTAATCCCACCTGAAACATGATGGCCACGAATGATCAGAACATTTGCCATTTTACACCAAAACTCACTAACTTTAAAAGATTATAAAAGAAAATACAGAAAACAGATATTAAAGTAAAAAAAGAAAATTTAAATAAATAAATAGTTATGTTTTATAATATCTTAATTTTATTTATTTTAATTCGGCTTATCCTTGACATTATCTCTTGAGGTGTGGCTGCATACGTTTCGATAAATTGCGACCTGAGAGTCATCACAAATTTAGGCCTCTGCTCTGAGGGCTGAGAGAGCATCCAGAAAGATCAAAGTTACGGGTTCATGTGATACTTGAGTCGCGTATGCAAACTCATTCTTGACAGAATGTAAAAAACGCTAAATTCAATATATTCCCCCAATATTCTATCATACACT
Source organism: Calonectria ilicicola (assembly GCA_020809705.1). Taxonomy (NCBI): domain Eukaryota; kingdom Fungi; phylum Ascomycota; class Sordariomycetes; order Hypocreales; family Nectriaceae; genus Calonectria; species Calonectria ilicicola. The sequence goes on along the minus strand of CP085834.1, from coordinate 2,638,380 downwards.
TTTCATAAAAGAAATCCCAAACACCTATCAAACAATCCACTCCTTAGAATCAAATGTGTTGTATAACGCAAAAACATCAAGAACTGGCCGCAACCAAAGTTGAACAGGCACCCTGTATCTCAGCTAGCTTTGCTGGTAAGCCGGCGGTCGCCATAGCCGTCAAATTGGAATCGATCTGGTTGCTGACAACTTCAATGCGCTGGACATATTCCAAGTGGGCCGCTAACAGTGCCTTGATAGCGTCAAGGCTTTGGGCTTCCTTGGCTGTGTTGAGAAGTGGCAGTAGCTGGTCGCGATTCCGGCCGAGTGAAGAGATGGTGGTGTAGAATTCTTGGTAGAGGGAGAAGGATACTCCCTCGATCGATAAGCTTCCGTATTCTTCACGGTTGTTGTAGTGGGCGGCTTGCCATTTGGACCACGTATATAATGCGTCTTTGATGGTTGGTGCTGCGTTGTTGATGGCCTGAATGATACTGACTCGAGCATCACCAGCTGGTAAAGAGGCACCAACCTTCTCTAAAGACTTTATGGCCGCAGTCAATAGCGCATCCTTGGCAATTTGCACGCCGACAAATGTGCCAAACGTCTCGTGGCTGGTGCACATCTTCTCGGTCTCAAACTGCTCTCTCCACTCTTCCTCAACAATCTGTGCTTGCACAGAGGCAGACATCTCTCCCTCTTCAAATCTCTCCACAATGTGTTGGATCTCTTGAAGGCTTGTATCGATTCCATGCTGAACATCTTCCCCGATACAGCCTCCACCTTCCACCTGCTGGCCCTCTCTGCTTTCCTCTTCGCCAATCAGGCTGTCCATGACATGTTTGGCTTCATCCCCTCCAAGGATGGTTGTAATTGTTTCGAGGAAGTCAGCCATCTTTTTTTTTTTTTTCAACGTTGGTCAGAGTTGGCGGTTGAGCGTTGACAACGGCGAGTGGATCTGAAAAAGGAATTAAAAGTTTGGATGATTGTTTTTTCTGATTTCGTGGTAGACCTCTGGACTTTATTTTCGATACCCCTGGTGGCTTCAATAGTTCTCGATGTAACTTTGCCATTACTCGTTCTTTGGTGGCTTGCACTAGAAGACTCGGCTACACTCGTTAGCGAGCCGATATCTGGTGATGTGCGATGCGCGAACCATATTTGATCTAGACCGACCAGTCTAGACCCGCTCCCTGTTCCCCGGAGCCCATTTATCAGCTCATTTTCCCGCCTCTCAAATACCAGTCATTTGTGAAGTACCAACACTAAAAAGTCGAGATCCTACCATCACGTTTTTTCCAGGTTAGCCAAAACACTGGATCAAAGCTTAATACTACTTTCAGTAAGACTGCACGAGTTGATGCGACTCAGGACGAAAGGCCCGTCTTGTTGATTGGCCGGGGACCTGGATGACTGACGCCAGCAGGACCAGGGGGGGTAGCTTACGCACGTGCGACTCCAGGGTACTCACTCAGGCCAATGCGCAAAAGATAAGCTAACTGAAGCACGAACTCGTTTAAGGGGGGTTTACTAAGCAGGAATCATTTCCCCATAGAGCAGGGATTAAGTCCATGATCTGTTCAGGGCGATATTTAGATCCAGTTTTCAAGTAGTGCGTGGAAGAAGTCCCTTTCCAATATCAACCCTGGGATTAAAGTGTTTCACAATATTTAGCCATTTTTCCAACAAACCATTTTGAATCCAAGAGCACATAGGTGCTCTCGTACCTTTACAAATGGCCCAATCAATTCTATACACTTACTTATTCAAACGTGAATCCAGTGATGGACTTTTGTTTATCCCCACAATGCTATAGTAGTCTTGGGCTTAGTCCTTGTGTCATTCATCTTGACCAAGACAATCGACACGCTAACCTGTCTCTAAGGATGTCATCGTGAAGAATACGCCTTAAAGCCTTGGCCCTCTCTAATGATTTGAGAGCATTGATAAAAAATTATACCACGTTTCGGCCCGCCCCGGCCATGATGGTGCGGCCCGCGGCGTGTGCATGTGGGTGGGTCAGTTTGGTCCAAGAAGAGTGTTCTCAACTCAAGACATGTTGGATTAGACATTTACTCTTGCAGAAATTGCCTTTAATTCTATTAAAATATAGCATGAGATCTATGGATACTATTTCACATAAAATAGATCGAGCTCACTCCTAAGTTACTCTCAACGACTAGCCTCTGAATAAGTACTCTTTCAGTCGATGCACAGGAACGTTCTCTTAGATACCACCTTGACAAATCGCACATCTCTGATCTGTCCAGCCAGGTATAAATGATTATTAAAGGGAGGGATTCTGTGCAGTATCTCGCTCAAAGTCGAGTGGTCTCTTCATCAGACTCGACGTTTATGTTCTCTTTTGGCACTGCTAACACTGTCACCGATGGCCGACCACTTTCAACCACGATGGCTGCGCTGAGTAGATCATGACCACAAATACTCATGACGTTGCTGTCGATAAAGCACGCGTCATATTTATTTCCCGCCCTCAAGCTGATATATTTAGCATTCCGTCCTCTGAGCAGGTACTTCCTAGGCAGAACATGCGTGCGCACACCGTTCTTCAACTTTGTGAACTTCTGCTGCGATGCATTATAAAGCCAGGAGAATTACCTGATTCCTTTTGTCATTTAATTAATTCGTAGGGCAATGGGAGTTCGAATTTGGGTTCATCTTCAAAGAATGGCCTTAACTTCGCTTCGAATAATTCACATACTATCTGTGGCTTAATGAAGAACTGTTAGCGATCGCCACCACAAGTTCAAAGCTAAAGGCGTGGTGGCAGAGTGGTCTAATGCGTATGACTAGAAATCATATCTCTTCGGAGGCGTCTGTTCAAATCAGGCCCACGTCGCATGAAATTTCCTGCCTTCTTTTTTTATCTCCCAGACAAGAGAAGTCAGCACAAGGGCAAGCCGAAACACAATTTTCGAGATTTTTGGGATGAAAGCTGGCCGCCAGGGAGAAATCCTAGAAGTGGCTGGGAGTGCTGGCCCATGAACATGGGTTTTTTTGGTGAGCGTGGGTGCGTATGTAGACGGCGGAGAACAAATATCTGGAATCGCATGCAATTTTGTCTCGGTGTTTTCTTACCCCGAGGTCAGATTTATCCGAAACTGGATAAATCCCAATGTGTTGGTCTGCACCCAATCCATCCCCTTCCGGCGATGGTGTCATGCCCTCAGTTGGTCGAAATTAATCGAGATGTGCCACAAAAAGTGACATGTTTTGATTTATTGTATTAATCTTATGCCAAGCCATCGGTGTTCGCCCAAATAGGCTCGCTTATGGACATATTTTGTCGGGTGGGGTCATTTGGGATGTCTGCCAGACTTCACAATACCACCTCGGGTGAATGCCGGCCAGTGTAGGGGGGTCGCTAATCAACCTCGTGTATCATCCGCCGATGGGTGGTACGCAATGCCTTACACTCTTGCTCGGTCATTGCAAGTTAATAGAACCGAGTATAGCAATGCCTTTGCAGGGAGTTGACACGTGGAGATCCACACTTGTGTTTGTGGAGTGCGTCGAAGGTAATCTCATCTTCCCCACGGGGTCGTACCGGTTATCGTGCCTTGCACATCATTTAGGTCACTTGGGTTGCATTCTAGGCAGCTGCAATTATCTATAAACAAGGGTTGAGGGAATAGATTCCTGTTGGAATTCCTCATTCCATTCCCCTTTGGCAGGCTGTTATCGCGAAATAAAGTACCCAAAAACGCAGACTCGCCCACTCTAGCCTTCAAGCCCCGATGCCATTGATGCGTTCCACTACATCCAAATCAATGGTGCCATCATGAACTCCTTGCGATTGAGAGAAGCCGAGGATGGCACGACCAATAAGCCATTGGGCTTGGACAACATTGCCGAGCACATGGCCATAGCCGCTTTTATAGGAGTATCCTGGTACAACATTGTGGAGCTCAACGTTTTGATCTACATGTCATTCAAGCGGAAGCAGGGCCTATACTTTTGGTCCATGGTTCTGTCTACATATGGCATTTTGCTGCACTCGCTCGGTGTTGTCCTCAAACTATACGGCGTCATCCAATCGTACCAAGTCACAATCAGCATCATAACAGTGGGGTGGTACCTCATGATTACGGGTCAATCCATAGTTTTGTACTCAAGACTTCATCTTATGGTCCGCCAAAATTGGATAATTCGCGCAGTCCTAGTGATGATCATTTGGCATGCCATCACGCTTCACATCCCGACGACAGTGCTGACTTACGGCGCCAACTCTCACTCACCTCAATACTTTCTCCGAGGATATCGAATAATGGAGAAGATCCAGATGACCTTGTTTTGCATCCAAGAACTCATCATTTCTATTATTTACATATGGGCTACTGTCAGATTCCTCAAACCTTCCTACAAACAGCACATTCATTCTGTCATGATACAGCTGGTCATGGTAAATGTGATCCTGATTTTGATGGATATCGCCATGCTTACCGTCGAGTACATGGGGTACTACTCGCTCGAGGTGGCCATGAAAGGCGCTATATATAGCGTCAAGCTCAAAATAGAAATTGCCGTTCTCAATCAGCTCGTGAGAATTGCGAAGTCCTCGCGTCCAGGGGCCCAGTCTAATCTCAATGGAGCATTCAAGAAAGATGTAAGCGATGGGTCTTCACATGGATTTAAAGGCGCTTTTCGTGTGGTGATGTCGCATCTACGTCGCGATGCGGAGAGTAACTTTGACAATGGCTTCAATGCTGGGGTCGCGCCTAGCGTTCCACGAACTTCTGCTACGAACCGATGGACGACACACGAGACTGCGCGACCGAATGCACGAACGTTTTCCATCAGCGCTAACAATAAGATGCCAATATCTGGGGAACCTACAAGGGGGATAGCAGTGACAAATGAAATTTCACAAGTTCGGACAATGAACAGCGAAGCCAAAGATGGATCACCGAGAGTGGCTTCAGGATGGAGAGATAGTACGGACGCGTTGTTTGATACTGCCGACGATGATATGGATGCAGCCAGCCAGTCACATATTGAGCTTTCGGAAATTCAGCCGAAGTCAAATCGCAGACCAACAAGAGGCTCACTTAAGTCTCATGAAGGAGAACAGATTTGAGCATGAAATTTAGCGAGAAACAAACCATGGAGTGCTTGAGATGCGAAGCTGGATTCTCTTTAATGTATTTAACGTCTGGGGGACTAAATGATGGATATGTAATGATAAATAATGCCGCTCTAGCTTGTCAAATTGCTGCATTCGGATATATTTTTCGTGTAGCGTTGTGGCTGCTCTCTATGTACTGCTCATGTTAGAGCTGTTTAGTGATGGCTTGTTGATGGTAGCATGGCGTCCTACAGCTATTTGAGGATTTTAGGATTAAGAACAATTTAAATTACCAAGACCAGTACCCCTTAACTTTTTTGTATATGCCGGGCTTCTGTTTTTTGGAAGGGACCATTCCGATACCATAATCCTCATGCATATTTTGAGATGTTCTGCCATCCGACATTTTGGTTGATGCATCGTATCTGTGCACTATTGTGCCAACCACTAACTGCGTGAGATCCATAGATTAGTCGCGTCCACCCATTAACCCAACATCTCATAGATAGCCTTGACCTCGGGGACCTTAGCCTCAAGTTCGGCTTTCGTCTCCTCCCAGACACGCTGCTGAGCCTTGCGACCACTCTCTCTCACCATGAAAGGTGGGTATCTATCATTCAGTTGTTAGTTTCGCAAACTCAGGTACCTCACTCGACTTGGTTTCTAGACTTACGATGCGGTGTCAAAATCTTGCATGATCTTTCCGTGACCATCAGCAGAAGCTGAAACTCCATTGACTAAAGCAGTAGCACAGATTTCTGGCTCTCGGGCTCCAAAGTTCATAATCAGTCTGGGAATCAGCTTTGACTGGTTGGGGTTTGTGAGGGGTGTCCAAGCAGATCCAGGATCAGCACTGTTGATAGTGACTTTGCGTGCGCCCTTCTCTTGAGCTGAAACGCGGGCAGCTAGCTCACGGGCAAAGTAGAGAAGGAGACCCTTGGAACGACCATACTGGTGGGCTTGCTCCATGCCATCCTTGTTGTTGCTGAGCTTCTTGAGATAAGAGCCTTGCTTTGGCATGCCCATGGTGAAGGAGGAAGGATAAATGCCAAAGGTGGTAACAAAGGTCAGGACAGGAGGGTTGGGGTTAGAGGGTGATGATTTAAGCAAAGGCAGCAAAAGTAGCGCAATGAGGGCGCCAGACAGGAAATTGACCTGGATGGCTGTTGGATTTTAGGTGATGGTTAGAATTGGTTCAGCAATCGAATTGTGCAAAAGGGGAGAGGGACTCACAGGTCTCCCATCCCTCGGGCGACTCCTGGCGCTTGAAAGAGAGAATTCCGGCAGTCATCAAGACATGGTCGAGGTTCTTCAGCTCACGTGCCTTCTTTCCGAGTTCCTGGCATCCAGCAAATGACATCAAGTCAGCTTGCCAAACCAGAATGTTGGGCACGTCTTTTCCCTCTGCACTGAGCTCCTCTTCGATTTGCTGCTTGACGCCCCCGCAATCCCTGACATCCACCAACACAAGCGTCTCCACCTCACGGCGGGCAAAGAGTTTGGCGGCCCTGGAGCCGAATGCACCATTGGCGCCAGTGATGAGAGCAGTCCTGCCCTTGTATGACTTGGTCGTCACAGTCGGTCTGCCATGGCGCTGCTTGTACAGAGACTGCCAGGGAAAGTACTCGGCCAGGAACAGCGGGATTCCAAAGGTCAAGCCGGCAACGATGACGGCGCCAGCCACGGCGAGCTGGATGGTTAAACTGGCCATTTTTGAGAGAGAATAAATGTTCAATTAACGACCATTTGCGTCTGGTCTTTGAAGATGGGAGGGACAGGTTTCAAAACAATACAACCTCTCGTACGATGGTAGGTCATGTCATGTATGTGTCGGATCGGAACATAGTTTTCCCAGTGGGCAAAGACGAAGGCGAAAACGAAAACGGCGCCCAAAATACGGGGACACTGGGGCAACTGGAGCCCTGTGGATCTCGGTTAGTGGGCACAAACGTGTCCATTTTTTGGGGCCTTGTCCCCTAAAATTGGTTATCTGGGAGCCATGATCTTATCTGATGGGAATACATATGTATCGCGGGTCAGGGTGGCCACAGACCGCCACTATCTCTCCTTTGAGGCCATATCAGAGCCATCCCCACGAGTGCTCTCTCTCTTTAAAGTCACTCTTCCAGCTGTACAAAGCTTCCTCCGACGTCGGAGTTTTAATTTGCGATCGTCGCAGGGGGCTGATGTCAATTCGGCCGGCCTCGGCGGGGTCTAGCGGTCAGGTTGGCCAACGAGGCCATCACACCTTTTTATCATGGCGTTTTAGGGCCGATTACGGTCAGGCACATCTGCCTATTATATTAATTGTGGCACCAACTAATTAGCCTAGGCACCCAATCTATCCAACAGGGGCTTGTTACAACGACTCCCAACTCCATATTGTGATGAGATGATGAAGATAATGGTATCTCCAGTTCGCCAAAAAAAAAAAAAAAAAAAAAGAAAGATGTAAGCTGGGAAGCTGTAGTCAAATTCTACTCCATTCACCACAAGAGAACCGAAAGGTTCTATTAGAAAAGCATTGAATTATACTACATAGGAATCACTAAACTGTAAGCTATAATTTAAAGGAAATATTATTTTTGCTGGATCGCATTTAGATCTTGGATAAAGCCGGAAGCTCCCACGTCTTGGCCCAGTCTTCCAACGTCCTAAATCCAGTAATCTTCAAGGTCTGCGCCGTGAGAATCTTTTGCCCCGGAGCAATCCATTGAGAGATCGGATAACCCTCGAAAAGATCCATCATGAGGGAGAACTCGTTAGCCCAATAGGGCAGCGGCCACAAAGCATCATATTGCTGCTTCGGGATCTTGACCATCTCCACCTCAACGCCTTGCACCTTGGCCCAAGACTCGACCCACTCTTTGGCTGTCCAGGTACCCACGCTGCCAATAATCATAGTTCCGTTCTTAGTCTCTTCAGGATTCTCGATGATTGCCTTCACAAATGGCGTGACGTTGGCGACCTCGCCGATAAATGGAATGGGAGTATCGGGTCCGTAAGTGGTAAATTGGACATATTTCTTGGCAGTCTCGATCCAGTACGGTCGGAACGAAGCCAGCTGCAGGTTATTGGCGTAAAAGCATATCATCAAGAAGCTTGTCTTTGCTAGCAGTGCAGCGTCCTTCTTGATGAAGTTGTCAACCGCGTGCTTGCCCTCAAAATGGGGAACTGGGAATTCCTTGGTATCGCTCGGCAAAGTGCTCCAAATGTAGTGTTCTAGTGTAGAAGTCTCGGAGGCGGCCTTTGCCATGTTGATGCCCTGCTGCATTTCAATCTCCTTTGCCTTTTGCGGTCCATACTTTTGGAAAGGCTCGTAAAAGTCTGTAACTGCGTAGATAACATTGGAGCCTGCAAAGGCCGACTTGAGAGAGTCTAGGTCTCCAATGTCCGCCTTGACAACTTCAATTCCCTGCGACGTGAGGGCCTTGGCTGATGCACTATCTGGGTTTCGGGTGAGTCCTCGAATGCGATAGGCAGGGTTATTGGCGAAAGCAGCAATAACTGCCTTGCCCTGCTGGCCAGTGGCTCCAACAATGGTGACAAGCTTTGGTGACATTTTTCTTTGCGGCTGTTGGACGAGATGTGTTGGAAGGGGGGAAAAGATCCAGTAGTGCGAATAATGGAATTTTGTATTGAACAGTGAGATGATGAATTAATGACGCTGGAGTGTAGTATCTGAGTGCCGATATTCCGCTTTGCTAAGATGTCACCCTTCTTTTATACATTTTGCAAGTTGCATGCATATCGGGTGCATCCTCTGCGATTAGCAAGCAACCCAGCACCAACCAACTGAGCTTTCAGACTTGGCATCAAATTGCCATTTTTGTCCAAGTGCGGTTTGCTCACCTACTGGCATTGACTAAGCACCACGCGGGGTTGCAAGTGAGCGTGGCGGGGTCGTCTGCATGGCGCACCTAGTTAGGCTCCATGATTGGCAATTTACAAAAGAATACCTGGTCAGGTCCTTGCGGGCCAATGGAATATGCCAGCCTCTAGCTCTAGTTCAGCCGCGTGGGGAATGGAATTTGTTGCAAAGAGGCGCAAATGGTAGATTTGTCAGTCGTTGCCGTTCAGTAATCGGATTCCTGTATCCATTTTAAATGCACTTAAACCAGCACTAACTTGACCAAGAAGAATGATTGCAATCTATTGAGCCTAAAGCAGAGGAGCGCATCGCATCGCATATGATGGCGCGAAGTGAGCATCATTGGCTAGCTTGCTTTACCTATGTAACCTTGCCAATTGCTCCATGCATGCATTCCCCTCCTTTCCAAGGCCGCGGCTTATTTTTTGACACGCTACAGAAATTTCCGATCAGTAATATCATTTTTTCCAATTTCTCATCCTGAAGCACCCCGCCAATCACTAGGAAATAGTCATCCTGCACTCGTCACCGAAGTGGGCCCACTGTGTACAAAGTATCCCATAGGAGCATGACGACTTCGGCATCTATGATCCAGGTAAAAATTACCAATGGTCCCAATTCATTTGCAATGATGCCATATGCAAGTCACACTTCGCGGTGATGAGCACGTTGGAACTCAATCTAGAAGAGAGTTCGGGAATGAGAGGAAAAGATGGCAGCTCTACAGCCTAAAATAATGGGACCCTAACAAGTTAAGACAGTGGACATATATTATTCTATTCTTTTTATTTTACAATGCAATAGCCATGAAAATCCCGAACAACTTTTTCGCTCTAAATATCAATGCAGACGCCGTTTAATCGACCCAATGCCCTCCCCATCAGATACCCCCGTCCCCATCTTATGCATTTCCCTTCTCCTACAGTAATAAATACTATTTCTTCTCCTTTTTTCACTATTTAAGCCTTGACCCGAAGGACGAGGCCCGTCTTGGTAAACCTGGCCGCGGCCATGACGAGTGATGCGACCAACATGACCACACCAGCATAAATCTTGGCGCTATCGTACCCAGCTGACTGAACAATCGCACCGGTGACGGGACTGCCAATTAATGAACCAAAAGCCATAGCAAGAAAAATAACTCCAATGCGTCCGCCAAGTTCGTTCATATTGGCCGTCATGCTAGCGATGGCAGTAGGAGGAACAGAGACAAGAGTTCCTGAGAAAAAGCCGTAGAGAATTGCAATAGCGATGACAGAGCCCATTGATTCAGCTGGAATCCAAGTAAAGACCAGGATGGCGGCGACAAGCGTAGCAGGCGCCTGAATATTGAGGGGGCCAAATCTATCAGCCAGGTAGTTTGGAAGAATTCGACCGAAGCTGCTGGCTCCGTTGGCCATGGCCAGAATATAATATGGCTTAACTCCGTCAGTGTTTAGTTTGATGGAGATTGCCCAAGACTCAACAAAGGTGTAGAACGTAAAAAATCCCAAGAAGGCCAAGAAGATGCTGAGAAAGTAGAGGCCAAAATCCACTTGGGCGAGAGACTTGTAGTCGATGAGGGTTTTGCGCTTGTTGGCTGGCAAGCGTTGTCGAGATATGGACAGGGGAAGGATGAGAACGGCCAGGACAATGAATCCCACGACACGTACCGCCCAACCAAAGCCAATCTGTGGAATGAGGTGTCGCAGGGTAATGGGGAAAATGATGCCACCAATGGATGCACCAGTGCTACCCAATCCAACAGCGAGACCCCGGCGTTTGACAAACCATGTGCCTGGTGTCGCAAGTGCTCCGAGGGCGATGAGACCCATTCCGCTGCCCGTGCAAATCGACTGAGCAAGGATAAATTGCCAGTACTTGTCGGCGAGTGAGGTCATCATGAGCCCAAAGACCATCAAAAATGAGCCAATGTACATCATAACACGGAAGTAGCCAGCGTCGTAGAGAGTTCCGGTAAAGGCTGCGCCAAACATGAGCAGAAAAGCTTGCAAACTTCCGATCCATGCAATGGTCGAGGATGATTTCTCATCTACAATGCTGCCGCCGCTCGTGTAATACTGCTGGAAAGTGCCATATGAGACAACGGTGCCCCAAGAGGCGAACATGAGACAGAAAGATCCAGCAACCTGGATCCAGGGCATGACGCCGACATCTGGAGGAGGCACTATCTTTTCGCTAGTGCCTTCAGCCTTGTCTGACTTCTCGAAATCGCGCGTGCTGTTGATCGCCGGGAGTGTAGCGTACATTTCGTCCCTCCAGGAAGAATTATCCTCGAGCGTTGCGGTCTCTGAGGGAGAGTTCATCCCTACTGTGAGTTTGCAGTGCAAACCTGGATATTATTATTTATTGTCGTACCAAGAAATTTGAGGTCAAAAATTTTGGTAAGAATTAGGTATATCAAGGCGTTTCAACTTTTTGTTGGAAGAAGGGATCGAGTTGAGGTAAGTTGGTGATGAAAATAAAGCTCAATCAAGAAAGAAGTTCTAAGGTGTTGCTGATGGTTTGTATTTACACGTCTTATGTTTGACTTCAATTTTTCCTGGTGGTATGGGCTGGAGATATATAAACCAAGAATCTACGTACTGACACATGCACAAAAGATTTAGCCGTTCCCAGACTGCTGACTTTGTGTTGCATTTGATGCGTGTTCGCGCTCGCCGTTTGGTTAATAATCTTGGGTGTTCCGAGGCCGAGTTATTGCCGGCAAATAGGACCAGGCGAGGCTAGCTTGAATAGGAAAACTGATGCCGCATCAATTCGCTAAAATGTTCAACAAAATGTACGAATTTATGGCCCATTGGACGACTCAAGATTGTTTTATCGCGAAATCACTCTCTTGAACCAGAACCTTCTATCAAAAATATAATAAAATTTTTCATTGTGGTATTACCCGATCGTCAATCAACTCCGTCAGACAATGTCAGGGGCAACATACGAAGAGGGTACCAATCTGCCATGACGAAACTGGAGTAACCACATGGGATTGAACACCTCAAACTTTCCCCGCACAGCAAATCTCCAGCTGATTGATTGTTAAGCTGAATACATAGTATCCTGATCTGCCACATTGGGAAACCCAGGTTGTAATCCGGTTGCTAAACTGGGTTAGCGCGATTTACAATACTTGTGGCTTGAGCTATGACGCACGAATCCACAACCATGAAGAGTGATTACTGAACAAATGTTGACGCCATTTGTGGCACAAGAAAAAATCGCTTGGACCAAAATCGGAATGGTCAAGCCCTCATCAATTAATAATATCCGTTCCTGCATTGTATTTTCGCGAAGCTACCATATCCTCTGGTCAAGGCTGAGGATTGGCTTGATCAAATGCTATGGAACTAGGCCTAATACGGCACAGGGCCCACCAAAGCACCTTGTCTAGTGATTACTAATATCGCAAACCAATAACAATCCTCCTTTATACAGTCATGTCTTGATCAAAAGGATGCGTGCATGAACAAGAGGGCAACCATGGTGCCAAAGCATTATACTTTCTTTCCTATGACCAGGTTCTACCAAAAGCATGTCAAAATCAAAGAATAGAAATTAAAAGACTTCCAAGATCTAGTTTTTTCACATCAGCAGCCACGGTTTTGGTTACTTAGAGTGTCATCACTGTTCTTGTAGGGTAGGGAAATGTCCCACCCCGATCGGGTAAACCGCGGCCGCTCGGAGCAGCCCGAGTTTTGTTTTGTCTAAACACTGTACGGATTGTCATGATCATGTCCAATATGAACACATGAATCCATATTACGAAACTATTCGCTATGCCAATGGAATCAAGTTCCATTCTTTAGACTATTTTGCACACCTAGAAGGTAGCCAAAATTTCTCCCAGTTGTTCAGAATCCACCTTTCAAAGTCACCTTGTGCCAATTTTTGAAGATTGGATTGTTGCCCCAAACACTTGGAGCCTAGGTTACACGGCATAATTACTTGCCAATGAGTTTTATTTGATTCGTACCTTGCGTGGCTGAAATCTGGGGAGGTGGGTTTTTCCCTCGGTCTCGGTTTTGAGACTTCATGATTGGCCAATGTGATGAGTAGGCCTTGCAATGAGCTATAAATCTGAGAAGGAGGCGTGGTAGTAATGACAGACATTGGACTCGTGAGAAAATGAAGTTGTGGCCCAAGCGTTGGCGGTCCATCTGCTTCCTATTGGTGGGAAGCCAATATATGGGCCTTGCTGGTGTGCTTAGATCACTCTGGTTTGGAGCTAGATCAAGAGTGAAAAATAAGTGTCATTCAGAGTGGATGCTTTCGGCAATGCTCGGCACCAAGCGAAGGATGGCTTTACTTCTTGAAGCCATGATCGGACGTTACGCGTACTTGTTTTGCTATTTTCTAGACTGGCGCCTGATATTTGAATCTATACACGACGGCCAATGATGCCAGTCCCACTGTAAACCTCTCTTCGAGTCAATCAACATTCGAATTGAATATATCGCCGTCTAGGACTACCCGGGGTTGCGGCATCAGAGCACGTCATCATTGATGACCCCGAAAAATCTCACAGGGCGGTTTGCATGGGCCAAGCTTTTTGTGAACTCGGTAGTATAGCGATCGACAATGGGCCCATGCCCCTATTGGCAGCGAAGATGAAGTGGTTATATATCTGGGAGGTTGCTCGTTCAAGGAGTAAGAAGCTAGCACAGCATACAACAATCGTGATTTCACCATGAAGATCCCTTCTTTTTGTCTCTTTGCAATTCTTGCATCGCCAACAGGCGCTGTTAGCCTACAGCCTCGAGCGAGTTCCGACCCTGTTATAAACACCACGTATGGCTATGTTCGTGGCGGTGCTTCCGAATACCGTGACGGCGTAACAGCATACAAAGGAATACCCTTTGCTGAACCTCCAACCGGGTCCAGACGATGGAAAGCCCCCCAGGCGCCGTCAAAGTGGTCAGATGTATTGAATGCAACCTCCTTTGGACCACAATGCTCGCAAGCCTACTCCGCAGCCGGCATTTTCTCTACGGGAAAGAACGCTAGCAGCGAAGATTGTCTTACACTCAATGTCTGGACTCCTACATTCGACAGCACTGCAGATCTCACCTCCAAAAAGCTTCCAGTCTATGTCTGGATCTTTGGTGGCCGATTTGAAGGAGGATCTGGTGATGTAAAGACATATGATGGATCTGGCCTTGCTAGCAAGGACATTGTTGTTGTCACGCTCAACTATCGACTTGGTGCCTTTGGATTTCTTGCTCACCCTGACCTGTCTTCCGAATCAGGTCACAACAGCTCTGGCAATTATGGAATTCTGGACCAGCAATTTGCCCTAAAGTGGGTTCAAGACAACATTGCCAACTTTGGTGGCAACCCTGATCAAGTCACCGTCGGTGGCCAGTCAGCAGGATCTGCTAGTGCCCTGGACAGCATGTACAGTGCCTTGACCAAGGGTCTGGTTCATGGTGTCATCGCTGAGAGTGGTGCTCGTGCTCCTCATGATCCTCTGACCGGTAGCTTAGCCACTAGCTACCGCACCAAAGATGACGCCGAGGCTGCTGGTGTCTCATTTTTGGAGACCTTGAATGTTTCATCGATCAGTGAGCTCCGAGAGGTATCCACTGAGACGCTGATCACCTACGGACAAGGAATGGACACTACGTTTGATGGCACCGCTTTTGAGAATGTTACGCAGGCATTCATGAACCCTCCTCTCTGGCGCCCGGTAATTGATGGATACGTCTTCCCTCATGGCTATGGCGAATCCCTCAGCTTGAACTCCCACCTTGATGTACCCATCATGACTGGTAACAACAAGGATGAGTCTGGTGCATCACCCGACACTGACCTGACCGTCTCTGAGTACAAGACGACCTTCTCCCAGATGTTCCGAAACTTTTCATCCGAGTTCCTCACTCTCTACCCCGCCGAAACCGATGCCCAAGCCACTAACAACAGCAACGACTTTTTCAGAGACCTGAGCCGCGTGTCTAGCTGGACTTGGGCGTCTGAGTGGGCCGCTGGTGGAGCCAAGAGCGATGTGTTCACCTACTTCTGGACCCGCAGCCCAGCAGAGAATTATGCTGAAGGCGCATACCACGGCTCCGAGCTATGGTATACTTTCAACAACATTCCGTATGCCAACTATGACAATGCCACCTGGAGCGCAGCGGACTATAAAGTTGAAGCCATTATGGCTCAGTACTGGGTCAACTTTATCACCAATGGTAACCCCAACGGCGGAAACCTGACTTACTTCCCCGCTACTACGAGCAGCAAGCTGCAGACCATGACTTTGGGGAATGCATGGGGTGCTATTCCCTTGACTGACTCGGAAAGCAAGTTCACCTTCATCAGCAAATGGCTTAGCACACTCCATGAGTGGTAAACGCCTTGTTGTATCTTGGTGGGAACATGATGACAATTTGTACTTATTAGCCCTTATGATTTGTTGAAGTCGCTTTGTGGTTTCTCTTTCAATGAAAGTCATTATAGTTCTTTTTATACTGGTTCATTGTGATTTTGTGATAAATGAGGTGGATAACTTGGATTGCGTTGGAGTTTAGGTTGACTACTGAGTGCACTACTCGGATGACCAATGCCACCGAAATTCCTAGGGCCCTTAAATAGACCTAAGTACAAAATTTAAGTTGATGTCGAAGACCTATGCGATTTCTTAATTGATCATTCTATATTTAATCTATCTATTCGCCGAATACAAGCAACCCCTCTTGTTTAATAGCGTAAACTGCTTCTGTTTACCAAGGTAGCTCATTGCCATCAGGCCCCAGGAACTTGCCCTGTGTCTTATCGATGGTAGCCTGGTCAACCTGTATCGAACGTGTTAGTTAGTTCTGTGTTCACCTTTTTGTGTGAGTTAGATGAACACGTACCACTGTAGTGACTGCCTTAACAGTATCATCGATGGATGTTGGTTTCAATCCGCCGAGATCAATACCCATATCGGCGAATCCTTTGATTGCAGAGTTACCCATATCGGTGGCAACGAATCTGTATTTCCCCGAGTTAGACTTGTATTTTGTGCGTGTCTTTTCTAAGAGAAATGAATATACCCAGGGTGCATGGCCCAAATAACCATATTTCGATTCTCCAGGGCAAGCCACTTGACAAAGTAGTTTGCCAGGGCTTTGGAAGCTCCGTAGGCTGCGGTTGGCGTTGTCGTATCCATAAGACCGAATGAACCTCCAACACTCGTGATGGTGAGGAACTTTGGGCTTGCAGATTGGGAGAGTAGCGGCAATGCCTCCTTGAAGAGTTCCAGTGGCCCATACGCGTTCACATCGATGTATCTCTGCATGACAGAAAGCGGCGTGTCAACGAGTTTACCGGTGATTTCTCCCAGGCCTGCGTTGGAAATAAGAGTGTCAATAACTTTGATACCCCGCGATTCCTTGATCTCTTTGAATGCCTCCTGAATCGATTTCGCCGAGCCAACCTCCATTCGCACAACGATGAGGTTACTCTCATTTCCCTTGGGCAACTGGAGAAGAGAGCGGGCGCTTTCATGCTGGGGATCGCGAACTGCAGCGATAACAGTGGTACGAGCCAGTGCAAGGTATCCGGCAACAAGACCCTTGCCGAGGCCTATCAAGTGAGTTAATAAAAAGGGATTGGGGGTATTTTGCGATATACATACCTCGGTTTGCACCGGTAATGAGGTAAGTGGTGTTGGTAGACATGGTATTTAAGTGTGAAAGTGCTTGGAGTTGTGTGTAAGAATGCTGATGCTGGAATGAAGATGAGAATGAGGAGAAATAGACCTGAACTGTCAATTTATCGATTCATTTTTATATTCACATCAATTCTCGCAAGAAGCACTTTTACAACTTCGTCATGACCAAGTCTATAGAATCGTCTCGGTAAGCAATGTCAACACTGGCAAGTACAAGGTTAACGCTAGCATCCCACACGGGCACACCCAGGATCAAGGCGTTGGTAGTCTATGCCTAAAAAAGCGTTAGGCTACTCCCACCGCGTTTTGAGTGTCGGGACATCGTATTTGAACGGAAGACCATAAATTTCCGTCAAAGTTACGCAAAACTTCCGCTCTCCCACTCACCACGTATCATCGTCATGTACTCTCCCGCCAAATGTGCGATGGACAACCCTTGAATCCTTAACGAATATTCTCTTTACGGCTGACAAATTTATCCGCCGCAACCCGCCAATCGGTCCCGCACTGAGCATCCACCCATTTGCCTTCGAAGCCAAGATTCCACAGCTGAAACGCCATCATGGGCTCAACTGGGACTGCAATAGTCCCACTGGGCATGCGAAAAGCCTGCTTTCCGTGTACTAGAGCTAAACGAAAATGTGACAAGCGGGCGCCAGTCTGCGAGCGATGTGCGGAGAAAGAGCTCGAATGCCAATACCCAACAACCCGGCGATACTTGCGTGTCCGCACCGGCTCAGCCCGCAGCACATCGCTTTTGGGAGGTTCAACTCGACTTGCGGCTATGCATCTACCCGGCGGAAGTTTTTCATTCCACCCTGGCATTATGGAAATGGCTCAGCTGCGTGGAATGCAAGTCAGTATGAATAACCCGCCCGCCACATTGCAATCCGACAGCAGCGGAGAAGACGAAGCATCGGCGGAGTTTGCAGTGGGGACTTGTTCCACTGTTTTCCGCGTCACTGATGCGTCTTGGTTCTTGGACATGGAGACTTGGATAATTGAGCATGCGATTGTAAACGAGGATAGTCCTCGTCCTTTACACGAAGATTTATCGCTTCATACACGCTGGATTGCCATGATAAAACAGTGGCTACGTCAGTGGGTGGAGCAAGGCCACAATCCCTTCATTCACAACAAGTTATACTCTGATGCGGGACTACCCCGGTGTCTCCAGGACGCTTGGACTACCTTGACTGCGTATTTTTCGAAAACACCCTATAACGAGGTTATCACATTGAAGATTGTGCAAGATCGAGCCAACGACCTTGTGCAGACCCAGCCCATGGACGATGAATCCTTCATGTCTGCACCTGGGCTTCAAACGATTGAGCACTTAGCACGTGTACAGGCGTTATTTGTTTACCAGTTTATCCGTCTTTTCGACGGATCTATTCGCCTTCGGGCGCTTGCAGAGAAGGATATTCCAACCTTGTCGGCATGGTGCCAACAACTCTGGTTATCAGCATCCCTAGATGCCAATATTCAAGCATGGCCTTCGGATAAAATAGATTCCAACTCGAAGAGTGTATCTGAACTTTGGAGGACTTGGGTGCTAACTGAGAGTATCCGGCGCACGTGGCTTGTGGTCCAGTGCACCATCGGGGCGTATTTGATAATGAGGGATGGGTGGGCGGAATGTCCCGGAGGAGTCATGTTTACGGCAGCGCCAGGATTGTGGGATGCTGGTACCCCAAGCGCGTGGGTGAATAGAATTGAGTCGCTAAAAACGGATAACTTACTTGTCAAGACGTTACACCTTGATGAGTTGTTTTCTAAAGGCGATTCGACGGACGTTGATATGTTTTCAACTGCCATGATGAATTTAGTATTGGGACCAGAGAAAGTTGATAGCTGGGCGGCGAACTGATAATATTTTTTGTTAGATCCCATAGCTGCTCATGATGCTTTTTCAAGAGATTCATGTGCGAGGGGTGGTGACTTGGGGTTGCTCTAAATTGGGGGTTGTTTAAATAGGTATAGTGGGCTATACTGATAACGATAAAACAAAGCATCCTACATAGCATCTCATTAAGAGTACGGCTTGAGGACAGGTATGACAATGGTTTGGAGCATATATAGATGTGGAATTTGTCAAGACTTGGATCTTATCTATCTTAGATCAATAGGAACCCGCTGTTGGTCTCAATTACTGCGCCCGTGCAATTCCAATCCTTGAGAACACCCAGATATGTTTCGGCAACATCCTCCGGACTTCCAACCTCACCAGTTGCCGTCTTGGTTTTGAGATAGCCTAATGCCATCTCCTTTTGTTCGTCTGTCATCCTCCACAATGGCGTGTTCACAGGTCCGGGTGCTACCGCATTAACGCGAACTGGCATCATTTCAGTGGCAAGTGCTTTTGCCATGCTATTGATGCCACCGGCATATGAAGCTGGAAGTAGCCACCCCGAGCCAGGCTTTTGCCCTGCCACGCCGCTAGTGAGGGTGAATGAAGACTTTCGAGATTTCTTGAGATGCTCCATAGCGTATTTGGCAACGAGCATGGGAGCGAAATAACGAACAACTCCGGCTTGTTGGGCAGCAGCCAGAGTGATGTTTGCAATGGGCATCTCGGCCGTCTTGTCGCCAGCCGTAAAAACAATGTGATCCAGTTTCCCATCCTTAGATACCGCTTGGAAGAGATTGGCGATGTTTGCCTCCAAGGCCGCGGTGTCTTGGAGATTGCAAGATAGAGCGCTGATGCGGTTTGCCGCAGCTGGGTACGTGTTTTGTAACTTCTTGAGCGCCTTGTCGGCACTTTCTGGTGTAGATGCGGAGATAATGACGAAAGAGCCGCTTTCGACACAAGCTTCAGCTACGGCGTAGCCCATTCCTGAAGAGCCACCGATGACCAAAACCCGGCTCTCCTTGAGCCGGTTGAATCGCTGCTTTGGTTGTTCAGACATGGTATAAAATACTTCTAAGCCTCTGGGTTTGCGTGTGAATGGATTGTGATATGGTTGCCCTGCTGAAACTGCGACACTTGGCCGCAATAAATATATTTATCAGATGGCAATATTTTCTCAGATTTACTGTCGATGCTCAGGCAATATCAGGCTTACAAATTCGGTGCCGTAGCTAACGGAGTTAACGGCCAAAAGAGGCATCTTGATCATCACCACGTATTCTAGCGTTCCTGAAGTGGAAAAAAAGAGTTCGTTTATCTGGATGGTGGGTTTCCGCCAACTTCCACACTCAAGGTGGGCCTCTGGTGGGAAATGGTGGAAGATTTGCGGAAGATTCAATGCACTAGGAAACAAGGTGGGTCTGTGTTAACCAGCGTGATTGGGGATGCAAGGACCCTCCTGTGGATAGGGTCTTAGTAGCTAAATTTGGGTTCCTTCAGTGGGCCTAGCGCTTTTGTAGTTAACTCTACGGCTCTCTCGGGACGGACCTGGTCGGCCTGTGTCCGGTGGGATTTAATGATTGGAAGTATATATAGCCAGGCTCGGAGGCTAGATGCAATTGATGGTATCTTTCGAATTCTTTGTCCATTTTACATTCTTAAGAATATGAACAGAGATTGACGGTGGTTGGCGATGTCAGGATTGAAGTTACTTCTCGTGGGCGTGACAGGTTACATGTCTGAATGATATATCTACACAAACTGAAAATGTGCTGACCCCTAATGTAGTGGCAGCAATGTTCTTGACCACCTTTTGTCTTCTGTGGATGGGAGCATTCGAAAGATGAGCATCTCGGCACTTGTACGAAATGACGAGGCAAAATCTTCCCTTTCTTCCATGGGAATCACTCCTATATCCTTCCAAAACTACAGTGAACTGGAGCTTTTGGGACGGGTTGCGAGCAGTCATGACATCGTAGTCTACTGTGGCAACGCATCGAATACTAATGCTTGTCACGCTTTGATTCAAGGTTTAGCCATAAGGAAACACATGACTGGGACAGAGACAAGCTTCATTTTTGTGAGTAAGATTCATCGCTTAGGTACACACAGATGATCTAACCTAGCATATAAAGACATCCGGTGCGACTTGCTTAGCTAATTATGATGCCGAAAGCGTGTTGTCTGACTACGATGACATATATGGCTACATGCAGCAACGTCAAACGATTGACCCGTATTGGGGCCGAGCAGCAACTCTCGATATAATTGCATACGGTTTACAATCCAATGTAAGGACATTCATATTTGTACCACCTACTGTATATGGTCAGGGATCCGGTATTTTTCACCAATCCTCAATGCAGATTCCCATTCTGGCTCGTTCTGCCGTTACCCTCGGACATGCCGAATATATCGACAGCGGAAACAGCACTTGGAGTCGTGTTCATGTGCTAGACTTGGCTGCTTTCTATGAATTATTTATTTCAAAGCTCATTGCTGGGGACAACTTGGAATTTGGTGAAAAAGGACTGTATTTCGTCGCCAGTGGATATTTCACATGGCTTGAGGTTGCTCATGGTGTTGGAAAGGCTGGATATTCGTTGGGCGCTCTCCAATCCGCTACACCCCAATCCATCTCAGTTGGAGAAGCGGCTCTCAGATGGGTTGGAGGAGATGAAGTTACCGCAAGTTTGGGCTTTGCCTCCAGGTTTGACGCTCACCATCTAGTGATTTAACCTAAGCTAATACAGCGTAGAATTGTTATGAAGGCAGACCGTGCTCGTGGATTGGGGTGGAACCCGAAAAGAAACAGGACTGAATGGGATGAGACATTCATGCATGATTTTAGGGTTGTTATGCAGGAGATGTAGATACAGCCCAATTTAGTACGGTCTAAGTCTCTGTTAACGTAACTAATGGGTTCTTTTGTGAATTGCTGTAATTCTAGCTGAAGCGATCCTTGAATGGTAGTGCGTCCTTTTTGCCTCAGGGGGGCTTCTAAGTCTGAGCGATGGGCAAAAATAATGGAGCAAAAAAGTCCACCCCAAAAAAAAAACATACAACAGCGAGGATTCCCTGGTCGTCACCGACCCGAGTACTAATTCACCGCTTCTCAGCTTGACTATGGGAGAGCGGACGGGAGCCCTTGTATACCCAAGCTTGTTGAGCTTACGGGGAACCGCTGTAGTTGACTGAAGGCCCCGCGCACATCAGCGGAGGTTATTTCCGTTACGCTATTATTGCCCAAGGCCCAGGGCTACGTTATTGGTTATTGCGGAAGTTGAACTCCCTTAATTTTCCTTGTTTTTTATTGTCCCTCTCGTAATCAGATGATGAATACTGTTTCATTTGAAGGACCAATTCACAGTTACAACGTTGTGGCAGGCGTTGGCGACCAGGGCGGAACCAGAAACATCAGCAACCATGTCCACCCAAATAACGGCCAACCGGTTTCTATAGTTGGGCAGTAAATGACGTACATGATTTACGAAAGGGCCACCGCGCCTAATTCTAGTATATAACGTTATATCTTGAATTAATTTCATAATATAACTAGTAATAGCGAAATGTGCAGTAGAAAGTGAGTATAAATTATGTAAATCCATTATCCTCGAGTATTAGTATCAAAGCTAGCGTCTAACTCATGACAAACCTCCAACGTAGAGTAAGCGTGACTCGTTGGTTGGCTTTTATTTCCGTCAGTAGTATCAACAAGCAAGTTTTGGGTAATTGCTTTAGTTGCTCCGTGAATATATTCCGGGCTGCCACTACCCGCTAACTCACCGGGTGGTAAACCTGCGCTATCGGCCTCAACGGGGAGCTCAGTTGACGGCAATTCCAGGACGTGGTCTCCAGTGGATAGCTCGGTCAACTTCGTAGGCTCAAGATCCCCCTGCAAGGACTGAAATGCCACTGGAGTCGCCTTTACCGAATCGATGTTGATGGATTCTGGATGAGAGGTCATTTGTGGGGAATTGTTAAATTCACTGTCGTTTATTGGCAGTTGTTGACACTGTTGGGAATTTTGCGAGCCCCGCACGCCTCGTTTTCGGATGAAATACCACATGCCGGCAAGAATGAAGCCAACACCAATCGCACCACCAATTACAGCACCAGAAATAGTACCAGCATCTACCCGGGAACCTCCAACATTTCGGGTGGGCTTCCTTTGAGTTGCAGATGCTTGGCTGGCCATATAAATTCCGAGGTATGGAGACTCCCACCCACCGACTGGTGAAGTTTTGGTTGCACTGCCATTTACAGTACCACCAATGATAGAAATAACTTTATCTGGTATTTGATAATTTATTTCATCTGGTAGCCACCTAAGCCAAAACCTTTCCCCGGTAGTATTTAGTTGCGCATTGTGGTTGCCGTGCGGTTCGGTATCGCAGTTATTATTCATTGTAAAAAACCCACCATTGACTAGCATCTGGGCCTGGTTGACAACATTGCAGGTTAGGCTATGGTGTGGATTTGGTGTCTTTTCGTAGCTCCAGGCCCTAATCCAAGTAAAAGTAGGAAGTGTCAAAATATAGGCATCATCAAAACCAGCGCTACCATCTTTTTCCCCCAGGCCACCATAAATATAACTAAATAAATATTAGCAAGACATTTAAGTGGAAGGAAAAAGGGTACAAACATATTATAGGACGAATAATCATCAGGCCATGTAACTCCAGCACAAAAGCGGCGTCGAGATCTAGGAGTATCTCCGGTTGTGTTTTGGTAGAACCAACTTCCAGTCGAAATATCATAAATCATAATCTCATTCATCGGCTGGCTCTCCCAACCTCCGTTATCGACTCCACGCACTCCGCCAAAATATATAAGCATCCCCCTGTTACCAGCAGGGATATATAGCATGACACCTTCAGCGCGGCCTTTGCCAACGGGGCTAGCTATAATGTCCCATTGATCCTGGTCCATTGTATACCTTAGAAACTGTGACGTTGTTTCTGGATCCTTCTTCCATTCGGAATTTGTTTTATTATTCTGCCATCCTCCGTAATAGTAAGCAACGCCCGTGTTTTGGATCGAGACACCAGCACCATAACTAGATCGAGAATAATTCCCATCAATAGATGTATTTTCCCATTTGTCATGCAGAATGTCATAGTTCCAGAGCTGGAGTTCAGATGGAGTTTCCTTGTAAAATTGACCTCCATAAAGATATATGCGCTTATTAACCGTATCAGGCCAGAGAATGCCCCCATTGACACTAGGGACATTAGAAGGTTTGTTGAGTGTCGTAAGCGGTGAGGGCATGCCATTTTCTTCTCTAGAAAGGTCGTAGGATATCAAGAAAGTACCTGGTACGACAGAACATTAGCAACTATATACTCCACGGTGTGTGGCACCAGGTCTACAGGAATGCAACATACTAGTATAGTTTGTTAGGTTGGTTGTGTCACCCATATAAGTGGCCAATCCACCGTCATAATAAATTTTATCATCTACGACGGCTGCTTGGTGACCCCATCTACGACAAAAGTTTTTAAATGGATCCTCGTCTTGAATTGTGCCTTGAGAAAATAAAGCCAAAAAAACAAAGGCAGCCCAGAGGCTGGGGAATAGTAGACGGCACTCCATATCTCGGCTTTTGTCTCAAGGCCAGGGAATCCTTGGTGTTGTATAAGACAGGTGGTGATAGAGTTTTCTGTTTGCGTGAATTTAGGCTAGGGGGTAAATAAGATGGACTAAAAAGTGATTTCGGGAAATATGGGTGGGATGTCATTCAGGATGTAGAGCAAGTCGATGAGATATTATGACACAACGTAGGCTATTTGTAACCAAAGGGAAAAACGCCTTGTTGGGTAAATGGGAAGTAAGAATTCCCTCATAACGCCCTTTGGGTAGTTGGTGGCTTGTTTGGTATGTCTCGTTCTATAAATAGCACAGTCCTGATATCTGAGGACTCTTACTTCACAATCTCTCTCCAGACTACCTGTGTGGCCCACATGAGCTTAGTAAAAGAAAAGTGATATGGAGTGGCATCATCAACAAAAAACCAACTACACTCAATTTATTAAACGATTTATTTGTAAATCAGAATGAATTACCAAAAGACTTCCAGCCAGGCCAGCAATGTCTATGATAATAATATTTTTATCTCTTTTGATGATGAGAGCCACCATGAGCACGCTAGCCAACAAAGGATATTGACGGCTGCGGCTGCGGCAGTCACAGTATTGCCGCCAATGGTGCGATGCAGCGTGATGTAGATGGGGGAAATTGTTGGAAAATCCATCACCATACATAGATAGGGAAATAATGTACCATTGATTTTGTATGCTTTGATTGGCTATATCACTCCATCTGAAGTCTTACTGCAGCTAAAGGGATAACACGTTAAGCGCCATAGATGCATGGATTGCCAATGGATTCCGATATTACGTATGCTTGATCCTGGTAATATCATGGATTCGTGCAACAGCGGAATTAGGACCGATATGGAGTTGTTCCCAACTCTAGCCTAGACTGTGTGTGTGTGTGTGTGTCTAATTTTGAATTGATTGGATGACAGAAAAAGAGGCTGTATGCGAAGTGACGCGTAGCCCGCGCATGGCTTGGGGGCTTTTTCATATGGCTGTTCTTTCTTATCCGTTTGAAATTTGGTTTATAAGCTGAGGTTAAGGTCGATAGCTAATAGGGTTCAAATGGGAGATTTCCTCAAATTTTAGCGTCGTTAAAGAATTTGATATGTTAGAAACATAACCAACTCAATGAGCACCCAACAAGGCAACTTAATACATTAGCGAGGGGTTATTTCACTTATGAGTGGGTTGGTTGTATCATTGCCGCTGTCTGAATTGTTCCAAGCTGAGCTCAGAGTGCATATGTGGCTGAGGCTACACCTGCAATGAGACTAACCCACGTCTGTGCGGACAACCTTTAGCACCAGGAAATAAACCATTTCAGCCCTTTGACAGATAAGCACTAAAGGCGTGTTCAGAACCCACGTCATTATGAGCCTTCGATCAAGATGTGGCTTGAAGTGGCGTTGAAATGGCGAATAACATTGGTCATGTGGCCATATTGTTATCAGTAAATGCCTCAGCTGAGCTGTGAAGGTGCTTTCGGAGCGGTACCCCAGTTTCATTTTTTATCTTCATAAAGGACAAAAAGAATAGCCCAAGCGCAGTGCAGACACGCAGTGACCCAATTCTAATCCCAGCCTACAGCGGCATGTACCCACAGCTGTCGAGCTCGACCCTCCAGGTCCGATCAAGACCAGTCAAAATCCATTTCCGATGAGCTCGGCTGTACCGATTTTGAAATCGATTTCCATCATACAAATTCTACGTTGTTAGATCTGCAAAAATCTGCGATTACCCAGATAAAATTAACCTTTGGCTTGATTCGAGAGGGACAATCAATGCAGGAGGCTGAAGAGAACATATGGTGACAACAGTTTGGTTTTCCTGGGCTCTGCATGTCATTCTTGGTCTCAAAAACGTAGGGAAGATTCTATTATGCGACGAGATAGTTTACTCGAAAGCAAATAGACCCGAAATCGAATTTCCCTCTACTTCGTTGGACTTCGTTGGACGTACGTTCATCCTATAATACTAGACGGAATGGGTTAGTAAAATAATAAGTGGCTATATGTTGGACTGAAATTATGTGTGCGATGTGTAGTATTCTTCTTATTTGGCATGCTCGTTTGGCTAATGAGCATCCTCATTGTGGTTGGCTGAGGGTTATTAGTGGGGCGCGACACCCAAGGTCGGTGCACACATAATTTACTATGCAGCATACACTCACCAAAACCTCAGTTGATGTACAGACTCAATCTATACAATCATCAAGATCTTGACTATCAATCAATTAAGCAATAGTATTCGTGTTAGAATTAGCCCTCGCGGGTCCAAAAATGGTAGGTCACATGCAGCACTGATCAAATTAAATATTAAATATTAAATACAACCAACCCTGTCACAATTCATTGCAGTGGTGGGGTGGGCCTAGTAGCATATTTTTCGAATACGTTGTTGTTTTGGGCGACGCTGCACCATCTTCTTTCTTTTTTAGGCACCGTAACATGTATTCCATAAATGGAGGTCTTCCCCGCCGGGGAAAGTTAGCATTAAAGTGGTGTGTTATGAGATGTTATCACACTTTGGTCATTGGGTCATAACGAGAGATTGAAAGAGCCTTAATTCCTATGAAATAAAGAGCAGTTAACTATGTGTTTTATAGCTAGGTCCAGCCCCAATTGGCTATAGGGCTGCGACAATGCATTGAGGCTATGAGGCTATTAAGGCCAGTTATAACTAGTCTTTATATATCTTTTATTTTATAGTTTATTATTGTGAATTATTGAATGTTATAAATAGTTTTACTTTTATTATTATAATTTTATATAAATGAATATAATAATTGAAATTATTTTTTAAAGTAATATTTTAAAGGTAATTATAAGATTATATTTTTTAAAATATAAGAAATTTAATTTTAAATAATATTTATAATTTAATATAATTAAAATTTATAAATATTATAATTTTTTATATTTATAATTTTATTTTTTTTCTTATTTATCTTTAACTTTAATATAATAATCTAAGATTTCTTTCTTTTATTTATAAATATATATAATAATTTTATTTATATTTATTAATATTATATTCTAGCCTATTATTACTTATTTTTAATATATTACTATTAAAAGATCTAATTTTAAATTAATATAAATTCTTTTATTATTTACTTTTAAATATATACTTATAAATATTTTTATACTTACTTTCTATATTTTATATAATTAATTTATATTTTATAATATATCTAAATCACTAAGCCTAAAACTTTTAATTCTTATACTTTAAACTCTTTTTCTTATACTTAACCTTTAGCTCCTAATACTTTAGAAGTATTATTCAATCTATTCTATAAGAATTACCTATATTTTATTATTATTAAAAAGGGCTAATTTAAGAATTATTATATAATAAAAAAATATTTTAAATATTATATTATTTATAAAATAAGTAATTATTAATATTATTTTTAATATACTTATATTAATTAATTTTATACTTTATTATTAATTTATAAATAATTATTAAGTACTTATACTTTTAATATATTATTTTATTATTATTTTAAATAATAAAAAATATTAAATAAATAAATATTATTTAATTTACTTAAAGCTTTATATTAATTAATTATATAAATAATAATTTATATAAAATATACTTTTTATTTACTTATAAAGATATTAAATAAGAGTTTTAAGCTTTTTAAATAAGGTATTAATAAGATAGTTATTTAAAAAGTAAGTAAAGGAAAGTCCTAGGATATTATTAATAATCTAGAGGAATAATATTTATATATTTATATTTTATTTAATAAGTTTATAAATATTATTATTATTTAAAATATATTTAAAAAATAATATAATATATAATTTAATAATTTTAAGTATTATTTAAAAAAAATTAAAATAAATTTAATTTAATAAATTATTTTTCTTTATATATTACTTTTACTTTATTTAATTAAAATTTATTATATTTAATAATATTTAAAATTACTTAAAATATTATTATAATAGTACTTTAATAAGCTTATTAATAGACATTTGCTCTATTTCTAGATAAATTATCTTAAAGAAGCTCTTTTTATACTTTTAATATAATTATATATTTATAATATTAATATATTATAGCTAGATTATTATTTGGTTATCTTTTTTAATAATAAGTTATATAATTTAGAGGTTATTATATTATAGGTTTTAGTTTATCTTTAGATTAAAGTGTATTTTATTAAAAAGGTACTTTAAGCTAATTATTTCCTTTATAGTATATTTTAAAGTAAGTATTTCTACCTTTATTATTAATGTAATTATAGTAGCTTAGCAGATGGCCTTCTATATAACTAATCTATTAAATAGGCTTATTATATAGCCTTATAAAGACCTTTATATTTTAAAGTTATTAGTAAAAGAGGTATTATTAGTAATTATTATAATTTATAATTTATTACTTTAATTATATTAAATTATAAGGCCTTATATTATAAAGAGATATTAAATAGTTTGGTTAATAGTATTTTGGTGCTTTTGACTTAGGTTGATAAGAAAATGGGATAATAATAATATTATAAATGTAAGATCTAATTTAATTATTATTATTATATATAGTAAGGAATCGATTTTTTCCTAATATATTTTTATTTCCTATGTAATTGCTTAATCTTGCCTTTTAGCTAGCTTTATTGCTAGAATTAGTATACTAAGGTAAGTATTTATAATATCTAATTTAAACTTTATAGCTATTTTCTTAATATATAAATTATAAAATAAATATATCTTATGCTTTATATAATCTTAAATTATTTTTATACTTAAGAACTATTATATATTATTTTTATTTAAGATCTTATATATTTTCTTAATACCTTTTATTATTCCTAACATTATAAATATATTATTCCTATAATATAATATTAAAATATTATTTATAAAAAATATAATAAATATATTATAAACTTTAATATAAAATAGATAAGGCTCTTCTAAGCTAGCTTCTATTCCTAGCTTCTTAAGGGTTAAAGTAAACTCATTAAACTATAACTAAGGCAAATCTTTAAGATTATATAAAGCTCGGTCTAGCTTTATATATTTATTTAATTACTTAAATCTATCTAATAATTTATATATAATTAATATATTATCTTTATTTCTTATTATATTAATAAAAATATTAATAATATTAAGTTACTTAATTTTTAGATTAAATTGAGTAGTTAAAGTAATAATTATATAGAATAATTATATTATAAGTATTATAGTATATATACTCTTAATTATAAAGCTTTTTTATAAATTATTTTAAATATATAATCTTATTTTATATTATTTAAGATATCTATTTTAATTAAATTTGTAAATAAAGATTTATTTAAATAATAGTAATTTAGTTTATACTTTTATATATTTTATTTTTTTTATATTTTTTTTAATTAAGATTTTAATTTTCTAATATATTATTTAAATAAATAACTTATTTAATAGGTATTTTATTATCTCTTTCTAGTTTTATAAAGACTTAAGAAGGTTATCTTGGTATAGCTTAGGGCAGTTTAGTATTATATTAATCTAAGTAATTTCCTTTTACTTTATTACTTTTATAAGTATTATAAATATAATTTAAATACTTTTAAAATCTATATAATTTATCTTATAATAATTAATTATAAAAAAATTTAATATTAAATCCTTATTATAATCTTATTATATTAAAGTCCTTTAATTCTACCTTATATTACTTTTTTAAGCTTGGTAATAGTATATTTATATATTTATAAGCATTTAAATAACTAGTTAGCCTTACCTTTAACCTTTATCTCTTCTATATATAAGTTCTAACTTCTATTCTTAACTTTATAATATATTAGTATTAATAATAATTATAAGCTTTAATAACTTAGATAGCAGTATAACTACTACTTCCTCTACTA
The DNA here is from genome assembly GCA_020809705.1 of Calonectria ilicicola. NCBI lineage: Eukaryota > Fungi > Ascomycota > Sordariomycetes > Hypocreales > Nectriaceae > Calonectria > Calonectria ilicicola. Next base: position 2,608,469 of record CP085834.1, on the reverse strand, counting down.
TCTTACTTATTGGTTGGTTTATTGCCTGCTCTAACTATTCTAGTTGCTTATTTATTATCTTAGGTATATATACCTTTAAGCTTATAGACTATTTTATTAATAATTAATTTATTATACTTATCTCTATTTATTATACCTAACCTATACTCTATTAAACTTCTATTATACTTTTTAAATATATATTTTCTAGTTCTAAAATTTATTTTAGTATTTAAAGTTTTATAAGTATTTAATTAGGTATATGCTTAGTGTTTTTTATTATACTTTAAGTGGTTATTTCTATGCTTATAGATATCTCTACCCTTAAGTTTAAATCTGTAAATATTAATCTTTATAAAGATCCTTTATATATTATTTTATTATTAATTTTCTCTTTAATTTAAAGAGCTTAATTTTTAAATTAGATGATTGTATATTTAGTTAAGCTTAGCTTATTTAGTTTATAATTAATATATTTATTAAATTATATATTTTAAATTATAATAATCTTTATAAGTTAAAGTATCTATATATAATATATATTATAAGCTATATATCCTATTAAATACTCTATATAGCCTCTAAAGTTAACTTTTATATCTCTCTTTTATTAACCTAATGCCCTATCTCTAATTAAAGGATAAGTGTAATAATTATATATATATATATTATTCTAATCAAGCTTTAAGTTAATTATAAGCTCTTTTATTAATAAAGGAGTATAATATTTAAATTATATATTTAATTTCTTAAGTAAGGATATCTAATTCTTTATCTTTAAAAGTAATATATTAAGTAAGTATATAGTTATTTTAATACTTTTTAGCTATAGCTTTATTAAAAGCTTTACTCTATTAAGTATTATATTAGATTTATTTATTATTTCTTAATTTATATATTTAATAGTACTATTTAGCTTATAAATCTCTAGTAGAGAGAGCTTTAAATTTATATCTTATTTATATATCTATTTTTAGTATTTAATTAGATCTTTAATTGTAATAGTAGTAACCTTATTATTATACTTAATAATATATATTAAAAGGCTAAATTGCCTCTTAATTTAACTTTTAAATTAAAATAACTTATTAAATATAATAATTTTTTATTTATTAATAATAGATTATATATAGAATATACTATTATATTTATCTTTTATAATTAGAAGCTAATTGGAGCCATTATATCCTCTAAGATAATCTTACAAGTCCTAATAAATATACTAAAATAGCTTTAGTAAATAATAATCTAACTACTTACATAATATAACCTATTTTATATATATTTAAGTATAGATCTTATAATCTATTCTTATAATTCCTTTAATTTATATATTACAATCTCTTCTTACTAGCTCCTTTAACGCTATAACTTTAAGATACCTTGCTTATTTATACTATAGCTCCTTAATATCCTCCTTTAGCTTTAGAGGGTTCCTTAAAGGTCTAAATTAATAAGTAGAGCTTTACCTTTTATTTTCTAATATAATAATAATTAGTTAAATGCTTATATTATTAATTAAAATTATATTATTAAGTATTAGTTAATTTAATAAGTAAATAAAAATTAGCTTATATTAAAGAATTATTATATTATATATATATTTATATTTAATTAAAAAGATACTTTATTTTAAGCTTTTAAAATATAAAAAGTAATTAAAGCTATAATACTAGACTTTAATCTTCTTTAAATAAGCTTCTAATATAATATTAATATAAAATCCTTTTATTATAATAATATTATTAAGCTTTAAATTAATTATATAAGTATTAATTAAGTCTTTAAATAGATTCTTTAATATATATTTATCTTTTCCTATAATTAGAAACTAGCTTAAGCTTACCTCCATATAGCCTCCTTTTTCTAGTATAAAAGATCCTTTTATAAGCTATTCCTTTAAATTAACTAAATAAATAATATTATAATTATTAATTAATATACTTTAATAAAGTAGATGAAAAACTATTTTCAATATTATAAATACTAATATAACTTTTTACACTATATATAACAATATTAAATTAAAAACTATAATAATAATAATTAATAAAATAATATTTTATTTATTATTTTTTATAATTATTATAGTAAATATCTAATCTTTTTATATTATCTCCTTATAAAGCTTATTCTATTTAAACTCCTAAAATCATATATATATATAAATATAATCCTTATCTATTAACTTCTTATTAAACTTAAAATTAAAGTCTTCTATAAATATATATTAAAGATATATATATTTAACTATTATAAATTTATAGAATTTTCTATTATATAAGTATTTAAGGCTCTTAAAAGAGGCTATTTATTATATCTTTAAAAGATCTTCTAATATAATATAAATATTTATATACTTAAAATTTAATTAACTTAAGATAACTCTTAAAAAATATTTTTATAGCTCTTAAGTAAATTAATTACTTATTTTTTAATTTTTTTTTATAAGTTAGTCTAATTGGTTCTATACCTAAAAAGGAGTAAACTAAGTATTAATTACTTAAAGAAAATTATAAATAATAAGTATTTCTTTAATTTTAAAGATATTATAAATATTACCTTAAGCTTAAATTAAACTTTAAATTATATATTAAGCTTTAGATTCTTAATTTATATAATTAATATCTTTTAAATAGTTTATATAATATAATCTTACCTTATTAATTATATTATTTTCTTCTAATATAAACTTTACTTTAAGAGCTTTAATAAGCTTATAAGTGGTATAATCTTTATATTATTTAATAATCTTATTAATAATTTCTTAATAATAAGCTTTCTTAATAATCTTAATAATCTAAATATATAAAGTTAATTTCTTTTAAGCTTGCTTTTTAAAGATAATAAGCTTAAAATTAATTATTTTAAGCTCTATTCCTAGCCTTATAATAATATCTATATCTTATAATATATTTATTTATCCTTTTTCCTTTTATTTATCCTTTATCTTTTTCTTTATTTTATTAAAAAATATTAAATTAAAAGTAATATTTAAATTATCTACTATATTTTCTTTATTAAGATTAATATATTTCTAGAGCTCTAAGCTCTATATATAATCTCTTAATACAAAGATCTATTTAATCTATTACTTTAATAAGTAAAGTTTAATAATAATTAGAAGTCTTTAAGCACTTACAATATTAATATTAATAATTATTTTAAATATATAATAATAATAACTACTATATCTAGTACTAGAAAATAGTAAAAAGGAGTATTATCTGGTTTATTTAATTGAATATAAGATATAATAGTAGAAGTTACTAGCTTATATAGCCACCTAGGCTTATAACTATTATACTTTAATTATTAGGTTATAATAAGAGATTAAAAAAGCCTTAATTCCTATAAAATAAAGAGCAGTCAACTATGTGTTTTATAGCTAGGTCCAGCCCCAATTGGCTGTGGGGCTGCGACAACGCATTGAGGCCGTGAGGCCATCGAGGCCAGCCACAACTAGTCTCCACAGATGTTTATTACTACCTTGATAAGCTGTATATGAAAACTTTTATCCTATAAGCTACTTGAACTTCTGTTAATCTATTACTATCTAACCTTTAGTTAATAATATTAACTATTTTTATTTAATTTAATAGTTATTATAGTTATATTTTATTATATTTAAAGATTATAAGGAATTAATATTATTAATAATTTAAAGAATTATTATTATTTAATTTATAAATAAATTTTTAAAAATTTTTTTTTTAATATTTAATAAAATTTTTTATTTAATTAATTTTATTATTTAATATTAATTTATAAAATTTATTTTTAAAAATTTTATAATTAAATATTATTAATTATATTATTTATTATTAAAATAAATTTAATATTTTAATTATTTAAAATCTTTTTAAAAATTAAATTTAATTAATTTTATTTTAATAAAAATAAAATTTAATATATTTATTATTATTTTAAAAATTATAAATATATATTATTTAATTAATTATTAAATATTAATAATATTTATAAATAATTATATATATAAAAATTATTTTTAATTTAAAAAATAAATAAAAAAATAAATAATTTAAATTAAATAATTTAAATTAAAATAAAAAATATTTTTTAATATTAAATTTTAATAAAATTTTTTATTAAAATATTAAAAAATATTTTTTTAAATTATTATAATATTTAAAAAAAAATTTTATTTTAATTTTATATTTATAAATTTAATTTAATATAATAATTTAATCTTATTAAATAGCTAGACTTTTATATAGAAAAGAAAAAAAAAAAAAATAAATGGAGGTCAGCATTTGGTAGCCAATTTCTTGGCGGGATCTTGTATTTTCTAAGAGCTATGGTCGTATGTATTAGAGCTCTTAATAAAGTGAACTATATAGTAAGGCTGCAGGCTAACAAATCGAGTTGACCACTACGTATAGTTCATTAACAGGCGTGGGAGTTACCCACTTCAATCTCCATAGCCCCGCGATGGAAACATTAATCCAGGTCACCGTGAAAGTCTGGTAGGGCGCTGCGAGTACCGCCAGGCGGAGTTGAGAAAAGAGAGAGTGGTTGTTGCCACATAGAGAGTACAGTTTTAAGTTCTTCGTGGACAGATCGAATGAAGAATTGCACCATCCTGAAAATTGCGAAGCTTGACTACTAAAAACAGGGCATGAACAAGAAATTTGTATCACAATATCTAATGAAACTAAAAATTGCTTAACCATAGACCATAGTATTGTTGTTATGTTCTGCCAATGGTTTTGTTGAAGACCGACACAAAGTCTTCCAGTGCTGTAAGAAGTTCTTCGGGTTGCTCAAGGGCAGGATAGTGACCGCCCTAGGTAAGGAGTTAGCAGATAGTCAAGAACAAAAAATGGTCAAAAGTGCTTACCTTTTTGTGCTTTGTGTACGATATCATATTTGGGTGCGCCTTCTTTGCCCACGAGTAGGGCATAGCGACAATGTCTCCGGCAAATGACGAATACCCAAAAGGTTTCCCCCTTTCCATGGGAAGTTCCATACTGACACCATTTATAAAACTCTTTGCCAGTTCAGGGTATTGAAACAAACTTCTAGCAAAGGTAGATGTGTGCCAGTAGAAGCTAACAATTCCCAGAATGGTATCCAAGGACAAGGGGAAACGATTGTCGGCCCACTCTACAAGTTTCTCTCCGATACTAATGGGATGTTAGTACATGGAATCCGTGATAAATTCGTCTTTTGTAATGTTTTGTCCCACTTACTATGCCAAAAGTGCTAAGGGACTTGATGATATTGCCAACCCTGCTGTTGATGGTCGCAAGCCGTTGAAAAGCGCGTACGAAATACCAGTGGTCATGAATGTATTCATCCGTTCCATCAAAACTTTATCATGGGAAGTTAGAGGCTCGTTTTTGAAGGTCTGATGTTCATTCTCAGCCATCAACATGGTTACTGCAATCGATGAGCTTATACTTTAGGGACAGTGCTACAGAGGGGGAAGACCAACTGTGGATTGCTTTACACTCGCTGAATTTAGCCGACATTATGCGAGCTAGAGAGCTGCCGACATCGCCTCCTTGTGCAATGTACCCAGCTCCAAAACCGAGATCCATCATAAGCTGATGCATGACTTCTGCCGTGTGATTGTATGTTAATTCAACTCCAAGAGGAGCAGTCGATGGTCCAAATCCAGGGAGTGAAGGAACAATTATATGATACGGTAATGTTTCGGGCGTGTATTTCTGAGCGAGAATGTGCATAATAGGCAGATATTCAAAGAAAGCGCCTGGCCAGCTGTGCATGCATATAACAGGAAGAGCATCTGGTCTAGAGGAGAACAATGCAGCTAAATGCAACGAAACAGGTCCACATTCTCGATGCTCAACTGTCGTCATGAAATTAGGGATAGAGTTCAAATGAGACTCCTGTTGTTGCCATTCGAATTTGAGCCAGGCGTTTTTGGCATCCATTAGCCATTGGCGACTAACACCGTAGGTGGTGTCTTGTTGTTTGTTGTACCAGGTTTCGGGAGCCAGTTTAGAGAGGCTGAGGAGTTGCTTAAACTCTTGTATTTCTTCATCAGAGACATGGAAAGTAAATGATGTTAAGGAGGTAATGGCTGTTGCCGGGACCTTTCCAAAAGCTGGGTTCACCATTTTGAAGTAGATGTAAGACTACAATAGCCACGTCTGTTGAAAATCAAATGTATGGATGTTGTTGAAAGTAATATCAGTTATTGCCTTGTAAAGTGCTTTTGAATCTTGGCTCTTTTCTTTGTTTTATGGATTTGGAGCGAGAGAATGCCAAGCATAAGGCGAGCGCACCGTTTTCAACCGATGAAGAAAGTTTGTACCTCCCCACTAGGAGTTTCATTATCGGGTCTCTAATTTGCTGTAAACTCCGCATTTCGTCCGAACTTTACTACAGCTCGGCGTCCGTTCGAGCGGTCCGTGTTTTTTTTAAAGCGCATTGCTGATTAATTCCACTCGGAGCGGTTGAACAGGAACGCCGCGTCGATGTGATGTTTAGAGATTTTAGGGTAGGGAACCGTATCCAATGCTTGAAAAAGGAATGAGGTCAGATGGAACTTTTAACAACAAAGTTTTTCTTTTCTTCCTCAAAGACTGGGTGTCGTAACGATTTTGTTTGTAATGAATATTCACTTGCAGGAATATTGACTATTGCTGACGTCTTATTGTTCACTTTTCTGCAAACATAACTTTAGAAATTAGAAACATCAATCCCTTGGTCGTTCCAAATCACCCACACCTGTCGCCCGATATGGCAAATTGGTGAAACATATGAACCCATTTATGACTTGTCCGGTCGGTTCGGCGGCTGGTATTCCAAGCCAACAGATGCCGTCGCCATCCCTCCACCACAAGCCGAATTACAGGATGGAAAAATCATCAAAGGTCCTATGGTCTAGTGGTATGACGCAACCTTCACAGGCAGTAAAACGCCCAGTACGGTTTAGGTCCCGGGTTCGAACCCCGGTGGGACCTTTTCTTTTGCATTTCTTTTTTTGGGATGAAACCCCAGACTCTAGAGATTTGGGGTTAGCTTAGCGTATTTTCAAAGTTGCAAAATCGCCCTGGGTGTTGCATTGCACTGCATGATTCGTTCTTGGCTGCCGCTTCCGATTGTGCATGAATCTCTCGTTTTTTTAATTGACGCCTTCAGCTGATGATTCAATCATCGCGGATCTCACCACTATAAAACTCAAATACAAATAATTCTAGTCTAGGTTATGGATTAAATAATAGACAGAAAGCCCAAAGCAACTCTCTAATCAGCATGCCGCCCTTGATGCGATGACTATAGTGTGACGTAATAAAGAAGAAGAATTGTAAATACCCGGGACGCTTTTAGCAGAAAGACGTTCCGCTGGCGGCGTTTGTGAAGGTAAATACAGTTACGAGCCACCATGCGGAGTTAAGGCGGATGTGCTCCACCTTGCCAATGCCGAGCAAGATCAGCATCCGGGGATACCCTGCACTTGAACTTCTGTTGGAGATTAATTTTGAGCGACCTTGGTTTGATGGAATAATAAAAGAGGGCCTGCATATACGTGGTTGTCACTACCCCCATCTTTGGCGAATCCAATCCGGTATATAATTGATCAATCACATTTTCAACTCAATCTCACCTACACTTTCAACATGGGCGAATGCTGTCTCAAAGGCTTTCAATGGACAGCCAAAACAAAGGGACGCGAAGAAAACTATGCGGGATTCGACAGTTATGTCACCGGCTCGAACCCAAATGTGGCCATTTTCATCGTTCATGATCTGTTTGGGTGGACCTTCCCAAACACACGGATCCTCGCTGATCATTATGCCGAGGAGGTGGATGCCACAGTTTATGTGCCAGACTTGTGAGATGTACTGAGACCCGCTTCAGAGAATTTTACCTAATGTTCATCGGCATTGCAGTTTTGAAGGCGAGATCGTACCCCCAGAAAACTTGATGCAACAAAGCCAGTGGACTAAGATCGACCTTTCGGAATTCATTGGCCGCAACTCTAAAATAATTAGAGAGCCAGAAATCCTTCGTTTTGGTAAGGCGCTACGTTTGGATTACCAGCGCGTTGGGGCCATAGGCTTCTGCTACGGAGGCTGGGGGGCTTTTCGCCTTGGGTCAAAGGATAACCTCCTTGTTGATTGCATTTCGGCGGCTCACCCCACTCTCATTGAGAAGAAGGAAATTGAAAACATCAAAGTTCCGATTCAGATCATTGCACCTGAGATGGACCCCATCTTTACGGAAGAATTAAAAGCCTACAGCACCAAGGTAATTCCCACGCTAGGTGTTGCTTTTGATTACCAATATTTCCCTGGGCTGGAACACGGCTTCGCCACTAGGGGAAATCCTAATAATCCTGGTGAAAGGAAGGGTATGGAAAGAGCCAAGAATGCAGCGGTTCTTTGGTTTCGGACGTGGTTACACGGAAACTAATTCCGTCCTCACATTGAAAGGGATCAGGTTTTAAGTCGAGATGATTGTATTTGAACCGATAAAGATTCCGAATATTAATATGAACCATGTTTCGCCGATGTCGAAGACAGTGACTATCATGATTTGGGTCACCATTGGTCCAAAGAAGTGCTGAACTCAAATCCTAGACTTCACCTAGCCACCATAAAAGAACGTGTAAGATTGATGGAATATATGTTGACATGAATCAATTCTCCAACGACGCTTGCTGTACATTATATTGTCATATTCACTCTAAATGGGGCTTATGTGAGCCGCCTTTAACAGATATTTCTAATTACCCAATAGCATTAGTAACGTCGAAACTAAGCGACATATCCTCGAGCTGTGATAGACATGGCAAAAAGGGCCAGTTCCCAGTAGCATCTAACCCTCCTAAATCACCAATTAAAGCTTCGAAGGTGTCTCTATTCATATTATGATCGAGGATAGAGCCTGAAACCTGCTCTTCAATTTGAACATGATGTGACTCAGCCAGACTTGACTTTTCAATCACATCATTTTGCATGGGTATCCCGACGTTTCGAGATTGAGATGTTGGCTTGCCATTGCCAAAGGAACGTGGAAATTCTCCACTCCCAGGGGAGTCAGGTTCATCTGGCTGATTGACCTCTAAATTGCTGTTTGGCTTGAAGTTTGCATGTTTCGATTTTCGGCCAGATGTGTTAGGTATTAGTCTCTTCATGCTTTCCTGCAGAAGACTGAGAGATCTTCTGCAAATACTGCTTCTGTCCGTGTAACGGGAAAGACATCGCAAACATAGCTCCCAGCTTTTAAAGAGAGACTCTTCGAAAGGATTTCCATCCCCAAATGTGCATAGTTGCCCGATCAGGATCGTGCTTGCACAGGCGTGTATGTCTATTTGAACCAGTGAGTACGATATCCGAATAGCAAAATCTTACTACTAACAACTAATGTTATACCACCAAGCCTGAAATTCATGCGACCGTATCTCACAATCTAGAAATTTGACGAGTGTCTGAGCGGAGCGAACACATTGTGCAGCAATGTTGCAGAGCATCAAATCTTCGAGCCTCATTTCGGTTGGCCTTTTCCTCGGGGTAGTGTGATAAATTTGCTGCTGTTCAAAAAGAACATCAAGTGCAGGTCGCAGAAGAAGCATACGTACATGCAAAAATCTGAAAGATTGTTAGAACCGTGACTTCTGATATTTCTGCTACCTTTTACCTCGCATATAGGCGCTTACTCTGCGCTAGGAGTTCCTTATGAGGAATTCTCAGCCCATCTGCGGATAAGGAATCAGGAATCCCAGGGTTTAGTGAGTTTTGGTCGTATCGTAGGTATTTCGGTAACGAATCCCGCCATTCCATGATTTTCGTGTCAAGATCCAACAGGGACCGGATACTGGATGAGGGTTCCGGTAGCAGCGACGGGTCTTTTTTGGAGTCTGATAATTCGTGTGATTCCTCCCTGGCGAATATTTCTTCGAGAATTTCATAGAGCATGTTTGTTTGAATAAATGAATCTGCAAGACTTGGAAGGTCTTTGGGCTGTGCATTCCATTTACCAGATTCATCGCTTAAGCGATCGTCGTCGATAGCAAGAGGTAAGCTAGGTTTGTCTCCAGTGATTGGGGACATCAATTGTCTCCCAAAAGACATTGAGACCTCCCTGTACGAGAAATAAATGTCAGCGTTACTTATTAAATGATATGACATGGAGTTGTTGTTGATGGAGTTGCCATATTTGTAACACACAACTTGCCAGCAAAGGAGTTAAACCGAAATACCTTTTTAACACCAGACATCCCCACCATACTCGGGTGCGCATTTCGCAATTCAGTTGTGACGGACAGGTATTGAGAAACCCACGTTTCTGGGCTTCGTCAGAGCTAAAATTTAATCCCATGTTTTGAGCGAGTCGTATGGTGAGGCTGGTAATGTTCCAGCATTTTGAGTATCTTTCCGTGCTCTGGAGATAAAATCCCATAATTAGACCAAGTTGTATCAGCTCTATCCCCATCTCATCATCAAGGATATCTAAAAAGTCTAACGATTGAACCTTATGAAAATACGCCTCTGCCCTGACGCCAATTTCTTCTGGGCGTCCAGGGTCGAATAGAGTGGAAGTGGCAAACATGGCCTGCAGCATGGCTGAAAATAACTTGACCCCGTTCTTCTTTTTGCAGAACCCCAAGCAAAGTGACTTTTTGGTCGCGTCGGTTGCGAGGTTCGACTCCCACAGACTCTCATATTGCCGTCTGAAAGTGGGTTGGTGAAGAATGGGATACATACGGTGGACTCTGGTGAAGTAAGAATTTATTAAGCCATCTGCTACTCTTCGAAGAGGTAGGCACCATTCTGTTGAGCCTAGAACCACATTGCATGTGCAATATTTCGCTGAATTCGGGGTGGGGACTGGCGCAGGAGATGCTGCTATTGAAGGGTGACTCTGGTCCACAGCGCGTTGTATAGGACGCATCAAATTCTTCAAGCTGCGAGGCTCGGGGTATCCCGGAGATGGGCACTTGACCGATGTAGCAACATCCTGGTTGCGAGCGGGCACAGGAATCGCTGCGGATGAACTGAGTGGTTGTTCATCACAAAGCCCTTCAGGGTTCACAAGGGGCGAAGGAACACCTGGAGAACTGGCGCGTTGTTGAATAGGGCTCGCCGCTGCCGTTGAATTATTAATTCCTTCAAATCCCATATCTTCCATGAAATTTAAATGCGAATCTTGAGCGTTCTGGTTGATATCGTAGCCCGACGTCGTATCTGGGGCGTCATTGACGTTTTTTGGTGGAGCCCCGGCCAAATTTTCTGTTCCTTCTAATACCTCGAGTCTGTTTTTTAAAGACTGAATCATGCTGATAATATCTGGTAATTAGAGAAAGCCTTTATGAAATAAAATGGAAATGAGAATGTAAGTAGTCATACCTGTTCTGCCACGCCCTGGCCTCTATTTCGGCTGCATAGACACACATTGACATGCGCTTTTCACAACCGCTGCATACTGGCATGGCACCATCGCATCGCCGTTTTCGTACACGGCATTCCTCACAAGCTATGGCTGCCCGTTTTCGCCCCATTCTTCTTTTACAGGGGAGCGAGTCTGAATTTCCATTGTCTGGCGCTCGCGCCCGCTTGGCTGGTTGTTCCGTCGCTGGTCCCATGTTGAGTTGAGTGTAAATTAAAGCAATTGCATCCAAGAGTTTCTTGTGGCGTTCGATTATTCCGATAAATGAGAGCGTCTATTGTCATCTGGTTGAATGAGTCCTTTGGCCTAGATGTTGGCCCTGGTTCGCAAGTGCTCCAATTCATCTTGGATCTAAGAGATCTCAATTGTCAAGGCAGGTGACACCGCTACATCCATTAATTTACCCCGCAATGCACTAGGTAATTTCCCTCCGATTTAGCGAGATATTTGCAGCTTTCCGTTGCGTCCGATTGGATCTCCCCGACTGGAGGCCAAAGCTTAACATTGCAAGTTGCCGGACATTCTCAAAAGTCCGTTAGTCCGCCACTTCCGCGGAGTAAGTAAACATTGCTTGTTCTTGCTATCCGAAATCCAAATGAAGTCTATGAAAATTAAATGACATCATTTTTTGGTCACGGGGAATTATCACTTGTCAGACAATGAGATTGAGCGGAATTAGAATGCGAAAATTAGTCTAGCTATGGTTGTGATGGACGGCTTAGTTCAGCTAATCAAAATCTCATCCAACCGAAGCCCTTTTGCACATTTTAGAAGGCTTTCCTCTTGCAATTGAGAATACAATCCAAATTCGTTCAAAACTTTGCAAGCCATGGCTTTTTCCAGCTCTACCAAGCCGTTGACCTTCTCATTGATCGGCGTCGGCGCTGGCCCCTCTTTCAGATTGGATCTAGATATGCCAGCTGCTGAAAGGGGCAAGAAGTCTTCATATGTTATCGGCTCATAATCCACAAGGCCCCGCGATATCAATTCACTGAGAGAAACTCTTCTGGGACCTTTATCCATGTAGCCTTCGATCGCGCTGAGGAGTCCTCCTGGAGTAACCTGGTATCGAAAATACACCAAACCGTGCTCTTGAAGTTCAGCCCAACTGTCTGGGTAGTCCAGGAAGACTTCGGCCAGGCAGTCATCCAACCTGGATGAATCCCCGAATTTTATCAAGCCTTGCTGTGTCGCTAGCTCAAGTAGTCTATCATACAGAGCACGTCCCTTGTAGGTGACTGCAGCACCACGCTGCTCAACCTCCCCGAAACGCGCTGTATGGGTACCTGGAACCGATTCAGTGCCAGCGCTAGAAAAAATGACCTTCTCTTCCAAGGCTTTGAAGCTTGTCTGCCTCAGCAAGATTGGACATTGACGGCGTGGAGGACCTTCAATCCTATCCTTTGCTGGCATGCCATTCTTTACCATGTCCGTTTGAATAAGATCAATGTCAAGAGTTCTGGGCGTAAGATGGTTGATATGTGCGCTCGGAAAGCAGACAATATCTGCAATCATCATATGCTCTTCTTTCAACTTCAAATAATCTTCGATCGAAACGGTGGATTTTGAATGCCATTTAAAGATCTTGAGGCTTTCAATGATGAGACTGTCAGCATCTTCAGTTGACATACTGTTCCCTGCCTCAGCTCGACAAATAATGTCAAGTAACAGCGGAGTAAACAGTTCTCTTTGCTGCATTATGGCTTCCATCATTGGTCTGATACTCGGGGAAACTTGATCTTTACGAAGAACGGAGGTAAAGACCCGGAATGGATTTATCTCCAAAGACTCCTCTGAGATTGGTCGAAACGCGGTGGCGTGCAAGGGAAAACCAACAATTCCCAGGTCGTAGTACCCGACTGGCTGCATGCCAAACAGAGCAAATAGTCGCTTAATTACGCTCAATTCATAGTCTGAGCCTAGTCTGATGGCCCCATGACGTTCGATTTGGTGTCTAGTCGGCAAATCATGCAAGCTCTTTCCTTCCATCTCCAAAACCGACTTGTTCACCTCCCGGACGATTTGGACAAGATCGCCATATAGTGGGACTTCTTGTCTATACATTTCAGACAAAGCTAGAGAGAACTTTGTTCGAAGCTCATCTGGATTCCAACTAACGATATTGTTAACTATGGTAATAATCTACGGTTCGAAATAAACCGAGGTGTCAATCTGAAATCGGGTTTTCATAATGCTTACAGTTCAGTGGCCATCGTTAACCTATAGCGTGCTTCTTTCTAGACAAAAGAAATGTTTGCGAGACGTACGAAATTCGACTGCAACTTTATGAGTATCAAATATCCACAAAAGAACAACTGAGAAATGGCAGATGCAAGAGTGATCCCCTTTGAAGTGGTTTTACTTCAGTGGCGAAGATAATATTCTGAGAGTGATATTTCTAAGAAAGGCGGCTAGTTCTCGGCACGCTATCGCCCATCAGTACTCCAGAGCTATCTTCAGGTCTCCAATGTCCGTTTGTGGCTGCCCGTCCCAAGTCCGACGATTGAACACCTAGTCTACAAATTCTACTTTTCGCAAGACGTCTATTTTTTCCCCATATTGAAAAATGAATTACCGCATCCCAGCCGCCGGTGACGGCAAAGCGGAAATACCCGGACCGGCAACTGTCCGCCTTAACTCCGCAAACCAGTGGAATGCAATCGAGTTGAGGTAACGTGACCGTGCATACATATGAAATAGCGACAAGCAGCGAGTTCACACATGTCGAGACTCATAAATACGTGACTGCTTTTGAATCATGAATTTTGTAGAAGGTACTTGTACAGGCCGTGTGGTGCTAAAATTGCAGTGAAACTCGTCGCGTTAGTCTTTTGCCTTGCACATTTTTAACGCTGGGTGCTCTGATAGGCTAATTTTCAAGCTTACCTACCCCCCCTAGTCTGACCTGACCACTCGTGCAGCTTGGAAAACGTGGGGCTCAGGTCAGACCAGGGGGGGTAGGTCAGCTTGACTGTACACTCGTAACTACGCCACCATGCCATCTGTTGTCTGCCTCACGTTTAGTTTAGTATAGAGCTTGAGAGACAGAGATTATTTAGATGTCTTCTAGTCCAAGGATAATATCGAGATATTGCATCAAATACCTCCAGTCACACACAGAGCTATCGCCATCGAAGTCTTGTAGCAGGCTCTACTTTACGTAGCTGTGCTGAATACTAATATCCTTGTTTCTCATTCCCGCGAGTTCGCTTTCTTATTTAGTGCAACGCGACCGCTGCACTTCTGAGGCCGAGGCAATTGTTACGACGAAAGATCAGATGGCTGAGCTGACCATGCGATGAATTACCAGATTGCCTCGAAATTCATCAAACACGGGCGTATATTCCATTTAGCAGTACGTAGCCTACCTAGAAACAATCAGACGTCGCGCATGCATTTTCACGGGAGCATGCTATCCTAAACCCATCTGGTTTCAACTGTGTATGACTGAACAGGATTTCAGGATTTCAGGATTACAGATATAATGAAGCAAAAGTTCATAATATTGGAATCGACGTTGAACCGATAAAGATACATAAGACTATTCTATTACCACAATAACATATCTGAAAAGATTCCAGACTACTTCCACGACGATTGTGATTAGATGACATGGGTTTCTAAATGAGAGCATATCAATTCTAGATTTCCTGTTCAGAAAGATTATTTAAATCAATAATATGGTAGTAATTTCTAGTTAGATCTCAGCAGAAGTCTTCCCGTAGTTTTTCGGCTCTCGAGGTCCTGTAGTAAATTCTCCAGTCAGCACCCAACTCATCTGAAGTGAGGAAAGCCCACGCTAATAAGGAATGTAAATAATACCTCGTGTGCCTTTTTCACGTCTTGAAGATCATATACTTTATAGATTATAACCTTGAGTTGACCAGACCGAAGCATAGTAAAAAGCTTGTTCGAGTAATGCTCAAACTCGTCGCGTGTTGCAATGTACCCGAACAATGTCGGCCATGCAACCTTGATACACTTGGGAGAAAGGCGACTGTGGTCTTTCAGCGTTTTTTCTTGTGTGATATTGCCAATAGGGGAGCAATTGTGACTTACTTTAGCGGAAGGGGTGGGACAGGGCCACTGGAATTCCCAAACCAGACAACCGAGCCCTTTCTCTTCACCACATCGAGGCTACCCTCCCACGTATCTGCTCCGACGGAATCATATACAACATCAACTCCCTGACCATTGGTCAGTTCTTTTACCACTTCAGTCCAGTCCTTGCCGACCGAATCTTGGTAGGTAATAACGTGATCAGCGCCCAAACTTTTCACTAGATTCATCTTCTTTGCATCTCCCACTGTTCCTATGACCTTGGCACCGATAGATTTGAGAACTTGGATCATCAGAACACCGACACCGCCAGCTGCTGCATGAAGGAGCACCCAGTCACCAGCCTTGACTTCGTAAGTCTCATGCGCAAGCGCCAGGGCAGTCAAGCCCCCCATGAAGCTAGCCACTGCTTCCTCGTCAGAAATTCCATCTGGAATCTTTACCACCTTAGCTACCGGGACTGCTGTATACTCTGCATAACCCCCAGTCCCAAGCCAAACGACACGATCACCAGGCTTGAAGTTTGCGTCATTCACCTTGGGACCGAGGGCTACTATGACACCCGCAGCCTCACGACCGAGAATCTCTGGCTTTGGCGACGGATAAAGTCCCGTCCGGAAGTATGTGTCAATAAAATTGATGCCCGAAACATTGTTTTTGACTAGAATTTGATCTTCCTGGGGTGTGGGTACAGGGTAGTCAAGCTGATGCTGTAGGACTTCTGATCCTCCGGTTTCGTGTACGAGTATAGCCTCCTGTGTTAGCAGTGGGAGCATTTTGAAAGGCCTTGTCATTTGCGAGGATCGAAAAACGTAATTATGATGTGATGCTGAGGAGTATGTTGGGAAATGCTTGTTCTTTTTTGTCTAATAAATCGACAAGGGAAAATGAATGGATTTTAGATTTACATGTGAAACCCGAATTAGTATTTAATTTTTACCCGAGATCATGATGAGGGCTACGAAAATGAACGGGGATGTACGTGCGGAGTTAAGGCGGCGGGTGGAAAATCGGGCAGAAGATTGACGGGATATCCGCCGCATTAGTAAGGTCGTGTTTCAGCCACCAATTCAGGGCTCCGAATTCCAACTTTCAGAAATACTCGAATCAATAAACTAATGGAATAAGTGGCTTGGAACCCGAGGAGTCCTTAGTCTAGCCAGACAGTAATATTAAGCAGGAAAACCTGGCGACATCAGACTTCTTCTAATTATATGGCCTCGATGATGTGGATAGAAGAGATATTTAGATTGAAGAAAAAACAGTTTCTAAAAACCTATAAATCACTAGAAACTATATAATTCTCTAACGAAGATGCATTGTGTCATTAGTCCTTACTTTTCTGTTGTTTTTGGTGAGGTACATGGCACCCTGGTTATTGAAGTGTAGGTTTACATCACCGGAACGACATTGTATTAAATAGTATGCTCAAATATACTCAAAATTCTCAATTTGATCTTGGATGGAACATCAGTGCGCCCAAAGTACGTAGTATTAGCAATATAGATTTCGACTACAACTCCAATTCGTCCAAACAGAATCATTTCTGACCCAGCATGAACAATTGCCACGCATCCACCAATTTATCAAATAGCTCCCCAGGTACTATTTTGCGGATGAAATCTCTGCGACCAGTCTTTTCGGGTATGTCCTCGGAAACGAACTGAGACTCATCGTGGCCACCTTGCTCAGCCGCGTAAAACACCATTGACCCTGGCGCCTCGTCGCTTCGATAAGCGGGCCAAGGATCAGCTCCATTTACAAAATCTATGATATTTTTAGCATATCCTTCTGCACAATGGCGTTGGCCTTTTGCGAGAGTGTCGTGATAATTTTGCAGCACAAATGCGATATCTTGTACATGCGTTGCATGGCCTTTCCATGGGCCATCCCATGGATTTGGGGCGTTGAAGTAGCATAAAAAGGTATTGGAGCCTGGAATTCCCGATTTTGAACAAGCTCGAACGAATTCTGTGGCAGGAAGAGCAAACATGAGATCGTTGCCAAAATCTAGAATCGGTTTCAAGTTTTGGAAAGTGTTTGAAACTGCAGAGGTATCAATTCCATATGCTGAGACGATTGCGGGTGCAATATTTGGGTCAATAGCATCAAAGATCTTGCCGAGGCAATCCGATAGTGTTTTCGGCAAGATATCTGTCCGTCCTGCGACACGCATACCAAAAGCCATGCCCTATGAAACTATCAGTCCCTCATGGTTGTTCTTTTATTGTCAATATTTTACTCACATCCATTTGACAATCGCCAATCATGACTCTCTTGCAATGAAGTAAACCTGGGAATAGTTCCAAGAACTTGTCTTTATTGTGCATAGCCTCGAATTTCGTAGTCTCTGGGATAATTTCACCATCTATTAGAGGCCCAGTGGGGAAACGGCGTTTTACAGTAGCAATAAAATCTTGTCCCGGCGTATGCAAAAGCGTATCCAGCTGTTCTTCTTGTGAAAGTTCATCAGCATGAAGCGCTTTTACTATGGCATCATAGATTGGTTCTGTCTGGTCAGGACGCTTGAGGCGTTGTATAGATGAACCGCTCATGGCAATGAATTGATGAAACAGCGGATCTTTTGAATGCAAGTGGAAAAATCCCGATACTAGATATGTTGATTAGCTTGATTTGATGAACTGACTCAAAATCGCTCACCCGCACCCGCGCTCTCACCGATTAAGGTGACTCTGTTGGGATCTCCGCCGAATCCCCTTATGTAATGTTTAATCCAGCGTAGCGCAAGTCGCTGATCATCAAGCCCATTGTTTGGTTTATACCCGGCTTCCCTTAGGACAGAGGAATTGAGAAATCCAGGGACTCCAAGGCGGTAACTATCGAGGTCAGAACTAACACTTCAGATACGGGCATAGTAGGGCAAAGGTAGGTGCTTTAAATGAAACAATGGCTTACTTGACCCCCACGCAAATCACAGGTTTTCCAACCTGCACGCTCATATTTGTGATGGGACCTAAATCACACTGTGGGAATGAGCTGCTTCCAACCGCAAAGGCACCCCCATGTATGAAAACGAGCACTGGAAGAAGACCAGAATTTCCCGCACTGGGGACCGAGATATTGAGCGTTAAACATTCAGTATCTGATTGGCCAAAAGGGGAAAATGGAAGCTTCTTCTGTATGAGATTCTGCTCATGGTCGCAGGCATTGGGAAGCATCAAAGGAATTGGACTAAATAAATAGGATGTTAGAATACGTGTTTTTACGATAATTAAAAATAAATAAGGTACTTTGGGTTGCATGGATGATCTGCAAAAAGCGAGGATTCACTAACCCGAATTTTGTAGCATCCAAGAAAGGATCACCAGATGGATAATGTAGAAGCAATTCGCCCCTAGAGAATCTATCGCTAAGAGAGGCATATTGAACTCCCAAGTATTGGTTAACTCCCGGATATCGTCTAATGCCCCTCACAAGACCGATAGTGGGATGATTGATTGTCTCATGGACTGCAGTTTCTTGACCCGACGCCATGGTGATGTTGAAGATGAGATGATGTATGTTAGTTCACAAATCAGATCCAGGATACGAGATGGGATTTCAAAAGTGGATTTTGGGAGATAAAATGGACCATGGACCTTTTTTTTGGTTCGAATAATTTCAAGTAGGATTGTGTAAGCTAGCTTTGCGTGGAGCATTGATGGCGGCAATTCCGCACCCAAACCGGCTCTCACCCGCCTAATCTCCGCATTACCACACCGCTAGCGGATATCTCCAAAGCAAAACACAAAGATGGTTGGCATAGTATACCTGGATGATAGTCAAAAACGGCCTGATCTCTTGAGAATAAAATTGGAGAGGTTCCACTCAATTATTCCACATCCATAACGCTCTTGGTGTTGCATTTTACTCGTTTTTGCACTGCATAATTATCTCAGACTCCAACATTCACAAAATGACTACCAACTCTTCTGGACTCGGCGAATATGAGAAACTCATTAGCCCGATTAGAATTGGTCACTTTGGACTGCGAACTACCCCCGAGAAATTCGATGCCATGGTAAAATGGCACCTGGCATTCTTTGGAGGCCGTATCGTACTCCGCGATGAGCGGGCTGCCTTTATTGCCTTTGACGACGAGCATCATCGCTTGGTCATTGTCTCCAATCCCAGTCACCAAGTTGTTGAAAATAAACCCAAGGCAGCAACTATTTATCACATTGCCTTCACGCTTCCCACCCTAGCCGATTTGGCCACTAGCTATGAGCAGAAGAAGGCACACGGAATCCTGCCTCACTGGCCTGTCAACCATGGCATGAGCACCAGCATGTATTATTTTGACCCTGATGGCAATGAATTCGAAATGCAGGTGGACAATTTTGACACTGCAGAGGAGGCTCGGCAGTTCATGTCGACCGAGGAGTACGCTAATAATCCAATTGGCGTAGACATTGTTATCGACGACTGGATTGCCAGGCTCAGGAGCGGGGAGGACGAGGCAAACCTGAAGAAACGGCCGGTAATTGGATGGAGGCAATCACGCTGGGAGAATTCTATTTACTTCAAGGAGTCTGATTTTAAGGCATCAGAGGTAGCTTAGCTGTCAAGTCTTGATTTGGTTAGATGTAGTATGATTTAGCTACTCTTCAATCTGAACACTACCAAGTCAACATTTTCAACTGGCATAGGTCTCCAAAATGAAACTTTTCTTTTTCCTTATGATGATGCTGATTACGTGGGATGATGACGTGGGCTGATGCAGATAGGTGTAGAGTGTTTTGATATGTGTATGTATTACCTATGACGCACGCATCATTGTCCAATAACTGTTATCATACACGTAGACGCATGGGTACCGGCAAACGTCCTATTGCGGTGTAAAATCTCGCCTTCAATTTGTGGCCAATGCAAACTCCAGCCCCGTGACTATGATATCTTTTGACTTTCCGCAGTTCTGTTACCCCACAATACCCCAGACGCTTTCTCCCGCCCGCTTCCGCCTTAACTCCATTGTGAGCTCCCGCTTTCTCCACAGACAATCCCCACCATTCTATTACCACGACAGTCAATACAGGTATTCCAATCGAAGTAATTTCTCGTATTTATTGGTATTGTTGCGCTTTCTAAAATTGGTTCATCTCAATCAACACTAGCTCAGCCCACCAGCATTCCAATTCATTAACTTCAGCAACGCAACGCAACGCAACAATATCACAATATGGCACCAAAGATCGCAATCGTCGGAGGTGGTCCGGCCGGGCTCTCACTAGGAGCTCTGCTCGAAAAGAATGGCATTGTTGATTACATCATTTATGAACGTGGAAAGGAGAGCGAGGCACCCCGTGGAGGCTGTTTAGACCTTCACGTCGGTAGTGGACAGCGAGTCATGAAGGAGGCCGGCGTCTTTGACGAATTCAAGAAGAATTCTAGAGATGGCGATGCAACTATTCATCTTCTTTATAACCATCATGGCGAGCATTTGCTTTCTTGGGGAGAGGGTCGCGATGCTCCAGAAATCGACCGCTGGCAGCTGCGCAACGTTTTGCAGACCAACATCCCGCCTCAGAAAATCATCTGGTCTAAAGAAATCGCCAGTGCTGTGAGAGACGAGAACGGTCAGGTGGTCCTTTCATTTACCGATGGGAGCACAGCCTCTGGTTTCGATCTCGTTGTTGGAGCTGATGGAACTTTCAGTAAGATACGACCACTAGTAAGTGATCCTTATTCTTAACCGCTTTTTCTATCCTAACTCATAGTCAGGTTACTTCCGCGCAACCCAAGTACGCCGGCCATAGTTACATTATGAGTAAAATTCGGCCAGGTAACCCATTTTACGATACAATGCAGTCGTGGTGCAAGCAAGGCTCCATGGTTGCCATGGGCCAAGGAAAGCACATGTTCAACTCTCGCCAGGGCGATGGCCATTACCGAGTTGATATGGGACTTGAGGTACCCCAGGACTTCTGGGATAAGGCTGCCATCGACTTGGACGATGCTGACGCTGTAAAACGGTTCATGCTTCAAAAAGAATATTTTGGATCCTATGCAACAGGCCTTCAGGACATCATCAAAAATAGCGAGGGCCCGTTTCGATATTGGCATATGAACTATATGCCGACTGAGTTGTTGAACTGGACATCGGTCCCTGGCGTAACTTTGGTTGGAGACGCAGCTCATGTCACTACTCCCTACGTTGGTGATGGGGTAAACTGTGCCATGCGCGACACCATTATTCTCACCCAGAAGCTGAAAGAATTCGGTGTTGCACAGGAGGCCATTGTCGAATATGAGAAGGAGATGTTCCCATATGCCATTGACGTCATTACCAGGAGCAGACAAAGTGGAACCCAGTTTTATGCTGAAGATGCACCGAAAGAGTTCGTCAAGGTTATGCAGTCTGCAAGCCCTCTGATTGGAAGCACCGATGGTCACTGAGACTTGCATAAATTCCATAGATATTTTAGGCTTTCCGTATTAATATATCTGAGTACCTTATGAACAAATAATGCATGTAAGTGTTATTTTATAAGATCTTAATAAAGATGGATATATATATTCTTTTTTGGAAATATTACAAAATTCAATCAAATTAATTATTGAAAATTAGAAGGCTCTTTTTTTAATAATATAAAAATTTAATTTTTATTTCTTATTAAACAACCCCGATGCTTTAATTAGTTTACCTAAGTTCAGACTCAACGAGATCATCAAAGCGAGGGGGTGAAGCGCCACAATGTTAGTGGAGTAGCAGTTTCCCACTCGCGTGGAAGTCGTATCCCCTTCAATATGCAAAAGCAGCATCTACTATGCCAGATTTTTTTTAATGTAATAGGATAGCAATATGTCGATCATACAGTTCTCTGATTGGATCAAAAGTGAGTGGCGAAGTAGCCGCTGCTTCCGCACCTTGAAGGGGATACGAAGTACCTCCACAAAAAGCGTGCAGGGAGGGAAACGACGAAGCAACACGCATCAGGCAGGGCACACCGTCTGCCTAAGCCTTCATATCCATGGGACACCCTAATACAGCCATCGGCTGGGGCAGACAGATCCAGAAAGTCGGCACGCGCGTAGAAACAAAAATGCAAGGTTTTTAAAGCCATGACGAGTGCGTGCAGATACTGACTCGCCTCCTCGTGTTGGACGGGCCCGGGCGCCCGACGATTAAATGGGTGCGCGAGACTTCGAGCATCCATGATGACGAGTAATATGACAGTCAAAACAATGAATTAAATTAGTTATTTTAGCGATGCCATCTTTCACTCATGTTCATTTGTGCGGTAAGGAGTAAAGGCGGTATCTAAAAATTGGGCAAGAAATGCTATCCTTTGGGCACATCGGCTTGGTGGGCTTTATTGCGATTGGTGCGGTGAGCCCGCCGGTTCAAGGCAAAGAACCGTCTGGCGCTTGCTTAGGAAAAAGGAGATCAACATGAGACACGCCGGGGCCTGGCCCAATGTGCGAGCGCATGTATGTGCACAAGCATGCGTGTGTGAATATACATTTAACTGCAAAATTTCTTTCGAGTGGTGACTTGGCGGGCGACGATGTGACCAGACGGCCTTGCATTTTGATAGCGGTGTAGGAAGTCACACACAACAATACGCCTTTCACTCTGATGGGTCTCTAGGGACTAAAACCGCCTTGTACGCGGGCTGAGATTTTCAAATTAAGCCGGAGTGTGCGGCACGACCGCTCCAATCAGCGCCATGCGACTGGAGATTCCAAACAGACCCTGGGTGAATTGTCACAGATTGAGCGATTTGCGAAAGACGCATCAATTTACAGAGAGAATACACAAAACCAAGACACTTGTTTGGAGAAAATCTTGAGTGTACATTTCCAGAAGGACCTACTTAATTCGTGAACACGCATCCCGTTACACAACCAAGCGATGCTACATAACTGAGGCGCAACAGATGATTCCAGCCCCTGCGGAGAGAGGGAGGCTGTGAATTGGTCTTTCGCGTTCGCCCCACTGGGAAACTGGCATGATGCTAATGCCAGTCTAAGCAGGGTTGGTTTGAGGGTGGGGCTAGGGTATTTACAGACGGTACAGAGGACTGTACTAGCGTCTACGAGCCCAAGAGCCCGTGGCCAGTTGGTGACGGCAGCCCCCAATGGTACGCACAGGCCAGGGGTGGGTCCCGGGCGGCAATCAGCGTCGGAACGAGCACAAGAAAACAGCAGCAACACAGCACGGGCTAGTTCCTTTGCGATCCCTAGTCCCTGTAAGTCAAGATACGTACATGAGATCCGGTCAGGCGGCCCCTTACTCCCTTTCATTGAGCACTTCCACACTCCCCACTCTGACCCAAAGTCGTGAGCTGATATCCAAAGGATTGAATTCTCCGCAACTTGCTGCTTTGCTCATCAGCCAACCATTCACTCATTCACGCTTACCGTCTCACATTCTTTGTATCCACCCCGAGATGTGTATCCAGATGAACAAATGATGACTTGGCAAAATAACTGGCTTCAACTTGACCGTTGCCGAATATTGCGACCAGGCAGGTTCTGGGATCACGTACACTGTGGGTCATGCGGAGGCGCAGGGCGTGGGCCAAACACTCCTTGACGGGGTTGAGTGTGTCAGGCTGAGGAAAGAGGTGGAAGTTTGTAGAATACCGAAGTACGTATTTCAAAATCATCCTCAGTGCCGAACAGCGAGGTCGAGGTCGAGGGCTGTTGCAAGGCTGGTCCAAGCGACCTTGTGCAATTTCGACTGTTTGACCCTCGACAAAGCGCAGGGTTGGGCTCCAGGATCCTGCAACTAGCCAATTATGTACACGTGAAGGCGCCGTGGGTGCATGGGCCTTATGTAGTATTGTGGGTCTTGTTAGCGTTGGTTGTGCCCTTCGTCATCTTTACTCCATCTTTACTCCATGGCCGTGTCGACTTGAGAAACATAAAGCAAAGGCACCCTCCGAATCGCCCACTCATCCACAACCTTGCCGCCTTGTTGCTGCAAGATTCTTTGACTCTGCTCACCAAAATTTACACGCCAGAGAGCTGTCATGCGTCGAACGCACCTCAGGCATCACTGAAGCATTCCACTCTGACAGTCTTCAAAGTCAGGCCTGATTTCGATGGCTTGCTTGTACACGGGATCCAACACACTCTTTTATTGACCTGCCTATCTTTATGAAGTCCTTCCCTCTCAAATCAAACCATGGCTCCTGGTAACGGCCGCCGTCTTCTCCTTTCTCTCCAACCCCCAACAAACCGTATTCCACAAGTGTGAGGCGGTACCCCTACGCATACATCTTTGGCAATGTTGTCGAGATCGCCCAATGTCTAGTGCTGCCGAGCATCCTGGACAGTTGTCGGAGGCTGGTTGCATGCCATGTCATTCTTGGCTAATCATCCGACCGAATCCGGGTTCATGATGGCCTCATCGACTCTGCGGATAGCTCTGTACAGATGTTCCTGATGGTCTCTTGGCGGCAACCCCATCACAAAGCGGTCTTGGAACCGTGGCTGGCCCTCTCCATTCAAATAGCGATGCAACAAGCTATGCGTCTGCTCAGCATCAGCATTCATTCGGGATGTCCTGGTGGTACTATATCAGCGTGGCCGACCATGTCGAGCTTCATCTTGACGCACATTTTGTCCAATTTCTGGGTTGTAAGGAGCGTTGTGCCACCTGTGTTGTCCTTGCTATCCATGATGTCGATTCCCGCGAGCACCCTTTTTCTTGCCTACCCTGAACTACGTTCGCCCCTATATTTTCTACACTCTGCAACTTGTCGACAGTAGGCAATACAGAGTTATGGTTCCCCGCTCGCAGGACAGTATGGTATGGTGAGTCTTGGTGTCTTGGGTGTTCCAACTTGTGTCTCACCACACACGACCTACATTCAGTGTCTGCTTAACAAGGCGTTGGATGGAATGGTGAATGGTGACAAAGAAGAAGGGAGCCGACCGGCCGCAATATGGAGATTCGACTTGGCCATTGCTGCAAGCATATGATTGGATAAAGTGAAGCAACAAATTATCACTGACATTATTTTACAACTGTCAAAATTTTGACACTCAGCGGTCAAGGTGTCGAGCGGAGACTGGCGAAGAGCAACCAATAAGAGGACCGGAAATCCGTTGCCCCGACGCCCCACCACTAAGGCGAATGGCGTTCAGGGGCTGATGTCGAACAAGCAGAGACGGAAAATGGTAAAAAAGTTGGAGAAGAAGGGGGAATTTGATTTGAAGAATCCAGCGCAGCGCCTTGCCTAAAAATCACGAGTCCGTTCTTTGCGATTATTTTTTGGCGAGCAACAATGCTATTTCGACATTGACTTGAATTGAGTTCGATTTGTCCGTTTGATCACTTAGTGCATGGCCCCTGCATAGCTCCAGTCATCTCACATCCCCCGCAAACGCCGGCGCGTGTTCTTTTGTTTTCTGTTGTTGAGCTTGGGCGCAATCAGAGTCAGCTCCAGCAAGCCAATCCTCTGTCTAACGGTGAGGAACATGCAACGACGCAGCGAGCCGAAACGTGTGACGAAATCAGAGGAGCAACAGCAACCTGACGACGGCTCTCTACGCGATCTTACTGAGACAAGCAACTCGCAACCATGGCTGTTTCCGATCGTTTCAGTTGCCCTATCAAAACTGCTTGGCCCGACGCCCTAGACTTACCACGAAGTTGTTCTACTGTGAAGAAGAAGATGAATGCTCTCAAGTAGGTGAGCGGATCGCTGAATATCTAGTCTCACGTTCTGACGTGCGACCTTGCAGGCAGCACATCAAACACAAACACACGTGTAACTGCGGAGATGGCCAATGCCAGAATGTTGCCCATCTCACCGAAACACAGCTTGACAAAATCGCGATTACCCACCTCCGCCATTACAGATCCTATAGACACCAGTGGATTGCCATATGTAAGATTGTTCGCCCCGGTGTTGAGCCGCTGTTCCTGCACAATCCGACCAGCCAGCAGCTTCTGCAGCGAGCGAGAGATCCCCCTCAGGACATTTTGGAGGCCCTAGAACGACTATCGGACGAGGAACAACTAGAAACCCCCGACCAAAGCAGGGTGCCCGTGACTCTCGCCTTGCGCCTATTTCGAAAGTACGTGGGCGTGTTCTCCAGGCCAGAAACGACTATTGGCTCAGAGCCCATCCCCGAGCCTGACCGTGACTCGACCGTCCCTTCATTCGTCACTCTATCCACTTCTGTGCGTCATGAGCCCATGAATAGCATTGTTATTCAAGACCGCGCTGCCCAGGACGCGGTGCATGAAACTGTCCAAGACTCCAGGCAAACCGACTCTCTGGAAGCACATGCTTGGCCTCACACGCTAGGATCCCACCATCAGCAAGGCTCTGGTCTTGCGCCACCTGGCCTTGATGAGAATGGGGATCAGACTTTTTTCGAAATGGCATGGGATACTAATAATTGAATCGGGGATAACAGATTGGCGTTTCTCGTGGTATGATAATCCCGCAAGGACTGCGTGTATACTGGTTTTTGGTGCTTTGTTATGCGACTAGAGACAAAATAAATTGGCGGTGTGTGGCTGAATAGGCGGTCAGAATGATGATTTATACATTGCACGGATGTTTTGTTAGAACTGTGCACGTGCATAAGTGCGCTGCTGTGTACGTATGTCCATGCATGCATGGGCTAACTAGCCTAGCCCATCGGACACGTTCCGATCAGCCTCAGCTTTGTTTGCATTGCATCCAGTGAACAATTAGGCCCCTATTGCTTTAGTCCCTAATGCTAGCTGAAAGAAGCTGCTTGATCAAAGATTCCTTGCATCCCTAGATCGGACGAGATAGCCAACCAACGACTCTACTCTAACCTGATTCCGTTTGCTTTGAATCATCGCACTATTTAAACTTTGACACCCAAAACACTATAGGTCCACAACTAGTCGACAAAAACATCCATAGCGATCTTTATGATATCCTATACTTGACCTACTAGTATCTGATAGCCCAGTGGGGTCGACGTATACAAATCCAGCTACTGAGATACGAAGAAACTCTCTCAAGGTCCATCCATATCTATACTACGAGGGGACATTGTAGACTGAACTGGACAGGTCACTAAAATACCCACGACTGACGAGCTTATAGTGATTCTAACTCTTGATGTGGTGATATCATGTTGGTAAATAGATTAACTGGTAGCGGGTACTAAATAGTTAAAGCTTTTACTCGTGGGGTAGACCTCCACCCTGGCCGATCACGGGACCCTTATCCAATCACCAAACATTAAATGCTAACTTTTGGTGGCTTATGTAATTCAAATGACTAGGGTGGAGGCTTACCGCACTTAAAAGGGACAACGTGCTTGAATTTGGTCTCAGAGGAAGATTGTATTCACACTGTATTGTACTCCCACCTGTGGCATCCTTGTGATTGGCTAGGTCGACTTATATAATCACATTTCTCACTCGGAGTTTGAAGTAGTCATCTGTTGTTTTCTGCCTGCCCTTGTCGCCTCTGAGTCACAAATGGCGATAAGTTTAATGGTTCCGCCTAAGAGGTTTTCCTCATGCACAGAACATCCCCCAAGCTATTTGACCTTGACCACACAATGGCTGAGATAATGGTGGGCCTTGCCCAGGCTACCAAAGTCTTGTACTTTGTAGAACTGGGGCGAGAGGTTCTCCACTGTGTCGAAAATGCCAGTCAGCCTGACGGGGAAATAATCGCCGTTTCCCCCACAGTAACAGCCGTGATTGATCGCCTTTCTCTAGTACTGGAGCAATTAGAGAGCGCGTTTGCAACAGCCTTAAGAGAAAATGCCATCGGGCCTGAAACGGGTGGCATCTACAAAACGACTCAAACATGCGTTCAACTTGCTGGACAACTGCGCCGTTTCTCAAAAGAGGTGGAAGCTTACGATAGTGTCAATGTTGACATTTTGAAGAACGAGCTAGAAGAACTACAACAAGATCTAGTGAATACTCTTCTCGCATTCATCAAGTGAGCTCTCTTAGAGCCTTCTCTGCATTTGTCTTCAGTGGTACATAGCTGACCCATAGGCAGCCTTTATGGCCAATTATCTTTGACAAAGCAAAACAACTTTATCACGCAGCTTATTGAATTTGTGGACCCAGAAGGGCACCAGAGACTCGAGGTGGAGTCGAGTGGTTGGCCTTATGGAGAGGGGTTTGGGTTTAAATTAATCGAGTGCCTGGCACCTATTGAAGCTCCTGGCGATACAACTATGCAGCTCTTTGGGTTACAGATCGACTTGATTAATGCAATATATGCAAATGCGAAGATATACGGCGAAGACGTTACCTTGCCTGTTGTCCGAGACGGCCGAAAGTTCCATCTCATAAAGCGCTTCCTCGACATGCAGCAGTACAGAGAACCAAAGGACAGTGAGGTACAGGTTCCTGAAGCTCATAAGATGGCCTTTTCCTTGATCTTTAAGCGACCCGGAATTATAAAGCGACCATGGATCGACTTTTGCCAATGGCTAGAGTCTGATCAACCGTTGTACTGGATCACGGGCGAATACCAGACCGGAAAATCGACCTTGATGAAATTCATCACACATCGATCAAATGGACTCAATGGAAACCAAGTGCAATGCACCCCGTTCTTGCGTAATAATACGACTGCAAAGACTGCAATAATTGGGAAATTCTATTTCAATGCACCAGGAACCTGCCTAGCGATATCTAAAGAAGGAATGCTCCGCTCACTTCTCTTTCAAATCTTGATTAAATGCCCTGATGTTGTTTCAATAATATCCCCTATCCACTGGCAGGCACTATGTCTTTTTGATGACGCCTGGGTCAAATTCACTCAACAAGACCTTCAGGAACTGCTCTTCAGCACACTCAAGGCTTTGAGCGAGTCCCACCAGATTTGTCTTTTTCTTGACGGTCTGGATGAGTTGGATAATCCAGATGGGGACTTGGCATGTTTCCTTAAAAAGGTAATCACCACTACCAAGACCAAAATATGCTTTGTGAGCCGTTCGTCACCGATCTACGAGAAAAACTTTGAATGCCAACCACATCTTGAAATGCACCACCTCACGCATGATTATGTAACTTCATATGTAACGGAAAAGTTGGAAACCAGTGATGCATTTCTCGAAATTCGGCTTCGAGATCCCGATTTCACGAATCAACTCGTCAATGGCATAGTAACTAAAGCCGCCGGTAACTTTTTGTGGACTCGCGTCACAACCAATTTGATCCTCCTCGGCCTACGCAACGGTGATGACTCCTCTATGCTGACGCAAATTCTAGACGGGCTACCTTCCCGCTTGGAGGACCTGTACCAAGATATCCTCAACCGCTTCGCTGAACTTGATCTTAAAGAGGTAGCGCGACTCTTCCTACTGATTGAGTCAAGCGCACAGCCACCATCAGCTATGCTACTCTCATTTGCCATGGAGGACAATCCGAGATTTGCGATCGAGCTGTCTACAGAGTCTCTACCACCAGAAAGCGTGGACGCTAGCATCGAGGCCCTTTGCGATCGTGTGATGGTGCAATGCAAAGGACTAATCGAGTTTGACAAAGGTGAAAGAGCTGCTGAGGCTTCATTGCTTGATGGTCCACTAGCACGCTACTTGGACGAGACAGTAAAATCATTCATCATCCGTCCTGATGTACAAAACAATCTCTGCAGGGCAGCTGGTTCCGACTTTGATCCGCATCTGCAACTATGTGCTGCATACGTAGCCTTGCACAAACTGTGTGAATTCAAAACGAAAGAACTTCTACGTTACTACAAATCGACTCCTACATTTGCCGACAAGGCACTACTTCTGTGCATGCGGCATGCCAGTCGTGTGGAGCCACAGCACATTTATGATATGGTCGACTTGCTTGATCAAATAAAAATCTCCGGCACACCATCTAGATGTCCTTGGTGGCAGGTAGAGGGGTGCACACCAGCGTTCCTGTGCGAAATGGAAGGGTTGAAGGAGTTTCAAGTAGGTGGTGAAATGTGTGGTCCAAGCCTCCTTTCACTTGCTGTGAAATGTGGCGTCTCAGAATATGTCAAGGCACGAATGCCCACCAAAGGGTTGGTGCCTCTCGACGATGTGTATCCTCCCAACCACCCGCACCATCCCTGGCCGCTACTCTTGGATGCAATGGAGAACTCGTTCCCAAATGCAGAAGTAGTCTCGGTTTTGCTTCAAGGCGGCGCTGATCCCAATGGGACTACAGGAAAGACTAGGACTGGGATTCCAACTGTATGGGGCTCACTACTAAGCCACGTACTGTGTGTCTTTGCGAAAGGGAATGTGGATGCTGGAAGGACAGAGAAGTACACTGAAATTGTGCGATTAATGGTGCAGAACGGCGCTTCTCTTGAAACTTCTGATCTGGAAGCGGCAGTAGAGAGAGAGCACTTGCGCGTTAGCATGATGGAGTCCCAAATGAAAGATCTCGCGAGAGTTCTCAAAAGAGACTTCGAGCAGATCAAGGTCAACCCAAAAGCTCCATTGGATTTGACAACAATAATACCTCGCGCCAGAGAAGAATCCGAAGGGAGACATGAAGGACATTAAAACACTGTCCCTTTACCGAGGGGAGATTCGCTGTTGCACCTTGGTTTCGCATTGTGTTGGATAACAATTGAAGAATTGACGGTTGCTTCGACTGAGTTTGGTTTCAGTCATTGTTAAATGTGATAGTTTCGGCTCCTATTTCAGCAAACAAGCCGATCCGAAATTAAAAAAATTCATGTAACAGACCACCTCCTTCCATTGCCTTCCATAATTACAGGCTTGAAAAATTCTACCTTGTGCTTGGCCCCCAAAAACAACTGTGCCGCTGGCGGCCTCTCCGACGCTTTCTTGTGAGTGGCCAAACTTGAACTCATATGCTGCAACCAACAGCCAACAAACGCGGTCTGAAACACGCTAATCCAATTGCAGTACCTGGTTGATTGCACACTCGGAAATAGCCGTCAGGTCGCGTTTCCATATCTGTCACTCAGATTGGCCAATTTTTCATCATATAAATAGTCCATTTTTCTACTTTAGATGCCCCTTGCAGTTTCCCCTGTTTCTTGTTGCAGAAGCTGAAAACCTTTTGAGTCACAT
This sequence comes from Calonectria ilicicola, assembly GCA_020809705.1. Classification (NCBI taxonomy): domain Eukaryota; kingdom Fungi; phylum Ascomycota; class Sordariomycetes; order Hypocreales; family Nectriaceae; genus Calonectria; species Calonectria ilicicola. The sequence continues at coordinate 2,577,047 of CP085834.1, read as the reverse complement.
GGCGGGTCAAAGCACGATAGGCAACAGAGCTCTAGTAGCTTCCACTAAGTTTCCATGGCTATTTCATAACATGGACAATCCCTGAAATGTATTCCTCATAAAAGTTATTTGCACATTTCTTCTTCCTTGGATCCACCCGTGCAGGCATAGTCCGTTGAATCTCTATGGCATCCGCATCTGGTGTCTCACGACCCCGCGGCCGACCCAAGAAGCTTACTTCCTCGCTCCCATCCTTCTGGCAAAATGATCCACCGCTACCGGATATATCAACACTTTACCAGGAGCTCGGTTATCCCGAGTCAAAAGAGCCTCGTCACACTAATTTCTACGGAGACCTAAACGCATACCTTTCAGCCTTCATATCTTCAAATGGGACGTCTGCGACTGAGAAGCTGGACCCAAAAACTCAGCAGCATCTCGATACCTTGAGTGAGATTACCCAGAGTTTTCTTAATAATGAAGGCAGAGGTAGACTGTACTGGCCAGATGATTCAACCGGGCGTCCAAAGCGCATACCCAAATATTCGAAAAACAAGATGAAGTATGCTGGTATTGGATTCAGGATATACTCAAATTCAGTCTAACATTATATTCTATAGAATTGAAAACAAAGTCTTCCAGTTATTTCTTCTCTTGAACTGGGATTTACATAGACGCAACTGTTTATTCGAAATCCAAGAGGAATCAAGCCTGGATCAAAACGCTGGCTACAGCCCATCAAATGAAACCCCTACTTCCGAGGCTACATTCCAGGGGGTTCCCAGGGAGGAGGTTGGCGCCAATCAAGAATCGCATCTCCAAGGCTCACAACACAGTTCTGTTCATGGAGTGCAAGTTCCGTGAGTCACCGCATTCTCATAGTCTGGCCTCACTAATGCCGATCTTCAAATTAGGAACCCGTCTTCCCCAACAAAAACCTACAGGTTTCGTACCCTTCGTTCCCTTCAGCCATTCGTTGAGGATGTGGTTGATGATTACTATGCGCGCTCAGATGAGCTTGCCCAAACTGTATGTGCTATTTTATTTTATTAGATCAAATTTGAAAAGCTAACTCCCTCCAGAGTCCAAACAGACGTAGACGGCTATCACGAATTGAACTTGATGAACAGGTAATGAGAAAACGCCGGAAAGGTAAACAAGTGGCGAGACAGAAACCTTCCAGACCAAGCACTAGCCGCAGGGAACGAGTTCCAAACAATGCGGATCATGCTCAATCACTGAAATTTCCTTCGATCAATTCATCGGACCCGAATGTGGGATCAAGTCAGAGTGCTGAATCGCAGGCATCTAGTGATCGTGCATCGCCATTCGCCGAGTCATCAATGGGAAATAAGGCCGATGATTTACAAAGCAATTCTATGGATTACCATCGGCCTAAATCACGTTATTACGAGAAAATACTGCGCTCCGCGCCCTGGATATCATTTGAAAAAAAAAAAATAGTTTCCATTCTGTTATATAATAGTAAATTACATGCTTGTACCCTATTCAGCGTAGCTCTGGCGCCGTTTTTTTCGGAGTTTATGGGGTGGAGCAAAGAGAGGGTTTGGTGCATCATCATTAACATCTTGTGTTGGTGGTGTGTCACCAAATTCTCCTTCTGTATGACTTTGGCTTGATTGTAATGAGCGTGTCGAGTTGGACTGTCTAGTTGGACTCGATTGAACTCGACCACCCCAGCGGTCTTGCCTTTTTTTAGTCGTAGTTTGCGGTGAGACAGGTCCGTTTTGGGATGGAGTTTTCGGGAGGTAGGTCAAATCCAAGATGCGAACGGCTAGTCGATTCGTTGAAGTGTGACCTACTACTTTAGCTGTAATACTCACAAACGAACCAGTGCTAGGAACAATCATGTTTTCCCATCTCCTCCCTTGCCCGAAAAAGCATAACACTGTAAATTCGGTCGCTTCTCCCTTCGCAGGATCATAAATAGAGCTAATTAGCTCAAAGTTATGAAGTGTATGGTTCTCTGCTGGTATTGTAAACCGTTCACCAACAAAGCCAAGCATCATAACCATTGGACACCATTGTTCTAGAAGATTCTCTCGGTATTTTATAAAATCTGAAACATTGCTAGGGTGCCTTTTTTTGATATTAATACTTTATCATTGTCTAGTTATTAGTCTTCAATGTATACCTTTCTATACTCAATGCATGGACAATAATTTCAAGGTTTCCTTCTGGGGTTAGGCTAGTTATGAATCGCCTATTAGCATAAAAAAATGCATTTATCATATATAGAGATCGATCTATTGCTTTGAGATATGCTCATATACAGGTATGAATAGGTTCCACAATCACATCAAGATCATAGAATTCATCTTCTGGAAAGATATTAATATTTGAGTGAATCTCCACGTAATTTGGAGCGTTAGGTCGGGAGCTATCTAGTAAAATATTATTAATAAAATCCTGGATATAGATTATGTTTGTAAGTTTTGGTAGAGGTAAAGTTATCTTATCTTTTATGATTATAGTATAATTAAAAAAGAAAAAAAAGACATATAAACAAAAGAATTAAAGTAAGGGCCAGTTAGTTATGTGATATTGGTATTTAGCTAAATGGCTACATATCTATGATCTAATGATGATGTGTATTAGATGTGATGGTTTATATTATCACGCTATTATTTTTAGAGGGTTAAACTAAGGAAGCTTAAATTATTATTATACTATTTCCAATCCAGCTAGTCTGCTAATCTAAAAGCAGTTTATGGAATATAATATTTGTGGTTTTCTTTTCCTCATTGTCCCGGGCCAAAAGGATTCGGAGGTCTGAGCGTTGCTGCACCTGTGAGAGACTGGTATATAGTTGACCATACGCAAATACCGGGGTTCGAAGATCCAGAACAACTCGATCTAGTGTAAGGCCTTGGCAGCTATTGAACGTTGTTGCATATGCTAGACGTAGAGGAAACTATCGCCATTAGACAGTCCAATTTGTCATTCTTAGTTGAAAATCAAAGCTAATGCATGGGAGACAGAATTCAATATCTTCATGATTGGTCGTGGCAGTGTGTAGCACTTGGATATAGATAATACGACGACCAAGATGCAGAATTCGGACTCGGGCATTTTTTACCAACCCTTTGTCAATAAATAGATTTCTCATCAAGGCACAAACTGCTCCTTCCTTGAGATGAAGTTCGTGAGGAGGAACACCTGGTTCTTCCAGCAAGGCTAGGTAGTCGGAAATAATACCAGCAGGTATTCTTTGATCAGGCTCATCCATTTCCTTAATACAATTTGTACTAAGAAATGTTCCTAGAAAAGACCAAGATATCAGCAAGATGGGACTGTTTAGGAATACATGAATGATATCGACCTTTGTTGCCGGGTAATTGCCTCAACATCAGGCTGTTGAACTCATCTACCTGCATATTGAACGGACTTAAGAAAGACCGAAGGACAGATTGTGATGGGTTCATGGTGGTTTCATCGGGGAACAGAAAGTCCACAGCCTCTTGGAGCGAATCTACTTCGTCTAGATGATCCAAGGGTACTTTAACATTATATGGTGGTATACTGTTACCTACTTTATCGAGCCAGTCCGAGTATAGCGGATCGGATGCTGTTCTTATCGGCGTAGTGAGACGTAGAATCTTAAAGTGTTGCTATAGGGAGGATGAACGGATCGAACTGTCAAATATAGCAGCAGGTGCCGTTGTGGCTGGTGTAACAGGAGCCACTTGTCGAAAGTCACCTATACCAATAAATGTCTTGTTCCCGAATGGGCGATTGTCATTGGTAATACTGCGCAGTAGTTCATCAGCACATTCAATGGCAGCTTTGTTGGCCATAGGAAATTCCTCCCATAATATAAAACTCGCGTGGCGTAGCAACTCGGCCCGAGGTGATGTTAACCGGATGGATGAAACTAATTCAGTCGAATTTTCGCGTACGGGAATTCCAAACATAGAATGAGCCGTACGACCGCGTTCATAGAGAGTAACGCTCAGGGCTGTCGAACCTGTGATACACACTACCTTACCTTCACCACGAATTCGATCGTATAAGGATTGTACCAGAAATGTTTTGCCCCTCCTAGCCTTTCCATCAAGAAAGAAACATCCGCCATTAGGAATAGCATGATATATTGTGTTAAATACATAATATTGATCAATATTAAAAGCCTTATAAGATCGATGGCTGCGTGCTAATAGCCTTTCTTGTTGTGGTGCAAAGGCATCTAACTCAATGTTGACTTCGCGTTCAATATATTCTGGTTCTGGGAGACCGTATTGTCTCAGGGTGGCGCCATTGGATCGTAAGATTCGTGATATTGATTGTAGTGTATGTGATTGTGCCTCGCGTGTTCCATAATGTAGATTAAAATCGGCAGATATTGTAGAATGGAATTGTTCCCATAATTCGACTGTTGGTGAGGGGAAGTCTAATAATAAATAAGCAAATAAAAAGCGAAGTTGCGAGGGTCGGCTAAAATATGCAACGGCCTCTTCCATAGCATATTTAGCTTCAGATATATTTTGGAAAAGCCTTATTGCTATAGCAGCTTCCTGGTATGTGTGATATTGTACTTCTTTAACTAATCTTAGTTTAGAGAATGTAAAGGCTGGTCGGTTTTGGAGTAATAAACGAAGATAAAATAATTCTCCGACACGTGGGTGTACAGTGTGTATGCGTGTTACTGAGTTTCCCTTCTGCCGTTGTGTTAGGACTCTCTGTTTTACACCCTCTCTTGTCTGAGTGTTTGTAATAAACTATTGATGTTGCTTTAATAGACGATTAAGTGGTAAGGTAATATAATAATACTTGTTGTAAAACTCTGGATATGTAAGATTAATAAAAGGATGATGTGGTGGTCTCCGGAAATACTAGAGCAACTCAGATATAAATGATTGGTTGGAAGATTGGATTAATTGGCCAAATTGCTGATTTTCCAGATGTATTGGCAGACCTTGGACTGGAGGCTCCTTGGAGGCGATATTGAATGACAATATTCGCCATGCCGCTTCAGATGACGATAGATATCTTGCTGTGATATAATCATGGTATTCATCTGGGATATCAGGAGCAGATTCGCCTTCAAGGTGGAACCCAGTTCGATTCTGTCCCTTGAACAAATATTTAAACAAATACATAAAGACATGAGCAGAGAGACAAACATCAATATGTATATGCGAGTCCATGTATAGCAACAGGGAAGGCATATATGGTACGACCCATGCATCCTCTGCCTCCCGGCGTCGAAAATGCACTCGACCTTGCGAATCCATGGTTGTCCTATCCGATATAGGTTGAGGAAATCCAAACCTACAATGTCTATCTTTATTGTAATAGGCATTTCTTCTAGATAGATGCGTTTTATTGTGTATATTGGATCGAAGAACCGCAGCACGTAATTCTGCATCTGTAGGTAATTGTGGTAGCTCAGTAGAGATAATTTTGTCAAGAGCTTCTAAAGTAGGTTCTGGTGATACCTGTAATAAAGGTTATTGCTTTAGATAAATGTTTTACTGGTTAAGAGGATAGCTGGAGTTCTGACTTTAATTAGTATATGGTAATGTGGTAAATCTCGTTTTTGGAATTCAACTACATTGATGAAATATAAAATAGTTCCAAAGTGATTTTTAATGAAGTTCCTTAAATACTTCATTCTGAGATTGAATACTCGGCAAACAATTACTGGAATATCAGTAAAGACTTGGCCTGATTTCATACAGTAATGTATTTCAGGCCAATTGGGATTTGTGGTCATTGTAATAAAAAAGCTCGGCTTGCCGAACTTTCGAGCCAGAGCTAAGGCATCAGCTACTTGATCAGAGGCCCATGCCCGGGAATCTATAAAGTGAGATGGTAGCCTATTTCGCATCCAATCTACTGATATGCGATTTGCTACTGGGTCTAGGCCAGATGTTTGGAGTGTTTGACCGTACCTCAAATAGTGCAGTCTGGCATCTTCAATCCTGGAAAACATGTCGACTAAATATTCGTAGGTAAGCCGGCTAAAATAATTAAAATGCGGCTCACTAAGAAGCAGGCTGCGATACCATTGTTGTTGCGTCAAACGGTACCGATCATCAACTTCATCGGAGGTAGAACGGGAAGATTCAGATAATCCCCAACCTGGAATACCAGTCGGGAATAATAAGGGATACTGTAGAGGTTCATAATGTTTGGAAAGAATATGTATAAACTGACACTGTCCATCGTGGGTAAAATAAAGGACCTTTCGGGGGTTGACCCTGCTTAGATTTTGTATATTGATAATTGCAGCTACTTCTCTGTTGGCAGGAAAATCTCTTAGTTCTACTGCTATTGGTGTAGCCTCGGGATCAACGGTCGACATAGCATGACGGATAGTGTGCACATATGGGCTGACTCTCTCTAGTAAATTGCGAACATTATCTACAGCAGTTGAGGGCACCTGCTTATCTCTTGCAGCTCGCGATTGTGCGGACTCATTGTATAAAAACCATTGCATGTTATGATCTCCTGTGGAAAGATTAGGCAGCCGATGGTACACTCGACCAGAGACGACGACATCAGCTGGTGGAGGTGGATGAATAAAGGTCTCGGATGATCCTATAAGCGAAAATGCAAAGAGGCTATTAAGTCGCCGACTTAGCGATGATAATGGCAAATCTGTGTTGTCCAGCCATTGTTGAAAATATGCCGGATACGGCGGCAGTCCTGGGGCTATTCTTTTTCCATTCGTACAACACCATCCTGACTTTTCTGTTGAGAGGAGTGATATCGAGCAAAAGTTGCACTGTCGAGTCCAGCTTTGATTAAATTGCCGTATTCTGAGACAGGACACGCGTTCCCACCACATTCTGCCAGGTCGAGTTCTTCTGGCAATATTTGTTCTCGTTGTTGTTGCTAATAATTCGGGAAGAGGCGTAAGAGAACCATTGGAGGACCTGGTCTCGGTAGTGACTGAAGTAATTTGTGGTTGGCTGTTTTGGTCGGATCTATTGATATGTGTATTAATAGAGTTGGTCATAGGAGATGCGATAGCCTGGCCAGCACGACGTAAAGCGATATTGTGGCGGCATTCATCGCACATTATATATAAATCCGAATGCCAGGGTCTATGGCAGTTTGAACAAACAGCACTTCCACTAGCGCGTGGTGCTGATATATGAACCAATCCCGAATCGCGTTGTCTTTTTTTCGCTCTGGCAGTATTCTGATGGCAAGCATCGCATGTACGAAAGAGCGTCGAGCTCTAGGGCCTATAGTATGAAGTATAACGCTGCATTCTATCATTATTCTGCAGTGCACTGAACTTATGCTTCCTCCTCTCAGAACGAATCTTATCCAGCTCTTGACATTGTGGGCATGTACGAAATGTCCTAGATAGACCTGATACCCAAGGCTTTCCATACCTAGTACAGACTTGAGAGGTGTCTGGTATATTTCTCCTTGTCCAAATTTATTTGAATGAAAAATGAGCCCAGTGCGCACATTTGGGGGGAAGCTGAGAGAGCAGGATGGGTAGGGAACCCCGCTTGATACCAGCCAACTCTATATAGTTTGGCCTTGCTTTATTAGGGTTAGATCATATAAATAAACAACACAATAAACCATCCTTCTTACGTATTAGAACAAAATGAGAATGTCGCTGTCGCAATATTATATGCTAGCAGAGATGTAATTATTGGTCATGTTTTAGTCATGCCTGACGCAATGCCCACGTAACAAATAGGATCAAAGTATAAAGTTCCAATCTTAAGCTAGATGTTAGAACTGTATAGATGGCACGTGATAAAACAACTGATGATGGCATTCCCGTTATCTGGATTATAGGTTTCTGATCCTGATGATCCGCGAATCATAATACCAGGTAATGGCCTCACTATTGACCGTGAGCTTGAAATTGATGTGGATGAAGCCGGTCCATCGCGTAAACCTATTTCTTACCAAGCAGCACAAAGATTTATCTCGAGGCCTCCGTCACCTCCACAGATCCTTCAAGAAAATCTCATATGCAGTGTGTTTGTGCGTCCCTTCCTGAACAAAATATGGACTCCAGAGAAGACGGATTTTTCATCTCTATCTCGATTGCTTGAGGTGATACCAATTGAGGTGGAGTACCATGGACTGGAATTTATCTTAAGAACACCTGAGGGAAAACTGAGTCATGAGATACTCAAGCATGATGAACCCATGTTTCGATTTCTCAAACGTCGTTTTTCTCAGAGAATCTTGGATATTCACAAAGAATACGAGTTCTTGAGCGAGTCGTTCATGATTGAGCTGGAGATCGCGCCCATGATGCAAAAATCGCAAAAGTCACGCCACAGAATAACCCGATGACCACGATCTAAGGTAGAGGCAGTTGGGGGGTTTAATGCAAATGTTACTAACTATTCGAATTTTTTATGGGAATGCTTTAATAGGATAAAATGAAAATGAAAGGAAAACAAAAATAGAAGGAAACACCAGTGGGTGTTGATTAAATTCTTGATTTACTACAATAGAAGCGTGACCTAGTTTAGGTCGGCTGAATAGTCCTAATAATTAGATTTTCTATTCGTTTGTCTCACTGAACTTGCCATAACCTTTGAAATAAAAATTATATGCAATAAAAGTAGTTATCTGATCTATAAAATTATCGAAAGAAGCAAAGAATTTCGATTCGCCGTTTCTGCCAGTCACTGTGACGTTGAGTTTAGACAGCCTCACAGAGAGGAGGATAGCTGTTTGGATACTTGGTCTCCCGGACAACGATGGTCTTCGTCTTGGTAGTGCTCTTGCAGGGAAGCGTGGTAGTAACCTCGATTATCTTAGTAGGGTGAACGGTTATGGTGATGCACGATGCAGACGCTGTTGTGGTAATAGTGGCAGGATAGGCCGGGATTCTCTTGGTGCTGCTTTTGAATACCGTCTTAATCGAGCCACAGGTAGATGAAACTACCACCGTAGGTCGCTTAGTCGTAGAAGTAATCGTCTCAATGGTGGTTGGGGTGACCGTGCTGGTCACCTTCACGCCTGAGCAGACGGTGGTAGTGAGAGGATGAGGGGTGAAAGTCGATGTTCGAGTTCTTGTGGTGGTTTGATAGTTGGTTGTGTCTGTCGTTACAGTATTTGTGGGCGCAGAAGCGGTTTCAACAGCAGTGTTTGTGATTGTGACAGTCGTCGAGGTTGTGTCATAGTAGTTGCTGCACGTGGTAGTCGTAGCAGGGTCTGAAAAGGCCGAGGTGGTGCTGGTTTGCACAATTGTGTTTGTATCAGTCGTCGTGAGATCGGTCGAAGCAAAGATAGTTGTTGTACTGGATGTAATCGTAGTTGCGGTTTGGGAGTAGCAGTTGGGCACTTCGATTCCAGGTGTCATGATTGGCTCCTGACGCCTAAAGTTGAGCTTAGCATCACGCTTGTTCTGATTCAGCGCGACACAAGCTTGATGTACTGTCAACGTGGAAACGACCGTTTTTGTATTAACGCGTGGGGCCGGTGTGATGGTTGTAAACTTCGTGATGGTCGTGGTAGGCCCATACTTGGTTGACGTCTTCTTAGATGACTTAGTAACCGTGACCGGTGTTTCCTTGATGGTTTTGATCAGGTACTTTGTTGTGGTCGAGCGTGCGTTAACAATCTTTGTGGATATAGACGGGTGCGGTGTGACAATAGTGGTGCTAGATTTGGTGACCGCAGCAGCAGTCTTTACCCGTGTTCAAGTAACACAGCGTCTTGTTTCGGACTTCTGGGGGATATTGCTCGTAACCGTAGTCGTTGCTGTATTAGTTGCAGCCTTTTCAATTGTGCTTGTGACAAAAACAGGGTCGGGAGTCGAAGTAACGGTTGTTGAGGCAGTTTGGGTTTCCGTATTGGTGATAACTGATACCAAGCATGGAGTTGATTCTACCACCTGGGGGACATCCGTAGACTCAGTCACCGTCACTGTATCTGTAACCACCGTTCCCACGGTGTTCGTAGTGGTCGAAGTTGCAGTAGCTAGAACAAAGATGTTCACTGCTGTCGTCGCTTGGATGAAGCTAGTGGCAGGATATGTCACGGTTGTGCCCTCCTTAATTTGCTTGCCAACAAATGTCAGATGAGAGCCCATTTTAATCGATGCGTATGGAATATTGAAGTGCATGGTTTGTGTAGTCATGGTCATTTCTGGTGCGGTAAGATCATACGCTGCACCCACGGTTTTAACAATGTCATATATATCTGTGTAGGTGACATCCACATGAAATATCACAGTTTAATAGCAGGGGCTACGCAACTTATTTAGTATAGTTGAGATATTAAAAGTCCATATCAGGAGACTCACCAGAGCAAAAGCGACATGCCGAAAGAGTTTATATCATTAGGACTAACCATACAAACATTTTCTGAGCCAGCAGGAACGTTTGGATCCAAGAAAGGTGTCAGCATAGAGTTGCACGTGTAGCCGTTGCAGTTGTAGGAGGCAAGCGCTGGACCAAGAAGGCCCAGCGACAGTGAGAGGGTCAGTAAATATGAGACAATCATGATACTTGATGGAGTGTCTATGAGGTGACCGTACCAAAGCAAGGAGCCTTGAACTTAAATATGGTTACCAAAAAATCCATTTTTCATGTCTCCTGATCTTCCAGCTCGGTAAGACCATGCAACTTGGGTCATGTCCTGGGCAAGCTACGGCTAGTATGCCGATAGTCTCTTCCAGAGATTGCTTGTGGGGATGTGGATGAACTGGTTTGTGATGTGACCATGTGAGATCTCGACTCCCATTCGATTTAAAACATGCTTATCAGCTTTGACGAGTAGGCCTCCACATGACAGATGAGTGAGAAGGATTTTTTAGCATCGAAATATTGGTTAGTGAATCAATAGTCTCGATAATAGATACCAGCCTTCCTACATCCAGTATAGAACAGTTTCACCTCGATAGTTGTACCTTACATGTGGGGCTAAGCAATGGGCTAAGGGGATCCGGCTCAGCGCTACCATCACCGACAGTAGTATCATCTCAGGGGGCTTCACTCCATGGTTTCCATTCCATCAACCACATTCCGAAAAAAAAAAAAAACATTTCTCAAAGTATAACCTAGGTCTTGACTCTTTCGAATTTATCATCATATTTGAAATCGAACCAGTCTTTTGTCATGAGTCAGTCTCCGGTTGCTCAGTTCTAAAGATGGTCTATTCCAACGATAAACCAAATGAGTTGGCCAATTGCCAACGACTCATTTTATGGAGTTGATGAAATAGACTTAAAACAGATTCGGCGATATTTTACCTTTAGCTTGAGTAAGGCCTGCATATAGTCCAGCGTCGCCAGTCTCCAGCAGCGCGGTAAAGCCGACGCGTGTACTTCGCCCTAAATTTATACCATGATCCGCACCAGTGGGGCGGCGGCACTGCTCTTAAACTCCATAGAGGCTTGGCAAAGCTCCAGGAAGAAAGCTATTGAATAATTAACACACGCTATTGCTTCCCTGGGCTATCTCTTTAGCTGAATTCTCCTCAGGCAGACACTCAATCTCATGAGGCTGGTGATACCAGCTTCCATGAATTTTTCCAAAAAGAGCCATTATTATTCTTTTGTGACATCAAGCCGTAACTGCATTTTGGGAGACATCACCATATCAATTAATCATGTTTTACGGATGAGAAAGACTATGTTTCCCATACTCCTTTGAGAAGAATAAAATCTCGGCACTGAATGCCAAAGCACCGCCGAGGACAAAGGTACATTCGTTGGGCTCACTCATTATTGCTTCAACTAAACCAAATTCTCATAACCTTGGTTGTAAAGGTGCCAATAGCTCAGCCTATTATGTACGGGTTAATTTCACCCTTAACGAGGATCCGCCTTCAACCCCTTGCGGAGCCTACCACCTCGAATAGCCCTTAAGGCGTTGTCCAGACCATCTCGCTCCACTTTTGTCCAGAATACGTACCAATCAATTAGTAAATGAGGACCTTGTTCTTCTTTCTTTCTAACAATAATGTGCAGGCAAATCTTCCTTGAAAAAAAAGCGAAGAAAAAATGACCAGTCTGACGGGTGCAATCTTACTCTGCACAATACATTGATTCGCTTAAATCCTACTTCTTTACATTCAATAGCGGAGAATTTTTTTTTTTTCAGACCCAATACCAAACCTCCGTACATTTCCTATAGAAACTACAGCGTAACACCAGGATACATGCTAGTTCATTCAGCACAGGTTGCAGAGCTTCATGCTTCTTCAGAACTTGCTTCAGGCTTCCTTCCGTAAATTGAGCATCTACACAAACATTAGTGTCTAATTCAATTACGTACAAGACCGTGTTACTTACACCGGCGTGTATGCATGAATTGTCGGGTCAATGAGATTTTTTCGGACTTGAGTCAGAAAAAGAGTAACCTCTTCCTGTGACCACCCATGGATTCTGGTGAAGGGTGCGATTGTAAGAGCTCCCAATGCATCTATCCAATTGACTTTATTCCATGTCCCAATTTCCTTATACTTTTTATCTCTTGGTCAGGGATTTGTTGGCCACTTGAAGCGGTTCAAGCTAACGTCGACGAACCCAACCTCCACCATTGCCGCTTTTAGGTTTTCGAAGCTCTCGCAGGGTCGGCCAACTTTGATTGAGGCTTCATTAAGAAGGGTACACCATTTGAGAAGATGATGATCATCTCTGAGAGTACCATCATCAGATGTCAACATGACGTCTATCTCTTGGACCTCGACAAATCCGCCAGGTACCAAATTGCTATCCAGATTAGTTCATACGAGTGGCTGTGCACATAGTTGTTTCTACTTACTCGTATATTGTCTGCAGGTAATCCTTCCAGTTTTTAACGCTAAAATTCATGGCTCTACTGTGAATGTAGTCAAACGGTGCCGAGTAGGTCCACTCTTCTTCAATGTCGTCAACAATAAAGCGGACATTTGGGGGAACCCTGTAAATGTCAGCATTCTTCAGTCTCTGTGCTTGGTATGCGTACAGTTCCGGCTGGATTGGCGAGAGGTCTATTCCAATTACCTGACATTTCATTAACCATTTCATATTAAGGATTGGCTTGCATCAAAGTGTCCACATTACCTCGGCCTCTGGATGTTCATCGGCAAAATCTATTACCCAAATTCCCGTACCACAACCGAGATCAAGGACTCGTTTAACTCCCGAATCTGTCTTGTTTGGCGGCGCAAGGCCGAGACCATCACCGAGAGTGAGAAGCCATTGATGATGTTGCAGGTCTAGCCAAAGTCAGCACCAAAAGTACAATTACAATTGAACATCCAAATTCCGACCTAGTCGTTCGTTTTCGATTTCATCATTTGGAAGGTTGTACTCTGACATTGTCAACCACCAAAACTATGAACAGACAGGTATGAGATGGTCTCACTTCCATCTTTGTATCGATGATAAGTTCTCCCGTTTTCACGACGATAGTCTAGAATTGACGCCGAAACGCTCTGAGTGGATGAGGCTGCGTCCTGCAGTTAGGCGTTGTGAGCGACCTTCTCTTGTCAATGGCAGGATGCTAAAATATCCATACATCACCAAGTGAGGAGTCCAGGTCCTCCTAAGGCACTAATGGTCAGCGCGTGATCATTGGGTGATGGGAGAGGCAAGAGACATTGTCATCTAGGTCCACCCTGGGATCCGCACCGAGGCCTGCCTCGTCTTCTGGGCACATTTTTGGCAATTGATCTTCTGTCCTATTTTTTGATTGAGAAATATTTGCTCACGAGACACCTGGCTACCCCTCTTTCAAGCAGATCAGTCATTTTATAGCCGCGACACCCCCTGCTGAGAAACCAGGATGCGAGCCAATGACAGAGTGGCAGTATTGCATGATGCACGGTGAACCAACATGCAGGAGGGCATCCGCCCATACTGTGGTATGATTTCTACTTCTTGAAATAAAAAAAACGAGATCGATAGTCTCAAAGAGAGGCAATGGACTACGCGATTATTCGGGGCAGATGTCAATCATGAAAACAACTATTTCGCTCCACTAAAATTGGTAATATATCCAAGTATTTTTATGGGTTGTTGCATCGAGAATTAAGACTCACAGCCTGACTGATATCAAAAATCAATTAGAGAATCAACACTGTTGAGTAGGAACAACAGTGATTGGGCGGGCAGAGGTGAGAATCAACCTTCCAGGAAAGCCTGTCCATAAAAATAGAATTTTTCTGAGACGGAGCCTCAGAAATGGTTAAGCGTGAGTGGAGTCATGATAGTTTTTTGAGAAGACCCACTCTCCACTCTGCCTACCCTACAGTTTCCTTGCCAAGCTCCGCCACATGAAGTATGCATTTCTTTTTGACTAAATGTGAATCTATGTGAGTAAGATAATCAGATAAAATTATAGAGATTCTAATGATTCGAATTGTGGAACGTGCTAGAGTCGAGAGTGGTGGATAATTCGCGCTCTAAGGATTCACCTGGTGTGTAGTGAGGGAATGAGACAGGAATTGGAACCCAAGATTCTGAGTCAAAATTCCAAAAATTCAACCCCTCCCCCCCCCAAAAAAGAATCGCCACCACTTTCACATTCACGATATAAAAAAAAACGTATATCAAATCACAATAAGCCTATAATGCGAGACGCGAAAATTGTTCGAGTAGAATGCATTTGTACAGATTAGTCGTGGTCTAAACGCGCCTCGATACAAACGCGCCGGAAGCTCGGACCAGTTTGATGACCGACACTGCTGTGAGGGAATATCACGTGGCTGGTCACATGATTAAAGGACTTGAAATTGGCCCAGATTCCCCCAACGGCCAAGTCGATTACTAAATCAGTGCCAATAGGCGAGATGAACCCGGTTTTGGGCTCATTGTCATGGATTGATAATATACACGTGGTAGACGAGGTGATGTTTGATCGTATGAGAGGCTGGTGCTTGCAAGGTAGTCCTGTCAAATGGGGCGTTTCGCCCGTGGGGCCTCCGATATTGTGCATGAAATGTTGCTCTTGCGGCAAGTATTCTCCATAAATGACGCTTGGGAGAATGATCTTCCGGCCTCCCAGAGATCATGGCATATTCTGCATTCTTGTCTTTTCTTTCTGATTCATACAATATTTGCAGTCTATCTCTTGCGAATAAGAGAAAGAGAGGCGCTTGGAGCTAGTTCTTCCAGTTAGGCCCAGGTTTTGAGGGCCTCGTCCCCTAGAGTATAGGATCCATTTATCAAAATAGCATTGTCAATATTGCGAGTTATTTTGAAAGTCTCACGAGCCTATTTTGGCTTGGATTTTATGTGCGCTAATGCACGCTCATGACCGACGAAAATCTCGGTTGCTTTTTCAAGGCATGGTAATATGAGTGGGTCATTGCCCAACATTGAATTGATCGGAGGGTGTTCTATTGAATAATTTAGTAGATGGATAACAGAAAGAATTAAAGATAAAAAGTAAAGTAGAAATTATGATGAGCTTGACGGTTGGAATAAAGTCGGTGCCAATTCCAAGTGAGGCAGTCGCTATAGACGAACAGTGATTTGGATACGACACCTCCCATTTTGTTCCAATATGCGACGATCCATTCCAGAGTCTCACTTAAATACTACCCCAATTTGCTATACTTCTCCGAAAATTCTTGGCGTTTTCTGAGCCATCGGATACTCTTCCGCCAAAAAACGGCATTCGCCGTTGGAGACCGAGATGCGGGGATGGTAGAGCAACAACACCTCGGCGATTGCCGACCAGATGCTATTTGTTTCTTGGCGATGCTCGTGACTAGTTTAGGATAGCTGAAGATCGTAATGAGGTAGAAGAGACCTGTGGACAAGCTTTCGCCAAGAGGGTGGTCAAAATAATGGATCTAGTGGGTCAGCAAGACTTGGGAAAATCCGCTTCATACGAGAATACGACCACCCATCCAAATGGCGAAAAAAGGGCAAAACAAAGCTGGACAATGATTCTTGGGGATTCTCATGTTTATCGAGTTTTTTGATCCTGAGCTTTGACCACGCATGACGATAATTATACCCTGATCAGTGTCCTATCATTTCGGTACCTAACCACGAGTAGAATGTCGGCTCCGAAAATCCGGGGACACGGCATTCTCCGGCACATGATTCCCTGCAACTTCACGCTTCGGCAGTTTTGTGGTGCATCACTTCGCGTACGAATATGGGTTCACTTTCTAGAGCTTTCCGACAAGTTGCCTGACCGTGCTGCTGTCATATGAAAACGCAGGGAGGAAAAGGGTATATATATCACGGGCACATCAGCTGTCAAAGGGTTTGCTCTTGCTGTTCAACCCAATATTCCAATCATCCTCAATTCTTTCTTTATAATTCAATCCTCTCTAACATATCTTTATACACAATCTGCATCCTATCAATCCAACATGGGTATTAATGGTTGGTTGGGGCGTAAAACGGAGACTTGGTCCCGTTCATGGCTTTTGAGCAACACCGCTATTCAGTACTACAGCGCTTGCTGCGGTGCAATGTCTGTCATATTCTTTGTCATCTCTTTTGCCATTGCAGACTTCATTCCCCCACCCAAGCCTTCCTGGGGCGCCGAAAAGGTTGCCAAGTTCTACCAGGATCATACCACACGCATCCATGTCGGCGCTGCCATCAACATGATTGCTGGTGGCTTCTATTTACCTTTCTCTGCGGCCATCTCTTATCAGATCCGTCGTGTCCCCAATGTGCCCTACATCATTCACCAGGTTCAACTCGCCTCAGCGGCGGCCGGTATCTGGACTTTCATGCTGCCTGGAATCGTCTTGGCCATTGCATCATACCGCCCCTATCGACCGGTCGAGATCACTCATGCATTGAATGACTTTTTTGTAAGTGTTCATTGGACAAACTTTAAATTCGTGACAAGATTTGGCGTTGTGGTTGGGTTGTATCCGTGAAAACAACTTCGAAGCGTCACAGCATCAAGAAAGCAATACTGATTCTGTCATAGTGGCTCGTTGCATTCATGCCCTGGCCTACATTCATGGTGCAGAACTTCGCTTTTGCTTATGCAATCGTTGTCGACCAACGTAAGAAGCCTTTATTCCCCAAGGAGCTCGCCATTGTCAACATTATCATGCCCATCATCTTCTCATTTGCAACTGGAGCGCACACCGTATACAGCGGGCCGTTTGCATGGGATGGAGTTATCACCTTCTATTTGGTTGGCTTCACGTTTCTTGTGCAGGTGTGTGTTGATTCCTACTGCTTGGCCATGGCTGCTCGCGAGGAAGAGAGGAACGAGGAGATGGAAAAGGGCATCCTTTCTAACGGAGGTGACGTCGCCACCAGCTCTGTTTAGAACTGAATGCGTACCTCAAGTCTGGCTTCGCCCTCTTCTCAATTTGACTTTTGTTGCAGCTGGACCTGGGTATGATGGTGCGGTCAGGGTTCTCAAAAGAACCGCACTTACATGAAAAGGGCGATGCTCTTTGGCGAGTCAAATGGAATTATTCAGGCGAATTAAATACTTCATCAACATGATACCCTCATTATTCAAGTTATTCGAGTGAGGTATTTGCCTTCACACTACATTTCGTTTCCCCTTGGCTCTTGTTCTTCATTTAGGTAGAAATCTCGATTGTAGCTTTTCCTTAGAGTCATCTTTGTATGATCGGAAAAACTTCACTCTCGCCCGTTTTAACCTAAGGAAAAGAGACTTTGAATAGTTATTATAAGTCATAGCATAATAAAATATTATCGCAGGCGTCTCAAAGAATCATCATTTAGCGACTAAAAGGACCTTGGGGTCGGGGAAGTGTTGTGTCTTGGCTACACATCGAATAATTACGGGGATGTTCTTGCTTGCGAAAGTATTTTCATCCTCTGTAGCTATGGTGAACTAGGCTCGATTTCATTCCACGACTCCTTTTCCGTGAACCTTTATGAAATCATTCCCGTGTCTCACTGGGTGGACTGTCACTCGTTTTCTCAGTAGTCGCACTTTTCTTTGAAGGAAAAAACCCAGCAAGTAGCAGACCAATGGCTGACATTGCAATAGCACCATAGTAACCCGCTCGATAACCATCTAAAAGTGCCTGGGGGTTTTGCTTCCCGCCTTGGTCAGAGGTAACCGAGTCCGAGATGACTGTGAGAACAGCCACACCCAGTAGTGCACCGCCAACATTGAGAAACATCTGCACTCTCATTAGAATGGACCATAACAGCGGAGGTTTGTTCTCTTACATTATAAACTCCAGAAACTGTGCCTTGAAGGGCCTCCGTTGCTGTTGCTACAACGGTCACATTTCCCACAAAGTAGACTGTTCCGACCCCGGCAATATAAAGAATCATGCCTGGCAGACACAGTCTCCAGTAATCATCGCCAGACTTCATCCGGCAAAGCAATACCAATCCAACCGCACACAGAAGCCAGCTTGAAAGAAGGAGGTTGCGTGAACCCACTGGTTTTAGAATTAATGGAACAACGAAGTTAACAGCACATGCTGTAATTCCAAGAGGGAGAAAACGAAGGGCGGTGGATAATGGCGAAAAGCCAAAGCCTAGCATTTACGTCGTTAGCAAGATCCGGTCTTATGTAGAAGACTTTTAGAGGAAAGATTGGTAGACTCACTCTGAAGCTGTAGAGTAAGGAGATAGTTACTTCCTTGCCATACCGCGTAGGTTAGCGCAGCAGCTGCACATCCTATCACGCGAACTCTGTCTTCAAACATGTATGCTGGGAGGATAGGGTCCGATGATATTTTGCATTCAACAAAGATGAACATTCCCAGTAGACAGACTGAAATCACCAGAGTAGCGATGACATCGGGAGTGTCCCAACCGTGAATATTACCTGTGGTGACACCGTATACAAGTAGAATGAGGCCAGAGACGGAGAAAAATGTCCCAAGAAAGTCGAGGCGAATATGAAGGTTGGACCACTTGGCACCATTGGGGTCGGAAGCATTTGGTGTTGGGAGGTTGTGCGTAAAGTAGAGCGCAAGGGCAGCAACCTCTAGAACCCCCTCAACGATGAGACTGAGCCAGAATATCTACCAATTCTTTAATTAGTATAAAATAAGTTCGGATGAAAGGAGATTTACCCATTCCCAAGTGACGAGAGAAGTGAATAGTCCGCCAATAATTGGGCCGAACCTGTGATGGAGTGAGCGATGCGCACGTATTTGTAAGCTCTTAGTACTTACACAAAACCAGTTGAACCGGCTGCCCCCCAAACACCAAATGCTTTGACTCGAGACTCGGGATATTCAAATGAAAGAGCCACGAGAGACTGTGCGGCAGGGATCGAGAATGCGGCGGCGACTCCCTGGAAAGCACGGCCTACGACAAGTCCAATCTTGTCATTCACGAGGGCGCAGACTAATGTCGCGATATTAAACAGAGACATGCCGAAAAGGAGAATATTCTTATGACCAAAGATGTCACCGAGGCGACCACCTGCCATAAGAAAACCACCGAACTGTCAATGGTTAGCTTCGTTCCATTGTAACGTCAATCCATCATTATTAGATCACATGCATACCGTTAATGCATACGCTGTGAGAATCCATTGGAGAGATCCATCGTCATATCCTAGCTCTCGTTGTATCGTGGGAAGGGCAATGTTTGCCATGCCAATATTGGCAATATCGATGAAGAACACGAGGCATCTGTATTTCTCGGAAGGAATATAGTTAGTAAGTTGCAAGTAAGACGGATTTGGAATAGATAGCATTTGCTGTCGAGTTTTGCTTACACGATAATAAGGGTAGCGATGGACGCCCCCTTGACAGGTTTTTTTACTGCCATAATTCCATCAGACACTGCTAATGAAACTGGGAAGTAGAAAGAATGATCAAATCAAAAAGGTGGCTGTCGGCTTCTGAAAATGTTGAAGCTACAGCTAAGGCTGAAGCTTTAACCTACTTAACCGTCGTTGCAATGAAAACGACGAGAAGAGATGCAAAAAGACACCCAGCATTGTTAAAAGAAGCATCAACGTCAACGGGGGAAATTGCCCCGATCACAATGTCCCCTGCAGATATGCCCGAAACAGGGTCTATTCAGTTAGCGTCGCATTTTATGTGGGCATGTAAAGTGGCACCACTGGAAAGCTGGGTTCTAGTGCCGTTTACGCATGGGGGTAGGTTCCATCGAGAGCGGGATTTGCGGACTCCGGATGAACCAGGTTGGGAGAATTCATCTCGGATCCGATTCTAGAGTCCTGATGTACGCTGCGCGGAACGATCTTGAGGCTCGTGGCTTCTTGGCGGCACAGACGGAACGCTTAACGAAACAACTGTGATGCCATATTCTGTACCTAAAGGATTTATTGAAAGGCCCCAGTTGTAATTAGTGAGCCGATAGTTTAGTTCAGGAAACACTATTATCGCACGCTGACCGATCACCAACCTCCCGCATCCCGTGTCCCACCTGTAACAGTCTTTGAAGGCAGGTTTGATTTCTTGTTAAAATAATTGTTTTTATGGGCAAATTCATGTATTCTTGTGAAGACCAGCGTGATATTCGTAAGGCGAGGAGTCATAGTAGGGGACAATACAAAACAGAGCTAAAATGCCTGCATAATTAATTACGTACACTTTAAATTCGAGTGTGGGTCACTCTCCAATTCTCTTCGGCCCAAATACCAGCGGAACTTTGTCTGGGCCACGGAAAATAACTAATCGGTTTCAACCTTGATGCATCATAGAGCACGTATGTAGATGGGTCGATGATTGGCAGGACCTGAGCAGGTCGGAAAATTAGAGGGAATTGGAAGCTATTAGCTAACATCCCCACGTTTGCCCCATCAATAGAGTGGATTGATGCGTCTTCATGGTCTCAGTAAATGTTCTTACCAAAGTCTCTGTAAACCTCTGCAAAGTGGTTTCGTATTGACGCGCGGTAAGCATTCAATTCATCGATGCCGAAATACTATCTTTTGTGATATCGATATCTGGGTAGGTAAATAACCCTATTCAAATGATCAACCACCACAGCCTCCTATTTCCCTGCCCATGTTTTGATGCACTCTCCCCTCTTATTTGCTTCAATCAAGATGTTAGGCGGGTTGGGTTAGGCCAAGCAACAATTCCGTATAGAATCGACGCTGATTGGCTCTGCTTTCTAGTGTGCCTGAAACGATTGACGATGAAATTAGCGGTGAGATCGACATTTTTTAGAGGCGGGATTTAATCGCCCGGCGGCCCATTGTTACATTCCATGTGCCAAGGCCAGTCAATGAGGATATTTCTGACAATCTAGACTAGAAGTTGATCAGGGCGGGGCACTGATGGACCCCGTAGATTATCTAGCATGGAAGCGAACCACTCATTACGGCTATATCGTAAAAATACGATATCCACTTCCTGCTCCCTGTCGTTACCCACCTGGACAAACACCGGATACCCACTTTACTAGACTGATCTCAAAAGTCGATCCTGATTACTTTGGTTCACCATAAGCTCAGAGCCAAACGGCAATATTTACAAATCAATTGACCGAATAAAACTTTGATTCCATATGTTATAGAGATCTAGAGAGAAGTATAATCGGATTGGTAAATCCGAGATGAGGTGGCTCTCGTTCATTATTCTCAATGATATGAAACTGGACGTTGCCTTCCTGCTGAGCCAAATCCTATGGCGCTTAGGACATATCCTATCAAGGTACACCAAAGCCGCAGATGACGCAAACGCTCTATCGGGAAGTGGGGGGACGAAAAGTCTTCCCCGTGGTTCTATTTATCTGATGTGAGTGGGGGTTCGTGCTGAACAAACCATTGACTTCTCGAGTCTTGACTTCTTACGTCGTCGGCAGGCCTTCCGATTGTGACGTTGTGTATGGAACCCCTACTATCCGCCTACTATCATCTGGGAAAGAAGTCCGAACCATCGACAGTGATGACAAATTAGATTTGTAGGGTACGACGGCCACTTCTACACCTTTCGCTGCCAATGGGTCCGACAAACGACTTTGCATTCTGCCTGAAGATAGTTCTTCTACTGGGAGGTCTATGTGGAATAAGAGAAGAGTCTAGATTAGAATATCGTATGCCACTCTCATTGGAGAAAAGAAGCACTAAAGATTGATTCTATGCTGTAGCTTGAAACCCATTTCCTATGCCCCCCCGTGTATGGCATGATTGATGGACACAATGAACTTTATTTCCGAGTTGACCCTGGATCGTAAATGATCAAGCGTGGGATCTTTTGGTTTCCGCTTTTTAGCGTCGCCCTCTCTCCATCATGTGTGGCACCACTTGCCGAACCCCTGAAATCATGTGTAATTCAATCCATGATTTTGCTACTTGTCGTAGATGCTCAGATACCGTTAGTATGATGCTATCTGTGTCAATACGCGAGAATTTCATAGTCAATTAATGACTCACCTAACGGCGAGGCTGGACTCGTGCTTGATCAAATCTAGTCTCGATTTGTCCATCCTTCCGTTCGTTAGATTTATTTATATAAGTACTTGTTTCATGTATTAATGAGCGTCTCTGAGCGTTAATTTCTCTTACAACCCAGAAGGCCTCTTTCATTCTTATTTTCTCTGTTCGCACTTGGCCGTGGCCTTTTGGCACCATGCCCCTCTATCAAGATGATATGTGCCTGCTTTCAGGCCCATTCAGCGATGGGGGAGACGCTCAGGCTGCAACAAAGTTACACATTTCGACTCCAAAATGCGTTTACCCGGCTACAAAGAGCCAAGAAGGAATGTGGATAGAGTTCCAATCAAACCCATCCAGCACCAAGTACAATATTACACTAGAGTGGGATCTTCTCAAAAACAGGTCTGGATCTAGACCCGGTATTGAGACAGTACTCCGAGGTCAGTCTTGATTTGGTAAATAACTATGGCGCACGAATTCTGACCCGTTGACGCAGTGATCAGAATTTTGACAAAAAGACATGCTGTTCTTCGGTCCATGTTTACAGTTATTGATCACAAACCTTATCTTGAAGAGTATTCAGCAGACGGTGCGGACCCTGAAATTCGTATCGTCTATCGTGATGATTCTATTATTAGTGAACTAGAAATGACTGCGATTCTAAGAAGGCCTTTTCCCCTTGACCACGGATTTCCTGCGCGCTGGGTCATCCTTCATGATCTGGAGGTTTTTAGAGTCTACATCATTTGCCATCATATTATCGTTGATGGCCAGTCTATGACTAATATCTCTGCTGAATTTCTTGAAATATTAGATAACCCCCAGGCTACGCTACCACCGGTAGTACCATTTCACACCATGCATATGACAGAGGTTAGAAGCTTGACGTACAACTAATTACTTCATGCTGACATTGGACCTAGAGGGCTTGGGCTAGGTCACCTCACTATTTAGATCATCAAAAGGTCCTTTTAAGCCAGGCTCGAAGGAAGAATAGTACCCAATGGCCGAAGGCTAGCAAGATTAATGGTAAATCCAACTCAAACTATCGACAAATTGATTCTTGGTGCTCCTTTCAGAAGTCGGTATGTATCAGCTCTATAGATTTTGTACTTCAATTAGCTCACAGACAATCAGGATCTCGAAAAATGGAGTCAGATGTTCAAGACGTCATGGTTTCGTGTAGCCACGACTCTATCAAGCTTGCTAGTCATCGATCAGACGAGACCCCAGTTTGGTAGAGATGAAGTCGTCTCAGTTGGCTTTGGTAGCCGACCGAAAGAAATGGCCGCCTGCGTTGGCCAGTTTGCAAATGCATTGCCCGTCAAGATCCCACTTTGGGATGTTCTACAGGCTAGCGATGGAACATTCAAGGCCTTGGTGTCTGCTGTGGGAAAAAACATTAGCGCTGTGAAAAAGTCAGAGTTGTTTCCGGCTGTGGATGTTGTGCGATTATGTCGGCAACTCAACATTGACTACGAGCCCCCCAGAGTAGCGGTGACATATTCCCCAAAATTGGCGAAGTCGGAATGCAAACTATTCCCAGTGGAGGGTTCGTGGGATCTCTTCTTTTGCTTCCTCGAAGATGAAGACGATGTTAAACTTGGGGTATGGTCTACAATTAGCTGTTCTTCTTTCACGCATTTTATTCCAGGACTAACACAAGAATAGGTCATTTACAATCCTCAAGTGTTTTCTGGGGTAGACGTAGCAAATATGGGGACAAAATTCGATCATTTGTCTACTCTTGGCATGATGGAAGGAGCCAAGCTAGTGGATATGCTTGAATGGCTTCCCAGGTATCCCAACCTACCAACGGCCCTTGTTGAAGGTCAAAAAAATCCTTTGAGGCACGTGCATCAATGGTTTGAAGCACATGCAGAATCACGCCCAGAAGCTCCGGCAATGTTATCTCGAGAGCTGGGTGCATCCATGACCTACAGAGACTTGCACCTATCAAGCGAGAGAAAAGCGCAGTGTAAGTCCTGGAGTTTTATTGACGAATATCAGCTAACATGAAGAATAACAGTTCTAAAAAGTCGCCATATAAATCGTGGAGACAGAGTCCTGCTTCACCTGCCACGGGGGTTTCTGATACTGGAGTGGATTTTGGCCATTCTCAAATGCGGTGCAGCGTTTGTGTACCTCGATCCGGATTTCACAGAACACCAAAAGACAGCGGTTACAGAAAACTGCAAACCAAAATTGGTTGTGGATGAACTTTTGAATAATGAGGCGACATCCCCTGCGGACGATCCAGACCCTGCAAAAAATGACGAAGCATACTCCACCGCCGACGATGATCTCGCATACATAATCTATACCTCTGGCTCAACGGGTGAACCGAAAGGAGTGATGGTTGAACATGGCAGCTTGGCTACGTTTGTAAAAGCCTCTACCAACGTTTTCGAGGTTGGCTTTGGTACTCGCGTGCTGCAGCTAGCATCCTTTTCATTTGATGCATCCATATTAGAATGGACTGCAGCGCTCTGCTCTGGGGCGTGCCTGTGTTTTGCTCAGTATCCTAAACAGCTTGTTGGGGAATACCTTGGGGAGGTTATTGAGAAAAACGAGGTCACGTTCATGGAAATTACCCCAACTGCACTTGAGACATTGCCTGTCAATATGAACCTGCCAAGTCTTCGGCAAATCTCTATTGGAGGTGAAGCACCTTCCTACGAGACCTTTGCTAAATGGCATTCCCGTGTTAATCTTATCAACGCATACGGGCCTACCGAGGCCGCCATCGCCGTTTCATTCAACATATTTGACAAGTCCGAACACCTACCACCAGTCATCTCAGCAGGGCATCCCAATCCTGAGGTAAATGTATATATCTGTGCACCTGGATTCGGATCAATTCTAGGGACAAACTCCGAGGGCGAAATATGTGTTTCTGGCCCTCAAATCGCGAGAGGCTACTGTGAAAATCCATATATCACAAAGAAGTGCTTCTCTATTCATCCTGCGACAGGAGTACGAATGTACCGAACGGGTGACCGGGGAATGCTCCTCGATGACGGATCTTTGCTCGTTATGGGCCGTATGGATAGGGAAGTCAAGGTTCGAGGATTCCGCATCGCACCAGAGGAGGTCGAAGGCGCAATTATTAACGCAGGTGTTGGCGTGCAAGAAGCATCCGTCCAGCTTTCCGAGTCTGGCCTCGAACTGATTGCGTTTGTCGCTCCAGTGGGAGTGTCTTCAGATGTCCTTCTGAATACACTAAAAGACACTCTTCCAAATTACAAGGTGCCTTCAAGGATTTTCGTTGTGGATAATCTGCCTAAGAATGTGAGCGGGAAGATCAATCACAAGGCAGTATTGGCTGCGAGAAGGGAACTCACTTCTGCTGGTGATTCAAGCTCCCCAAAGAGTGTGGAAATTGACAGCTACGAAGACACCGATAGCTCAGAAGACTGGGATTCTGCAGAAAACGAGAGAATTGTGGTAGGAATTTGGCAGCGCGTGCTGGGAATAACTTCGCCGCCACTTGACGTCAATTTTTTCGACATTGGTGGTCATAGTCTACTTGTGCCCCAGTTACACAATGAACTCAAGGCTGCTTTTCCTTTGGTAGGAATTAGAATCGTCGACCTTTTCCACAAATCCACAATTAGAAGCCAGACGTTACTGATCGAAGGCGAGCGAAAGCCTCGTGTGGCGCGGCGCCCAGCAAGGAAACCCATCAATACACCTTCATCGACGAGATCTGAGGCCTCAGAAACAAGAAATCCCGCCCCAATGGCAGAAAAGAAACTGGCTTCATCATATGAGAACCATCCAACACCGGATGTCGCCATTGTGGGAATTTCTGGGCGTTTTCCAGGAGCGCAAAATGTTGACGAGTTTTATCAACTGCTTAAAGATGGTAAATGTGGAATCCAAGACTCCAAGTCCGCATCTGAGCGACAAGTTTTGCCAGGAAACATCTGGGTTGCCCGAGCCGGAGCCCTTGACAGTGTGGAGGATTTCGACAACGAATTTTGGAACTTGACCGAGGAAGAAGCAACAGAAATGGACCCCCAGCAACGGTTATTTATGGAAGTTGCATACGAAGCTCTGGTAGATTCCGGAACAGACATTCAGACAATGGCTGGTGAGCGCTTTGGCTTGTTTGTTGGGTCGGCGAATCCTGGCTATCATTTACATACAGAGTCGGTTGTGAAGGATCCTTTCCTCCGAGAGAACCGAGGTTTTGTAGCCCCATCGATCTCAGCCCGGACTGCTTATCACCTCAATATCAGGGGACCAAACGTGACGATTCAGACTAACTGCGCCAGCAGTACCATTGCATTGTCGCAAGCCTTTGATGCCATCAGAACTGGCCGATGTGATATGGCGATTGTGGGCGGAGTGTCCGTTCAACTCTATGAGTAAGGCCCCTCCCGCGCTGCTTCCTTTCAAAACCTTTAATCCCTAACGACTTGCAGAGGTGGATACATTACGCAAAATGGACAGATATTTTCCCCGCGAGGAGAATGTAACCCATTTGATTCTCGTGCTGATGGAACAGTACCTGCTGATGCCGTGACTGCCGTGGTTCTCATGCGTTATTCAGATGCAGTTGAAGCAAGGACTCCTGTATATGCCAAAATCCTCGGAACGGGAATTGGGTCAGATGGTTCTCTTGATAAAGCCGGATATCAAGTTCCGTCTCCTCGGGGACAAGCGGACGTGATCAAATCTGCTTGGAAAATTGCGGGACTAACCGCGAGTCGCCTAAAATATGCTGAGTGAGCACTCAACTGCGACCGATTCACACGGAGAATATCCACTAATCGCTTTTAGAATTCATGGAAGCGGAACACCTATCGGCGATGCCCTCGAATTGGAAGGCTTGAGCCTTGCAGTCAAAGAGCTGGGTGGCGACCAACATTTTACCGTTGGTTCAACAAAGGGAAACATTGGAAACGCTCAGGTAATTGATTTAATTTCTTGAGACGAAGGGGTATTCTAATGAGCATTTAGCATTCATCAGGACTTGTCTCGCTCATCAAGCTTTGCAAATCGATGCAAGCAGGCGTCGTGCCTGCGACAAAAGGCCTCGAGGAAACGAACAGGATGATAAATCCTGATTTACCTGTTATCCTGGCCAAAAAAGAGACTTCTTTGGGAAATGACGATATCCTTGCTGTCTCGGCTTCTGGTTGGGGTGGTGTCAACTCACACATTGTTCTGGGTTTTCCAGATACCAAGCTTCTCAAGAAATCCACGAAGATGGTACGGAATGGTACCTTTAATCGGAAAAGCCTGAAAGCGCCTCGCTTAAAGCCACAAATGGAACTCGAAGAAAATGCAAAAATATCGCCCGCGGCCCTAGTATTTTCGAAATGTGCCTCTCAAGTTCTCGGCATGGACGTTGAGCCAGACACTGATCTTAAGCGACTTGGCATGGATAGCAAACTCTTCATCGCTTTAATAGCCGCAGCCTCTAAGAGTCTCTCAGGGCCAACTGTTGGGTAAGATCTCGTTTAAATTCTCTTTCGGTCCACAATATTGACTCCTATTTAGTATTCGGGGCTTTCTGCTACCCACATGCACTCCGTCTGCACTCGCTTCAATATATGAAGAGCAAATTTCTTCTTCTACAATGACCTACACCTCATCTACGGACATTCCGATAACAATTGACGTGAAAACGGCGCCAATCGCCAACCCAGATGTGGAGGATAGTTCTTGTAATCCGCATCTAGTATAAACGATGTAGATACTCTCTAAAATCTCAACTTTACTGCGGTTTAAAATAGACATGAGTGAATAAAAATAGTTTCTCGGGCCTGTAGTAGAATTTGAACGTTGTGAGAAAAATGCACCCGAGTCAGAGGGCCCAATACTGCATATGGCGTGATACTTGCGGCAACTAAAATAGGCGCTGCAGTGCATTAGTGAGGGCTGCGACACGTCGCTGGAGTTAACCATATGTATCATGTTCATGTATGACCATTGCTTAACCTTGACCGATACAAGTCGCCCGCTTCATGTCCGAGAATCGTGATTCCTGCCGACTGTCCAGACTTGACGGTGACTCGCCATTTGTCCCAGGCCATCAAGTTCTACTCTTGTTACATTTACATTCGTCAAGCACATGACTGATGTCGCCAGTCTTCGATATCAACAGCCCCAGCTATCCACAAAAGCCAAATTTGATAGGGCATGCGGTCAGCTGGGAGATTCACAATAAATTAAAAGTTTACATAGAACGAGACGAGAAATGGGTATGATCTCGCATCATTGAAGAGAAAAATCTAGTCTATTCTAGCACAACAAAGGTAATGTGGATAGGGACATCTGGCAGGTAGCAGGTTTACTTATCCCTTTTCAAGGTGCCGCTACGGTGCTTGTGGCCGCTGGTGCTGCCGATGTCGTCGTTGGTGCCACTCCGACTGCTTCAAGGACGATGTCATCCACATCAAACTCAATACTGACCGGGGTGTTAGAGGCGCAGCGAAGACTGAAGGTGAAGTAGATGGTCTCCGGAAGAGTCAAGTCGGTGCTGGTGTATGTGTGATATCCATCCGATGCAACGCCATTGAGTGGCCACGAGTAGATAACCGTGCCAGCGTTGGAGGCCTGCATGACGCAAGTAGTGGTGTCGAAGTCGGGAGTGCCAATCATGGAGCCCTTGAAAGACAGTCGGTACAGCAAGGTAACGTCGAGACCGTTAATAGTCTGGTTTATGTTGTTGCCGCCAATTGCCTCCTGGTCGTTCACGTAGTAGCGACTATTTCGATTAGCGATACGCGATTGATGACTGCAGCATTAAGGCAACTTACGCATAGTATTCCCCTGATGCAGCCTTGGTAGCATCCTTCTCAATAGTTACGGTCCTCAGGTTCCAAACCGTACGATCCTCATCAAAATCGCCTCCCGGGATCAAGTTGACGACGGTTGGCGTCAGCGTGGTGGAAGTGGTGGTTGTGCGTGTCAAAGTGACCAAGGTCGTGGGAGTCTCGGTCGGAGTTTGGGTCTCGGTCTCGGTCCCGGTCGGAGTCGGGGTCGGGGTCGGGGTCTCGGTCGAGATCGAAGTAGTCGTCTCAATCGCACTGGTGACGGATGCCGTCGTCATCGCTTTCACGTTACAGAGCGGGCGCGCATTGGCGGCTGGGAGGAGCACCGCGCCCAGGATGGTGCAGACAGAGACCCAACGCATCTTGGCAGAATAAACGAATGTGGGGGAAGAAAACACGGGCAATTGCGAACGAGTGAATGCCGTGGATTAGAAGCAGAAATCTGTTGCCCGGGGCATCTAGGGAGTGATACTTATGCATTCCTGTTTTGGACCGAGGGGCCCAAATCGATAGCGTAGCTCAGCTGCCAAATTCATCCCTTTTGGGAGTCTACCGCCACTAATGATCGTCATCTACTACTGGAAGGGGATTCGAGACTCTTGAAGTGCCGATTCCGCTATGCCATTCCAGGCTAGAATTTACATGCTGCCCTAGTGTATTTTTGGCGCTAGCCCTCTGTGCCATGGCGCCACGTTGCCAAAGTTAAGAGCGGCATGAAATATTTGTCTCAACTCAGTATAGTGGATTCGATAGTTTAGTCCAGGGGAAGATTCGGTAAATTACGATCGCGTGTTCTTTCAGCTAGTCAGTCAGGGGCAAGGAACCAAGCTTCATCAAATACCTAGCTCCAATGATGCAGTGGCCGTGAAAATCTTCTCTGGCTGCTGTGCTCGTCGTTTATTCGCATTTCCCCGCACCCCAAACACTGTACGCACAGCATGAGCCGGCCAGTAACCCGGGCCATTTTATGGCTGGGAGTAGCATTTGTCACAATTCAGATAGCTCTGTATCTTTTTCAGTCTCGTTCAGCAGACTCTGAGCGAGCAACAGTCACCAAAGACACGCCTGTCAAGCCCGCACAGGACAGCCCCAGAGCAGCTGCCATCAAAAACACATTCCGATTTTCATGGGACAAGTATGAAAAATACGCCTTCCCTCATGACACCTTGCGCCCACTTGAGAAGTCCTACGAGAACGACCGGTGAGTATGACGCTACCTGCTTCAAAACGAAGCCATGATCCCGGCAGCTAGACTGACATGGGGTGAACATGGTGATAGAAATGGGTGGGGCGCAACAGCCGTGGATGGTCTGAGCACAGCCATCGTTATGAACGAAGCCGAGATCGTGGACAAAATCCTGCGACAGATTGCAAAGACTGACTTTACTGTGACTGCGGTTGACGATCAGTTGATTTCATTATTTGAGACAACCATCCGTTATCTTGGGGGTTTGCTGTCAGGTATAGTATAATTATTCCATTGCATCCCTGGCAATGATGCCGAACCTCGAGCTAGCTTGGCAGACTAACCATTCGCCCTTTCTACTACAGCGTACGACCTTCTCTCGGGTCCATTCAAGCATCTTGTCAAAGAAGCACACCTGAGAAATTCATTGCTAGAAAAGGCCACGAGTCTTGCCGACAAGCTAACAGTCGCTTTTGACACTCCAAGCGGAGTCCCAGATGATGAAATCATCTTCAACCCAAAACCCCGCAGACGCGGCAACATTGATAGCTCCATCACATGCATCGGCACGCTTGTACTTGAGTGGACTCGCCTCAGCGACTTGACTGGGAATAAGACGTACGCCGCTCTCGCGCAAAGAGCACAGTCGCATCTCATCCACCCCAAGACTGATGCAAGCTTCACCATGCCCGGTCTCGTGGGCACATATGTTAATCTACGCAGCGGAAAATTCCAGGATTATCAGGCTGGCTGGGGAGGCGGCTCGGACAGTTACTACGAGTATCTCATCAAAATGTATGCATACGACCCGGTGGCCTTTGCCGAATACGGCGATAGTTGGCTCAAGGCAGCCGAGTCGTCGATGCGATACTTGGCATCCAGTCCGACGACTAGAACCGATCTTACCTTCCTGGGAGAATTTCGTGCGAATATTACTGTTCCAACATCTAGCCATCGTAAGTCATGCCAAAGCCTTGCATTGCACACCTATCTATGTGTCTAGTCCTGTTGTCTAACTCATTGGGGAAACAGTGGCTAGCGTCTGTGGTGGCTCCTTCATTCTTGGCGGTCTCCTTTTCCAAAACGGAACCTTGATTAACTTCGGTCTTGACCTTGCCGAGTCTTATTACGAGGTGTACACTCAAAGCCCATCCGGAATCGGCCCCGAAGAATTCCGATGGATGGACGACCACCAAGCATTAACTGTGGGAGCGGCCAACCGCCCACCGCCAGCAAAGTGGGAGACATTCTACAAATCTAGCGGCTACTGGCCCACCAATAGCGAGTATATCCTTCGACCTGAGACAATAGAAAGCTTGTACTACGCGTACCGCGCCACGGGCAACCCTCAATGGCAGGCATGGGCGTGGGAAGCCTACGAGACGCTGGACCGGATGACCCGTGTCGATGGAGGCTTCGGCGGGTTGCGAAACGTGATGGACAAAGATGTTAGCAAGGAGGACAAAGGAGTACAGAGGATCGATAAGATGGAAAGCTTCTGGCTTGCAGAGACACTCAAATACTTGTATCTGATTTTTGCGGATGATGCGGAATATCAGATCAAGAGCGACGGGCAAATGAGGTATGTGTTTAACACCGAGGCACATCCATTGAGAATGCGGCATAAGTAGAATCGATACAGCGGGACCCAGAAAAAGATAAAAGCAATAGTTACGGAAGAAAAGAAGAAAATAAAGTAACGGATAGAAAGACGGAATTTTGGCAGAAACTTGGTTCTGCATGGTATGTAAGTGCCAAGCTGAAAGGGTCAGTCTTATCAGTACGTTGTTGATAAAGCATAACCATAATTTCTTTCGCCTGCCAAATTTCCAACACCAATTATTTCGTTCGCAATTACCAAACTTGGTCGCAATGCATTATATCCACCTGCAAGATATCAAGAAAACATGTTATTATGGCTTATTAACGAAATCAAATCTATGAGAATGATATTTAGTCCATTTCATCTATTCTATGATAGGGAAAAAAATGAGAAAAAATAGACGGAATCTCCTCTAGGGTGAGAGGTGGCCACGGGGGTCACAGCGCCATC
This sequence comes from Calonectria ilicicola, assembly GCA_020809705.1. Taxonomy (NCBI): domain Eukaryota; kingdom Fungi; phylum Ascomycota; class Sordariomycetes; order Hypocreales; family Nectriaceae; genus Calonectria; species Calonectria ilicicola. The sequence goes on along the minus strand of CP085834.1, from coordinate 2,544,803 downwards.
CTGGTAAGAAATGACGCATTTCATCTCATCGACCCTTGCGTAAAGTGGACCAGATGGATCGGCCCCAGATCAGACGCAACCCGATCCACTAGTAAAGGCTCTTTCGTAAGAATTTTAAGTCTTTACCCAGATTGAGCTTGCCCTGTCCCAGCAGCGGCATGCATCTTGATACTCGCCTATTTAGACTTTGACAGATGTTTTCGAATAGAGTAGATGAATTAGGTTGATTTTAGAATACTATTCAACATGTATTTTGTTATTCTTTCTCGCCACGCTGTTCAAATCCGGAATATCGCCAGTTTCTCTCAGGATGACTGTATGATCGGACTTAAATTCGGAAAAAAAGAAAAAAAAAGCATGAAGGACTTTCCAAAATGACCTGGCGGGTCGTTACAAACGTTGATCTGCGAATGTTTCCGCAGAATATCGCAAGCGGTGTGTCTTGTGTGTCCGTTGAGGTTGATGCAACAGTGGCGGAGCCATGTGGAGCGAGTGCACGGAACGACTCCCACAACCCGGCGCTCTATTCTCTGTGATTACGAGAGTGGAGTTGTATCCAAGACTCCACTGAATAAATGTCGAGGCAGGCAAGGAGATGTGTCAACTAATGTTTCATCTTATCTACGTGTTGATGTACGCGTACACGTGGTGCTCTTGCCATAGTCTACTGTCGTGCATTCTGCTCTAAATCAATGTGTGCATATTAGAACCCAACTTGGACAAGTTGGTTTGGCATCTTCTATCCTGCTAAAGACTTCCTTGCAGATAAGTCCAGGGCTCTGAGTGGCGACCTGAAACTTGGCCCCTGTCGTGTACCCAGTTCATGCCTATTCTCAGATTCATGATTGGTCCGGACAATCGCGTGCGATCTTGCTCTACTATGATATATGCTTGATAATAAACAGCCTCGTCGAGACCCACCAGTAAGACAACCCCGATCCACGACGCCAAGGTGAATTCCACGTCAGCCGAACCGGAGATGCGAGATGAACTTGAGGCATTCAGGTATGGATCGGCAGTTGGTCCGTATATGGAGCCGGCAATTTGCAAATCGAGGCTCCTTGATTCGTGGTTTATGATTCCTCGCCGCATGGATACTCCAATGCGATCCGCTGGGGATTGCGATACCGTGGGGGGCGTTTTACAACTATCCACTTGATACGACTTCCGTGTTCAAGCCACATTCCGGAGGTCCTTTTGACTGAGGATATCTGGGAAGCATATTGTTCAGGGTGAAATTTGGAACAATAATTGTATATAAATATTTGCATTTTCCTTTGTGAAAGGATAATATCACCTTCAGCTACTCACTCGCACACTTCTATCCCATCTCATTTCCTTCATAACTGTTCTTTTCACAATGAAGCTGTCAAATATTGCCCTTCTTGGAGCGCTCGCTACCAGCGCTGTGGCCCATGAGCCTTTGTCACCTGGCATGATGAAGCGCCACGCAGGCCTTTCCAAGAGGTGCGCTGCTGGTGCTGCGAAGCTAAACAAGCGCAGATACGAGCGCCGCAGTCAGATGAAGAGAGATCTCGAGCTTGAGAAGAGATCTGGCAACACTACCTACGAAATCGTCACAGAGGCCCCATATTACGATGTCCTGCAAAACGACACTTGCGTCCTGGCACCCGACGTCACATCCGGCCCTTACTACTGGCCACAATCGCAAACCCTCCGTCAGGACATGAGCGAGGACCAGCCAGGTGTACCCATGGTCCTTGATATCGGAGTGCTTGACATGGCAACCTGCGAGCCTCTTCCTAATGCCCTCGTTTCACTTTGGCACTGCAATGCTACCGGAAGCTACTCCAGTTTCACGGGCCGCAGCCCCAACACCCCCTTTGTCCAGCTGCTCCAAGAGCTGAACATCACTGGTGAGGAATTCCAGATTGGTACTACCGATTTGCACACCGACGATACCACTTGGCTGCGTGGAATGTGGCCCACGAACGATGAGGGAATGCTTGAGATGAAGAGTATTTTCCCCGGCTTTTATGTTGAGCGAACGATTCACATCCATGCCCAAGGTGAGCCCAAATATAATGAGAAGCCTCTTTCTCACGATTGCTAACTTTTCCTCGATAGTATTTACTGACTATGTGCTGCATTCCAATGGCACCATCTCGACCGGAAACCTCAACTCCATCGGCCAGTTGTACTTCAACGAGACCGTTTCCGAGGAGTTGATGGCCCTTGAGCCCTACGTCAGCCACACTGAGATCAACCGAACCACCAATGCCGTCGATAGCATCTACGACTCTGGCTTCGCTGGTGGATATAACCCTGATGTTGAGGTTGTCCCTCTTGATGGAAAGGATATCCGCAATGGTGTCTTGGGCTACATCACTATTGGCGTTGATACCACCAACCTGCCTGATTTGACTGGTAACTAGTTTACCACAGATTCAAAACCTGGAAATGAAGGGCGAAGAACAGTTGAGATACATGGCTATCAAGTGTTTGTGCTTCGGAGGAGCTTGTCCATAGACCCACGCTCATGATTATAGAGTATAGAGTTAGAAATAGACGCCTAGCAATAATATGGGCAATTTTACACCGAGATGAGAAAATTAGAGGACTATGAGAATATTCAGCGGCTATAACGCGATGGATGAACCCTTTCTGGCCTGGCTAGTCGCCTAGTCAAGCCTACCGGGTAGAAAACTCAAGAGAACCGCATATCTCTATCGTATGAGGATGAGCATAATTCGAACTCTGAGAAGCCGGTTCTCTGTATAAAAGTCTTTTTAAAATAATAAGTGCATGGGCTTTGGTAAATGATGATGCGTCTGTACTGATGTGCCGTCTGTTCTGTGATTGGCAACCTTACGGCTTTGGCAGCAGCAAAAAGAATAAGAGGACGACAACCCCAAGCACATCATACGCTAATGGACTTAAGCGAGATAATTCGTTCGTCACTTGAAATGGTTCAGCCTACTCACTTTTGATGAGCACACTTGTACAGGCAATTGGTGCTAGAATTATGCAATGCTCAGCGACCGGCAATGTTAAAATGCTCTCTCTCCGCCAGAATCGCTTTTTCGGATAGATGACCTCGATCAGTTCAATAATGTGAAGAGATCCTGCAGATCGGAGCATATTAGAAGGACTACCAGTGTGGTCTATTGCAGCGCGCAATTTCGACCCATTCATAATGTCCGCCATCAAATATATGGATAGGTTTGGATAGGCAGACATTGCGACTTTTTATTCACGTCGTGGTTCAGGAGCCGCGGATCAACTGAGACAAACCTCGATGATCACAATGATCGTGCTGTTAGCCTGTTATAAGCGATTTCATTCTGCGCCAAAGCGAGGAGTAACGAAAAATCTATTTCGCGATAGTACTGCCTTGGCTATTACCTCAATTCTACTTGAGTCATATAGTTCTCTGTTGATAACACATCGCATCGCATTACAGCCACGTACACGTAAATAACGCCCAAGATGAAGTCCCTGTCTTAGCTCGCTGCCATATACCTGGCCACATTTCCTTCGCTTATCGCCGGCGCAAATGTTTTTATTGATTGGCACGTTGTGACCAAAGACGAGACCGCAGCAGCCGGCAATGTGCCCTGTTCCAGCCGCACTGCCACCATGCCAATATCCCCGTAAGCAGAATCACTGTTTGCCTAGTGTGAAAGCAAGCGAACGCTTTAAAGGATGAAATGATGCGGGATCAAGTATCCTTACTAAATAAATATTTTGAGTCCATGTCCATCAATTTTGTACTGGCTGGCACTACGAGAACGACGGACGCAGAGACGTTCAGTAATGCCAGAAAAGGCAACAAATTCGATGTAGCGATGAAAAGAATGTTGCGGAAGAGCGGCACTACCGATTTGAAACACTTTTTCTGTACATGGACCTGACCTAGGATATGCCTCATCTCTAGAAGATGGGGCTTTTGACACCAGGGATGATGGATGGTGGTCAAGTTTAGCACGTTGCCCGGCGGCTTGTATCCAGATCATGACAAGGGCCTGGTTGCAGTCCGTGAAGTTGGACGTTGGCTGGGGTTACTTGGCCCCTCTAACTCAAATACCTGTGGCGGGGACAATGATTTGGTCGGCGACACGCCTGTGGCTTACAATGCTACCAACGGATGTCCTGCCACCTCAAGAGGCAGTTGCCCAGATGGCTAATACAACTGAGTGAGTCGATTTCAATTCTATGTGTTTGAAACCCGTTGATCAACTCTTAGTGCTTGCATAGAGGCTGTTGGGTCGGATTCTAGATTTACCGCAATCCACATTGCACCTGTCAGAAGCGAAGGAGATAAATGCCGCCGAATTTATGCCAAGGATTCCTAATATTTGGAAACACTTGTTTATTTATGTTATGTAGATTTAATTTCAGGCGAGAGTTAGGCTCACTACATAGTTTTCTCTGGGTTGGATCTGAAGGTGGTCTTGATGGTTTGAGTTGTCCTATCATAATCTTTGTGTTTCTCTATAATCATAGAACCATTTCCATTTTTTCATGGAAGTGAGGGGTACTATGGTAGTAATAGTTACCATTTTTATGGACATTTGGTTAGTCGTGCAAATCAACAGTGTCAAACAGGATATAGCCTACGATGCATTACGCATTAGCGGAGTGTTCACTTCACTTTTGCATGGCGCAACGGTTATTTGACAAATAGTGTCATCATTATTAAGAGAGAAGGCGATATTGGCTCGGGAAAACGCTTTCAAATGGCTCCCCTGTACTCCTCAATCTGTGGCTGGCTGACCGTTGCCCGAAATGATTAGCGCTGTAGTGGCAGCTCCAACGTGGGGTGAATTAGTGATGCAGTCAGACAATAGTTTGTTCAGTCCGTGTGTTTTAGACCTGTCTCTCTAACGAACCATCTAATCTTCCCATGTCATCAGGCCGCCCCCGACCACGCCATAGCGCTGCCTTGGGATTAATATTGAGACAATTAGCTTAGCCCTCAACCTCTCAACCAAACAGTATTCTGGGAAGTCCACTCCCCTTCTCCACAATAGAGCAGCTGAGCAAAAACCTGGCTATCCAATCAGAGTTTAACAATAAGCGAGCGCCGACCACATCCCAAATATAAAAGCTTCATGTGAGCCGTCTTCCAGCAGGCAGAACACCACTCAAGCTCCAAACACCCATACACGCAATTGACCAGAGGGATTTAGCAATCGAACAATTTACCTCAAACACAATGGAAAGCAATTGGCTCCCTAAACCTGACCTCTTCGACAAGAAGAAGTGGCTACATCCTATGGCCAATATTCCAAAGGTCCCAGGTTACACTCCGCAAATTTTAGTCGATGTACTCAATTCTCAACATCGCAACCACAGGACAGTTACATTTATTGATTGCCAGTCGGATGAAGGTATGCCTTCTTCATTCCCACTACACCAAGACGTCGTCAAGGTCACCTTCTCATACCATTAACTCATTAGAGCACGACGAAGAAATCAGAGGAGCCATGCACATCAGCTTGAACGGAAGTGATGTGAACAATTTTCAAGGGGGCTTCGGTGAGCAGGCCTTCAACGCATTGATTCGTCAGAATAACACCATCTGGCAGAGGCTAACGGGCTCGGACTTGGTTGTCTTTTATTGCTCAGCTGGCGCCACGCGATCGCCAACCATGCTTCACTGGTATAAACAGGCGACGCAGGGCACCCACCAAACGGCAGTTCTCCTTGAAGGAGGTGTCATCCATTGGAATAAATCCACAGTCCCAAACATCCCAGGTATGCCGTGACTCCCATCCTCATCCATGGTATCCTCCATTACTAACTTGTTAATAGATGAACACAGGCGTCAACCGTACACCACGGCAGCCCAGGCTGCTCTGAAGAAGAAGCTGCAGGCTCAGTACTCGACGAGATTGGGACCTCGACCCGAAGGGAAAGACCCTCGTGTTCAAAATCCAAATGAGACCATTTACATGGCTGACTCAGATTGATTGAGTTCTACAAAGCTAGTTTTAAAGCTGGGTTGGTCAGGGATATGAAATTGATTTGTGGCCTGGAACGGTTATACCCAATCGTAAAAGCTAAACGGTCGATTGGCTTGAAATCCTTGCGCTACTAAAGGAATCCCCTAGACTAGAAATACAGGCTTTTCCTTTCTACACTGAAAATTCTAAGTACTTGTGCAAGGCTAAGATCTTGGGAATGAAAAAGTCCCATTGCTACTCTTGCCACTTTTGTCATGACCTAGACTGACCTACCCGAGAGTTGGACTAGAAAGAAGGTTTGGCGATGGGGACCCCGACAGGCTTCCCTATCATCCCGCCTAGTGACTAGGATGCGTGCTATCATGATGAATCCTGGGGCTGTGAATATGGACGGGGCGCGGTGTTGCGGGTAATTCCAAGTCGGGAGCTTGCAGCTAGCTTGTGTTGGCAGAGGGGTGTTGTTCAACTAAACAGACCCCTCCTCGAACAAGGAGTCCGCTCCAATTTTGACCACTTAGAGGTCCAGCTGGCCCGAGCTGTGGAATGAAAGGGGAGTGAGTTTATGTGCGCCATTTCCCACACCTCCTGAGATAGAGGGGCTGTGATGCTGACAACGCTGACAACGCCCCATCATTCGTTGGATAAACCACGGTAGGAAGCTCAACCTGGTCACATCCCTGCTCAAGTGGGACTTTCTTGCTCACTCATCCCCCAATCAAGAGGTTTCTGACCCACTGCCAGCCTCAGCAGCAGGAAGCATTTGGGCTCTTGGATGGATCTGGGCTGACTGAGTGATGAAGATAAATGCGCATATATAACTTGGCTCAATGTCTTGTTTAATTTCTTGTCATTCATTTTCAGCATCACTCAATTACCATTTCATTTTACTTTTACCATGTTGATGAATTCAGCACTTTTCACTCTTCTTTTGACTTCCTGTATGATCCTCATGTCTTCTGCATCCAAGCCCCAGTTGGAGGTGGGAAGCCTCATCGATGAACATGGGGGAGAAGAGGTCTTCCAAGAATTTCTCGGGCCGGTGATGGACTCTCTGACTCCAGAGGAGCTCGAGCTCTTTCACCAGGGTGCCAAAATGCAAGAAATGCTCGAACCGCTTCTTGAGAAAGCTGGCCCTAGCATCAGGACCTCGTACAGGCAAGCCATTGAGCAGTTCATGTGGGAAGAAGCCCCTCTCAGTACTACGCACAGCACTCTCAATGAGATAATACGGACACTGGATGATGTGGAGCTCCGGGCTGAATTTTCTAGCTTTCTTGACGCCCCTTTGGAGACTGCCGAGGACGAAGAGAAATCCAGAGCGGCACTCTGCAAGATCATCGGTATCTATGAAACGATGAAAAGGGCTCCGAATGCAGCAGAGATTTCCCACTGGGGAATGGCTATACTGGGTATGATTGAGGTATGACGAAACCCCACCACTGCGGTCTCCAGACATCTCACAAATGATGCAATGGCAGGAAATCTGGGGTAGTGACCCTCCAAAAATGAAAGCGGTATTCAAAAAGTACACCTCATTCCTCTTCACTAGGCCGGAAGAGGGAGGCGAACCAGCTTCTGCACTCAAAGATCTCATATCCATCGTGTCAGATCAGACGGACTTTGTCAAGGAACTTGAGGAATTATACGAAATTATGTACAGCAAGACCATTTGATGCTGGATTACATAAATATGGCAGATCAGTGGACATGTTGGTTTTGAAAGCAAACCTGGTGGATACATGTTCATTTGTTCATCTTGTGGTTTTGAGTAGTAAGTGGTCTTTGATGAGCTGGTAGCAACTATATACTTAGAGCCCGAGGATGGATGATATATATTAACAATACAACCGAATATTGACTTCTCTCAATATTGCTGCTAGCTGACCAACTTCAATCATAAATCCGATGTCACCATACCCTAATTGGCGGCAGTCCACAGAGCCGGACCGGGGTATGGATAGCTAGAGTAAGACGTGTACAAGTTGAAAATGACACCCGGCTCCGACCGGGTGTAGAGACCGGTGCCTACCACTCCGCCCGTGGGCGCGACGGTACCACTGCCTCCAACCTTTAGGTTCAAGCATTGAGGGTACATTTGTGCACCATTATCATTTTGGGCGCCGTGCAGAGCGATGATTTCATGTCGGAGGACGTAGTTTCCAGGCTTCAAATTGCGCGGAATAGTGGTTGTCGTAGTAAAGTTATTGGCAATGAGTGTGTCCGTGACCCAGGTAGTGCCGCTGACGATGCTGCTTTGACTGATTTTAGACCAAGAGAGACTTCCTGCCGTAGTCTCACCTATCACCACATTAGAGTCCACCACGAGAGTGTGGAATAGATGAGGAAGAATTAAATATACCATTGTACGGAGCAAGATAATTGATAATGGGGCCCTTGTGAGAATCTGGCCACGTGTTCCAGTAGAGCGTCATTGTCTCTCCAGCATTCACGTTGATAAAGTTCTTTCCAGCCGTAGCACTCTTGTGACAGGCAATGTCGGCTGTTCCGAACGCGGCGGGTTCGACAAATCCGAGATCTTGATTGAGAGAGTTCCATCCCGCTGTTGCCGGGGACTGTCCAGGTTGGTAATAGTACCAAACAGGATCTGCACCAGCTGTCCAAACACCGTTGACTGTAACACCAGCGACAAAGCCGTGTGCCGAAGCCAGCTGTGGCATGAGTGCCGCAAGGCTAAAAAGCGCTCCCAGAACAGTCTGCATATTGGAAATGGAGGTCTTGAATGTGGAAATTGTGCTGTAGTCCGTAGCTTAGTCTGAAAGATTACAGGAAGGCCAATATCTGGGCCTGTACATGTATTTATAGTGTGATGAATGACTGGTTTGCATTGTTGATTTGACTTGGTTTGATGTAGAATTTATGGGATAACATCCGGACTCCTTTCACAAAGCCAAATTTATCCACCATTTAGAGACCTGAAATCTCTCAAATATCCAGTTCATCCTTGGGCGAATATAGCCTACAACCGTTCCTGTCTTGGCGGATGGAGTCAATTGGTTGTTCTTGCGGAAGTTGATCGTCCGTTGCACTGACGAGCACAGGAGCGACTTGGCAAAGTGACTATTGCATTTCAAAACGAAATCGCCCCATCCAAGCTTTGTGGAGTGCGACGGAATGTTTGGAAAGAAAAGGTGAAAAGCAAAAAAACACCATGGTTGAAGCAGCTGGCGCAGGCGGAATGACTCGCTCCATTTCCATATCTGGACCGGATCTCCGATTGAAATCTCACTCGATGCTAAGCATGAATGACTTCGTGACGGGTAACTCCAAAAAAAGAACAGGCCTAATTGTATTTATTTCTCATGACAGCCGAAAGGTTTCTAACCTTGCTCATAGTCCCGATGGAACATCTTGTATTACTTATATCGACTTCATTTCTATCGGAAAGAGAAAAGCACGATCCAGATGGAATCATGATGATATTCTCATGCAGGGTTTAATGCGATTCAGATTGAAACACGGCATGAGAAAACCTTATTCTGACCATAAATCCCGAGCGTTTGAATTGGTGCTCAATTGGGAAGTATGTTGCCACAACCCTTGACCCGGAGCTTGATTCCGAGTTATTCACCAATAGCTTCACTGGATGCAAGGATCTTGGTTGCAATACCTAATCGATGCCACCCATTTTAGGCAAAACGGGCCAAAACCCGCCATTCTCGTCGTTCGCTTTCGGTACTTCGGGCCATTGGGCCTCAACCTTACCCCACGGCGGTTTTAGCAACTAAATAATCTCCGCGGAACGGCCTTGGTCATCTGACATTAAATAGAAATGCACGCCAGATGGGGCGACAGTCGTGGTTTGCAAGTTTTGTATTGGAAGTCAATTGGGAGAGTTTTAGATGATTTGGTTCATCTTGATGTAAACTGTTAGGGATATTTCTTAATGTCAATTAATTGAGAGTCTTGCTGCGCGCACACATACATGCACACATAAAATATCTGCATTTAATATTAAAATAAAAAGCTAAGTATAAAATAAATAATTTTATATGTATTCCAAACTTATTTATAATAAAACAAATTAAGCCTTTAGCATTTTCTTTGAATGTCTTATAATTTCCTAGAAAAGCCCCAGCTAAATAGTTTGGTGTGTGCACCTAGCAAAATGTATGTGTGCGCGCAGCAAGACTCTTAATTAATCATTATACACCATCTTTGTTCATATCTTATTTTTATGTTGTTGTTTCTTTTTTTATCTACTTGGGGCTGCCACTTCAAGAAAATTATCCTCACCAACAACCGCGCGAAAAAGAAATGCCCAATTAATTGGTAAAAGTTGGCTCATACTTCAAACGTAAAGAATTCCACGTAAGCGTGGGTTAGCTGGTCCCGAGATCGGCACAAACGAAGCGCCGGAGTGGGTCTTGAGAAGCATCTAATCTTATCAGATTCAATCATGGGACGCGAGCCATTCCTAAACAGCACACGCCACACTACCGACAGACAGTTTTCAGCCGAAGGCAAATAATGGATGCGCGGTATAAATATTGTGGTCAACGTAGCATCACCCCGCAGATCATTCTTGTTCTGGACAAGCACCATTTCGTGTGATGCAAATGGCTACTACAATGGAACACGCCCACCTCCCAAACACCTGTCAGTACACGGCAAAGACCGATAGAGGAGACTATGTCATCCAAATAGGATGGCCTTTGTGCTGGAGCAAGGATCGTGTCCCTCCTGAAAATGATGTTCCCCCCTCTGTTGTGTAAGTAAAAAAGCGCTATTTAAATGCAGGCATGGTTCCTGGCTTCTAACCGCCTCTTCAGTTATGTAGTCGATGGCAATGCATACTTCTTCACGGCCTTGGACATCACAAGACGGCTGGAATTCACTGATACTGCCAGAACCATCGTTGTTGGCATTGGCTATCCCAACACCTTTTGTGTCTACGATCATCGCAGAGGACCCGATTTTACCCCACCAGCAGCAGATGGGAAGTACGACATCCCATTAGACGGCTATGGCAAGAGGCAGGACCATCTTCCATTTGGCGAAGCATCCAAGTTCCTCGACGTAATTGAGAACAACCTCATGCCTCACATTCAAGACAACCTCTTCCCAAAGGCCCCGCTGAGTACTGCTCGCAAGGCTCTTTTTGGCCATTCTTGGGGTGGCCTCTTCGCTCTGCACGCGCTCTTTACCATGCCCACGCTATTCAACACGTTCATCGCTGGGAGCCCTAGTGTCGGATGGAATCATTCCTCCATTCTCAAAGAGCAAGAGGTCGCATTCCGCGAGCGTGAGCAGCCAGCCGACCCTGCACCATCCTTGGCCATCACGTGGGGATCCGCTCCAGACGAGCTCGTGAGAAAGCCAAACGAGTCCGACAAGGCCTGGGAAAATAGAAAGGACACTGCTGAAGAAGTGGATATGAGAGAGGTTGGGCAGGATTTAGTAGCGCGACTAAAAGACTGCCCCAGTGTTCGAGATATTTGGGTTTGGGAGTTTGCGGGAGAGGATCATGGAAGTGCATCAATTACGTGTCTTCAACAGGGACTTATTAAATTTCTTGGAGAGAATAAGTAGGAGACTTGTCTACTAAGAATGATATGTAATCAAAGGCTACACCGATTTTACATTCACCGCATAACTATTGCTAAATAGCTTCATGTGTGCGCGCAGAAGGACTTATTTCTAAGGTCCTGCGTTGCACTTTCACCAAACTGACGATGAATATTAATGTTAGAAATGTGGAAGGTAACTGTTAATCTCTTGAGCTGATGGAAAATCCTCTACAGCCATCCAATAAGCCCTAGCGTGAATTTTTTGGTCTCTTCAATTTCCCTTGCCATTGCTTTCAGCTCATCCACATCCCAGTTTGCCCATACGAGCTTTCCGTTCAAAAACCTCGCTTCTGGACTTACAGCCCACTGTGTCAGCACGAATTAGTACATTGCTTCCCAAAATGGACCACCCATAAGTGACTTCAAGGGCAATCGTTCTTCTTTTACTTACAACAGCGAAATGTGCCGGGAGTTCAACTGTGGCTTTGGCGTTAGTACACGGGGTTCCCATGCCATAGAGTAAACTTACGAGCATCATATGTCAATGCATTCGGGTTCCCTGATATGCTGGTCTTAATGAGACCTGGATGAAAATTGAGCACAAACATATCCGGATGTTCGTAGTGCAAATAGTCAAAGATTTTGGCAGCGGCTAACTTGGACGCGTGATAACCAGAAAAACCTGGAAGATAGTGTATGTGTGTCGCACCTGCAGTCACGTTCAAAACCGATGCTGTTTTGGATGCAATCGGAAGGAAAGCCTTGATGAGATGCAAGTTTCCTTTGACGTTAATCTCAAACGCATTGTACCAATCCTCGCAGTCGGAATCTTGGAGAGTCAGCAGCTTTGGCGAGTACCCAGCATTCGCGACAAGGATGTCGGCTGTTCCAATGCTCGACCCAATTGCATCAGAAGCCTTCAATACAGCATCGCCATCGACAAGGTCCACAACATGGCAAAATATCCTTGTACCAGGGTATTGTGTTTCCAGTTTGGACTTGGTTTCTAGTAACGCCTCCTCGCGGCGCCCCAAGATGGAGATCGATGCAGCACCCGAAATCGCGAAAGCCTGCGCAATCGCAGCCCCGATACCTGAACCTCCGCCAGTAATGACAACATTTCTTTCCTTGGCGGAGAGGTGAGGCAAAACTGGAGAAATTGCAGGGTAGGTATCGGTGCGATACGTTTTGACGGGGCAAGGATACGGCGACATCTTGGCGTTTAAATGCTGGTTGATCGAGTCGACGTTTTTTTGGACTGTTATTTTCAAAAGATCGACTCCATCCATTATATACATCTTTTTGGGAGACTTTCAACCGGCTGACCGGCAATCTTGTGCCGTAGAAATGGCCCGGCGATAACTGTTCACTATTGTACGCGATTGGTGAGGCAGCCTCATCCTGATGGTGGATTTTGCTTGGGTCCTGCTTTTGGGTCCTGCGCCGGTCGGGTCTAGGATCAATGAGCCCCAGTCTCTACGGGAAATCCAGCAATGAATGAAAATGAGATCTCCCATCGTGAGCCGCCCGCAGGGGTCATTGTGGACAAAGTGCCGCTTAGTGCTGATATAATGCGACCGTTTGCACTACTAAATTGGGCCGCTTGTGCCGTATCCCAACTTGCATTTTACTGCTTTTGGCTAATCATCGTGGACACTACCCGGCTTTAACTACAGCGTTAAATTGGCGCCCTGGTCACAGGAACGAGGTGGAGAATTTCGGCATTGCGGCGTCACCTATAATGCCGATATTCCTCAGATGGGAGAGCATGCATTCATTCAACTACTTTTGAGACCCTCTGGCTTGAGACCTTTCTGATCCATGTTATCGTATCTTCATTTGGTACAAATCGCGACTCTTGCCCTCCAAGTTCTTTTTCGACATACATTATTTCCGAACAAATAAGCCAAGGGGTGTACGTGTCCAACCACAAAATGAGTCAAAGTGACCGACAACCCTTTTAGCCTGCAATCCAACATTCTTCATCTGCGTGATTCCCAAAGCCACCACAGTTTTGTAGACCACACTAATCATCGTCAATTTGACTGTCATCCTCGCTATCTTCCAAATCGTCCCTGGTACTCTGTTTTGGGGCTCCATTCTGTTGTTCTTCGTAGGACAGGGGCTGTCCCGCGCCTGAAACAAAGAAAGAGTGGCCTGCAGTGAGAGCCCGACGTTGACAAACAAAACCCATTGGAGTTTGCATGATATCTTGACCATTACGGCAATATGTAAGCCACTCCAGCAGAAACTGCATCGGTCGCCGAATCCTGAATCCACTAGGTGCGGTCGAGCCATTCGAACTAACCTCAGACCCATCTTCACCCAACCAGGCGAGGAGAGGTTTGTACTCGCTGTAGTCAAAGTACAGACGCCCTGCGATGAGACCAACTTCAATGGTGAGCCAAGTGGGCAGCGGCTGGCATTTTGTACTGGACGGGATTTCGAAGTACTTGAGATTGTTGAAGGTGCGCATCGACTTCGTTACCGAGGCAGCGTAAGTTAGCAGCCAAACGTGAGGTTCGGGGAGTTCATGAAGATTCGGCATAAGAAGTTCGGCTTCCTCTGGGATCACAATGACGGCCGTGTTTGTCTTCGCACTCCACAAAATCCATTCCACAGGGCGCTACTCTCGGTGTCAGTCAAATTATTCAATAGGAGGCTGATGTAAAACTAACCACAACTTTGAGGCCGTTTTCAGGATTGTCATTCATGACAGCCTTGGAAAACTCTTGGGAGACGAAAAGATTCGAGCCTGTCTCCTGCACACCAAACTCAAGGCCAATGGCAGTGGTACCTAAGAATGCAAACGCTTGAATAAATGGTCCATCAAGCTCCAAATCACCAGTCCGAACGAACCGCACAAGACTCGGGTCCAGGCCCGGAAACGTGTACGGCGAGAACTTCATACGCGATTGTTTTTCTCGAATCTGTTCAACTTCAAATTCGACCTCTCGTTCCTGTTCCACCTCTGCCATTGTGGAGGCCTGGGACGATGTCGCATTTCGGTGCATCTCGAGTTGTTGTTGGCGGAGGGCTGTGTTGAATTCCCGAAGCAGAGCGGAATCAAATTGCGCATGTTCTGTGAGAGGAACCGTGTCCCTGGGACCATAAAGCTCTTCGAGCGTCTGGTTTTCTGGCTGGACAATGGCCTGGAGAAGCTTCACGGCATCTTTGCTCTTCTGGGCACTGCCTTCGTAATTCCATAGTGAATCGGTACGTCGGCAAAAGTCAAAGCCCTGAGCGAGATGAAGCGAATTCATATCCTCGGTCGCTTTGCAGCTTTGCTCAAGTAGCCAGCGAACAACGTCAACTGAGGTCACCCCCGGGCGCTTCAAAATCGACCCACTTGGTTGCAAGTCAATAATATCCTGGTATACTTCCGGCGGCGCGATGAAAGCAACCGATTGGGTTGAACCAAGCTGTCTGAGCCGCATCGCCGCTGTTGTATCATAAGTATTAGTGTCAAAGTCACCCACCTACACGTGTAGTACTTACCTTGTACTGTTTGATCCTTGCTCTGGCCCATGCTGAGAGTGACAGCGCCCGTGGCGTAGATAGGGAGTTTTAAATCTGTACCGCGCGTATGTGCCTCGTCAATGTACACCACACACTCTCTCATATCATCAACAAATGAACTCGCTAAAAGAGGAACTGGATTTCTTTGAAAGCGGGCCACGACCATGGCCTCACCATTGGCATTGAAATAAACGGCTCCCTGGGCTGAGGTATCGATTCGAAGCCATTCTTTGGCCAAATCTAGATTTTCCATTTCTAAGATATGGGCTCCTGCATCGATTAAAATACGGATGCTCCTCATGTGGAGATATCTCAACAATGCTGGTTCAGATAAGCCGCGGCCGCTGTGATCAACAGCTTGGTAGCATGTTCGATTTCGCTCCTCGAGGAGATAGCACAAAACCTCGGCGTTCGTATGGACCAGAGCAGGCAGGTCATGCTGTTTGATGGTCCATGGTAACATCCTTTTGTTGTCATTCGTTCCACTGAAGCCCGTCGTGAGATTTTGATTGTTTTCCGGTTCAGAGTTTCTGGGTAACGAGGGAATGTCCCAGCCAGAGGCTTGTAGCTTGACTTCGAACTGCTTCGCGTGTTTTGGAAACACGAAATGGTTCATATAATAGTTTAATGCGTGAGTCGAATAGCGTAGATGCTTCCACAAGGCCTCCATCTGTGCCTCATCTTCGGCGTTCAAAATGTTGACCTGTCGAAGCTCAACTGGCAGAGCGGTACATCCTTGCGTCCAATGATCGTACTGTGTGGTAGGGTCATCTGACTTGATAACGTGCAATAGTCCCTCTGTCATTTGACTCAGTGTCAACCCGGTTTGATAGAAGGCGAGACAAGTCAAAACAAGCGTAGTGTCGGGATGGCCATATGTAGCCGTCTGCGAAGGAATGCCTTTCGCTTCAAATGGCACAGCAATGGGTGGGCGTGTCGGGTGCAATCCAAACTGCACATTCCAACGTTTCTTGAGACAGAGTAAAAGAATTCGCTGTGAGATTAGACCTCGAAGTAGGTAAAGGCTTTTTGTGCCAACAGTCTTGTCCACAAGCGACTTCGCCGCTCGTTTCCAGGTTGCACGAGGAACATCGGACCCAGAGACAATGAGTTTCAAATTTTGCTGAGCGTCAAGGCTGGATGGGTTTCTCAGCTGTACCAGTGAAATACGGCCCTCGCATACATCCTTGACTAACAATTCGTTGAGAGCATTCTCAACTTCGCTGTTGAGTAGCTGGATGATGGGGAAACCGCTGTGACGCTGTATTATCTGGATTTTGTTTCCGTATTGAGATTTCAGCACCGAACAGTGACCTTGGACCAGAAACAACAGCTCCTCGACCACGCCCCATCGATGAGGATGTCCATCCACAACTACAGGTGTGCCACCTGGATAGATTAGCTGAGTTTTGGGAGACAGCATTAAATCTGACTCGTCAAGAACATCGCGGCTGTAGGCATCTATCCACCGCTGGATATCGATCATTCTGCCAGCTGTTTCCATATCCTTATCTGCAAGTTGTTGCAGACCGCTCAGGCGAAAAGAGAGAATGTGTTCCGGTAGAGTCAGCATGACGCCTCCAGAATCAAGTGTATCGTAATGTATCTTCTCATATAGGGCAAGTGCATTTTTACCCTTTGGAGATCGTCTTGCGAATGGGACATGTTGAACACGACGACCAATGAGCCTGCCAATACGCCGTTGCATGACTTGGGCAGTTTGCATCAGGAGCGCACGAGGAACGACCAATCTGCACAGATTGATGTTGTCTGCCAATACTGTCGCTGCCATTGGCATGACACAAGAGGTTTTACCTATATTTCGAAGCGTTAGCGATCAACCATTTATTTTTGAACTATGCGCAACACTGACCTTCGCCCATATTCATTTGAAGAACGGAGTTCGTTGCCGATGAAGGCGAGATAATAGACAGAGCGACCTCGACTTGGGATTCACGGATTAGAATGTCATTGTCAATTTCCAAGAGTAGCCACTCCGGCTGATCGGAAGGGCTCCAGTTTGAATGGCCCTCATGGCCCTGTTCCTGCTGAAGCCGCCTGGTGTCGTAACTTTTCGCTGCGTGATCCATTCGGAGAAGACGCTGTAATTTGGTAATCAAAACGCCGTAAGAAACTAAAGCCTTCATTACACTGGGGCTGACGGACTGGCCATTTCGAAGAAGCTCTAACAGTGCGATCGGGGAGAGACAAGGTAACAGACCTGCAGTATTAAGCCATTCCAGGGTCTTGTTCCCACCCTGAATGCATTCTCTAATCTGCCCAATTGATTTGCTCAGGGATAAATTTGCCATTTGGATACTGTCATATATTTGCAGGGGCTCAGCGCGTTTTTGGGAGGTGGCAATGAGACGTTTCTGGCTCAACTTGGCAATCGACTCTTCGAGATCGCTTCCGTATTGACGGCGTAAGGAATTCTGGGAGGTTGTGAATGATTGGACAATTCCTTTTAGAATCCCGATCTCCTCGGGTAGCGAAGAATCCTCCTCTTTCAAAGCAATGAGGCTTCTATTACCTCCAGTTGGCAAAAGAGGTTCTTCGTCAGGCGAGTCCAAATCCATAAGAGCTAACTCGCCGCCCAAAACTGGAACTTGGAAATTGACTGGGGTTAAGTTGGAAGGCAATCCTATCCATGATTTCGGGCTGATGCCTTTGGCTCCAAGATCCGGTCCAGGGTTTTGGATTGCGATACGATCGACAGTCTTTTGTAGCTCGTCAAGGTAGTTGGACAGCTCTGTGTTGGCGAGAAGCCGTTGTAACTCAGGCTCAAGATTTTCCCAAGACAGTTCCCTGTTTAGATTCTCAATCTTCAATGTGTCGGTCATCTTAGTGAACTCAGTAGCTGAGCGAGGAGCATCGGGCCATTTGGCAACTAAGAGGTAGGATATCTTGTCTGCTTCCAGCTTTTGATTGACAGCATATTCCCTATTGGATGAATGGGATCGTTTCCCTCGTTGTCGATGGTTGCGACCGGCTGTTTGTTGATTGTGTAGTATCAGCAATTGTAGAGTTTCCTTGCGAGGCTCCTCAGAATATTGGTACTTGGTAAACAACGCGTATTGTGGAAGCGCAATTTCGCACAGGCTAGAATTTCTCATGAGAGCCAAAAGCCATGCAATCAGGTTCATGTCGGCTCTTTCTCTGTATGCTGCTAATGCCATGCTGAAATCAACGGTGTACTCGGAAGGAGAGGTCGGCTCGATACAAAGACGAACGATGCGACCCCATATCACCGCCGTTTCCGCATCGAAAAACTCGTGAATATTGTTGTTGTTAATGGGGCGATTGAAGCCTCCTATTGTATCTTGGTTTTCCAGAAGCGACTTCAACTCTGAGAGCTTCGGTAGATCCTCTGACGCTTCGCGGAGTGCTTTGATGGTGCGATATACTCGGCGGCTCTCGGTTGAAGTGGTGCCATCTCCTGGCCTGTAGTGTGTTGACTCTGCTCCTTGTCTGAGGACGAGGGAGTCGAATGCATCCTGAACACGTGCGTATATCTGACGTCGAATTAGGCCTCGGGTGTTCAAATGCGACATGCTGAAATCTTCGAGATCAGCTGCAGGATCTGCCTCGGAATCGTTCCAGAAAATTTGCAACCTCGTCGATTGTCGCATCAGACTTTCGGCCAGAGGCGCTAGCCTTTCATGCTGGATCGTCATTGTGAGATACTTGTCCCAATGAACTTTCTGATAAAAGTTGGTTCCTGGAGGATACTGCTGTCTTCCAGGGGACAAAGATCTGAATTGACTTAGGATAGACATTGCAATGCTTCGCACAGGCGACCATGGTTGACTCTCTGCCGATGTCAAGATGTGAAGAGCTTCCTCTGTTCCAGTCCGACCAGTGAGTTTGTCGGGCAAAGGAAAAGACGTGAAAGCATGCAGCGCTGCTTTGAAGTATAGCAAGGTGGGTTCAGAAGCGCAGTCCAGTCGACCCAAGACATTGTCAATCGTGAATCGAGCGTATAGGCCTCGATTGTCGATCCTGACGGCGGAGTGGAAGCCTTTGCGCTTCCAACTAAAGTGCTCACTAAGGGCAACAATAATGCTTCTGCGATTAAAGTTCTTACGATTTCGTAGAACAACATGACTTGTTAGCCCATGGAGAGCGCCGATGTCTTGGCTTGGATCGATCTCAGACGCAAGTTGTTTGCAACCAAGCAACCCGTTTAGGCCGACAGTGAACTGAATCTCTAGACGTTTCATCTCAACAGACAGTTTACCATTGCCGGGTTGGTATATCGTGAGCCGGTTCGCGTGTTCAAAGCCATCAAAAATGCCTGCGATGAGTTGTCCGACTTTGGAATCTAGCTCGACAAGACTGCTGCCCGATTTTTGAAGGTTTCTGTTTCGTGAGCAGAGTCGGGTGCGAACATCAAGCATCCAATTCGTCTGGAGATGATCCCACATACGTGTGGTCTTGCGCATTTCGAGCAATCCGGATTCCACGTTCAGCCAGTGGACGCAGTCGTCAACAAGGGTAGCTGGAAGATCGTAGGCCCCCGAAGGTGACTTGAAGACGCTGCGTGACACATGTTCTAGCAAACGACCGTTGGATATGATTGCTCGAACACAGACTCTACCATTTGCGAATCCAATGTGAATTTGGTGACGCTCAATTTCGTTCATGACTTGGTATTGACTTCCAATGAGGCTCGAGGGACGGGTAAGCAAGTGCTGGTTGCCAAAAAGCTCCTGAATGGTGGGGTCCTTGCGTATCTCCGGGGGCAGTCTGCCGAGTGGTTTCCCATCAACCAGTAAGTGTCCTTGAATCAAGTGATAATGAACCACCTGTGATGCAGCCCACTTAGTGGAAGATGTTGTTGAAGTTACCCACCAGTCGTGAGGGGACTCGAGGAAGCTCCAGGGTGTGAAGGATTTCCAGTTTGAAGACCCCGCTCCAACCCACGTCTCGTTTACAAGGTCCCCTAGAATACTGAAGTGTGACCCTACCCATTTTTTGATGGTCTGTCTCTTAGAATATGACATGTGCAGGTCATGGATGAGAAGTCGTTTTGACAAAGGGGAAAGCTCATCAAGGTTGACAAGGATGTTCTCTTGAAGAGCAATTGATGCACGAAGGAAGAAATTGAGACCCTGGTGGTCAAGCAAGTCGGAACCAGCTGGTGAATGCAAGAATGTTTGGCGACAGAGTAAAGCTGCTCTAAAGGCATAGTTTGCGGCTGTTCGAGCAACCTCTGCATCGCGGGTAGACCTGACGTGGTTGCGCAGGTGTGAAATCCAGCCTGAGGTTATGCTGCGAATTTTGTCAATGGGTTCGCCGGCACTTGGACGGAGGTGATCTGGACAGAAGTGGTACAGTCGCAGGCTGAACGTGACAAGGATGCTCATCGACTGAACTGCCCGCCAGTTGGAAGCTAGTGCATCGAGTCGGTTGTTGAGCTGCTCGCAGAGCTTCAGGCAAAAGTTTTCATCCCGAAACCAGCCATGGGTTTCGCGAAAAATGTCCGATTCTTGGCCACTTGGTCCAGCCTGCAGAACGATGTGGTTCAAGAACTCCATTGCGGTTTCGCTGCTATGATTCAAGTTGGTCGCACCAAGCTCAACAAGCAGCTCTGGCCACCGTCGACGCCGGCCGGACACGATTCGCTGAAAGGCAGAAAACTCGCGAGGTGAAATTCCCGGTGGGTTATTGGGTGCATTTGCCGCTATCTGATACGATGATGGGCGAAACACCTTGTCCCTAGTATCATGGAGTGCCTCATCTCTGTAAGGATCCAGGACAGACTTGGGCAGCCAGGAGCCGAGGAGATGGTGGAACCAGGGAATCTTGGGAATATCACACACCCACACCTTGTTGACATTGTCGTAGAGGGAGAACTGGGGGCCAAACGTAACGAGAACTTCTTTGATGGTGCTGGGCAATTTCAGGGTCTTGTAATGTGTGTGCAAAAATGACTTTTTCAGTGAGGCCAGCGTCAGTGATCCCCAATCACGGTTAGAGGGACCCCAAAACCCTTTGAGTTGCTCAAAGTCTTTTAGCACAAGCGGAGCACTTTGAGAAGATGGCATGGAAGTAGGCTGCGTGCCCAATAATACCAATTGGAATATGGTTTGGCGATATTCAGCGAGATACTTTGGCATTATCAGTTCAAAAACAATCGAGGCTCGCTCAGCCACAAGGGTTGACGTGGCTTCTGAGGGAAGAAAGTCCTCATGGAGGCTAATCTTGAGTCTTTTGCGGCAACGCCACTTCCAACATCGCGTGCAGCCTTTGACATCTTTTGTGCCGTCCGCCAGATGAGTGCAGGTGCATGGATACCCATGTATTTCTTCAGATAGTTGGTTGTACTCCTCCATCAAATTTTCGAGCTCTGAAATCTTTTTGTCTCTCGAATTGGAAGAGGCATCATCTATTTCACTCGTGAGGCGCCTTATGTCCATTCCATTACTGGCGTTGACATACTGCAGAGGGAATGACAGGGTTGTATTTGGGTCATCCAAGATGGAACCGTAAGACGGGTTGTGGGAGTCGATGCGAGAGGCAAGGTAATTCTGGACAGCACTCAACCGAGCCATCTCATTTTCAGTGAGCAGGCAGAGTACGTCGAGGCTTTGGGGGACAAAGATAGGATGATACTTGGCCAAAAGAGGACATGCTTTGATGGCAGCACCATCCATGTGCATCCACATCTCAAACAGTCGCAGTAGACGACGACTCATGAGAAGGGCGTCGTCATTGTACACATCGGAAGTCATTTTGGCGTAGAGCCGAAGCATGTGGGCCAAATCCTGACACTCATTCTCAGGATTGGTCGAAGGCTTTCGAAGCCGCGCTGCCATTTCTGCGTCGTAGTCAACAAATTTTGCGTATCGGGTGGAGAGTTGGTTGACCTGAGACACGGTGCCTTCATCCAAGGAGATGGGAAGCTTAACTCTTGCGCGAGACTGAAAGGCTGCTTGCTGAACAAGATTGGAGAGAAAATCGCCACTGTTGGGCAGCTTCAGAACTAGGTCCTCGTCATCAGCTCTCTGCGGGAGACGGGGGATCCATCGAACACAGGTCTTCTTGTATCGTTCCCACGCAAGTGAAACATTCTCTCGAGACCTTTGTAGAATCACAGCAAATCCATCCCGAGTCGCTGCGAAGAGTTCGTTATAAACGATGAGGGCTTCTCCAGAAGCAGCAGATGTCTCCGATTCGAGCTTGGCGAGGCGACGGCTGAGTTTGGCTTGAAGCATGATTGTATTTTCTGGGTGCAGCTTTCCAGAAGAATCTTCCAAAAATCTAGAAAAGACGGCACACATGAGAAACTTGAAGTAGACACGGGCCAGAGCTTCGTCCTTGAGCATGTCGACGAGGATTCGTCTGATGGCGACACGCAGGACCAGCCAATACGCGGATCGCCGCCAGGGTACTTCTGATTCGCCCAGAACGACGTCATCCCGCACTCGCTTTCGGACAATACGAACGCTTGTGGTGTTGCCAAGACCCTCTAGTAGCGACATGAGCATCTCGCTGATGAGAGCCGAGCTGGGGCAGTCCCGTCTCTCAACGATTTGTTTGCCATTCTTGGTCGCACGCGCCGCAAATCTGTCAAAGGTTTCGACACTTGCATGGTCTAGAAGATCGGCGAGATTGTTCTGGAAGGATTGGTTGTCGAAATGGTCTGTCGAAATGGAAACAGCGCGTCCTGGAAAGTCCCAGGTGAGGGCATGGTTTGCCTCCAGTACTTCTTTGGCAGGGGCAGCGCTATCGAACGTTTCAAAGATGATTTCGCTGGTACCGGAGGTTAGTCCAGGTCAGACAGTCAGAAGCAGGGAAGGGGGGATACATACTCATCCTGTCGGTGGATCAACAGTGCTGCATTCTGTCTGGCAACGTGCACCACCAGCCACTCGTAATCACCGTCTTTTGCAAGACGCTCAAACGCCTGCAGCAAGTCGGGCTTGGACAAATGACCTTGGTTCAGAATGCGTGCCACCCTAAGAGACTCGGTTAAGGTGTCCCAAACGGGTCCATGGAGGCGAGGGCAACTGTCGTGGAGCGTGGTGCAGGCAGATAGAACCCGCTCTCCGAAACCCAAGCGAAGTGAGTGTTGGTCATCGTCGTTGCAATCTGGGAGCTTTGGCGGAAGCACTAGGTGGTGAAACAAGGCAACCAGGTGGTCCTCAGAAGGACTGGCCATAGTCGCGCGCGCGCGCAGCGAGAGTGTGACGGACGGTCGTGCAGTGGTAAATTCAGTAGACGAAAGAAATGAAGGTGAATGTGAGCGTGAGGTTAATGGTGAAGGCGTGATTGAAGGTATTGGCGATAGTGAAGTCGAGGCTTAAATCGAGGATGGAAAGATTAGGCAGAAAGACTTGAACTGGAGAAAGTTGAGGCAACGCCAGGTGAAAGGACAAACAAAAACGAGCGGTAGGCCTCTTGCATAGAACCAGGCCTCCTGCATGTCGCCTGCCAGGACCTGACAGTGGCAGTGACAGTGACCGTGACACACAGAACTGCCCCGGCAGAATAATAAATCCTTGGCTTGGTGTCACAACAGGCCTCACTTGCTGCGCCACACAATGCAGTGAATGAAAGCAAGTCGCGACATGACGAGCAATGCCGTGCTTCGGTCTTGACACTTGACGTAGCCTTGAAAAAAATAAGCATGCGTGTTACAACAAGGTTCGTGCATAGTCTGTCACTTTAAACGGGACGAATGCGCCTCAACGAATCGCTTGACTTTCTTGCTGTCGGTTGCCTAAAGTCGTCTGCGTTATCGGCGTGTCAAGGTTTCCAAGATGCATCGTTGCCATCAAGCATTTAGCGAAGAATTGGCCAAGGATAACTCCAATAATTAATATCAGATTTCCTGTATGGCATGTCCTTTTCCGTGTTTACACTAGTTTCAACTGTACATGCCTAGAATCTCTCCCACCACGCTTCGATAAATGCCATCAGGATCAAACTTCTCCCTCACAGCCTTGAATCGAGCAAGATGCTACAATAGTTAGCGACTTTACCCAAACAGATCTTTGCAGTACATACGTCTGGGTCTAAATTCTTGACTGATCTCTTGAACACGTCCCGGGTGTTCTTTGTCCAGTGCGGCCGACAAGGGAACTCATCCACCAAAGTATTGGCCAGGTTAATGTCTACTTCATTAGCTTTTTTTTCCCTTTCTGATCAAATATAAAACTCACAGAATTGTTCATTATATCGCTTGTGATCGCCAACGGTCGGTCTGTACGACGGAAAGTCAAACATGATGGTACCCTTGCTCCAGTCCTGCCCGTCAGCCGTGTCGTACGTGGACTGACCGAGAAAGTCATAATGCGGCTTGCTAAATTTAATATTAATGCCACTCCTGTAGGTTGATGTCATGAAGATTAATTTCTTTGCTTCGGCGTCAAACAGTTCGCGCACTCTTTTCAGCATCTCGTTTGCTCGAGTGACAGGGAATGCCAGCTCTAGGGTGTACCCATGGAGCTCGTACTCCCATTCAGCCTTTTGATCGGGATACAGCCCTCCGATCAAGACATCATAGTTGTAACCATACACTGGCCACTCCTTGATCTCTTCATTGGTAGCCTTGTCATGAAAGTTGGGCTTCTCCCATAGGCCAAAAAAGATTTCTTCCGCTATCCAGTTTGATGATGGCAGGTACTTTCCGCTGTCAAGGAGAGTGCGGGCGGCAATCCCCTCAAGCTCGGTCACGGAGAAGGTAGACTGGAATCCCTCTTGTTCGCTCTCTTCTACCGCAACCGAGTCATAGTATCGCCAGTGGAACTTGCGTTTGTATGGCCACCACTTGTCTCAGGTTAGAAGTGCTACTCCAGGAAGGCTGTCGGATACGTACCCAGAAGTTAGCGGTGAGGTATGGAGATATCATTCCATATATGTCTCCGTTGAGGACTTCAGACTCTTCCAATCTACCACCAATCAGACGCGCCATGAATATAGAAGCTTTGACAACTTACGTTTTCTGCATGGCCCACACCTTGGTCTCTGGATACACTCTCATTTTGATCCTTGCGATGATTCCCAGCAGTCCAAGAGAAGTTGAAGCAGCTAGCCAGTCGTCATCCGATTCATCGCGTTCAATGTGCCGAATTTCTCCCTTTCCATCAATGATATCCATCGCGAGCACCCCGCCTACAACAACTGCGTCTTCTCTGAGAGAAGTTCGATGCGCTCCCATGGCAATACTGCCTCCAAGACTAATGTTCCAATTAACAAGCCCCGTTCCGATGTTGGCACCATTCCCATGAAGATACTCGGCCAATTGAAAGAACGTAACTCCAGCCTCAACCATGACTGTTCCAGCATCCATGTCCAAGTCCCAAATATTGTTTACGTACTCGGTACGGATAATAACGGTCTCATCATCAGAACATTGGGTATCATACCACATATGCCCTTTGGCACCGGCACGCACCTGAAGACCCTTGCTGGCTGCATCCTTGACAAGGTCGACAATGTCATCGACACTTGTTGCATTATGAACAGCAGTCACATTGTAGCAGGCAGGATGCCCTTCACCATCAAACGTGTTAAACTCAAAGGCAAGAGAAAAGCCACCAAGGGCGGCAACCGCCAGGGCGGAGTGGAAAAGTTGCATCATTCCCATTCACCAATGATGGGTTTCGGTATGGTTAATCACTATCAGTTCAGATAGGTGTATTTATAACTCTCCTCCGCCATTTCGGAACTCAATGATCATCAATCGCGGCAGTTCAACCACATGACCTATCCTTAGCATCACATCCGAGGTTGCGACGACCTCTGCAGACCTTGTATAGACTTTGAGTATCTTCAAATTGAGATGCCTGACATGTGACAAATTCAGCTACCCTATGTTGGGATTCCACTCACTGTTCCGCGTGCGGGTGTGATGGGGAAATTGATTTGTGCATTTCCTATTAAGCCTGCCATTAAGTCTATTTACCCCTGTTCGTTATGGTTGAGCTGCCAACTTTTGTCGTTATAGCCAAGTCTAATAATACGCGAACTGCGGGGATGACCAGGATTTTTTGCCTGGATTACTAACTAGGCGATGGAGTCTTAACCGATGTACAGATGTGGAATGAATGAGGGGAAGCGTACCGCATCTAGGACGGACATTGTCTATCCGCTCCAAATAGATGGTTCGGTGTCTTCCATCCTTCCAAAGGCTGGTGTTTGGTTGTTTCCTCTCTAAACCTCATCATCTGCCCAATAACGCCAAGATGCATGTCTGTGTAATCGCTTGAGTGGAGTTGTATTGGGATAGCCAATGACATCACGCCGCCGGATAAATTCCGCAAAACCTGCAAAACTCTCCGGTCGAGAAAGTGAGCGAGCACATGCAGAATTGGTAAATTCGATATTTCCGGTGAGCCGAATGACATTCCAAATCTGTCCATAGTGAGTGGAGAGCAAGATGCTATTCTAATGGTCGCTTTGTGGCTTCAGTCTCACCAAAAGGCACCTTTAAGCCCAACAACCAAATTTATCATGACTCCAAATCCCATTACCCGTTTTTTTCTTCGAGTCTAAAATTATTCCTATTCTTCCAAAAAAAAAAAAAAAAAAAAAAAAGAGAAAAAATGCCATTAGAATTCCCTTGGTCGCCTTTCGAGTGTGGCTGGGACAATGTGTGGCTAGAGAGGTCTGTGGCTGGCTCGCTAAATGTGGCATAGCTTTGCTGTGCCAACTCATTGGATCAGGCACCAGGCCAGTTGTCAAGCTGGATACGGATCGTAAAATGTGAGACAAATCTCGCAGCCAACGGCACGTCAAAAATAGAATGGCACGGGACTTTGTCCAGTTGTCTTGCTGCTTGTCCCGTACCAGCCGCAGTCTGCTCTGTTCTCTGTTGTCGCGTGTGCATCGCAACAGTCAGCTCAACCACTTCCTCCCTAGTTGCCAAAAGCTGATAAGAGCCGGCCTCACCACGTACATGTCTAGCGGGCCTCACAGCCTGCAGGCATGTCCAGTTTGGGATAAGATCGTATGCGAATGCCTGAAACCCCCACACATGACCACCTGCCAAAAGACACGCGACGAGCCAGGCAGCGAGTGAAGACGCCTTGAGGACGATAAATGGCGCCCAATCGCTGCGAAACCACCAAAACTCCGCAGTACCCGGCCAATGAGGCATAATTCAGCTGCAGGGCAGGGCAATCAACGCTGCAGTGCCGCGATCCGTGTGTTGGTGCTGGAGTGACCCTCTCAATTGGATGACTGCAGCATCACAAGGACAAACAACGACGGTGCCAGGCTTACGGATATGGATGCGTGACGTGCCACGTAGGCTACCAGCTCAGTCAAAACGGCAGTAAATGTCACAGTGTGCACGTACTGTACGAGTATTACCACACATTTCAAGCTGAACCTGGTCAGAGGGGCTCTCGCTTCTGCCTCAAGTCATTCCACAATTGTACAGTCTGACATCACGCCCATGTACCGTGTCATGTGGTTCCTGTGTTAATATAAATTGTGCCTATCCCATCCCATCCATGGACATAATTCCAGTTGAAGAAAAACAATAATCTCTCATTCATTTATAAACATACAACTCTTTCTCACGACTCTCAGCTTCAAATCGCCATCATGGGAGTATACTGTGGCTGCAACGAGTGGTGCAATAACCCCTGCCATTGCACCTGCCACGGCACCGCCACTTTTTAAACATCGGAACTTTTATATTTTAGATGGAACTTGTCTGTTCATTGTTACAAGTACGTATCGTTGCCCTCTACATTTTTATCATTTCTCTAACCCTTCTTCAGACAACATGTACTGTTATGGGAGTTTGCATTCGCGATAGTACCTATTAGGTTGATTAAATGACCTTTATACCCTTGTTACTTGAATTTTAGAAGAATATCTTTAGAGTAAGAATTAATATTCATTAATGCTCTAGCTTATCATGGCTCCTAAAAACTTGCTTTATAATCACAGTGCTATCGGTTATGAGGATTTGAGGGTTCAACTTTTAGCGTCACTTAGACTTCCCACTGTAGACCTTACAAGTTGGCCATTTGGGACGACCACATCTGTGTCGGTTGTCATGTCCAGGATTTGTATAATACTTCAGCAAATAAGAATACTAGGACACGAACCAGTGGGCGACGCGAAAGTTGTTAGATCTGTATTCGGCCAGTTGAAGGTTGATACAATGCAGTCATCACGTGCCGCGCACTGCTTGCAACCCTCATTAAACCCATTTGGCCGCCATGGAAAAGAAGCCCCTTTCCTACTTTCTCGCTCCTTTTGACCTGCTTCTTCTACTTCTCTCATCTCGTTTAGCTTCCTGGTCTATTCTTACCCTATAAGGCTGGGCCGTAGGCCTAGCTCCTTACACTTAATTGACTAGCGACACCAGCCTGTACTTGTAACTTGCCACATAATTTTACTTCAATTTTGTTTCTTGCATTGTACAATGTCATTTTTAAACGAAGAGTCTTGGCATTTGAATTTGAGTAGCTAGGAATATAGAGCAGGGTGACAATCACCAGCACCTTCTATGATGTGTAGGACCGAATGTCACGGGATCAAAGGAATTTTCAAGTGGGGCAAGAGTGCACTCTAGTGAAAGGAAAGCCAGTCGCACAACTCGGAAACATCTCTTAGCAGTTTGTGATGTAAAATGATCGCGTATCATGTAGCCATCCAGTGTAGCTATGTGATGTTGTGATATTGTGATGTAGTGACGCCACCATTGTGACAATCATCAAACAGAATGACAACGCTCTGGCAAGGAAATCAGTATAATCAGAGAGATTCAAGAACTTTGGGATTTCTCTCAACTGGATAAAACATGGGGGCGGATTGATTGGTGTGAAGTTGTGGGTGGCGAAACATGGATTGTTTGTGATTGTGTTGATGCTTGTTGAGGCACAGGGATCCACAGAAGCGCTGATGCTCAAATGTACCTACGGCACCAAACAGTTGTACCGCAGACCTTTAATGAACACCAAGGATTCTATTCCGTGCTTGTGACCCCGGATCTGGCTATCACGCATAGCTTGACTTGGCTCTCGCAAAGGATTCGGCCTCTTCGGCCCTGTTCATGTGCTACGCTGATTTTCTCAGACCGCATCGTCAAATGTCCTTTGAAAAGCCAACACGACTGATGAATTCGCCAGATATTGTCTTAGTTTGGAGATCTCTCAATGGGTCAAATATTATTTTCTAGCGACCAAAGGATGGATATAGCAAGGCTATAAAAGCTGTCATCAGAAAGGCTCTTGAACTTTCTTTTACTCCCAATTCAACCTATCAATTCAATCTTTAACTTTCCCACAACTCGACAAAATCTTGAAAAAATGAAGTTGGGCTCTATTTCCGTCGCTCTTAGCCTTTTTTGTAGCGCTCTGTCTGCGCCCGTCTCGGATGCTTCGATTGTTGAGAGAAGCGCTACTGGCGCAGTTATAAGGAAAGGTTGCCCTCGGGGTCAGCAATATGATCGCCGGATAGGGCGCTGTGTTCGCGTCGGATCTGGCCCCCTAGGCGTTGTATTTGGAGGTGGGAAAACGGGAACTTCCGCATCTAAGGAAGAGAAACGAGACATCCTTGACCCGATTTCAGCAATACTTTGCGATGAGGGTGAGACATATAGTTCTCTATTGATGAAATGCGTCAATCTTGGAAGTTATTCTCCTGCTCTCGTGTTAGGAGACAGCAACGCCGCAGGATCTGCACCGAAGGTGGCTATAAAGCGCAATGAAGAGAAGCGAAGCAGTAACTGGTTCTTGCCAAACTCCTGTCCTCGAGGTCAACGATGGAGTTCTGCATTAAAGAGGTGTGTTAGAACCGGAAATCCTTCAATTGTCGTATTTGGGGACGGGAAACCTGTAACTTCCGCTCCAAAGGAAGGGAAACGAAGCTTGAGCAGCTGGATCTTACCGTCGGATTGCCCCCAAGGTCAGCGATGGAGTTCCCTATTGATGAGCTGTGTTAGCACCGGAAGCTTTTCTGGCATTGTATTTGGAGATGGAAAGACCGGAGAGTCTGCACCCAAGGAAGTTACAAAGCGTGGCGAAGGACAAGAAGGGGATATGGAGTAAGATTTTCACACTGTTCGAGGCCGGGTCGCTGTACGCCATCGCGCGCCTAAAAAGCCGATGGTGGAAGAAATGGCGATGGCATCAACTAAACATTGATTGGTCGGTTGGGTAATATTCTTACTTTCTCTTCGGGCCCCAGACGGCACTTTTTCAAATTAATTATATTGTGCTCTGCCAATTGGAGCCTTTTACCCGACACCCTCGTGCTTTCGCGCTCGTCAGACATTTCTGTCCCGTTTCCAAGTTCGTAAATCGATGTGTTGTGGCCCACTGCAGCATTGCATAACTTCCAAAATGCATGCATAAACCAACCACATGATGGCGTATCCTCTCTTAGCGGCAATAAATTTGCAAATCAAAGATGTAAACAATCGTATTTCCTATTTCTATTGAACTAATCTAGCTGTAAAATCACATTCTCATAAGTCATGAAGGCACTTAATTCCTCTTCGTTGGCCAATTGAACACACTGACCTAGGGCTTCCGTCACAACCTTGCCCTATACAAAAACAGCAGCTGGTTAAATGGTCTAGCGGTTAGAAGCCAGACTCAATTTCCTCTCCCTCGCAGCACCATTCGCTGCCAACCTGGGCAGACTGGACCTAGCTTTCAAGCGGTGCTGTTTTCCACGATCCAGGCGACTCTTCTCAACGCGATTCAGCATTGCTCCGCTATCTAGAAGCAGATTAACTATGCCCTGGTTATCAGATATGCGGGCAGCCTGGAGCGGAGTATTGAACTGACCCCCCTGGACATTGACCATGGCACCGCTCTTGAGGAGGATCTCAACGATGTCTTGATTTCCGCAATAGCAGGCAGCTTGCAAGGGGGTGCCGTATATCCCGCCTTGAGCATTGACATGGGCGCCACAATTAAGAAGTAGTTGTATGACTCCTTTATGTCCGCGAAAGCATGCAGCTTGAAGTGCAGTGTCGTACTTCCCACACTGAGCATTGACCTTGGCACCACCATCAAGCAACAGCCAAATCGCTTCTTCATGTCCATAATAGCAAGCCGCTTGCAAGGCTGTGCCATAATAGCCGCCTTCAGTATTGAGTTCAGCGCCGTTTCTTAGTAACAGCTTAACGATGTCTCTGTTTCCTTTAATGCAGGCGGCCTGCAAGGCAGTGTTGTATTCTCCGCCTTGATAGTTGACGTCTGCGCCATTCTGGATGAGCATCTCAGCCAGGAAAAAGTCACCCGACTTTGCAGCTTCCGACAATGGGCTGGTGGCATGCTGTTTCTGTGCGTTCACGCTGGCACCATTTTTGATCAATAACCGGATAATATCCCTGTTGGCTGCGCGGCCTGCTGCTTGCAAAGCGGTTCCGTTCGACCCTGCCTGGGCATTGACATCGGCGCCTTGCTCAATCAAGAAGGCTGCTAGTTGCTCGTGTCCATTTAGACAGGCGCTTTGTAGCGGGGTGTTACCGTGATTTCCAGGATGGTCAACATCGATGCCCGCCCCAAGCAAAAGCTTAGCACAGGCGTAATGGCCGTTCCGTGAAGCCTCACCTAAAGCCCAGCTCTCGGGGGACTTTGAAGGTTCCGCGCCCGCAGCGAGCAACAACCAGACAATCTTATCATGACCATTCTTAGCCGCCAAGACCAGTGGTGTCTCATCAGAGTTGTTTCTTGCACTTATTTCCACCCGCATGTGATTGAGAATTATTTTCACAGCTGTCTTCCGCCCAGTTCTAGCTGCCCAGTGCAGGGATGTTTCCCCGATGACGTTTCGCGCGTTAATGCTGATGTTATTATTTACCAACGCCGTCACGATGGCCTGGGTGCTTGCCTGAGCAGCAATCCCTCCATACCAGCTGCTTGCCTGGCTTGAAGAACGCGAGCTCCCCAATAGTATTTGAAGTACATTGTCAACCTGTCCAGATAGCGCGGCTTGTAGGACAGAGTAATGAGAAGAGTTCACATCTGACAAAGGGTGGTGCTTCAAGATCCACGTTAGAATATGTTCATAGCCACTGCATGCGACCTTGGCTAATTCTTTCTGGTATGATTCGATCGACATTCCACTATCTCTGAGCTGCAGCGAGGCTCTTGCGGATTCAATCCAAGCCAGAAAATCATCGGTACAACTTTGAGGCGAATCAGGTTTCTGGATCCGGGTGGGACTTGGTGGGACGCTTCGTGCTTTAATGCTCTGGGGTTTCGGTTTAGTTGGACTAGAAAGAGGCAACACCGACCAGATTGAGGAGGAGGAGGTAGAGCGTCCCCGTGTCTTTTGAACAGGTTTGGCTTCTCGATATGCCTTTGAAGCGTGAGTGTACCAACTGTTGGCTGAATACTCGAAAAGCTGACGTTGTGCAAAGAAGTCGGTAGTAGTGGAGCGATTGCTAGGAGCGGATTGGACGCAAAATTGCAAGTAGGAAAAACACAAATTCGCGAGGGAAAAGTTAGCCTCGGTAATGTCAAAGTGGTTCTTGGATGCGGGATTCCAGACAAAGTCCATTACTGTATGGTGGGAGAGTTGTAACTCGACGTCGTCTCTGTCGATTTCCCCGCTTATCGTGGCTAGGCTCGAAAATGTCCTCGCCATGTACCTCGCCGGACCGATTGCTGGCATGTTATCCGAATTGAATTTTGTACAATCATTGCTGAGAAGAGTGAGCTCCCCAAGTTCTCTTAGGCGAAGAGGTCTTAGAGAACACGCCAAGTATTTCAAAATGGCAAGGTCTCTCTCTTTTCGGGGCATTCGCTCAACTATCCCGCTGTAAATATCGTCCAGTTTAGAAGGCAGATTCTTCAAGACCAATCGCAGGTCCGAAACTGTCAAATCCTGCGAGATGCACCACTCCAAGTAGTCAAGTTGACAAGCAACAAGCAGGAATCTGAGTGGTTTTGTTAGCGCTTTTCAAGAATAACCGATGAGGGGGATGAAATACATTCCCTTCCCTTTCGACATGAGGGAATTTTTGACTTCTCCGAGGAATGAGGCTTCTAGGCCTTGCCAGATGCTGAACCCAGTACAAAGTCTCTCATCCACAAACCTCTCAATATCCTCGTCCATTTTTGAGCCATCGAGAACCAAATCAGATGCTCTTGAACTGTGCTCTTCGACAATTTTACGGAGGCATACGTCAATCTGGTCCATCGAAGCACAGTCTCGACTGGTAACCAAAACCCGCAAGCTGCTCTCAATATTGCTAATCTGGCGAATGATGTCCAACAATTCCTCTCTGATCTTGTACTGATCAGCTTTATTAAGCCGAGCGCCGCATTCGTCAAGCCCATCAATGACAATATAATTGTCTTTTGAATGGTCGCAGGTAGCGAGAAAGGTTTTTAGCAACACCGAGGTAGGAGGAGGAATTGTTTTGTACTGGTCGCATAATGCAAGCACTTCCGCGGGAAAGACGCCATTGGAGTGACAAAGGTCCTTGATCAGAGTTCTTAGCAAATTTCCAATTTGTTGCCCACTTGTGTCGTTGAAATTGAAGAAGAAGAAGCTCAACGAAGCTTCGTGTGGTGAGACTATGCAATGTGCCTTGATGGCGTCGATGATAGTTGAGCTAAAAACATTAGTCTCATTGGCAATGGTGAATCCGGACGGAGTAAGCAGTACCTTAGAAGAGTTTTCCCACAACCAGCTATCCCATGCAGCCATAGAAAAGCGCCATCACTGCGCATCCATGAATTAAATCGGGAAGTGTTTAGGAACCAATCACCCGTTCCTTCTTGGCAAAGTCGGCGTGCCTTATCATAATCACTGGACGGAGAGCAGGTGGAGAGCCATTCCAAAGCCTGCTGCTGTTTTTCATCTGTATTTTGCATGTTTGCAAGTGTCAACGGGCGATTTGAACAGGGATGATTGGATTTCTAACAATTCTCATTCTCCTCTTGTCCTGGAGCTGGAGGAACGTATGTGTGGATACTGCCTTTTTGGGAAGTGCCGCCACTACTGAAGCGACTTGATGATATGGAGAGGCGTTTATTATGGTCGTGCTGCTATATCACATTGTCAACAAGGAAGTTGTTCTTGCAAGGGTGACAGCTGTGGGGCTTTTCGCTGTTACCTTGGGCTCACGGGAGACGGCGAAATTGCTGTGACCAGCTGAAACAGAGCGAAACATTAGGAGTGGCAAACTCCTCAGCCGCCGAGGAGTCAGGAAGGCGGTCGGTCTACTGTATTCCCAGACTCGAGGTTGTCGGCGATGAGGAGGCTGGGAAGATTTTGATGATGCAGGCGGTCAACGCGGCCTGATTGCAGCCGCCAGGCATCAAAAAGGTGAAGATTGTGGCTTGCTGAGTTGGCGGGACGCTAAGCCAGAACAGACATGATTGCCAGACGAGGTGCGTCATGATTGAGTCGCAGACTGACTTGTGCACTCAATTCGACAAGTGACATCATTTCGAACCACGTTCTAGTTGCATAAAGCTGTACAACAAATAGTGGAAAGAAGCCCAGTTTTTTAATTTTGGGACTATTTGTCACTATTAGGGGATGATATATCGAGGGGTCATGAGGACAATAGCGGCGGCGTTGGTTTGTGGGGCTATTCTGACCAATAAGAAAGCTCAGATTGAGGTTATCGCTCAGCGAGTGGTGGCCTCTATCTGTCGCCAGCGTCGAGGCCCAACGGATAAGTACTGTAGGGTAACTCACGCGCTCATCATCGAAAATCAAAACAACCAATTCCCCGGTTGAGAGTCGCCATACATTTTGTAAAATGCAGAAAAAAGGCATTAATTTAATATGTAGAGGCTATCCTTTTAGTTTGTAGGCGTGCGATGTGATCATCGTATCCTATCCCTGAAATAGAATGAAGCCATGGTCCTGAATTGTTCACATATTGACGTGTTAAGATTGAACGCGACAACTCCCAACTGCACGTGAGATGTGCACAAGCGCCCCGGAAGCAACTCTTCCGATCCAGTTTCAATTATTGAGCATCGTGCATCATTCAAACTTTAGGCTATATTAAAGAGTTTTTCTCTGCTGAGACGCGTGTTTGCCAGGTGCACACATAAATCTACCCATCGAGGCCTATTTTCAGAAAATCTTTAAAAACGCCAGCTATTGGCTGCGATGGCATGACTAATCTCACGATCAATATTCCCTCACAATCTTCCGTGCGCGATAGGCTGTCTTTAACTTCCCCGAACAGACTTGATCGCGACGTGTCTCAAGGCAATGCACTCTCGAGATGACAACCACAAGGCCAACCCGACGCGATCAGTTTGAAATCGCAATTATTTGCGCTCTAAGAACAGAATATGATGCAGTAGCATACGCATTTGATGAGTTCTGGGATGAGAATGGTGACATGTACGGTAGAGTCCTCGGAGATGTAAATAGCTACACGACGGGAAGAGTCGGCAAGTATAACGTTGTGTTGGTTTGCTTACCAAACATGGGCAAGGCAAATGCATCTGGAGCAGCCGCAAGCTTACGGTCAAGCTATAGCAATATAAGTCTTGCTCTTCTCGTCGGGGTCTGTGGCGGCGTGCCTCAAGTTGAGGATGATGACGAGACAGAAATACTGCTGGGAGATGTCATAGTCAGCAAGAGTATCATTCAGTATGACCTTGGAAGACAGTATCCAGACCAGTTTGTTCGAAAAGACACGACTTGGGATAACCTTAGCAAGCCTAGCAAAGACGTGCGAAATTTGTTGGCGACGCTGGAAACTGATCTTGGCCGTGAACGTTTGAGCCAAAGATGTGCCATATTTTTGAAAGAAATCCAGCAAAACACATACCGTAAGAAGGGAAAAAAGTACAAGTATCCTGGGACTGACGAAGATCGGTTGTTCGAACCTAGCTACAGACACAAACACCGGACTGATTGCTCTTGCATCTGCTCTGACTGTCACGGGAGGTTTGATCCTGTCTGTTCCGAGGCAATTGAATCATCTTGCCAGCAGATTGGGTGTGACGAGAGATACCTGGTCACAAGATCTCGAATTCAGATGAGGCGAGAACTTGAACAATCCGGTAGCGATGAGGCTCAAGTACCCACCATTCACATCGGATGCATTGCATCTGGGGACACGGTCATGAAGTCTGGCGAGGATCGAGATAAAATTGCCAGAAAGGAAAAGGTTATTGCATTTGAAATGGAAGGTGCAGGAATATGGGAGGAGGTGCCTTGCATTGTGGTCAAAGGTGTGTGTGATTATGCGGACAGTCATAAAAACAAGGTATGGCAGAATTTCGCTGCAGCCACAGCAGCAGTGACTTCAAAAGCAATTTTGGAACGGTATATTAAGAGCGATACAACGCCGCAGACATTTGATCTCAACGGTAAGCGACTCTTACATCCAATCTAATATTCATTTTGTGGGAGCCTAATCACTGAGCATGGTTCCAGCCCTCGCTGCACAGCTGCCTGATGGCCAAGCGAATCCCTTCGCGCAGTATTTCAAGGGAACAGGACCCCGTACGGCTTTGCATGAAGCTGCTCAGAAGGGCGATGTGCTGACAGTAACGTCCTTATTGGGTAATGGTACCGATCCCGAGTTGCAAGATACGAGAGGATATACTGCACTCCAAATTGCTGTTCAGAAGGGTAAAATGGATGTTGTCGAGGGCCTACTAAAGTACGGGGCGAAACCAGAGAGCCACAATGTCTTTCTCGTTAAGCCACCTCTGCACCTGGCGATAATAGCAGGAGACATTGGCATAGCCCGATTGTTGCTCAGAAATGGCGCCGAAGTGGATGCAGAAGATTCAACTAGCAGGACACCGCTTCAAATTGCTGCCAGAGCAGGACAAGAAGATCTGGTATCTCTGCTCTTGGAGGAGGGCGCTAATCCGAACACGAGAGATACAGTTGGTCAGACACCGTTGCATTGGGCTGCTCTGTCTAGCCATGAAATGGTCGTGCAAAAGCTTTTAGAGCAAGGTGCAAAAGTAGACGTCCGAAATGATAGAGGCAAAACGCCCCTCGATTTTGCCTCTATACGCCAAGACAGTCCAATTGCTAAACTAATGAAAACCCAGACGCAGCAATAGCTGTGGGTTGACTGAGCTATTTTTTAACCTCGATTTTGGAACAAAAGTTGAACTTAAGTAACGGTCCACCATTGGCCAAAGAAATGGCTGTGGTGAAGCTGTGTGTAGAATTGACATTACACTATCATGTAACTGTCGCTATTTCCCGCTGTTGATGATAGTCGGATTTTCTTCTGATCACTCGACGCATGTGCCTGAGGCCTCGCATTCCTGACAAAAAGTCTCGTTTGCGATATAGCAATCGCTGCAATTGTCTGGGTGGTCCTCGCACCATTCGACTGAACCGGGATAGTAATCATAGCTATAACCATTCCCACCGGAATGTTTATGCTTCTTTGAGCCATGGTGTTTTGAACCTAGACCTGCAGCCAATCCGGTGATTAAAATCAGTATCAGAAGGGTACCCCCAAGCACTATGATTTTCTTTTTGCGACTCCAGTTATCAAGCCCTTGCCGTAGACTGTAAATTGGGCCAATGCATCCAGCTCTATTGTTGCTGGGAAACCTATTTCCTGAGCCAATGATTCCATTGTTGACGGTAGAGGCATTTCTCTGGTCACTGGAGCTATTGTAATCCGCCTTTTCGTTCGGTACAGGATCTGCTGTATACAGATAATTGGGGCCCTGGTAGGTAGGGGGCGGAGGCATGGCATTTGCAAAGACGTTCTCAGTTGTTTGCATTATTGCGAGCTTTGGGAAAGGAAAATAGGTGGGGTTGTTATTTTAGAGGTGATTATTGTTCCAACCCGGGCGGCCATTGTGTACTACTTATCCCAGAAAATGATTTGAAAGCGGAGCTAAAATCATGGCTTGTTGGAGCTACCGAGTGAGCTGAATAATGAAAATG
This sequence comes from Calonectria ilicicola, assembly GCA_020809705.1. Classification (NCBI taxonomy): domain Eukaryota; kingdom Fungi; phylum Ascomycota; class Sordariomycetes; order Hypocreales; family Nectriaceae; genus Calonectria; species Calonectria ilicicola. Next base: position 2,506,987 of record CP085834.1, on the reverse strand, counting down.
GCTAGTCGAATGTTAGTCGAACTTGAGAATCTGGAATTTATTGCGGCGCTACGGCACTACGGCACTACTGGGTAGAAATAGTCAGGTGTATCGACAAACTCTGCCCAGAAGGCCGTTAGAGAACATGTTAGTCTTAGCTTTTGTCTTTCCACACGTTTTACGATTGAAGGGGCTTGTGTTTCTAGATGTGCGATATGGTGATGATGGAGCCCAGTCTATTGTTGCGCAAGATTTTACATGTGATCATACCGAAATGCATATAACTATACGTCTTATAGGCCAACTAATACTACAATATAGCCTGTTTGACATTTGTGTCATCAATATTAGAGACTCGGTGATTAGAAACACGCCAGCTTGGTGTAAAACACTGTTAGGGCTGAACCGACGCTACTTCACTTAAAGTTTACCTAGCAGTTCAGCTTGTCAGATCTCAAAGCATCGTCCCGAGTAGATGGGACCCAAGCAGGAAGTGTAACCTTATCGGCACGTTGATCCGAGTTGGGTGATCTGGCTTGGCATGATCCTTCCTTCGACTGATTTGGTGGTTGATCGTCCTGACCTTTGCGACCAACCGCCTCGCGGATCCATGATACAGGACCAAATGACACCCACGTTTCTTGCCCAGGAAGCAGGAAAACGACATGCAAAACAGAAACCAAAATGCAGCTTCTGATGCTCTTTGTTTTGTTTATAATGTCAATTGTTCAATCAACTTTCGGCAAAATGAATGGCTTCATGAAGGAAATGTAGAACGAGCAAAACCTTTTCCCAGCTGCCATTTCAGACGTTTCCATTCGGGGTGCGACACTAAACTTCTTCTTGAACGGCATAGCCCAGAGATGAAATGCAAAGGAAATGAACCAAGAAAAAGCCCGGCGTGTAGCCAATCGAAGAATTGGACCGTCGTCCGGTAAACTGATATCTTGTTTGAATGTTGACGGTGCACACACTGGGAGTAACCCAAGTCCACTCCACTGGTCTTCCTAGCTGCTCCGCCTTGTGTGACCTCTAGTGCAACGTCTGTGATTTGCATAGTGTAAGCTTTCGTTGGCACTCGCTAAAAGGGTGATCCGGAGGAGGCGGCCCACCAGGACGCTGATCTGTCTGCTCCCTTTTTGCCGGGGGTGATTTCACCAGTTTGTCCACCAACACGAACAGCCTTGGTCCTTTCCTGTCACGGGCTTTCTTTGTTTTCTAGGACCCACTGTCCAATTTGTCCATCACTGACTCGTGATCGGGTCGACCTCCGACACTCGAATAGGCACCAAGCCCGAAGGTAGAAAGGACCAAAATCCGGCGCGCACAATGAGGTAGCTCCACACTCGGTGAAAAGGTCTTTAGCTCTACCGAGACCGAGCCTCTCAGGGGTGCTTAAATCTTGACGTTGTAACACCTGGGTGTGGCTATTGATTGGAAATTCTTATCACTGCATGACTAGATTCATTGTAAAGGATTGGGTTGTTGGTTGCAAGCTCGTTTTAGGCCCACACGAAAAAGTTCCATCTTCTCTCTACGCTCAGACGCGTGTCAGATACGACGCGTGTCCATTGCCAAGGGGTCAAGCTGAGTATTAGCAATTGTGCACTCGGAAAATGATGCGCAAGGGCTCAATGTCAGTATTGGCGAGACCGGGTTCACATCTCATCGGGTACCTGCATGATACAGTCCAGGCTAATGGGCTTGGTTTATGAGTCAGTGCGCGTTCCATTTGTCACTAAAACCCTTGATACTTCTCTACACACATTTCTTGTTGTGGCCTACTGGATAGCTTAATGGAACCTCCCTCGAAATGCCTTGCACAGGCGTTGCGTAGCAAATGAGCGAACAGTTGGAATCCCAGGCCGTGCATCCTTCGGGAAGCACGGATCAACGTAAGCTCTCGCAAATCTAGCCCAAAAAAATGAGGCCAGTTGGGTGGCGCAAAATGCATTATCACATTGTAGAACCAACACACAGTTGCAGTGATGCACCTTCAGCCGAAAGCGGAAGCGTAGCCGGCTGCAACTGCGCCCCAAATTTGCAGGTTACGAGCCCGATTGAGAAATCCACAAATAATGACACTACTAACAAGGGCTCACGGACGCGATTTTCCGGGGAACTTGACTCCGATCCGCGTGATGTGACCAGGGATAGCAGAAAAGGTAACACGCGCCGCGGCGCATTGGGCATCTCAAACCAGCTCGGGTTGTTACGTTGATGCAGTTGGTCTTGCAAAGTCGTGTCGGACGCCGCCGCATACCGATATGTGATTCTGTTGGTAAAAATCAGACTGACAAAATGTTAATCTATCTATTCTATTGACGATTGATCGTGAATGAGAGAAGCTGATCGTTCTTGTATTAATACAAAAAAATCATCACTTTTCTATTGTGCAACAACTCGATCACGTCCCCTTGTTAGCTCCTCCTCGCTGTCACACTCTACACGCACGGATGATTCCTTTTTGGAAATAATTCTGAGAGGGTGGTTCTGCAGGGATAACGATCCGGATCGAGATTTTGATGTGACCAAATTTTGGCCCAGTACCCGAAGTAGTGGCCGAAGCGTAGCGAGACAACCTGCTGTTACGGCAAGGCCCTGCTCAGCCGCTGACCACACGACGATACTAATTGTTGCATCTGCGGCCACAATTAGCTGAGAAATACAAAGAATTGAAGAACTGAATACACTTACAAAGGAAGTCGGGGTCTTTGGAATCTTTGATGTAACCAATCCGCACAATGATGGCTGCACTTGCACTGATATTTGTTAGTTACGACGAAAGGAAAAACGGGGAATACGCAGTAGCTACATACACGCAAGCAAGAGCCATGATGGGAACCAGAATAACTTTGCTCCGGGTTTCCATGTTCAAACCCCAAACTATCACGATTGGGAGAAGCGTGCAGGTCAAGTCGCACACGATGCTGAATGCCGTATAGACGTAGGTAATGGTTACAACCACCTCCATGTTCATGCATGAACCATTTTTCCGCTCCCAAAAGTATGAAGGGGGGTTGCATTGGAAAAGTGTGATGAAGAAGAATGCGATGCCGGACAAGAGTGTCACAGTCATGGTGATGTAGATGATCCATTTGTGACTCTGTCTGACAATGACCCGGAGGAGGAACCAACCGATGGAGACTTTAGAGGAAATCATTGTGACTGTATACCACAGGTAACAAAACCACCAGCCCTGGAATATTTGTCAATGTGCATATCTACGGACGCAGAAATTGGACTTTACCATCAAAGCTACTTTCAAATCAGCAGCACCAATTTCCGAGAGATGACGACCAGCTCCATGGTGGACTCCGGTGAGACAACTGGCGGCAAACATGATGAAACTTATCTAGTAAGAAAGTTTAGCATCGTAACCATCTACCAGAGACGGCAAGGGAGGAGTATAATACCATCGCAACCACCATCCACCAGTCATCTCCGCCAAAACTTTTGACAATCCGGAGTCGCACATAGCATCGTAGCAAAAATGCCACAAATGCTACGGAAACCAGTGGGTAACAAACAGCGCCGACCAAAGGACCGCGATCATCATTTGCCATGATAGATGCACTGTCCAGAAAGGAATTGTCAGCAGCTGCTGGTCGACAACTCTTGCTCGGATTCCAGTGGGAGGCCAGTTATGTTAAACGAAAATTAGAACAATGCAATGGCCATCTTTCTCCATAGAAATGGCCCGTCATGCTGTTGGGCTATGATTGGCTCGAAACGTGCTCTGTTGGTTGAACATCGCTTTGTGGGTACAATCAATGTTCGGCAATGCAACGTCTTACGACCCCCCATTTCGGGCTGTACCAGGAATGATCCAGTCTGGTCCTGCTAGGTCAAGGCCAGGAATCAGTTGGACTAAATGGGGATATGTGAGCGCCAATAAATGAACCACACTTCCCCAACGGCAGTGTTGCATTTTTTAAAACCGTACTTTCGTTGTCGTTACTCGCCCACCCCCCGCCCCTAATGCGGGAAATCTATCCATAATGCTTTACCTCGACTACGTCCTTGAACATGTCCTTTATTGGGCAATCCGATTCGCCATCGGGGGTGCCTGTCAATCACCCGAGGCTTTGCACAAAGCAATAGCGGATGACCGCAAGACGCCGGAGTCTAAACCACCGCAGAAAATGTACCAACGGTTTTCCATCAGTGAGACTAGGACAGAGGACAACTATCCCATCTTTCGAATCACCCCAAAAGACACCAAGCCACGAGCAACCCTGTTGTATCTGCATGGCGGTGCATTTTTGTTCAAGATCACACCAATGCACTGGAGATTGGTTGCGACGCTCGCCCAACGGCTGCACTGCACTGTAGTTGTGCCCATCTACCCACTTGCACCTGAAACAAAGATCGATGGCATCTATGGCGTTGTGCAACCAACCTACAAGGAACTGGCTGCTGTGGCTGAACCGGATATGCCGTTTTGGTGCGCAGGGGACTCAGCTGGGGGAACCATGGCCCTAGCATTCACGCAGCAATCCCGGTCGGAGCAGCGGCCCGTAGCCTCCCGCTTGGTCCTAATCTCGCCTTGCACAGACTACAGCCTGTCGAACCCTGACTCGCATGTGGCAGCGAAGAGCGATCCGTGGCTCACGGTGTGCGGCATCCAGGAGATGACGCGTTTAGCGTATCCGGACCGCGATCCTCGGGATGCGATGCTAAGCCCAACATACGGTGACCTCTCAGGGCTCCCGCCCATGCTCGTGTTTGCGGGAACCTGGGACATGTTGACGCCAGATACAAAGAAGATGGTGCAAAAGGCACGGAATGAGGGAGTGCCCGTCGAGTTTGTGATAGGAGAGCGCATGGTGCACATCTACGCGCTACTGCCCTACATTCCTAAAGCCACCGCGGCAGTGGACAGGATGGTGAGCTATTTGCTAGCAAGCAAGGATTAATAGGTGTGAACGTTGTGGCGTCTGTAGCGACCCTTAGCCTAATTACGGCTCCCGGAGATTTTACCTTGTAATCATTAATCTATCCACCATTCTCCCTCAGTCTTGATAAAACCATCATAACCAACACTGCGCAGTACAGGGGCAGTTGGTGTTATTTGTATCTAAGAAGTGATTGTTTGAAAGGATTGACCTTGTTTGGAAGACTAATTAGGGAACCTGGTCATTTGATTGTGGCCAGCAAGAGCAGAGAGGTATCTGGCTTGTCACGCGATCGGTGGTAGATGGATAGATTCCAACTAATTTTCGTAAAAGCAAAGATTTTGCAGCCTCGTACAATATTGACCATAAATCTGTAAAAGTCATACGACTCGATTCCCCATTTTCGTCTATTTTTGCCTGTGTTGGTCATGCATGCTCACGGATGAGACCCGAAATCCCAGTCTGGCCAGGAAAAAGTTGTTGGACCAACAGATATTCAAACAGAACAGGGATTGGCTGACGGACTTCCTGAAATGAACCGACATGCAATGCGGTTGCAAATCCGAAGCCCCCACGACTTTCAATTTCACGCGATTGCTGTTTGTTTGTGAAACGGCGCATCTGCTTGTTGACTCAACATCCAATCAATTTACATTTTGCCCAAGCAATTGTCAACCGCAAGATCCATCACTTATCTTGAATGGCTAATGCCTGTACTTTTCTTCAAGTCGGTGCGGAGAATGAGGAGGTGGACCTTGGAGAGGACATCTTCCCAAGTGCACCATCGGACACACTGCCCTTGGCTGCACTTGTCCAATTTCCCTTGTCTGGCTTTCATCCTCAACTCCAGAGTCAATTACTTCAACTGCCTGCTGAAATACGATATCAAATTTGGGAACTCGCCACTGCCACATATTGTGACCCCCGCCGACCCTACGATCGAGATCTTCACGCATGGCGACCGCATGCTACCGGTCCACCTCGTGTTGACACTTCTCTGCTTCTGACCTGTCGCACCATTTATTTGGAGGCATGGGACCTCCCAATAAGACAGGCACCACTATGCATCTTCCATGGATTCAATGATGACCGGCTGCCTAGAGAGACCATATCGCTTATTTCCTTGGACATGAAACCTTGGCAAGTACTGTGCCTTGAAACAATTGAAGTGATCTTCCAGCAGGCCACACCGCAAGATGGCTTAACGCTCTGCATCCGCGATCTAGAGAATGCTCGATCGCTAGCGCTTGGAAAGATCGAGTACTATCTTCAGGAAAACATCTTCAATGTGCGGCAAGCTGTTGTTAAAGATATTCTAAGGCGTTCAATGCGAGAGATGGTCATACGACCGAACCCGCGAGACTGGTCTATTTGGGAAAGCGAACCTCGCTCCTCAAACAAAGAGAATTTGGGAGGCACCTCTCCAACGGACTAGTCTATTTCTCATTGAATTGCGCCCTAAAATATGTCAATAGATTGAAAAATGAAATTCTTCATGATCTTTTTGACTCTCCCTTCGCAAAGTCCTGACTACTTGGTTTGTGTTCACAACCATTGGCGCCAACGAGGTTGATTCATATCGACAATGGTACCTAGAGGGAACTCGCCGTTTGGGTATACTCTCAATGAAATGAATGCGCGACAGCAAATATGTCGATGTGCTAGCCGAAGGCAATACTGGCTCGTTGACAATAACATACTTGCGGTCAACCGCGATCAGGGGCGGATAATATCCAAGTGAAACATGAGTAGATGACAACAATCTGTATTTGCATTATATCAAAAAGCAGAGAAAAAAAAGACAACCCAGTTAGCAGCTTTTCCTTCTTTCCTCCAATAAATAATAGTGAAGTAAATTTAGAGTATGTTGTTGTATTGGAAAGAATGAATACTTTGTCCCATAATGGTGGCATTTCTATGCTAAGCACTCACCCTACACTTGATCATCTGTCTTTAAACACCACTAAGCAACATAGGTTGTTAGGTTTGAGCTTCATGACGGATACCAGCGTGCACTCGTTCAATACCAATAAATCTATATACAATTACCCCAGAGCACCTATCGCGTTGATTCCATCCGGGCAACGTACTCATCCGAATACTTGCCGTCGGTTTCCTTTGAATCATGCTCTTGGATATCCCCTGCCCGCACGTCACCCAGATAATCATCAAACTCCTTGACCACATGTATCGCTCTTTTTAATTGTGAAAAGGTCATCTTAACACCCTTATATTTTGCCAGCTGGCGCCCTGTTGCAATTCCATTTCGTATTTGCCGCCCGTTTAGCTTGTATCCTGCGAGGTCATCCATGTGTGTTACAATGTCGTCAAAATCAATACTGTCTTGTTCACCAAGTCTTTGAAGTCTTTTCATGAAATTGTGCCAGACATGCTTTCGTTGCTCCTTGTCCAGCCTCTGGTAACGAAGGGCTAGTTGAATACGTGACTTGAATGCTTCATCAAAGGTTCCAACCCGATTTGTTGCCAGAATCAAGATGCCCTCATAGTATTCCAGTGTCCGCAAGAATATTGAAACCAAGGCGTTCGTTTGAGATCGTTCAAAGTTCTTTGTTCCAAGAATACTTCTGCTTCATCAAGAAGCACAACACAGTCCCAAATCTTACCTAAATGAAAAACAGAGTTCAAATATTTTTCAACTGCCTCTACAAACAAGTTTTGGCTGTCCCCGGATCTTGCGAAATTCTCCTCGGCCAGCAAATCCTCGCTTGCAATAATCAAGGGGCCGTCTAATTTACGGTCGGCAATTGTGGACTTCGGCGTGGACGTTATACGGGCCTTGAGCGATTCCCCTGTCCAGACTATTTGGGCCTTGAAAAGCCGCAAATGACAGTTACTCCCAACGTCGATGGATTTGATGAAGTATCTGAATCGTCAAGCACTGCAGCTCCGCGGGATAGTCGATACGGAAAAGAAACTTTCATTCCGCTACTCGCAGTTCTACAACATCCAGACACTAAAAGAGTCCGTTGCATTGCTCCGTCAAATTTTAACAACGTTTCAAAAAGAGGTCTATATCGTCATAGACATGTCTACAATCCGGTTCTCATTCGAACATGAATCCGAATTTAACTTTATTCAAGAACTCAACAAAACACTCTTGGATCCCTCCAGTCAGGATCACAACTTGCAAGTCAAGGTCATAATGCTTCTTTATGAGATGCGCTGGGTTAGACTCTTTCCGACTGATATAGAGAAACGATATGTCATCCCAGTAAATTCACGTGGGCAAGGTAGGTTGCCCAGAGGACGGAGAGCTGATAGGAAATCGTACGCCTTTGAGCAGCTTAACTCTCTCAAAATGAGAAGAAGAACCTGAAAATGGCTTTTTCCCTTAGTCCCTGGAGATCTGCGACAGAGTTACACGGAAGAATGGTATTATGCACCACTTCGGTGGTAATCTTGCTACTAGTTTATGATATATATGTCTTCATTTTCCATTCTTGGGTGGTCACTTCAATCTTCACGTCTCGCAATATTTCCATTCTAACATTGATTTATCATTCAATTTAATCCCTGCGTTGAAGGTGTAAAATCTATTCCACTCCGGAATTTATTAGACAATTCACTAAAGAAATGGACGTGGTTCTCCACTACGCGCCTAGAAGATCAGGTACATCAGAAAAAGCCTAATTATTCCATCTACAAGTCTGGGGGTTTCAGTTGCATTCTTATGCTACTAGGAGCGGTCTGATCTAGAGAGATTCGAGGTTGAAGATGATTGACATTCAGCAAATTTCCTCTCTATCTCATTGATGGGCCATAGAATCCCGGCCAGAGTAGTGAGCCACAATTTATAATGGTATTAATCTCTTGTGAACATATTAGGATGCCTGACTAGAAAACTACGTTGGCAATGTCTTTTAGAAGGACCGAAGTGCGAGTGACTTGGTCAATATTTGTTCGTTCCGGTTCAAGTGGCATGGCACAGCGAGATTTTGGTGTGTAGGGTAGGGGATATGAAATTGACATCGGCTGTCGCAAACATTTTGTACACAAGGCGTGAAAAAAATCCCGCACGGTGGATTAAGATTGTCTCCAATATTTTGATTGTATTTCTAAGAGATAAAGGAGATTACGCGATTATAGGTCTTGTAGCTGAAATAGTGAAGATCTTTAACTAAGATGGCGGCTCCGGCAGACTTTTAATCTCCAACCACCACACTCATATGACCATGGAGGGAGCGCATAAACTTTTAGATTGAGTTTTCCGCATCTTTAAATTTTAGCCTTTTCATTGGGAGTGAATCGCTGCCGACGTTGATGATGCTGCTGATGAGCTGGGAACATGGTGGCGTAAAATTCGGTCCATCCACCCATTCTGACGCGGACTAGGTTGTACTTTTCAGGGTCCCTGGTGGCATTCTCAAATGTCTTCAGATCAGCACAGGTGATTGTGATGAGATTGCCACCGACTTTGCCTTGGGCGTAGTCTTTGACAAACCTCTGCATATCTGCCAGTGGGAATGACTCGTCAATGTTCATGTCGACAGGCGACGCGTTGGAGAGTCCATAATTCACGGCCTTGGATTCGCAACTCTTCATGGCCTGGTAAATGTTTCGGAACGCCGGGTTGGCGGGCTTGTCTTGAGGGCTCGGCGCCGGGGAAAGGTCAGAGGCAATGGGTGATCCTTTGCGCCGACCATCCGCTGAGGCTCCGTAGGGGAGGCCATCGCCAGTGTAGCCCTCGAAGGTGCCAATACCAGGTGTTATGACAAAGTTAAAGTCAATACCGTACTTGGTATGAATTTTGTTGATGACCTCGTCCAGATGGGGTGATTTGATTGTGTCAACACAAATCCTGACCATGTTCGTGATGAACCAGTCACCTAGCTCGTTCACTTCATCGTCGCCACCTCCCCATTTGGGCAGGAGGAGCACCGCTTCTCTCATTTGCTGATAACGAACGGCATAACGAGCAGGAGTGGCGGGACCTTGCGACTGGTCCTGGAATGGCTCAACCATGTCGAATCCCCAGTCGTTCACCAGGCAGTCAACGAGATCAGGAAGCGTCATTGTAGCGGTATCTGGGTCAAAGACTAGCTTCTTGATTGTGTACAGAGAATCGATTGTGTTGGAGACACCGATACACATGGGCGCCATGATGTGGAAGAGGGCGCCGCCGCTGGTCAAATCCAGACCTTTTTCCACACACCCGTCGATGAGCACAGAGAGCAGCGGGCTTGGGCACACCTCAGCGAGGTTTCCGTAATTACTAAGTAGGTACCTGTAGCACTTGAGGACGAGCCATTCAAGTTGCTGCAAGAAGAGGTCTTGGAGCTGCTTGAATGTCTTGATCTTACTAGCTGGCGGTGTGCGAAACGTCTGCTTCAAGCCTCGCAAGTGCTCTGGACCCGCAGCGCCATAAGTAGCTCCTTCATTGAGCGTCTGCTCCAGAGCGAGCATTGGCTCGACATTGCTGAATGTGAAATCCGAAGCACCCGCAAACATGGGTTCATAACAACCATCAGCAGCATAGTTCCTCGCCCACTTTCGACTGACCAGCTCTTGACCAGAGCGTTGATCCTTGCCAGATTGGAAGAGACCCTCGGTGAGCTTGTCATCATTAAATAGAATTGGCTGTGCGCCACCTGAAAGGATGCCCTTCGCGGCTTCGTCCAGATATTCTTCCGGAATGTCCTTGTATACTCGGAGGGAGACAGTGGGAGCATTGACTGGAAGTCGTCGCGCAGCCTTGAGGAATAACATGGTCACCGTGTTCGCACCGCCTTCAGGCTTATCGCCATCGAGCGCTTTGTATCCTCCCACAGTGATTTGCTGCACCCACTGGTTAATTCCGCCACCCTGAGGGAAGTTACCTCCCACACCATTCACAGTTGTTGTTCCAAACGTGAGGTAATCGCTGATAAAGTTGCGGTTGACAAAGGCGTGCTCGCCAATCTTCATGCATAGGCAGTCGATGATTTCCTGCGCATGATCCAGTGTAATGACCTTGTTTGCCAAGTCCTTTTCCAAGAATGGCCAGAGCATCTGGTCCAGGCGGCCCAAGGCGGTCAATTCACCAACCAGGTGCAAGCAGACGTGCATGGTAAAGATGAGCTGCGTGGCATCTTGGAAACTCTCTGGTGGATGGTCAACGAGGCGGCCGAGGCGTTGAGAGACGCTTTTCATGTTGTTCTGTTCGCTTTTATCGTCGCTCTCATCGATCGCCTTGGAAGTTAGAGTCTGCCAGTTGCGCAGATACCCTTGTACGCCCTGAAGGGAAAGGAGTGCAGATTGATAAAAGACAATGGACTTGGAATCTTGGATCTGAGTGGCCTCTCTAATTTTTGTTCGCAAGTCCTCGCAAAGATTACCCAGGCCACGGTTCACCAAGCGCTCAAAGTCGGGGACGATGTGGCCCATTGCGGACCATTCGTTAAGATTTGCTTGCAACCAGAACTTCATTGTCTCATCTTCCGACAAATATGGCACTACTTCTTTGCCTCGGCCTAGCGTGAAGTCTGGGATGACACCAACGATAAGTTCCTTTGGATTGAGGCGCAGCAGACCGTTCCAGTGAGCCAGGTCTGACTCAGGGTGTGAGAGAGTCAAAGTGAGCGACTTGAGATTTGCCATTGCCTTACGGATTGGTACTGGCTCTTGCATGATTTTCTTTTGTTCCTCTGGATCGTTCTTGTAATAATCGGTGAGCTTGGGCAGCCGAGGGAAATCTTGCTTCTTCATCCACCCATCGCGCCAATGCGAGAATGTTCGCGACATCAAACTCAGCACACGATCACTGGGAGGGTCCCCACCAACGTAGCGCTTTTCAGACATCTGATGTAGCCAGTCCTGGTTATTGTAAAAAAGGTAGCCATTTGGGCTTCTCACATCCCAGTGCTGGTCTTCCACAATGTCTTCAGCTCCTCTAACGGCCGGTACACCCAGCTCGGCTGCTGCGGGAACATACCAGTAACCTCCGCTAATCGCTTTGATAACGTCCAAGAGTCTATCCAAGGGAGCCTCTGGGTCCGTTCCTATCATGCTCTTCAGAATCTTTTCGAAGCGCAACTGTTCATTGCAAAACGCGACGAACATTAGTCCCTTTTCACGTCCCGCGTGACCTCCACTTTTTCCAAAGGACAACCCTTGGCGCAAGATTTTTCTTTGGTCTAGGTTCTTGTTTCTGATATGGGCACGATGGATGTGCGAATTGGTCGCGTGTTGCGGAAGCGAGGCACCATCCGGATTACGGCCGATCATCTCGTCCGAGGTTCCTGCGCTCTGGGTGGCAATGCGGGGCCAGTCAAATTCAAATTTCTGAGTGAAAGCGAAGCTGGATCCGCGGTAATCGGGTGGAGAGCTAACGAGAATGTCCTCAGCCAGACTAATCGGATCGTTGGGATTGGTGATGCCATCGTTATAACGCCCGCCGCCAACACGAAAGTCTCTCCGTTTGCCGGCTGTAAGCCTATCGATCTTACCCTTGGCTAGAGCATCCAATTCGGCGTTGTACCGGCCCATAATCTTGGACACTAGGTTTTGCTCACCTGCCTTCACATACAGGAGCACATCTCCACCAGTATTGCGAAACTTGATACCACGGCCCAGGATGGTTGTATCAATGGGAATGACGCGGTTGTACCATTTACCCCAAAGTTCAGGGTTGAACGCAGCAACAATGCCGCATCCTGGATAATTTGAGGCAATATCACGGGCTATTTTGCTGATAAGGCTCATAATTTCCTGGCGTGTCGAGTCTTCGTGATCTTTGAGCTCTATCGTCAGAACTTGACCAAAAACGCTAGGCAGAGGCAAGCCCCTCTGGGCACCGGTCAGAGTGTCGTAGACGGTCATGATGTTTTGAGTCCTTGTAAGTTTCTTTTCGAGATGAGATGCTGCAGACGCAATGTTGGGGAGGTTGTCTGTTACCTTTTATTCACATACGGACACAAGAACGGGAAAAGAGGAGCCGTTTCCATCTAGCCTAACCAAAGCAGAAGGAATGTGAAGTGTCATTCAGCCCGTCATTAGTATATTGTCTGACATGAATACAAAAAGGGATGTTCCGTGACTATTGAAGCACAATCCGTTAGCAACCCCGGGAACGGGAATTGACTAGATCGGCATGTCTCGAGTTGCCCTTCTAACGTAGTAATCTCAACTAGCTTTGAATGATCGACGGTGCTGACTCGTATCGCACTCATTATGGCTGCCCAACACCCAGATATATCCATAAAAAGGTCACCTTCAGTCTCTGATATAATTCATTAATTGATATCCAAAGTAGTGCTGATCTTTCTAATCTGAATGATGGTCAAAGTTTAGTCCCAAATATTGGAGAATGAATTTGGAAATGAGTACGTAATTCCAGCCGCAAAATGAGTTCTACGCTATCCTGAGACTTGGCTGGTCATGTAAAAGCAAGGGGTTATACCAAATGCTTGCATCAGATTTTTCTGCGCCTGCTGGTACTTCATTTCCAAGCAATTAGCAGTGTTGCCAACGGGATTGGATGAAAACAAACTGAAGTTGAAACATGACTTTCATTCCCCGCGGGGTAATCTTAAATCAGCATACCTGATATCGGCTTGCTACTCACCAGCTCCCGCGGATTCTATGGAACGCGCCGAAGCGAAACACATACCAAGCTCTCAGCCGCAGTGTCTGGGGCCTAGCAACACTCCCTTGGCCAAACAAATCATCTTCGTTTGTCAGTGCGCTGTTGTGTAACCCTGGCATGCACATCTGATCCCAATATTCGAAAATATGCCAAAAATGGGAATCAAAATGCAGAGTTTCTAGCTCTAAATTGATTGATGAGGTTGGGATATCGACATGTCCATTTGTGCGAGTCTACAAGATTGGGGAATCTTTCACGATGATGAGCCCCATGACTGAGAAGCGGAATAAATTAGATTTAGATAGACCAAGACAGCTATATTTGACTGACAGCTGCGCTGGAAGCGGAATTGCTATAGGTACCCAGATTCCGGCCGCGTCGCGTGTTTCATTCGCCTTCCTAGCCTAGATAGTGATCCAGGAGATGAAGGAGAGTCAGCATATCACTACCGGGTGCATGCAGAGTCCAGTAATATCTGTTTCCAGGGGTATGTAATTGTTCCGATTATTGATGCCCATCTCAACCACTAAAAACCGCCGGATCAAAAACCCCATTGCTGAGCCATTGTTCACTTACAAAAAAAAAAGAGAGAGATTTTGCAGTGGGAAGCGATGGGAGAAGCAACTAGCACTACATTGAACTACGTAAAGGAGCTATTCATTCATGTAATTTGAAATTGCAAAGTCTATTATGCATTAGACTAATAATATATGTCCAAGTTCATTAAAACATTAGACTCATTAAAGGATCGTATGAAGGCCATCGTCTGCCAGACACCCTGTACCCAAAACCCATGTATGCTGATAAAAAGAGAAAAAAAGTATCCATGCAAATATTTTTAAAGGAGAAGACAAGAAGAATATAAAGATTAGTGGTTGTGATCTCAGAATAAATATTTTAGTCTAAGAGAGGACGATGCGAAGACCCGAGTTGTTCTCAGCCCAAGAGATCAAGTCGTAGTCGTACACACCAACGAGCTCGAAGGCTTCGACGGTTCCAGGGGCTTTGCAGTCTGTCTTCTCGGTGAGGTAGGTGCTATAGGTGGCATCCCAAGTAGCATCAGCTCCAATTGCAGCAGAAAGACGTCCAAGGTGGATGTTGCGCTGGTTGCCAGGGCCCCAGCTGTCTCGGGGGCCGGGCGCAGGAGAGAGACTGGTGAAGAGATCAAGCTTGCCGCTGCCGTCCAGGGTATCACCTGGGGCAAGAGAGAAGGCAAATTGACACTTGAGGCCAGAGACGATATCAGGGTAGGTAAAGGTCAAGAGGGCGGTGATGTCATGGCCATCGTTGCCGGTGTGCTTAGCAACAACACCAACATCTGTGGAGGTAGTGGAAGCAATGGCACCAGTGCCCACATCATATGCCCAGATGGCAGAAGGGTAAAAGTACTCCTGGTTGCGAGGCACGAGAGGGGTTGTGAGAGGAGCGGCAATGACAGCCGAGGCAGCCAGAACGGCGCTCACAATGGTCTTGGAAAAGAACATTTTGAAGAATTTGTGATGAGATGGTATTGGATTGAGTGTCAATTGTTGGTGGGCGAGTGAGTGCTTTGGTGCTGAATATCAAGATCCTTATGGGCATTCTCATGGGGCTTTATATATCCAACATGCTTCGGCTATGCATCTCTCCATCGCTGAGCGATTTTCTCATAACCCAAACTACTTGGCGCATCATTGAGTGCTGCGGTTGAGGCATTGCCGTCTGAACTGGTGCCCGACGAGAATAGAAGCCATCTACCTAGAAACATTTGCCGAGCATAGCCCATCGGATTGCTTCGCCACCGCCTTCTTCTTGGCTGCACACTTTCTAAGTGCGGGGGAGAGCGATGGCCATAAGGCTGCCAATAAGAAAAATGCGGCGCGGACTATGTGGCACTACATCCCCGACTAGGCCGAACAAGTGCCTCAGCTGAAGTGCTGGCCAAAACTCAAGCCAATGATGACAAGGCTGTTTTTGAGACCACCAATGGATGCGTCACGAGGTCTCAAGCCACGCTTACTGAACTATTCTCAGCTGGCAGCTGTGGCTTGCTTTTTGCGCAAAAGTCTAAGCCCAACAGAAGCGGTATTTTGGCAATCACTTTCTTGGCTTTTCTTTTTCTGGCGCACCGTTGGTCCGTTTTGATGCGGTGCTGTTGCGGAGAACAATGTTTGACAACAGTCTTGATTGGGCTCAGACAATGTGTATCAATTGACTCGATCGGTAGGACAATTGCACTTTGTGGTAAGCTCGATACGAGAAAACAATACCTCACCTCATCTGAAGCTTGAGCACGGTCCCTGTTAGTATAATGCGACCAGTGTAACTAGTCCACAGCTAGTCTGTGATGACATGACAAACTGCAGAGAGCTGAACAACTATTTGAGACACGTCGACTTCCGGTATAGAGTAGCCCATCTTACACACTTTGAAGTGGATATGGATTAAGCTGAATGAGGCCATCCGCATGCATGCATAGATCCTAAGCTATTGCCAACGAAGAAATGCAAAAAGTGCAGACTCTGCCTCGCCGACTTTCGGAATCTTTTAGCTTCCTTGCATGTTGTACAAGAGCTTACGTGCGGGGTATTCGAGTCCTCCGCTAGAGAATGAGTGTCATCCTCGCAGTCAACTCGTATTCAAGCCGACAAAAGTGCGTAAAATTGCGGACATCGGCAATCGGCTAAATGCCTTGTATCCAAGAAAGTTTCCGAGCAAGAAGAAAAATGTGGTTCTTATATCTCACGTCATATGCTATTTCAACGATTTTACTCATTCATAATTGCGTTGGCTGACAAGGCACTCAAGTCTTGATGAATAAGCAATGCTTGAGACCAACGGCTTTAGCTTAAATTACGTCGCCCACGGCATCATCAGGTCCAAATGTCCTCTATGTGGTCTTGTAGTAATGTAATAATCGCGAACAAAAGGCCGGACGATAAAAGTCCATCTTGTGTTTAAGTACTAGGGTGCTCAGCCTCTCTGCCCTTGGGTCTGGGCTTTCAACACTAGATAAGCATACATAATACACAAGATGCATTATATCAGATAGTTAAGATTCCATTTGCAGTAATTTAAAAAAGAAAATGCATCAGTATATTTGATCCGGGTTAGCACGCTCATCCGGAATTGGTCCTCCCATTTTGAAGATTGAATAAATCTTATGCCAAGTAGGCACATTTTATGCAAGCCTAAATTCTGCTTGGCATCCATGTAGAGGTTAATCTCTAACTTTATCATCACGTAATCTCAACCCAGGCAAAAACAACATAACTTTTGGCAGAGTCATTTTACATCTCGTTGATTTGCCTGCATCTAAAACAAGTGCAAAGTTGCAATGCCATCTATGTGCAGCGCGCGTTCATCACGAAATTCTTGCCAAAAAAAACCCGACAAAGACAGCCCACGCTATCTCCAAGTAGGATTTAGCTCACCTCCCCTGCACCCTCTCCATAATTGATTGAAATGCTTAACGGAGTTCGGAAGCATAGTCGCCGAGTTGAGGATCCACACTTCCAGGATGCAAAACAAATCATGATGCACGTGCATCCGGGCAACCGAAGATCAAATTATGTTCTAAACCTTAAATGAACGAAGCAGTAACATTGATCAGTCTATTGTTCGCTTTCTGTGGGTTCGTTGAGCTGAGTGAGACTCCTTCTTTTTGTTAAATTGGTGCCCTGCAATGGGGTTGCTAGATGATCATGCTATGAGAATCAACTATTGCCCACCAATAGGTGCCGGTTTGATATCACAATTGGCCTGATGGAAAAGTCCAACGAACTATCCCACTTTCCTTGTATTTCACGCAAAACCTTCACAAGGATTGGTCTGGACCGACCAGGCCAGGCGTTGCACCATCGGCCCGCCCCGGAGAAACCTAGATCTTGCGGCTTTAGTATTTTCTAGACGAACTCACCTAAACTTTATCACCGTACTCATGCCAAAACACAGCGCGATTGATCCAGAGCTGAATTCATCACCTTTTTGCTACTCTTGCAGTGCGTCAAATGCAATTTGGGAGACTCTTATAGTAAAGAAAATGCAGTACAAGATGATACTAGTCACCTTGTGTAATGTAGACTGCAGAGCGTCGAGGCCAAGCCCACAGCCGGACATGGACAATTCGGACTGTGGCAGTGCCGAGCACTTAAAATTAGAATATCACATGAAATTCTTTGGAGCAAAAGTACGCTTAGGGGCCAATCATTATTCTGGGGGATGTCACGAAGTCTAAAGAGGTGGAGAAACAGGGAAAGGGGTCAGTGAGCACGCGGAACTATGACCTCCTTCGCATGGTTTAGCTGCCCTTATCATCTGCTGATTAGCTAACTATACAAGGAAGGTTGATTTGTCTACGTAATCCAAAGAGGCTGAACAGGCGAACGGTCAAGAGGGACAAGCCACCTTGGAAAAATGGATCTACCAGGGAAGAAACGGGGGTGAGGGAGCAGACAGCTAATTGTTGCAACAGTCTACAATATAGGCGTATAGGTGTATTATTTTACATAAATTCACTTTTTGGATCCGGCTGACTTTTTAGAAAATCGAGGTAATAGCCGAATCCCTTCTCCTAAGATGTCGGGTTATTTTTCCAGTTTCAAGATCTACTTATGATGTCTTGCTTAGATAAATCATTAATGCCTGGAATATCATAAATTGAGTTTCGGACAGTGCCAAGCAAAGTCTGTGAGATCATACCGGGGCTTCGTCTTTTCGGGAAGGATGTTAATTTTGAAGTGTCATCCATCTCACGATCCGGTTTCACGAAAAGGACCAGCTTTATATTCCTCGTGGCGAATAGCTATCCCAATTCCCGTTAGTTCACAGGTTTTCTGACGTTGAAACGTAATATACCCTCATTGCCAAGAGCTCTGGCCTCGGAAGTCGGGATAATTTGAAACATCCACTTCTTCGGTACGTAGGAATGAGGCAAGATTTGTAATCGGTTCAAAATAATTTTGCTCTTTAATTCACGTAAAAACTTCCATCTGATGGTTCGAACAGGTCATTGAATGCTTGGCAACGGTACCCTCGGAGTTGTGACTTTATCAGTCAGTATAAAGACCACAGGACATCATCATGTTCTCTTTTCGGTTATAATTCCGAACATCTCACAAATATCTCCCTGCAAACAACCATAAACCTCATCACATCTCAATATGCATGTCCCTAATGCAATTTTCCCGCTTCTAATGGCCCCTTTGTGCATTTTGGGACAGACTTCGACTTTTCAACTCATTAATTCACTCCTGGGACCGATTAATCTGGGTATTCCGAGTTCTAATATCAGTTCAATGAGACTTTCGTTGATCACATTCAACGATGAGGTGGTTGATATATCCGGCATTTCGATATTCGGAAATGTGAATGATGGGGGCTCAGTGAACTGCACGTCTGAATCATCCGCGGAACAACAAACCATTGTTGGGCCGGCTTCTATTCCAGCAGAAGGAGCGCGTCAGATCAATCTCTCTCTGGTCAATTTTAACGATGAGGTTATTGATTTCTCGAATATCGCGATATTCGGCGATGTCAATGATGCTGGCTGCTCCTAATGGGTTTCATCTTCCTTCATTACCCTACATCTGTCATCCAGTTAAAGTAAGCGAGAAAGAACTTCTGTTTGTCGATCGAAGTTGTTAATAATTTAAAATTACAGAAGATGAATGAAAATTTATAGAAATCCGAAGTCTTCTGCCGTTGATTCTTTAGATGCCATCTGGGACGTTGAGAGTCGGAGGTGTGGTGGTAGAAATGACGGCAAGTTGAGTCCTAAAGCCCAAGTTTCACACTTTTATTCCTCCTTTGAATCGAATGACTAGGTATTTGTGGATAATAAATATTCTATTGAACACTAGAGTGTATTAAAAAAAGTATCTCTTGTGGAGTGTAAAGAGTAATCTAAGTGCACCAATTCTCAACCTTCATACATTTTAAAGCCTTCACTCAGATCCATTTTTGGATGGCCAAGGAATACTGTACCCTCCCAGCTTTACCCAGATTGCATCCCAGAACTCACACTCGGAGTAGTCAATTTTGGTTACATTGAATCCGCCCTCAACATAAAGACCTTTGCTATCACAATTGTCAAATTTAGGCCACTGTTGTCTCTTTGTCGACGGGTTTCCCTTGGCGGCCATGGCAGTCCAGGCTGTGATTAGAGTGCGGCTGATTTCTCGTTCTGATGAGGTTGCATTTGCAGTACCATTGCCCCAAGGCTGGTTGTCAAGGTTACCAAAAACGAAGGGCAGTTCAGAGGTGTGAGTAGCTCCAAACAGACTGCCGTATTTTCCTGGGAAGGCGTTGCCATCGATCCACAGCCAAGGAAAGGATGGAGTGTGGTTGAACAGGTATGCATAAGCTGGTGTCCCCGCAGTAATGGCTGCTCTCAAACTTCGGTATGTTTGGCAAGTGTAGCTGGAAACGGTGGCGATATGAGTGATTGCAGCAATAACTGCTTCTTCTGTCGAGCCTGAGGAGTTAAAAAGAGAGAGCGGGTATTCTTTGCTAATAACCGAGCCTAGAGAACCCCAACGTGCTATAAAGTCAGTGTAGTTGGATTCTGTGACAGAATTTCCAGATTCTACTAGCGGTGGAATCACAAATAGTGAAGAGTCCAACTCGGCTAAACACATATTAGCTTGAAAGGCAAAACGACTGGTATTGGGACACGTTACCTGATCCTGCAATGATTGGTACCTGAGACCCGACTTTGAGAGGCTCTTCCTTGATGATTTCTCCATCCAAAACGGCAGAATCCAGATTAGTAATGTTTGGCAAGTTGAAACCATAAATTGCAGCTAGCTCGTGGCCGTTTAGGCTTGGGTCGAGTAGTGCTGGTGTTTCCTGGAATGCTTGAATAAGCGCATCCAAAGATTGTGACTGCAGACATTGCAGCTAGGAATTATTAGTGACTTTGTTCTTTAATTTCTCCGGTAGTCTTGCTCACATCTTTAATTTCACATTTGAGGGTCTTGGCATAACTTGCAGCACTATACTGAGCCAAAGATTTTGAAGTCATGGTCTGGCCACCTCCAGACTCTAAGATTGCGGCAGAGATTAGTGACTTCGCCTCTGGAAGAGTCGATACAGTGAATGTATCATCACCACCGGCGCTCTGACCAAAGAGAACAACGGCTGAAGGGTCACCACCAAACGCGGCAATGTTGTGCTTAACCCAGGTTAAGGCAGCCAAGTAATCCTGGATAGCCATATTTCCCTTGATTCCAGCTGTATGTAGGGCCAGGAAGCCCAATGGGCCCAGTCTATAATTGAAAGCGACAACAATCGCGTCCTCGGCGAGGTTGCAGGCGTTGTACAGGGGATAGGACAGTGCTCCGGCGTCGTTTGCGCCACCATAGGCCCAAACCTTGACCGGCAGCGCGGAACGTGCCGTGGCGTGAGCAGGAACATAGACGTCTAAATATAAACTATTGAAAAATGTTAGAAGAAGTTGTTCATCTTTCCGACTAGAGGGTTTGACTTACCAATCTTCAGAAGAAGGTTGGCCTGTAACATCAAGGCTAGAAGGGAACTGGATGCAAGTAGGAGGGGCCTCTGTTGCACTAAGAACACCATCCTTATAGGATGACTTGAGAGGCTGCGGGGGAAGAAATCTCAATTTTCCGACTGGTGGTTCAGCGTACGGAATGCCCTGGAAAAGCTTCGTTTGGGAATTGGGGCATTTTCCACCGTGAACAGTGCCAGCAGAAAGCTTGACCGAGGGCTCTGAATAGCCGCACACAGACGACACAGCAAGCTGTGCAGCCAATAAAATTTGCACCTTCTTCATTGTAAGTATTGATTCGAATGTGATTGAATTGTTAATGAGAAGAACCGACAGAAAAGGGTCAAAACAGAATACTTATACAACCGTGCCCCCATCAATCATCTGTTGATCCGCACTAGTGGGAAATGCATCTCTCGTTCTCGCTTTACAAAAATTGCCTAAAATAGAATGTAATTCGAGGGGGGCACTGCGAAGGGGCTGAGCACCAATGACAAGCCCACAGCCAACAAGCAACACCTTGCCGCTTAGCCGGACAAGTGCGACGACGCACAGGTGCTTAGCGCAGAACGGGAGATTGCGTCACGCTCTGGGAACTGGAAAAAAATACATGAATAAGGAAGAAATATTGGTCTACGAAAGAGAAAAGCAATGTTTTCATTACACTTCTCTGACTGCATAATTCTCTTGTGTCTGACATCCCTCTTTGGGCCTTTCCCCAGCCGCCAAAATCCCTTCTCCACCCCTGTGCTGTGCTCCCTCTTCGCCGTCTCCACAGTAAGCAACCAAGTGTAAGCTCAACAGCGAAGGATCCAAGAAAAATAAGGATGAAAATCTCGGCTCCAGTGAAGCAGGGAACAATTAGATTTTGTTCCAATGCGCAAAAGTTGTTATTTCATTTCGTACCAGGAAATGAAGATGTGTGCATCGCGTACCCAAAGGCTTCTCATGCAAAGTTTATCCACTGGAGTAGCATTACTGAAATAAATATTCATCTTTATTTTCTTTTATCTATTCACAAGTCTAGCTATCCAGCAAGGTAAAAAAAAACAAAAAACAAATCGATGCTCGCAATGCAAACACAAGAAATGCACCAAAGCTTATGATAACCTAGAAATGTCAAGTTCGATTAATCTTCGGTTTGATGTCGAGGCCTGGCTTATGAAGTCTCAAGTGATAGCAACAAAGATGCGCCAAAGGTCGCTTTGGCTGCCATAGCCGGCGAGTTCAGTGTTGTCCGCCAGAAGGACCCAGGTGAGATATAATTCCGCAAACGGAATTAGACGTACGGTTCATTGAATTCTAGAGCCTCAACTTCGTTCCAAGGGCCAAGACACCTGAAGCCCTCTGAAATGGGAGACGGTTTGGAAAATGAAGGCCTGCGATTCTGAGGTCCGCATCATTCCTTTATGCTGCATCTTGATGGAGACTGAGGCGACGACCGTAGGATTGATACATTATCTCATCCCAGCGACAGATACATTTCTTTAATACCATACGCTAGATGGTGTTCTTGAAATTTCCTCTGATGTGGAATACACAAGCCCCAAGCTTTGGCAAAAGTACAATCGGCCGATCTTTTCGGTGCAGGTTTTGAGCTGCTCGCAGTCGTCACATTTCGTCGCATTGGAAAATATACGTTCATGCTCTTTGCAGACGCTTTTGTGCCTTTTGGAAAGGCTCTCATGTACTTGATGGTGAAAATTCCCCATTTCCTTTAATCGACATTCTTTGTTGATGAGCTATATTGTGCAATGTTCTGTCTTTAGATGTTGTCTTTGTCAACGGAACACAACATTTGGTGCTTAGAGCAATATGTGACAACATTGAAATGACGATTTTTGTAGTGTCATTCGGGAAGTTTGTGATAATCGCACAAAGATTCTCGTTAGCCAAAGCAAGAAGCTAAAGAAACGAGTCGTTGTGTGACCATTGCTGTGGGAGGACATCAGACTCATGACATGAGCGATAAAGGTGGTTTGAGCTGGGGGCTTCCGTGCAAAGATAACATTTTGATCAGAACGATGTGAGAAATGTGGGTTATTGTCGCTCCATGATGTGGCCGAGGGTCTCCGCAATGCCAGTCGGGTTGCAAGACTTCACTGGAACTGTGTACCAGACCGGTTGATTGTGAAGTGCAAGTTGAAGACATACTTGGGGTATTTATAATTGCCCAGAAGTAGAAAAGAAACATGACGCATTGGGCCTAATTAGTAGATGGGGCAACTAAACAGTGAATCACACACATCGACACTTCTACCAAGATGACATGTACGGTTCAATGTTCTGTTCGCGACGTTTATTTAACACAACTCGGTATCATCCAAACGAACGGAAATCATGCAATGATCAATAAACATGAACATGTTCAGAAAGATTCTTTGTTCAATTTTCGTATCGTCAGTCATTCACATTACAACTCGCCAAAGGTGTACCGCTCCCACTTTTCTCCACCGATCCCACTAGTTTAGGGATAAAGTATGCATACCACTTTAGTTCTCTAAGCTCGCCCTGTTGCGAGTCTAGGAAAAACAGAATAGCCCTGAGCCGACCCAAACCTCTCGACTCATGCGTCAGCCAACAACTAATTGTGTTCATGTGGCTGGACGCATCCAATCAAATCCAAGATTCGGGCGCAGCACAGCCAACCATCCTCTTAGCGCAACGAATGGCGAGTGGGTCCTCAAGGAACTTCAGGCTCAGCCGCAACTGGATTGACCGACCGCGGCGCTTTGTGACAACATCTTTCGTTGCAGGCTTCGCCAAGCAACGCGTTGGTCTAGCCCACAGTGTGTCTAATCCTGATCCGCCAAGAACCATCCGTCACATTGCGAGTAGGCCCACGACATGGCGACGTCAGTTGGTCGCGTATCGGACTTGGTGCGCGACTCGGAACTCCGCACCACCACCTCACCCGGTCTCACCCATCACACCTACTATGTGTCCAAACCCGGCGCTCGCAGGCAGCAGATCAAGGAGACATGGAGACGACACCATCAGCTAGGCAATGGAACCTTCGGGTGTGTCTGGCTCGAGCAGTGTGAGACAACCTCCAGCCAGTGCGGCTTGCGCGCTGTGAAGGAACTCAAGAAGGGCGTAGATAGCTCCTATGAGCGAGAAATCGAAGCCCTAGCCAAGTTTTCCCACGATAATGTTCGTTTCCTACCCCAAGACCCTACTCTGCCGCCTATAGCTAAGCCCTACCTGTCTTAGTATGTCCACTGCTTTGTTAAGTTCTTTGGGTGGTTTGAAACCGAAGGCGTCCTCTCTATTGCGATGGAGTACTTGGAACATGGCGATCTCCAAAATTACCTCCAGGCTCCTTTTCCTGAGACCGAGGCTAAGCAAATAGCCGCTCAGCTGGCTGAGGGCCTCGATTTTCTACACAAGAATGATTTCGCTCATCGCGATCTCAAACCCCCTGTAAAACTCCCTAATCCTCGTTTCTGTAAAACTGCATTCGTGTTAATCAGGAATGGTTAGAATGTTTTAGTTGCACAACCACGACCTTCATGGTGGGTCAAGATTAGCGATTTTGGCATCAGCAAGCGAACTGGTCTCGACACGGCACTTCGCACTCACATTGGCACGCCTGGCTATATTGCGCCTGAAGTCATTGGCATGTTGCCTCTCTCAGAAATGCATGGAAATCCCGAACGACATGAAAAAACTTACAACTCGAGCGTCGATATGTGGGCTCTTGGTGCCATTGTTGTCCAGATGCTCACCCAGACCACTCTTTTTCCAACCCCAAACGACCTCTTCAAATATGTTGTTCATGAATTGCCTCTTCCTCGCCAAGTCTTGGAGAGCAGACAGATTGGTGACGATTGTTATGACTTTTTGGGGAAGACTATGGCGCCGTCACCTTCAAGTCGATTAACAGCAAGTGAAGCACTTGTCCACCCGTGGTTGAAGATGTCGAGACCACCATCAGTAATTGGTTCAGAACATGAAAATAGGTACGTATCTCTTCATCTCCTATTTAAATTTTCAAACATCTCTAACCGACCTAGCATCACTCCCGATAATTCATCATTCGCGAAACAACCCACTGTACTAAACCATACTGAATCCAACGGCGTCATGACAGAGGCATCCTTGGCTTGGTCAACTTTGAGCACTCTAAACACGACAATGTCTCCAAGTACTACCGAACTTGAACCTTCAAAAGAGCATACACAACCCCTTCAAGATATTATCGATTTTGAAAACCTGCAGAACCCAAAGATTCCCTCCCCGGAACCGGAACTAGAATCAGAGAAGCAAGACGATGTCGATGAATACGCTGGCCTGTCCAATAAACAGAAGAAGAAGTTAATGAAAGCAAAAGCTTTGGCGGAGGTAGTTCAGTTGGAATCATCCAAAGAACCAGAGGCCGCTCCAGTGCCCGATACATCAGCTTTGAAAAATACATCAACTATGTTACTGTCGTCAGAACCGCCCCAGTTTCAGCGACAGCTCGATGACCCTACCTTGGTTGCTCAGGATATGCAGCAGATGATGATAAAGGATGACATCTCCCAATCTGCCTCTCAAAAGTCCTGGCCTGCCCATACACAAGCTGACAAAGGGACCGATAAAGAGATAAATGACTCAAGATTTAACCCTGAACCTCTACGTGAGAAAGAATCTTCAAATTTCGACCAAGGTTTGGAAAGCGAGTACACGGTCAAAAAATATGACTCTGCAAACCTAGATGGCGAGCCAGCAACTAGCCCTGATGTCTTGGCCAGACTCACATTCACAGGCATCGAAGACTTGCGTGCAGATATTTTGGCTATCGCACGAAGAATATATCATGATGAGGAGACTCTAAAACTCAGTTATGCCGCTCGGGAGTTGAGTAATAAGAGAGACAAGGACAAGATCCAGAGTCGCATTAATAATATAGGTCCTATGACAACCTGGGACTCCATAAAATCTGCTATCGCCAATGGTGGATTGCCAACCAAGGAAGCTTTACACAGCGCTTTGGAATCCGAAAACAACAACTGTCTGATTGCACTTCTGCAGTGCCTGGCAGACCCTAATATCGTAGTGGACGAGGCTACTTATGCCTTCCCGCACCTGGTAACAAAACTCGCAACTGCTTTAACTTTTGCGGTTTCTCGCGGGAATGAAGTCGGCGTCTGGGCATTGGTTTCTGCTGGGGCGCAAGTAAACCCGTGTGAGGATCTGCCAACCTATTCAAAGCCCCTTGTTGAAGCTGTCGCCATAGGACATGTCAACATTGTCCGCTTTCTACTCGCAAACGGAGCAGACCCCAATCTCGGAAGCTATGGATATAAAAGGTTCCCAGGTTACAAATCGCCAATGAACCTTGCCTTGATGGGCCATCCGCCGACCGTAAAATCCGTGAATGCAACGAAAATACTTGTAGGGCAGGATACGAGCCTGAAACTGGCAAGGCTTCTTCTCAATTACGGAGCGAAGCTGGATGAAAAATCATTGTTTCGGCGTGGGCGTGACGATCCTAAACTTAACGCTGGAAACAACGCTTTTCATCTTGCAGCGTGGTGGGGATACGCCGAAACACTCACTTGGCTTGCTAAAAATATCCCCGCGATGAACCCGGATTGGTATCCCTTGGCCGTGTACTGCGCAGCCCTTCAAGGGCACGGGGAATGCCTTGACGTTCTCACAAAAGAGCCTTACAAAACGACGGTGAACTTGCACTATCTCATCAATGGGTACATGCAACAAGAAAGCCCTCACAGCGACTACTTGGACACGACAAAGAGATTGAGCTGGGCTTCATTTGCCCGCGCCATGAAGAAATTGATCTCGACTGGGCATGATCCGCACGAAAAAGTTGTCTTTAATTATAAAAAGCGAGGGTTATTGTTTTCGCAGGCTCGAGATGTGTCAGAGCCCATTTCTGCGGTCGGGTTACTTGCGAATATGGATAGGAGTGTGGGCGATTTCATGAAGAGGCGCGAGGCTACTTTATTGATCTTCACTAATAATAAGCAATCGCTTTTTAAACCAATCTACAGACGTAGCATGATGGGGAGCTGATGCCGGAGTTGACAACTCACTGTTGTGGATTCTTCAACTATTTAGGTTACTTCGGATACCAAATTCAAGAGGGGTGTTTCTGTCATTAAATTTGTTGTTCCGAACACCATTACTCGCGTCTTCATGAATCTCATGAATCAGTTGTCTGTATTTATTCCTTGTGATTGTCCATATGCAGTTGTCTGCGCTAGATCCAATCACTGCTCCGCATTCTCAAGCCAAAATCTGACATCAGTCTCCCTTCTGCCAACACGCCAAGACACACTTTTCTCCCTTTTACGCCTAACCAATTACGGGAAGTGCACTAACCAGAAAACCAGTCATCATAACGCCAGGCACGTGAGAGCTCGCGCCAGCGGGGTAGAATGTAGACGTGTCCTAGTCACACCCGCTCACGTGGTCGGCTGATGGCGCATTCCGAGCTTCGGCTCAGGTGCAGCACGAGCCGAAGGGCAATCACATCTCATCGTCGCTGTACGTTTTGAGAGAAAAAAAATAAAGGTGCAAAAATCTAAAATCTAACTCACGGCCGAGATGCCAAGCACGCAAGAGCCACGGAGTAAGCAGGCTTGCGAACCCTGTCGGTAAGACGCCGTCACTCGTCACCCATGAAAAAAAGAACCAACGTGGTGGATTTACTAGCGTCGTGGCAGCAAGAAGAAGAGCAAATGCACCGCAGAAAAACCAGTTTGCTCATTCTGTCTCCGTCTGAACAAGCAATGCGTTTACCGCGTCGTCGAGATGCCCAACAGGCAACCTAAACCCAAAGTGAACAAAGGACCAAAGCCGTGCGTGTCAGTCCATGTGTGCTTTTGCTTGCAGGCGCTCACCATCATCAAGATCCAAAAAGTCGACCTTGAAAGATCGTTTCCACATACTCGAGTCGCAGGTGAAAGATCTCTGTCAGAGCTTACAGTATGTGTTGACTTATCATACCATGTGTTGTTCCACTAACACTGAAACCCCAGGTCAACCACAGCACCCCGGTTCAAGGCCCTGAACAATGCGACAGATGAACCTAGGCCGGCATTTGCAAACGATGACTTTGAATCGCCTGTGGAAATCCAGCTGCCCGGCTTCCCCTCCAAGTCTAACTATACACTATCAGTGTAAATTCCATTTTCTGCCCCCAATAATTATCTTGACTTACTATGCTAACTCGTTTCTCAGCCCAGACCCCCCTCCAGAAGTCCTCAGTCACCTGATCGATGTCTACTGCACCAAGATCCACCTCCAACCCCTGCCGCTGTTTAGTCTCCAGGGCTTGCAGGCTCGGCTAACATCCTCGCCTCCTTACCTATTATGGAGTTTCCTAGCGCTCACCCTCAGCCTTACAACTCACGAGTTCTACTCAGGAAAGGAATCTGACGCAGTTGAGTGCTATGTCAATTCGGCAGAAGAAACGGTCAAGCTCTTGGCCTGTCAGGGATCGGCAAAGCTGGAAGTCGTTCAGTCTCTATGTTTACTAGCCTTGAGGGATGTTTGGGGTATTATCGACTTTCACCTCGCGAAGTATCCGTGCTAACTTGTGGTCCCGCAGCATGCAACCCATGTCAAGCCTGGATGACGATCGGCACAGCGTCGCGACTTGAATCGTTTCGAATGCTTTCCAGGCGTGACTCGCCCAACGAATATCCCGACAATGACTTAAGCGCGAGGTGCTACTGGAGTGTGTTCGTCTTGGAAAGAATCTTCACTCCGCGGCATTCCGCGCTTGCAGAGGATGACGGCATGTTGAGCCTTCTTTCCAGCCCACCTATTCCACCCGCACTCCCTTCGGTCAGAGAGGATTATCCATCAGACCTATTTAATCCCGACCGCATCGTAAGCGATACAGGCGTCACCGTATTTTGGATCAAGATGGTCTCCACATGGGAGCAGGTGTCCACTTTTCTTCATCAGATAAGACTTGGGAATGGTGAAAACCCATGGGACCCTCAGTCGGCCTATACAAAACTCAACGGCAAACTATTCGAACACGAGGCGACGCTTCACCATGAACATTTGTTCAGAAATGTTCTTTTCCCCAAAAGATCGCTTGCTGACATCGCAAACCAGCGAGAATACTGGATCCCTTGGCTGCTGATGCAGGTCATCTCTCATGCTGCCCCGGCCATCATCAACCACCCTTTCATCCACCTTGTCGCCATTCGCCAATGCGCCAATAGACCTCAACCACAGTTCTTTCTTCAGCAAACCGTTGATCTTGCTTTGTTTCACTCAGGTTGGGTTATTCGCCTCTTACGCCTTTGCGAAAGCCAGCAACTCCAAATTAGCGACCCAATTCTTGGAGACGTGGTCGCGGCAGTGGCTACAATACCCTGGCTTTTCCAACTTGCGAGCGATGGAAAGGTATCGCAAAGGGCTAAAGAGGACTTGATCTGGTGCAAGAAGTTTTTAAGTCGGCTTTCCGAAACATGGCCACACATATCACACAAGGTACGCTCACGCAGCAAATTCACCGCGAGAATGAATCCTGACACAAGCACCAGCTCCATGTTCTCCAAAAACTTCAATTCATTTCAGACACCACATCTGGGCAGACGAATAATGAAAAGGGAGTCTCGGTTTCTTTCCAGCCATCGTTATTCTGGACACTCTTGGATCCCAACATCCGCCAGATGAAGCCCCCGGCTACCCCTCATGACAGCTCAGTGCGTTCCGGCCACGGAGCGGACGTCAAAATCAGAATCACGACTCATTTCATCCACCCTCTGACACAGAATGAATTCCAAGAGCAGGTTCTAGATCCCGCGAGCACCCTCAGCGACTCTTTCTGGTCCAGTCCAGAGGAATTTGAGCAGTTGGACTTGGACGATTTGATTTCTCATTTCTTTTCTGATAATGGACAAGACCCTTATTGATAGAATGAATGATGTTAGATGAAACAATTTAAATGATTCCTGTAGCTACCAGTTAAGCCCAAATATGTTTTTTACAGTATGGCTCCGAGGTGTCATAGGTTTAGCATTGTAGAGCCCCCAACGTAGGATTAAGTAAGCTGTCGAAAT
Organism: Calonectria ilicicola; assembly: GCA_020809705.1. Lineage (NCBI taxonomy): Eukaryota > Fungi > Ascomycota > Sordariomycetes > Hypocreales > Nectriaceae > Calonectria > Calonectria ilicicola. The sequence continues at coordinate 2,477,005 of CP085834.1, read as the reverse complement.
CCATGCTAAATAACAGCTTTATTCGACCATTCGGTATATTCTTTGCTATTTTACTTTATTTATCTTCTACTTAACCACCAAATAAATCAATTAGGAGCTTAAACGTCCTAATGACCACAGTGAGATGCATATAATGAGGCTCATACCCAGCCTTTGACAGTGACTCAGACCAGAGACCAAAAGAGTTTCCGAATTTCCAGTTTCTTGACGTTGACAGCAACATTGTTTTCAAGGCAGGCTAATTGATTGCTAAATATAATTATCTATAACCGAAGCTTAGATAGAACTAGGAGTATTTTTGATCGCCAACTACAAGTGACTGATCTGCAGTGGCTGTACAGGGAGACCTCATTGCTAAGCCCTTCGCCTAAAAGGGATTGCTTGGCAGGGTGACTCTAAACCGGAATCTAGGTCAAGTACAATCACGCGTGAATAACATTACAGTTGCAAAGACCCTAGAGAAAATCTACACACGAAGAATCTCGATACGTATCCTTGACCAGGTGTAGCATAATCATTTGAATCCCAGCCAGGATAGAAACTACATTGAGAATTAGTCCAGCTAACCCTTTAGTGGCATATCACAGGAATGTGGAGGTTAGCTGTCGCACAGCAACCTATGGAACACCCATGCCTAACCTCACCATGATAAGGTAATCGCGGTATCCTCAAAACCGAATTCCGAGCCAAGCTCCACCTGTTGATAGCCGCGGACCTCGAGTGGAACCCCGAAGTATCCGGTATTGTGGACACCATGCTGTCAATGACTGCATTCAAACAGGGGCATGTTCGTAAGAAAAATGAATTTTGATTGGTTCCCTCGTGGTTTCTCATCTAATACAGTACACTCGTTACAGCTTCGCAACCTCCTCTGCGCTCAATTTTCCTCTCTCTTGCACCGACAGCTCCCTGCGAGCTGGTCCTCCTCTACTGCCGTCGCCTAGGAACGCATCCTTGCAGTCCGCATACTCTTTCCTGAATCTCCAGCGCTCTGCAAGCGCAGGCGAAAGCTTCTTCTTGATTGCGGCAGACATGTACTCGCCCAAAACGGGTAGGAACTTGAAGGCGCTGTGTGTTGTGTCAGCAATTGCTTCCCCTTCGTGATCATATCATCAGGACAAAAAAAACTTACTGTCCGCTTCCTGCGCCACCAACAAAGAGATTCTTGTAGTCTGGGTGGTAGTCCATGATGAAATCACCAGTCGGCGTGTCCGTGTACCAGCACATTGCCACGCGCTCAAAGGCGCGGTCGGCCAGCTCTGGCAGGATCTCGCGCAGCCCTTTTCTCAGCCGCTCCTCGCCGTCCACGGGGCAAAAGTTGGCGCGCTGGCGAGGAGGCACTAGGGGAGGCACAGAGGTGCAGGAAGCCTCACCGCCAGACTCATTGCTAGCTGGGGCGCGCGTGTACCCCCACCCGTGAATCGCAAACTTGAGCGTCTTGGCCTCCTTGTGAGGCGGGAAGTTGAACCAGCCCGTGGACGTGTTGGAGTACATGGGCAGGTCCTTGTACTTTTCCACCTCCTCGTCTGTGAGCGGCGTGTATCCAACCACCTGCGCCGCAGCGAGCACCGACTTGTACATAGGCACAAGATTTGCGCACCAAGCGCCGGCCGTCAAGATGAAGTGGTCTCCGTAAATCGGCGTCCCTGCAAGCGTGCGCACAGACTTGATGGTGTTTTGCGAATCAGTGTCCAGCCCCGTCACCGTGCCGGCCGGACCGCAGATGAAGGAGACGCCCAGCTGAAGACAATCGTCGCGAAGCTGTACAACGCACTTCCCCGCGTCCACCCAGCCGGCCTGCTCGTTGTAGTAGCCCATAAACTTGGGCGGAGCCAGGTCGCCGGTGAGAATGGGGAAGCGCCGCTTCGTGGCGGCGGCATCCTCCAGCTTACCCCAGGGCAAATTGAACTTGTCCAGGGCCGAGGTTGTCTTGTCAATCCAGGTGACAAGCTCTCCGTTTCTGGTGCAGACGAGGAGGTAAGGGGCTGAGTGGAAAATGTCCTTATACCGTGGGTTCCGGGACCATCTCATGTAAGCCTCCTTTGCGACTCTCATGTACTCCTCGTCTGCGTAGTCAATCCTGACAACTCGAGAGATGTCTGAGCTCGAGCCATCGGGCACCTAAACGTCTTAGCCCACGTCGGGAACACTACGGGGGAGGGGCGAACTAACTGGGGGCATATGCCTGTCCAGGATGGTGATGTTCTTATAGCCTTCGCTGGCAAGTTGGGCCGCTGTGGAGAGACCGAAAATGCCTGCGCCAATGATGACAATCTTCTTGTCCTTTTCCATGCTGGACGGAACAATCGGTAAACGTGTGGAGCAACACAAGGCCGAGCGGCGATTGAGTCAAAGCGCAAAGGGGTGGAATTCTGACCTTTTCTAGGCTTACGTAGTGTGATTTTCAACCACAGCCTATCTCTACTTATAACAACCAAGTCGACCGGGTCTCTTGTAGATGCAACATCGGTCAACCGGTCACGCGGTCGGAGCGGGCAGCAGCAGTCTCGAGTATTACATCACCCGTTCACGTGAGCGTAGCGCTAACCATTCCATGTCTGTCACTTTTCGGCCGCTAGAGCGTCATGATGGGCGAGGAATGCGTGGTCAGTCGGGCGACATGTCTTGAAAAGGTCACTTATCACCGTCCAGAGTCCTGGCAAACAGGGGGATTGTTGCTTTTTTTTGTTGAGAATTACTTGTCTTTTCCAGACACAACGCTCACCGAGTGGATCCTCTTTGGATACAGCCCCATCAAAATCCCAATCAAGCGCATCGCCAAGATGTGTTCACTGCCCCAAACGAGAGATGCGCTTACAGAGAAAGTGAAGGGCAGCATATATACCCACGAACTGCGCTCTATGCTTTTTTGGGATGTATATTTTTTCCTTCTCTAACAAGGGAACATGGGGTCAATTGAATTTCGTGTAATGGGAATGAGACATTAATTTTATTCCCGTTCATCATATTTTTGCAAAACCGTGGACCTGTTCCCGGTCTCACCGGAACCCGGACACCAAACCCGGTTTCAATGTTATAAGCCGATTAGCCGACTATAATTGTTTTTTTTTTTTTTTGAGTGCTTAGGCAAAATTCAAGATGAAAACTGTGCCGTCAGTTTAGTGGAGTATTGTAAACCTGATGGGGCGATGAAACGTCGCTGATACATGACATCCTCGTCTAGTCGTCTAGGGTAAGTGGGTTTTCAATGTGACTCGAGCGCTCAAGAATTTGTCAGAAACTACAAATAGTAATTGCCACATGTTCAACCGCAAAGAAGGTGATGGAAGATTTAAGAAGAAAAATAAAATCATAATAAAATTCATGACGCTTATACTGCTAGTCTTATCAAATATCTCAGTTTAGTTATAACATAGATTATCTTTGATTTTCCAGTAATAAAACAAATACGCTGTGGCATAACGAATAATCGGGATCGCGTCTACAGTAATTAAACACCGAAATAAGGTAAAGGTAACATTAGATCATGTGTTTTGGGGGGGGTATCAGTCCATGTAATAATGAGTGTTCAGTTTCGACGCCTTGTGTACTGTCATTTCCTACAGCGGTGTTAGTGGTCTGATGTTTCGTGTGACGGTAAGGATGACAACTTGCCATTTTGAATTCGTTCAATTCCTCTTTAATTTGTTCCACAAGCAAAGGGGTCAGTTGAGTGCAAGTGATGGCCCCACTAGTCCGATCATACTCCTCGCTATCCCAAGTATCGTAGTAAATAATGTCAGAAGAAAATGCAACAACGTGGGTTGTGCCACCACTCTTGGACGGTCTAGAAGCACCAGTGCTGGGTGTCTCCGGGGTTTCATCCGAATCTAGGCTGGAATCCGACGTGAGGGATTCGTTCGACGGCTGCTTGCTTTTTGCCAGTCTTGGCTTGAATGTGCCAACCAGTGAGCGTGCCCTCTGGTGCATACTACGCCCCAGTCTTCGGGCAGCGACAGATTTCGAGGATGGTGCCGATGGGATTAATGCGCTATTGGGTGGCTCAGGGAGGGGTCTTGTTTCCTCGACGCTCGTATTCGACTGGCTAGCACTCTCAATTTCTCCAACCTTGTCTGTCTGAGAATTTTGCGCCTCACGCACGGGTAGTCTCCAGCGGAACCTAGAGCGTCCATCTTCGCCTTTCCCTTGTGCTCCATCTGGCTTCTCGCTGTTCTGGTCTTCAATAGGGTTGCTCAAGAAAACTGCACTCAATGGTCGCGCCATCCTCCTTCTTTGAACGGGAGCGGGCTGGTCCCCGGGTGTGGCTTGTTGAGCGGGAGCGCTGCTAGATCCATTCTCAGATGAGGATTCAGAGCCCTGTGTACCAACATCGCTTGTGCCAGAACCAAACCGACCCAGAAACATTTGCAACGAATTTCTCTTCGTGGCAGTGGACGAAGCCACCGGTGGAGGCTCATCCGGAAGACTGGGAAGCTGCTTGTCATCACCAAGATCCAAAGTTGCTGCTGAAGTTGCCGCTGAAGGCGTTGGCGTGGCTTGCGTGGATGGCGGTATCGGCATACTAGCTCGGCGCTTATCTGACTCGACCCTTTTTGTTGTGTAATTTCCCTGCTCGTCTTTAGGCTGAACAGTTACCGTGACCATTGAACGCCGGTGATCGCGATTTTTGTTCGATGATTTCTCAACACGGCCGTTGGAGCGCATGTGCGCAATGTGATCCTTCAACAAAAAGTGAGACGACGTGAATTCCTTCCTGTTGCCCTGGTTAGGAGCAGAAGCGGATTTCGGGATGCCAAGTCCATCTTGTGTCGCTGCCGGCCAAGACTGAGTGCGCGAGTCGCGAGGAATATGCCCTGTTAGTTGTCTTTTCGGAGGCTCAAAACGACGTTGCTGGCTGTGCCTAGAGTGACTAGTGGGGTCCACGTAGCTGTTCGGTCGAATATGCGCTGATGGCCTCCGGTTCCGCTGAGCTGTCCCAGCCCCAGGCTGACTGGCCCCATTGTGGCGTTCCTGGCTTCGCCTCTGTTGTTTATTGTGGTCCATTCTCAGCATAGACGATTTCGTTGGGCTCATCTGCAGATGCGCGTTGCCCAAATTCACCGACACTGGCTGCGGAGTAGACCGCGGAGGAGGGACCCTGGCGCTTGGTACGCTGTCCTTGGGCACGCCTTGGTGTTGTTCCGACGAGCGCTTATGGGACAGTGGCTTCGTGCTCATATGTGCAATGTGCTGCTTGGGCGCCTGGCGATGTCCGGGCTTCGCGTTGTTGAAATTGGCGGCCACAGAGTATGAGGACGAGTTGAAATTGGCCAGGTACGGCTGATTGAGCGTTGTGCTGCTCTGAGCTGCATTCGTTGTCGCATAGGGCTGGGCGCGCCTCATGTTGAGGTGGCCGGGGAACGGCCTGCTATCCACGGCGCCATGTCGAGGTTGAGGATTCGTCGCCGGGGTTAGGCTGGCCTGGACTGCAACGTTATTGTCCCAGTATTTTGGCATCGAGACGGCCATGTTCTATGCGACAATGGAGTCCGGTTCCAACGGCAAGCATCTGGGAACTGAACTCGCCTGGCGGGAGGTTATCAGCTGAAGGCGGTGTATGCAGCAAAAGGGCGAAGGAGGAGCGAAGGAGGCGAGCAATGGCAGCTCGAACAAGGGATAAGATCTGCTGGATAAAGCATGAAGCTCCTGGCTAAGATCTGCAGGCTAGCATCTGGTCTCCTCTCATGTCATGACCGTGGAGTGACGACACTCTGAGCAGATAAGAGGAGGGGAAGAGAAAATGAGGGGAGACAAGACTCAGCCGTCTTACGCACGTGATTGTCTTAGAACATAGCATTGATGCATTGACTCCTGTGTGACGAATTCTTGTTATGCTTTTCCCCTTTTCCACGTGCATCTTTTTTTAGTCGCGAGTCAATGCGCTTGGAACAACTGAAACGCCAGTGACGACGGCGCCATCCCAATGGATTGACGGCTCGGTAATTGAAACGCTTCATTGGCTTCGCGATAGTGCCGTTGCCCCGAACAGCGAACGGCTCAACGGCGCCGGCGCAAAACACCAAGATTCGATTATTTCCTTTGCGCCTCAATTGCATTCAGCCCCTCAAAAGACTCCTATTGTCCACAGCCCTCAATCCCAAGGATCAAGGACAAAGGCGCATTGTTTGCTCCATCACTTAGGCGAAACGGCATAGTGTCGTAGGAACCCGCACTAGCACTAAAAATTGGGGAGCGGAGTAGTCCCGAGGTTGCGTTCAAACCCGAGACAGTTGAGGACGCACTGACGCGAGCAAAGACGCTGAGTAAGCCCAAAGTGCTAAGGATGAAATCGGATTTCAAGATCGTGATACTGATCCTCCTAGGGGGTTGAAAGCGATATATTGGGTATCTGAGAGTCTGGACACGTTTGCATTCACAATACTGCCATCCAAACAATAATATGCGTATATCATCTATCGCTGTCTCGACAACTGGTTTCCAAAACCTCGATTCCGACGCTTTGCGTTCACGGCATTCCCCAATTGGAAAGTGAGTAGACGCGGAGAATTCCATAGTTGGGTGCAAGGATTACCCAAGGAATAACCACTTTAACATGCTTCGCCTCCACACTCGATTGAGTGGCAGTGCATGCATTGGCCGTTGCTGAACCCGCCTGGGAACCCACATCACTCTACTCAGCTCATGCTGCGCTTATTGTGCTGGCCCTTCCGCTCTAATGCAAATGGACAATTGGGGCAAACCCAAGATTAAGACCTTTTGTGCATCGTCCTATACATCACTCAAATGTCAGTAGCCAATGCCTGTTGTAAAGGTTTTCGCTGTTCCCCTGCCTATACTTCTCTTATTTTTGCTAGAAACAATTTTCTAGAACAATGCCTAATTGCTTGGATAATTAGGCGGATGAATTGAAAATTTTGCAATACGATTCTTCTAACTATAGACACGTCCGACTAGCTCCTATCAAGGAGAGTAGATTTTCAGGAATATGCCAAGCACACAAGCACCCTTGCATCCATACTCTTGGAAAAATAGGAAACGGACAGAAAATGCCTATCTTGGCTGTTTCGAAACAGACTTGTCTCATCATGTGATGTGATGTGACGTGACGTGACTAGTGAGTGACATCTTTGCGATCAGAAGATGAAGAAAAAGTACTTTTTCTAACAGAGACGGTTCCAAACATGAAAAAGATGCAAAGTCCGACCGTAAAATGGTCAAATTGCCGCTCTTATCTCGGGTTGGAATTCGTCGTGTTGGTGGTTCCTTTGTGATGGAATCAGCCAGCCACAGGAAATCTAGCCAGTTGGGTCGTGACTATCGTATGCACGTCTCTATGGGGCCGCGTCACGACGTCGCCTCTCGGTTTCATTCTCAAAGCGGGGTATACGCTGTTATCTGAGTAAGAAAAATTGCTCGCACGTACTCCGGTGCTTCTTTCGGGCATTAAACTGGTTGTCCTTTATGCTCTTGCAGTCTGCATTCTGTGAACTTCCAATGTCAGTGGTTGATAGTCAATACACGGTAGGTAAGTATGCCCAGTCTAGTTGATGCATCGGGTCTTTTTCCCGGCGGCCCTCGGAAGCCGGCCGGCCATAGCTTCCATCAGCTTGGACCAACACCACATCTCTGTTTTTGCCTCACTTTGTCCACTTTTGTTTCATTTCGAGGCGATTGGGGCTTGAAAGCATGGCCACAGTGACATCGTGTATTCCAAAAACTCTAAAGCTCACGCCATGAGCTGCGATGGTTGTGTGATACATTGAAGCTGTTGCTATTTTATTGGCGAATGTATGTGGATCTTTTGCTGCCTGATGTTTTCCGGACCCATTTCCAAAAGGAGGTACTAACGCGGTTGGCCCCAGCTGTACCTGTGATGCCTAAACGGATCAAGCCAATCAATAGCCAGTTTGGTATATTCCTATAGGGCCGACTTCTGCATACTTTGGTTGTCTTGTGCACTATTCCGTCCTTCTAACTTTCGCATGCAAACCCCATTTTGGTGGGCTATTGCGATTACCGCTATCGCCTCAATAGACTAGGCTATTGAGATCACACGTGAGCGCGACACGTCGTTAATGTCGTTTCTCTCGCTTTTTGGACAATTTGGCTGTCTTTTCTTGAATATCGGCTGCTGGTTTCTCTTACATACAAACCGTTGGACTTTAGTTATAGCATCCAAGGTCCGTAAGTTTTGGTGGTATAGGGCATGTCTTTTTGGAAATGGGGAAATTTTGCACTTACGCTTTATCGTTTGTATTATTACTATGGCCGTGTCCCCCCTAGGCTCTGAGGGATCAGAGGCTCAGAGTTAGAAACCATGGGATCCCTTTGTCAGTCTTTCTATTCGAGCAGTGGTTAGGCATTGGCTTCCATTGGTTTCGTGCACCTAAATTTCTTACTTTGAATGCCTTTTTGTGATGATATGATATATCCTTGATATTCGATACCTGCCCACTCTGACCCTCCAGGGTCCTCGGAATGTCATCTGGGGATTAGCACTGGTGATGTGCCTAAATTTATTCCCGAATAGTCCAAGATTTCGGTTCGTTCCGATCAGGGGTTTGATATAGTGGGTCCATTATTGCTTATGGGTGTGAAGCTTGTGAAACGCAAAGGGCTGTCACCAAGGCGTACTGCCATTGGATGTTGATAATTGGAATTCATGCACATGCCGAAGAGTCCCTTTGGAGATTTTCCCCAAGTATCCTTTATCCCCTTTCCCAGCCCCCATCTCGCTTATGACGCCCCCTGCTTCTCTTGGGCTAAAGCAAAAATCCGACGCCTTCATGCCATGCGAGGTGTGGAAAGCCTGCCACATGATTATGCAACACGGCTCAGCTCTTGAACTGACCAACCTCCTCTTCCTGTCACATACGACCATACCTCGTTTTCAGAAGGGAGATTAGTTGTTCGATGGTAACAATAAACACGGAAATTAAAGAAAAACTGGTGAGCTTTTTATGATACAAAATTATCCCCCTCCACATACACCGGTTTGCGTATGCGCCTAAAATGACTCTTGACTAGCAAAGTAGTTGAAGGTATGAGGTCTAATATTGAGAGTCGTCACTTGTCGTGGCCACATCTAGACTGTCTTTTGAGGCTGACCACCAACATGGGACATGTCGCGCAAGTCAGCAGCACCCCCATCTATAGCGGCTTGACGACTCTGCCTTAGCATCCAGGGCGAGCTCTTTCGTCCTTTTTGCCACTGCCGTCCTTCAAATTCCGCCTCAGTTGGCTTTTCCCCAGAACCTTGGATATCTAGTGCCCTCTGCTCCACTTCCCCCCAAACACGAAGAATGTTCTCACCAGCGAGTAACCTGATTTGTTCATCGGTGGCCCCCTTTTCCATCAAAAGATGCAGAAGATCCGGAAATTTGGAAACATCCTCGAGTCCGATCGGCACGTGGGGCATTCCAGAAAAGTCGCTGCCAAGCCCGACATGTCGCCAACCGATGAGGTCGGCAATGTAGAGGATGTGGTCCACGACATCGTGAATGGTTGCCAGTTCTGGATTTTTCATGTTTAGAAACTCATTCATAAAGACTGCCATCACGATCCCTCCGTTCTTTTTTACAGAGTAAAGCACATCGTCCGGGACGTGTCGCAGGTGCGGCTCAACGCCGAATGCGCCCGAATGCGAAAATATGACTGGGGCGCGTGCGACGTTAATTGCGTCGCGCATGAATTGGTGAGAAACATGAGAGAGGTCAACCAGCATACCGAGGCGGTTCATTTCTCTGATTGCATCCCTACCGAGAGGGAAAAGACCCGCGTCCTGCCCACTAAGCGTAACAGTCGATGCCGAGGTCCCGAACGCGTTATCGCAGTTGTGCGTCATGGTCATGTAGCGAGCGCCGAGGTCATACATCTGGCGGATGGCCGCAATGCTGCCTCCTACCTGGTGACCTCCTTCAATGCCTATCATGCTGGATATTTTACCAAGTTTGAACGCCTGGCGAGCGCACGCCGTGGAATCGCAAAACTGCAGATGTTGAGGGTGTTCACTGATGAACCGTCTGGTGACATCAATTTGCTCCAACGTGTCTCGTACTGCCCACTGTTCATCGTTAGCTAGCTGAAAGGGTCCGAGCGTGTCTCACGAACCGACGGATCTTCAAAATGGCCCTGCTTGACGTCGCAGTTTACATATACACTCCAGAATTGACCTCCAACCTGTCCTTGGCGCATTCGATACAGGTCAGTGTGGCCCAGCAACCTTTTCTCCAAATCGACGTTTCCACCATAGATGCGATTTTGCAGCTCGATTCGAAGCTGCCAGGGTAAGTCGTTATGGCCATCGATGAGCCTACTCAAGTGTCAGCATGCCAGGTGTCCTGGCTGAGCACCTGGTGCTATACTTGCGGTGTAGTTTTGAGGATTCTCCTCGTGCGCTCCACGTAGTCAGTGGGGTCAACAGATGACTCCCATCCCCATAAAAAAGACAAAGGGCTAAGGAATAGAGCGACGCCAGCCACTAAAAACGGAGTACGAAACCATGACTTGTGTTTCTGTGTGTGATTGTGAATAGTCAAACGCCGTTCTGTGACAGGTGAGTTTATAGACTTTGGCGTTACCAACTCGTCGGCTGGAGGGTTAGTTGACATCTTTGGTTATTACTAAACTTGCCGCCTAGCTTGGACTCTCGGGTTATACAAAGCCTACCTCTTCCACAGAGATCAAGTGCAATACTGGAGAAATATATGAAAACTGTTCCGAGAGCAAGAAATCGATGAATTACTAATGTGGGTTTTTCTTTCGGAAAAGGCCTAAATAGGACAGTTGTTGCGCATCCACCTTCCCAAAATAGGGTGAAAACAATGTCGTGCTTGCACTTTATAATGTGCTCATGAAAGATAGTGGGTATGCAGTGAAGGATTAGATCATACCCGCCAAAAAAGCTTTCAGGTACAGTGTTCTATCCCAAAATCAATAACATGGGAAATTTAATGCACTAAGTTTGTTCATTTGAAATATTCATCCCTCACTGTTAGGAATAGTTAGTATTAAAGTAGTGTATTAAGAAGTATATTAATTTATACTTTATAAAATATATCCAGATTTTTATTTACCCTGAACTCTAATTTATTAAGAGTCTTGCTGCGCGCACACATACATTTTGCTAGGTGTACATATCAAACTACTGAGCTGGGGCTTCTCTGGGAAATCCTAAGACAGTCCAAAGAAAGTACTAAAGCTCTAATTTATTTTTATCATAAATAAGTTTAAAATTATATATAAAATTATTTATTTTATTCTTATTTCTTTATTTTGATGTTAAATACAGGGCCTTATGTGCGCACCTAGCAAAATGTATGTGTGCGCGCAGCAAGACTCTTTATTAATTGATTCATGTTATTCATTCAAATTGTTAATCCTGACTCGAATGCAGCATTGTCCACCCCTTCGGGTCCGAATCCGAATGACAGGCGATTATAATGAACAATTCGGCAATGATATTCTCGATCCGGAGGGAGTCACTGACCGAATAATGAACCAAATACTGAGTGGGAAGAGTGACAAGGTTCTTCTGCCGCCATATTTGTGGGTTGCGCCTTTAGTTCGTGCCTTGCCGGGCTGGGTGCAGTAGTGGGCTCGGGGTCCAAGGTCTGCAATTCTTCCCGCCCAGTAGTTTGTATGTTATTGGTATTGGTATTTTATCACTCATACTCTGTCAAGTTAGTTCATTAACTCGTAAGTTAGAACGTCGAAATAGTTAATTAACTTAAAACTTAAAAGTTGGCTAACTTAGTAAATTAATTGCTTCCTAACCCTGGTTAGGGCACCCGTCTGCATTAATCCCACGATATCGCAATCGGTTCATGATTTCCGGAAAAACGACAGTTATCAAACCATAGTTCAAAACTCAAGTCTGCAGGAGCAACATTAACACGAACCTCGAACTTCAAAATGTAGAACGATGACCCCTTTTTATACCAAGGCTGACGCTTAAGAATCATTTGTTTCTCTTGGACACCTGTGAGATTACTCTTCACAGAACATAGTTTGATTGCGCCTGCTAAATTTTTGTAGAATGTTAGCCATCTTCCCCTTCTTCCACTAAGAGAGCACTCGTATTTGGTACATACCTTGCTTCAAGCTTCGAGGTAAAAATCCAGCTTCATTATGCGACATTACAATCTCGGAATCAAAGGTCCTCGTATCATCGCCCATGCCCAAGTGCACTTCAAAGTTCTTAACTAGTGCAGTAACCGGATTGATTACGTCTCCCTGGGTAGGGTGTCAATACTAAATTTCAAGGAATGACACCAAAGTCCAGTTTCATTCAGCGTGAATTAAATGCTTACTTTGCGAATCAGCCACCTGATTTGTTTGATAGCCCATTTTTTCTTGGGGTCATATGGGTCTTGTTGAATCTCCTCATCAAAATGGAGGGTTGGTGTGTAAGGCTCTCGAGCAACAACGCCATAACTTGCCCTTGCTATCCTTGTTGCCAGAACCGCCTTGTTTCCAGTCTGCGACCTTTGCTGTTGATCCAAAAGAAGCCCACGGACCACCACTAGCTGGGGCTCTTGGCTTGGCACCACGACGATTCTGCGACCGTTTGGGTGTTGGTAATCGAGTACTTGCTGTTGAATCGATTCCCGGACATAGATGGAACTTCCCAAACCTCCCGCCAAAATCATATATTCCTGTATCTGAATTAGATGAGTCCTTAGTTTCTGGGAATTGGAGGGTCTTCACCACTTGTTCTTTCATTCCACTCTCTCTCATCCAATCCAGCTGTTCCTTGATGCGGCTCATTGTGCCTTCAATCTGTACGTCGAAGAGTGACTGGATCTCTTCCCTGTTTAGTTTTAGTTTCTGCCCACAGTCGTGCATTGATGTCAACGTCAATAAGCACCCACCTTGTAAACACCATCCTTCCGTTTTCTATTCGCAGACCGTCATGACTGTAGTCATATGACACACCAGGTATCTGAATCTTGAAGACCCGCTGCATGTATACCTTTTCTCCAAATTTGTGTTTTATCGTCTTGAACTGATGACTTCTTCCTACCTGAATGGCAAAGTCATCGGGAAGCTGGCTCTGGGAATCTGGGTTCGCAGCCAGCCTGTCCGTAATCAAGCGAACAAAAGCCCGATCGATGAGGGATGATCCAATTCCTATGCCTCTGACCGCAGCGACTTGAGACATTTGGGGAAATTCCGCGTCCGCAGAAGTGACGCGCATAAGAGCCAGGTCGGTAGTGCCGCCACCTGCGTCGACGGTGAGAAAGATGTTGCCCTTCTTGAAGTTAATGGGGCTGGTCTTGAGTGTTGCTACAGATGCAGCTTCGGCTTCTGTCAGGTCAACGGTTGCCGAATGACGTGCTCCCTCAACTCCAAACCCGGCCAGCCTGATAACCTCCTTGAAATCATTGATAATACTCATCTTGGTCCATGTTGTAGGGACGCCAAAAAGAAAGGAGATGGCCATGTTGGTCCAGCCGCTTGTGTGCTGTATTCCGGTTTGCGTTTTGATCGTCTCCTTCACATGTCGATAGACCTCTCGCAGATAATCTGTAAGGAACTGTTCTGCCTCACCGACATCCTTTGGGGCGCTATGTAGTCCCTATTGATGAGCCGCATCCAAGGTGTCCTGATCGATGAAGATTTTAAAGAACTCGCGACGGGTTTTCCCAAGTGCCTTCTCATCCTCATCCGCACACATGAAGCCCCAAGAGCTCACGCTGCCGTCAGTGTTGTATACGAGCGTTGTTGGGGCTTTGCGCTCCGCTCTATCTCCACTCCCAGGCCAATCATTTACCACTTGAATTGGGGTTCGAGGAGTTGTCCACGCGACACCTGTGCATGTCAACAATTTTCAATCCACGTCATTTGCGCGTCTTACTCACCAGTGAAAGTTGTTCCGAGATCAACAGCCACGGTTATGTCCGGCTGTTTTTCCATTTTATTTTGCCGCACACCGTTGTGATTGGGCGAACTCAAAACTGTTTGACGCTTGGAATGATCAAATTTGATGTGTGTTGCGCATGACGTGTGCGTGAGGTCAAATGCAGCTTTAGAGCTCTTAATCTAGAATGGCGACGCCAGGTGAGGATGAAGAGAAATCGACAAAATAAAATGCACCCTATTTAGTGCTAGCTTTCAATTGCTGCTCCCTATTTGGTCCGTTCTGGCAGAGAACTGAATCATGCGCCCGGCTGCAGGTGGGCCATGATGTGACTTCGGTCCACACAATATGGGAGCGACGATCCTGGTTATCGAACTGGTGGAGGTCCTTGTGAACTAGGTTTCGAGATTGTCAAGGGGGCTCTAGGGCCTGCTGTCCATATAGTGTAGTTGTCAGGGGTCAAGCTGCACTTATGCAATGTGTGTGTTCCCGAGGCCGCTCAATTATTTCTTCGAAAATAAGCTGACTCACAAGAATTTGTTTCCCGCAATACAAATATTACATTTTTATTCCTGATCCTGGTTATCCCAGCAACTTGGGCACCCTCTGAAATGGCTTCGAACTCAGGGCCGCCGATCCAATCCGGCCAAACCAGTAATCCTGTGATACCATCTACTTCCATCAATACATCCACTTCTATTAGTATATCTGCTACTATCAGCGCATCCATTACGAATGGCCTTGACGACGCAGCAATGACGACGCCCACGCCCTCTAGAGCCACGGTCAGCTCCCTGGCTACGTCTGCGGCCACAGCAATCGACCATAGCACCTCCTCCGGACGATCGAATGGTGAATTTATTGGAGCTGCGGTTGGATGCGCCGTTGGTGGGCTTTTGTTTGGATTGGTAGCTGCTTGGCTTCTGCTCCGGCGTGGACGCAAGGAGCGAAAATCCACATCTGGGCATACTTCCAATGCTACTATCTCAGCGCCGCCAGCAGAGGACACCAAGTTTGCATTGGCACAGAGCGCGTCTACATCAAGCAGCAACCCTTCGCTCGACAAGTTTCTGCTGGACGCTTTACCGGACAGAGAAATTAGTACAGAAATGCGATGTCTTGGAGATCTCATTCACCAACATGTCGAAAACCACTATCATCTCAAGCCAGCTCTGGTCAGCACGTCAGCCTTGTCACATACACTAGGGCAGGTCGGGTTTGCACGAGAGTCACGGCCAAGTCCAACATCTGTTGCTGACATGTGTTTGGCGCCTGCTTCTCGTCAAGCCGGCATCCAGCATGTCATCTCGCAAGTCCTGTTCAAGAGCATCGACTTCTACTCCCGAAGCCATGTCTCAATGCTCCCAGCCCCCGTAGCAGCTTTCCTACAATCACTTCCTCCAACCGATCAGCTGACAGAAAGCGGTTTCGGTAAGTGTCCCCGTATTATTGATGGATCCCAAGCTCTGGCTAATGCATCACCTACAGGCATGTCCCTTGCCTTGTCAAAATGGCGCATGCTCTCCGCGCTTTTACTCCATCCAAACCCTGCCGAAAGGGCCCCCTTACCTATCTCCGATGCAGAGATTGCCAATAAAGCCGCCGATTTGGCTGATTCCCTTAATACGTTTCTGTACCACTTCGTGGAATCCGATGAGTTGTTGCGGCGGGAACAAACAAATCACTTGCAGGCGATCATCGTTGAGTGCACGAAGCTTGGCTATGCGCTATTTTCTCAACCAAGAGACTGGCGATTTGTCTTTGGGAATCATAGCACAACCAAGGCAGTGGTCATCTGTCCCGGTTTGGAGAAGACATCCGACCAGGGGAGGAATTGGCAGCAGGTGGTGGAGCCTTGGGCGCTTCCCATTCGAGACTAGGCGGAATAGCGACCTCCGGCATCAGCTCCAACATGTAGCTTCAAGCAATTATGAGAAGCCTATCGAATTCTATCCACACTCAAATAGCAGTTTTTCAATTCCATGTATTGTACCACCTTTCAATATCCACTATCAAATTTTTTTACTCTAGTTGGTGCTCCGAGAAGATTTAGCCCAAATCCACACTCCAGTGCAGTTGTGCCCAGACCCTGGCCCTCCCAGAGGCTGTTGGTTGTTGGTTGTTGGTTGTTGGTTGCGGCACATTCAACTTGTGCATTAGTACCATCCATCCATCCACTTTTAATTTTATTGTCCTTCCTGATATGAATTAGTCAAATAACCCAATGGTAGCATCATAGCTGAAAGGTTTGCTCTAGTTCAATGATATTCAACACTGAGCGTCCGGCGTATCCATTTATTCAAATCCCAGTGGGCCTTGTTAAGAAAGCTCCATTTGTAAGATGCGGTTTTCGGCGATGATATAGATGATATGTCTATTCCTAAAAGATTATTCGTAAAGATTCTCTAAATGCAGTACAGAAGAATTCGACTGTCCACATTACCATGGCATACGGGCTGGTGATGGTTCCAGGTGTTTTCAAACTCAGAAGTGGATCTTACATGGGTATTCCATCCTTTTTCTTCCCGTTATAGTCGTATTATATCCACCTTTTAACATTCCCCTTTTCTCTTTCTACTTATCTTCATCGCCATTGGTGATGGAAGCTCCAGAATTGTACTGCAAGTCATCAACAAGCTGCTAGACATATCCCATGTAATGGACTCCTTGAGTCCTTATGCAAGAAGGCGGCAGCCACAAGATACGCTCAGAGAAGAATATGAGTGGCCCCGGAGTGGGCAGTTCTACGAACCGCTTACGTCGAGTAGCCACCTTGGCCACATTTGGTGATCAAGTGCCCAGCCAAATTAGTTCCTGTCTTGAGCTGCTGAGGACCTGCAATGGAGATTTGCAGCATCTCATCCGACTTCGGACGGAGCATCGTATTTTGCTCGAAAGCAAACCAGACGCTCTCGAGCGAATTGACAGCATTATTGAGACAACACGCAAGGGCCTTGATAATGCCTGCAAACTTGTTGAAAGATGTCGACCAGACATGAATAATGGAAAGACCCCGTTAAAGAGGCGAATCAACTGGATTCTGAATGACTCTCTCACTTTCCGCAGCCAAGAGCCTGTAATTCACCGCCAACATGCGGTGGTTCTCGCCGAGTTACACTTCGTGAGGGACTTGGTTCTTTGGGCTTCCTCCGAGAGGAAATCCGAGTCGGACATTGTTCATCCTATCGATCAACTACCTTCATCTTTTGCAAACTTGTCTATTTTGGGTGATGTTGTGGGAAACCCGACCGGTACGATCATCATTAGTGGAATGCCCATGGTGCAAGACAATCAACTAATATACAGGCGAAGCTTCTCCAACAAATTTGCATTCAAGCAATGGCGCTTCTGAGTTATCTAAAACAGATTCAGCCTTGTGTCAAATCTATTTGAATACTGCTCCAGAGAACAAGATGCTCGATACTCCCTCCGATCCGCTGCATGCCAAGTATCCTCCGCTCAACCATGCTGACGACCTTCAGTGCGACAAAGAAGTTGTGAGCCCAATGTGCGAGAAAGAGGTTGTCGGCCCGTATTGCGAAAAGGAAGTTGTGAACCCACATTGTATAAAAAATGGCTTGCCCGTTACATACTACGACGAAAAGGAGGCTGTTCATGAGAGCCCACAGCACGGACTGGATGGTCGATGCACAGTCCTTTGTTCAACTGAAAAAGACGGTTTGATGCTGCTATTTAGTACAACTCCCTAGCTCATATATTTATGTCAATTTGGTACATTGTATTGAAGCGATATAAGAAAAAATACGACTCATTGTTACGTGGAGTCTAGGGCAGTGCCTGCATATAATTCTTCTCTCCTTGGTTAATTGTAATCGCAAGTATTGAAGATGTCAGTTTTTACCAAACTAGTCTCGCACATCTCAAGCCTAATTTTAATATTAATATTTACATTCCTTAGACCCATCCATGAGTGAAATCCACGTAGTCATCACTAATTTCCATGCTCAACAATGACCTCCTGACCTGCATATGCTAAGGTTATTTATTATCATAATGAATAGATTGTAAATAAATTTTCTTTAAAAGTACCTCTCTTTGGTTCTTGGGTTATTAGTGGGTACTGGAATTTCATGGCAAAGTGTCATGTGCGCGGCTATAATTACTCTCAACGGTGGACATCCAGGCACGGTGTTAAAGCCTGATCTGCTATTCTCCAAGGAGTGAAAACCAGTAGCGGAGTCGCCAGTCTGGTCCAAATGTTTTGGACTAGCGCTGGTTATTGCGCCACTGATAACGCTCGAGACTTGATGTTTTTAGAGCCATAGGATCGATATTGAGTGCAAAGTAATGATAGAAAACACCCGGTCTACTCAGGAGTTTCTTTTCAATAAAAACATATTTAAAATACTTAAGATTAAACTTTCAAGATATCTACCAATGGGTAAATATGTAAGATAAGTAACATCGGCGACTTCGGTGAGGTCATGCAGTAACGCCGATATGATTAGCCGCATTGTGATTCATTAAACGCGAAACACTTTGAGCAATGGGAAGGATGCGCCACTTGCCCATTTTATGTAATCGCTGTACATGCAGGTAATGCCAACCCTAATTTAACCAATAAACAGTTGGAGAGTGCAATAGGCGATACTTACTGATGCTGGTTTCAGGGCGTCAGATTTGGACAGAACCGGCCAACCGATCGAAGAAAGCTACACTGCCCTTATTACTTCTCCTCACTGTGATCAGCCGACTAAAGTTGACGCGAAAATCCCAAATCGTGTCCTCATTAGTTATGCACCCCAGTTCAAACCCGTGACGCTTGTCATTAATATTATGCAAAATTAAATTAACAGCAACCGGAAGACGTTGATAGGCCCAATCAGCGATGTTCTCCACTCAAATCCTGTCCATTCCAGGCGGTAAGGCTTTAATTAAGAGTGGGCCGAACGGTTTTAGGACGGACATCTTGCTCATTGATCCCAACGTGCTCAGGTGTCTTGGGACAACTTTTCCCCGATTCCATCACTATGATATACTACACTCGGTTGGCTATCTGACACAATGTCTCCCCCAAGTGAAGAAACAACACAGCGAGTGCGAAGGTGGCATACCCGAAACCGGATCATCTGCCTGCCTTGTCAAAAAAACCACAAGCGATGTGATGGAAATAAACCGGTTTGGTATTTGTTTTCTTTGCCAAGTCGCGAAACAATGGTATGCTAACGACACCAGCCAAAGATGCAAAGAGGGGAAAAGGGCGTGTGATTACTCCCCATTGAAACCTCCGCTTGTGGACCGCAGATCGGCGACTCTCCCTGGTCAGCTACAGCCTTGGGCAGTCGATGACCCAAAACTGCCTCAGCCCCCACCGTTGACCAGGGCCCCAGATGGAAACCCAATTGACTCGTTCGACATTCTGCCCATTCGAATGCCATACAATTCAAGAGAGTTGTTTTACTATTGCGGTATGTAGCCAAGCTTCCATATGGTGATGCTCAACTGACATTTGCATCATTAGTCCATCGCCTGAGAGGAGATAATTCATACAGCATTGGCGCAGACAAGATGTGAGCTTGAAGAAACTGGCCCGTTTGTGGCAGGTCTAACTTGAGAATTGTCCATGAGTGTACCACTCGTTGTCCAGAGCCCAGCCACGCTGAGAAACATACTGCTGATCGGCGGGCTTCACTGTATGTGGGTGACTGGGGATATCCAAAAGTACAATTCAACATTCTTGTTTCACAAGATCGAGACTATCAAACTGTTGCAAAATCAAATCGATGCTTTGCAGCCAGCGACATTGATACCATTGATCAGCGATATCTCCACATTATGTCTCATAGAGGTAAGGGAATTCACAGCCAAACCATTCCTGTGGCAAAAGTTCACGCAACAGTTACCAATGTTTTGGGCTCATGCCCGCATATTTATTCCTAACCTATCACTGACATACTGCCACAGTATGCTCTTGGCAACGTTAAAGCTGCCGCAACTCATATGGATGGCCTTGTGCTCGTCCTTGATCTCTACTACAAGGCAGCCGTGAAGCGCCAGGGTGGAAGACTCGAAAAGGAACTTGTGAACCGATACGTCATACTGTAAGAACCACACAGGAATGCTGCCTCATGAAAAAAATGCTAACCCATGTCACAGAACACATTGCGCTATTCATGCTATGAAGTGCCGAGTCCTGAAAAACAAGTCCAGTGACACCAAGGGACAGCCTCTCCCCAACATAGACATATCTAAGAATATTGCCTATCTCCGAATGCAGTTGGAATCAGTTGCAATATTTCCCTTATTTTTCTCCACATTGCCTCCGCAGTCCAGGTTCTACGAAATTGATGGATCAAACGTTGTGGAATACTTGAAGTCAATTTCAGAACTTCCGGCGTGTCCAAATAATAAGAATTCACGTCGATCCTTGGCGGAGAATTCCATCTTGGAAGGTCATTTTGCCGCTATCGGCGGCCATATTGCATCTTTTTCCGAGTTTCCCCCCAACACAGGACCAGGCAGGCCCGTCAAGAGTAATTTCATGACCTCCTGGTGCAGTATTGCTATCACAGCTGGGTTTTACTTGTACACTATATTGGAAGTTTGGGATTTTGCAGAATCCTATGAAAGACGGCTTTTCCCACGTTTAATGTCGATATTATTCACGGACTTTCTTCGAACTGAAGCTGAATCGAAGGACACCTGTTTCACAGATTTGTGGTTTTGGGAGCAGTTTGTCACTGCCTGTGGTCTAGAAAGGCACCAAGCATATATGTATGACGAGCGCCTGGTTGTATTTAAAAACTATCTTGCCAGCTCAATCCGGCGATGGAGCTCAACTTCAAAGGTTACTCGATGGGAAGAAGCCCAGGAGAGGTTAGCAAGAGTTGCATGGCCGTCATCAGGCTATGATCAATTGATGGCAAAGAGGGTGTGGGATGAGTTCACAGGCTTGGAAAAGAGGAATAACTATCGAATGGTGTTGAGATCTATGAATTAAGCTTGTTCACAACCTTCAGAAGCTAAGTACAAGTCATGTCATGTTTGCGATGATGGTGAGGGGCCTGTTGATTCAAACAGGATACCATTTCCTTGTTGGTATTAGCGCAAGGGCGGGGACAAAATAAGTCTAGCAGCCCCACTTGGGGCGCCGACTTATTGCGTAGCAGCCCTCGATGTTCTTCACATACGACCATAGCTCTCAGAAAATACGGATCCCGTCCGCTCTCCCATAGTCAAGCTGAGAAGCGGTGAATTAGTACTCGGGTCGGTGACGACCGGGGAATCCTCGCTGTTGTATGTTTTTTTTTTTGATTCTGGCGTTTTGAGGTTGTGTAAAAAAAAAATATTATTCTGAGCAGCGCAAGTGCATGTGGAAAATCTTTTATTACAATTCTGTCTATCAACGGTTGATGTGCCCATTGGCGGTAGTCCATGAGGGCGCTTCAACCAACCTTGTCACACTCACAGGTGGTCTCAATCGCTCATACAGACGGCTGTTACGTAGGTTAGATGCCCGGACTAGCCAGCATTCTGATAAAGGTAAAAGAAAGATGGTTACGGTCGCTGTCGGCCCTAAAACACCATACTAAATAACACACGAGCCCGAGTTATCAATCTATAGATCACAGGCTTTGTCGGGCCCGGCCAATTGGCCATCGAGGCCAAGTCGCGATCATCATGTCGATCAAATCTTAAGACCCCGAAGCTGGAGGCCGCCTTCAACGGTAGCCTCCAACAGCTAGCAGCAACAGCAACTATAAGACGCCTAGATAGTTCCCTTGCATGGCTACAGAAATCAAGAGCATCCAATTCAATGCATCAGGAGCCGTAGCTATCTATTGATAGACGATATCCCAAATTGAAAAAGTAAGTTAAATTTACGTGGTCTTGAACGAGCCCCTAGGTGAATCAGTTTAAGTTATAATAAGAACAAATAAACTCCTCCACAATTATTTTTAAAAGAAGCAATCATTCTACTTTAAAAGAGCAATAAGATGACATGGATTGATAATTCTATTTGAATAATTAGGCCCAGATGTGTAATTAGCCGGGGGAGGCACAAGAGTCATTTAGCAATTTAAAGTTAGCCGGCACTTAGTATAAAAGCTCAGGTACTGATGAGAGTATGGGTCTGAGGACAAATATTCCTCCAAGCCCAACGTAACATTTTGAAATTCACAAAATTCAATTACAAACAACAACAGCTATTTTTAAACTGGATTAATCGTATCCATGGCTATTATTCTCATCTTATCTATTGAACCATTGTTTTAGTCACCTTGTCGCAATGAGTTGGGGAGAGCAATTAGATACTTTATCCTACAACAAAACAATTGTAATGAAAACGCGCGTGAACATGGATCAACCAGGAGAAGAATAAAGTCCAAGAATTCTAGACAAAGTCTTCATTTCGTATAATTTAATTTACAAATATGTTTTTTCTTTTCTTTCATTATGGATGTGCTCAGTGGAGACAAATGCGGCCTCGCCTTCAACTTCACACCTGGGAACTCTTAGGAACCGAATGGTTGAAGCTGAGATTTTTGACCCGGGACATGAAGAGTGTAACGGATGTGCTGTTGACCGCTGTACCATGGGGCAAAAGATTGGTCAATAACTGCTACTGCGGTATTTACTGTAGCACGTAACAGTGTCTAAGAGCCCCTGTACGAGTGATCAGCTCGGACAGAGCCGGATACGGTGGATCAGGTCGTAACAAAGAGACTAGCCATCTCATTTTCAATTTACTCTACTTACATTTCCTACTCAGAATTTAGGTCTTGTTATGTACTCCGCCTCAAGAATCTCTAACCCTGTTAGGTTGAGGGGTTTTTGCCTGCAGCATTTCCAGTATTTAGATTAACAGAGCTAACTCAATAATTTGAATTATACTTTGTGTCTAGCTTTGCTTTTGAAAATTGTATCTATCTTCTCTTTTGGTCTCTCTATATCCCTTAATCTTGTTTGTTTAATTTCGCAATAGTAATAAATCAAGAACTTATGGTTCAAGTAGTGCGAGGCTCAACTTTTGAACGGGCCCAAGGTGGTGGCGTGTGCAACAGCGTTACCCTAAACAAATCGCGGCGTTGGCCATTCCAACATTCACATATAGGCTGGTTATAATATGCGCCTCGGGAGTTGTATGGCAAAAGTCTCACTGGTGGTATTTTATTTCTTTATTTTTATTCATTTGTTTCTCACATGGAAGCCTCAAGCCCATGTTATTGCCAATCTTCTAAATATCCTATTCAGTCGCATCTAGCAGGCCTAGGAGAGCTACCCTAAGTCGCAGGTCGTGTTGGTCAAGGCTTTTGGGATCCCAGAGTTATCCGCTTGCTCAGTCTGCAAAATGGCAAAGCTTTACATTCACTTTCTGTTCAGATCTGGGAAGGCTCCTCCGACCCTACTACACTCGAAGCAAAATGGGGTTTCGCAAGTTCCACTGTAACTTTTTGTCGACGATGAACAAGTTTCCGGCGCGCACCCGTAGCGTCTGAACTGCGTCTAGTTAGGTGAGGCCAACGATGGGATTGAGGTGATCTAACACATGACTGCCATAGTCGAGATCAAGATGGAGTCAGCAGTGGCCCGTACAATGAGCACCTTTTAGAGAGTTGAGCCCAATAATACCACCGTTCGGACGTCTTTTTGTTGAAGAAAATCTATTAAATCCTATACCACGGGCTTTGATAGTTGAAGGGCAGTTGGTTGTGCAGGATCCAAATACTTTGACTATTTTTCGCAGTCAGTTCGAGTGTGACAACAATTGGTAAACAGATGAGGGGAATGACGTCACCTGGGAGATCACGGTGATGGGTGGGTTGAAAATTATGAAAGGCTAAGTGGTATATTCTGCTTGATTCACTTCAAAGTAGTATAGAAGTGTTGCCTGCACGTCACTACAGGGGGGGTTGTCGGTTGCAAATCTCGGCCGACGCTTGAGATACCACCACTTTGTTGACAGCGACATGCTCATTCTGAAAGGATACGATACTTTTCCGAATTGGCTGGGTGATTTATTCCTTGTTTAGTTTCGAATTAGAATAATTGCATCAATCTCAACATTCAGCTTCACTATTGCATCGAGTAGGAAGCAGTGCATGTTTCCCATACATTAAGGCGTTTGGTAAATCGTGGGCTCACTAAGAGGGAGCTTTAAAGTTATAATAGTGGTAGGTATAATTAAGTTTAGTTATAATTTGTGTAATTAAGAAATAATTAATTTAATTTTATTCATATAATATGAAAGATGGCTTAGTTCAGACCGCCGCCAGGAATAGTGAAGGGAGAGAATCAGAGACGAGTTTGGGATTCGCGTCGTCGAGTTTGGAGCGTCAGCTGGGCGTGGTGCGAAAATACCCGCCATCTCACCGGCCCTGACGCCCTGGGCCATTTCCAGCCTCTTTCTTGCGTCTCCTTGTTTCACTAACACTGACATGATCGACCGGCATGTTTCCCCTTGTACTTTAAGCTTTCTTGTGTCTCAGACACGCCCGTCACAAGATGCATTTTGTGTCAACTTCTTGACAGAAGCCAATGATGTTTTGACATGAATCCCAGCTTGCTCTAGCGTCTCACTTGCGTCATGCTAATCTGCGCTTTTCCTCGACCCTGATTGGTCCATTGGCGTTCACGTCGCGTCTGGGTGGGCACGTGTGCAGTTCAGTCTGTGCCCGTCTTGGCGGAGCTTTATTTTAATTTCTCATGTCACTCCTTAGGTGGGGAGCCGGTATCCACAGGTTCCAAACCATCACAAACCGAGTATCAAGGTACTTTGTAGGTGTTAGTGAGAGGTGTTTTTTCCTCGATGGGGGGATCCATCAGCACAATTAAACTATGGCTACTGTAGTGCACGCGTGCATTTTTGTTTCCCTTGTTTCCCAAACGTATTTAATGCCATGCCACGACAGATTAGGCTCTGAGTTGATGGCTTTCGTTCTTGTTACATTCCGCACTCACCATCTCATCACGCCCGTTTTTTTTCTCACCGTCCTCGATTCACACTAGCACTAACCTTCATCATGTGGAGGCCTCCCATAAACTTCATTACCTTGCATTGTATGTTTGTCGCCTCCGCGGAACCACGAACGGCGTGGCGCTGTGCTGACACTAAAATGTCTAGATGCATGGATCTTATTCATGGGCATTTTGGCCATCCCCATCCTCTACCCTCAGGGGAATATGAGGGCTGTAGATGCGTACTTCTTCGGGGCCAGCGCCTCCACTGAATCTGGTCTAAACACGTCGGTGCTTTCCCAGTACACACTGCGCGCGTGGTCCCTGCTAACTGCAAGCAATGTGTACGACAGTATTGACGTGAACAAGCTCAAAACCTATCAGCAGCTGTACATCTACTTTATTCCCATCTTCACTAACATGGGATTCATCAATGCTTTTGTTGTCCTTGTCCGGCTCATTTGGTTCAAGAAGCACTTGCAGAAAAAAGGTCAGCGTGTCCAATTACCATTGCTCAAATGTTTCGGCTAGCTGATGATGAAATGGGACGCAGGACCCGAACTGCTTGGCCGTCGGGAGGCGCAAGACATAAACCCAAATAACCCGCCTGATGTTGAAGCCACTCAGCGCAGGATCTCAACTGACGATATGGATGCCACTTCTGAGGCTCATACCACAGGACATGACGCCGGCCAAAGCAGTGACACCAAGGAGGCACCAAAGAAGTTGGGCCCTCACATCGCCTTCGACCCGTCCGCCGACCACCACCCACGAAAAGATGCCACACTCTACATTCCAGGACCACGCGATCGCGACGGAGGTATTATTGCACTATTTTCTTTTTTTTCTTTTTTTTTTTTTTCAATCTGGACATTTAAGCTAAGTTCCAATAGGCGCTCCTCTCTTTGAAGTTGACCAAAATGATTTGAAAAAAAAACCAGTCGGTGAGTGTCCCTTAGCCCGCTGGGTCTGGGTTGGACTTGGACTGAACAATCTAGATGCGGATATTGAGGACGTCCAAGGTCCTGGCTCCTCTTCAAACACTTTCCGACGCCGTCGCATTGATGGATCTGCGGTGCTGGCCGAATCCCTCTCTATGGACCGCATTGCCACTGCTGCCTCATCCGTCTTCGTTCTTGGTTCAAGCGTGGAGCGACAGCGCTCTGCATCTGTCATGTCGCGTCATTCACTGTCTCGGTCAACAAATGAGGAACCGTTTTCTATCCCCCTCTCCCGGAGCGCAACTGTCGGTCGCAATTCGCAATTTTACGGTCTTACTGAACTTGATCGCGAGAGGCTGGGCGGGATTGAGTATCGCAGCTTGAAGCTCCTTCTCAAAATTGTATTTGGTCCGTCGCATTGGCTTGTCACTGTCTACATACGAAGGCTAATCATGAAATGAAGGCTACTTCTTTGGTATTCATCTTTTTGGGGCCATTGGGTTAGTGGGCTGGATACAATACGCCAACCCCAAGTACAAAATATACCTTCAAGAAATGGGTCAGGATATGAACTGGTGGTAAGTGGTTTCCTATAGCTTGTTCAGCCAAGTATCTCATTCTTGCATATCCAGGGCCTTTTACTCTGCTCAAACCATGGTAGACAACCTAGGTTTCACTCTTACACCAGACTCCATGATCTCTTTCCGCGATGCTGCCTGGCCCATGATACTTCTCAGCTTCCTTGCCTTTGCTGGCAACACATTATATCCCGTCTTACTTCGCCTGGTTATTTGGACCATGTCCAAATTATTTCCCAGGAACGCCTCGATCCAAGAACCGCTTTCATTTCTTCTGAATCATCCACGCCGATGCTATACTCTCCTTTTCCCCAGTGGGCCGACTTGGATCCTTTTCGGAATCATCTTCACACTAAACTTCATTGATGTCCTCCTCATTCTCATCTTGGACTTGCACAACACCGAGGTCTCCTCATTGCCAGTGGGGCATCGGATATTGGCATCCATCTTCCAAGCTGCCTCCGCCCGCCATACCGGAACCGCAACTTTTAATTTGGCCAATGTCAACCCCGCCGTTCAATTCAGCTTGCTCATCATGATGTACATTTCCATTTTTCCCATTGCGGTCAGTATCCGCGCATCAAACACCTACGAGGAGAAATCATTGGGAATCTACCAGAGCGAAACATCGCTTAATGAAGAAAAAGGGTCATCATACATCTTGACTCATGCGCGAAATCAACTGAGCTTCGACTTGTGGTACATCTTTCTTGGCACTTTTCTCATTTGCATTGCAGAGGCGAACAGAATCGAAGATACATCTGACCCAGTCAGTTTAGCCTGGTTTCGAAATCCTCCTTGTCCATTATTTGCTGACTATTTACAGGCCATTGCTGTTTTCCCGATTCTCTTTGAAGTTGCATCAGCATAGTAAGGCTTCAACAACCGTCACACCAGCATTCACTAATTATAAGCCTTCCTTCAGTGCCAACGTCGGGCTTAGTCTTGGCTACCCAACTGTGATGACTTCGCTGGCTGGCGTGTTGACCACGTTCAGTAAGCTTGTTTTATGCGCTGTTATGATCCGGGGTCGCCACCGAGGTTTACCGTATGAATTGGATCGAGCAATCATGTTGCCAGATGAGCAGCTCGTTGAACAATATGATAGGAACAACAACTAACCGTCTGCGACACTGACCGATATGTTCCGTGGATGGCCTTAAGGGATATATTGTCATGATAGGTATTGCCGTTTAACGTCCCCATGTTATTGAACATTTTGGATTAGTCTAACTGAACAAAATGTGTACTCCTGTGAATTCCAATCTTCTCCATCTACAATATTCACAAAGGCTCGAGAAGATCTGGGCTTTTCCGATTGCTTTACTTCTTCCCTTTTGTTTAGAATTTTGTTATTTCTTTTGGTTTGAAGCAGATGAAGTGAGACATAGGTTCATTGGATATGATGATCAGATAGCGAGGTATCACGAAGGTTGATTGCTGAAATATAATGTAATAAAACAATTACAGTTTCTTTGTCTTCTAGTTTAAACAAAAGAAGGATGGGGATAAAGAATTTGGGACAATTAGTCAATGTGTCAAATTCATTCCTGTCCGTACATCACAGCAACGCTTTACACCCAAATCCTGCGCATCACCACCATTTTCGACCAGTTGTCACCTTCAAAGAATCCTCTCAATTGCTTACACGGCCACCGATAGAGGCCTCTTCGTCAAAGATCTCTGGAACCGATCGCAAGATTGCTGATCGAGGACGGGTCGGATGCGAATCAGAAACCGGGCCCTGAATCGACGATGGATTAGTCGCTCTATTTTCAAGAGCGTCTCGAGTATTCTATCGCTTGCATTAGGCTCTTGGATAGATTTATTCAGGTATGCTCACTTAACTAGAAACATTGGGATCCGGAAAATGCGATCAAGAATGCATTTTACCCGCTCTGGAAAGCGGAGGCAGAAGCTGTGTGATGATTCTTGTGGGGAAACATCAGAACGACTACAGAGAGCTCAAGTTTAGCAACAAAAACCGCAAAATTTTTAATTTGATGAGCACTCACCATAAAGGACAAGTGGTTGATCGTTTTAGCAGCCATGGATCAATGCATCGTGAGTGAAATCTGTGGCCGCAAGGTAGCTGCCGTAGGATGACGCCGTGTTTGAAGCTGTCTGTACATATGCTACAAAATTGATCATTTTCGCCTTCGGTATCATGAGACAATGTGGGCGAAAGTCCTTGTCGAGGTAAAGAAGGGGTGCAATATATGAGTGTGGGTATGCTTTGCAAGTCCTCAATAGTTAAACCTCCGAAAGACCTTCTCACAGGTCGTGATGCGGGAGCGACGAAACAGCGGAGCAGCCGATGCTTGGTCATGTAAAAGGTTAAGGAAAGCACGAAAACTAGCCCAACCACCAACCCAATTGAGAGTGCATTGGTATTGAAGCCAGTTGAAGAAGATACTGGGGTTGGTTCGGCACGGATGAGCTGGACAGATTTCAAGCTGTTCATTTTTGGGTTTCTGATTCGGATAGTAGTGAGTCTGTAGATAGTGAAGCCAATATGCTGAAAATGAAATGAAAAAAGATGTTGGGAAGATCCACCTTTAATAACTTGGCGACACAGCCCACCATGTATATGCCCTGTGTGTTATTTTGCACAGAGTCACCGCCAATTCTATAAGGGTTGAGGGATTTTTCTCTTTGGCTAGTTTAGTTTGCGTAAGCGACCACCTTTAGCACCTAGGCTACAATTAGGGAGAAATTAACTTTCCAGCGCTTCGGCAATTTTTTGTAAGGGTTATTCGAGTAGAAGTACTTGATTTATCTAGTACCTATAAAGCGATTGCAATGTACCATTCACCCTTCTGCCCTTGCAACAGGGATCTAGGAATCAAGTGTCCTATTTGGGGATGTAGTAAACCTTGCACACGATCAGCAGTTTGAACAATCACATCAAAACACAGTGGAAACTACTGACACTGGGGTGCAGAATCTTCCCGGCTGCTTTTTTTAGTGAACTTTTTTTTTTCGTGAACAACTAACTTGTTTTCTCGCACCAAAATCGCTAAAATAAAAAAAAGTTCATTCATTTCTGCATAATATGGCTCTTTAAATCTCCTTAATAAAGCCTACTTCAACCACCTTGTCCGCATCAATATCAAGATCAGCCAGTTTTGTGCGGGAATTTTCTCGGATCCATAGGAAAGCCCACAAAAGAAACCCTCTTGTGTAGCCCCAGGGAGATCGGGAGCCAGGAATTGGTTTGCGAATTTTCATTGTTTCCTTTCCAAAGATGTACACCATGCTGGAGTTGTACGCAGAACGCAGGTTCTCCAACTCAGCATCAAGCGCGCCAGCCTGACGTCCACTTGCAATTGCTAACTCGATTTGGCCTAGAATATCCCTGGCAAGGCCAGGATAAAGAACATTATCCATATAACCATGTCGGAGTGTGACGCTGTAACACGCATTTATCCCACCAACACGGGTGACGATATATCGTTCAGAGAGGGTGGTTGACGGCACCGGAAGAGGCCGCATATTGAATAGTACAATGATTCCCGGCCTTGCAGCAAATTTAATCACAAATTCTGCAAAAGAGGGCGGCAGAGTCGTGGGGTCGCCAGACTTGTCGAAAAAGATACCAATGCCGGGCACGGTAGAAACTGGTAAGCCGCCAAATGCCGAGCTCAGGGAGATGGTCGAATGGGTCGTGACAGAGGTAGCTATGTGAGTGTCGAACAGTGATCCAACTGAAAGCTGATCTTCAGACTCGGATTTCCACTGGCATTCTTTTCCAAAACGCCAAAGAGTAAAAATAGACGAGAGAATGAATGCGAGCAGAAGTGTGAACCAGGCGCCATCTGGCACCTTTTCATAAACAGAGGATAGGAACGCTGCATCAAGACTTGCAAAAATAATCCAGATGGGAAACACAATGTAGGCTGGCAATCGCCAGACGAGAATGGCCACCAGTGCCGCCATGCAAGTAGTAACTGTAGGAAACGAAAAGTAAGTACCAATTTAAAACCGGGACGCCAAATAAAAACATACTAAATGTAACAGTGATTACACAAACACCATAGGCATTTCCTAAAGAGGTGGTCTATTGGGTTATTAGTTGAGGTTGCTTTGGTATGTGCAGGGGAAATTTGATAGGGGACTTGCGTTGTTGTACACTGCGGTGACAATTATAGTGCCAATCATCAAGAGCCAATTCGCCATTGGCATGTACACTTGCTCATGGAATGATTTGCTGGTATGGACAACTTTTATATGAGGAAAGTAAGAGAGTCTCATAATTTGGATCAAGAGCTGGAAGGTTGATGTGATCATCGCCTGAGATGCAACAATTGCTGCCATAACGGCAATCACCATGCCAAAGTAAAAGCTTCCGGGTGGCACTGTTTTAAAGAATGGATTAGTGAAGGCTGACCCAGTCTCATCGCGCGATATATATGATGCTTGCCCGATGTATGCCATCAACAAGCACGGATATGCCATACATAGCCAGGATATCTGGACTGCGCGTTTGCTGATTGCACCAAGGTCTGCAAAAAGCGCTTCGACACCAGTAAAAGCCAAGAGCAGCCCGCCCAGTGATTTCCATCCCTCGTGTCCGTTACGCACAAGATATGTAAAAGCATAATGAGGACTGAAAGCTTTGAGGACCGTATAGTCGTGAACGGCAAGATTATAGATCCCGGAACAAAAGTTGAAAAGAAACCAAACTGTGACAACAGGGGCAAAACAAGTTCCGATCTTTGACGTTCCAAATGGTTGGATAAGAAACAGGACCACCAAAATTGCGCACGAAATGCCAACAATGGCAGATGTTCCCAAGTCGGGATTAGCAACCTTGATGCCTTGGATCGCTCCCAGGACAGACTGAGCCGGTGTCAAAACACCATCAGCCATGACCATGGAGACACCCAGCACGCCAATGAACTGGAGCAGAAACTGGGAGATCTTGGAGCGCTCAATAAATTCTCGAAGACTCTTGCCACCTGTTTTCAGATCATTCGTTTTGTATCTCTGAATCGGAACTCCAGTGCTCTCCCTAGGATCGCGGCGAGTAATGTTGGTGTATCGAGAGAGAAGGCTATACAAAGCAAATGTGCCTCCTTGCCCATCATCATCAGCTTGCAGTACGATGAAGCAATACTTGACGGTGACAATCATGGTAAGTGACCAAATTATAATTGAGAGAGCGCCGACCAAATCTTCCCAGGACGGCTGAGACGAGAAGGTGGACGAGTAGACATAAAGTGGCGAGGTGCCAATGTCGCCATAGATGACACCAGTCGCCTGGAAACTGAGCCACAGGAGCACGAATCCGCTGTAGGTCTGTTCGAGAGTTAACATCAATAGCGTTTCTTGTTACTGCGAGAAATCTTACCTGCTTGCGGGAACCCTGCAGATCTTGCTGTGCGATGACCCGGACTTTTTCTTCATCATCAATAGCCGCAAACCTCTCAGAAGAAGCAACTACAGTGCCGTTGAAGCCATCCTGGGTAAAGGCGACATGCCGTGCCCCTGTTCCTAGGTCTGGCTCGTCGGATTCCTGTTGAGACATAGATACGGGAGGTAGAACGAACTGAGTGGAATACTCTGGGTGGTGATAGAGAAATGGTTCAAAAATCGTGCGGACAGAAGATGGGTACCTATAGATTAAATAGAGAGGAGAATGAGATGGGGAGACGAACTGGGGGTTCTGTGATGGTGCGTACAGTGCTGACGTTCTAACCCGTTGGAGTGCCTGTTCATGAATCTTCACACAGTGACCCACGAACTACGCTAAGAAGCATGCACGATGATAATTACCTACCGATGACGAGGTCCAAGCCCAATTCAGAAGAATCATTGTCCAAAGCATGCGTGTATCTCCCTATAGCAATTAGTCAAAGAAATGATCATCTGGACCTGCTCCGATTGGGCATTACTCCAAACTAATTGCAATGACGCTGAGACTTGCTGTCGCACATGTTAGGCCTAGAGCACGGGTAGTTATCCTATGGACGGCGAAAATCCCTCATAGATTTTGGGCTAAACATCATTTCCAAGCGTTCAATTTCAAGCAAGTAGCAAACACTGTCGATACAATTTTGTATACACAAAATGCAAGAGAGCTGACGTACCCGGAAAAGTCAAAAACCGCGAATATACATAGGCAGACTAGTGCGCCCGCAAGTGTGGGGAAGTCAGCTGTCAACTCAATCCAGATTCGAGGAGAGCAACCGGACAGCCACGGACCAGCAAGGATTAAACGGATGACAGGCCCCTTTTCATCTTGGGATTGCACTACTGCTGGATGAACAAGAAAAATGCCTCAAGAAAGAGAAATGCAGTTGGGTTAATGGGAATAATTAGCGAGGGCCGTGGAACTAAATGAACTAGATCAACATGGACTGGTCCTTATGTCGTAACTATATCGAGTGCTACATCTTGGCACCAATGCTTAATTGTCATCAGCCACTCACAAGCGGTAGATTGAGTCGGGAAATTTGTACGCCAGTCTTGGCACCAGCCCACCATAGCTTGGCTATTTATTGAACAATCCGACCCCAGGTGCGAAGCGGTCCAGCTCAGCCTCCACGAACACGTTGTTTTTTTTTTTTTTTCAAGGAGAAGTACCCACCCACATATTCGGTAGTCTGTCTACCTTGAGCACGCAAAAAGAGTGGTTGAGTTGGGATGCGGGTAGCGTTAAGGTTCAGGACAAATCATTTTTAGCTTTCCCCCTCGCGTTTCCAATACAGCGCTATTGATATCAGTGAATTATTTCCTGTGTTTCTGATTGACAATAAAGATGTCACTATCCGCCATTTTGGTGGGATTTTTAGAAGGTCTCTAAGGCCTATGCCTGTTGATAGTTAGATTGTTAATTGAGACGGATACTTCAGCTAGCCCACCTCCCAAGAATTAGAAAAACAAATCGCCTTTTTCTTCCAACACTCTCTTTTGGGATCAGTGAATTTAATAGACTGGTGCCTTCAAAACACCCCTTCATTCATTTAAAATATTACCTGTAATTATAGTCTTATTTGAACAATTGAGGCTTTACGATTAAATCATCTCTCTCCTCCTACTTCCTGGGAAAAGTTGTGCTAGAGATAACCTATTTACCCTATAAGGGGCCAAATAGTGCAGGTGCCCGCCCATTCTTCCCACCAAACCATGCATCCATTTTTATCCATAAAAGGAGACCCTAGTCAACGGACCCCCACGTGACTTTTAATACCAAAAGACATCTTGATGCTTAGATAACCAATGATTTTTTGGTGGAAAAAGTCACCGCGTTGACTAAGGATGAATCCTCTTAGTAAACCGTTTCTCTTGGTAATGCGAGCACCTCGGATGTACTCATCATGAAGAAATTATCATCATACAGAACATCTTGCGTCTGAATCTCTTACGTCGTCCAGTGCCATTGTTCTTATCACCGCGGTCTCAAGAATTCTCTGTCATTCCAAAATACGTCCTGAGTCGGGGCTGGACCTAGCTGGCCGCGGCTCGGTTGACTGCTCTATAAGTCAGCTGACTAGCTGACCTAGATAAAAGGGATCAATTTGATCCAGCTAGCTAAAAAAAAAAAAAAAAAATCAAATATCCTTATCCTCTCTTTTTCCTGCTCATGCTTTTTTCTTCTAGCAACCCGAACAGTCAGTCAGTCAGATAGCTAGGCTTTTGGGGCGTAGTGGTGTTTTTCTTCTTCCCCATTCCAGTCCCAACACGAGTACTAGAAAATTCTTTTTGAGATGTCATCTTCAACTAGCCTAAGGTCATGGCCAGGGAAGGATTCGCCCCGAAATTCAGCCTACCCTATATTTTCGATCTTGTAAAACTCGAACAAGTCTATGAATTTCAGGTTTTGGTAAAGAGGCTCGCTATATTCCGCGCATGGTTATATGCATCTCTGATATACCTTATCCTGATCATTGCTACAGGAAGTTTTATCTTAGATGCTACCATTTGAAAAAAAGTACCGTTGCTAGATGACTTCGCATCATCACTTCAATTACAGAGATCGCGCACGTTTTGGACACAAAAATTTCATTCGCTATAAATTTAGCATCATGCTGAAACTAACCAAAAATTTCCGTCTTATGTCGAAATCTTAGTACTAAAAGAGATGCGTTGACTCTGGGACTCTTAATAAGCGTGTCCTATTGGGAATCTACCCTGTGATAAATCTTTAGACCCGAGCGCAATGCTTGGTGGTATTATGGTCAATTTCAATCATAAATACTCCAGGAATTTGGACTGAAACGTGAAACAGTTCATACGTGGCGATGGGATCGGAATTCAGAAGCATAAAACATGGATCAACAAAATCGAAATAGTAGATTATCTCGCGATATTCACTTTGATCATTGAGATTCGTCTAATCGAATACCGAAAGGGAAATTCCATCTCACGTTTAGGGACATGAATTGCTTATGGGTGGCTTGCTAAATAAATATGTGTGCTCTTCGCAACGTTTACTGTTGAATTTAAAGAATAGTCGCTCGACTAGTCGGACGAAATAGAGACCTTAAAACCTAAATCGTAAATGCATGAAGCAAAGAAGGAAATTGACAGGCCCTTCATGAGCAGTGAGCAGGGATAATTGTGCGATTTTGTGGGCCAGTTCGTATCGCCCGCCACTAATTTAAAGCAACCCATTTAATACGAGACAGTAGTCGGTCGCTTCGAGCTGTTGACTAATGCGAAGTTAGTCAAAAGACCCTGGAAACCAAAATTGCTGAATGTATTAAAGGGCGAAGATGGAAGCTTAGATTTAGGCTCACGCAGATCGCATCAAGTCATCGTCCATCATGTTGATCACAGCAGCTCTATTATTATCTTTGTGGCCCACGGCATCCCTTGGTTGCATCCTTGCTCCACGGGCCGACAATGATACCCTGTCGACCAACAGCACGGGCAACGGCACTGCGCCAATCGACGACACCGACAATACGCCGTGGGTTCCGAGCTGCAAGCTCCCGGCAGTCCGAAGTGCGAGCTTGAGCGAGGGATTCATCCAATCCACCGAATGCGTTGCGGGCAATGGCACGCTCCGGGGCTACATGATTTTTGTGGACTTTTCAGACGCTGAAAAGCCCGAGTATGATAATCCTCAATTGCTGTATGATCTCTTGGTACCCGATGCCGCCGAGTGGTACAAGAGCGCAAGTTACGGCACTCTCAACCTCAGCATAACAGCCGACTTTTCTGGATTTTATCGCATGCCCAACCCCGCCACTTCGTATGAATGGGATACAAACTTTGACTGGAACACGCAGCGCCTTTATATCTCGGACGCCATCGCAGCGTACACGAACAATGGCGCAAGGCCTCCTCCACCAGAGTCGGACGTTCTCTACATTGTGCCCACGCGCAATGCAAGCACGTACATGAGCCGCTCGCAGGCTTTTGGCAACGCATGGGTTACCAATGAGGGTGATTTTGTTGCAAAGAAGATCATCACATTCGGAACCGATCCCTTTACGTACTGGGGCTTCAAGGCACTGAACCACGAGACTGGACATGCCATGTGCCTGCCGGATTATTACCCACTGACCGGTGGCCTTTCTACCGGCTATTATGTTGGCGGTTGGAGCGCCATGGGCAACATTGGAGGCGTGGCTCCAGATTTCTTTGCCTGGGACAAGTGGCGTCTGGGCTGGATCTCTGATGATGCCGTTGACTGTATTCTAGAGCATGGAACCACTGAACACACACTCACTCCCCTTGAGATCACAGGTGGCACTAAGGCTGTTGTTATTGCAGCAAACAAGACCTCAGCGGTGGTCGCCGAGGTTCGCACCGCCAGTGGCCTGGACCAATATGTTTGCGCGCCGGGCGTTTTGCTGTACTCGATCGATACCACAGTGAGCACCGGCTCTGGTCCAATTCACGTTCTGGATGCCAACCCCAACTCTGGTGGATGCGGCGGCGATATTGCAAATAATGAGGAGCTGAACGATGCGACATTGTCTCTTACTGGTGGCGCGAGCTCAATCAAGCTTGAAGAATGGGGCCTTAATGTTACATTGATCGAGCACGAGGGCAACAACTATAAGATTCGAGTGACTTATGCCTAGGGTGATTGCATTAATTGTTTATTGAAGCATGCACATGAAGCGATGGTGTTAAAATGGTCATGAAAGAAAAGAGTTTTAGATAAATACATTTTGTTGCACATAAATTTTGAAAAAATCATGATCATTCTGACCTTGGCGCCTTTTATTCTATTATCATAGGTTCAATTCGACATTTGCGTGGCTTGGTGGTGGTTGGTGTCAGCAGCGGAGATCTTCACCGCAAGCCTGAATGCAGTCCCACCAGCACTTGCAGCGGCGACTCCATCAATAAATCAGCAGCCGCGGCACAGAGGATCAGCGACGGCAAAGGGCCGCCGTATCCACAATGGTCTAGATTAAAATTAAGGTGCTGCCATTGAGCCGAGGCGGAGCGACAAGGGTGTCTGTCCATGTCATCGGGGATTATTTCAGTCGGGGTCTCTCGTAAAGACGGCGTTCTAGCAGCCAATCAGAGTCTTTCTTTTCATGCAACAACGCTGAGACACTGCATACATTGGTGCCACAAGGCATATTTGGAGCGGTTGATTAGGGTACTGGTCATGATTGATTGCTTCCGGGTTTCTCTTCATTTCCTGAACAGCTTTAAAACTCGTGGGCAAGAAAAAGAACGAAAAGATAGAATCATCTCAAATGAATACCCATTACTGACCCATGAATGGAAAGCTGAAAAGTGCCCAACGACGCTGAACCATCAAATACTCAAAGATGAACCCTGCGATAAATACCCTTGACGCATGCGGCTAGACCTATCTAGCCGAACTAGCGACTTATACAGTAATTCATCCGCACGCTCCAATCACCTTGACTTTCGCTTGAACCCGGGAGGCCCAGGTCCCCGATGATACCGCCCCGATGCTGTCATGCCGAGCCGTCTTATCTTGACAGGGCTGAAAATCGGCCCTCGACTATTGAATCACAGAGCCAATCGGCGAGCGTAATAAGCACCAACGTTTTGGGCCTCGGAGCATTAACCAGAATCGATGCATCCGTTTCAACATGCTTAAAACTGCGATCCTGCCCGATTTCCCAGGGAGATTTTCGCTTCTTTCGACCCATACAAAGAATCACCGGGCCTTTTGGCCAAATAACCATCATGAGGTCACCAATTTTACTCACTCTAGCTATCAAAAGCTTGCTTCTGTTCACTGCAGAGGCTGTCGACTGTGCTGTAAAACCCCTCGTGGTGCCGATCAGAGTACATGATTTCAACCAGCGTGACTTAGTGCTATTCTAACCTATGCAACAGAATGTTACTTTCCCCAACGGAATCGGGGCCAATCGAGGCGTCAGACTTCTCTTGGGCGACCAGATAGAAGGCTTAAGAATCTCTACAATACTTAATAACACGCGAGTGAGAAACATGCTGGATTGCCCATCGGGAAACACGACAGAATTCATTGCTTGTGCGGGCGCGTCTGGAAGCATCTACTCTACCACCGACAAGTCTTTTCAGTCCGTCCAGAGCGACACCGATTGGGATGTTGAGTGAGAAGATTATTGAGCCAGCTTTCGTCTTCTCATAGCTGACATGCATCAGGACCATCGACGCCCAGCCCAACGATGGCAGCACTACAGTGGCTCGTGGGTACGATGTTGCAAACTTCACCGATGCCGGAGCCGTGGTTGAAGATTATCCTATTGAAGTCTGGTCAAATCAGGATTCCGTTAACCTTAGCGCTTTGGCTCTTGGGCCTGCGTCCTCCACCTTGGAAAGATTGGTGACTCATGAGCTCGCACCCAGCACATCTTGGAGTCTTGATTTTGGTTCAACTTCCGAGTCTCACCCTCGTGATGGCCAACTCATCATCGGGGGTATAAACGAGGCCCGTTTCAGCGCCTCAAAAAAGACTGAATTCAAAATGTGGGGGGCCGGCACGTCGGTCAACTGCCCACTACAGGTTCTCGTCTCCGACATTATCCTCACAAACAAGAATGGCGATCACTCTCTGTTCCCTGACGCTGATTCCAAAATCTCAGCATGCATCGACACAATACAAAACTCCTTTACTCTAACTCAAACTATGTTTGAGAAATTCCAAAATCTCGGACAACACATTGACTCTGACGGTCGCGACTTTGCGCCTTCGGCGTTCCCCTTGAACTCTGAGCCGCTCCTAGGTTCCTTGACAATCAAGCTTTCCAACGGGTACACCACTGTCATTCCTCATTATGAGCTCATCAATCACCAGAGGGGCACTGATGACCAAGGGAAATACGCTGTTCTAAACAGTAGCTGCATCGCTGCTGCCGTTTCATCCGGCGCGAGTGATTTGGGGGCTGACGTGCCTATATTTGGTGGCGTCTTCCTGTCGCAGAACTATTTGCATGTCGACTACGATGAGCAAAAGTTTTGGCTCAGCCCTCAAGTCGCAAATGGTACCAAATCTGACAAGATTACGACTACATGCTCAGAAGAAAAGTCATCTTCAACCGATTCTTCATCAACTTCAAATAGCGACACTAGCTCCAATATGGGAATCAAAATTGGCATCCCCGTTGCCACAACAGCATTGCTCGCCTTTGGAATTATTGGCTTCGTTCTCTGGCGTAAAAATAAAAAATCGCAACACATCAACATTTCCAAGTCTAGCATGTCGACAATGCGTCCCGGTACGTCTGCGACCGAGAGCGCCGTCACACATCATCACTTCTCCAAGTCACCAATGTCTGCCTTCACCCAGCTTTCGGATCCTGTTTCGGAGCTTGACACTTATCCTTTTTCTCCTTCATCACCAATGCCTGCACACGTGGTAAGTCCAATTCAAGAACCCAGTGAGCTTCCCGCAGTGCAACAGCACATTTTTGAGCTGGATGGCCGAAGGATTTAACCAAGCGAGCCTTTCATTTCATTTGTTTGAAGATATAGAAATTATGTTTTTATGAATACTACTCCCGCTCTGGAAGCTGGGGTTAACGGGAAGATTTACTATTCGGTAATTGATATGAACTGGGATTAATGTAAATAAAAAGAACCATATTCCAATACACGTTTTTAGGGGTTCATTTTTGTCTCTGAGTGAGCAGTCTGACTGGATATCCTTGTTGACCAAAATCCCACCTGACCCGCCCAGCGTTGAAAAAAAAAACCCAAGTGCAGACTAGCACCATAATTATTTCCACGAGAGCACCTAACACTAAACTCTGCCACGTTTTTGCGTTCCCTTGCATTCCTCCAGCCACTCGCTCAGGGGTATGAGCCCAACCAACGCCGGCTTGCACCTCAACAAAACATCTGGTGAGATGGCCGAGTTGGTTATGGCGTCAGGTTAAGGTAACCTTAACAACCACTTCCTGATGGAGCAATCCTCCTGGGTTCGAGTCCCAGTCTCATCATTTTCTTTTTTTTTGCATTAGAATTGGATTTAATTGGTTGTGGTGGGCTTATTTTAGGGTTGGGGTTGGTTGGGGTGGGTATCGTGCAGGGTTTTCACTTTGGCAGCGAGGGCCACAGATGGAGTAATTGCGGGCTTTGGCGGTGTGAACTCCATGGATGGTCAATATTGGGGTTATTCAATCTATTATTTTTGTAATGGGATATTTTCAGGGTGTCGGGGCATGTGTTGAGGGGACGAGGGGAGTCAAGCAGAATGAGTGATATCCCGGATCAATTTGGAATTCCATTTACAGCAAGTCAGCATACCAGCCCGCTTCAAAGCATTATTGGTTAGAAAAGGACATGGTTGTTTCAACACTCAAGGTAAAATTAAAATCTTGTATGTACATTGGAGATCATCTGTATGATCTTCAGGTGAATGTTCTCAACCGCCGTGATTAAGCCTTTAAGGGTTCCGGCCAACTGCGTTACGCCCCATGAATAGCATACATTTCCTTCACTATTCAATCCCAAAAACTGCTAGCTATGGCAATAAGAAAAAAAAAAAGGACTATGCGCTGTCGGGGTCGCTGCTGCAAAGGACCACTTTCCAGGATGCAGCTGTGCACTCGGCAGGAATGTCACCAGTGTGGTAGGCAAAGACCTTTGTTTTCGAATTACCAAGATCCCAAACGCAATGCAGCAGATCGCTATTGATTTGGTCTCCATCAGCGTTGGAGTCGCATAGCAACTGATCTCCCTCAATACGGCAAATGAGGGTTTGAAGTGACACATCACTGGTAAAACCGAGGTACTCAAGATCCGGGTATGGGCTCATATTAGCGTCCAGTCGAGTGTATCCCATTGCTGAAGGGATATCAGGATCAGTCGTAAGAAGGTTGCCGGTGTCGGAAAGACTAAATTGCGTCTGGCTATCACTGATGGAATAGCGGAAGCCTCCAGAAGACAAGCCCACGGAGAGCCATGCATTTGGGATCACATCGGTATACAGATAGAAGCAGCTCTCTGGGGTTGCTGTGACTGTGGCAGTCACTTTAACAATTGTTGTTGTCCTAGATACCACGGTTGCAGTCGTTGTTGACACGCTAGTAAGTGCGCGCAAAGTAGTCGTAGATGGCTTGACGCCAATAGCAGCACATACGGACGAAAATAACTTGCTGTTGCAGCGCTGGCTAAGTGCAGCCGGGATCTTGGTAGGCTTGGAAGATGACGGGCACTTTGCCACAGCTCGCCGTTTATTATCAAACGAATCATCATCCCCATCACCACCATCGTCTCCATTCGCGTCCGCATTTGGGTCCGCATTCGGGTCTGCGTTCGCAATTGCGTTCGGGTCCGTGGTTGGAGTGGGCGTCGACAAAACCGCTGGTTGAGTTACGGTCAGAATTGTCGTTGTAACTGTGGTCGTAACCACCTTTGTAGATGTTTTTGTAACTACGCTTTTCCTATCCAGTCATGAACTATTAGCAGTGTCGTTCTAGATGAGGAATGAGGGGGGACTGACTTGGGACAAGGCGTAACGGTAGTCTTCAAATACGAAGAGCATGCAGCCTTGGCTGAAGGATAAGAGTGAAGCTGTTGTAGAGAATTAGATACTTTTGTAAACAAACGCAAGCTATCCGATATAGTCTACTTACTGCTTTAAAGCATTCTTTATTCGAGTATGGAGGTGATGCATCGGCAAGAAGTGCAAATGCACCAACGACCAAGACAGATGCACGCATAATGGGCAATTGTAATCAATCCCTAGTTGAGGTTTGAATCAATATTGCCATGCTACTTCGTGAGCGAGTTCAAGCTATATACACACACAGCTACCAGGAAACATCCGTACCCCTGAGAGCATCCAGGCCTTGCGCTGACATAAGGCCAAACTCAAGCGTTTGCCTTGTGAGGATGGCGCCAGAAGCTAATCGCCGCTGGGGAAGCGCTAGGGCCTGAAAAAGAATGGGACACCGGATTTGAAATTTGGGCTGATACATGTGGCTGGGTTAGACCCAATAGTCTGGTAAACCATCTCGAACTAGCATCCCCCGCCGACCACAACTTCACATCGCCATCGCAATTCATATATAAATTCAGCTGCTTTCATTGACCAGATTCGGCATCCCATCCCATCGACGAAGCGGCAAATTCCATTAGGATGCACCCCCCAAAATAAGGCTTCCAGCAACTAATTTACATGTTGCCATTCTATGGAACATCCCGTAGTACAGATGACCGAGCCTCAGAGCGGTCGCTACGGGTGATGGGCCATTCCCAGAAGGGCTGGAGCAGGAGCTATTATGATGGTAGTGTCGGTCACCATGCCATTTACGAGGAAAACATACTGCCTTGGTCAATCTTGTGCCAGCTAGGAATGGTTACAGGAGGGCCCAAGACCAAGCGACACAAAAGTCCACCACAATCGATGTCTACACAGCTCACGAGATTGTCATTGTCTTGAGATGAAATTGGATTTATAAAAGTGTCTTCTTTTAAAGAACCATTCAAAAACCGAAATCGTCGGTACCTTGTGACTATTCCGAAGAAGTCTTAAGATATTGGTCCAGACCTCCTTAGGCCATTAAAGTGGACGCTACCAGTAATTTTCTATGCTAAACGGTAATCTAAAAAAGTAGTTAAACCAGCGATTCATGGTAATCATGCGAACCGAGCAGGCGTTAATCTAGTCTCTCTTAACCTAAATAGTCTTGAAAAAAAGCTTAACACGCCGCTAGTCGCCAATGGCCGTAGAATCATACACCAGGACATTTCTAGCCCCCTTTGGCGCTCTGATAACTTTTGCTCACAGTCCATCTTGGTCAAGGGGTAAGCAAGGTACAATTTTGCCTTAGCGTCGTAGCGCACCTGATTTCTCATCCCATTTATTTTGAAGCCTGTGTCAACCTCAGCAACCAGGAATGGAGTGCACCTTATAAATATTTGATGCAACAAGCACCAAGTTAATTTGATCTTGTTCACTAACAGATTTCATTGTTGGGGAGGGAAATCCCATAATAACATGCATGGTACATGAGTCTCAGGAGCTGCTATCTATGTTCTCTCTACGAACCAACCATCTCAACTATCCATGCCTAAGGACTCTCCTCAAATGCATTGTAGACATAAGATTAAGGGCTCATTTGTCTTATTACTAATTTACTGTTTGTCATCCGAAATGAAGAATTTAAGGTGGCAGCGTCTTATTACTGATCTCTAGGGTGGCTCAGAACCAAACTAGGCGCAGAGACAGGCTGCCACCAGAACATGCAATACAAATCAACTATTCAGAAATCTTTTAATATAAATTTCTTTTGTAAAGCTTTCAATGCTATCAGAGCATACTATAGGCAAAGATGTATTCACAGCCGCATTCCGGTCAAAAGATCTTTCTCATTATTCCTTGTGCCAGAAAAGACATACGGCAACCAAGGACTAGTTTATGGCTCTGTATTCATAATCATCTGACCGAAAAATTAGGGTTAACAAAGAATGTGAACTAGCCGAGACTTTTCTTCATTGCGCTCCTATCCAATATTAACGCCAAGAATCTACCACCAGATTTGCAGTTTACAACGGATACTTCCATCCCTTGTTTGTCGATAAACCGCATGATTGGCGCTTCAGATTCAACGCTACATATTAGGCTCACTTCCCATCTATTAACCTTCTCTTTCAGGGATTCTCTGGTGATAAGGTCCTCTTACGCCCTACGCCCTTAGCCCCACGCATGAGGTAATATCCTGCTCGCCCAGGAAAAGTATAATTGTAATGAAGTTACCAAATTCAGCTTCTAGAAATGATCATCGTTTAAGATCACCGTGCATCCCTTATTTATGACTTTCTATTGGCCAAAATTGACCTATGACCACAATCCATGAGTGACAAAATCGATAAACATGTCCATAATCCTAGAACGTTAAGTGTGATTAACAAAAATAATATTATCCTTTTGACAAGTTCGAGTATAACTCAAATCAACCTAGCATCGGATAAATATTAGAATATGAGATATTACAACGTTGGATTGCTACCCTTCAGTTGCCTCGGCCACTTTCGTGACTTGCCATGTTCCTCAGCCTGTTGCAAAGGGAGGATATATTTCATAATTCAAAGGACCAGTAGATCTTTTCAACATGATAAACAGCTCTAGGCATAGGCTAGATAGTCTTATCTAAATTGAACCAATTTTGCGCATACGTGATCAGCTCAATCAGGATGTTATTTCGAATACGAGCAACGCCAAGTCTCAGCACAGCCGCTCAGCGGCCAAAAAGGCAAAGATGGATGGTGAAGCGATTTCATATGCCGCACACCAACTTTGTTTCATTTATCCGAGATGGCTCAAGCCATTTTTGCTAGATACTATGCCGCTCTCCCATGATGTTGATTCCATAATCAGCCCAGACTGGAAAAAACTCCCCGCAACAACCAGCGGGCAATGGGGCGACGGGTGACAACCGTTAGTGCGCCCCAGATAAGCCCCTTGCCCATGTCCAGCAGAACCCTGTTCAACAATTGGCATGATCATCACAGCTGAGATAAGAAAATTCATGCTCTGGAAGTCAACTTACAGCACATATAAAAACATCAACCTCGACCGCTCTTCGCCAGGAAATTCTATCCTCAGAAACACTCTTATCTCTTCAAACACAAACCTCTACGCTCTTTCACAGTCATTCACTTTGCATCTATTCAACTTCTTCGCGTTAAACCACATTCACTATGAAGTTTTCAGTCATCTCCACTGTTTTCATGGCCACTATGGCCGTGGCCATTCCTGTTACCAACAACCAGACTGTGGTTCTCGAGGCGCGTCAGAGAGCAGTCCCAGCCAACAGAATAGTCCAGTCAATTGCTCGACCTTGGAGTCAAAGCCTCAACGGACGTGATGTCGCGTCGGAGTAATTTTGCTCGGCATCCTCACGAAAGC
The DNA here is from genome assembly GCA_020809705.1 of Calonectria ilicicola. Classification (NCBI taxonomy): domain Eukaryota; kingdom Fungi; phylum Ascomycota; class Sordariomycetes; order Hypocreales; family Nectriaceae; genus Calonectria; species Calonectria ilicicola. Next base: position 2,432,455 of record CP085834.1, on the reverse strand, counting down.
TAGCATTTGTTAGCATTTGCCTCTTCGGCAATCATTACACCAACATGTTCCTCACATTCATTCATCCCCTAAGGTTTGAACGAACGTGTCACCACCAAAGTCTCGGCTGCAAATCTTAGGGCCGAATTTCCTCATTCTATGACGCTATTCTAATTTTGGCTTGGGCCAACACAACGAACCTGCTTGGCAAACTCGGCATGAGCTAGTTATACAGCATCAGCTACTTGTATTAACTTCAATCAACTTTATTCTATCATTAATATACCTTTTGAGCTACACCGATTTTGACAAGTTAGCCACACTTCCATTGTAAATCCTTCCATCAAGAAATTTTGTTTTTCAAACGCCGCATTGTTTAGTGATATATGATCTAATGATTTTAGTTTGTTTGCACAGACATCCACGGCCCTATTTCTTTGTTTACAGTCAGGACCGGGTGCAAGGTTCTAATATCTCGGCTTAGTAAAAAGTCATTGTATTAATATATCTTCAATCATGGAGTATTTTATCTCATCATGAAACACTGCCGTGGTGGTTAGTAAAGTGGCTAGAACTTCAATCCACCGCCAATGCTGCTTTCTCATTCTAATCACACCCTACCTCATACCATCCATACTTTTTCACCTATTCTTTTTTTGCCTCTCATTCAAATCAACCTCAGCCAATAATTGACTTGCGTGAATAAGTTGAACTATATTAATGATTTGTTTAACAGCCATGAATGGGAAACTGATGATGGCAAGAACAAACTGCCACTCAGAGTCAATATTTCTCATTCCAGCAACTTCATGACCACTATCAGCAGGTGTAGATGAGTAATGTATAAGGTAGAGAGAAATAAAGAAGATCTCATTGAAGGCTGCGAGAAGGAACAAGATCACCTAAGGAAATCGATGTCAGGACATGAGCTTATTGTATTCACAATTTCAGTACCCACCTTGTTCGTATAGTACAAGTGTAGTAACCAGCCATCGCTCTTCTTCATATTTTTATGACTTGAATTGGTACCGCCCACAACCAGGCTTGCGTACATGTGCATGTAGTGACTGGCCAAATCGAGCGCAACAAGACCTTGAAAATAAATAATCCATTGAGGGTATATGATGGACAAGTAGACCAGGAGACAGGCGGTCGTGCAACGATCCGTGACCATGTCGAGAACGGCACCAAAGCGAGTGGATTGATCAAAGACACTTGCAGTGTAACCATCCAGGGCGTCAAGCAGGCAGGAGCAACTGTAAAGAATTCCGGCTATGCGAGGTTGAGTTGACATGAAGTAGAATGACCAGGCCGCCAGAAAAACTCGAGCGTAGCCTAAGCTCATGATTAGATTGACCATCTGTGGTGCCAGGGTTTGGGAAACACACCAATTAAATTAGGCCAAAAGACAAAAATATTCTCATGTTTGCGGCGGCTGTGAATATTAGAGTCCATTGTTGCGCAGAATACTAGTCTCGTTGGAAAAAAAAATAACAAATTACTATGCTCAAATATACATACGTATGCGATCTCGTGGCTCAGATTGGCTTTTTTTTGTATTTTGGAGGGGGGAAGGAATGTAACCTCAATTTCAAAATCCAAGAACCCTTTCTCAGATTCTTTCTGCCTAGACTACTAGGCAGCAATATGTGACACCTCAATTTTAGTTGTTGGTTGCTGGTTGTTGGTCGCCGAATCAACATTTGCACAGCCCCCTTGGCTGCTCTTGGTCGCCGAATCATTATTAATGGCAAGACACAACGTTGGTACGTAAAACGCAACCGTGTTCTCATTCAACAACTTACTTTTGATTCTCAACACAGGCTCCAAGACCAATATCTTGGGTAGCCTGCACCACAGCGTCAACAGGTACTTTGAATGCCATTCCTCCGACACTGAGATGCGAATATTTTCTCCCTTCCCTGCGATTTAATGACGATACGATTCTACACAAAACCCTTCCCTAAATTACACCAATGCTACCCTAGAAAGGGGGAAAAAATAATAGGATGGGTTTGCGCATGATATTTTCACCAGGAACCAACTCCAGGACTTGGGCAGCTTGGACTTTTAGCGTTCCAATACCAGGTCAAAGGTCGGGACATGAGAGTGTTGATGAGATCCAGATTAGTAGCTGAAAGTCACGTCATGCCCTGGCTATTACTTCATACAGGCATGAGATGAGGAGATGAAACACAGCGATAATCTAGCACAGTAGCTTCAATAAACAAGGGAAGGTAAGTGGGATGTTATGGCTTAGTGGGTGGGTCCATGCTTTGAGTCACTCGCCGAGACGAGCGGCAACAGATCTGGATAAAAGTCATGGAGGGTGCTATGTCTTAACGTATGTATAATGTGCGAAACCCTTGTGCAGAGTGCCCCTTTGAAATCAACCATTCTCGTATGAAAAGCGCATACCATACTGCAATGTCTGCAACCCAGGTGAAAACAAGGACCGCGTACATCCGCACAACGATCGACAAGGAGGCCGAGGCTGCATACAATGAGACAAACTGGATCAACTTGAGAACATGGTTGGGATTCTGGATCGGCCAGAGAGTTCACATGAATCCCTTTAGCCATGGGAAACGCCAAGGCAGCACGCCGCCACCCGACGTGCGCCATCACTACATCCTGGGATACACCAGCGCAGCCGATGAATACGTGCTGGATTGGCTGCTGCGCCAATCTCAGCCGGACGGATGGAGGCTGTCGCGCGCAGACTTCACTGTTTACATTTCCGAGTCACAGAGAAATGACGAGGCGCTCGTGCAGCGGTTGCACAGCGAAGGGGTGGCCATGGAGACGACCAAAGACGCATGCGACGCCGCCATGCTCTCCCGCAGCGACTACGTGCTCGAGACGTCGCTTGTCCGAGACATCGCGTGGTCCCCGTCGTGGGACGTCGACTACCGAGATTCGATGCGGCACGGGCGCCCGCAGCAGCACACCATGGTCAAGGAGCTGAGCGAGCGCTACTACGCAAACCGGCTCACTAGGAAGATGGGCGGCCACACGATGCGGTGCTGTTACGGGTACCCCAAAAGCGACGAATGGAAGGCCTATCACAAAGAGCAGTGGCAGAACTACAAGTGCCCGTCGTGCGGGAAACGGTGCAAGCGCGGCAAGCCGTGCAAGACAACGGGCGAGTTCAGGGCACCGCCTCAGCGCTGGGACGATGGCGTCGACACGTCAGCGCCCCGACCGCCCGACTTTGAAGAGGCCTGGAGGACGCTGACGGCAGAGGACGTGGTGCACGGCTTTGGACCCGATGCGAGGGCGTCAGAGAGGTTCAGACACTGGAAGTGGACATCCGTAGACACCTTTTCGGGCGATTGAAGCCAATAACTAACTAACTCGGCTGCCTAATCCAAGGCCCACCGCCTATTTCCCACTGTAGTTAATTCCCATTTCGCTTCACGAGCCGAATTCTGCCACCCAGCCTCCCTCACCGCCCTGACATCCACTATAAAGGTCTCGCTCGCCTCCCACCAATTTTGGACTTTTTCTTTCTTTCTTCTTTAGCTCTCTTTGCCTTTTGGCTTAGATCAAGTGTAGTATCTGTTCTTTTCAGTTTAATCTCTGAAAGATGTCTAAGGACATCAATCGTGATTATTCTTATTTTTGGCTTTCGGGCGGTTTCCTCTGTGCTTGCACATGATGCTGCCCACAGTGTCCCTGGTATTACACTACCTCCAGGTGACGCGAACCACTACACGGGCTCACGCTTTTCATTGCTTTCCCAGGCCTGCTTGGGTTGTGAAGAAGAGAGTACTTATACAATAGCTGTAGAGAGTCGTAAATCCTGCTTACATGTTGATGGTTGACTTACGTCACGACCTACGAGCAAGCACGCTGCCGAAAATGTTTGCTCGATTGGTTCACTCACTACCTTGATTGACCATCCCCACCACCTAGATGGAGTCACCACCAAGATTTGGCATCGAATTTTTCCTCTCTCTCCTGCTACCCTATACCATTTTTAAATTCCATTGCAACCAGCACATCAAGCCTTCGCTCAGCCTGATGAACAAAAATATAATTAGAGAATGACTTATTAGAGTTCTATCGCGTTGATCGGTTTATTTCGTGGCCGTTATGATACATTTTCTTGGCCGTTTATTCTTTTGCAGTCTCACATCTCACTTCCCCATTTGCACCTCGAATAAAATACACAGCATGACCAATCGGCACCACCACCCATCCCCCTTCCTTTGGCATCCCGAACCACGCGCCTCCAGTCGCTTTCCTTTGGTACGCCCGATCGCAGTTATTCCAGTGAACCTTGTGACCAGTACCTTCTATCGCTCCCTCGTTGTCGTCCTTGGTAGCCGCATGAAAGGCCGCTTCATCGAATGGATGCACCTCCTGCAATCTTGTCAGCTGTGTGGTGACCGGCTTTGTTGTCCAGTGAGCCGGCATTACCATGATGAATAATTTCAATAAAAGCGCAGTGAATTACCCTATGCCGAGTAGCCTTACGCCCAAAGATATGTAGCTTTGTGCATGGGGTTTCCTCTGCGCTGGCGTATCCAATTTTGCCAGTGCGTGCGCGCTCAAGATGACGCGTGACCCATCCCACCCCGCACCACCGCCATTTTGCTGGAGAACCGTCCACGCTAGTGGATTTTGGCCTTCATTTCCCCTGAAGCTTACCGAGTTCGCATCTCAATGAATCCGATTTAACCGCCTGGCTCAGCAAGTGCCATGCAAACTTTTTGTACTTGTAGCACCGGATTGGGCAAGCCACCCCAGCTTTTGCATGCCTCATCTGCAAGCAAGGGACTGGCTGGTAGGGTCTGAATACTCTTCAGAAACCACAGATATTTGCATGGTTGCCGCCTTCAGCCAGGCGATATCAAGAAAGATGGCAGTTGAAAAGGTAAGAAGGGCAAACTTAGACTAGAAATTTCCATACTGTAAAAATTCACCCTTTTTCTTGCTCTCCCACCTTTTTGCCTGGGAAGAGTTCTCCTCAACCTCATGAGCCCACCACCTGTTTTTGGCGGCGCTTATCTGCAGGATATCTACATCACCCCACCGCAAACATGTTTGAGCATCGAACTTGATGCGCCAATGGTTTCTTGCGCTGTGGGAAGAACAGACCATTTTAGCCAAGACGTAGGCGCGATCATGTCGCTGTTTATTTTAGCTTGAAAATGACGCACCGGGTACCAGCAACCGGCAACTCGCTTTGCTGCAGGATTATATTTGCGTTGGGTTGCCGTTTGTATCCATGAGATAAACTCGCCCCATCCATGCTTAATTGTTTCGACACCAACTCTAACCAGCCGATAATTTCGGCAGATGCCGGTCGTAGCCATATTTACAACAGTTCCTCAACGGCGTCATGGTTAAGGCGTTGCATCCAGCGCTGCGGTCAATTCAAATCGCCTCAATTCAATTCAATTCAATTCAAATCGAGAAAACGATTGTTCAATTCAATTCAAATACAATGATCAATTTGATTGAATTGATTGAGTTGGATATAGGGTATTTAGTGTAGATGTGTGATTTTTTGGCTGAGTTTTGGTGTCTTTGATGTGGTTTACCTGGAGGAATTTTCTGCTTAGTTATTGCCTAAAGTGGTATAGCTTAGGTTATATGATCGGTTATATGATCGGTTATATGATTATGATTTTTTAATTATAAAGGAATTCTCATCAATCTCATCTTTTTGTAACGGTCTGGTTAATTCCCAACTTGATAAACTAATCAAAATAAAGGGTTTATTGTTAGCAGGATGGTTAGGTGTGTTATAATAAATAGAGTAATAGAAGTATTATGTTAGGTAATAGTTAATTGTAATTGAGGTAATTAAGTTATATTGAAAGTTGATTAGTTCTCTTTTTTATAATAGGATTTAATTTATTTATATATTATTATATTTAAGGTTTTATTATTATAATAGTTGAATGGAGTTGGTTTAATAATATTTATTATAATCTTTAATAATATTAAATAAAAATTATTTAATTTTACTTTTTATTAATTAATTATATAGATCTAAGGTAGTTTTATAATTAATTAGGATTCTATTTATAATTATTATCTTTAGGTATTTAGATTATAATATAATACTCTCTCTCTTATTAGTCTTATTTTAAGACTAGGTAAATAGGCTAGTTTCCTTATTTATAATTATTATATATTTTTTCTTTTTTTATCTTCTTATAGTTTAAGTATTAATAGGATATTAGATTATATTATTAAGATTATATTTTATTCTAAGATAATTAAAGCTTATTAAAAGGATATTATTAAATTAATTAATAAGTTTAATTTTAAAATATTTTATTATTTAATTTATTTTTATATTAGGTAATTATTCTATATTATAACTAAAGGAAAAAGCTATTATAAATTTTATATAAAAAATAAATATTCTAATTATAATTTTAAAAATATTTCTATTTAAGCTTATAAATATATTTCTCTTTTTACTTTTATATACTTATTTCTTTTTTAATTAAATAAATTTCTTATAAAAAGAATTAAATTAATAGAAAGAAAGAAAAGGTTAAAGTAGATTTAATAAGTGCTCTAGCTTAGTTATAGTGCTTGTATATTTAGGAGCATTATTTATATAAAAAAGTAAAAAAGATAATTTCTTAAGATTATAAGGATTTGGATGAATTAGAAGAAAAGGAATATATTAAGGTATTGGTATTATTAGAGGTATAATTACTTAAGGATTATAGGGTTATTAATTGGAGTAATTTATCTAATTTCCTTTATATTAATTCTGGAGAAATACTTTTAATATTTTTAAATAATATATAAGATATTTAGTAGATTTTTAGGTTATTTTTTTATAGTTTTTTTATTTAATTTTGAATTTCCTATCTTCTTCTTTTCTTTATAAGATTTTTTTAATTTCTTATTAATCTTTTAGATTTTCTATTTATAGTTTATAATTAAGTTTTATATTAACTTAGATACTATTATTAGGTTCTAGTAATAAAATGTAGAAGATAGGGTAAACTTTAATATTATCTAGGAGATTAAGTTTATAGTTATTTTCTAATATTTTTTTTTAATAAAGTATAATTTAATTTATATAAAGTTAATTTTTTTATTTTATTTTTTTTATTATAAGATTTTTTATTATTAAGTAAATTATATCTCCTTTTAAAAAGATTAATTCTTTTAATCTTTTAAAATTATAATATCTTTTTATAATATTATAAATAAATTTAAATTCTATCTTTATTTCTTTATATAATTTTCTTAAATTATCTAACTTAATTATAGCTTTTATTTAAATTATACCTTCTAAAAGGGCTCAATAAGCATCTAGTATAAAGTCAAAATTGGCTTTTACTAATATTATTTTAATATTATAATTATAGGATATATTATATACTAATTATATAATAAATAACTTTTTTACCTAATTAATTTATTTATAATTAATATAATATTATAAATATTACTTAATTTTCTAATTTTAGTATTCGGTTTATCTATTTATTTAAAGGTAGAAGGCTATACTTAATTTATAATTTAATTCTATTAAAAACATTAGGCTTTACTAAAACTTAAATATAAATAGTTATTCTCTATTTAATATAATTTTAGTTAGTAAGTTATATATAATAATAATATATTAAAAGAAAAGGTAAATAAATTATTTTTCTTTTATTATTTTATTATATAGAAGATAATATATTACTTTTATAAAGTAATTAATAATAATAAAAATATTATTATAATATACTCTTATAATAGAATCTACTAATAAAAGAAGATTAGTAATAAAGTCTATTATAATTAAATCCTATAATTATTATATAATAGAGGATAGTTATAATAATCTATATAATTTATATCTTAATTTTTTAGAGTATCAATATAAGCTATATTCCTTATATATTTATTTAACTTTCTTTTTTATCTTATTAAAGAAAAATATCTATTTAACTTATTTAAGGGTTTTATTAATGCCTTTATAGCTATATAAGGGATATTTGTAAATATCTTTTATTAACTCTATTTAATATTCCTCTAATACTTATAGATAATTTGTTTTTTCTTCTTCTAAAAGTATTAGATTATATTTTTTAATTTTTTTAATAATAGATTACCTTGTTCTACTTATTATATTAATATCTTTATAGTAGTGGTTCTAGTTATATATAGTAATCCTTTTATTCTTATAGTAGTAATTATTTTCTTTATTTCTATTATTATTCTACTAATTAGGGCTTATTCTAGTTCTCTATTAGTATTATAGATTAATAGTTTCTTTTATATTTTTAGTTTTTTTATATTATAATTAGGTTAGTAGCTAATTACATTAGTATAGCTATTCTTAGTTCCTTTAATATAAACAATCTAATAGTTAAATTTAGATAAATATTCTATATATTATAATTATCTTCCACTAAGTTTTTAAGTAATTATAAAGTAAATAATATTTTTATAATTAGTATATATTATAATTTTATAATTATTTCCTAAAAGATATTATTAGAATTCTTTAAAAGTATTAATAATAATAAGAAATTCTTTATTATAGATAGGGTAATTTAACTTAAAGCTATATAGCTTATACAAGTAGAATGCTATAAGATATAGGTTTCCTTATTTATCTTTATAACGATCTGGTTAATTCCCAACTTGATGAACCAATCAGAATGAAGGATTTATTATTAGCAGGATGGTTAGGTGTGTTATGGTAAATAGAGCAATGGGAGTATTACGTTAGGTAATAGTCAATTGCAATTAAGATAACTAAGTTATATTAAAAGCTAATTAATATCAGCTATAAGAGTAGATTTTAATCTGTTTATATATTATTATCTTAGTGGGTACTTATTATATTAGCTTTATTTAGGTATTGGTAATTAGATAAGTAATTATAAAGTAATTATTAATATTATAAATAATTATAGGTAAGTGCTTCCTTATTAGTTAGTATAAAGTTATAAAGTAAATAAGTATTAGTTCTACTATTATAAACCGCCTAGGTGTATTATAGATTATAATATAATATCCTCTTTTTATTAATCTTATCTTTAAGGCCTATTAATTCAACCTTATATATAAGTTTCCTATTTTTAATCTTTAAAATATTTTCTAATTATACTTTATAATCTAAATAATTCTAAATAATATCTTTATATTAAAGCCTAAGGTTAGCTTATTAATTTAATAGGTTTTAAGATTATATTATACTTATTTTATTTCTTTAAGGGTTTATAATATAAGATATTGCTAGATTTTAGTAACTATTGTAGTAAGTGTACTTATTGTAGTAGGACCTATAATACTTTAGAGATATCTTTAGCTATATATATATTATTTTATAATAGTAAATATAATTAATTATTAATTTTTATAATAAATTAAATAAATTAGAAGTCCGATTATTTAGATATAGAGAAAGAGATTATTAAGGAGAAGTTTCTTTATATATAAGTAAAGGTATTTATTATTTAAACTAAGATTTAGGAATCCTTAAACTATTTATTCTATCTTTATTGTTAGAAATATTAGCTTAAAATAAAGGGTATAGAGATAGTGTGTTATAGGCTTTCTTCTTTAGATAAATTAGAAGAAGTAGATTGAATAGAATTAGAAGTTATTATTTAGGTGTAGTCTTTAGGGGTAATAGATGTTATTGATTGGAATATTGTTAATCTTAATAGTTTATTTGATATTATATTCTTAGGAATGCTTTTAGTAACTTTAAGTAATATATAAGGTATTTAGTAGATTTTTAGGTTATTTCTTTATAGTTTTTCTATTTAATTTCAAATTTCTTATCTTCTTCTTTTCTTTATAGGATTTTTTTGACTTCCTATTGGTCTTCTAGGTTTTCTATTTATGATTTGTAGCTAGATTCTATATTGATTTAGATACTATCACCAGGTTCTAGTAGTATAATATAGAAGATAAAGTGAACTTTAATATTATCTAGGAGATTAAGTTCATAATTATTTTCTAATATTTTTCTTTTAATTAAATATAATCTAATCTATATAAAGTTAATTTTTTTATTTTATTTTTTTATTATAAGATTTTTTATTATTAAGTAGACTATATCTCTCTTTAAAAAGGTTAATTTTTTTAGCCTTTTAAGATTATAATGTCTTTTTATGATATTATAGATAAACTTAAGTTCTATCTTTATTTCTTTATATAGTTTTCTTAAATTATTTAATTTAATTATAGCTTTTACTTGAATTATGCCTTCTAAGGGGGCTTAATAAGTATTTAATATAAAATTAAAATTGGCTTTTACTAGTATTATTTTAATACTATAATTATAGAATATATTATATATTAATTGTATAATAAGTAACTTTTTTACTTAATTGATTTATTTATAGTTAATATAGTATTATAGATATTACTTAATTTTCTAATTTTAATATTTAATTTATCTATTTATTTAAAGGTAGAAGGCTATATTTAGCTTATAGTTTAACCTTATTAAGAATATTAGGCTTTACTAAAACTTAAATACAAATAATTATCCTCTATTTAATATAATTTCAATTAATAAGTTATATATAATAATTATATATTAAAAGAAAAAGTAAGCAAATTATTTTTCTTTTATTACTTTATTATAAAAAAGATAATATATTACTTTTATAAAGTAATTAATAATAATAAAAATACTATTATAATATACTCCTATAATAGGATCTACTAATAAAAGAAGGTTAATAATAAAGTCTATTATAATTAAGTTCTATAATTATTATATAATAAAGGATAATTATAATAATCTATATAATTTATATTTTAGTTTTTTAAAGTGTTAATATAGACTATATTCCTTATATACTTATTTAACTTTCTTTTTTATTTTACTAAAGGAAAATATCTATTTAACTTATTTAAGGATTTTATTAATATCTTTATAATCATATAAAGAATATTCATAAATATCTTTTATTAACTCCATTTAATATTCTTCTAGCACTTATAGATAGTTTGTTTTTCTTCTTTTAGAAGTGTTAGATTGTATTTTTCAATTTTTCTTAGTAGTGGATTGCCTTGTTCCATTTGTTATATTGGTATTTCCGCAGTAATGGTTCTAGTTATACACAGTAATCCTCCTACTTTTATAATAGTAATTATTTTCTTTATTTCTATTATTATTTTACTGATTAGGGTTTATTTTAATTCTTTATTAGTATTATAGATTAATAGTTTTTCTTACATTTTTGGTTTTTTTATATTATAGTTAGGTTAGTAGCTAATTATATTAGCACAATTATTTTTTATTCCTTTAATATAGATAATTTAATAATTAAATTTGGATAGATATTCTATATATTATAATTGCCTTTTACTAAGTTTTTAAGTAATTATAAAATAAATAATATTTTTATAATTAATATATATTATAATTTTATAATTATTTTTTAAAAAATATTATTAAAATTCTTTAAAAATATTAATAATAATAAGGAATTCTTTATTATAGATTAGGTAATTTAGTTTAAGGCTATATAGCTTATATAAGTAAAATGTTATAAGGTGTAGATTTCCTTATTCATCTCGTTGTCCAATCTAGGCCCTTAAAGCAAAGTCCAATGCATTAGTTTCTAGCTCTATAGGCTTATTAGGGTCAAACATTATAAGGATAGGTTCTTCTAAAATAGTATTTTTTATAGCTTTAAATGATTATTATACTTTATTTCCCTATTAAAAGATAATTCCTTTCTTAATTAGTTCTATTATACCTAAGATAATTTTATTAAATCCTTTAATAAATCTTTAATAATAATTAATAAATCTAAGGAAAGCTTATACTTCCTTTATATTAATAGATTCCTTTTAATCTTTTACTATAATAACTTTCTTTAAATCTATATGAATTTCATTAAAGCTAATAATATATCCTAGAAATTCTACTTCTTAAATATAGAACTTACTTTTTTCTAATTTAATTAAAAGTTTGGTATTTTAAAGGGTTTTTAAGATCTTATAAATATATTCTTTATATTCTTCCTTATTTTTAAAGAAAATAAAGATATTATCTAGATAGTAGATAATAAAGATATCTAAGTATTCTTATAATATATTAATTATTATTTACTAGAATAATACTAATATATTTATAAGTCCAAAAGATATAATTAAATATTTAAATAATCTAAACTTAATTTAAAAAGTAATTTTCTATTTATATCCTTCTTTAATATAAATAAGATTATATACTCCTTTAAGATCTAGTATAATAAAGATATTAGCTTTATAAAAACAATCCTTTATTTTATTAATTAATAATAATAGAATATAATCTTTAATAATAATATTATTAAACTATTAGTAGTCTATAATAAGGTATAGCTTTCTATTTTTTTAAACACAAATATAATAGAGTAATTAGCTTTAGAGTTTAAAATATAGATATATCCTTTTTAAATATATCTTAGATATATTCCTTTAGGGTATTAAGCTTAATTTAATTAAAATTATAAATAAGGTAAAACCAGGTATTAGATCTATCTTTAAGGATGATTTTATAATCTTATTAACTAAACTCAGGTAATCTAGTATCTAGTTTTTCTATAAAAAGCTTTTTATAGATTTAGTATTATAGAGGTATATTATATAGTCTATTTATTTTTATTTTAGCCTTTATTTTTTAAAGCTTTTATCAATTTATTAGAATTATATTTTAAAGTAAATAATTATTTATTATTTTTACCTTTTCTAATTATTCTTATATTTATATTTTATTCTTTTAAATAGTAAAGATTCTCCTTTACTTATATCTTCTACTTAGTTAGGGCTAGAAGTTCAAGATCTCTTATTATATTTTATAGAAATATTGTTGGCTATATTATACTCCTTGGGTATTTATATCTAGCTAGTATACTAGCAGATATTAGGGTTATATTAGTATAACTATAAGTACCCTAAGATTAGGTTATATTATCTAATATTAATAATATTAAAGATTATTCCTTAATTCTTTCCTTTAATAAAAACTTTTAGATAATCAATCTTCTTATCTATAATATTATTATTATATCTAAAGGGTATTCCTTCTATATTAATAATTTTATATAGATTAACTTTTATTATTTATAATAGCTAAAGTTCATTAATTACTTAAGAATTTATATAATTTTATTTAGCTTTATTATCCACTATAGTATTATACTACTTCCCTTTAATCCTTACTTCTACTTCTAGTTATTATTAGGGTTACTTTTTAGTTATAGAGTATAAAGCTTTTTAAGGAGTTCTTTTAATAATTCTAAAGGTTATTGCTTTAGCTGTTTTTATTATTCTTTTATAGAGAGCTTTACTTATTTTTTAGTTTTATTTAGTGCTAGGCTGTTACTTTATTTATTATATAGATATTGCATTTAAAGTCTTAACATTCATTCCAGGGTAGCTCGCTATAATCAGGGAACTCAGGCTTATCTAGTTCTAATATAGTGAATTAGTAGTAGGGGTTTCTTTCTATTATTTTATATTAATTAAAGTATCTTTTATAAATATAATAAATAATTATATCTTTTATCTTAATAGGAAAGTATATTACATACTACTTTTATTCTATATATTAAAGATAATTATAATTATAATAGCTTATCTATAAGATATTCTTATATTCTTTATATATTATATTTAGTTTAAGATTATTCTTCTTATATTAAATAGATTGAGGATTATGGTTTCCTGGTTATTATTTACTTTATATAAGTAGGAAGACTTTATCTTTATTCTATAAGGGTTCCTTAATTTATTAAATTATTTTTTTAATATTGGTTATCTATTTCCTATTTCTATTTTTATTATAAATATAAGTATTCTACTATATTAGTACTTTATTAATATATATATTTAGGATAGATATAAAGATTCCTATCTTCTTAGCTTATTCCAACCATTTATAAGGAAAGTAGGACTAACCTTTTTATTAAATTAACTATACTTTTTAGATAGCCTTATTGATTTTTTATTGTAGGGTGAGTTTTATTTTATATAACTTATGGTTTTCCATATATTACTTAATTATAGTGGTTAGTTTATGTTTCTTAATAATAATAAGAATAACTTTTCCTATAATATCCTCTTTTCCTTCTAATACCAAAATCTATTAAGTTTTTATAGTATTAAGTTATTTTTATCCTTTTAGTATAGATTTGAATTGATTTCCTATTTTTAGAGAATAGCATTTAAAGGATTTATATTCTTTCTTTCCATAATTAAAATAGATAATCTTACTTTTATCATACCCCTAAATAATGTTAAGTTCTATTAATTCTAAATAAATCCTATATATAGTACTTTATTGCTTATTTTAGGTTTTTTCTTTATTTAGGATATATAAGGTTTTATTATCTTAGGCACATTTTTTATATTAGTTAAATTATCTTTTATTAATTTTAATAATACTTTTAATATACTTTAAGAGTTTTTCTAGCCAATCTTCCTTATAGATTTTATCCTTAATTTTACTTTTTAAGCTTTTATAATAAAGTTTTATTAATATATTATTATTTTAAACTATTTATACTATAATTCTTTTAAACTTAGCTAAATACTAATTATAAGATTTTATTTATTTAAGTTTATATAATTAATTTATAACTTATTATTCTATATTAATTATACCAAAATTATCTTTAATAATAATTTCAAAATATTCTTAATCTTTAAAGATCTCTTAAATTTCTTTATTTTAATCAATATTATCCTCATTTTCCAGATAATCTCTTATAATAGATTCAAACTATACTCCTATATCCCCTTAAAGAAGGGTTTTAGTATATAGTACCTAAGCTTTAAAGATTGTAAATTATATTAGGAAAAAGTAAAAGTATCCCTTTATTTAGGTAAGAAAGAGGATTATATTGGCAGCTTTTCCTAAAAGGGTTCTAAGACCGGGGGTCTTAGAATTTTACCAATATCTTTACTTTTACTTTCTTTAACTATAATAATTCTAGCTTTTTCTACTTTAAATTATACTTATATATTTATAAGTTTCTTCTTAATCTACTATAGTTCTATAATTAACTTAATATTACTAAAAGAAGTAATAGTAGCAAGATTCTTTCTAAATATTATTATTATTTAATTATTAATATAAATAATTAATTAAATAAAAGCTTTTAATATATAATAATCTAATTAATTCCTAACTTAATAAACCAATCAGAATAAAAAGTTTATTATTAGTAGAATAATTAGGTATATTATAGTAAATAAAATAATAAAAGTATTATATTAGGTAATAATTAATTGTAATTAAGGTAATCAAATTATATTAAAAGTTAGTTAGTATTAGCTATAAGAGCGGATTCTAATCTATCTATATACTATTATCTTAGTAAGCACTCACTATATTAGCTCTATCTAGATATTGGTAATTGGATAGGTAATCATAGGGTAATCACCAATATTATAGATGATCGCAGGTGAGCACTTCCTTATTGGTTGGTGTGGGGCTATAGGGTAGGTAGGTGTTGGTTCTGCTATTGTAGACCGCCCAGGCGTGTCATGGGTCATAACAATCTTATTATCCAATCTAGGCCTCTAAGGCAAAGTCCAATATATCAGTTTCTAGCTCTATAGGCTTATCAAGGTCAAACATTACAAGGATAGGTTCTTCTAAAATAGCATTTCTTATGGCTTTAAATAATTATTATACTTTATTTCTTTATTAAAAGGTAATTCCTTTCTTAGTTAGTTCTATTATACCTAAGGCGATTTTATTAAATCTCTTAATAAATCTTCAGTAATAGTTAACAAATCCTAGGAAAACTTATACTTCCTTTACATTAATAGGTTCCTTCCAATCTTTTACTATAATAACTTTCTTTAAATCTATACAAATTTTATTAAAACTAATAATATATCTTAGAAATTCTACTTCTTAAGTATAGAACTTACTTTTTTTAATTTAACTAAGAGTTTAATATCTTAGAGAGCTTTTAAAACCTTATAAATATATTCTTTATATTCTTCTTTATTTTTAGAGAAAATAAGGATATTATTTAAGTAGCAGATAATAAAAATATCTAAGTATTTTTATAATATATTGATTATTATTTGCTAAAATAATATTAATATATTTATAAGTCTAAAAAATATAACTAGATATTTAAATAATCTAAATTTAATTTAAAAAGTAATTTTCTATTTATATCCTTCTTTAATATAAATAAGATTATATACTCCTTTAAAATCTAATATAATAAAGATATTAGCTTTATAAAGATAATCCTTTATTTTATTAATTAATAATAGTAAAATATAATTTTTAATAGTAATATTATTAAGCTATTAATAATCTATAATAAAGTATAGCTTTCTGTTTTTCTTAGACATAAATATAATAGAGTAACTAGCTTTAGAGTTTAAAATATAGATATATCTTTTTTAAGTATATCTTAGATATATTCCTTTAAGATATTAAGCTTAATTTAATTAAGATTATAAATAGGGTAAAATTGAATATTAGATCTATTTTTAAGGACGATTTTATGATCTTATTAGCTAAACTTAGGTAGTTTAATATCTAGTTCTTCTATAAAGAGCTTTTTATAAATTTAGTACTATAAAAGTATATTATATAATCTATCTATTTTTACTTTAGCCTTTATTTCTTTAAGGTTTTTATTAATTTATTAGAATTATATTTTAAGGTAGATAATTATTTATTATCTTTGCTTTTTCTAATTATTTTTATATTTATATTTTATTTTTTAGGTAGTGAAGATTCTTCTTTATTTATATCTCCTATTTAGTTAAAGCTAGGAGTTTAAGATCTTTTATTATATTTTATAAAAATATTACTAACTATATTATACTCCTTAGGTATTTACATCTAGCTAGTATACTAGTAGATATTAGGGTTATATTGATATAACTATGGGTACTTTAAAACTAGGTTATATTATCTAATATTAATAATATTAAAGATTATTTCTTAGTTTTTTCTTTAATAAAAACTTTTAAGTAATTAATTTTCTTATTTATAATATTATTATTATAATTAAAAGGGATTCCTTTTATATTAATAATTTTATATAGATTAACTTTTATTATCTATAGTAATCAAAGTTTATTAACTATTTAAGAATTTATATAATTTTACTTAGCTCTACTATTCACTATAATATTATATTATTTCCCTTTAATTCTTACTTCTATTTTTAATTATTATTAAAATTACTTTTTAATTATAAAGTATAAAGCTTTTTTAAAAATTCTTTTAATAACTCTAGAGATTATTACCCTAACTACTCCTATTACTCTTTTATAGAAGGCTCTATTTGTTTTTTAATTTTGTTTAATATTAGGCTATTACTTTATCTATTATATAGATATTGTATTTAAGGTCTTAATATTTATTTTAGGGTAGCTTATTATAATTGGGGAACTTAGGCTTATTTGGTTCTAATATGGTGAACTAGTAGTAGGGGTTTTTTCTATTACTTTATATCAATTAAAGTATCTCTTATAAGTATAGTGGATAATTATGTCTTCTACTTTAATAAGGAAGTATACTATATATTATTTTTATTCTATATATTAAAGGTAGTTATAATTATAATAGCTTATCTATAAGATATTCTTATATTCTTTATATATTATATTTAATCTAGGGTTATCCTTTTTATATTGGATAGGTTGGGGGTTATGGTTTTCTGGTTATTATTTGTTTTATATAAATAAGAAGACTTTATCTCCATCTTATAAAGGTTCCCTAACTTATTAGGCCATTTTTTTAATATTAGTTATCTATTTTCTATTTCTATTTTTATTATAAGTATAAGTGTTCTACTATATTAATGCTTTATTAATATATATATTTAAGATAGATGTAAGGATTTTTATCTTCTTAGCTTATTCTAACCATTTATAAGAAAGATAGGACTAGCCTTCTTATTAGATTGACTATACTTTTTAGATAACTTTATTAATTTCTTATTATAAAATGAGTTTTACCTTATATAACTTATAATTTTCTGTATATTACTTAATTATAGTAGTTAGTTTATATTTCTTAATAATAGTAAGAATAACTTTTCCTATAATATCCTCTTTTCTTTTTAATATTAAGGTCTATTAAGTTTTTATAATATTAAGTTATTTCTGTCCTTCTAGTATAGGTTTGAATTAATTTCCTATTTTTGAGAAGTAATATTTAAAGGATTTATATCTTTTCTTTCTATAATTAAAATAGATAATCTTACTTTTATTATACTTTTAAATAATACTAAGTTCTATTAATCCTGAATAAGTCCTATATATAATGCTTTATTACTTATTCTAGGTTTTTCCTTTATTCAAGATATATAGGTTTTTATTATCTTAGGTATATTCTTTATATTAATTAAATTATTTTTTATTAATCTTAATAACACTTTTAATATATTCTAAAAGTTTCTTTAATTAATCTTTCTTATAGATTTTATCTTTAATTTTATTTTTTAAACTTTTATAATAAAGTTCCATTAATATATTATTATTCTAAATTATTTATATTATAATTCTTTTAAACTTAGCTAAATACTAACTACAAGATTTTATTTATTTAAGTTTATATAATTAATTTATAACTTATTATTTTATATTAATTATATTAAAATTATCTTTAATAATAATTTTAAAATATTCTTAATCTCTAAAGATCTCTTAAATCTTTTTATTTTAGTTAGCATTATTCTTATTTTCTAAATAATCTTTTATAATAAATTCAAACTATACTTCTATATCTCCTTAAAAAAGGGTTTTAATATATAATACCTAGGCTTCAGGGGTTATAAATTATATTAAAAAAAGCAAAAATATCCCTTTATTTAGGTAAAAAAGGGGATTATATTGGTAGCTTTTTCTAAAAAGGGTTCTAGGATTAGGGATCTTAGAATTTTACTAATATCTTTACTCTTACTTCCTTTAATTATAATAGTTCCAGCTTTTTCTACTTTAAATTATACTTATACATTTACAAGTTTCTTCTTAACCTACTATAATTCTATAGTCAACTTAATATTACTAAAAGAAGCAATAATAGCAGGATTCTTTCCAAATATTATTATTACTCAATTATTAATATAAATAACCAACTAAATAAAAGCTTTCAATATATAATAATCTAATCAATTCCTAACTTAATAAACCAATTAAAATAAAGGGTTTATTATTAGTAGGATAGTTAGGTGTATTATAGTAAATAAAGTAATAGAAGTATTATATTAGGTAATAGTCAATTGTAATTAAGGTAATCAAGTTATATTAAAAGCTGATTAGTTCCCTCCTTTATAGTAAGGTCTGATCTGTTTATATATTACTATATTTAAGGTTCTATTATTATAATAGTTGAATGGAGTCAGTTTAATAATATTTGTTACAATCTTTAGTAATGTTGAATAGGGGCTGTTCGACTTTGCTTTTTATTGGTTGGTTATATGGGTCTAGGGTAGTTTTATGATTGGTTGGGGTTCTGCCTATGGTCACCGCCTTTGGGTGTTTAGGTCATAACACTTTTCCTGCATATTATATACAAAATTACCCTCTACAACACCACAAAATACAGCTATTTTTGCCTATTATATTATTATGCTTTTATTTATAATATTTAGAATTATTATATTGGTTATTTTTTAGTCTTTTTGATTGCTGTTAAGTTTATATTATAAAGAAAAGGCTCGGTATATTTATATCTTTCTTACTATAAAGTATAATAGTTAGTTAAGGAATAAGGGGTTAGTAAAATGATTTTTATAATTGTTAGAATATATAATGAGTATAAAGATAATAATATCTTTATATTTAATTCTTTTTCTATAATCTAATACTCTTAATACTATTAGTAATCTTATCTCTAGCCCTAACCTTAATCTTAATTCTAACCCTAACCCTAACCTTATTTTCCTTTTGAACCTAATTAAAGATATAGTTTATAACTATATAATTTAAAGATTTTAATTTTAAAGATACTTAAAATCTAATTATTTAAATCTTCTTTTAAATATGATTTATATATAAGAGATATTTTCTCTATTCCTAACTGTACTAGCACTATAAGCTACAATCCTTTATTATTAAGCACAGCTTTAGTCTTATTAAAGTTAATAGAAATACCTTTAGTAGTATCTTTTAGCTATACTATTATTATAATTGATAAGGATAAATACAGGGCTGTTTATTCACTTAGATAGCAATTTTAGTAGTAATAGCTTACTTATAAAATTAATACTTTATTATTAAGAGCCAAGATTAAAAGATAATACTATTACTAGCTTTTTTACCCTTACCAACCTTCATTTATATACTAGATCGCCTATTAAAGAAGAATCTAATGCTTTTAGTATTATTACTAAGCTAAAAGCTACTTTTATTTATTAGATTATTAAGTTAAATATATTCTTTAAAATAATTAAATATAATACTTTTTAATACCTTTTATAAATACTAAATTATATTATTAATAATATTTTACTAATATATTAATTAATTATAAAAGCTTAGGTAATAGATAATTTTAAAGCTTGTTAATAAATAATTAAATACTAGCTTTAATATATTTAATTACTTATTTATTTTACTTTTAATATTTAGACTTCCCCTAACTAACAGGCCCTCTTGGGGGTTGTTAGTTACTTCATTAACTATGCTAGCAGCTTACAAACTAAGCTCCTTATCTTAAAATGTATTTCTAGTATTTATTTAGGTGAAAATATTGCCCCTTTAATATTGGAAGTTATTAAAAACTATAACCTTCAGAGCCTTGGTTTCTTTATATTAAATAATGCCCCTGTTAATAATATATACTTTAATTATCTCTTTTTCAACTACCTTCCTACTTTTCCAAGTCAGCCCTTATTTATAGAGCCTTTAATAATTCAATTATGTTGTTAGGGTTATGTTATTAATCTTGTTGCCAAAGCCTTCCTTAAGCCCACAGAATAAGCCTAACTTACCTTACTAAATAATAAAGCTATTATATAGCTAACTCCTGAGGAATAAGTTAATTTAATTAGCTAGCTAAAAAGTAGTCTAGTAGTTAAGCTG
This sequence comes from Calonectria ilicicola, assembly GCA_020809705.1. Lineage (NCBI taxonomy): Eukaryota > Fungi > Ascomycota > Sordariomycetes > Hypocreales > Nectriaceae > Calonectria > Calonectria ilicicola. The sequence goes on along the minus strand of CP085834.1, from coordinate 2,411,470 downwards.
TTAGATGTAGTGATATTTATCCGCCGGTCCTGTTATGACCCAAACACCCAAAGGCGGTGACCACGGGCAGAACCCCAACCAATCATAACAAAACTACCCTAGACCCACATAACCAGCTAATAAGAGTAAAGTTGAATAGCCTTCGTTTGATATTATTGAAGATTGTAATAAATATTATTAAATTAACTTTATTTAACCATTATAATAATAGAACTTTAGATATAGTAGTATATAAATAGATTAGATCCTACTATAAGAAATAGAATTAATTAGCTTTTAATATAACTTAATTACCTTAATTATAATTAACTATTATTTAATATAATATTTTTATTATTTTATTTTATTATAATATACTTAATTATTCTATTAATAATAAATCCTTTATTTTAATTAATTTATTAAATTAAAAATTAATTAAATTATTATATATTAAAAGTTTTTATTTAATTAGTTATTTATATTAATAATTAAGTAATAATAATATTTGGAAAGAACTTTACTACTATTACTCCTCCTAATAATACTAAGTTAACTATAGAACTATAATAGGTTAAGAAGAAATTTGTAGATATATAAGTATAATTTAAAGTAAAAAAAGCTGGAATTACTATAATTAAAGGAAATAAGGGTAAAGATATTAGTAAAATTCTAAGATTCTTAGTTCTAGAGCTCTTTTAGGAAAAGCCGCTAATATAGTCCCCTTCTTTACCTGAATAAAGGAATACTTTTGCTTTTTTTAATATAATTTGTAATCTTTAAAGCCTAGGTATTATATATTAAAATCCTTTTTAAGAGAATATAGGAATATAGTTTAAATTTATTATAAAAGATTATTTAAAAAATAAAGATAATATTAATTAAAATAAAAAGATTTAAGAGATCTTTAGAGATTAGGAATATTTTGAAATTATTATTAAAGATAATTTTAATATAATTAATATAAAATAATAAATTATAAATTAATTATATAAATTTAAATAAATAAAATTTTATAATTAATATTTAATTAAATTTAAAAGAATTATAATATAAATAGCTTAAAATAATAATATATTAATAGAACTTTATTATAAAGGTTTAAAGAGTAAAATTAAAAATAAAATTTATAAAAAAGATTAATTAAAGAAATTTTTAAAGTATATTAAAAGTATTATTAAAATTAATAAAAGATAATTTAATTAATATAAAAAATATACCTAAAATAATAAAAATTTATATATTCTAAATAAAGGAAAAACCTAAAATAAGTAATAAAGTATTATATATAGGACTTATTTAGGACTAATGGAATTTAACACTATCTAAGGGTATAATAAAAGTAAGATTATTTACTTTAATTATAGAAAGAAAGAATATAAATCCTTTGAATATTACTCCTTGAAAATAGGAAATTAGTTTAAACTTATACTAGAAGAATAAAAATAACTTAATATTATAAAAATTTAATAGATCTTAGTATTAAAAGGAAAAAAGAATATTATAGAAAAAATTATTCTTATTATTATTAAGAAATATAAATTAATTATTATAATTAAGTAATATATAGAAAATTATAAGTTATATAAGGTAAAACTTACTCTATAATAAGAAATTAATAAAATTATTTAAAAAATATAATTAATCTAATAAAAAGATTAATCCTACCTTTCTTATAAATAATTAGAATAAGCTAAGAAGATAGAAATCTTTATATTTATTTTAAATATATATATTAATAAAGTATTAGTATAGTAGAATATTTATACTTATAATAAAAATAGAAATAAAAAATAGATAATTAATATTAAAAGAATAACTTAATAAATTAAAGAACTTTTATAGAATAGAGATAAAGTCTTCTTACTTATATAAAGCAAATGGCAACTAGGAAACTGTAATCCTTAACTTATTTAATATAAGGAGGATAATCCTAGATTAAATATAGTATATAAAGAATATAAGAATATTTTATAAGTAAGCTACTATAATTATAATTGCTTTTAATATATAGAATAAAAGTAATATATAGTATACTTTTTTATTAAGGTAGAAGATATAGTTATTTATTATACTTATAAAAAATACTTTAATTAATATAAAGTAATAGGAAAAAATCCCTACTACTAGTTCATTATATTAAAACTAAGTAAGCCTAAGTTCCTTAATTATAGTAAGCTACCCTAGAATAAATATTAAAATCTTAAAATATAATATTTATATAATAGATAAAGTAATAGCCTAGTATTAAATAAAATTAAAAAATAAATAAAGTTCTTTATAGAAGAATAATAAAAGTAGCTAAAATAATAATCTCTAGAATTATTAAAAGAACTCTTTAAAAAAGCTTTATACTTTATAATTAAAGAGTAACTTTAATAATAACTAGAAGTAGAAGTAAGGATTAGAGGGAAATAGTATAATATTATAGTGGATAGTAGAGTTGAATAAAATTATATTAATTTTTAAGTAATTAACCAACTTTAGCTATTATAAATAATAAAAGTTAATTTATATAAAATTATTAATATAAAAGGAATTTCTTTTAATTATAATAATAATATTATAAATAAAAAGATTAATTACTTAAAAATCTTTATTAAAAAAAAATTAAGAAATAATCTTTAATATTATTAATATTAGATAATATAATCTAATTTTAAGGTATTTATAATTATACTAATATAACTTTAATATCTATTAATATATTAACTAGATGTAAATATTTAAAAAGTATAATATAACTAGTAATATTTTTATAAAAAATAATAAAAGATCTTAAACTTCTAGCCCTAACTAAGTAAAAGATATAAGCAAAGAAGAATCTTTATTACTTAAAGAAATAAAATATAAATATAAGAATAATTAAAAAAGGTAAAGATAATAAATAATCATCTACTTTAGAATATAATTCTAATAAATTAATAAAAACCTTAAAAAATAAAAATTAAAGTAAAAATAAATAGATTATATAATATATCTTTATAGTACTAAATCTATAAAAAGCTCTTTATAAAAGAATTAGATATTGGATTATTTAAGTTTAGCTAGTAGGATTATAAAATTATCCTTAAAAATAAATCTAATATTTAATTTTACTTTATTTATAATCTTAATTAAATTAAGCTTAATATCTTAAAAGAATATATCTAAGATATACTTAAAAAGGGATATATTTATATTTTAAATTCTAAAGTTAATTACTTTATTATATTTATACTTAAGAAAAATAGGAAGTTATATCTTATTATAAACTATTAATAATTTAATAATATTATTATTAAAGATTATACTTTATTATTATTAATTAATAAAATAAAAAATTATCTTTATAAAGCTAATATCTTTATTACATTAGATCTTAAAGGAGTATATAATTTTATTTATATTAAAAAAGGATATAAATAAAAAATTACTTTTTAAATAAAATTTAAATTATTTAAATACCTAATTATATCTTTTAAACTTATAAATATACTAATATTATTTTAATAAATAATAACCAATATATTATAAAAATACTTAAATATCTTTATTATCTACTACCTAAATAATATCCTTATTTTCTTTAAAAATAAAAAAGAATATAAAGAATATATTTATAAGATCTTAAAAGCCCTCCAAGATACCAAACTTTTAATTAAATTAGAAAAAGTAAGTTCTATACTTAAGAAGTAGAATTTCTAGGATATATTATTAACCCTAATAAAATTCACATAGACCTAAAGAAAGTTACTGTAGTAAAAGATTAGAAGGAACCTACTAATGTAAAGAAAGTACAAGCTTTCCTTAGATTTACTAACTATTACTAAAGATTTATTAAAGGATTTAATAAAATTATCTTAGGTATAATAGAACTAATTAAAAAAGAAATTATCTTTTAATAAGAAAATAAAGTATAATAATTATTTAAAGCTATAAAAAATACTATTTTAAAAGAACCTATCTTTATAATATTTAACTTTAATAAGTCTATAGAGTTAGAAATTAATATATTAGATTTTATCTTAGAGGCCTAGATTGGATAATAAGATAAATAAGGAAATCTATACTTTATAATATTCTATTTATATAAGCTATATAGTCTTAAGCTAAATTACCCTATCTATAATAAAGAATTCCTTACTATTATTAATACTTTTAAAGAATTTTAATAATATTTATTAAAAAGTAATTATAAAATTATAATATATATTAATTATAAAAATATTACTTACTTTATAATTATTTAAAAACTTAGTAAAAGATAACTATAATATATAGAATACTTATCTAAATTCAATTACTAAATCATTTATATTAAAGGAACTAAAAATAGCTATACTAATACAATTAGCTACTAACCTAATTACAATATAGAAAAACCAAAAACACAAAAAAAACTATTAATCTATAATACTAATAAAGAACTAAAATAAGCCCTAATTAATAAAATAATAATAGAAATAAAAAAAATAATCGCTACTATAAGAATAAGAGGATTATTATATACAACTAGAACCACTACTATAGAAATACTAATATAATAAGTAGAATAAAGCAATCCACTATTAAGGAAAATCAAAGAATATAATCTAATACTTTTAGAAGAAGAAAAAATAGACTACTTATAAGTATTAAAGGAATACTAAATAAAGTTAATAAAAAATATTTATAAATATCCTTTATATAACTATAAAGGTATTAATAAAACCTTTAAATAAGTTAAATAGATATTTTCCTTTAGTAAAATAAAAAAAAGTTAAATAAGTATATAAGAAATACAATCTATATTAATACTTTAAAAAACTAAGATATAAACCATATAGATTATTATAACTATTCTCTATTATATAATAACTATAAGACTTAATTATAATAAACTTTATTATTAACCTCCCCTTATTAATAGACTCTACTATAAAAATATATTATAATAATATTTTTATTATTATTAATTACTTTATAAAAGTAGTATATTATCTTTCTTATAATAAAGTAATAAAAAGAAATAATTTACCTACCTTTTCTTTTAATATATAATCACTATATACAGATTACTAATTAAAATTATTTTAAATAAAAAATAATTATTTACATCTAAGTTTTAACAAAGCCTAATATCCTTAATAAGGTTAAATTATAAGTTAAGTATAGCCTTCTACCTCCAAATAGATAGGCAAATCAAATACTAAAACTAGGAAATTAAGTAATATCTACAATACTATATTAACTATAAGTAAACTAATTAGATAGAAAAGTTACCTATTATACAATTAGCATATAATATATCCTATAATCATAGTATTAAAATAATACTAATAAAAGCTAATTTTAACTTTATACTAGACGCTTATTGAGCTTTTTTAGAAAATATAATTTAAGTAAAAGTTATAATTAAGTTAAATAATTTAAGAAAATTATATAAAGAAATAAAGATAGAACTTAAGTTTATCTATAATATAATAAAAAGACATTATAATTTAAAAAGATTAAAAAGACTATCTTTCTTAGAGGGAGATATAGTTTACTTAATAATAAAAAATCTTATAATAAAAAAATAAAATAAAAAAATCAACTTTATATAGATTGAATTATATCTAATTAAAAGAAAAATATTAGAAAATAATTATAAACTTAATCTTTTAAATAATATTAAAGTTCACCCTATCTTCTATATTTTATTACTAGAACCTGGTAATAGCATCTAAGTTAATATAAGATCTAATTATAAATTATAAATAGAAAACCTAAAAGATTAATAGGAAATTAAAAAATCCTATAAAGAAAAGAAAAAGATAGAAAATTTAAAATTAAATAAAAAGGCTATAAAAAAATAACTTAAAAATCTATTAAATATTTTATATATTACTCAAAGATATTAAAAGTATTTCTCTAGAATTAATATAAAGGAAATCAGGCAAACCACTCCAATTAATAACCCTATAATCCTTAAGCAATTATATCTCTAATAATACCAACATCTTAATATACTCCTTTTCTTTTAATTCATCTAAATCCTTATAATCTTAAGAAATCATCTCCTTTACTTTCTTATATAAATAATATTTCTAAATGTATAAGTATTATAATTAAGCTAAAGTACTTATTAAATCTACTTTAATCTTCTTTTTCTCCCTATTAATCTAATCCTTCTTATAAAAAACCTACTTAATTAAAAAAAATAAATATATAAAAGTAAAAAAAGAAATATATTTATAAGCTTAAATAAAAATACCTTTAAAATTATAATTAAAATATTTATTTTTTATATAAAATTTATAATAGCTTTTTCTCTTAACTATAATATAAAATAGCTATTTAATATAAAAATAAGCTAAATAATAAAGCATTTTAAAACCAAATTTATTAATTAATTTAATAATATTTTTTTAATAAGCTTTAATTATTTTAAAATAAGATATAATCTTAGTAATATAGTCTAATATCCTATTAATACTTAAACTATAAGAAGATAAAAAGAGAAAAAATATATAATAATTATAAATAAGAAAACTAATTTATTTACCTAGCCTTAAAATAAGACTAATAAGAGAGAAAGTATTATATTATAATCTAAATACTTAAAAATAATAACCATAGGTAAAACCCCAACCAATTATAATAAAACTACCCTAGATCTATATAATTAATTAATAAAAGTAAAGTTAAATAACTTTTATTTAATATTATTAAAGATTATAATAAATATTATTAAACTAACTTTATTTAATTATTATAATAATAGAACCCTAGATATAATAATATATAGACAGATTAGATCTTACTATAAAAAATAGAACTAATTAACTTTTAATACAACTTAATTACCTTAATTACAATTAACTATTACCTAATATAATACTTCTATTACTTTATTTTACTATAACATACCTAACCATCCTGCTAACAATTGTTATGACCCGGACACCTAAAAGAGCGGTGACCACAGGCAGAACCCTAACCAATTATGACAAGACTACCCTAGACCCACATAACCAACCAATAAGAGTAAAGTTAAATAGCCTCTATTCAATATTACCAAAGATTATAATAAATATTATCGAACTAACTCTATTTAATTATTATAATAATGGAACCTTAGATATAGTAGTATATAGATAGATTAGATCCTATTATAAGAAATGGAATTAATTAGCTTTTAATATAATTTAATTACCTTAATTATAATTAACTATTACTTAATATAATACTTCTATTACTCTATTTTTACTATAATATACCTAACTATCCTACTAACAATAAACCTTTTATTTTAATTAATTTATTAAATTAGGAATTAATTAGACCATTATATATTAAAAGCTTTTATTTAATTAATTACCTATATTAATAATTAAATAATAATAATATCTGGAAAGAACCTTATTATTATTACTCCTTCTAATAATATTAAGTTAATTATAAAATTATAATAAATTAAGAAGAAATTTATAAATATATAAGCATAATTTAAAATAGAAAAAGCTAGAACTATTACAATTAAAGGAAATAAAGGTAAAGATATTAGTGAAATTCTAAGACCCCCGGTCCTAGAGCCCTTTCTAGGAAAGGCTGCCAATATAGTCCCCTTCCTTACCTAAATAAAAGGATATTTTTACTTTTTCCTAATATAACTTACAACCCCTGAAGCCTAGGTATTATATACCAAAACCCTCCTTTAAGGGGATATAGAAGTATAGTTTAAACCTATTATAAGAGACTATTTGGAAAATAAGAATAATACTAACCAAAATAAAGAGATCTAAGAGATCTTTAGAGATTAGGAATATTTTAAAACTATTATTAAAGATAATTTTAGTATAATTAATATAAAATAATAAATTATAAATTAATTATATAAACTTAAATAAATAAAATCCTATAGCTAATATTTAACTAAATTTAAAAGAATTATAGTATAAATAACCTAAAATAATAATATATTAATAAAACTTTATTATAAAGGCTTAAAAAGTAAAATTAAAAATAAAATCTATAAAAAAGATTAGCTAAAAAAACTTTTAAAGTATATTAAAAATACTATTAAAATTAATAAAAAATAATTTAACTAATATAAAGAATATATCTAAAATAATAAAAACCTATATATCCCAAATAAAGGAAAAACCCAAAATAAGCAACAAAGCATTATATATAAGACTCATTTAAGATCAATAGAACTCAGCATTATTTAAAGGTATGAAAAAAGTAAGATTACCTACTTTAACTGTAGAAAGAAAGGATATAAATCCTTTAAATATTACTTCCCAAAAATAAAAAATTAATTTAAATCTATATTAAAAAAATAAAAATAATTTAATATTATAAAAACTTAATAGACCTTAGTACTAAAAGAAAAAGAGAATACTATAAGAAAAGTTATTCTTACTATTATTAAGAAATATAAATTAATTATTATAATTAAGTAATATATAAAAAACTATAAATTATATAAAGTAAAACTTACCTTATAATAAAAAATTAATAAAGCTATTTAAAAAGTATAATCAATCTAATAAAAAAATTAATCCTACCTTCCCCACAAATAGTTAAAATAAGCCAAGAAGATAAAAATCCTTACATCCATTTTAGATATATATACCAATAAAGCACTAGTATAGTAGAATATTTATACTTATAATAAAAATAAAAATAAGAAATAAATAATTAATATTAAAAGAATAGCCTAATAAGTTAGGGAACTTTTATAGAATAAAGATAAAGTCTTTCTACTTATATAAAGTAAATAGCAACTAGGAAACCGTAATCCTTAATCTATCTAATATAAGAAGGATAATCTTAAATTAAATATAATATATAAAGAATATAAAAATATCTTATAAATAAGCTATTACAACCATAACTACCTTTAATATATAAAACAAAAGTAATATATAATATACTTTTTTATTAAGGTAGAAAATATAATTATCTACTATACTTATAAAAGATACTTTAACTAATATAAAGTAATAGGAAGAAACCTTTATTATTAGTTTATTATATTAAAATTAAATAAGCTTAAGTTCTTTAATTATAATAAATTACCCTAGAATAAATATCAAGACCTTAAATATAATATCTATATAATAAATAAAATAATAATCTAATACCAAACAAAATTAAAAAATAAATAAAGCCCCTTATAAAAGAGTAATAGAAGTAGTTAGGGCAATAACCCCTAGAATTACTAAAAGAACTTCTTAAAAAGCTTTATACTTTATAATTAAAGAGTAATCTTAATAATAATTAAAAGTAAAAGTAAGAATTAAAAAGAAGTAATATAATATTATAATAAATAGTAGAGCTAAATAAAATTATATTAATCCTTAAATAATTAATTAACTTTAATTATTATAAATAATAAAAGTTAATCTATATAAAATTATTAATATAAAAAGAATCTTTTTAATTATAATAATAATATTATAAATAAAAAGATTAATTATTTAAAAGTCTTTATTAAAGAAAAAATTAAAAAGTAATCTTTAATATTATTAATATTAGATAGTACAATTTAGTTTTAGGGTATTTATAATTATACTAATATAACCCTAATATCTATTAGTATACTAATTAGATATAAATACCTAAGAAATATAATACAACTAGTAATATTTCTATAAAAAATAATAAAAGATCTTAAACTCCTAGCTTTAATTAAGTAGAAGATATAAATAAAGAAGAATCTTTATTATTTAAAAAAATAAAATATAAATATAAGAATAATTAAAAAAGATAAAAATAATAAATAATTATTTACCTTAGAATATAATTTTAATAAATTAATAAAAGCTTTAAAGAAATAAAGGCTAAAGTAGAAATAAATAAATTATATAATATACCCCTATAATACTAAATCTATAAAAAGCTTTTTATAAAAGAATTAGATACTAAACTACCTAAGTTTAATTAGTAGAATTATAAAATTATCTTTAAAAATAGATTTAATATTTAATTTTACTTTATTTATAATTTTAATTAAATTAAGCTTAATATCTTAAAGGAATATATCTAAGATATATTTAAAAAAGAATATATTTATATTTTAAACTTTAAAGCTAATTATTTTATTATATTTATATCTAAGAAAAATAAAAAGTTATATCTTATTATAAACTACTAATAATTTAATAATATTACTATTAAAGATTATACTTTATTATTATTAATTAATAAAATAAAAAATCACTTTTATAAAGTTAATATCTTTATTATATTAGATCTTAAAGAAGTATATAATCTTATTTATATTAAAAAAAGATATAAATAGAAAATTATTTTTTAAATAAAGTTTAGATTATTTAAATACCTAATTATGCTTTTTAGACTTATAAATATATTAACATTATTCTAATAAATAATAACCAATATATTACAAGAATACTTAAATATCTTTATTATCTATTATCTAGATAATATTTTTATTTTCTTTAAAAATAAAGAAGAATATAAGGAATATATTCATAAGATCTTAAAAGCCCTTTAAAATACCAAACTTCTAATTAAACTAAAAAAATAAATTCCACATTTAAAAAGTAGAATTTTTAGAATATATTATTAACTTTAATAAAATTTATATAAACCTAAAAAAAGTTATTATAATAAAAGATTAAAAAGAATTTATTAATATAAAGAAAGTATAAGTCTTCCTTAGATTTATTAATTATTACTAAAGATTTATTAAAGGATTTAGTAAAATCACCTTAGATATAATAGAACTAACTAAAAAGGAATTATCTTTTAATAGGAAAATAAAGTATAATAATTATTTAAAGCTATAAAAAATACTATTTTAAAAGAATCTATCCTTATAATATTTAACCCCAATAAGCCTATAAAGCTAGAAACTAATATATTGGACTTTGCCTTAGGGGCCTAGATCGGACAACAAAACAAACAAAGAAATCTACACCTTATAACATTCTATTCGCATAAGCTATATAGCCCTAAGCTAAATTACTCTATTTATAATAAAGAATTCCTTACTATTGTTAATATTTTTAAAGAATTCTAATAATATTTATTAAAAAGTAATTATAAAATTATAATATATATTAATTATAAAAATATTACTTACTTTATAATTATTTAAAAACTTAATAAAAGGTAATTACAATATATAGAATACCTATTTAAATTTAATTATTAAATTATTTATATTAAAAGAACTAAAAATAATTATACTAATATAATTAACTACTAACCTAATTATAATATAGAAAAACTAAAAATATAAGAAAAATTATTAATCTATAATATTAATAAAGGATTAGAATAAGCCTTAATTAGTAAAATAATAATAAAAATAAAAAAAATAATTACTACTATAAGAATAAGAGGATTACTATATATAATTAGAACCACTACTATAGAAATACTAATATAATAAGTAAAATAAGGTAATCTATTACTAAGAAAAATTAAAAAATATAATCTAGTACTTTTAGAAGAAGAAAAAATAAATTATTTATAAGTGCTAGAGGAATATTAAATAAAGTTAATAAAGGATATTTATAAATATCCCTTATATAGCTATAAAGGTATTAATAAAACCCTTAAATAAATTAAATAAATATTTTCCTTTAATAAGATAAAAAAGAAAGTTGAATAAGTATGTAAGGAATGTAGTTTATATTAATACTTTAAAAACCAAGATATAAACTATATAGATTATTATAATTATTCTCTATTATATAATAATTATAAGATTTAATTATAATAGACTTTATTATTAATCTTCTTTTATTAATAGATCTTATTATAGGAGTATATTATAATAATATTTTTATTATTATTAATTACTTTATAAAAGTAATATATTATTTTTTTTATAATAAAATAATAAAAGAGAAATAATTTACTTATTTTTTCTTTTAATATATAATTACTATATATAAATTACTAACTAAAATTATTTTAAATAAAAAATAATTATTTATATTTAAGTTTTAGTAAAGCCTAATATCCTTAATAGGGTTAAATTATAAGCTAAGTATAGCCTTCTACCTTTAAATAAATAGGCAAACTAAATATTAAAACTAGGAAATTAAGTAATATTTACAATACTATATTAATTATAAGCAAATCAATTAAATAGAAAAATTACTTATTATATAGTTAGTATATAATATATTTTATAATTATAATATTAAAATAATACTAGTAAAAGCCAATTTTAGCTTTATATTAGATACTTATTAAGCCCCTTTAGAAAGCATAATTCAAGTAAAAGCTATAATTAAGTTAAATAATTTAAGAAAATTATATAAAGAAATAAAAATAGAACTTAAATTTATTTATAATATAATAAAAAGATATTATAATTTAAAAAGATTAAAAAGATTATTCTTCTTAGAGAGAGATATAATCTACCTAGCAATAAAAAATCTTATAATAAAAAGATAAAATAAAAAAATCGACTTTATATAGATTAAATTATACCTAATTAAAAGAAAAATATTAGAAAATAATTATAAACTTAACCTCCTAGATAATATTAAAATTCACTTTATCTTCTACATTTTATTATTAAAACCTAATAATAATATCTAAGTTAATATAAGACCTAGCTATAAATTATAAATAGAAAACCTAAAAGACCAATAAGAAATCAAAAAATCCTATAAAGAAGAAAAAAATAGAAAATTTAAAATTAAATAGAAAAATTATAAAAAAATAATCTAAAAATCTATTAAATATCTTATATATTATTTAAAAATATTAAAAGTATTTTTTTAAAATTAATATAAAGGAAATTAGGTAAATTACTTTAATTAATAATTTTATAATCCTTAAGTAATTATACCTCTAATAATACTAATACTTTAATATACTTCTTTTCTTTTAATTTATCTAAATCCTTATAATCCTAAGAAATTATTTCCTTTATCTTCTTATATAAATAATACTCTTAAATATATAAGTATTATAATTAAGCTAGAGCATTTATTAAATCTACCTTAGCTTTCTTCTTCTTTCTATTAATCTAATCCTTTTTATAAGAAACCTGCTTAATTAAGAAAAAAATAAGTATATAAAAATAAAAAAAGAAATATATTTATAAGCTTAAATAGAAATACTTTTAAAATTATAGTTAGAATATTTATTCTTTATATAAAATTTATAGTAGCTTTTTCCCTTAATTATAATATAGAATAGTTGTTTAGTATAAAAATAAGTTAAATAATAAGGTATTTTAAAACCAAATTTATTAATTAATTTAATAATATCCTTTTAATAAACTTTAATTATTTTAAAATAAGAAATAATTTTAATAATATAATCTAATATCCTATTAATACTTAAACTATAAAAAGATAAAAGAGAAAGAAATATATAGTAATTATAAGTAAGAAAACTAGCCTATTTACCTAGCTTTAAAATAAGATTAATAAGAGAAGAAGTATTATATTATAATCCAAATACCTAAAAGAATAATAACCACAAATAGAACCCTAACCAATTATAATAAGATTACCCTAGATCTACATAACTAATTAATAAAAATAAAATTAAATAACCTTTATTTAATATTATTAAAGATTATAATAAATATTATTAAACTAACTCTATTTAATTATTATAATAATAAAATCTTAAATATAATAATATATAAATAAATCAAATCTTACTATAAAAAACAAAATTAATTAACTTTTAATATAACTTAATTACCTTAATTATAATTAACTATTACCTAATATAATACTTTCATTACTTTATTTTTACTATAACACACCTAACCATCCTATTAACAATAAACCCTTCATTTTGATTAGTTTATTAAGTTAGGAATTGACCAGACCGTTACAATAATAAACCCTTCATTCTGATTGATTTATTAAGTTAGGAATTGACCAGACCATTACAGGTCCTCTTAATATTAGGAAGTCTTTTCTATCCAGGTTCAATACTAAGTTAATAATGCTAATAATAGCTTATTAGAGGTTAATAATAATATTTAATTATATAATAATAATAAGATATATTAGAATTTGATTTTTTATATAATTAAATAGGCCTTTTGCCTTAAGGAGTTAATTTAGTTATAGATTAGGGTTAACTTAATGGAAAAGGAAGATCAAAAGCTGCCAACTAATAAGAGATTAACCGAGGAAGATTAGAAGATCTTAATAGAGGTTTATAATCTTCTTTTTCCCTTTTAAAAGAAAATAATAAGGTTCTAATCCCATTGCCCTAGTAATATTAGCTAGGTTATTTAGAGCTTCTTCTAATTAATAACTTAGTTTAAAGAATAATATAATTATTATACCTTTAATTTAATTATAATTAATAAGCCTCGATAGATCCTTTAAAATATCTTATTATAATACTTATATAATTATAATTAAGCATCTATAATAAAGCCGCAGCAATAGGCTAATATAAAGGAATATTTACACCTCTATTGCCAACTATTAATAAACCAATTGAAATATTATAGAAGCCTATTCAACCATACCCCAGTTTATTAAGCTGCTGCTATCCTTCATCCCTCCCTAAGGGCCTATTAGGTCACCTATATAAAGCTATTTAAAGCATATCTTATTATTAACCAATTTTAAAGCTTCTTTTTTAATAGTTAGGCTATTAGTGAGCAATATTAATAGCCCTAGGCTATAGATTTCCTTAATCAATATAATGGTTCCTTGTTTGACCTTCTTCCTAATGATTTCTATAAGAACCTAACCAAAAGCAATAGCCTGGCTATATACAAATTGAACATTTAGCTTAGTAGGGCCTTTAAAAAGCTAGATAACCCAATTGCCTTTTAATAATAGTAAAAGTAAGCTTTTCCTTTAATAAATTAAATAGCAATAGATATCCTTATAATACTATTAATATTAGTTGAATATAAATATATATTTAATTAAGCTAAGCTAATAATAAGGTTATAATAGTACAGCCTAACTAATAAGACCTTAGAAGCTATTAAGTGTTTAAAACACTGAATGACTAATATATAATATAGTATATAATTCAAATTATCTCAATTTAATTCAATCAATTTAAATCAAAAGCCCTCAATTCAAATGCGAATCCCTTCAATTCAAATGTGAAAATCCTGTTTGAGATTTGAATTGACCGCAGCGCTGGTTGCATCTAAAAGGGACTTTTTACTAGCTCTTACCGCTAATATGCACCGCACCATCCGCCAAATCAGGCAACAGTGAGTCATGTCCACTCATAAGAGATGTGTGCAGCAAGAAAAAAAAGCAAACACGCATCAAAGTCATAAAAAAAAGGGCAATATATGTCAATAGTCGCCAAAGAAGGCTCCTCTCGATTGACTCTGGGCACAATGGCAACATTAATGGCCCCTGAGCCGGCGGCCCTGCCCCACATCCAAGCTGGCGTCCCCCACCAACCACTGCAACTGAGAAAGCTCAAACGAGAGCAATATAAAATCAGCTGGATATGTTCGCGGGCTATCGAACGGGCAGCAGCTATAGCGATGCTGGATGAACTCCATGAAAATTTGGAAACTCCCCGGGCAGATACGAATGTTTACACTCTTGGGTCGGTTGATGGACGCAATGTTGTCATAGCTTGTCCACCAAAAGGGCATAATGATGCCACTTCAGTGGCCATGGCTGCGGCGCAGCTGGTTCATACTTTCCCCTCAGTTGAGTTTGGCCTTCTGGTTGGCATTGGAAGTGGAATCCCACCTAAAGTCAGATTGGGCGATGTGGTCATCAGTATCCCTAAAGGCCAGTTTCCAGGCGTGGTCCAATTCGACATGGGTAGGGCAATGGATGGAGGCAAGTTTCAGCGAACTGGGGTTTTGAATAACCCACCGGACACATTATTAGCGGCTGCCATGCGTATGGAGGTGGAGCACGAAATGAGGGGGCCACGGGTGCCCCAGTACCTCAACCAGCTGAAACAAAGATGCCCAGAGATGAAGGCGTATCTAAGGTCGGATTCGATGAAAGATATTTTATTCCAGGCAGACTATCTCCATGTTGATAATGTCGAACCAGATGAAGATGGCACAAAAGACCTCGCCAACAGAGAAAACCACTCGGGGGAGGACACCGACGAAGACAAAGACTGTCTATACTGTGACAATACCAAGGTAATTAAGAGAAAACACCGGGGTATGCGAATTCATTACGGCTTGATGGCATCTGGAAACAGGGCCATTAAAGATGCAGCATTTCGGGACAGGCTCAGCAAGGAAATCAGCCCAAACATCCTTTGCATTGAAAGGAAAGCTGCGGGAGTTATGAACATTCTCCCATGTCTTGTGATAAAAGGGATATGCGATTATGCTGATTCGCATCAAAACAATGTATGGCAGAAACATGCTGCTGCTCTGGCAGCTGCTGTTGCAAAAGAATTTATGGCCCACTTACAACAGAGCAATTCAGAGAAGAATCCAGGGAGTAAAAATGATCTCCTCGAGTGTAAGTTGTTTCGTCATTTATTGAAGATGGAAACAAGCTCAAGTTCACTAGTCAAACAAGAAAACCAGGAGAGTTTGCAAGCGACAGAGTTGCATCTTGCACAAACTAGTCAAGGAATGCAAGGTAAAACCCGCATATATATTCGAATTACATCCAAATCTCTAACCGCTTGTAGATTATGAACTGGAAATGAAGAAAGAAATACTTCAATGGCTGTCTGATTTAGATTATTCTCTCCACCAGAACGACTATATCATTAGGCGAGAACCTGGAACCTCTGAGTGGTTACTCAGCGAACCACAGTTTAATGAGTGGTTGCAGAGTCCCAACAAAACCTTATTTTGCCCAGGAATTCCTGGAGCTGGCAAATCGATACAGACATCTGTCGTGGTGAAACATATTAGCGATAAATTCCACAAGGATACCACTGTTGGGATTGCTTACCTATACTGTAACCATAAAGAACAGGATAGCCAAACACCCGAGAAAATGGCTTCGAACCTACTCAAGCAACTTTCTTCACGTCAATGGGAATCTGTAGGGAGCTTAATTGAGCTATATGAGAAGTATGAAGATAGAGGCACACGGCCGTTACTGGACGAGATTACTGCCGTTCTAAAATCGGTTATCAAAGGATATGACCGTACTTTCATTATTGTTGATGCTTTGGACGAGTGCCAAGATTCAGAAGGCTCCCGAACTCGATTCATCAAAAACCTTCTCAGCTTACAGAGCAAAACTGGACTCAATATTTTTGCAACGTCAAGGGATATTCCGGACATTACGAGAATGTTCGAGGGTTGCTTTTCAATAGAAATACAACCCAGTAGCGAAGACGTGCGAGTCTACTTGGAGCAAAACATGTTTTTCCTCCCAGAATTCGTCCAGAGCGACCCTAAGCTGCAAACAGAAATCAAGAAAGTAATAGAAAAGGAAATAGGAGGAGTGTGAGTATTTCCCAACCCTAAACTAAAAAAAAATGTTAATCTTCTCATTTTAGTTTTCTGCTTGCCAACCTCTATTTGGAGTCATTGGTTGGAAAACGATCTCCCGAGCAACTTAAGAAAGCCCTTGAGAATATTAAAGATGCCTCTAGAGCCTCAAATAGCAAGGCAGATGCGCTGTTTGAGATTTATGATAAAGCTATGGAGAGGATCCAATCTCAACGCGGGGATCTCCCCAAAGACGCGATGCTGACACTTTCCTGGGTTGTCAATGCCCAGACCCCACTCAAGTTAACAGAGCTGCAACATGCCCTCGCAGTGGAAATGGGTCAAAGTCAACTGGATGAAGATAATATACCGTCAGCTTGTCACATAATTCAATCCTGTGCTCCTTTAATTGTCATCGACACCGAGAAAAATACCGTCGGACTGGTTCATTATACAGCACAGGAGTATTTTGATCAGACGTGGAAAAAGTGGTTCCCAAATGCTCATTTGGAAATTGCAACGATTTGTGCTACATACTTATCTTTTGACCAGTTCGGAGATGGGCCGTGTGGGGAATTCCCTACGCGATTAGGAAGCAACCCGCTGTACGAATATGCAGCCTCAAATTGGGGCCACCATGCGCGTCTTGCCAGCAATTCAAGTCCAACGGTGCTCAATTTCCTCCACAAGCCCATGCATATTGAGTCGTCGGCACAAGTTCTTTGGCGCCAAAAAGCCATGTTTGGTTCAGACAATGGCCCTAATAGCCCAAGAGACTTGACTGGGTTGCACTTGGCGGCCTACTTTGGAGTTCAAGATGCTGTTGAATATATGCTCAAAGGCTCGGATGTGAATGTTGATCCGAGAGATAATTACTGCGGTCGAACGCCGCTTTCATTCGCCGCCGAGCATGGACATGAGGATGTGGTCAAGATGCTGCTAAAATTGGATGCAGTTGATGTTAACTCGACGGATGTGGACATTAAAACGCCTCTCTTACGGGCTATCAGCAATGGGCACGATGGTGTGGTAGAGGCACTACTCCAAACCGGCAAAGTTCGAGTCAACCAGGAGGATGGTACTCGACGGACTCCAATGGCAAGGGCTGCAAGCAAGGGCCACGAGAGAATGGTCCGATTATTACTAAAACAGGATGGAATCGATCTTAATTTACCATCCAAAATAAAGGGCCATTACTATGCGGAACCAGGTAGGACACCGCTGCAAAGCGCTGCAGAATTTGGCCACGCCAGAATCGTCAAACTGCTTCTTGAAACAAACAATGTTGGTCCCCAGCTCAACAGTTCTTTATGGGGCATGACACCACTCGTATTGGCTTCCA
This sequence comes from Calonectria ilicicola, assembly GCA_020809705.1. Classification (NCBI taxonomy): domain Eukaryota; kingdom Fungi; phylum Ascomycota; class Sordariomycetes; order Hypocreales; family Nectriaceae; genus Calonectria; species Calonectria ilicicola. The sequence goes on along the minus strand of CP085834.1, from coordinate 2,392,823 downwards.
AGAACGGCCACACTGGTGTTGTCAAGGTACTCCTGGACTTGGGAAAAGTTGATGTCAACTTCAAGAGAGATTGTCACGACTGGCCTGCCATCTCTTGGGCTGCGGAGGGTGGCTATACTGGAGTAGTGAAACTACTTCTAGATACAAGAGAAGCAGATGTGAACATGGATGATGTTGCATATAATGAAAGGCCACTTGCGCTGGCTGCTACTAAAGGGCATCAGGACGTGGTAGACCTGTTGCTGGAGTATGGGAAGTGTGCCTCACATTCGGAAGGAGACACTTTTGGCCAGACCCAACTACAGAAAGCGATTCAGATGGGAAGTGAACGTGCCGTTAGGGTGCTTCTGAAAAATGTCCCACTCAACATCGATGCCAAGGATGCTTCTGGCCAGACCCGACTATCGATAGCTGCCGAAAATGGCCATTACGGTGTAGTGAAGATCCTCTTGGAAAAATGGAAAGCTGATCTTGATCAATTGAGCGACAATGAGATGGCCGGGGAAACAAAGCCTGCTACTCGGAGCACGAAGAAATCGCAGGACGGATCCGAATCTGAAAATGAGGAGGGAAAAAAGATCTCACCTTCTAAGCTTTCTGAAACCGAACTCGAGATCATTTCCGGCACAAGGAGCTCTTCGCCTCATCTCATTTTTGCCTGCCGGAATGGCTATTTGACAGATGCCAAATTGATGCTTGACGTGTGCAACATTTATCCTGATGTATACGACGAATCCGGGAGGACACCCCTCTCATGGGCCGCCGAGAATGGTCATAATTCAGTCATCAACATGTTGCTTGGGACTGGCAAGGCTAGCGTCAACTCGCAAGATATGAATGGCCGCACTCCACTTATATGGGCGACGATAGGAGGACGCTTGGAAACGATCAAGAGCCTGCTCTCTATTGGGAATGTCGACCGAAACAAGAAAGATAACCAAGGCCGTTCCGCTATTTTATGGGCTACCATATTAGGCTACGAGATAGTGGTAAGGGTATTGCTTGAGTCTGATGCAATCAACGTAGACTCAAAAGATGTCACCGGCCGCACCCCTCTCTCGTGGGCCGCCCAAAAGAATGACACGGCAATTGCGAGACTCTTGCTCGAGACCGAAAAAGTGGACATAGATTTAGAGGATGATTATGGCGACACTCCACTCTCACATGCCGCGCAAAGCGGCAGTGAGGCGGTCATTGAACTCTTACTAGCAGTAGCCAATGACTGAGATTGGAAATTGGAAGTGTTTCAACATTAATTCCTGTCTTAGATATGTATTTATCTCTATCAATTTGAGAAAGCCTCCTAGGCGATGTTGTGCCAAAAGAAAAAGTAATTATTAACACACAAGGGTTTCATTGTTCGTGGTTCAAGTACACTGAAAATTTCAAGTTAGCTGTGTCACTCGGAAATCGATTCTTCTTCGATGGTGCTTACGCAAACAACCTAAGACTGGTTAGCTTAAATTCGATGTGCGAGTAAAAGAGTTTTCTTACAGTTCCACTGGCGCCGTTCCAAGTGCAGCCAGCTCCAAAAGTGTCGGCAAGGGTGCAGTCACCTCGCGCGATGGGGAATGCATTCGGGAAAGGGTTCTCGCCCTTTGTACCAGGAAGGGTTCCCTAAAACTTGGTCAGGCAATGGGATCAACACGCACGAGAGACTTACGCAAAAGTAGTGGACTTTCCTATTCCTTTCACAAGCAGCACTGTTTCCCTCGGGCTTGGACCAGCCACTGTTTGTGTACCATGTGGTACCCATGGCAGAGGGGATGAGGAGGGCGACAACGGAGAATTTCATTTTAGATGTGTTACAGATAATAAATCGATTTGAGAAAAGAAAAGCAAGGAGAAAATCGAATGGAATATTGATGATTTATATCAAGTTCATAAGATCTTTGGCACAGGTCAACTGGCTCTGGATATTCTATTTTTGGGTTGCATAGTGGCTAGAGGCATTGATGACTGCTTTGGTGAAACGACATAGATTCATCAAGGACATTATTCGGCCCATGTCAAATTGACTCAATTTAAGCAGTCATAGTCAAATGTCTGACCGCTGTGGGTCGGGTGGTAGTCAAAGCCATAGCTTTCTTGTAGGCTGGAGATCCGACCCGACGCTTGTTTTGTACCCAAATTGATGTCTGCGTTACTCGATGCCATCACTGTATACATTTCTATGGATCAATAAAGATTTAATAAGGAGATTTGGGATCGCACCCTCAATGGCTCGTAAATTTCCTTAGCATCCTTGTTGAGGCTAAGGCTGGAATAAAATTAGGTTTGAGGTTGATAGCCCGTGTCGTCCTGGTTCCTGAGCTAGGCTTGTCAGGCTTGGAAAAGTGAGGTTTCATGATGTTCTGGACCCCACAACTTAAAAAGGACATTATTTATCTAAAACAGGCTATTCGTCGTAGCGCAGTCGGATTGGATGAGGGGGAGAGGATCCACACGATTACGAGGTGGATGATACTCTGGCGAATAACGATTTTGGTGGCTGCATTCAACGTGTTCATCTTTTTACCCATCAGGTAAAAAAACACTTCCCGCACAAGCATAATAAAGGGTCTACAGATCTTCGCACCGCAGGCGATGCTCAAAAAATACCCCCACCAGAGTGGAGAATAGCATCGCTACTGAAATCCGGAAAATAGCGTGTATAAACTGCCTAACAGAAAAAGGAGAAATGGTATTAAAACAGCTTTTATATATACAAAGAGCTGCAAACGAGTTTTGTTCATTGGTAAAATACAAGTGAAGATTTAGCTGTACTTTTGCTTCGGTGTTACACAACCCTGTGATCTGTTTGGATCGTCAATGTTGGGTGATGAGCTCACGACCATTTCCAATCGTCCTTGTCCATCCACATCGCGCACCCTGATATTCCTTTTCCATGTGGTAGAACTTGTTACCCCTCCACCGACGTTCTCCAAGCCTTCAGGAACCTTGGACCGCAGAGCTAACGTCATGAGTTCGCCCATGCTTCCCCAAGCGGAACTAAACCACCTGTGTGGGGAGAATATAAGAATCAAATTGTGTAGCACTGCAATGTATACATATAGGATTAGCACCCCAAATGCTAGTTTGACAGTATTGCCACTGTCAAGACGATACGCATGTGTCTTCATGTATCTCCTAGATCCTATAATAGTATGGCTATCGTTAAGTTTTGATCTTGCCTCTTCCAAGGTGATAGTGGCTCCAGGATCTGCCAGCAGTACTTCGAACCCAGTCATGGATGTGAGAGCGTCTGCAAAATATAATGCGAGGCCAATGGGTATGCACTGATCCATGATTATTACACCATTAATCGAGTGCCTCCATTGGCAGTACTCAAAGATGCCACCATAGGCCGAATTGACCAATTTAGTTTTGGCAAGCTTAACCTCAGTTTGAGAGAAGCCTATCTCTGTCAACCAAGAGTTTTTCATTTTTATGACATTTTCTGCTGTCGATGTTTCCTGGAGATAGTTGGGCAGTTTATCCTGTGGAACTGGCAACTCAAAATAAGTTGTAGGTATAGTCACGGGCGCCCACATCTCCGTTTCAACCCAACGCGCCTGGATGAGGCAAAGGGTGAAATCGATTTCGACCTTGGATCCCTGGGTGGCTGTAGTATTTGAATATAAAATGGTGGCGCTGATCGGATATGAGCTATTTTGGGAGACATCCAAAAACATTGGCCTGCCGAATGGCGATTTAACATTTTCCTTTAGATCTAGCCTGGCTTTGATTGCCTCAAAGTCCAGCTTCAAGTTGAGGCCGTTATAAATGGAGCTGTTAAAGTTGAATGTTGGATCATTTGGACCTTGTCCCTGCTGACAGTCGACTGCCACTATCGGTTGTTTCCATTTCCCGTCTGGCAAAACAGAGCCGATGGGGTGGGTTTTCAGAATAAAATCCGTCTCGCGTGTATCAATCAGGTAACTTAAACGAGAACCCAGAATGGTGGAATAAATACCAAGAGGTTCGGAGACGAAACTGGGAGGACCGGTTGCCAATGAAACGTCATATTGTGAGTAGTTTGACGAGGTTGCAGATAATGATATGGGCCGAGATTTGGATGGAGACCCACGGCTTGTAAGTGACAGATTGTTCTGAATCATTCCGGCTTGAATACTCTGAAGAGCATCTCCCATGGCATACCATATTGAACCCATCCGTTGGTCTTGACAGCTTTCACCGCCGAAACTGCAGTCTCCCACATATGCTCGGGCTGCATGCTGAGAATCAAGCTCCATAAAATAAGGATCGCCTATAATGTACTCGAAAGAGTAAGAGGGGGGTTCCATTAGCTCAGATAAGTTGTACCAATACGGCCTAGGGATCATTGCGGTTCCGGAAAGCGGGCTGGCACTCAAGCCAACCAGGGCCAGAATTAATATTACTGCCGCAGTGCCGGCATGAAAATAGCGGTCCATGGTTGGGTTTCGAACTGTGCCCCAGAATTCCCAACTGAGAAGATATTGAGCTGGAGAGGACAATTGAAATGCCGACGAAATGAACCCAAGCGGCATGCCGTTGTCTCTCAGAAGGCCATAGCGAATTCTGTGCAATAGAATATCGCCCAAAGATATTAATATCAGGATCTCATGTACTTTGGCAGCAAACAAAAGGGCAACGAGCTCCTCTGGTGCTGGATGAGGAGGTTCCCACTTGACTTCCATAACGTATAATGACAAGAGACACAGAGTCGCGGCGATCGCGGGCAAGTGAAGATAACAAAATTTCCAGAGTGCTGATCCAAGACCCGCACTAGAGACGCTTTTTTTCTCCTCATGGGTAAGGCTATCGCGAAATTTGCGGAATGTAACTTTGTTCCAGATCCATCGGAGGGGTGACACATTAGCAGCATTCGTTGGGGTAGGGAGCTCGTTGTATTCGGAAGAGGATACATATGGATGTGGCTTTCCAGTGTCAGAGATGACTGACGGAGCGTATGTAGACTCTGGAGGGTCCAAACGCCCATATTTCCCTTTATCGTCCTTGGCATCCCCATAAAAAAATGACATGATGGAACGGGTCGCTTGTGCGCGACAATCAAGGGTGAGTGGTTATGGGTCGGCAGGCAAGGACCGGAAAAGCCAAGAAAGAAGATGGATGAGGAGGACCCGCTCAGCCCTGTCGAAATAACCTGGTCGCTGAGGCTCTGTCGATATTGATTCAAAAGGACGTGCAACGACGTGCCCTTGGCTGAATCTGGTATGATGCCTCGTTCTTGGCCTCTTTCCTTAGACTGTGATGGGATGGATTCAAGGGGTGACGGCAGGTTTGGCGCCTGGATGAAAAAGACACCACGGCGGGTTTTGGGGTTTTGAACAACATGTGGCGAAAAGGAGGAATTGCTTTTACAAACAAGGCTGCATCAGAATCGGAACTTATCCAATTGCTGTCCAGTTTCCACGCCTCGGCCCGCCACTAGCGAAGAGGCGGGCTGTGGTTTTCAGCTGCCAAGAAGCTATAGCACGCCACCCCCTCCTAGGCCTGGGCCTAGAACCGATATTGTGCCAGGCTATGCATAAAGATGAGCTGAATTAATTCAAGCTTAGCAACAAGGTTAGCATTTTCCCCCCATAGGCAATGAGCAGTAGTCAATGGTTGCAAAACTATTTCAATTGCAGATGTAACTGGCGAAAAGAATGGCTAGGTTTAGAAAAATCCCCCAACGCCCACAACCATACCCTCCAAAAATCCCAAAGACCCAAAATCTCAAAAAGTAAAACGAATGACGAGAATGAATTGATATCCAGCCTTCTAATCATATGAATTCCCAAAATCCCAAACACCGTCAGAAATGCCTAATAAATAGCCCAAACCGCACCGTTGACCTTTTAAGCAATGGGCACACAGTCGCTGAAGACGGGAGTGCTAGTGGAGAAGATGCTGTTGGAGTTGGGCTGATCAGTGGCGGACCCGAATCCAGCAAAGAGGTTGACATCCACGCCGACGTTCACATCAAGCTGAACACCAGCATTCGCGTTGACATCACCGCATACTCCGCTATCAGTGGAAGCTTGGACAGTTAGAGTCGCATCAAGCTTGGGGGCTTCTAGGCCGATACCGGCAACCACGCCCTTGCCAAAGATGGTAGCGGCAAAATCGAAGGTGACCACAGGAGACAAGCTGGCACCGACACTGACTGAGGCACTGAGGGTTGGGCCAATCTTGTTGAACTGAGGGTTGATGGGGTCAGAGTCACTGCCGAAGCGGAGAGTGGTGCCGTCGGGGATGACCATGGCAACGCCAAAGTCGGCCGTGATGGCAGCGGTAACTGGCTGGAGGCTGGAAGTGACGCCGGCTGTGATCTGGGGACCGATGTTGAGGAATGGGCCGATCGAAATTCCAGCGAGAGGGAGCGTGAGAAGCTGGACGGAGCCGATATCGACGGGATCAGTGAGCTGTGCAGAAGCTGTGAGCCCAAGGCCAAGACTGGCTCCGAGCCCATTTCTAGCAGTGATGGATCCCGTGACGCCCTGAGTAAGGCTGAAGTCAAAGTCGAAGTCGATTGACCCAGTGGTTGCACAGTGGGCACAGTCCACGCTGAGATTGACATCGCCAATGTCCTTGGAGAAGAGGTTCTTGGAGAAGTCATTGGCGAGGTCAATGCTGCCGCTCTTGCCGATGCGCTTGGTGAAGGTGCCGTTGCTGACCTGAACGCCCCCAGACTTGACATTGAGGCGGTAGTCGGTGACAAAGTCCATCCAATCAGTTGATCGTCCAGACAGTGTGGCCGTGAGAGCAGTGTCGTCGTATTCGGCCTCGGTGACTGCATATTCACCTCGGCCTTGGGAGCCACCGCAGTTGCCACCATCGGCTACTACAATGACGATGTTCTTGTTGCCGTCCAACCACTGCCAATCAGCCTTGGCGGATTGCAAAGCGGCCTTGTCCTTGAATGTCATTGTGATTTCTCCGGGGTTGGAGCAATCCGTGCTGGTAACATCGCTGCCCAGTCGAGCCACGTTAAGCATTTTGTGGTCCTTGCCACCAGTGCAGCTGAGTTTACCGACAATGTCTATGAGTGGTTAGTCATTTGCTATTCTATTTGTTTTGCATTTCATTTACCTCCGTTGGACCAGTAGAATGTGTCATAGTCAAGCAGTCTGGCATTGGGAACAGAGCCAATACCACCCATGTTCGTAACAGGATCCAGGACAATGGAGCCGGGGTCAGTAGCGCGGCTCACAATGGGCATCGGGATGTCGACCGGGAGAGCGACAACATGACCAATCAAGGCCATGATGCTAGCGGCAGAGATGGCCGAAGGAGTAAAGAGCTTGGAAACCATTTTGATAAGAGGCGATTGATATCGTGATAGAAAAAAAGTAATAGAATGCGAAAATGTAGAAATTCAAGTAAGAAAGGAAACCACAAAGGAAATCACAAAAGAAATCACAAAGGAAAAGAGAAAAGGAAATTGGAAGCTAGGCTGGACCCGAGCTTTGCAGTGATGTTGAGGACTGTGTTGGTTGATGAAAAGGACCATCAAGCAGATATCTCGTCCCATTATATACAAACACCTCATCGAGTCTATAGTGTTGATATCCAAATAGAAGCCTTCAAGGCCCCCAATATCAAAACATATTTTTAGAAAATCGCCTCTATTCTCAGTTGTATGCAAGTATGTGCAGTAGTGAACACGGCCACGGGACCAAGCCGTCGGTAAGCAACACATACATTGGAATCCAACGCTAACTATGCCGAAAATTATTTGCCGCAAACCATTGCAGCAGCTTACCAATTCACCTATTGGGGCAGGGCTGTAAGGCTATCTGCGTCTGACCACTGGCATTGCGCCCACCCACAACTTCTTTAGGGTGGCCACGCGAAATTGGGACCAGAGAGGACTGGATTTATTGGTTTGTTAGATCTTAGAACTAAAAAAAAAAAGCACGCTTAATTCTCTCTTGCGTGGCTAGCGACTGAGACATACCTGCGCATCTGCTACATTGCTAGTCCCTTTATTTCTCCTTCTTTTTTGTTATTATTGACATGGGATTGCCGGACAAAATGTCCGCGCGGGATTGATGGAATCTAAAAATAGCTTACAATGGATGCTTAATGATACGCTTCCTGGATTTTAGCTGGATGACGTTACATCGTGCATTTCAGCCCTTCCCTGCAAGCGTGGCTAATATTAAGTGAGCGGCCACATCATCTCTTTATCCAACCAACCAAAGCGTGCCGACGGCTAATAATAACCGGTAAATGTGCAGTCCTTCGCCTGCGCAATGCGCGTACTAAAGCACAACTACCAGAAGGGAAATTACCTGCATCGGCAACTTTTTGTCTCCGCGTAACTGCGAAAGATGCAGCACAATTGATTGATCTGGATATTATAATTAGAATTGTCAAAAATGCAGGAATCGTTGCTAAAAATCCAGAAATAATCTCACCGACAATCCTACGGAAAATATTACACTCATTGAATGATGACTTTCTGACGCTCAAGCCGGCGAACTGAACTGTTGAACATGCCGTGTCTGCCGATTATTGTGCCCCCAGTGGTGATGTCTGATAGGATTTTACAGTTGGAACCTTCCAAATACGGTAAAAGCTTATACCATTGTATTTTGGCTGCTTTCTAAGAACGCTGAGTTGGCGGTGCCTGTGACCAGCTGACGTCACACAATTGAGGCTCTAACCTATTTAATTGAGCCGGGCACGCATTTGAGTAGTGATTTGAGTATGCTTACCCCGGTGGAAAATTCCCCCATCTGTCCAAGTGTCATACTCCGCATAGCTTCAAATTGTTGGAAAGTCAGACATTAGCTTCGGGAAAATGCAATGGATATGGGATTGTGGCAAGATGAGCATGGCCACCAGAATCTTTCTACAGCCGGATATCCCTAAGATGGATCATGAGGGTGTTTTCATTCATCTGATGTATGTGCTTAAAAAAGGGAAGGTGTTGTCGCCTCCTACAGCTGGTTTGTATGCTACATAAGATGACGTGGACCGATGTGAATTCCATGAAACGGATATGTGGGTGGCATGATTCTGAGTGATTTGTAGAATGAAATTCTACAAACGATAATATGATACTTTGTAGATGCTTTTAATGAACTTTGAAATGAAAAAGAGTTGGACCCGGACTTGTCGCTGTGTGATGAGTAGGGAAAATTAGGATTTTTTTTTTTTTTTTTGGGTTGTGTGATGGTTGATATTAGGAAGCAATGATTGCAGCGCTGATTCAAAGTATCAAAAGTGCATCATGGAGGGTATCCATATCACTCGCTTAGTAGACATTGGCGTGTAGATGTGAGGGGCACTCGGTAATTCGGCATGTTTTGTGTCACCATGCCTTGTGGCATTCTTGGGTTTAAACCAAACCTAGAAAAGCCCCCATTATTACGTGTATTTCTTTTATGGACCCGGCGACTTAATTCCAGATTTGAAAGACTCCACATCCACTGGCTTGCATTATTCTCGGATCGTGGATGCGGCACAATCGGACAATGGGCTCGCAGGGATCGCAATCTCCACAACAGCGTGGGACCGTCATTATCAGATGATCAGATAAGATGGAAGGGTATTGATCTAGTCACTTACCCTTGCCGGTTGACCATCTAGACTTTGGTCTGCTCCACTCATTAATGGATGAGGAACCTCGGCAAATATCCGATGTGGATTCCTTGTTGCATGATGGGAGGTCTTACCTAATTTAACTAGGCTCTCACATGGAAACGAAAAGTTGAAAAAACTGTGAAACACACGAGAAACTGGAAGCATTTCTGATAATGTGATCAAGTAAATTATGGATGTCAATCAGTGTGCTTGTGTATGCTGTTCTCCATTAAGGTCATTTTTATCAAATGCTTTGGTGAGCCACAAGTTTCTTTCCAGTGACCTTTCTCCATTGTAGGAACAAAAGGCCCCAAGGTTAATATTGTACAGGGTGTCTGAGTCATATTATGTCAAGGTCAATGAGTCTGAAGGGTCAGGGGTCGTGTTATGGTTTGGCTAGAAGGCCTGCGATGTGACGATTCCTGTTATCGCCTACCTGTGATCCACTTCTGTCGGAATTGTCTGCCCGCGACCTGTAGTGCCGTAGTATTCGGGATTGTCAGTCTGTGGTCTATACTTCTATCCGCGCGTAGAACCTTGTTGTTGAGAGAACCGCGTGGGGGGAGCTGAGGCCTGGTTCGCCGCTTTTCCAAAAGTGGTGACAAGTCCGGCTACCCGCGGATCTATCCGAGGGAAGACTCGGCCGAATTTGAAGGATACGAGGCTACAATGTGTTTTACTATAAAATTGGGCCATGGGTTCTCGTTTGGAATATCTGACCCACATTCGTATAAATCCCGCATTGATTTGTTAGTAGTTTTGAGCCTCTTAATTACTATGGGAAGGCTCATGGATGACCGACCGCCTTGGGCCATTACATCGGGTTTGAAACCATAGCCCATTACATTTAGGGCGACAAATTGAGTAAAATCCCGCAGGCCTTTTGTAAATCCCATGAAATTATTCCGTTGATTAGATAGTGGGTTTGCACCATACACGACTGGAGTAGCATTTTCAATCAATAGAAGGCTAGATCGTAATGATGGGAGTTGAGCTTGAGATCCGCTTCCTAACTAGCTTTGATGGAGTCGTAAGCTACAAACCCGTCAACCAAACAAATATTTTTCCTGGCGAGTAATGGAGTAATGTGTAAGAGGTGTTGTTCGTTTGTTACTCGGCCCGATTGGCACGTGCTGCGATGAAAGTGGTAATTTGCTGGAATCAAACCCAACTGAGAACATCGTAGACAATGACAAGCCGTTTTCGGGGGGCACTACATTGTTTAGGTTCTAATATAAAATACGTGGGCTGCTGGTATTGTCTTCAAATTCGTCACTGCATCTCATCAGAAAAAAGATTGTGTCTTTTGTTTATACCTTGTATGAAAAATCAACCCAGCAGCAATGAAAACCAGCATCATTTTCAAAACCTTGGCAACAACCGCTGCGGTTGCAAAAACTGCCTGGGGTGCGTGTGAAAACCCTAGCATTCGAAAGTCTTGGTAAGATTGTGTGGTTAAATTAAAAAATTGAAAATAGTATGTAACCTGGGATAGGTCTTCTTTGAGCAATGTTCAGCGTACAGAGTACATTAACTCGACTCTGTGTCTGATGGATCCTGATCAAGCGCCTGCAAAAACTAGAACATACGGATCTAAAAGTCGCTGGGACGAGTTGCTTGTTGCCCACGTTGCTCAAGTTCAATTCATTCATGTGGTTGTATGTTTCTTCACGTTGAATCGTCGAGATTTAACAAGGCTAATGAAACGTGCAATTCATAACAGGGCGCTTTCTTTCCGTGGCATCGTTGGTATACCAAAGTTTATGAAACACTTCTTCGTGATGAATGTGGCTACACTGGACCTTACCCGTGAGTTTTCCGTGGGATAACATACCTCCTATAGGCTCACCACAATTAGATATTGGGATGAACAAGAGGACCAAGCTGCAGGCCCTCTTCAGAACGCAAGCGTTTGGGGCACAAGCATTACCTCCAGCTTTGGTACAGGAAACACGGATGAAAACAACTGCGTGATTGATGGTCCATTCGCTAATCTCAAGTTGAATTTGACAACGGAACTCGCCCGTACATCCGACAGCTGTTTGACTCGAGCATTCAATCAGACGCAGTTCGATTCCGTATCTCAAGATATTGTGGACAGCTGCATGGGCATTGAAGATTATTGGGAGATGTGGGCTTGCTTGGGAAATACCCCTCACACCGGTGGGCACTTTGGTGTTGGAGGAACCGTAAGTCAACTGCCTCCTGATGCCCCAGCAATATGCGCTAATTGTGATCCCTCGCGATCCTTAGATGGAACACGTGTCATTTTCCGCCTTTGACCCAATCTTTTTCCTGCACCACACTAATCTTGACAGGCTCTGGACCCAATGGCAGTCTGGAAATGCTTCTCGATTGACTGCTATTGGGGGCCCACTTGTCGCACCCCAGACTTTGTTTGGAGAAGCACAGCCATCTTTCTTGGGTATTGGTGCCTTTGTACCATATTTTGGCGATAATGGCAATGTCACGACTTTGAACCATACAATGTGGTTGGCTGGAATTGTCCCGAACATCACAGCGTCGGATGCGATGGATGTAAATAGTGAAGCTATGTGTATCAAATACGAGTAAGGAGGATAAGGAACCGGCAAGCACATGTACCTGCTACCAAAAGCCAATTAAAATAGCAGGAATGTGAAAAAAGCTTTGCAACACCCAATCTTCCATTAGCTAAGCTAAATCCAACTAAAGGGGGCTATTTAGCTGTTGCTTGATCCGCAAGATTGGTGAATGTCTTCGCTCCTAAATACGTGCCGAGGGCCCAGTGAAGCTTATGGAATGAGTGGATTTAAATTATGGGTTAATATTGTAAGGTCCATGTGATAGATCCACAAAATTTACTCTCTCTGATCGTGCTGTTTTCTGCTTAAGCTAGTAGTCAATGCATACCATGAGTTGCAAGGTGGCGTCGAGCCCGGCGTAAATCAGGCACGAGGGCAAAGAGCTTCTGGCACACGTAACCTTAGGCCTTACTTATTAACGGTTGCTGAATTTTAGGGATAACGGAGCAAAGGAGTTTGGCTCCTTCTTAGAGTTGAATTTAGGTCCCAATTATTGACAAGTAGTTGCTCCCGACATGCTCTAGACTCTTTAGGGCAATGCTATAAGTAAATAGTAGGTGGAGTAAGAACGTCTCAAGTGATAAGAGTGGCTAGGCTGGCCAAAATACAGAAGATGTCGGTGAGGCTGAAGGGTTCAAACAACAGAAGGGAGGAAAAGGAAGATGGCAGCTAAGAAAAGTCAAATAGCTTGAGCGCTATAGGGCTTAGTCACTGGACTATTAGGCACTAACGTAGTAGCTTCTAATTTCCTGAGTTCTGGATTCCCATAGGCCCTGTAGTTTATCAAGACCATTCCGGCTGGCGTCATGAGGAGGTAGTGCCGTCACTGAGCACTGATACAAGCAAGCAAGAGCGACCCGAGCCGTTATATCGGCACTGCCTGAATGTTGAAGAAAAGGGTCGTTTCCCCCCCTCAACCATTGCCACAATTTTAGGGGCACCAAAAGAAAAAAGGAGCAATTCACTAAAGATCCTTCCCCACTCCGGCTGTTATCGGTGCCATGGATAATGAGTCTTGCGCCACCATTTTGGAGCGTTACCTCCAACGGCTGAGGGCGCGGGGCTAGTGGCAGCCACATCGGCAGACCGGCATCTCGTATTATTGGAAAGGAGAGACCAATGTTATAAAATGCACTTATTGGTCTTGATGCACATGCCTTTCAATCATCCATTGTGACACGGGACCAAACTCAAAATGCTTTGGCAATATATTTCCGTTCTTGGCGCCATTGTCACTCTGACAAGCGCAGGCCCCGTGTATCAAGCTCCCTGCGCCGGGAAGGATGCCGACAAGATCCTCAAAGTCTTGTCCAAAATCGAAGGATCTCAGTTTTGTTCGGGATTCTTGAACATAAAGACACCAACACACACTGGTACGAACCTCCTGGTTCAAGAACATTGGATTTGATAGCTGATCTGTTGGTTTCACTTAGTCACCTTCACATCAACAGAACATCTGACGAGCACCGTTACAAAAACCTCAACCATCAATGTAAACAAACTCTTCATAATGCATTTCTGAATTCAGTGGTTCTAATATGGTTTCCTTAGGTCTCTAAAAAATCAACCAATGTCGATGCCGTGGCCGACAAAACCACCGTGACGAACTCGATCAAGGTGACACTACCAGCAGCCACAACCACCACCACTGCTGGCACTGTTTCGACAGACACCACCGTGACGGATGTTACAACCAGCACCTCGTTCGTTATTCAGAAAAAAATCCATTCAGCAGAATACTTTGCTAACTCTTGAAATTTCCTTGTAGGACTCTGTGCCTTACCAGCCCCGCACTCAAGCGTAACGCTCTTCCAACTTCCAACCTCCTTAAGTCACGTGTCAATATTCCTAAAGGTCTAATAGCCTCCAATATTTCGCTTAGCACGGAGATATTATCATGCACTAACCTTGCTTCTAGACCTCCAATGCTACAGCAAAGAGCAGATTTACAATGCTTGTCGGTGCTATCTTGCCTCTAAGCCCTTAGAGGTAGTTACAAAAACCATTACGACAATAAAAGAACAAGTCAAGACCACGACCAAGGTCACTTCTACTACAAAGACCAATCTGATTATTATTTCCTCGACTACTCATTACCCGACGACTGTCATGATTTCCGCAACTGTAAGAACACTATCGTCCATGGTTATCGCAATATCAAATTAACAGTACTTTCAGACTACTGTCACTCCAAGCCCAATAGTGGTAACCGTTACCCATACCGACATTACTAGTACCTCAACTACTGTTCAAGTCATACCGACTACGACAGACATGAGTGAGCCATACATTCAAGCATGGACTGGCAACGGATGCATGATTTTGACAAACGATACCCCCTTGGATTACGCCAATGTTCTTGAAGATGCTGAGCAGCAATGCGCGTGTATATGTAACCGTGAGATTTTCTCGACTCTTTGGTTTTATTATTACTGACTCCGCTGCTCTTTTAGAACTGGAAGGCTGTCAGTCATTCATTGTCTATCAAGGGGCTGGTTTCCTCTTCTTCCCAGGAGAATGGTACTGTGCCACGTAAGTACCGCCTCCGTCTTCTAAAGACTACGTCGAATATCATATGTTTGGATTTTTCTAATGTGAATTTAGCTCGACCGCTGCATATGACAGCAGTTCACTGCAGTGCAATACAAACGCCGAGCAGGGTGCAGCATACAAGTATGTAACTCTATCATTTACAAAACCCATCACCTACTAATCAAACCTATAGCAAATTTCTTTTGGGCTAGTTGAGAAAACAAGGAATAGCGGGCTCAACCGGGATTTTTCCAAGTAGCCCCAGAGCTCCAAAAGTGGCACAGAAATTTAGTTGGTCATGATTTGGTGACCAAAAAGAATCCACTTAATATTCCATATGACAAGATGGATGTAGAGTTTATTCAAGCGGTCAATCTTTTCTACGCATGAGATCCTGGGTTGAGTATGTGTACAAAGCGCAGCATGGTTGCTTGTAGTCCGCGAGGACTTTAGGCAGGCGGGTTCGTACATTTTACTAAGGGACATTTATGGATGCTGGGGAAACAATAATCTAGTAATTATATTCAGAAGCCTCGTAGTTATAGTCTTCGAGGGTCTTTTTAATTCAGCTAAATGCCGATTACGTGATCAAAAGTCTTACAGTTAATTCTTACAACAAGGATCTGAAATCAAAATAGGTTGGAGAAATCCAGCATGTGTTTAATTCTTCAATGAAAGTAATTTCATGATTTGAATAATTCTAAACCATATTTAAGGATATTTAGTGTGACCATGGATGAATGAATGATAAAACTAATAAATGAAAGCTTATTGGTAGATTGATAGATCCCATAAAACGACTATATATATACTAGAGTGAACGGAGATCCAATCTTGTAACCTCAGGGATCTGCGCATGTTTGATAATTCATGACGGATTAGTTGGAGACAAAGTCGTATGCAAGCTGAGCCTCGACCCGCTTCTCGCCTTTGGTGACGACAAGGTTTCGACAGTAGCGTCTTTCTCCATCGACCATTTTGAAGCCACAAATATGATTGAGAACCCACCCATCGTTCACGCTCTCTACTTGACCCAAGATGAGCTTTCCATCATCGCCTTCGACTAGCCAATCCTTTTTGAGAAAGCCATCGCTAATTTCGTTGATGCCGACCCATAGGTTCTTGGCCCTGACGCTACCAAACGGGCCGTCAGAACGCTCACGGAAAATGTTGTCCACACAGCGACTTTCGTGGTTGCTTTTGAGGCCAGATGGACTCTGGGTAATGTCAATGTAGGTGACCGCATCACCTGACGTGTTTGGTTCCTTTGCGGGCGCAACATATTGATTAATTTCAACAACAATGTTCGCCATATTGAGACCCTTGCGAGCAAGGAAACCCATGCCCTGGACGGCAAGAACGGGGTCAGAGCTGTCAGAGAATTTTTTGTTCTGTTTCACTCATTAATAGCTGTGGGTAAAAAACAACAAATGGTGACAGCCAAGGACCCCCAAAGTGGACCTCGATGGTCATTTCATTGTCCTGCGGCAAGAAACCCGAACTTACCAAAACCCATTTTCCGGTCATGTTGTTAATAGTCTTGTCTGCTGGAGCGGCCATTTTGTGGTTGGTATGTAAAAGTTGAATAAGCTTTCAAAAGAGATCAAAAGGACTGGCTAGTTGCTGTTGATTCAGAGATATCTGGATTGGAGAAGAGTGGAGCTGCTGAAGTGCAGAAGAAAAAAAGATCATAGTCATGAGGAAATTGAAGCATTAAATAATTGAATTCATGTGCTCCAATTGATATTTGATTGTTACAGCACAGCATTATCATCATCATCATCATAGTCGTCATCATGTTTGAGACGGAGGTTTAAGATGCCGTCGCCGATGAGTTTGTGGAGCTCTGAATCCCGACTGAGGCGATGCAATTCAGCTGCTCCACTTTTTAAGGGAACTTTGGCATCTTGAGGCTAACTGTGATGGGTGGCGTGTGTCAGACGCAGGGCTGACATTTCCAATTTGGCAAATGATTCGAAGTTTCTTACGTCGGCATTCTAATTGCCGACGCCGACAATGCGATGCATCGGAAGAAATGCTTCAATTGGGGCTTATATACAGGCCTTGAATCAGCTAAGAAAACAATAGCAGTAATACCCGAGAGTCATTGCTTATTGTCGATTTTTTTTTTTAAATTAAATGCGTATCAGAATTGCAACATGGATTCAAACTCTTTGGCTACACCCAGGGGAGGCGGGGACCACCGTGCCGTCTCACGCAGTTGGATTTTTGGATCAAGCTGCCGCTATATCCGACTAGGGTGGAGCGGCGTATTGAATATAATGACATTGTGGTGACGGCATTTTTTGTATTAAAACCTGAGCAATTCCCTGTTTGTTGCCTCTTGATTGTATTTGACAACATACGTTATTCTCCTGCTTGATCCATATAGTCCAGAACCAACATCGCCGACCATGTCCGCACAGGATTATTATAACGACAACAGCCAGCAGGTAAGTTGAACAGCTGGATGATTAACATCTTCGTAGCACATGGCAAACCTGATCGACCCTCTTTTAGCATGATCAGCAAAACCAATACGGTCAGCAAAATCCGTCGTTCTCTCAACAAAACCCGCCATATCCTCAGCAAAACCAGCCATACCCGGGGCAAGATCAGTCGTATCCACAGCAAAACGAATCGTACACACAACAATCCAACTACAACGACTCATATGCTCAACAACGTCAATATAACGCTAACAACCCGTTCTCCCAACAACAGCAACAAGGTGGCCAATATGGAGCACCTTCTACTTATCCAGGTGACAATGGACAAGCGCAAGAAGGAGAACGAGGTCTGGGAGCAACAGTTCTCGGTGGTGGAGCAGCCGGTTGGGCAGCTCACAAGGCCGGAGGAGGAGTTCTAGGCAGTCTTGCGGGTGCCGCCGTAGGTGCTATCGGCGCCAACATTATTGAGCACCAATTTAAAAAGTAAGTATTGCCATGCTATGCTCAACATAAGTATCTGACCTAAGGTTCATAGGTACAAGAAGGAAAAGAACAGGAGTCATCATCGAGATGGCCAACCTCGCAAGTACACAGGTGACTCCACAAGTAGCAGTGATTCTGACTCTGATGACGATCACCATCACCATCATCATGGACATGGCCACCACGATGAAGGCCACGGTCACCGCGGTGGTCGGGGCGGTCGCGGAGGCTTTGGAGGTCGCGGTCGCGGTCGTGGCCGTGGACACCATTGGTAAATCTAGATCTGTCGGGAAGATCATTTATAGTGGGGAGGTCTAGCCGATATCTACATTTACCGACAATTTTACACAAAACAATGCTCTGATATTATACTTTTTACTTCCTCTCTTGGTCTGCTATTGAACCTTTCCGGAAGAGCTAAAAGAAGGAGTATGTTTCTGATTCAATCCAATTTCCACCTGATTTCTACCCCGGGTCTTGCGTCTCAGGTGTCCGACTACATTTCAAGTCATTAATTTGCTCACCGGGATTTCGGCATTGAGAAACCAAATTGATGCTGGTATTGTATAATTCGATGCATTTGCGAGAAGAGCTTGGGCATCATCGTAATTTCCTATGGAGGAAATTACTCCATCTAGCAATTCACACTAGCCACATTATAGCGGCCCCATCACTGCGTCTGTACTCAACATTGATATACGATAGAATCGAGCCTAAACCAACCTCGGCAAATGTTACAGTGCCAGAATTTGAAGTCGAAATTGAGTCTAAAAGTTTTCCACAAAAGTCTAGTCAATAACCTGTCCTTAGGGAAAATAGCCACCGAACAGCTTGGCTTCAATAAATTGCGAGCTCCATATGCATTTCCTTGATGCAGAGAAAGCAAGAGAGATCCGGTTATTTTATGATATTTGATGATTATATTAGGTTTGAGTAAGGGAGTGCTATGTGGACTAAATTGTTTTTGGTACGGTCCCATCTATCTTCCCCGTTGTTCAAATCTCGCTCCTCATGTGACCTGTCATCTCTTTTGACAATGTAAAGAAAGAGGCGTGTTTTAATTTCATACTTTTTATGTCCTAGGTGTTTTTTAATCCCATATGAGCTTAAAAAAAAGCAAATCTACATTGTTTTTCGTGTTTGCGCCGTCGACTGCGCCTGTAGACTCGACTTCCTAGTTATTATTACCGCCGCGTAGCCGGATTTTCAAAGCTCTGTGGGCACGATGGCGACCAACGTTTGCTACACCAATTGATAAAAGTAAATCCCATTCTGTACGCTGAGCGGAAATCCCAAATGGGAAGTCACGCCGCCTTCGCCCTTGCTAAATATGGTAAGCCCCCGTTACTAGTCCTGAACTAAAATCCTACTATGAGGCACGGGGCCCCATACTGTTTCCCCAGACCAACTCATTACCCCAGATTCCAGGTGCGGCATCAATATCAAGCAGCCACTGGCCAGGTCATCTTTGATCTAACTTCTTGAGGGATGATTGGTAGGGTGATATCCAATCATGGACAGACCGCCATTGGCCATAAAAGAGGACGCTTCGCATAACATTCCTCAAACCTACCTACTTTCTCGACTCGACTTTCAACGCTTAACATCTAAGAACGCTGTCATTGAATTATCTTAAAATTGATCTTCAAGCCTTTTTGACAATATTTACTTCCCTCTTGTGCTAAATAACGACCAACTATGACTCAACCAGGTCAAAATTCATTACATAGGGCTGGTGATGCGCCAGGAAAGTCGTGGCCCGCTATCTTGATGGGCTTCTTCGTTGCCTTTGGCGGTGCTCTATTTGGGTATGTTCATGTCCAATACAGATTAGCCGAGTCTATCCACTAAATAGGCCTTAGAACTGTTGACGTATTGAATAACGTACTAAAACGATTTCAAGATACGATACTGGAACAATTAGTGGGATACTGGCCATGCCCGCTTGGCAGCGCTTGTTTAGTACCGGCTACATTGACCCAGAGGGCAACCCGAATATTTCTACATCACAAGAATCAATGATTGTTTCTATTCTATCTGCAGGGACCTTCTTCGGTGCCCTCAGCATGAGCTTCTTCTCCGACACCCTAGGTCGCAAGCCTGGTTTTATCATAGCAAGTTGGATCTTCAATTTCGGGGTTGCATTACAGACAGCAGCTACTGCAATCCCCATGTTTGTGGCCGGCCGTTTCTTTGCGGGCTTTGGCGTTGGGCTTGTATCTGCCATTAGTGAGCTTTCATTTACTTTGTAAAACACTGCACTGCAGAGAGATCCTTGCGACTAATCAGCATATCTTCGCTCCACTTTATCAGTCTGAGACCTCTCCAAAATGGATTCGCGGTGCCATTGTGGGAGCATACCAACTGGCAATCACTATCGGACTTCTTCTTGCGGCTGTGTTGAATAATGCAACCGGAATGCGAAATGATACCAGCTCCTACCGCATCCCAATCGCCATGCAGTTTGTCTGGTCCTCGACTCTGTTTTTGGGAATGTTAATTCTCCCCGAAACACCCCGTTTTCTCATCAAACAAGACCGTCCTGAAGATGCAGCTAAATCTTTAGCATGGATTAGACGTTTGCCGATCGACCACCCCACAATCAAAGATGAATTGAGCGAAATCGCTGCAAACCATGCATATGAAATGACTCTCGGTCCAGCTTCATTCCTTGACTGCTTCCACTCAAATATTTTGAAGCGCCAGTTTACAGGTATGGCTATTCGTTATTCAATCTCATTGAACGCCGCTAATAGCACGATAGGAATGGCTGTACAAGCCCTTCAACAATTGAGCGGAATAAACTTTTTCTTGTAAGCATACCTGATCTCCATTAGAATTCATCAATTAATGGTTTATAGTTGTGAGGCTATATTTTTCTGTTGTTTGGGAGTAGTTCTAACTGTGTAATAGACTACGGAACTAAGTTCTTCCAGTCCTCTGGGATATCAAATGGATTCATCATACCTATGATCACCTCAGGTATCAATGTAGTATCTACATTCCCTGCTATCTATGGATCTGATCGATGGGGTCGACGTACTATGCTACTTTGGGGAGCGGTGGGCATGTTTGTCAGTCAGTTCACCGTTGCCATGTGCGGAACGTTCTCAAGTGGCCAAGATGATAACGGGGCCATTTATGTAAAGAGCCTTGCCGGACAACGAGCTACCGTGGCCTTTGTGTGTTTGTTCATATTTTTTTTCGCATCGACATGGGGGCCTCTTCCTTGGGTAGTCAATGGAGAGATTTACCCTTTGAAAACAAGAGCAAAGAGCATCAGCATGTGTGCTGCTACGAATTGGCTGTTCAATTGGGCCATTGCCTATTCTACTCCTTACCTTGTCAATTATGGAAGTTGGTATGCTAATTTGCAATCCAAGATTTTCTTTGTTTGGGCTGGCTTCTGTTTTATAGCTATTGGCTTTGTATATTTTTTCATCTACGAGACCAAGGGTCTCAGCTTGGAGCAAGTAGATGAGCTTTACGAAACAGTTTCTGTGGCTCGGAAGTCGACTTCTTGGAACTCGTCAGTTACTTGGGCATGTGGAGATAAGAATGATGAAATGCCTACTCTATCTCACGACGAACAAAAGCAGCCTCACAGCGCCTAGCAAGCACTCCATAGCAATATCCTAATGCTTGCCTAATTAGGGGTTTCAGGGGCTGTCAATCATTTGGCAATGCAAGTTGGAACTAGTCATTGAATGGAATATATACATTCGACACCATTAATTCATGTTTAATTATGAAGACGAACAAAATTCGATCGTGCGATCAAGAACGGTACCCCTTCCTTGCTGTATCACTGTTGACTCAAGTGATAGAATGCCAAGTCTTCCAAATAGCATGCAATTTGCTTGTGGAGGAGAGGCAATGTAGAAAAGGACATGACGTGAGACGAATTTCCTGAATATGCCACCCGTTTTCAAATAACAGTTCTATTGCATATATGAGTCCAGAACCTCCGATACGAGATGATCCTTTCCATTTTCACGGATTAATCCAAGTCAAGAAATTCTTGAAAATGGGCTCTTGGGATTGGAAGAAATAAATCTAGGTTACTCACGAGCCTTCAGTAGAAGGTGGGACCATTCCAACATTCTTGACCCGTACTAGTTACAACCCAGCAGAATTTAATGAATATTGAATGATCAAACGCCGCTCAGTTGCTTCTAGAATCGCAGTATTCAGAAATAATGACCATTTGTCATGAAACAGGCTGACATATCCAAGTCAAGAAATGAAAGGAGCCTGAGATGGAAATTAATCGCGGACTTTCCAAATCTGGAAATTACGCCCGCCACCTCTTTCACCAATTAGTCCGCTTGGTCTTGGTATCTCCACCTCGCCCCAAGTCCAAATCATAACTTCAGCAAATATATAAGTGCAAGCACAAAATAATAAAACTAAAAACATGAATCTTACTCTGAAAACAGTTGATGAGAGAAATAGTGGCCCGGCCCTCTAGTAAAAGCACTTGAATCCACGCTAAATATTCGTACACCTCCACGTTACGATGCCCCCATATAAGGTTAGATGGGGTATTTTGGCAACAGGCTGGATTGCTGAGCGTAAGCTACTGATATGTTTCAAATCTCTCCTTCGGGCTCTAATTGTTCTACAGACTTCTCCAAAGATATTCTTGCGGATCCAGCCGTCAGAAATTCCGACGATGTGCTCCACGAAATAGTTGCTGTTGCCTCGTCAACTTCTGCAGAACGTGCTGGTGCATTCATCAAAAAGATTGATGGACCTAGTTCTGCGGCGCTATATGGATCGTACGCGGAGCTTGTTGCGGACCCGAACGTTGACATCGTTCATATTGCGACTCCTCACAGTCACCACTTCCAAAATGCAATGCTAGCAATCCAAGCTGGAAAACACGTCCTGTGCGAAAAGGCACTCACGGTCACTGCATCACAAACCAAGGAACTTATATCAGCCGCTCGAGAAAAAGGTGTTTTTTTTATGGAGGCCGTTTGGACGCGGTTCTTTCCTATCAGTGTCAAGGTGCGAGATCTGATACAGTCAGGTGCTATTGGTACCGTCTACCGAACTTATGGTGCGTTTTAATGATGTTACATAGCATCATTCTGTTTTTCATGCTGGTGTCATTTTATAGAATGCTCTTATTGACTGTTTGACAGCCGACCTCTCTTTAGCTAGAGACCTTGGCGATGGAAAGTTAGACATTGAGGATTCTCATCGTCTAGTCAATCCTGACCTTGCTGGAGGCTGTCTATTGGATCTAGGTATATACTCTTTGACCTGGGTTTTCCAAACGCTCTATCATCTTCAACCAGGAGCTGAAAAAGAGACTCCTACAGTCGTGGGTGCGATTAACAAGTACTCCACTGGTACTGATGAGATGACTGCGGTCATCTGCCAATTTCCAAAACATCGGTCTATGGGTATCGCTACAACCACGTTTCGCCTAAGCACTGATCTCGATGGGATTTTCGGTCCTGTCATCCGCATTCAAGGCTCCAAGGGCGAGATACAGCTTATGGGCCCTTCATACCGCCCACTAGAATACAAGTTGATAAAGGCGGATGGGTATTCCGAGACAGTTCGTTTTCCGATCCCCAAGGACCCCAAGCGTAACAACTGGGGTCATGGAATGTTTTGGGAGGCAGATGAATGTGCAAGATGTATAAGGAATGGAAAACAAGAAAGCTCGACGCTTCCTTGGTCTGAGAGCATCGTTATTATGGAAACTATGGAGACTGTGCTGAAACAAGGCGGTGTGAACTACCCGGATCTCATTACTACAGATGCTTTTGACGCCAACAGCCCACTCAATACGGGCAAAAAGTAGATATTTTGAGGTAGATCTGGGTTAAAAATGGCAATTTATGAAGTAATAAATCCTGTTACTATGAAGCGTTCTGCAAGCAAATACCCCTAAACGAAAAGACTACCAAAGAGCCCCAGGGGATCCTTCTTTGTGAAAGTCTTTCATGTGTCAAGTCACGCTGATCAGTGTGTTTTAGGCTTTCTCAAATGGCGTTCCTGGATTAACGTTGGTAGCATGTTGAACATTGCCTGTAGTCCCGAGGAGCCCAACATAATCTTGGACGTCGGTTCTTACACGTGGAAAATGAAGCGGATTCATTAACCATATTGAGTATTGTCTCTCTAGTTGAACCACGACTTTAAGAAATCGTTTTTGGCCGCCCGCTTGCACGGTGACATTTACCAAATTGGGAAATTAACACCGTACCCTAGAGATGTTTACCATATCAAATCCATCCGCATTTCTCGAAAGAAACCCACTAACCTCCCAGTATTGTCAATTTTCAATAACCGCGCCCGGAGCTATGTTTCCTATTTGGGGTCTCCCATGAAAGTGGGGAAGCCGGGTTTGGGTTGGAGATGATACGGAACACATCAAATGTGATATTGTATTTCAGTCAATATTCTATATAAACTTCCTTCCATAGTTGGGCGATATTGCTGCTATCAGCACATTAAATCAACCCGTAAAGAAGATCAAATATTATTCTTATCTCACAAACCGAAAATCATGGACCAAGTAAGCCTAGCTACATATCTCTGCCCAATCTCTCACTAATCAAATATAGTTTTCGTTGAAAGGGAAAACTGCCGTTATCACTGGTGGTGCACGAGGGTTAGGGTTCGCATTCGCTGACATTCTATCCGAAGCCGGGGCGAACATCGCAATCCTGGACATTAGTACACCTCAAGAGGGATCATTGGATTCTCTAGCAGCCAAGCATGGTGTCCAAGTCAAATACTACAAGACAGATGTCACAAGCCGAGAACAGGTCAACCAGGTTGTCGAGACCATTGAGGGAGAGTTTGGAAGTGTTGATGTCAAGTGAGCTCCACGTCCATTTGAAGATGCAACAACTAATAAAATCCCGAAAAAGCGTCAATGCGGCAGGTGTAGTGGCTGAGGAGTCATTTCTTACTACGAGCGACAAAAACTTGAGCTCCACGTTTAATGTTAATGTAAGATTTACTCGGATATCTGTCAAAGCAGGGCTGACTCTTTCGCATAGTTTGTTGGGTCTTTCCTTGTTGCCCAGGCATGTGCAAATGCAATGGCGAGGAAGTGGGAAAGGCTAGGCAAACCGAAGCCAGATGAAACAGCTCCAATTGGCTCTATCATATTCATTGGATCAGTTGCAACGCACATTAGCACATATGCTCAAAAGATTACGTGTTACACGGCGTCCAAAATGGCTGTTCG
Source organism: Calonectria ilicicola (assembly GCA_020809705.1). Taxonomy (NCBI): domain Eukaryota; kingdom Fungi; phylum Ascomycota; class Sordariomycetes; order Hypocreales; family Nectriaceae; genus Calonectria; species Calonectria ilicicola. The sequence continues at coordinate 2,368,014 of CP085834.1, read as the reverse complement.
TGGCCTTGTCAAACCCATGGCTATGGAGTTGGCTCCGTATGGGATCAGAGTCAACTCTCTCTCACCCGGGTCCATGCAAACGGACATGTTCTTGCAAGTGGAAAAGGTGTTCCCCGACTTGAGGAAGCAATTCAACCAGGAATCCATGTTTGGACGTATTGGCAACCCGCACGAGCTCGGACCAGCACTTCTTTACCTTGCCACGAGCAGCTGGACGACTGGCCAGGAGCTACTAGTTGATGGTGGTGTAAGTTCTTGGAAACATAGGGGCAATTGGTAAATAGTGCAATGCATAAATACGGAGATCTTACTCCCTTCATTGGGCCATCTTGCGTCTTATGAGGATCCATCTTAGTCATGTGAGCGAGTGCGGGAGACCTGTTTTGGTAATCCCCGCCGCCACTTTGCGGGGACTTCCAGATTGGGATTTGGGGTACCGTCACGTAACGGGACACAACCTGGCTTTTGCAACGTTTCTAGTGTTTTTGTGATTTTCCAAGGCTTGGCTAGCTTCAAACCCAATAGCACTTACTCTTCCGTTGCAATACTACCCTTCTTTGCTCTTGCAGACGCGCGAGCATCGCTGAAATGGGTTCTGTCGGCAATGAGCGAGCGAACCCCGCGCAATTAACCATAAAGGTTTCTGGGATACTCAGTGACATGGACGGAACCTTGATTGATTCAACAAAGGCGGTAGTAAAATTTTGGCACAGGCAAGTAATTAAAGGCTATCTTTAAAGACGTAGGCTAATGAACAATCCTGACCAGCGTTGCGCATGACTATGGGATGGAGCCGGAAGCCATCCTAGCCACATCTCACGGTAGGCGGGCAATCGACACTTTTCGGACCATTGACCCTGCATTGGCCACATGGGAGTATGTGAATAAAATTGAGGAGCAAATTCCCAAAATGTGGCGCGAGGACGCCCACATTATCCCTGGGGCTCCAGAAACGCTCGCCTCTCTAGAGTCTTGCAACGCAAGGTGGGGAGTAGTTACCTCGGCGACCAAAGTCGTTGTGGATGGTTGGTTTAAAATATTCAACTTGCCTGATCCCAAGTTTTCCGTCACGGCCGAAGTTGTGGACAAGGGAAAACCAGACCCCGAACCTTACCGAAAGGGTCTAGAGTCTTTGGGACTAGACGAGAAGTTGTTCAGCTCCGTTCTAGTTTTGGAGGATGCACCTGCTGGCATTAGGTCTGGGAAAGAGGCTGGGTGCCTCGTGTTGGCGCTGGCAACATCGCATTCCTTGAGTGAATTGAAAAACGCCGGAGCAGACTGGATTGTTCCCGATTTGAGATCTGTCAAAATATCTCAGAATGGAGATTCAGAGCTCGGTTTGGATGTCCAGATTACCGATTTATACGAATAAATGGCAGGAGCTTGGTTGAAAGGAATAAAGATGAGGTGGCAGTCCACAAACCATACTCCCGTTGCTGAAGAGGTCGTGTGTTTAGTTTATCCTCCACAATTTGGACTGCCACAGGCGATGCAGTTCGTTTCTCATAGAAACTAGTACTATTGATAATATGTCTGAAATGGATAAGAAGAAAGAAAATATGATCAGAGCCAAGTAAATTATATGGAGTGGTAAAAGCCTCTGTAAATGCAGTCCCCCTAGATGAATGGTTCTAACCCACTCACACATGCGTACGCGATCATCAACATCCAAATAAATTACAGACCAGTACTCGATGTATAGGCGATGAATGATTTCGTCTTTAAAAGAATCTTCGTGAGGATGTGGGTTCTTTTCGTCATCCTTTTATGCAGCTATTCTCAGGACCTGACTGAGTTTAAGAATCGCCCACCGACAGGCAAAGCTCGAACAAATCGAGACCAGAGATCCTTTACCAGGGGCAAGGTTCTTTTCTCAAACTGTCATTTTGCTTCGCTTTCCATCATAAATCATTCTGTTGGAGCGGGCTCGGTAACCGCAAAGGTGGTGGTTGCGATTGCGATGGTTTCCGTAGTGACATGGGGCCGGTTTGGGCAATTGGTGACATCGGGAGCACAAGAAGTGACAGTCCGGACCGTTGTCGAGTAAATCGTTGAAGTCGTGAGCTGCTGAGTCACCGGAGCTTCTGCAGTTGTGGTCAAGATTGTTGAAGTAATGAGTGACTCGATAGGCAAAAGCTCGCTGGTCACCTCCGTAGGCAAAAGCTCACTGGCAGTTTCCTCAAGAGACTCGGTGGAAGTTTCGCTCGTCGTTATTAATGTTAATGATGCAGTGACGGGCTCAGGGGATAGAGTTGAATCTTCAGTTGTCGTTGGCAATATTGTCGGGGTGGTTGTCTGTTCATCAAGTGCAGTTGAAACTGCACTTGATGACAGGGTCACCTCACTTGAACTCGATTGGGTTGTCGTAGCAGGTTCGCTGGATAAGGTGGATGGATTGAAACTCGAAAGACGATTGCACGGTACGCATTGCTGTTTCTACAGTCAGTTTCTTCATTAATCAACAAACAATAGCTGACAACTTACTCTAGCAGCGCAGAGACTTCCACTAGCAAGCAGGACCAATATCTTTGCGTGCATGATGACGGACAGATGGTTGCCTATGATTCGAGAGAAGGAGGGAGGACCTGAAGATGGTGACTGTGGGATGATTTACCAGGAAAAGAATGACCGGAAGACAAGAATTGGAGAGCTGTACATGATCAAAGGTTCCTGTGGCGGGTCGATGATCGGGAGTGGATACCAAATCTCAGCTTAACCACGCTATTGAATTCTAAGACAGGATGCGAACCAATTGTCTCCCCTGAATGAATGCCATACCTAAAACCGATATGTTTGTTCCCCATCAATTTACTCGGCCTATTTTTAGCAACCCAAGTGAAAATGATTGAAACCGAAATTGGTGATGGTGGATGGTGTCGCGGCGTGTATTTTCGCTTTTATTTCGAGACACGAATACCAAATAGTAGGGGGCTTAGCATTCCCATTTTGGATATCTTATTGCACAAAAAGGGTTCTGGCTAGGTTTTGATGTGTTGGGACTGTGTGGAGCCAATTGCCAAGCTGAGGCTATTGCTTCTTCGATCATCCATTCTGAGCTAGTCAAACCCCGTTAGCGGCGTCGCTTCCGTACCTGTGCCTGAAAGAAGCAAGCTTACTTCGTATGGCCGGTATTAATTCCGACGACACGTAATGTCTGACAAGACAAGTTGCAATTTCCGCCATTTAGTGGGATTCACGGCCCGAATTTTGGAGCGAAAATTTCTAGCTCCAGCGGAACGTGTGAGATGATCGAATGATTTATTTTTCAGAATGCACACTGTATTCCAGATAAATGAAACATGCGAATGCACTGTCTGAAGGTAAACCATTCCCATCACAGCCCGCATCGCTTAGAGCCGTGAGACGTGGTGTGATGTGAAAGACTCGATGTTGGTGGCAGAGTAGAAGTAATCAATGCGGTGATGGATGCAACTTCAAAACCGGAAGCAGGACTGGTCACATCGATTGAGGTTGATGCGCTTGAAGAGGTCGAGTCGCCAACCAACGGGCGCTGTTGCAATGACACCAGATGCGGGAGAACTATCTCCTACAAGTAGGATATATTTTAACAACACACTGGCGATTGTGGGTTTTGTGAAAGAGATGAACGATGTTGTCTTTTAAGTGCATGTGATCACACCGCAATTTTATACATGCCAAAATATCCAATGAACCCAAGTAACCAACTGCATGATAAATCTCTCCCTAAGCAACCCCACCAGGGTGGACTTGATTATTTGTTCCCATGAGTTCTAGACTTCCCTACTCGCGAAGCACTGACCCAAATCAATCCGCATGCTCACCAAAGATTGGCTGCCCCGGAAATTATTAGAACTATTGGTGTAGCTGCCACGAATCGATATTTATATGTGGCTGAGATGAAGAATCGATCGGTGTGTATCGAAGTTTCTTTATATTTTTAAGCTTTCATTGCCAGAACAAAGTGATCCACGGCTAAATGGGAGACACGTTAGGCATCACCCACTCGAATGGGCAGACACTTTCCAGCACTTTTCTATGAAGGGTAGATTATCAAGACAGCTTTCTAATTACGAGAGAAATTCATTTTTGAGCGCAAAATAGATATGGCGTACGTTGAAATCTAAATACGTAAGGTACAGGAATTTGCAATATGCCGTGTTTTTTTTGGCTGTTGTCGGGAGGCGGTGTTAATTTCCGACAAGGGTAAATACCACCGCAACATCCATCCTACTTATTCTGGTATATATTCTTACAATCAACAGGCATCGTTTGGATTTGGTAGATTAGATAAACTACTATTATTGATGACATGAATTTCACGAGGGTAGCCCGATACACAACACCAGCATTCCGCAAGGTGCAGCCTTTGCGCGCGGCCACCACACCCATGCGAAGTGTGGTGACTTGGGCTGAACAAGATCAATGGGAAGACCCCCGTGGCCCTTTAGGTATCGAGAAACCAAGTCCTAAACTGGCTCCTCTCACACCCGAAAGCCCCAAGTGGCTCCATGATATTCACCGTGATGGTGTGAGTACTATTTTGATAGCATTCTTGACGTGCATTGACCTCCGTTAGTGGGCCCTGATCAAGGGTGCCGTTCCCAAGGACAGGGCTCTCCAGTATTCTGAAAAAGCTGAGGATTGGTTGGAAGGGTTTAAAATGGGATACAAGCGCGACGATAGGTCGACATGGAAGTCGCAGAACATTCCACGACACCGCTATGGCGGACTGTTTGACCAGTGAGTTTTGCAAAACGTTTTGGTGAAGAATTAAACCAACCTTACTTAGCTTCTCCTTTGCCCATGCTCAATTTGTCTGGGATTGTAAATCTGAGCCTGGTGTTCGAGACATTTTTGCAAAGATTTGGGGCACAGACAAACTGACAGTTTCATACGGTACGACACGCTGCGGTCCCAATTATGGGCCGCGTTACTGACCCGAGCAGACGGAGGCACACTGGCTTTCCCCACTCCCGAGGAAGCCGATCATGGCAAGGAGCCCTGGCCGCATGTGAGTTTCGGACGATTAACATTTCGTACAATCAGCACTAACCTTGTGGACCCAGTCGGATCAGAGTGCATACAGACCCTGGCCTCATTGCATTCAAGGTCTGCTGAACTTAGTATGGAATATCAAATGACCCATCGCGCTTTTGTTATTTGGCTTAATTTCTAACACTCTTGGTAGCTCCCCAATGGTCCCAATGATGGTGGCCTTGCCGTCATGACTGGCACTGCTCCTCTATTTGAACAATATTTTAAAGAGCATCAGGCCGTGAGTCGCCTACTTCTCGCCAGCGTCTGGCGAAAGAGCACTAACAACAATAGCCTGAGGGTGGATGGATCAAGCGAGATCTTTTCAACTGGACTAACGAGACGTTGCAATGGTTCAAGGATCGTGGTTGCGAGTGGGTGAAGCCCAGTATGGATCCTGGCGATTTTATCATCTGGGACTCCCGGGCAGCCCACTATGGAGCCGCACCTCTTGGCGACCGCAAGCGTATGGCTGTTTGTACGCAACTGCCCTCACTTTTCTTGCATAAATCCTAATAACTCGACAGATACGTGCTACAAACCTATTGAGTTCCTTAGTGAGGAACAAAGGGAGCGCAAGGTGGAAGCATTCAACCGAGGTTACATGACGGTGAGTTTGAGCCCACAGATTCAAATACTGGTTGCTCACATAAGTACAGTCGCACGATCCAACCGACTTTGTGTTAAAGGAGTACCAGATGGCAGATTGGAACATTCTTTTTCCCTACGGTCGGCCAGTCATCAACGAGGCAACCAAAAAGGCCATCGGTATGATTCCGTATGGCCAAGACTAAAAGAGAGGGCGAGCCTTGGAGCTGCCTTATTTAGTGTTTTGGATGGACTTTTCTGGTTACATAAATTCGATGTCATTGAATTAAAACTGGTCATACAACTATACAAAACTCACATCGTTCTGATCCATTTTCGCAAAACATGGTATCCACCCCTGCTACATCCTGTTACGTGGCTATGGGCTAGCCACTAATAGGGAAATCGGTCTATCCTTTACAGTCACCGTTACAATTGTAGCAACATCTTCCTACGTTCTTCGTATCCTTTCCGCAACAGGTTCGATCTACTCCATTTTCCAGGTTGGATCGGCATTGCTTTGGATTGACTCCGCAGCCTTCGCCGACTCCCGTGGCACAGAAACATTTGCCATCATGCCCCAACACTCCAGGAGCACAACACGCGCGACCATTGGGCAGCTCATCGCATGGAGCACACTCTGCCTCAACGCAGACCCCTTTGATACAGCTCAGGTCACGGAATCGCGATGACTTCAGAGCACAACCCACTAAACAATCGCATTTTTCGCCGACATCGCCTCGACCGCGACAGTATCCGTCAATACACTGAGCCTGTCCCACAGGGAAGTCCCACTCATTTTTTGAAAATTCCTGGAGACAACGTTCCCTGTCTTTCCCTTGCGGGAGTTTCATGATCAATTTCCTCAGTTTTTCATTCGTAATTGTGGAAGGATCAAATTCTTTGATATTGGCCAGACACTTGGCGCTATCTGAAATATGCTTGTTGTTATTCGGGCATCTGTCCTGGCCAGAGACCGGACAGTCAGATTGGACTCTGCAAGCAGAGCCCACAGTAATACACTCGTTGCCTTTTACGCCAGCTGCATTAATCAGCCTGACGGCCCTGACTTCGGTCTGGCCAGAGGGGGTTGGGCAATCTGCCGGGAAGTATGGCGGGCGAGCTTTCTGAGCTACAGCCAATCCAATTAGGGCCGTGACAAATGTAGCCGGGTGCATTATGGCTAACAGGAATGAAGGGCAAAAGCTGAGGATATAAAATGAGTAGTGCGCGTTGTTGAGAGTCAATGGAAGGCATCTCCTAATTTGTTGGGTGGAAGGTCTTTTATACGTGCTCCTTATATACGACCTCAATAGCAAGCCATAGCGAAAAACAACTAGGCAATCCAGGGTGAGTCGAAAAAGTTCAACCACGTCATTTATTCTCCCCACTTGCCGTTCTCTGGATTCATGCAACATCGGCCTAGGTAGATGCAAAATAGCCATCGCTTTTTGATTCTCAGATTCCCATTGGTCCGAATTCGTTAGGGAGGAGACGCGGTATTTTGATCAGCAGAATGTCTCAGCCAAGGCCCTCCACTAGGCCCATGATCCAGGCCAATTCTGACAACGTTTGTCCCTCATACTAACTACCTTGTGGACCTCGAAAACTTTCTAGGTAGCAAATATGGGATGCTTTAATATATTATATCACAAACTCAAAGATAAGACACGCCTTTGCTTTATCGCTTTTTCTTTTTTTCTTTTCCAATAGGATTCCTCTCTCCCGCGGGAGTCTCTTCCCTTGAGTGTTCCGCAGTCATGCCGAGCCGTGTTTACTAGCATAGGCACTAAAACATGCGAGCCCGTGAACTAGCTACAATGTCTCAACGTGTCCAGGTTGATGTCCTTAGCCTTCACCAGAAAAGAGAATCGTGGCTGCCAGCAGACACCGTGTGACATACACCGCCTATGACCGCCCAAAGGGTCAGTAGTTGCAACCCAACAACCCAATTGAGAAAAGGGTGGGACAACAAAGAAATGCCGCTCTAAAGAACGCCAATTTTTCCGAGTGGATAGGTTCTAGTATGTCGGGTAATGCCTTTTCAAACTTTCCCCTCATTTCTGTTGAAAAGAGGTTGGTGATGGATCCCAATGCTGGCATAACATTGTGCAAGTGGCTGAGACATTTAGATGCCACTAAGCAAAAGCCAACGACCAACAAGGACTTATGGAGGTGCATAAATTGATGACCAAATTTCATTCACGGTCATTCTTCAGCTGCGCAAACAGAAAATTATCAAGGAAAGTCACAACTATCATATGAAGCGGAAACTATTTCCATACAATTCTTGTATTCAGGTTTTTGAGCAAGGGACACTAAGTAATCCAGATAAGGGTTAAGCTGCAATGATGAAGCACGTGCCGAAGCTGAAGAAAGTGGCATTGATATTGAGTGGATTGGTAATGACGGCAGATGACAGCCATTGCCAAATTCAAGACGGCCAATGCCCAAAAAACTACAGCTATCAATTAAATAACAAAAAATTACGACCATGCAACTACCCCGACAAGTCTTCACTTGTAAATCAACTTCAAGCAGTGCATTCGATTCACTTCCATGAACGATAAATTCTCTACCAATAACCCATACCCTGAATTGCTTGCTTCTGCCTCTTGTTCATTCCTTCAAGCGGGCTCAACATCAACGTAGCATAGAATCCAACCAAGCTCGACTGGGTTAGTGCTAAGAAGAGCAGGCTTTGCCTTTGTAAATGCAGCGCTCCCAGGCTGAACGCCGTACTGATCCTTGTACATCTGGCAAGTAATGCCATCAGGGTTTGGTGGTGTTGTACCGGGGACATTGAAAGAGATGCCACGCATCTCCAACCTGGTAATTTGGACGTCTTCAAAGTGCGTGAGTTTTCCCAGTGGGACTTCGAATGATTTGTAGCCAGTCTCTTGGGTATTGAATGCGTAAACAAAGGCCTCTGCAAAGTTTTCCATTCTTTTAGTCGAAGATGCCGCTGATGCAGTGGATGCAAGCGCTGCGATAAGAGCAATGAAGCGCATAATTACTGTGATTTGAAAGATTTTTATTGGACGTGTGATTTCTTGAGCTGAATTGTATTGAACTGAACTGGTGGAAGATTGAAACCAATGTGAAAGGACTATTTATATACTCAACCCATGTCAGCGGTACATCCCAATTGTATCGTGTCGTTAGTCTATGATTAGTTTCGCATCATAGTCTGTCATGTGCTGAAAGAAGGTCTGATCTGCAATAGACATTTAGCGTCTCCATTGATCGTCAAATACGAGACCCCGTGAAGGAAATTAATTCAGCCTTTTGAATTAATCCCGAGCCTTGGTAATTCCCAGCCAATTGAAGCTTGGTCAACGGTCGATGAGGTGATGGTGATAAATTGGCAAGGGAAAAACCCGCCGAGTCTTGTCAGCTTTTGGTAAATTGCTGCGACAAATACGATCTGACTTGTGCATCTGAGCTCAACATGAGACAGCTGAACAGACGTAAGCAGCATTCCATACCAATGTGATTGTGGCGTGGATGCTGAGTCATTTAGTGGTCAGGAGCCCAGAGGCGTTCAGGAAGCCCAGAGGCGTTCAGGAAGCCCATCAAGCCAAGAGGATTTACTGTTCAGCAGTCATCAGATCCCATGGAGATAAGCGTGCTTCAAAGTACAACCAGCTTCTGTGTCGTACCATACGGGTAGTTACCACTCCAATATCGGAGAAACATCAGGATTAAAATCAAAATCAGATGCATTGTTGAAAAAAGGAAAGAAACAAAGAAAAGAGCTGTGTAGTCGCCTGGATCAAGCAGTGAAAATATATACCCCATTTCTTTCCATTTCATGACCGAGACTGGGAGCTTTTCTCTATTTATCAAGGTTAATATAGTGTGCGCCAGAACCCGCATTTTGGAGTCTATATGACGGATGACCTCTCCACTAACCATGCATCCCCCATCCTATTGCGTTTGTTTCGATATTAGCCCGGACAAAACCGCCGCCAAAGTTTGGTTACAAATTTAGCCGGAAACGCCACCCCATACCGCAAGGTTTATGCCGGACGTTGAGAGAGCACGCGAATTTGAATTACCATATTAGTAGTGTAAATCTGTCTCTAACAATATTCATTTACTACATCGTTAAGCCCCCAATGGATCAATTTTTTTCAAATAAATGTAATTCAACCCAACCGCATATAACGTCAAAAGGGAGTGCATTCTGATGGCAAGCACACGTAAGCAGCTGCGAGGGAAATAATGACAAGTTAGCAAAGGCGAGCCTTGAAAGGCCAGAGTTGGTCAAATTATGGATCAATCAAGTGAGAACGGGTTGCTCGGTTCGGAAATAGGTAGATATCTTATTTCGTTTCGCAAAATAAAAATAAATCCCAGCAAAAAGGTCTCCAAACAATAGAAAGCAGAGACAAGGGAACAAGATAGCAAATGAAAAAAAAAAAAAAAGATTGTCACTCGTTGAAGTGTAGTGCTAGCAATTGCACGTTTCGATCGTGCGACCTCCGGGTTATGAGCCCGGCTAAGGCAAGTTAGAATTGAGTCATTGATGAGTGCTCAGTGACGTGTAAACTTACCGCGCTTCCACTGCGCCAAATTGCTTTGTTGCATTGTTTTGCAGCGAGCTAAATTGACATTATTAGTCTGAACGGTGCCCTAGCCCTTGGCGGGGACAATTCCCCATCTTGGTGTGGGGCTTGGCTTGCAATTACTCTAGACGCGTGAAATGCTGATGATTGTGTTAATTGGAGGAAATGAATTAGCTAGATATTTACAAGTTCCGCAACACTATTGTTTGATCATCGATGGTATTATAAAGTGCAAGGGATATTATAAATCTGACCGCCCCAAAACGGGTGCTCTCTGCCTCATGTGATAAGTGCGTTACCACGCTCGGTCTAGCACATACGGCCATAGCTCTTAGAAAATACGGGATCCCGTCAAGAACTTGTCTACCAAATATTGGCCTCCATTTTTGTCATTCCAAACGGAAGAAGGAAAGAAGCGGTAGAGCAATAGCGCTTAGGGTACCAAAAGTAAGATACTAAACCTACCCCACCACCACAATAATTATTGCTACAGGGGGCTTATTCGATATTTAATTTTTAATATTCGATTTTTCTCACAAACTCGTCAGCGACCTTGACCACAACAACTACCATTTTGGCGACGACTACCGGAGTAACAACATCTTCTGTGAGAGGTTGTCTGGGTGATATTGTGGATTATGCCTTTCTCGTGAGGGAAACCATTCCTATACTCGGGTCACAAGAAGGTTAGCAAGAGAGCTTTGTCATGATCATTGAAAAGTTTCACCTCAAGCGTAAAGGGTACAGCCTATCGGCTAGTTATTTAACAATAATCATAGTGCTACCTGGGTGACCAAGTCAGTGCTACCTCCCAAAGGGGAGGATACTTGCCTCTATAGACAATACATTGTGTCGCTACATTGGCCATCACGAAATCTAAAATTCCTTCCTTGGGGATAAATTAAATTTACGATTGCGTCGGACATAATCGAGTCAAATGTAACTTCAAAAATAATGTTATGGGTCATGCTGACTTGCTCTGGGTATAGTATGCTGTTTGGTCTATTAATAGGTTAGTACTGTGATGTAGTAGATATAATAAATGATAGTAATGATCTTAGGACAGTGGATAGCAGGTCTCTTGATGATTGTGTGAATATTTTCAAAGACACCCCGAATTGCATAGCACTGGGGCACTTGGAGCATGGTTAGGGAAGCGATACCATCTTTGATGTTTGCTTTCAATTAGTTGAGACGGAGGAGTCCGGGGCAGACATGAGGGTGGGACAGGTATTTATGAAATTGACTGTGTTGATGTCTACGTTGATTACCAGGTAAACCGAACCTGTCAAGCTGCGTGTGCACTGTTTGAGCGCGACAGGCAAGATATTTAACAGGCTTGAGCCTAATACCCTAGATATAAAAAGAATAGCTATATTATAAATCCTAGCTCCAGTTATTTTGAGCATTACAGTAGCCATAGCAGCCATAAACATAACCTACAATCTAATTACAATATAAATAACAACCAAGTAAATAATAATAAATTATAGCATCTAATCTCATATAATAATATTATACTAAATATATAATAATTAATCACTCTTAAATATATTAGATCTTTGCTAAAAGTAGTAGAGTATAGCATAAGATCTTAAGATAACAAAGGTTCCCCCTAGAACTATAACCAAACTAGTCCATCCAACCCTAAGCCACCAGCTTTGTTTCGTCAAGAAGCCTTCCATATCCTTAGGCATAGGATTGCAGTTGGCTATGATAACTAGAATTTACATGGTTCTGTGGAAATCAACAACTTGGTTCTTGTAGGTAACTCAGTAATATCCGTGGACTTGGCGGAACTTGATGTATCTGTCCACGCTGGCACGGCCATACTCTTCTTGGATTCCAGCAAGCCACTCTTGCTCGGGAGCAGGCAGCTCATATTTGGCTGGATCTGCGCCGGCGTCGAGCAGCATCTCAACAATGGTCCAGTTGCCGTGGACAGCGGCGGCGTGGAGGGCGCTGCCGTACTTGCCGCCACGGACGTTTGGGTCAGCACCCCGGCGCAGCAAGAGCCTGACGGAGTCCGTCTGGCCCGAGTGAGCGGCGGCCTGCAGCGCCGAGGCGAAGACGCCGCCGGGGGCTTCAACGTCAATGCTGGGGCAGTTATGGAGCAGCCACTTGACGCACGGGGAGCGATTCTCGATGGTACATATGTACTGCAGCGGCGCGGCATGGGTGCCGGGGGCCAGATTGATGTCGGCACCGCGGCCGAGCAGCAGCTGGGTTCGGCTCAATGCGTCGTTGAACTTCCCCGGCAACCACGCGTGAAGGGCAGCGTGCAGGGCGGTGGGGAACTGTAGGCCCTGTGTATCGTTGATATTGGCGCCATGGTCGAGCAGCAGCCGCAGAAGGATGTTGTGGTCGGGGCTGGGGTCGGTGGCAGCAGCGGCGTGCCAGGCACTACCAAACTCGCCGCCTCGCGTCAGGACGTTGGCGTGGCGGGCGATGAGCAGACGGGCCACTTCTGTGTGTCCTCCAGCACATGCTGCCTGCAGAGCCGTGTCGTGATGCTCGCCGGCCCGGGCGTGGATGTTGGCGCCCTTTTCTACCAGCAGACGTACCAGGTCCATCTTTCCCCTGCGGCAAGCGACATGCAGAGCCGACGACCCGTCTTTGGCTTTGGCTTTGGCGTTGACGTTGGCACCTCGCTCGAGGAGCAGCTTGACCACGTCCAAACTTCCCAACTCGCAAGCCGCCTGCAGAGCAGTTCCGTAGTAGCCCCCTTCAGCATTGACATTAGCCCCAGAGTCCAGGAGCAACGTGGCAACCATAGGATGCCCTCCGTAGCACGCGGCCTGTAGAGCGTTTCCGAATTTGCCCCCTTCAGCATTCACATCAGCTCCAGAGTCCAGGAGTAGCCGGGCTATCGCATCTCTCCCTCCGCAGCACGCAGCCTGCAGAGCGTTCCCGTAGTAGCCCCCTTCAGCATTCACGTTAGCTCCCGAGTCTAGCAGCAGCCTAGGTACCGCGGGATACCCAGAGAAGCACGCGGCCTGCAGAGCATTTCCGTAGTAGCCTCCTTGCATATTCACGTTAGCACCGCAGTCCAACAAGAATCGCACATCGTCAGTCTTGCGGTCGTCGAAACCACCTTGGCACAGCGCCTGCAGGGCAGTTCCATAATCGCCCCCCTGGCCATTGACGTCGGCACCACGCTCCACCAGGTGCTGCATCAACGCAGAATCATGGATTTTGCATGCATTATGTAATGCACTCCCGCCATTCTCGTCGCGGGCATTAACATTACCCCCAGCATCTAGCAATACGTCGAGGCAGCCTCTAGCCTGCTTCACATTGCCGACCGCTCCGTGCAACGCTGCCCTCTGGCTTTCCGCGTTGGCACCGTTGGCGAGCAAGAATTCCAAACATTCCGTCCGACTAGCAGCCGCTGCTGACATGGCAGGGCACCCTGTGGTAGGGGAAGACAAGTTTACATCGGCTCCGCGCCCAACGAAAAACTGCACTAAATCAAGGCGTCCATGCCAGGCCGCTGACTGCAGAGCTGATCCCAGCCCGCCCTGCTGTGAGTTTATATTCGCTCCATGGTCAACAAGGAACTCCACCATGTCTCTGTGTCCCCTGTCGACTGCATCGTATAACGGAGTCCGGCCATTCGCATTCCTCGCGTTGATATCAGCACCTTTGCGTAGCAGAATCAGGACGATATCCTTGCGTCTTCCCCACGCTGCCTCGGAGAGCGCTTCGTCAAGATCCGCTTGTATCAAATACTTGTTCGTGCGGAGCAACATCTCAGTGAGCTGGGTCAGGCCCTGATTCGCAGTGAAGGACAGCGGTCGCCGCGTCCACCCTTCAGTAGTTGGACCCTCGTCTTCAGTCAAAGTCCGAAGGGAACCTTCAAAAAAAGTGAAAATGGGACTCAAGCTGTTGCTCCCGGCAGTCAAAGCCTGCGCAGCCATGCTCGTGACGTTGCGTGGCCATTCCTCCCACCTAACCATCTCAATATGCGCTATCCAGTTTTTGGTCATGTACTCGGCCAGCTCTTTGTCACATGCTGACCTGGCTTCTCCGCTGCTCCAATACAGATGGTAAGCCAAACACGAGTGTGCAATGTGCAAATGAGCCGTTCTTTCCGTGAACGAGAATCCTGCCGCTGGCCCGTTAACGATACGATCTGACAGCAGATACTCTTGGACCGAGAAGTGAGCGAATCGAGCATATATCTGATGGTCCCTTTTCTCGGTGACAACCAAACTAGATATGTGTTTGAGAAGGGCCCCAGGGTTGAACAGCCGCTCGGCGTCATCAAATGGGATCGAGCGTTCAGGGTGGAGGATGAAGATTTCTGCCAGTTCGCTGAGCCGAAGGGGTTCTTTCGAGAACGCTAGCCACTTGAGAACTCCCAAAACCTGGGCCTGAGAATCCGGCTTAATATTTAAGAGCGCCCTATTATAGGTTTCATCAAGTCCATCCGGAAGGCCCTCGAGCGCCGCACGGATAGCTGAGATGGAAGAGAGATCTTTTAACACATCAAACTGACAGGCGAGGTATTGGAACCTAGGTATGTTGTTAGAGGCGCCATTATGCTAGCTGGGTAGTCTTATGGTCATGACTTACATGCCGTCGGCTTTTTCGGCCAAGACTCTTTTAGCTTCCATCTTCAAGTCAGGAGTCCAATAGTTATAGGTCGAAGATTCAAACATGGAATCCATATAGATATCCATATCCTGACGAAGAGTAACCCAGTTATCTGAAAGGTCGAGAGAAGATCGCGCTGGTAATAATAAGCTGCTTTCCATCGCTATTTGGATATCTGGCTCTTTGCGGCTTGTTAAGAAGATATGTAAGTTATCTTCCATGCTAGCAATTATGCGATTAAGACTATCCAGTAATCTTTTTCGCTCTCCTTTTAGCTTTGGACATTCATCCATGCCATCAACAATAATAAACACATTCGAATACTCTCCTATAATAAGAGCCAACACCTCCTCAAGCTTCTTAATATCTAGATGCTCTCCATTTAGCTTAGAGGTATTAAGCTCTTCAGCTAGTGCTGGCATATCAGGCTGATTGGCATATAGCTGCTTTATAAGTGATTCGAGTATTGCATTTGTACTCATGTTATTGATATTAGAAAAGCTAAGAAAGAAGTATGTAAGCCCAAAGTCTGGTTCAAGTGCACACCTATCCTTTAGATGCTTGATCACGGATGAAGTTAGCATCGATTTCCCGGCGCCAGCTACCAGTCAGGCATTAGCAAATTGATAGCCTTATGAACATGGCATCGGACGAATGCTTCGCTTACCTTTTCCATGGAGCCACAGAAGCGATCCCGGGGACTCTTCCCAAGTCTTGAACTGCTCGCTGTCTCTCAGCCAATCACCTGTACCGTCCTCATGCTTGTCCCTAGCTGTGCGGTACAAAACGGACGGGTCAATTTCGGACAGCCAATCTAGGAGGTCCTTGTGCCTCCTCTCCGCCTCAGCGTTCTTGAGTGTCTCTAATTCAACTGCCGACTCCGCCGCAATATTCAGGATTCCACGGAAATCTGTTTCCGTCGAAAGGTCGCAATGTTTTCCGCAGCTCTCTGCAGCTTCCAGCAGCTGTTGTTTGCTCTCTTGAAGCTCCTTTACGCGATGTCTCAAATGTGTTCTCTGTATTTCTTCTTGATTGTTGCATTGTATAACAAGACTAAGAAACCTCTGCAATTTCGCATAAGAGTGAACCATGGTTGATTTTAACACTTGTAGCGTAGCTTTGGGTGGGCGCAGGGCGGGGTCTGGCGCCATATATAGATGCTGGTAAGTGTCGCACTGCACGAGGAACCATGTGGCCAGGGCGAATCCAGCAATGATTCGACTCTGCAAATCCTTTTTCGCATCCAACTCCTAAATTGATTGGCGTTGTTTAGTCCTCAAAATATCCTTTGCGACATGCGTAATTGTCTATGAATAGGGCATTTCAACCACTTACAAGAATAACGGATTGAACAGTGGCCCATGGCAGAATAGCCAGGGCCGGATCAAAGCCATGATTGGAGGCAAAGGCGTTCAAAATTGAGGTGGAATTTGCGACAATGCGCTGTTCTGCGCTGCTAAGCTTTTGGTTCCTGGATTCTGCCTCTATTTTCTTTTGGATTTGAGTGGCCAGAATTTTTCTGTCGACAAAGTCGCTGTCAATTTTACCATCCAACGTCCTCAGATAGCTTCTATCACGCTCTCCAAGGGATCCCAGGGCATCAATCCAGAGTTCATTATTGTTGGCATACGGCGCCTGCGCAGTGGGCATCTCTGGCTTGTTGCTAGTTGCTTCGCTTTGCTGTTGCTCCGAAGGGGCTTGGGGGCGGCATGCATCGTGGGCGGTGTCTTGGCTAGAAGGTGCCGCCGGATGTGCCTCGAGTGTTAATGTTGACCCAGGCGAGTCTTGGCCATCTGCTATTGGTGTCACTATTGCGCGACGGAAAATCGAGGGCACTCGGCGATGGTTCGTATTGGTAGGTCCCGCGCCCCCATTTTTGTTTTTTGTGGCACCTGCTTGAACACCAGGCTTCTTCTTCTGTCCTGGGTGCCATATGCTGTGCCATAACCCCGGGGACATTGTGTGGCAAACGTCGCAGGTGGTACGGAGCAGATGGGTGGAATTTCCAACCAGCTAGTCGCCGCTATTAGATCAAACGGTGCAGAAACAATGCGAATAGGATGAGGCGGCAGATTATTGGTCTTTGTTTGACATCAGGAGGATTCAAAGGTGTGCACACCGAGATAGCCCTTGCCCTGAAAATATACCTTACCTTGGTGAAACTGTTGGGCATGACCATTTTTACCTGAAAGGATAAACGAATCTCACTGCTAAATACGGTCGAACCACGTATTCTGTCCAGTCGGGCCCCATTTGGTGGCATATTTAGAGCCAATCGTGCAAAAGCACCAATGCATGTTGGCCCCCCAATTGGCTGTGGACACGGAATGCAACGCCTGTTCGAGTGGAGACAGGGCAGTCTTTAACTACAGGTTAACTATCAAAACCACAAATATTCTCGCAACTTTAATTCAAGTCAGCCGAACATAAGTTACAAATGCTTTCCACACCCTTTTTCCACCAGGGACTATCCTCTTATCATGCCATAGCAGGGGTCACGTTTACTTACTTGGGGACAAAGAAGGAGGCAAGGGTTACATGAATGAAGTATCCTCAGTTCAAGACACATCACCTGCTATTCACAGAACTGTATTGCTGCTTTTGGAGTTGGTTCGCGAGCAGAGGGTTCTGTGGAGTACTTGGTTCTACCAAGCGCAGGAGATAGACATACCCTATACCTACAAAACCATTTCCATCATTACATGTGTAAAGCAATGTGCAATAAATTTGGTATGATAGTGGTCATGAAAGGACATATTCAAACCAACAGTCATTTCTTTATTTACTCGCAAATACTTTTTTTCTTTCTTGTTTTTCTTTTGGGAGTGGTGAGGGATTGAATAAAATTTCTTTCAGACAGGTGGCTGGTAGGTGGAGATCAGGGTCAGGGTTAGGGTCATGTCAAGGGTAAAATCGCATTCATTCTCAATGCCTGTCGCATGGTGTCATGATCATGTGAACAACGAGTGGGGGAATGGACAATACGGAAACATTGAGTGGCCAATCATACAGTGCAATTCATTTCTGACTAGGTGCTTATTATGTGAGGTACAGTTCCAAGCGACTCTGCGTAAACCACTTGTCCCGCACCCAATCTCCGACTAACATTTGGAAATGTGGATGCATCCCGCCATGCGGAGATCATGCTTGCCCTGGTAAGGGACACTAGGCAAAGAAGCCCATTCCTTGATCTTGTCGGCGGACCATTGAAAGGATTCACCTTGAGGCGCAGTCGAGTTGGGCAGCGAGTACCACAGGCGAATGTTTTTATCGCGCCCTCTCCGAATCCAGTTGAAAAAGGCGCGCTGGACTCCGGACAAGACTTGGGCGGCCCTGGGGTTGGGCTTGGCGGCGTTTGCGGACGGGTTTGGATCGTAAATGACGAGATGGGAGCCTTTGACAGGGTCCCTGATTAGGGCAGCGGCGAAACAGCGCCATGGAATGTCGTGGTGGTTCTTGACGCCAACGGTGCTTCCCTTGGGGACATGGAAGAGAGCGATGGATGCGGGATTGGCATTCTTGGCCTTGTAGAACTTGGTGGCGGTGTCTCTGAGGTGGTTGTCGGGGCGAGTCCACAGTCGTTTTTGGGCGGCATCGTTGTAGGAAATGACTTTTGGGTGAACGTATGGAGCTGTGTCGGATTGGAGTTGGAAGCGTGACAAGAAGTGTTGCAGTTGGTCGGCTTGGGTGGTTGAGTTTTGGAGCTCAGGGTCGGGGTGAGGAGACGGAGCGGGTTGGGGTGGTGGACTGGAGGAGGTGAGTGTGTGTTAGTTGTAGGGAGAGAGAGGGACAGAGATGACTACCTTTCTTCCTGTGGTGAGGCCATTGTGTCGAGTGAGGCTCAAAGTGGATGCGGGTGATTGTTGTGGTTGTTGTGTTGAGTGGGAGTGAGAGAGAGGAAGCATGTTTATTTTTTTTCTGCACCTTTTGGAAGACGAAAGAAATGTATGTTTGTGCATCACAGCTGTTGTACCAGTGTCAGTCAGTGCGACAAGGGCAGATGGGTTTGTGGCAAACAAGAGAAAAGAAAAGATGGACGAGGACTGCAGTGTGTGTGTGTGTGTGCGTGTATGCACCACTTACACTAGGACGGGGTGCATCCATCAAAGTTGGGATCCCCCCTCCTCCCCGTCCCTCATCCGCCGCGGAGGGTGGATGGTGCATTGTGCATTGTGCATTGTGCATGCAGCTCTCACTCCCGCACTCCAACACAAACACCTTGGCTGTGGCTTGCATGTGGGCGAGTCTGTGAGTGGGTGAATTGGGCGTGTTTGTGCGGGTGTGCCTGACGGCCCCACATTTTAACCTTAGCTCCGACATGACAACGGCTGCCAAATACCATCAGTTCACTCACACGTCGATTGAACTGGATGCTCTCCATGGCCCATATCTGGAATACAAGACGGCGAGACGTAATCTCAGCACCCATCGCAGTCAGAAGCTACATCACCGCCGCCGAGAGAGCCGCTAGGATTCTGGCCGAAGGTAGCAGCAAATCCCGACTGTGAAGTAAGGTCTACGCTTGACCTCATCTTCCTAAGCAAGTTGCTGTCCCCTCGCCTTATCGACTGGTCAGCTATTCCCGTCGAGGGATTCGAAGGTGACCATCGACTTTGCCAAACAAGACTTAACCTTTGTCCCAATCGAATCCTCGGCATCCGTTTCCTGTGGCACAAAGCAGACCAACCAAAGTTTCGCCAGATGGTCAAGGCCGGTCTGGAAGCCCTCCCTGTCCCTGATCTCACCACTCATGCCGGTACCGACAAGCACCTGGCAGCTATCGTCCAAGTACTCATCCATGCGGTAAAGGAGTGCGTTCCCACCGCAAACCCCTTCAGGCCAGCTCCCCCGCCCGAGTCGTCCGAGGGCCCGACCTCGTTTAGAGAAGCCGTTAGCTCCACCACCATGGAAGATCCTAACAGAATGTGGAGCTTTGCAGCCTGCATGAAGCGTCGCGTCAAGCCCATGAACATACCTTACAGCCCTGACTTCAACTACATGGGAAGACGCGGCACAACCGGTCAAGAAAAGGCCTCCATGTTTATGGACGCTAATTATGGACCAGGGATGACGAGTCAGACGGAATCGGTTCGTCCACAACTCCCTGACAATCTCAATCTGGTCATTCGCCCCGACGATTTAATAGCTCGAGGGGATCCAAATGACCCTGAAAGCAAGGGGGAGATCTACAAATTAATCCAGGAGCTTCCCAATCGCAAATCATCTGGCATTGACTGCATTGGAAACGAAGCTCTCAAAATGGCTGTTGAGGAGATCGCCCCTTACCTTGAAGACTTGTTCATGGCCTGTATGCGTCTCTCACATCATCCCTCCTACTTCAAATTATCCCGCACCATCTTGTTTCCCAAGGAAGGCAAAAAGCCTGATGACCCCAAGGCCTACCGACCTATTGCGCTGATTTCCACCATTGGAAAACTCTACGAGAAGATATGGTGCGAGCGGATTAAAAGATATATCAAAAGAATGTCGTCTCTCTTCAACAGGCACATTCTTCCAGCGACCCAGTTTGGAGGCTTGTCTGGTAGATCCACCGCCATGGCTCTCCAGACCATTAGCAATTTTGTTTACACCGGATGGTCTCACGGCTCCAACAACAAGGTTAGCATGATGGGCTTGGATATTTCCGGTGCCTTCTCGCGTGTCGATCGCCAAGTGTTGCTACAATCCTTGGTTAAACGAGGAGTTCCGGGCTACATTATAAAGTACATCTGGTCTTTCCTCTGTGACCGTCTCACAGCCGTCGAGATCCCCGGCCATGACGCTGAAATCTTCTACGAGAACGGTGGAATCCCTCAAGGAAGCTGCCTTTCTCCTCTTCTTTTCCTCTTCTTTGCTGCCCCCCTGACCGAAGAGCTGTTCTTCTCCGGCCCAGCGACGCTTCTACTAGCCTTTGTCGACGATACCTACATCATGGTGCGTTCTGATAGCTGGGAGAAGAATTGCAGGCAGCTCAGGGTGGTCCATGACAGTTTGATTGAGTGGGCCAATGCCAATGGCGTGAGCTTTGCACCACACAAATACAGCTTGCTGCACTTCTTAAGCCAGAGCGACCGCGGTAAAATCATCAAAGCGCGCCCCAATATCGAAGGCCTTCCTCCTGATGAAAAGTTGTTTGAACACCCTTATGTGAAGGTTCTGGGTGTCCTTGTTGACAACAAGCTGTCATGGAAGTATCATGTCGAAATGATCAAAGCCAAGGTCAATAAAAAGATAAGACTGCTATTGGCCATGTCGGGGCCGACCTGGGGCCCTAACCTGCCCCAGATGAGGCAGATGTATCTAGCTTACATTCAATCCATCATGTCTTATGCCAGTGCTGCTTGGTTTTATCACTCGACGGGGACGTTGCTACAGGGAAAGATACACCAACCGGAGGTTGATGTGCTCTCTCGGTTACAAAACGACTGCCTAGTCAAGATTTCTGGGGCTCTTTGGCAGGCTCCTCGGGTCCTTCTTCGAAAAGAGCTCCATCTGTATCCCATTAAAGACTTGCTCCAAGAAAAGACCGTCGCTCACCACGCCAAAAACGAAGCTCACGCCCTGGCTCTCAGGATGCACCGAGAGAAGTGTTTGGACGCGTGGAGGCTTCGCCGCCACCCGTATACAAAGCTCGACGAAGACGCCAAAGTCCTGAGAGAAAAGGCCATGGCCCGCTTAGTTGAGATACACGGCAAGGAGCAGGCCGCAATCCTGTGGAAGGATCGCGCTCGCCGTTGTAAAGCCATCGACAAGGCGTCCATTACGAGTTTGAATTCGCGCATGGCCGATGATTGGGAAGATTATCGGACAGACATGAGTAGTGGGTCCTCTCAAATGGGAGCGCTTGCGCTAAAAGAGAGCTGGGGACGCCGGAGTCTCAAGTATTACAAGAAGCTGACTCGAAAGCAGTGCACAATGCTGCTTCACTGCCGATCTGGCCGCATTCGACTCCGATCGTTTCTGTATTCGATTGGCAGGGAAAGCAGATTTAGTTGCCCCCATTGCGTCAGCGAGGGGCATACCGTCAAGCATCTGTTTCTCTACTGCAAGTCGAAGGAACTGGTTGAGGCTCGAGCAAGGCTCTTTCAAAAGACGCGGACCACGGATTACGAAGAAATGTTTCAGAAATACCCCAAGCTGGTTGCTCAGTTCGCCATTGACAATTTTGGGATTGAGCAGTTTTCGCCAAAGAGCTGGGAGTCTTTGATTGTGCGTCCGAGTCAATGAGATGATTATCCTCAGTGTAAGAGAATGCGAGTGGATTGATGCATGCAGTTTTGCCGGTTTTTCTAACTTTTGCGTTTCTGCTCATTGTGGCTCATTGTACAGTAGAGTCAGCATGTACATATTTCGTGAGACTGGATACATCTTATTTGGCTTACTTCTTGTTAGAGTATAATACTAATAATAGAATTTTGTTCTTGTTTTACCCTCCTGGGTTTGGAGAGATAAAACACCCACTGCGAACGAGCTGATTGGGGCCTGAAGAGCGTTTTTATTCAAACTATGGCTTAGACTGGGCGTAAGTTTGATCGTTTCTTACATTATAAACATCGTACTAAAGCGTTTTAACAGTATATTCCTCCCTAGCACGTCTTCGTGTTGGATTAATATAATCCATAGCCGTTGTTGTGCCTGCAATAGCCAAGTTATTGATGGAAGGCATCATTTCCTTCCTTTTACCCCAAGCTGCAACACAGCCTTTCCCAACCAGGCTGAAGAACCAATCAATAGCCTTACCCCCATAGCGGATAAGGGCCTCCTTGACAATTTCAATAGCAACACTTTTCATGATGTTGCTGAATGTGGCTTCATCCTCCTCCTTTTGGGTATGTTGGTTATTTATTTTATTAAACATGCATCAAATGAACTTACGCTGTGCGATTTTTCTCGTGATTCAGAAGTATAAGCTAACTTGGTACTTTAATGCAAGCAGGCTGTCCAGTTGATTGGAGGCATCGCGGGCGGTGGGTATGTGAGCCGCTGAACGTCTACGCTACCGAGTGAGATTTTAATCTTTGCCAGTTGGTTTGTTTGTTCGTGCGTAAGTTCTCGAAAATTTAATCTTCCCAAGATCTCTCTTCTCATACTATTCTCTGGCAGGCGTGGTACGTAAGTCACTCCATACACACTGATACCGAACCGTTTCTGATCTTTCATTAGCAGCTGTTGCTCGAGGTATGTGTAAGTTTGAAAACGTCTTTGCGGGGCCTTCACCTGTTCCTAACGCATCAGTCAAGTAGCTCTTTGTGAAGGTAATAAATCACACAACCTGTACCTCCAAGCGCTTAAAGGTACTGATGTTTGCAGAGGAGCGATGTTGTGTGCTGTGGTGTGTGGAGCTGTAAGTGATCTTCCAAAAATACATTAAGGATCTTAACTAATCTTTAGTTGGTTTTGCGCAAGCCTTACAGCGGAGGCCGGTGAGTAAGTGCTATGGATTCACACACACTATTGTTCATGCTCACGTTTGATATATTTGCCAGCAGTGTTGTTTGTGATTGAGTAAGGAAACCCTTGTCTTCTGGCGAGCTTGTGTTGATTTGCAGTAAACGTGGTGGAAGTACTTGCAATGAGTAGGTCAGAAAAATCATTCTTGGAATTCTTAGCACTGATTAGCCTTATATCCACCAGTAGCGTGCGAGTAAGTGAGTGTATTATTGTCTTTGAGAACGCATGTGCTTATTAATCATGTAGATGGATCGAGTGCGTATCGCTATATTGTGACATATTGATTACGATTTGTATTAATGCTAACTTTTGTTACTAGCGACGTTGATATCAGTCAGGTCAGTACATACTATTCATATGCAAAGAACTATAATATGCTCATTCATTCTGGAGGCAGAGGCAGAGGCAGAAGAAGTGCGTTGAGTAAGTCAATCAAACGGATGAACACCTCCATTGTTAATATTAATTTTCCTTGGCTCTCTTGAAGACGTTCGCACAAGGTTAGTTGCTGAATATGTTCCTAATATAAAGGATAGCTTTATTCACACTGATATTGGCCAAGTTGATGGTTTGAGGGGTTGAGTGACTACATCTCCCCACATTGTTTTAGAGCCATACTAATACAGAGCATGAATCAAGCAGTCTTCTTGAAGGTGTGAATTGAGATGACATCTTCAGTGGTGAGGAGTCTTTGATTTTAGACGTTTTCGAAGAACCCTCGAAGGCTAACTCATTATAGAAAAATCCGCTTCTTTTATCTGCAGATTCAGGTAAATTAACCTTCTTAATACATAACATCGTTAATTTGTTTATCTCTGGAGAGGAGAATTTAACTTTGACTTATCCTAAACATAAACGGGTTATTGCATTTTAAAAGGAACCTTAATGATATATCAATAGATGCCATTAAAAGATACCTCTTTGGCCGCATTTCTAGGTTTTCAAACATCTGTTTGACTTGAAGGCATTCAGACTTCTGCGTTCCCTTGGAACCGCTGTTATGACTGCTGTTGTGTGGGCCCGTTCGTAAGCAACTTTTGCTGCTCAAGCATTCGTCGTTTGCTAATTGTTGAAGCAAAGGTTGAAGAAGCTTTTCACCCAACCGGCTGAACACAACTGTATTGTTAAGTTTGCTGCACAATCAATAAGTTATCTTTAAGCTCTAACGTACAAATAGCTCTAACGTTGGTTGTGTCAAAACCTTCATCGTTACATGACTCATCCAACCGAGTAAGGTTAGTTCACATTTCACTTTTTTTATTCATAATCGGAAACCTAAGTAACTAACAATTAGTTGTGTTTTTATTGGATCTGGATGTTCCATGTACGTTGTGCTTCTGAGTGCAGCTGTGTATGCTTTCTTAGGTTAAAAAGGATTCTAGAAGTTTACTATTCAGGAGGGTCGATCAGAGGTTGTGGTAAGGTCACAAGTGGTGAGTAAGTGCTTGAGCCTCATGCGCATGCTTTGGGAGCCTATTCATTAATAAACAGGGCTCGCTGAAGGCACATATACCAATATAATTGACTGGTAATAGCAGCCTATGCATTTACTTTTGGGTATTTTGGTTCATTGGTTCCAAGCCTCACACCATTACGCGTGTGTAAATATTTATCGACCTCCTCCCCTTTCCGATATTTAAGGCTAACAAGTCAGTCAGGTAAAAACTCTTCAATTGTCTAGTTATTTCCTAAGGCTAGGGTACTTCGGCCTTGTAGTGCACCTGCATTAATAAAAAAAAACTCGATAAAGTGGCGGGTACCCCGTCCAATTACTGTTCCACCTCCGATCTGTGACTCGTGTGATGTGTTCTACACCACCTTTTGACACTAGAAAATAGCATGGCCAAAAATAAATTGATCGATGTTCTGAATTTTGTTATTGTTTAGATTTTAAATTCCAATAGCTTCTCTTTTCTGAAATGCCTTCTTATTGATTTTTTAGCTATCATCATGGTTCCCATCAGAAGTATAGTAAGAACCTGATGGGACATATTTACTTTTTTTCCCTTACTATTATCTTTCTGATGTTTCCGCTTCTTTTGCTATGTTGACAGGTTTCTCTTCACAATAGATGCACTAAATACCTGTCGTTAATATTATCTCTCACTGCCACGTCTGTGCTCAACTCATGTTATCCCAAACCACAATTTGGCCTCTTTAACACTTATAAAATTTGGTAACTTAAGGAATAGGGACAGAGCTTTATCCAGTCTAGACAGTATTGTCGTCCCAAAGGTTTCTTGACGGCGTAGGCGGGTCAGCCAACATCTACTTCCTTTTCTTGGAATCAGCGAATTTTGTTGAGCAGGAGTTGCATATGCTTCAGTAGCCGCTCCAGTTGGGTATGATCATATTCCAGTCATAGGAAACAGGGCCAGCATTTTTTCTTTCTTTTTTTTAGGTGGGGGGGAAGTTTTGCTATCAAACTGCTGGTAATGACATACTTGAAGTCAGTAGCTGCTCCAGATCCTGCGGTGGTCTTTAATTTAAGTGGAAATGCGGCCAGGAATACTTCAGATGCCGTTGAGGTTTTGGATGGCCCGCTCAAATCTAGTGACTGTCATTAAGATGCTGCCACGGTTAATAGGGGTAGCCAGAGTAGGAGAGGCCATGCAAATGTAATACTACGATAAATAATACTATATAAACTAGACCAAGCTTTTAATGATATACTCAGCATTCAAAGGAATGTCGGGCTTATATAAGCGCGAGGTGGAAAATTGCCATGATACAGAAGGCTTGATGAGAGCATGGTTCAACGGTTCTATATGCATTTGACATAGAACCTCGATTAAATAAACATCAGCAGGCACGTAGTCTTTGGAATCAAGAGTTTTCGTGATGCAAGGACTACAATGGCTATGCTAGACCGTTTTCACCTACTCCGCGATCTCTATCAAGTAGGGAATTAGCACCGCCCTCAATATCACATAGACATTGTTCGAACGGATAAAAGCTTATAGCAAGTCTGATTGCCATTGCAGCAATTACTACAGCACGTAACAGTGTCTAAGAGCCCCTGTGCAAGTGATCAGTTCGGGCAGAGCCTGATACGTTGGATTAGGCTGTAACAAATGCGAGCATCACAATTATCGCCTTATCTTCTAGTCTAACCAGCTAACGGATGGAATTGGAAGTGCGGGGTCCTTAAGTAATTGACCTAATAACTCTCTTCTGGTAGTGCTTCATCTAATTAGCTTCATAAAATGATACATATGACTTTCTTTCTTACTTTAGATAGTAGAGATCAAGCATTATTTTTATTCTTAGGGAAAAAGGAAACTTATTCCTAGCACATTGATCTCCACCAAGTATCAACCAAATGGATCAGTACAGCTTATAAATACCATAGGTAATTTCTCAACTACAAATTCTCTTCTTTTTACGTATCAATCAATAATTTCTTAATTCTTGTTTAAAATGTTCTCTCAAAATATTATAGGTCTTGTTTTGACAATCCTAGAAATATTATTTGACATTATGGATTAATGAAACCCTAACTGTTATCCCGTAAGTTTATCCTCTGAAGTAGTTGCTGTAGTAAATCCCCCACAGTCCCTATGACTGTCATACCAGCCATAAATAATGAGGTGAGCATCGAATTATACTCATTGAAAAATGATGGTAGGATATTTTCGGCTAGAAGTTCGTTCCAGGTTGGCAGTGGTGGTGTTGTTTGTACCATTTGTTGATCGGTTAGCCTAAGCTTCATGATATCCTCCAAATCCATATCAATGAATCTCTCAAATTCCTTTTCAACATCCCAAATCTCATTTCCTAGATCAAAATCGCAACGAATAAAACTAGAGCCATCAATGATGTCCTTGACAGCCTGAGGAAATCCATCGATTATATCTATGCAAATGTTAGTACTAGACCAGAAAGCTCTTCGATTCCTTGGACTTACATAAACCGCAAACTTGCTTCAGGTAATTCAAAAGCTTCGCTTCCTCGCCAACGAGCTCTTCGTCCACAAACCTCTCCCAGGCGCACTGCATTATAGCATCGCGCTGAATAATGTTTTGGAAAATTTCAGACGACCTCGAATCAGCTTCTCCTCCATAAAAAGTCAAGGTAAAGGATTCTTCAGGCATACCAGCCTGGGTCAGTTCCAAGGCTTCCATGACCCACGTTGCAAAGACGTTGGAGGCAAATACAGATGACAATCCTGGGCCAAATGGATTATTTCTACCAGCTAGCCATTTGACCTCAGGTGATAGTGTCTCATACAACGGGTGCACCGGGTATGCTTGGAAGACAGTTCTCCAGAGATCCACCCGTCGTTCAATGCGGAGATTTGGATTTTCCAGGCAGAATTCAACCAGCCCCTCGACATGTGTTTCGGGACAAGCCACGGCTAGGCTATCTTCATGCAGGCGAATCTGTCGTAAGCATAAACGAAGAGGCTTTGGAAGTTTTGAGATAAATTGTCGCGCTAGGGAGGCTGCAGAGAGGTAGTACTTTCCCCTAGTATAATGCCGATTTCCATTGCTATTAATCCAGGGATAATTCCAATTCTCCCTAACGCTTAATGGCATCATCCGAGATAATTCATCCATTCCTCTCCAATCAAATTCCGGTATATCGGTAAGCCAATATGGAAGCAGTTCATTCAATTTGAGAATATTTTTACACTTTTCAGTTGCAAGTTTACTCCATTTCGCGAAGTAATCATGCTCAGATGCGATTTCGATGGCCCGAAAAAGTGCTTTTCGTTGATATGAACCCACAGTCCCAAAAGAGTGGCCGAAAGCACAGCCTTCGCCACCATTGCGGACCGCTGCTACGAGCGGCTTCATTTTAGGATATTCGCGAGCCATCTCTTCAAGAATAGCGTCTATGGGGTGTTCTGGACGGTTTTCATCACGACTCCTCTGGCCGAGTGTCAATATGTTGACCGCGACACCAGTAAGAGCGTCCCGAATCGACTGGAGCATGCCTGCATCAACTCGTATTTTGTCGGAAGTCGCGGTAAAAAAGTTGATGTCATTGGCCCGAAAGCCTAGTCCTCGTGTTTCTTGATAGACTTGTTTACAGGTTAAACCAATTTCTTTGTTGATCGGCTCTGTGCGCCCACCGTTCCCGACTCCCCGTAGCTTTCGTGTTTCTGCATTGAAGACATAGCCACCTTCTGTAGTGGCATATTCCAGATAGATAGCATTGCGAATCTCCGGAGGGAGGTCGAGAAAGGATAACTTAGAAGCCTCGAGAGGACCACATTGCGCGAGGTCCATAGATGTGGTGGGTTCGTTTGCAGTAGGGTGGCCCGATGCCATGTTCAGCACGTCAAGGGCCTGATTCGACATCGTCTTCATCCAAAGTGCTGTAGAGCTTGATTATCGAGTATGGTGGTAACCCAAGGAGGGTGTATGTGGAGATAATGATTCGAATGACGCTGTACCTTGGTAGTATAGAAAGAGAAGTTGGGGGAATTTGGCACTGCGGGCTCTGGGCTTGTTAAATATTAAATCCTTCCAATGGCTATCATTAGAGTTTGAATTCAGCAAACCCCGAACAGTCAAGGTTTTCCAGGTGCAGTGCAGAGACCACAAAGGTCTGATTTCTGGGCGTGGGAAAGGCTGACATTGGCAGAACCGAATTTCGGAAGAGCTTGGCCTCAAAAGACTCATATGACCTTGCACCTTGCTTACATAGCTCAACTAATACACCCATTGGCTAGCAGTGGGCTCCCACCTTGCTCCTTATAGTGCTAGGGGGAAGCCCATGCAACCTACAAGTGCGTTGCTTTTCTTCAAAATTCCATGCTCTTATTCTCCTAGGGCTTCCTAATCCAGTAACGACTTCTGACCTTTCAAATCACATTTATAACACTTGACTTTAGGCTCCACTCATTTTCGCTTGGTCTGATATTCGCCCTCATCCGATTGGCTCAGAATCGACCTTCCTGTTTTATGAGTAAGGATTCAACACCCTGATTGTGAGTATTTTACTCCTCCACAAGAGTGTGGCGCTACCTCTCTAGAAGTCATCAGTGAACCTCTTTGCTCAGAAGGCCATAATGGCAACTCTCAAGCTACCAGATGTCGCTTTCGGGCAAAACGACGTCGTTTCGGTGCCTGGATCGATTCTCCACTACAGGAAAGCATCATCCCCACTTCTTCTCGCCACCATTACGGCCCTACCTCTGTTCTTTGTACTCGTGAGAATGCTTATTTCCCTCACTTTAGACGTCCGCGAGCCCCCACTGCTGAAACCTAGAATACCAATAGTTGGACATGTCTTCAACATGGTCAGGGAGCGTACCAGCTGGTACAAAAGACTCTAGTAGGCAGCAATGAATGACCCGAGCGGCGATTTAGCCATTCTGATGACATTTCTTTTGGTAGTGACGAGTCCCCGCTGCCAATCTGCACATTGCCCATGCTCAATAGCAAAGTGTATGTCGTCAATTCCCTCGATTTGATTGCATCAGCCTTGAAAAGCCCTGATCTCTCATTCGACCCATTTTTTGTGGAATTCTCGGGCGGCATGTTTGGATTGAGAAAAGAAATAAAAA
Organism: Calonectria ilicicola; assembly: GCA_020809705.1. NCBI lineage: Eukaryota > Fungi > Ascomycota > Sordariomycetes > Hypocreales > Nectriaceae > Calonectria > Calonectria ilicicola. The sequence continues at coordinate 2,338,272 of CP085834.1, read as the reverse complement.
ATACTCTTGCACGCAAACATGTACTCGAGGGTCTCATCCAAGTCATCCACGCCACCTTGACAGGAGAGCCACTGCACGAATTAAATGTCGCTTCTCTTTCAAAGCTGATGCAAACACTTAATTCTATCGAATCCGACTCCAAAATTGCGATCCCCAACGTCAATGATTGGCTCTGGAATCTGGTCGCCGGTGCGACCCTGTCAGGTCTGTTCGGCAGCAAGGGCACTCTGACCTCAGAGCATGTCGATCTGTTGAGGTAAAGAAAGCGTTGCGATAAGCGACATGCGATTTCACCGCCCATTTTCTTACAGCGCATAGGGAATTTGATAGTGGCGTCGCGCAATTGTCATTCGGTGTTTTGCCTCAGCTACTTGCTCCGGGGCCCCTTCGTGCCCGAAATAAGCTAAGCGAAGTCTTACAGCCCTATTACACTGCAGGCCATGACCAGTCACCGGATGCATCATCGATAATGAAGAAAAGAGCTGCATTCCTCAGAGAGCAAGGGTATGATGATCATGACTTGGGTGCGCAGGAGATATCGGTACCATGGGTAGGAACGACCAATTCGATTCCGACCCTATTCTGGCTCTTTGTCCACATATTTTCCGATACGAACCTACTGCAAAGAGTCCGTTCCGAGGTAGAGGACATCATCACCATATCACCTGGCATAGAAGGGCGCATCGCTACGCTATCTACCAAAGGGGTGGTCGATAAGTGCAAATTTCTTCACGCATGCTATTGGGAGGTCTTGCGCGTCTATGTTCACCATGTTGGAAACCGACGGGTCATGAAGGACACGACTATCAAAGACAAGCAGGGCCGCAGCTATCTTCTCAAACAGGGCATTAACGTCCAATGGTCCACCAGTGTAACCCATACGGTCGACGCCATTTGGGGAGACGATGCTTCATCCTTTATACCAGAGCGCTTTCTCAACGTCACGCCGCAGGATGAAAAGCGGCGTCGCGGTGCACATCTTCCATTCGGCGGCGGTAAACATCTGTGTCCTGGAAGAAACTTTGCTCTTGCAGAAAACCTCGGGTTTATTGGTGTTCTCGCGGCAGGGTTCGAGATCGCCAACGTGCATGTCCCCAAATCCGAGGATCCAATCTTGGGTGCAGGCGTGAGGCAGCCGATATTTGGATCCCAGAAATGTAGCGCAAGAATTGAGAGGAGGCTGGGGTGGGAAGATGTAACTTGGAAATTTGTCGTGTGATTGGTGAAATGACCTAGAGCAGTTGCCATTACCTGGTGATTAGACTGGAGCCATCTCTACGCGGTAATTCATTTGCACATTAGAATATGTTGAATGAATAATTATCATTGGACAGACTTTGAATCTTAATTTTACCCGCTTCCCATTAAAAATCCCAGTCGAGCCAGCTGTCGCTACTTCCCCAGTTGAACCGGAATGCCCTTCTCAAATGAGGACCCGAAATACGAAAGAGACCTTTCGGAGGAAAGAAAATGCCATTACAGCTGATACGAAAAATGCCCATCCACTCATCGGAATCGCAGTCATGAAATACACTCCACCTACACCGCTCAAAGAGTAGCAGTCCTTCCCGAGATGCTGCCTCATCACACCAAGATCCCATCCCAGTTCCGGTAGGCTAGTCGTCCCATCCCCCCTTTCATCACGATGCACACTCTCACTATTGGAGATTCGCCGCACGTTTTCCTCTCATTCGCACTTATTTTAACCCACCACCGCTCAGTGCATCCTTAAATGAAGGAACTGTGTAATTAGCATCCCACTTTGTGTAATGAGCATCCTCAATTGTGGCTGACTTTGCCACGACTAGCTACCACCTCCGAGACCGGCGTTTTATAGCTAAACTAACCACTTTTCCAGTAATCTAATATTCTTATATTATTAAATGTTATTTTTTTTAATATTAAAATTAATAATATTATATAAAGTTATTTGTAATTTATTTATAAGTTAATAATTTTAATATAATTATAAATTTTTTTATTATTATTTTTTAATTAATATTATAATATTTTTAACTTTTATATTAATTATTTTATTTTATTAAAATTAATTTTATTATTATTTTATTTATTTTTATTATTATTTAATATATTTATATTATTATTATTATTATTATTATAAATATCTTTAAATTAAATTTAAATTTATTAATATAATCTTAATATTATAATTTTAAATTTATATAAATTATTTAATTTAAAATATTAAAGTCTTAATATTATAAATAATATTTTAATTATTCTTATTATTATTAAAATTAATAATAATAATAATTATAATATTAATAAAAGTAAAAGTTTAGTATTTTTATTAAATACAATTACCTTAACTTACTTAAAAACCTTAACTTTCTTAAATAAAATAAGATTATACTTTAAATTATTAATATTAATACTTTTTTAAGCTTAAGATTCCCTTTTAATTAGCTTTTTTTATTAATAATTAAAGAATTAAAAGGACCTTTTAAAGTAAATATATTTACTTATATTAATATCTTATTTTAATATTAAAAAGGATTAACCTTATAAAATTAAATTAGCTTATTATCTTTTAATTTTCTTTAAATTATATAATAATATAAAATATTATATATAATAAAAATAAAATAATTAAGGTATAATTATCTTAATTTATATATTTTTTACTTAATAATCTTCTTTTTAATATTAATAAGATTTATTATAATAAAGAAAATATAATTTTATATAAAAATATATAAAGATTATATTAAAAAAATTAATATTTTATATTATTTTTAAACTTAAAGATTTTAAATATTTATTATTTAATTAATCTAGAATATTTCTAGCTTTATAAAGATAATAGTAAGATTATTTATATTATATAAAATAATTCTTTTAATAATAATATAAAGTAATTTAATAATTAAGATTATAAAATAATTAAAATAATAATATTAATTAATATAATAATAAATTATCTTTTCCTTTTATAAATTAATTTATATATTAAAAGTATATATAATAATTTAAGGTAAATAATTATTATCTTTAAAAAATATTAAATTTAAAATAAATTTAATAATTATATTATTATTTATAATCTTATTTTAAATTTAAAGAAATTTTTAAAAAATTAAGGCCTACTATATAACTCTAGTCTCTAAATCTTTAATTATCTTAAGAAAATATTATTTATATCTAGCTAGAATATTCTTATTAATATATTAATAGTATAAAAAGTAAGATATAATATTAATAAAAGGATATTTTATTATAGCCCTTATAAAGGTAAGCTTTTAATTAATTATAATAGCTTATAGGGCTAGAATATTAAATCTTCTTATTAATTTAATAAATTAATATAAAGCTTATAAATATTAAGCCTTAATCTTACTATTAAAGAAAGTAATTATAATATAAAAAATCTATTTTAATAAGATTATTTTATATATATTAAAAAATAATATATTAAATTAGTTTATTTTATATATATTATTATAAATAAAGATATTATAATATTAGGTATATAGCTTAATCCTACTCTTAGGGATAATAAAAAGATAAGAAATATAATTATTATTATTATAAAGATTAATAAAGAAGTAATTATTTTTATTTTTTAATTAATTAATTATTTATTTAATAAAAAATTAATTAATAAGCTTTTTATAATAATAATAATATATAAGATTATATATATTAAATTAAATAATATAATAAACTTCCTTACTAACTTAATATTATATTTTAAAAAAAATAATTATAAATTATAATCTTAAATTTTATAAAAATATTATATTATTTTTAAATCTTATAAAAACTCTTTTTAATATAATAATATAATTAATAAAATTATAATTATAATTAAGAAACTTCTTTCTAATAAATAACTTAATAACCTAATATTAATCTAACCACTATTACAATACTAAGCAATATAAGTATCCTAATATTTATATATAGCCCTTCTACTTTTTTAAAAATATATTTAATATTATATATTAATAAAAAAATAACCTTAAATATAATAAAATATAATATATAATAAATTAATAATAAAAGATTATTTTTAATATATTATAAAATAAACTTTTTCTTTCTTAACAATAATCTTAACTATTTAAAAAACCTCTTTATATAAAAAAAAATATAACTTAAAAAAAACCTTTATTATTACCAAAAACCTTAATAATTATTATTACTATATATAAGCATAAAACACATCAAAAGGGCAGCAGGAGTATCACGCTTAAACAGTCACTATCTTAGTTTCCCTAGTAAATTGTATATAAGAGCCAACGCCGGCTATCACAGGCCCACTAATGACCCTCAGCCACAGTGAGGATGCTCATTACACAAAGTGGGATGCCAATTACGGAATTCCTAAATGAATTGTCTATACTGAATACGCCACCAGAGCCAAGCAAGCGGCAAGCTTCTAGCCTCGGAATCGAGTTTCACCACGGCCATAGACTTATGCAGCCTCCTAATTTCGAGTGCATGTATAGGTCACGCCCTCGCCCAATCCCACAACAAGCAGCTCGTTTGCCAAACCGTCTCGCTTGCCGCATTGTTCGAGTTCCACAACCGTTGCGAAATAAAATCTCCACTTCCAGCCGTACAATTGGAACTTCTGATAATTCCGCATCATTGATTCTCCGACAAATCCGCCCAAAATGGCGCCTGCAACACATTGGAATACATTGTATGCGACACTCTTCTGGTTAGGTGGTGACGACGCCTCAGCGGCCATTGCCTGCGCACCCAGCACAAGGGCAAAAATGATGATAGCCCATTGCTTGAGGTTCATGCTGTTTTTATGGAGGTTTAGAAATTTTAAAATCCAAAAAAAATCGCCCAATTTAAAAGACGTAAGACGTAAGACGTAAGACGCCAAAGCGATGAGATTCTTGTCCCAACGTAGGCAGACCCAGCTGGGGCCAGGCCACCTTTAACTATTTTCTTCCGAGTGACTGGGATATGTGGCTGGGCTAAATCCTTTAGTTATTGCTTGACAACGCATACAAATGGTTGGCTTGCAAATGCATCATCTTCGTGTTGTGGGATCATTTGCCAGGTTCATGGTAGCATTGTGGTTGGGCTGTGCAACCAACACACTCCTTCGCCACGCCATGCGCCACCTTCACCGCCCTGGCTGGCCAAGCATCAACGGATCCGACGTTCAAACCAGCAATCGAGCCACCATCTATTTACAAAATTAAAAATACCCAAGTATAGACCTGAAGGAGACGGTGTTTCCAAGAAGACTTCATTATTCGGCACGACAGATGACCAACTCTAGTTCTGCATCGCTTATGCGCAGAATGACGAAACTGATTAACCAGGACATTCTTTCAAACAATACCACCACCATTCGGTGAAGACCGTGTTAGTCGAACAAAAAAAACCCCCACAGCAAATTGCACCAATAATCTCTCTCCTCATTCTCGTACACCACGTCTTGTTCCTCAATATTCTCGTACATTGACCACCCCGAGAATGGTCTGATGCTGTCAAGACCTAGACTCGCTGCCCTCGGTAGCAGTCCCATCGAGATGATCTAGCTTATCAAGCCTCCTTCCTCGTGAGCAAAAGCTTCAATTCCGAAAAACCCTGCAACCATAGTGCAGTTATATATCGTGCCATTGTCATCAACCTTGATTGGCACTGAAGCATACCCTGCTGGGACTGCTGAAAATCGATAGTGGGATACACCACACCCTCCAAAACCTCTTGACCCTTCGGTCTTGCTTGGGCAACACCCTTTTCATCCCAAAAACAAAAGGCCGAAAGCCATCCTGAGATATAATGCATGCCACTGTCTTGCAAATCTTGGGTGACAATCTTGTTCCAAAAATCAGCAACTTCTGCATCGCTTGGTTGTCGAAAAGTGCGAATGAAGTATTTCAGGATCGGCTTCAACATTTCTGCAAACTCTGTTGTCTCCTTACCAAACTGCTCCAGCCTGTCCAACCTAGCAAGTATATTTTCCCAGTCGGCCACCTCTCCAAGGAGTGTGACAGAGGGAATGCCACAAGTCAATTCAGCTGTATATGAAAAATATTTTTGCATTGTACCCATGAATAATACCGAGGCGATGATGATATCTGTATTGGTGGTTGTCGAAAATGATGGCATGATCCAAGTGCCCAGCTCCGGGTCTTTCACATTTTGGGCTATCAACTAGGTCATCTCTTTGGCTATATCTCCAAAGTCAACAGTGTTTATAGTTCCCTCTCTTTGAACTATGAGTTCCATTTGACCTTCATGGGCGACAAAATAGGACCGAAGTTCCTCGGCATTTGCATTGACGAAAAAGCTGAACTGCGTGACGATCGCAAACCAGACATCGTCGGGACGAATTGACAGGTGGTGATGGCTGCTGTAAGCATGATATGTGGCCTGCACGAATCCGTTCTTCGAAGGCGATACATAGTGTTTTCGCAGAGTTCCTTGACTGACTGAGCTTTGGATAATTGGGGATCCAGTATAAGACGAGCGTTGGAACAGATCTTTGGGTGCTGTCACGTTTTCGTTCTGCCACATCGTAGCTTGGTGATTAGCGATCGCAACAGTAACAGGCATGATGATGAGAGTATTGCAAGTCAAAATCTTTTATCTTGATACCTTACTTGGGTGATCTGTTTAAACATTGATGATCTCACTTAGTTTATATAAGCCACGCCGATTCTTGGCGTAAGCATGGCTTGTAAGATTAATGCGGGGGAGTCTCCCAATTAAGCATAAACAGCTGCCTAAAGTCCATGTCAGCTTCTGCCTGGGATGCAACAAATGTGACCCTTTTCTCGTGTTATCCGAAGTAACATTTAAGCTACTTGTTAACTGTCAGGGTTGATCTACGACTCAATAATATTTGCATTATAGGAAAAAGCCCAATATGTCCTTCATCAAACACAGCACACGCGTGAGTACCATTGTTGATTAGAGGACTTTGAGGATGTCCAAAAAGAAAAGGGAAAAGCATCCATGCATGATAGAATGACAATTAATCCTCGCCAAACCGAGTAGAACCCCACTGGGATGAAATCCTTATTTCACGATTCTATAGATGATTCTTCCCTTACTGTCAATAGGGACGATTCTAAGAACGGTTCATGGCGAGGTAGCAAACTCAATACAGGTTGGTTGAAAACTGCACAGCAGGCAGACAGATTGGTCACTGGCAACACCCAGACTCAATGAAGTAGCTGTTGAGAGCCAGCGCATCTCACATCTCAAAATTGCCTTGGGTTTCACAGTGTTCTAAAAGTTTGGGCAGCCTTTTTAATTTGTCAAATAGAAATCATCTTGCACGGTGTTACTCCGGCGGTGGTGATCAGGCATTACTGGTGTTGCAACAGCCAACACCAACAACGGTGGGTGGATATTTACAGCGAGGCCTCATTCGCGGCCCAAGGTCGGCCCGCCCTGTTTTATCCACTCAAATACTCAGCCCCAAAACCCCTCGCTTAGGCAATAGCTTCCATATTGCGGCACGGACAGCGAACACCTATTGAAAAGCAATCATAGTCGAATGCCGCTCAATTCTTCGCATTAAATAATCCAATTATCACATCTACATTGCGTGTTTCCAGTGCTGCCAAAACAGTTAGACTAGTTCATCCAGTTCTCATCTCCGCTTCTACAGGAAGGTACTGCATCATGGTGTTGTCAAGACATGGCCCGCTTACCCTCCAGCCCGCCATCTCAAGGACTGCTAACGATCGGTTTCAGAAGTCTTCCAAATGGTGCAGGTGCTGTCGCAACTTCTCTTGGGTCTGCCCCTTGCCGTATGGTCCCAAGGATGATATTAGCGGACTAGCAGACAACATTCTCATTTTGGATCGGGAATCTCAAGAGATAGAAGCCTCAGCTATCTCCGCCTGCTCGTTCTGTTCTCTCCTCCATGAAGCTATATCCACCCACATGGATGAAGCAAATAAACCTTTGGCCATTCGTCTATGGAAGGATGGCATCATAAATATGTTTGATGTTTCCAGAGATAGCGCAGTGCAGTTTTATTCTCCTATAGGTATGTACCGCCAACATCTATAGTAGTACTTTAGGCATTAAATCCATCAAGGAATGCCTCCTGCATGGAAAGGTATCTCTATTAGTGCAGAGGTCAGCGGTTCGGCAGCAGCACCCGAAGCCTGGAGTTTTATACGCCGTTGCCTTTCAAATTGTGAAAACCGTCACACACACTGCAGCCAATCTCTGAATACTCTTCCAACTCGCCTACTGGACATTGGCCTTGACAACGCTGATCGTGGTGTTCTTTATGAGCCAGCTGCAGGTTCCACCGGCAAATATGCTGCTTTGAGTTACTGTTGGGGAAAGGAAGGCAATTTCCGAACAATAAGGGCAAACATCGATGCTTTAAAAGCAGGCATTGCTCTCTCAGAGCTACCAAAAACCATGCAGGACGCGGTGCATGTTGCTCGATGTCTAGGCATTAGATATCTTTGGATCGATGCATTGTGCATCATCCAAGATAGCATCTCAGACTGGGATATCGAATCATCTCGCATGGCTTCGGTGTACAAAAATGCATTTCTAACAATCGCCGCCTCCTCATCTCCTTCCGTTTCCACCGGATTTCTCGAACAGCCCCACAGCAGTGCAACAAGTGAGTCTGTGGCATTCGACTGGATAAATGAAAATGGGCTTGAAACAATCGTTAAAACAAGATCTTGTGATCAAAAGGAGCATCACAGTAGCGAGTCAAGCTGCCCACTTAGACAGCGCGGTTGGGCTCTCCAGGAAGAAATAATGCCCACCCGCCTGATATCATTCTGCATGAATGAGCTAGAGTGGAAGTGTATGGAACTGAAGACTTGTGAATGCCAATACATGGACAAAATGAACAATATATCAGGGATGCTTCCTATTTCCGCGACTCAAGACCCACAGCAGGCGTTTGGAGCATGGGAATCTATTGTGACAAATTACAGCACAAGGATGTTGAGGTACGAACGGGATCGACTCCCCGCTCTAGCAGGCGTAGCCAGCATCGTTCAAAGAATCACAAAGTCGGATTACGCTGCAGGTATCTGGATTGAAAATTGCCACTACGAGCTTGGGTGGTTCATTGGAGGCACTCGCTTTGGAATGCCATGCACAGCTTTTGCTCCCGCCTCCCAAGCACCCACCTTCTCTTGGGTTTCCATCCTTGACAGAATCCACCTCTCGGGGAGCGATAATCATCGCGGGGTTTACTTCACAAGCACAAACACAGAGCCAGAAATCGAAGTGATAAAATGGAATTGCCAGCTTGCCGGGAAGAATCCGTATGGCGCTGTCGAGTTTGCGTCGCTTCAACTGCAAGGACATCTCATCCCAGGTAATCTCCGAACCATCAGCCAAACTCCCAACCGTGAAAACGAAATGGAGCCAGTCTATGTCATCGACATCTTTGGTCAAGAAATACCATTCAAACCAGATGTATTTCTAGAAGAGTTCTCATACAAATCTGCGATCGATGGAAGTTCCATCAAGTCGGTGCATCGAGCATGCCCATGGCTGAGCACAATGTACCTCGCGCAAATAAATGCACCTGTTTCCCTCCTCAGTCTCCAGCGGTCTATTATGCCAAATCAGAACGGCCGCGGTTATCGACAGTTCTTGGTTCTAGGGCAGTCCTCAAGGCATCAAGGTTGTTTTGAAAGATTGGGAGTACTGGAAATCTGGTACCAATCTGCAACCGAGTGGCCAGCGCCATTTGACAGCTCTCTATTGAAGACCCTCACCTTGGTTTAGATCATGAATTTTATAGGAGAAAAGTTATGTTAATTCATCCACAGCGATCCCCGCATGCCGACCTCTTCTCCCTATGCTCTACCAGCGTTGGCTATACACGTTTTCCGCGGGTCCATGCATGAGCAGGTTCCCACCAATGTACAATACAACGCAGGTGGCATGAATGATTTCAAGGCAGTGTGACTCAGTTAGAACCATTTTCCATAAATCTGAAACCTGAAGGCAGCAGTGGGAGAGGATGGCTTCACTATTGGGTCCACACTGTTGTTTGTTGGTTCAATTGGCTGTGTTTTCAGACACGATTGCAACTTGTAGACTTGAGTAATCGAATTTATGTTGATCCTTAGTGGCAATCACAGCCACCCGCGTTTCACGGTTTTGGATGAAACTTTACGAAACCGATCAGATTTTAGCCAACAAATTTCTCACCAGACTGATCAGTTCCATAAAATTCCGCATCCTAGATTATTTTCGGTTTCCCCGTGTTAATGAAGTACCCTTGAAAAGGTATCACTATAGATGTTGAGTTTGTATCCAGCTTTTCCAATATTTCCAGATATTGAACTATTGCAGTGTTAGTCAGGGACCATTTAGGTGCGCGACAATCCCGTTCAGCGATTGACTCACATGCAACCATCCATCTCTTGGTGAATTCCCTAAGAATTCTCTTCAGAACTTCAAGATTCCGTTTGCAGTTCGGGTCGCCGCTATGCTTCCACAGTTGGTGTTGTATGATTGCCGCTTGGCACAGGGAATACGGGAGGTACGGTGAGAATATCTCAAAGGGGTAATTCACCGGGTCGCCGTACGATGCCTCTGCAAATGTTATGACACGTAGTGAGGTCTCTTCGATAGATTTGACGATTCGTTCCCTTTCTTGGCTTGCCTCGGGGTTGCGGCTCAGCATGAATTCGTAGAGCGTAAGGAGAGCACTGTACTTGTTAGAATTTCGCCATGAGGGGTGACGCATCTCCTGAAAAGTTCCACAGTCTCGCTAACCTATTGCAGACTCCATAGGCACTACAGTATTTTCCAATTCTCAGCTCCTCGTTAGCGAGTAGCGGTATGTAGGCTCTCAAGGTTCGCTCCAACTGGACAGCTTCTTCCGCATTAAATTCTGGGTTGGGCGTGGGGTCAAACACGTGTCGTACGACTCGTCCCGCGAGATGCGAGATTTGGCATTCTCGTGCCATTTACCCTACGGTTATACTGAATGACACGTCGAGTAGAGGGGGCGTGGTAATGAAGTCGCGGAGATCTTCAGGATAAGATGCCTCTGACCACAGCATGTCGTCGATTGGGAGCGGATCTGCTCTTTCAGGATCGTTCGTCACAAACAAGGCATCTCCGTTACATAGACCAATGAACCTGTCCATGTTGACTATTGCCCACCACGTTCTCTTTTCTTCCTCCAGAATTAGTTTATCGATGTCGCTATTAGTGTTACGCCATGATTTGCGATGAAGCCCGAGCGCGCGTGCTGTCCTAGCACAGGCTGCAGCTGATATATACGCTGCTGTATGAAGCCCGTGACCCATTTCATAAAAGGTAACAAGAATTCTGCAATGCGCAAGGTCGATAGAAAGATCGCTTGACACTTCGAGCGAACTGATGAGGTTTTTGACAATGACGTATAACGGCGACTGCACGCTCGCCATTTTCCGAGATGGTACTTGCTGAATGAGCAGAATGCTCAGGCAAAGTGCGGCAAAACTGGCACGGGGTTGGATAGTGAGGGATTCAAGATTTCTGTAAAACCTGAATTTAGAAAGTGCCGGGATCCGTTGATGGGTTCCAGTGAAGAATTCGGTGGATATTGCAAGAATGTTATCGATGGACCCGAGTATTTTCATTACAACATCTACCGTTGATTGTTGAAAGGTCTCATAACTTAGAGGATTTATGCCACCGGCCAACGACCCAGCCGGGTGAACGGTGGGCAGTTCAAGGGGAGCTTGGGCAAGCTCATGACTTTTGAGCTTGACGATAAAATGGGTGTCGATGGTATCTTCGGCATACACGCAATCCTTGCGCAATCTAACGCCAGTTCATCGTGATGATCACTAGTATTCGATTCCATATAGACACTTACCGAAGACAGTTTGAGCATGATGGCTTGGTCTTATTGCATTTCCGTTTTCCCTTTTTACAGAAAGCACAAGCATTCATTGTTATTTTTGTGTGTAGTTGAGGCTGATGATGCGTGGAAGAACAGCACAAATACTTATGATTGAGGGCAGGATAGCTTATGATTATCCCACTTCGTCTAAGAGCAGCCTTGGCCGAGCACAGTACAACAGTACGGGTAACCTGGTTTAGCTCAAGCTGCGCTGGGCGGAGACTGATGCAAATCGCAGCAGGAAATTTGTAAGCTGGGTCTATAACTAAACAGGTATAGTGCGGTCTCTATCGATAAGATAAGGTATGAGATAAGGCCAGATAGGGTTGCACTTGACGTCATCGCACCCAAAAGCCATCTCAACTTGCAAAATCTCCAACGTTAACAAAGCCAACCATTCTGCAAAGTAGAATAAAGAAATATGAATTGATAGGTCCCTGTTGACCAAATAGTTTTCTTTTTTCAAAACAAGTACTTTTACCGTAATCAGTTCCTCCTAATACAAAAGTTTACAAAAATGTAGAATTTACAACAGTGGTGTAGGGTACGGGTCGGGCAACCCAAGACTGTATTTGTTAGAGAGTGGATATGATGAACGTGATATTGGCCATTGATTAAAAAGATTTTTGGCTTGGTGTTGGAGCTGTGGCAATGCGGAGACCAGAGTTGATGCACTTAGGTTCGGTCTGAAAGGAACATCTTGGTAGTTGGTTTTGCGACGGTAGACACGATTAGTAATAATAGCGATATAATCCAGTTTGTGTGGGAATTATAATGACATTCTTCCTTCTTGATTCACCTTGTCAGGTTTTGCTACTGTGAGTTAAATTGCTTGGCTCGCTCGGTTAGTTTCCCTCTTGATCAAGACTCGTGAGTGAAGCCTTGGCCTGCTAGCGCCGTCTTCAGATTAGCAACGAATAAAGACTGGAAAATCTGGCCAGCAATAACAAGTGCGAAGACATAACTTCCGACCTGTGAGGTATTTTGCAGACTGATAGCGTCACCCATATCTTTTTTCGGCACTGTCAGCGTGGCGATGGCATATCCGAGCTGCGTCGTTAGGCCAATGCCTGCCGCAACGATGACACTGAGGCCGTAAATGACTCCCTGTGATGTAGAAGGGTCCAGATAGGCTGCCAGAAGGGAACCGCCGATAGCCAATAGAACCCCGGAAATAGCGTAGATGGGCATGTACATCCTAACTCGCGATAGCATGTGACTAGCGAGGACGTTGACTGTAACGAAGGGGATGACAAAGGGTGGGAGGCGCACGGCGGCCATGAGCGCTCCATCGCCATGCACAAACTGAAAGTAAATAGGAATGTAATAAAGGATGAGGAACAGGGATCCGTTGTTAGCGGATGTGGCAATGTACAAGAGCAGCTGCGTCCGGTCGGCGATGAGGTAGATTGGGAATGAGCGCGTCTCTGGTGTGGTGGAAACACAAAAATACTGTTGCAGCGCATGTAGAGCTAGCAAGATGCCGAAAAAGACAAGCGTGGCGATTGTTCGCCCATCATTCCATGGCCACTGCCCACCAGGCATAATCAGGCCCATGGTGAAGGTCGTCCACACACCTGCACCAAGGACATAGCCGACAAAGTCAAGATTGGCGAGGCGAGACTTGATTGAGACGCCAGTGATAGGATGCAATGCCGGCAGGTAAAAGAGGTAGATGGGAGCCGTGATGGCACCGATCACAAGGTTGATGTAGAAGGCCCAGCGCCAAGTTGCTGCAGAGACGGAGAAAACACCGCCAACGACAGGTCCCAGAATGGCGCCAATGCCCCAGCAGAAACCGATAAGGGTGATATAAAAGCCGCGCTCTATGGGTGCGGTCATGGACGAGAAGTAGTTGAGGTCTCCCAAGTAGATGCCAGTCCCTCCAGCGCCTGCAATGACTCTGCCGACAATCAAGGCGCTCATGTTTGGGGCGGCGCCGCAAATGGCCGAGCCAATCTCAAACAGGACAATGCTGCCCACAAAGACCCATTTCATGTTGAAGCTGGTGTACATGTCTATGATTGGCAGAATGACGGCGACAGACCCAAGCGGGAATCCTGCGCCCAGCCAAGCAAGCTGGTCATTGTGTCCAAAGGTGCTAATGACTGAACCCTGGACATCGGCGGCGATGGTGGTATCAAGACCGTATAAGAAAGCGCTGATGTAAATAGAGACGCAAACAAGAACCCAACGAAAGCCTTTGATGCTGCGCTCAGTGTTCTCGGCGATTTTCTCCTCTTCTGGGTTTTCCTGTGCACTAGATCTGCTCTGCACAGGCTGGAGTCGAGACGGGATAGTATTTGGCAAAGCAGCCTCTAGTGTAGACGATGAATCCGAATTGCCCATGGCGTAGCCGGGGGCTTCTTTAGATGATATGCCAGATTTGTTTGTCATTTGGGGAGCTCTTGCGAATGAATTTGTTGTATGTTGTCGTTGTAAGCTAGATGTAGCTGAAGGATTGAATTGGAATGTTGAATTGGTCGTTCATGGATTGGCTTTTTCCTTTGTGAAGAATCGACGACATGATGGTACTTATAACACCAAGGTGTTTCTTAAATTTCATGTCAAGTTGAGTTATAAAGAATGGTATAGTGGTGTATTTGTCAAGCTGTCAGAGAGAATGTCGCAATGAGCGCGTGGCCCCGCATGCAAACCCATCTTGGCCTTGAACCCTACAAGGGGCCAATTCCGATTCCAGGAACTTTGGGTCCACTGGACGCTTTGAAATACAGATGGAACGCAAGCCATGGTGACTAGAAGCTGGGTCGATTGCGGGTTACTAATTGAAAAAGCTTTGGAAAAGGATTGAACTGGGTAAATGAAGGTTGACTTGGGCTGGGCAAAACCATGTGGTGGAGCAAATAGCACGAATATGTAATCAGAGGTGCGGAAGAGATGCGGACCAGGATTCGCTCTGATGCGGTGCGGACAGGGGTGTACCCTGGTCCGCAGTCTAAACCACAAGAGGATAGCGCCTTGAAGCCACAACAAGGCGAATGGGATTCTGCGTCTGCGTAGCTCACGCCCAAACTTCAAACCCAACAAATATGCTTGTTGACGAGATCCTGCATGGCATGTCTTCGAGTTAATAATCATGGCTCGATCGATGCGCAGATTAGCTTTGTCATCTGTCAGACGGGTTGCGGTGTTAGTCACGATCTGCGCTCGCCAAATGGCAAGCTAGGCTGTTGTTTATCCTGACCAGCGTCAAGCGCCCGGGTCGAGGATATATAAAGTCGCGTTCTGAGCGCAAAAGTGTGATGCATTAATTCAATCAACGGACACTCTTGAACCCTCTAACGGAAAACGACAACCAACACACAAAAAAACAGACTCCCTCCAACGAATCCCACAATGTCAGCAGCCAACACAGTAGCACTGACCCTCAAGGCGCTCCACCAGCGCGCACGACAGCCGCTTGTTTTGGCCAACGTCTTTGACGTCCTATCAGCCCGTACCGTGGCTGCTATCCCAGGCGCCGAGGCCCTGGCGACTGCCAGCTTCGGTGTTGCAAAGGCTGCGGACACCACTGACGACGACCTGGATTTGGACACCAACCTGGCCGCAGTGAAGGGCATCGCCGCCGTCGCCAGGGAATTCAAGAAGCCCCTTTCGGTGGACATTCAGGATGCCTATGGCGACCAGCTTGATTCTGCAATCGGTGCCCTGTTGGACATCGGCGTCTCCGGAATCAACCTCGAAGACTGCGACAAGTCTGGAAAGCTCTACGATATTGACACCGCGGCACGACGCGTCCGCCGCGTTCTTGAGGTTGCGAGGCAGCGAGGGGTCCCCGATTTTGTGGTCAACGCCCGATGCGATGTGCTCGTGCGTGGTGGTGAACTAAGCGAGGTGATCGCCCGAGGCAAGAAATACCTCGAGGCCGGCGCGACCACCGTGTTTATCTAGGGCGGTGGAAGAGGAATATCTACCGCCGAGGTCAAGGAGCTGGTACAGGCGTTTGATGGGCGACTCAACGTGTTGCTAAAGCAGGGTGGCCTCACAGTTCAGGAGCTGACGGAGATTGGCGTTGCACGTATCAGTGTTGGGCCGAGGTTGATGTCTGCAGGCCTGGCAGCATACAAGAAGGAGGCTGAAACCATCTTCAACCCTTTGAACTTTTAGGCTACGGCAAAATTTTTGTATTTGTATAGTGTAACAATACATTGCATCATGGTGACTTCTCCTAAAGCACCACAAAAGCAGTCCGTCGTATCAAATTTGTAACGGGTTTTATACCTGCGTGATTTTGTTCATTGTGGGGAGTTGAAACGAACTCAAGATTAGAGTGCTGTCAGCTTTTATTTCTAGGAATGTGGGGCAGTCTATCAAATGAAGCTTGATTAATTTTGGCCTTGCTCTACTGTAGTTTGTTTGGACCTGATAGAAGACCTCGCACCAGGTTACCACCAATGCTCATGCAACTAGTGTATATATATGATGCGTTGGCTTTCTTCGTGCCAGTCACCAGTTGGGCGGCCCGAGCACAAAGTCATCAGTGGGCGACACTAGACTCCTAGTCATGGCCCAACCTCGTGGAGACTCACGTGTAAGTGTGCGCGTCCCCAGAGCCTGGTACATCAATTCCATCTTCCGATCCCCGCATTTCATTCCCGGCACGTTCTCTCCCTCGTCATGCCATGCAGAACGTACGCCTGCTCGCGAACATGGGGGACGTGGGGCTATGGACGAACGTGGTCACATTCATAGATAAAAACCAGAGATGGCATTGGTCATAGCTCAATATTTCTTAGACATCCATGATAACGTTGATAGCGGGGGGATCCCGGGATAAGCGGGAGGAGCAAGGCGTTAGCTGCTCATCTCGCAAACCGCTCACAATACTAGACATGGCGCTACTTGGATGCCAAGAATTTCCCCAGATCTTGGCATTGAGGCTCAAATGCAAGCATTATATTTTGCGGGAAAATAATAATGATAAAGGGAGACTCAATATATCAAGTAAGGCGTCCTTAAAGAGGCCCTATTGATATGCGTATGCCCACGCGCCAAATTCTCTTAGGCCGCACCAATATTTGATCCACCACGCTCAGCCACGACAGTACACACATCAGCCCCGATTTTGCATCTTCAGGTCTTCGGCATGTACGGGCCGTTGAGTGCTGTACAGTTTTAGCAATTTTGACATTATCGTGCCGCCCGATATCCATGAGGTGTGTGGCAGCGAGCCTTGTTCCGAGTTTTCCGTTGTTGGCCACTTAGATTCGTTGAGCTAATCGCAGCGACGGGATTGGCTGGAACGTCTTTTTTGAGACAACCTCCGTCCTCAAGAAGCAATATGTTGATCATGAGGTTCTGATAATCTCACATCGAAAAAGAGTTTCTATTTTTCCATTTTTACACACGTTGGAGATGGTCAGGGATGCGCCGTGTTGTCATGGATGCAAGGATACATAACGAACCGCTACACGATGCAACACCTCGGTCTAAAGGACTGGACCGTATGTACAGCGGTGAGTTTTCGTATGGTTCATCTAGTCTAGGGCGCAACCATAAATAGCGAAGCTATACTAACTTGGGAACGTTTATGATTCGGTTGGCGTTGGCTGGAGCTCCCCCCAGAAGTGAATGATAGCGTCGATTCCACGTATCCTCCTGCCAGCCCATGCATTGCTCCGTAAGCACTTTAGCAGGTTTTCGTATGTCTCGCTATATAATCATGCCGATGTTCCGCTTTTCTTCGAGGTAGTAGCTCTGCTCCCTCTTCACCCCTGCCCCCAATTCTCTCCCCCGATATTTGCTTTGGACGTCTGCCCAGTACCGAATCCTCTTGGCCATGTCTGACAACACAACCACATGGTGGACGCCAGATCCGTCATCTGGCGTCGGAAGTGGTCAGTTAAATGTCTATCATCGTTATACATTGAGAATCTCGCGAGCTGACCAACTCATCTACAGGTGACAATGCGTGGCAGCTCACCGCAGCGTCCCTTGTCGCCCTGCAATCTATCCCTGGACTCATGGTACTCTACGCCGGCATCATGAAGAAGAAATGGGCCATTAACAGTGCCTTTATGGCGCTCTACGCCTTCGCTGCCGTGCTGGTTTGCTGGGTTCTGTGGGCATACAAGGCCTCATTTGGCGAGAAGATGCTCCCTTTTGTTGGCAAGCCCAACAATGTCCTCGGTATCCACACCATGCTTCAGCAGTCCTACCTTCCCGCCATCGGCGTTGGTCAACAATTCCCTCTGGCCACCATGATATACTTCCAGTTTGTCTTCGCCGCAATCACGCTGGTCATCACAGCTGGGGCGTTTCTCGGTCGCATGAACTTTTACGCCTGGATGATCTACGTTCCGCTGTGGTTGACTCTCTCTTACACGGTCGGTGCATTTTCACTTTGGGGCGGAGGCTTCCTCTTCAAGCTTGGTGTCATTGACTACTCCGGTGGCTATGTGATTCACCTCTCGAGCGGGACGGCTGGGTTTGTGGGCAGTTACTGGATTGGCCCACGGCTTGAGAGAGACCGCAGCGCTAACCGCCCAAATAACGTGCTAACAATGCTCGTTGGTGCTGGCATCCTCTGGGTTGGCTGGAATGGCTTCAATGGTGGCGATCCATATGCTGCTAGTGCCGACGCTGGTGTTGCCGTCCTGAATACAAATCTATGCACCGCCATCTCTCTTTTGACCTGGACTGTCTGCGACATGCTCTACTTCAAGAAACCATCTGTAACTGGCGCCGTGCAAGGCATGATCACTGGTCTTGTTGCCATCACCCCAGCAGCTGGTGTTGTTGCTGGTTGGGGCGCCATCCTGCTCGGTCTAGGCTCTGGTGCTATCCCGTGGTTTACCATGAATGTTGTTGCCAAACGCTTCAAATCCTTTGAGCGAGCCTTTGACGACACCCTTGGCATTACCCATACACATCTGGTGGCTGGCTTCGTGGGCGGCTTCGGCACTGGACTCTGGGCTACCAAGGAAGGATGTGCTGCTTTTGGCCTGACCAATCCTGGCGGGGCGGTTGCAGGCAACGGCATGCAGCTCGGTTACCAAATGGCCGGTGCATGCTTCATTTTTGGCTGGAATGTTGTCTGGACCTCGCTTATTCTACTATTCATCAAGCACGTGCTGCGAATCCCATTGCGTATGAGCGAGGAGCAGATGATGTTGGGCGACGATTTGGTCCACGGCGAGGGAGCCTACGTTTTCGGACCCTGTGAGGCCCACGACGCCGAGCAAGGATACATCCAAGGCGAAATGATTCCAACTGACGAATCAAATGGCGGACGGGTTAATGCAACTCATGATTTATCTGAAAAGCAGCCGGTGAAAAACGGGGAGTCCAGTCGGTCCTAGGCTCACAGGATATTGTCTGGCCCAGGATAATTCGTGTCTAATAGTCCATTTCATTATTTGTCTATAATGCTCGACTTTGTTAATTAGTTCAACATCGGACCATGGCTCGCCAACGTTTGAACCAAATGATGACAGATTAATATAACTGACAACAAGAAAAAAAAAAAAAAAAAGTCATTTGGAAAGTCAAGGCCTTGAAAAGTCCAGCTTCGATTGGGCAATTTAGTGGGAAAGGAGAAGCATGTTTAGCAAGAATAATGCTATTGAATATTCATTGGCCGTACTTGTCTAATAAAATGAAACTCCGCACCATCGAACTGGGAGTTGTGAAATGATTGTGGCGTTCATTTGGCGTCCATTCACATAGCGACGCAGTTCCTGCTATGCTAATAACCTGTTAGAATTTGCCCAAATCATCACAAGTGGTGCGCTGGCGCAATGGTAGCGCGTAGTCCTCCTAAGACTAAGGCTCAGGGTTCGAGTCCCTGGTGTATCGCTCCGGTTTATCTGGTGATTTCTTTTTGCATGCCCAATCATCTCTGATGGATGCGGGGCTGATGTTTTTTGCCTTGTAAAAATTGAAGAAAAAATTATCTTTATAGAAATTTTAATCTCTTGCATTATTCAATCCGATATTTACGTTCTTTCCAACCCAAATCCACGTTTTAGATTGTTGGATTTAGTCATTTCTCCCTTTTAAATAGTATGAGCCCGGAGTTAGGGTTAGGGTTAACCGCCCTCTACCCTTGCTTATGGTTCGACATGGATCTTCTTACTGTCCCTTTGAACATATCAAACCCGTTGCTCATTTCTATTCTTGTACCATTCGCAAACTTGTTGTCTTATCTCAATCTTAAATCCACGCGATACTGATTCAATGGGCATATCCCTGGTTTGTATGACTGTAGATTTAAGGTATGTATCTGTACACTAGAATCGAATGTGTCCTCTATATACCCTTAGTTCTATTCAGCAAAAATGGCGTCGGCATGACGTGAGCCGATCCGTCACTAACCCCTCTTCCAAAGGTGAGATTCTAATATCTACTCCAACCCAAGTGTAAATCCCGAATGATTCCTCTTTCATTTGAATCCTGTTTGACGGCGCAATACGAATATCAACTCCGAACTCATTCTCCAAAATGGCTGTTCAATTCAACCTTCAGGACTATAAATGCACGGAGCTCCCTTCACATCTTTGAGGGGTTCAGCTTGCGGGGTCTCGGTCACGGTCTGAAAATGAGGATAACGTGGCTTCCGATCCCACCCGGACATTCAACTCGGAGTATGAATTTAAAAAGGCTATAGAAGAACACATTAACTGGTATAATCGGAACGCAAGCTGCTTTTTATCCGTTTTCAGCAACTACAATCATGCTCGAAATTGGGCTAACCGATGCGACGCATAGTTTTGCAATCAACCATGGTTGAAATAATGCATGGAAAAATCTTGTCATTGAGTGCATGGGGGGTCAGAGTCGATAAATGATCAGTTCATTTGCAGGGAGATCAAACCGAGGCATAGGACTGTGTCCATCGTAGCTGTCAGGGGTCGGCCCATCTTTCGGCCGCTTCGCCATGGGTCGAGAATGCGCTAACCTTTTCTCGTATTTCCAGGAATTGCTTATTGGCGCAGCCTTTTAGGCTTGTTGGTGAATACACTAAATCCGGTATCGTAGGGATCATCGAGCCTAAATCCGAATCATAAAGGCCTCCGTGGTACTCATGGAATGAATTAATCTAAGATCTAACATATATAACATGCTCTGCGCGCCTGTGTCAGTCTCCCTCCGTGTACACTATTTTGCTTGACTCTCAACACATCCCAACCTACCATTACCTCTTTCCTTCCAGCTATCAAGGTATCCCCAGCAGAAATGCGCAGTATCAAGGAGATTCGCGCTGCTGTGTCTGAGTTGCCCAAAGGATCGCCTCTAGTCGTCGCCATTTCGGGCGGCACAACTGGAATTGGCTCCTACGTTGCTCATGCGCTAGCAACCACTTTTGCGCAATACGGCTCGAAGTTGCGTGTCTACATCATCGGTCGCAATGTCGCACGTGCTGAGTCTGTCATTTCTGAAGCAACGGCCATCAGCCCAGGATCTGATTGGCGTTTTGTGAAGGCAACAGACCTGGCGCTGATTAGTGAAGTCGACCGTTGCTGTGAAGACATTATTCGCCAGGAGACCGAGGCCCCTTTCCACCAAGGGCCAGCGAGGCTAGACCTTCTTTACATGTCACATTGCGTTCCTATCTTTAGGGAGCGTGTTAGTGAGTACCCACCCTCATTTCCTCATCTAGTTGAAAATGCTGACCGCTCTGAACTGCAGCTACTTCAGAAGGCCTTGACTCCTTCATTTCTTGTACATATTACTCTCGCATCAGGTTCATCATGCAACTTATACCGCTTTTGACTGCCTCACCGCTGTCTGGTCACGTCATTTCTGTCTATGCAGGAGGGATGGAGGACGGAACTTCGCCGGGGGAGTGGCCCGTGGGTTGTCCACCAGATTCAATCTACGGAGTGGGCAGCGTGCGCAAACACACATGCTTCATGAAAACGTTCCTTTTCGAAGAGCTCGCAGAAAAACACGCTGGAAAGCTAAGCCTAACACACATTTTCCCTGGCCTAGTCGATGGACCTGTCTTCATGAGCCCCGAAATGCCTGCCTGGTTTAGATTTGTGTGGCGCTGCGTGAAGCCACTGGTAGGTTGGTACATGACTTCGCCGGAGGACTGCGGCCAAGTCATGGTTTACCTAGCAACGTCCAATTTTCCTGCCAAAGGAACGGATGAAAGCGCCAAGGCGACGCTGAGCACAAAGGCAGAACCCGGTGGCGGCTGCTACGGTGTTGGACAGAGAGCAGATGCAGCAGAGGGTGTCAGATACGAAAGGGTTCGCAAGTCTGATACAAGCCAGAAGATCTGGGATCACACAATGGAGGTACTGGAGGTAATTGAAAAGAAGAACGCAGAGACTGCTTAGCCATAAGTATTACGTGAATATGAAGCATAAATGTGAGTATTTCCAAGTGGTTAAATAGTTTGAGATTCTTTTCAGTAGCATGTTTTAAAACGGGGTTCGTTCAATTTGACTACTATCATACATAGATTAAAATCCCTCCAAAATTAAATACTCTGTGCGTAACCCCCAAATTAGCTCGGTATTGCTTGAAACATCTTTAAGGCTTGTCCCCATCAGTCACATTCAATTGCGCTGGTTGAAGGCCGTGGTGCATGTAATGAAACCCAAGGTAAATAAAGATGAGGACAGCAATATACTCTGCCAATAAACACATCAACGAGAATGCAACTGCCGATCCAAAAAGGGGGTTCCAAATCGAATTTATGTTTTGGATTGTGAATTCGTAAAGAAGACCGTAAGCAGCTCGGAGAGCCAACATCGGGATGCTCAAGAGCGCAAACTTCACATACTAGAACAAGAAATTAGCCACAGAAAGAAGCAGTGTCTAACTTGCAATGTGGACACTTACAAAAAACCCTTCAGGAGCGATTCGATGTTTTTGAGTTTGAAGATGAAGCAACTCTACAGTTATCAGAGCAAGTACAACAGCGAGAACAACGTAACCGGCTTGAGCCAGAGCCCTGGAGGTTTTGATAGTAGAATCAGAGCTATCGAGAGCACCACTGGCAACAAGAAGCACGATTGCAGCGATAAATGCGATTCTGATGAGCTTGAGGGCCTTTTTGGCGCGCGAATTCTCGTCCAGGCTGGACTTTAATCTATCCAGACTATCAGCGCTGGCTTAATGATGGTCGTAAATATGACATGGACTTACATGATGCGAGTAACACCAATGAGGGAGAGCAGTAGAGGAATGATGCCGACATTTAGAAGAACGGTGGTAGCAATGATCAACCCAATATCGTAAGGCTTAGAATGCCGGACAAGACTAATAATTCCGCCCGCAAGTCGCACTTGCTTCCGGTCAGCTGGATTCAGCAGCGCTTGAATGAAAGAACGTACAGAGAGAAAATGTAACCAGAGGATACCAAGCGAGACGCGGCCTGTTGTTCCAATTTCTGACCAGGACAAAGATGGCAGTGGGGAGAATTGGCAGGTAAAAGACAACCAAAGCAATACCGACGCTAGTGTGGGGGTCGAGCATCGTGGGATTGAGAATTCAGAACAAGGGCGAAATGGATATGGGATTAAAGACTAGTACTTATGAATTTGTTGATGAGGATGAAATGATTGATTGAGATGAGATGGGATGGGGAATCAAGGAAACTTTGGAGGTTTATATGTCGATTTCTCTGCCAACATGCCAAAAAGCCTAACCCCCAAGATCTGCGTAGCCTCCAATTCTTATTAGTTGGCACTCGCACAATAAGGACTAAAGAAGACTAGCACTGCGTGCCTTGACCGTAGCCTAATCTTTGGCGAGAGCCTAAGCCTCGGAAACGGCATCATTCTGGCTGCCATGACTTCAGCCTCATGATGGTTCGTCTCGCGGAATCCGACCGCATTGGGCCTAGCACCATCGCCTTGGGTGGGGATGTGTGGCGCTGTGGTGGTGGGCAATTGGCTGAAGGGCGCCGTTCGGATATAACATGCCGACGAGCATCTGTGTGTTTGGGCGGTAGGTGGTTCGCTTGCTACGCACAGCCCCCAAGTCGGCGAGGCCATTTTCAATTAAGCTGCTTCTCGAATGTAATGTTGGACACACAACGGGAGAAGATTAGGTAACGTGTAGCTAGAGCCAGGGCCATGAGATTGGGAGAGAGGAATCTATGATGTCAGGAATTTCGGGCTAGAGCCAGACCCACACGCGCGACACCAATAAACAGGCAAACTAGAGACGTCCTGCTGAGTTTGACGTGTGCAACGAGCGAAAAAAGGGCGGCTACTTGTCTTGGTTCGATTGAGTTTCTTAGAGCAACACTGAATAGTTCTTGCACTCGCTTCATAGTCAGCCATCCTGTCCTACAACACTACAACATCGAAAAGTCTGCCAACATGCATGAACCACACACACACCAATTCTAGTCGCGAATGTGGAGACCTTTGCTCCCAGAAAACCACGCCGATGGCCCGTCCCGATGCACCGTCGTCACCCACATCAATAAAGACATGACTCAGCTGACCCAACCCTTTCCCCATGCTTCACGCCAGGGGGAAAACATGCTCCCCAGACGGCAATTCCCCCTTGTGCCTTGCAGCAAAACAACGACTTGGAAACCATGTTTCACGATCATCTAAAAATACGGCAAAAGGCATCGTGTCAAGCCATCTAGTGGGCTACCCCTGGTGGGTTTTCGAATCCTTCCGCCATCTGTAGCCTGTGAGTGGGCGACTTACGATGCGACGGGTCCAAGCTGTGACAATTTGAGAATCCTCCTTGATCCTTAGTGGCCTACACACGAGGTGGGCCAGCTCTAACCGGCAACGGCCGAAATTAATATTGGGCGATCAACCAGCACGTATAAGTATCGTGCTACCAGCGCTAGCAAAGTCACTAAGTCGCTCCAGCTATTCCACTCGTTAACAATTCAAGCACAATGGCCCGTCTCTCGCTCGTCTCTGCGGCTGTCCTCCTCTGGGGATCCGCCATGGCCGCCACGACGGCCACCTCGACTGCCGACGCAGCACTGCAGTCGCCGTCTTCGCCCGCGGCTCAGGGCCAGCTCACTCCACAGGGCTGCTTTAGCTCGCTTTCCAACACGGCCACCGAAACCAAGAAGCTGACATTTTTGTCGTCTGGAAACTGCTGGCAAGCATGCTCAGACGACAAGTACACCGTCATGATACTGCACGGCAGCCAGTGCTTCTGCGCCACGACTTATCCCGCCAAAGACTCTCTGGTCAGCGACTCGGAATGCAACGAATCGTGCGCAGGATACGACAAGGAAGCCTGCGGTGGCTCAGATGCCTACAGCGTCTTCAACACGGGCGAGAAGGTCAAGGTATCCTATGACGAGGCATCCACCGCCACTGGAACCGCCACTACGTCCGCTACCGGCACCGCTAGCTCATCAGGATCCAGCAAGACTGCCTCTTCTTCAGACTCCTCAGCTTCCTCGGCATCGACACCCGGTGCTGCTACTGGCACTTCTACCACCACCGAATCCGCTGCAACCGCTTCTCAGTCCAGCGATGCTGGTCACATGTTTACCTTGAAGCACGCTCTGGCTTGGGTTGGTCTTGCATTGGCCATCTAGAGAGTTAAATTAGCTGCAAAGCATATTTAGAACATTTCATTCTTCGGCGTATTGGTTCATCATGTATAACAGGAGCCTGTGAAATTGGCTGAGTTGGGAAATGGCGCCACTATCAAGGTTGACAGATTCATATATCTAAAAGGCATAGATCAAGAAAACTAGACCAGTGGTGTACACCATAACTAGAAAGAAGAACGTAATTACAACCATAGTACGAATACGTGTACTGTTTCAGCACGACCCCAGTTGCTTGTCATGACCAGTTGTTTGAACCTCTTGCAACAGCATGAGCATTTTCTAGATCAAATGAAATCAAATGAGAATTTAGACCCAGTTTCAAAAAGGCTAAGCCTCATGGTGATCTGATTATTTGCTTGGGCAGGACTAGGCTCCGTTTCGTATAAATGAAAGCTGAAATAAGTGCTTACTTACGTTAGGCGTCTTATATCATAGCTTGAGCATGTATTACCTGAATAATGACTCTAGTAAACTTTAGAGAAAATATGTGTAATAACTATTCCTTTATACACAAGACTTCTGCACTTGGCACGGCAATCCAGGCATCTTCATGCTGGCTCCAGCTCCTCCAAGCCTGGGCAAGCCTCTCAAGATCTTCGGTCTGGGCGAATTCCGATTCAACCGCGACTTTTGCGAGGTTAGATGACTTGGCAGTAGTCCTCTCAGCCCATGTCTCACTCCACCACTCCACATCTGCTTTTTCACTGTAGCACCACGAAGTCATGCTAGACTTGATGTTGGTCAAGCCGGCCCGTTTTGCCCATGAGTGAAGCATGCGTCCCGCATTTGGCTCTCCGCCATTGTGCCTTGCGACTTTTGAGTAAAGCGATCTCCAATCTTCCAGCCCTTCAATTTCGGGGTACCAGACGAAAGCACCGTAGTCGGATTCGCGAGCCGCGACGATGCCTCCCGGCTTGGCGACGCGTCTCATTTCCTTCAAGATGCCGATCGGGTCTTGGACATGCTGAAGAACCTGGTGGCACACGACGACATCAAAAGTGCCATCTTCATAGGTGAGCTGGTTTGCATCTCCTTCAACAAAGTCAATGTTGGTCAATCCTCTTTCCGACGTGAGCGAGCTGGCCCGTGTCAGGGCTGCACCAGCAAAGTCCAGGCCAGTAATGTGCCCCTCTGGCACATAGGTAGCGAGATCTACAGTGATTGTTCCGGGGCCGCATCCGATATCGAGCACTTTCATATGAGGTTTGAGATGCGGGAGGAGATAGGCTGCCGAGTTCAGAGCAGTTCTCCAACTGTGCGACCGGAGGACAGCTGTGTGGTGTCCGTGGGTGTAGGTTGCAGCCTCTGTTTTTGTAGCCATTTTTGCTGTCTATATTGCCAAGATGAAATGAAGGGACAGAGAACGTACTGCTTCCCTGCGGGCGATGTTGGGGTGCTGATGAAGCCATTCAAGATCACATGATGACATGCCGACATCGGAGCGATGATCAAACAGCGGTGCGCGAGACTGCGGCGGTGATATCAAAGTGTGGCTACTACCCCCAATCTTTCAGTTTAATATACTAACCATTGGTTCTTCGAGAATACAAATTCATTCCATATTGCCCTATTTCCCAGCCACGTTGCTACTCATCGTTCCATCATCCGTGCATTCAGTCAGTTGCTAGTAACCGACATCAACTGAACACCACTGTGCCACCCATTTGGGTCCTTGTATGGATTATCTAACTCAGCACTCTTCCCATCAAGAACACGATCCGGATGGAACAAGTTAAGTAGATCTAACGCAACAATCATCGGAGCTGCGTCCAAGCCTAGTGCATAGGCCTCGTTCGTGATGAGCGGATTGTTGTGCGAAATGCTAGGTCCAAATTCCACCAGACGAAATACCAGCCGCACCTTGGAAACTTTAGTTAGCTGTAGTCCTATCTTTTAGATTACTTTGGCTTGACTTACAAAGATCAATGCGAGGGCGGTTACTATCACCCAGACCATAATCCTGGCCGCTTTCAACGATGGCCCATTTCTCTCAGCCTTTCTTATGTCCAAATAAAATTTCGTGATAAGCATAGAAAAGAGGATCAGAAAGGCTACCTGAAGGCCACATCCGATAAGATACACAGTCTTTCCCATTTTTCGCTTGTTCACGACAGATTCATCTCCAGTGCTGGACATGAACCCGCTGCCGACCATCTGAACCAGAAAACAAAGGATATCCGCGGCGACAAATATTTTAGTGAGTCGTGCAGCGTGAATGTTCCATACTCGGGGTTTTCGGAGAGCGTAGTACACAAGGCGAGTGGTTATCATGAAGAGAAAGGCGTTGATCCCTTTGGCAGTCAGCACCATGGTCAAGCAACTTGGATAAACCTGAAAAACCTACAGAGCGGGGCCAGAACAAAAAGCATTGTCGAGACGACATAATATGGGATCCGCTGCCCATCCTTTGCACCTAATGTTCGCAGAACAAAGGCGCCCGTCTCCCAACACCCAGCCATAATAATGACCCAACAATACTTCTGCAAGCCTTTTAGCACAGTTCCAAAAAGAGTCTTATGTCAAAAAGGGAGTGGTTGGACCTTTCGATACAAAATGGCTTGCACAACGTGGACTATTGTAAGCGCACCAAAGGTGGCGGCGATGGCTAAATTCCACTCAAAGCTTGGGTAAAATGGCCAGATGGCATCACAAGCGCCATATGGAGCCTGTCCATTCTCATCCGGAGGAATTTGTGTGCAATTAGATGAAACCATGATGACGAGTGTTGATTTCTAGTTCAATGAGCGGGATGGTTAAGGCGTGATGGGAGCGATTGTTTTGCTTGGAGCAGTAAGACTATATATAATGGCCACATCACAGTACGTACATGTATATCTGCAGCCATTTAAGCAGTGAAAGGGGTGTACCTACCCACCGAATTCTCCGACCCATAGGGCACAGCCTAGTCATCACGCCTGGAGCGGATTGTATGACAGGACGTATTATGAATACGCTAAGCCTTCCTCTAAGCAAATACTGGACTAAATTTTTCAGAAATTCCATCGCTAATCCATTGGGAAACCCACCATCTTAGTTTCTAAACTAACCATGAACTGCGCCCAAAAGCGATCACCTTGCCAGGTCGAATACGCTCAAGTGGAGACGAAATACGCTGTGGGGGTGATGTTACCTAACGCCGGTTTCGAGCTCCCAGATTGGTGACAAAGTGCCACCTTCGGATCCCAAATTATTTCCGACTCGTGGCAGTTTTCCGTCAAGGGGTCCATCCTAAACACCCCATGGGCCATCGGATCCAAACTCTCATTTCTTCGGCCATACAGCCGTGAATCCCTGCCATCAAATGAGCTGCCCAACCTTCTAACATCCATGCGCCCTTCATTTCCCCAATTAACACTACAAAATACGCAAATAGTGCCAAAGCCAATGGCTGCCTCTCTTGAGCAAGCGACAAATATTCATCGGATACGCGATACAGCCAAGCAAATACGATGTAAGCCGACAAGCGAGCGGCGCCGTCGCTTGAGGCGTATACAGCGGCATAACATGCCTCTAAAAGTCTAAAGGCGCCCATGTAAATGTGGAAGGTAAAGGAGTTGACTTGACAGTTCTCTATGAGAATATTTCTGAAAAACTCCAATTCTTCGCGAATACTGGGGTTAAGATTTTCCACAGCAGCCTGAGAAAGATTTGTTTGGGCCATACAAAATATTAGATCCAAGGCTTCGTCATCATACATGACATTATCAGAGGCCAACTCTATTGATTGAACACCTCGGAAGGAAACGAGCCACTCTGGGGGGCCATAGAATGAGAAGATCAGGTAGTCTCCTGTTCTCGGTCCAAGTATGAGAGCATGGACACACGCAAGGGTGGCGAAAAGGTAGAGTGCCGGGCGCGTGTCTTTATTGATATCTGACAAAAGGCGTGTGGCAATCTGCAAAGCCGACTCCCAAAGACTAGCTGCCTTGGATCTATAGAAGTCGATCTCTACTGGGCTTTGACTGGAACGCACAAGGTCCAGGGCGGCTATGGAGAGGATTGCGTAGAGGAGACAGGGATGTTTGAAGGCCAGTTGGGGGACAGTGATATTCCAGAACTTCTGCTGGGGATCATGGTTGCTGAAGCTTAATGCGGTCGAGGTACAGAAATGGTGAAATAGCTGTAGTTCTTCCATGTCTAGGCGGATATTGGGCGTCTCGCAAGCCGCGCTAGGGTCAGAGACAACCGATGAGGGCGTGACAGACAAGGTTTCGTCGAGACTGCACACCAGGCCCCTACGGATACAATTGGAGCACGTGGGCTTTGTCTCATCGCACTAGGAAAGGGTGAGCATTTCAATTCACGAATGCCAGGGGAGTCATGTGTCCTACCTTGATCTTCCGGCGCTTACAAAATGTGCATCCGAGACGCGACTTGCGGTGGGACCTTCGTTGACCCTTTTGCCCCATTTTGGCGTCTCTCTCTAAAGACGAAACGCGATCACCGGCCGCTTGCATCTTAATCAATAGACGAAAGTTTTAGCGGCGATTGGGAACACCTAGCTAGCAAATTCGTGGCCGGCTAGGCGATGGGAATTTTGAGTCGTAACTAGGCTTCTCGCACCGCACGTGATGATTGAGGCAGTGTTGAGGTTTCTAGAGTATGATGGGCTTGCTTTATCGCGCGATTCCCAATCCAGTAGTATTAGAACGCCAGTGCAAGGGTTAAATACGCTCTGTAGGGATTGAATACGCTGTGGGTCTGCCAAGGCATCTTCCAGTTACAACCACATACAGACGATTCGAATACGAAAATCAAGGCTTGGCAAACAAAGTATTTTCATTATACCGCCCCCCACTTGCCTTACTGAGCCCACAGCGGGTTTGCAAGCCAGCGCGTTTCCGCGTTTCCAAAGCCAAGGAACCCCCACATAAGTGATACCAAGACAAACCCTACCGCTTGGATTGAAGGTGAAATAAGAGGCCAAATATAACTACACATGAAGCCTGTATTTTTGTTAGATAAGGTGCGAAAAAGATAACTCGGGGGCCAGTAATACAGCTGATATTATGAATGAGCATCTGACCATTGTTGATTCGGCAAATGAACTTGAAAGCATCGCCTTCCATATTAATATCCCGACAAGACTGCCAATAGTCCCAGTTGCTGAGGTGGCAGTAAACAGGCGCCCTAGGAACCCAGGGTCCACATTTGACGCAAGAAATGCTCGTAAAGTGATTGCCATGCTTGACCCCAAGGTACCTACGACAAATCCAAGCGCAACAACTGGAATATTGGGTCCAATGCCGATTATCAGAAAACCTACCAAGGATAAGAGCGAGCTACCAGTAGATAGAACAAGATCTTTCGTAGAAGCGTCCGACTCGAATACTTGCGCTAACCAAGAGCTACTCAAGGGTAAGGCAATAAAATAAAGAACAAGGGAGAAAATGGCCCGCAGCGAATGCAAAAGTCCGGCCTATAATGGGGTTAGGCAACAGAGGAATTATGACACAGAAATTCGAAACATACAATGCCCATGGTTACGTCAAATCGTAGTGCCACCCAGGGTATGAGAAGCGAAATGGAAGTTGTTGCAAAAGAAAACAAGAAGAAAGAGGCGAAACAAATTGCATATATTCTGCTTTTTGAACCCTGAAATATTCTCGAAGGCTGCCTCTCATTCGAGCCAGCGTGATTCAACGCCGAGCTACGCATCAGCGGCTCAAACTCAAGCAGGCGATAAGCACCTTGTTCCTCTTCCCACACATTTTCTCGCTCCTCATGGGCACTAGAATTCGCGACCAAACGAAGAGGAATATAGATCGATCCAAAAATAGCAAATGCCGCAAGAAACGGGACAGAAAGATGAATAGACATGGTCAATGTAGCAAGCACCGGCCCTATGAGGTTGGCAATGCCCCGAGTGGCTTCCAGAATAGAAAATGCCGTAGTCCTGTATATATTAATCGCCATTCTCAGATACGTAAGTAGACAGCGCGAAGGCATACCTTTGCCGAGCAGTCACATCATTACTAATGGCAGCAAAGATCAGCGCTTCAGTTGCCCAAGGTCCACCGCCAATGAGAATAAATAAAGGTGTAAGGTAAAAACACCATACAGGTATGCCCTCAACAAGGCCTGCAATATCTTTCAGCGAACCTCGTAGCTAGAAGGGGGAATAATGTTACCGATAAATGCCACAAAGCCCCAGTATAGGATTATTCCGAGAATGTTGAGCTTGAGAGCAAGATGCCTGCCACGCCTGTCTGCGAGAATTCCGACTACGATGTGCATACCGGATGCTAAGAACAGTCAGCGCATGGCCAGATAGTATTCAATAATCCACATCTCCTACCGACGAATGTCGACAAAAGCGACAAATCATTAATTAGTACCCAATATCCATATATCCCTGTGTACTTCAAACATCTCTCTCTTTCACCCCGGAAACGCTCTCGGCACAGGACCATCTTCAGCAGCTCCAGCTTTGGTGCGTAAAGCATCGCGCAGCCAAGCTCCACAAGAAAAAAGATGATGGTGTAGAGCCAGAAGTTTCGGGGATATTGTCGCCATCTCAGCGCCTCGTTCACGATGTCGGCGATGCGGCTATGAGTATCGTCGAAAACCAAAGGAGAAGGGGATCGTTCGGTAGGTCCATTCGACTCTGTGGATACTGGAGGCATTTCCGCCTCTTGGAGCGGTTTACTTGGAAAATATTTGATGTAGAGGAATACGGTTGGGGAAAAAACAAATCCGATTTGGCCAGTCAGCTCCAATGTCACGCGCTTACTACGCAAGAGGAAATACCCGAACGTCGCAGCCACATGATGGGACTTTTGTTAGTGCCCACCAACATTTTCCCTTCCACCTATGGTAATGTTATTTGGTCGACATCGAACAGTGAAAGGCCAAGATTACTGTTGAGCTCAATACATGGAGAAACCCCTCTCCTTGGTCTCTCCGCTGGCTCGGTCCTCTTTACTCAAAGCTTTGCTCGTTCGGATAAACTCAATACAGATACCCCAAGTACCGACTCTACACGCTAATTTGATTTTGAAGCGTTCCGCTACTGAGGGAGTAAACTCATTCCGTTTCAGTGCTCCGGTCGCTATGAATAGCTACCAACGGTGCCTGCATGAAATGATGAGGACAAATATCATTATTTTGTGGTTATTGAACATGCATATTGTGCATTTCTTTATTTATCAATTATTTAAGTTATTATATGTCTAATTTATATCTAAACATCAAATTTCCAGCCATTGGCCTCATCGTACTCATCTTCAAATGTGTCGCCATGAAGCACGTCATATCTCGCGAGCTCCCCTTGGCCATCGGCCACAGCACCGTTGGCGTTGATCAGGTTTCCGATCCTATCTCCCATCTCCTTACCCTCAAACCAGGCTCCCTGCAGGTAGCCGAAGAACTGCGCCGAGTTGGCCTCTCCGGCAAACCACAGTCTTTCCACGTTGGCGCGGAGGTTCTGGTGTCTCTCAAGCGTCATTCCTGGGGGCCAGTTGCTGAAGGAGCCAAAAGCCCAACTAGATTATTCAGTTAGCTATGTCTGCGAATTTCGGGCCAGGACAAGGATACTTACTCTTCAAGTGTCCACCTGGGATACATGATTGAGGTGGGTTCAGGGACAGTAATGTTGGGGAACATCTTCTGCAGCACCTCCAGAATCTCGGCCTGCGTCTCCTCTTCAGTTTGCTTCTCGACCCGGTAGGCTTGTGTTCCAGTCACGGTTCCAAAGAGGATGTTAGACTCAGGGACAAAGCCAGTGGCACTGAGAGACTGGAAGACAGGGTAGTAGCCACGGTCCTTGGGATCAGCATAGAGCATGTACTGAGCATCTCTTGGCCACCAAGTCTCGTTGAACTGCATGAAAATCTTGGTGTAGGTTCCCATCTCAAACTGCTGGATAGCATCTCGCTTCCATCGAGGCAGCTCGGGGCTGAACTCGACAACCTCATTCTGCAAGACACCTACAGAAAAGGTGCAGAGCGCATATTCAGCCTGGATGCAGTCCCCATTCTTCAGGTGAACAGTAACACCCTTGGGACCATACTCGATCGAAGTGACGGTGGTGCTAAGGAGAAGTCTAGGGTCATCCTTCTTCAAGAACTCATTGGCCTCCCCAATGATGAGGGCACTGAAGCCGCGCTGGTCAGTCACAAGTCTGGTCTCGTCACTGTAGTACTCAAAGACAGCTTTGTTGACAGACATGTCGAAGAAGAAACCAGAGTCCTCAGGCGTTACAGCCATCTCAAAGTCCCAGCCCCAAATCTCAACAGCCTCTTCAATTGGGGTCTTGGGTTTCCATCCTGCAAGACTGAGTCCAGCACGGACAGATGTATCTTGAAGGTTCTTGTCACGGATACTCTGGGAATCATTCATGGCAATCTCCCACTTCTCGTCCCAGTCCGCCAACTCAGCGCTAAAGTCTTGTGGTCCGTTTTCGTCAAACGTCAGGAGAGAGTCACCATCCGATGGTGTGCTCTTGATGTTGTGCTTTTGGGCGAGTCTCCAGATGGGGTTTACGTTCCCCTCCTCAGACTGGAGACCCTCAACCCAGTTGGCACCGAGTTCCACGGTATATGGTGTGCCATCAGGAGATTTGCCAAACTTCGTCTTTCTCATGCGACCGCCAATATAGTCGTTGCGGTCGACAATGAGAAAATCGCTAATTGAGGCATTGGATAGTGACTGGGCTGCAGTGATGCCAGACACTCCAGCACCGAGAATGGCCACCTTTGTCTTGCGACAGGTTGGGTTATCCTTACGAATAACTGCAGCCTGTGAGCCGTCGGCCAAGAGGCCAGCTAAGGCGACCAAGAGAGGTATAGATGAATAGATCATTCTAAAAGAGAGGGGTACAATTACCCAGAGGATGAGAGAGGAGAGGGATGGAGAGAAGTCACATCATGAATATAAGATGAGAGAATAATCGACTTAAATATACGAATCCAAACATCATTACCTCCAAGAACGACTACGCTTGGCCGTGTTTGTGTCCCACACTTCCCGTTTCTTGAACCGAAGTCCCCGCTAGCATCACTAGTACACGTAGATCAGCTGGAGCTGATAACCCCATTCCAAGACAGCGTTGCAACATTATTTGTTACATGACCGTCAATAGACACGGCATGATAGGTTGCATCGGGAAGAAGACTAGCCAGACCGCTTCACGTACTACGAAAGCCTAGGTCAGCCCCAGAGCAACTATCGAGCATGTTGTCCACCCTCCAGCCACTCAAGGGCCAATGTTACGGCCCGATCTTTTCGATTTTCAGCCCGTGGGCCCACTTTCTTGCTCAAACCTGCCGTGCCTTTCAGCCCCACCCCTCAAAACCAACTTATGATGGTGTTCTTTCTGTTAACTATCAGGTTCAGCACCACTTGACTCTGCGCAACCAACTTAACGGACTCTAGAGATAAGACAAGATGAGAGGATAATATCCAAGAGAGCGAGAATGACAGAGAAATCATTCCAGTCGGGCAAGATGCTCATCAGGGCACGGATGGCTGGGCTCTGCAAGCCTCAAGCCACAGGCCAATACAAGTCGGCGCTAGTTAACCCTTGCATTCGCGTGTGACGAGGTGCATAAGTTGCCGGCAAATATTAATCACGCAAAATCAAGAGGCGGGGCAAGCAGAGCGAACCGAAACTCTGAGAAAATAACAAATAAATAAATGATCCTCAAGTGTGTGAAACAAAGGTCAGAGGCCGGACCGTCGGAGACAACCACGTCTGCTGCCATGTCCCAGGGCATTGCGCCACAGTGCGACATGAGTGACACCCAGAGAGTCATCGCAAGCATGTCTGGCAGATCGCTTATTGAATCAGATAAATTCTCATAATTTCAAGTCCCCTTGTTTATTGAATTTATTGAAACGCAATAGACATAAGAAGCCGTGTTTTTACGACGGTTGTCGCCTTTTTTTCATCGTCTTTTGCACAAGTGGTGGTGTTGCACCCCACCCTGATCGACAAGCGTAATCATAACCTTAAAACATTGGGTGGATCTAGATCTAAGATGCGGAGATTTAGGTTTTTGCTACTTAGAGAGGATCTTGCAGATCAGGACCTCGTTGTATTAAATAAAGATGGGATGCACTAATAATTTTTTTTTTGAAACCCATGGCCCCTTACATGTTTTCCAATATCTACTCTCGAGGCGCAATCCAAAAAGCGCTAAGGAGAGACCTCCAATTTTATCTCAATCAACACTAGTTCAGCCACAGCCCTTGTGGCAAAGCAAATCTCGCCCATGGGCTGTTTGGGTACAAGCCAGTGCCCTCATTCTAGAGGAACCCGTGTTGACCCAATCTTATCATTACAATGTCCTGATTCTTTTAGAGCTTGGCTGATATTTGAACAATGGTGGGGCTGGACTTGGCTTTCAAATCGCAAACCCCCACTGCTATCTCATAGATACACGAAACCGTAGTCATTCTTTCATTGTATATTCGCAAACCATTCATGCATAAGCTACGACAGGCTGCCGACACTATCGGTCAACACACCGGATAGCCAAGCCTCAATCGTCAAATATGTGACTGCTACGACTGCATCCTCAGACACAATCATCTCACGATATTAATCAATACCTAGCTTCCAAGTTATCTGGGAAGTGTTGCTCTATACCCAACCTTGGCATTAAACAATACGTTGCTACGCTCAATTTAAAATTGCATCAAAAATGGTCTATGGAGAATGGGAGACAGAACAACACGATTCGATAGGAGTATACTATAGTCTATTTAATTTAGCCATAATCATGGAAGTTTGGATCATACAGCTTGCTGCAAGAAAGTACCCCAAGCGCAATTCTCCGGTGTGGACCGATTGGAATATCAAGATAATCCCAATCCACATCAGCAGGAGTGGACTGTATGATCTACCAAGGATCGGAAGCACTATAAAAGAAGCCGACGTGCCAAGCAGAAAGGCCCAAGCTAAACCGTAAAACATTAATCCTAGCGTGACGATATCTATAGTCGGAATTATAACGACTGCAAGTAGTCTGCATGCATCTTGTTGCGAAATTCTCAGGCACGATAGGACGCTGAAAGAGGCTCTCGCCGGTAGGCGAATGAAGGCACTGTCGTGATCTCGGAGGGAGGTTCGGCTGTGAACATCTCTGCTTACCACGGAGCTTTCGGCATTCCTCTCAACGTCAACTTGCTCAGACATATTCTCCATAGTGGCAAGGCTAGCCCAGCGCTGAAAAGAAGTAGGGAACACAAAATAATTTCTTCTGTCGGGCAGCGGCGGACTTAGCGACTTCAGAAAGGCTGCGCGGTCCATAGTCGAGGAATTGGTCCCCGCTATCCAGTTCAACTATTTGGTCGTGATTAGCTTGTGTCGGCAGCTCGGATCCCAGAAAGAAATCACACTAACCCAGCGAAATAAGAGAATATATTTATAGAATCACGGATTCTAAGGCACATGCGTCATGTCGCAAATTCTTTTTTTCCTCCAAGGCCTAAGCTTGGATGATAAATCTCGCTGAGGGTCTGACGGACCATGCGGGGAGGCTTATGAAGCCTCGTCCACGTGATTGGTGATCAGTAATCTATCTAATCCGCCTTGCAGCCTTGTTCGCGTCATCTGTCGGTTTGCCAGAGCTTGCATTCTCTGCAATGCTCAACAGCCGAAAAATTATGAAAAATATAGAGACTTACACAATTTACTAGTTTAGGATGCAGCCACGCTGGCGTCATGCACATCGGGTCGTTGAAGATCAAAACCAGCAACCACTGGACTTGCGCATCAGATTCTCTCCGATACCAAGGACACTTTCTACGAAAATAGACGAGACACAGACAAACAGAAATATCACATGATATGGATGCGTCCACTTTTGCTTTAACTGTATTTAGATATATAATTATAGATTGCCCAAACTCCGGATATTAATGTATCGTTATTCAATAGCCCAATTATAAGCCGTGCCGACTCTTTCTGTCATTACTTCAATAAAATGCTCACTTTCTTGCAAGCTTTCTCAAATAAACTGAGGAGTTGTCGTCGTATAGTACACCACAGTCTTGAATCTTCAATCAATCATGAGCCTTTCGAATTCGGCTAGTTATCAGGCTTTGGCCTCTCCAGTAGTAAAGAAACGGGTGCTAGTGGTTGTAATAATGGGACCTGCTCACGCTCTGCCTGGCCCCAGTTGTACTCGAGCGAAACAGTATGGAGAGCAGGGAACATGCTCAAATCTTGTTCTAATAAGTTTTTTATAGCTGCAAATATCGAGCTTGAATTCCATGTGAGGTGGCGTTGGGCCATTAAACTCGTAAATTTAACAGCTTCGATGTCCCTGGGCAACACGTCTGCAATTCGCTTGGACGAAGTCGAGTCGGTTCCCATAACCATGACCCATGAAACATTCAGTGTTTTTAGGTTTTTCATCTCTCGAAGACCCTGCAGGGAACCATGTAATGTCAAGCAGGGCGACTTTGTTGTAAACATTCCGGTGTACATTGTGTTGAGGGTGAGATGTTCAATTTTGCTGTCTGGGCATGAGAATGATTCGACCAACTCATCGAGGTAGATGTTTTCGCTCTGAGAGATGCCTGCTCTCAGGAAGCATCTACGTGTCCAGACGAATTTTTTGAGCTCTGTGCACGCTGACAGCACAGACTTGAGGCGCGTTTCCGACAGGTTGTCCAGCTCTAGTGATGTGGCCGATGATGGATGGCTTGTGCCGATGGGCCACTTGGTCTTGACCTTGTCTGGGCAGGCCATTGTAATGTGTTTAACCGCTGGCATCTTGAAAAACTGGAACATGCTGTTGCAGAGTTCAGAGTTTATGTCGATGTGCTCAAGTTGTCGGAATTGATGGAACTGGGACTCTGCATGATCCAACGAGGCAATAGCCGCCCGAAGCACCATCTTTAGCGTTTCCGCTCCGGTAGTTCGCACCATCTTCAAGTTCAAGCTTCGTAAATTAGGAACCAATAGTAGCAGCAGGGCTACCTGGTCAAGGCTCCACTCAGCACGCTTCAGCTTCTCCACCCAACCGGCGGGCTGGAACCTCGAGGTCCACTTGGTCGCTTCAGCAACTTTTTCTGGATCCAGCTGAACATCGTGCAAGCTATACTGTTTACGTGGTCGAAAATACCCCTCTTGGATGCTGATGCTTCGGACGCGGTGAGCCAGGTCGGGTCGGTTCATGAGCGTTTTTATAATGGCCCTGAGATATGTCTTGTCACCTGATGGTAGCTGGAGGTGAATGTTGGAGTAGAGCAGCCTCGCAGCATGAGCGTGCATGCTCTGGCTAACCAGATTGAACGAAAATAAATCTCCATGGGGAAGCAGCTCCAGGATGGAAGCTGTTATTTCCGTGGGAAGGGTCGTGAGGCAAGGCATTTTTGTGGAAGCCTGCTGGCTGTTGGCGCCGTCGGTGATGATGTGAATTGGCTGTTGTGACGGGAGGAGTTGGGGGGAGAACGGCATTGGAAGTTGTGCTTGTAAGGCTGATTAGATGACATGACTATCCCAGCAGTTATATATAATATGGTCGGTTAAGTCGGAATGCCTGACTCACGGGATTGAGGCCACAGCCATCCGTACTACTGCACATAACCGTCGATAGTTGTTGTAGTAGCGCAGCGGGGATTGACGCCATGCTCTCAGCGCTAGATGCGCCACCATTCGCCCAACCAGGGAAACCAAATAGCTTGTCTCCATTGGGCTGCAAGCCTTGTGGTTGTATTTGGTCTAGTTATGGGAAAATTCTGCAGCTGAAATGTACGTGGCCTTTATTGCTTTTGCTACATGGGGTTATTGAATCTTTATTGATTGTGCTACCCTACAGAGCGGTGAAGCGTGCTGCGAATCGCAAGGGAACAGCAGCAGCAGCAATTATTTCCTGGCTCTAGCATGGCATGGCCGTGATCTCCAAGAATAACCCAAAACAAAGCTTATCTATCTCTATCATGGCGCGATTTTGATAATTTGGTGGGCGCAACGTTGGCCTGATGGCGTTTGCATTCCCTGCGCTGCGCCGTTTGGAGACCTCTGGTACTGGTGTGGATCCGCCCTAGCCCCAGGAACCACCCGGCAGTCATGAGCCGTTGACATGCCATTGGCAGGTGTCCACTGGGATGGAATGAGCGACTAGAATTAGACAAATTGCGAATTTCACCAGGGGAAGCCACACGTGACTGGCATTTTCCGCCTTGGCGCGTAGCTTTACGTGCCCCTGAAATCCACGTCCCGACTCCCCGCAGCCCTCCAACCCCCAATCCCCGCACGTCCAACAGGGCGGCCACACGGGGGAACAATATTCCGGTCACCCCGCGCAACGCCACTTAATCAACAAGAGAAGTCGCTAAGCAGGAAGCTGCAATGAATAGCGGGCGTAATGGTGATGGCAACTATCGCGACACGACGGACCACGATTCGCAGCGACTATTCATGATTCAGCGATGCCCGACACCGACAGGATCCTCGCTTGGATTCAGGGCATCTACGCTGATTCCGAAAACGTGCCATCCCACTCTGCACCATTCCCAGAGCCCAAGACCACCACGACGTTGAAGCGACGCCGTGTGCAACAAGTGCCATCGCCCAGCATGTCCAGTGCCGAAAACTACGATGGTGACGATGCCGAAGATCGAGCCGGTCGCGCAAGCAAGCGAATACATCTCGATGACGAGACACCGCGGCCAAAGCAGCGCAGAAGACGAGCCGTCTCTCCACAGTCTCTGTCTGGGTCGACATCGGCTTGGTCGCAATCACAATCGTCAAGCCGTGCATCGCCGCAAAAACACCTTGCTGCACTCGAGTTGAGCGACCGGGGCGTTTCTATGCGTTCGCTGGCACTTCTCCCAAAGCACTATAAGGAGCTCCGACACATGATTTCCGCCATGAGACAGATGACGCACGGCGCCGGGATCCTCAACAGCGACATGCAAGAGCAAATGATGTCACATCCCGATGAACAAGTGGCAGAGCTTGGCGAGCTGGATTTTTTATTCTCTGAAGAGAAGCCTAGTATTGGACAAATGCCTGGAATTGAACCGGTACTTGGTATCTTGGCTATTGCTGCTGAGTGCCAGGACAACCTCCATCCGGAGGCCAACTGGAACTCAATGGTGCACCAAGAATTGCTTCGTCTTGCATTGAGATCACCTCAGTGGCCCACTGTCAAGAAACTCGTCGATTATATGCCATCGTAAGTCGGATTGCATTCTTTTCCCCCTTCTGGCATAGTTGCTAAATCTCCAATCACAGATCCACGGCCGCTCTTATTCCCGAGTACCTCCCACCATATTCGCCCTCGAAAAAGGTCGACTTCTCCATCTACATCGAGCCGTCTATTGATGGCCAATCAGAGACGATCCAATCAAGAATCACCGAGATTCGCCAGAGACTCTACGGAAACGCCATAAACCACACAAACTTTTACCCGCTTCGACAACGACCCATCGCCTTAAGCATCGAGACTAAGAAGACAGGCGAGGGATGGGACGGTGCTACGGTACAGATGGGAGTCTGGCACTCTGCCCATTGGACCTTTTTGCGAGAGTTGGCTGCAATGAGACACAAAGAGCCGACAGCCGATACGCTGCCGCCCTTTTTGCCTGGAATCATCGTCCAAGGCCATGATTGGAACTTGGTCTTCACCACGCAAGAAGGCACCCAGACAATTCTTTGGACAAAGTTGACAATTGGCTCGACGAGTGACGTGTTAGGTATCTACAAGATTATCTATGCGCTTCGTCTTCTTGGTCATTGGGCCGAGACTACATATTGGCCATGCCTTAGGAAGATGCTGTTACCTGACTCACAGACTGCTGAGGTTGGCTGAAGAGGTGATGCAATCTGAAGAATCAACACATTTACTACTGCAACCAACAAGGGATGGATTCCCCATGGAGCGCAGTTTACCCAACTCCTTACCGATCGAGACCACATCGTCTCCCCATCGCCTCGGTAATCAAGCAGCTCGTCTGCTGCCATATTGCTGCCGCCGAGCTGAGACGTGTATCGAGAGGGCTCTTCTTCCGTTGTATAGGGGGTAATTTTACAGTGCATATACGGCGACCACAAGGTTGTACATCGGCTTCGGGACCAAAATCCAAGTGGCCCTAGGTATTCAAGAGGAGCCAATTGTCTGCAGATTTATTGCCGCCCTCCAAAGTACCCTGAGCGCTCAAAATATCGAATCAAACCTTTATTAGCGGTCAGGGGAATATTGTACATATAGATATAGGCGCCAGACGCCCATTTGCTTAAAGCAAATTAACGAATGAATGTGATCACGAAATAATATATTTGTATATACCCTATTAACCTTGGCATCCGACGTGTTGAGGATTGAGATTTATGCAATGCCTTGGCCATCCCTCCCTCGTGCACAAGTGCAAAGATTTTGATTAGTCTGTTGTATGCCGAGGGTTCATCTTGACAACGCTATGTAAACGTCTTTTAGTGGGTGAAATCTAGATCATAAAAATCTCTTAGGTAATGATGAATTAAAAATATCCAGCCCTACATTGGCGTAAGGAATAATTCTACAGCCGCAGTTCCATCCATTGGGTTCTGTCGCGTAGGGCCCATGTACAAGTAAATGGTGCTCTGCTCAGATGAAGAGGCGTAGAAATAGTTGATTGTCGGTTGCACGGCCACGGCGCACGACAAGCTGTTGTCTGCATTGACAGTGCAAGCAATCTTCTCCTGTCCGGGGGGGTTGACAAGTTTCTCGTTCAATGTAAAGAGCTCAGAGTTTTCCGAGTACCAGACAATATATAGATCGTCTGCCATTAAATAGTTGGTCCCGGCCTCAAGGTAGAATGGCGATGAGTGCCATCCTGCAAAATCGGGGTTTAGGGAGACGTAATCGCTATACCATTGCACCAACTGGCCGTCAAGGTTGTTTGCTGAAGAGGAGACTGTGATTTGGAAGGGTGATGGTGTTGAAGTTGGCGCTGTAGATGTTGTTGATGCGGTTGATGATGGAGTGGACGAGGTGGTCGAGTCTGTGATCGACGAGGGGGTGGTTGATGGAGTATCCGACGAAGTAGAGAATGAAGTAGCTGATGATGTAGTTGGTGAAGCCACTGGCGTAGAGGATAAGGTGGTTGACGATGGAGTGGACGGAGTATTTGATGGTGTAGTGTCGACACCGGATGATTTACTGAGGCTCGCTGGCCGGCAGACGTGTGCAGCATCTGCAAGCGATCCCAATGTCACAAGGCCGAGGCAAACTGAAAGAACGCGCATTGTGGCAAAATTGATTGATAGCTAGATTTGAAAAGGAAGAAGAAGGAGAAATGTAAGAATGAGGGGGGACAGGTCCCGTCACATTGAGCTCCTGAATTAAGAACTGACTGGAAGAGAATTAGGTTTCCACGAAGCTAGCATTGATCGACAGGGGGGGCTTTAAGGGCAGTTAAACTCTCTGCTATTGTGGCGTGGCTGCGCTAACCATTCAGCTAGCTCATAGTCTCATGAAAGGAGATGAGAGCCCCTGTAATTAGTCTACCATATTTACGTAGTAACTTTTATAGTAAGGGGAATGAGGCGTGGTGGTGATTCTACATTCCATCTGGAAGAATGGAGTGTGTTGCGGGCAGGGACCGATGCAGTGGAGTCGAAAGATGCCCATGTATCTTGCCCTGTTTGGTCCGAATGTCTTGGTGTGTTTCGTGCGCGAGCTTTTTGCTCGTTTTTTGTTGCATAAGTGACAAGTTTTGATTGGCTTTGTGAATGCGCGGAATTTGTCTTACTTTGACGGATGACAAGAGTGATTGTGCAAATGTACCCGCATTCTTTCGGTTTATGTTGTGTGAGTTCCTCACTGCATACCTCAGAAACTATCTCATTATAATGATGTCACATTGGCCTTTGTCATTTTCAATGAAATCCTTTCCATCTGGCATTCTATTTTATATCCATCCTTTGTATTCTACAGTTTAATATAAATCTCATTAGGTGTTTCTTCGCTTGACAGAAACAACTACACCCTCCTGTCTCGCAAAGAAGGTGTTCCTGGTGTGCCACTTGGTCTTGGCTTTGTCGAAGAAATCGAACCTAAAGTTCCACACCAGCTGCGGCGTGAGCTTGTGAAGCTCAATCAGGGCGATGTTCTTGCCGAGGCAGGTTCGGGTGCCGCCGCCAAAGGCCATCATGTACTTGTCCATGTAATTGGCTCGCGCCTGGTCCATCCATCTGTCGGGGTTGAAACTTTCCGCATCCTGGCCAAAGACCTTCTTGTCAAAGTGCAGCACGGCTGCGTTGATGCCGACGACGAAGCCCCCAGGGATGAATTGGCCGCTGATGGTCATGCCCTCTGGAGGGACAGTACGGGGGAGAGCTATGGGTTGAAAAAGGTTAATTAACTTGTGACTGCTTAGTGACGTGGAGGAACCTACAGAGTTGTGCACCGGGGTGAATTCGAAGGGCTTCCTTGACACATGCACCCAAGTATGGCAGCTGACTGGCCTCCTTGTAAGTGCAGGGCATGCTAAGACGGCCATCCTTGACAGCCTGGTCAATTTCGGCCTCCAGTCGGCGGTAGGATTCGGGGTTGTGCATCAGATGGTAAAATAGAGAACGGAAGGCAATGGCTGTGGTGTCACTGCCGGCAAACAAGGCTCCGTACGATTCCTGCTCGACATCGCCCCAGCGGTAGTCAAACTTTTCGCCATTCTTCTCATAGACCGTGAAGACTTGCTGGGCCATGTCTGTTCGGGGAGCCTCTAGACGAGACTCGTAGGCATCTTGCATGAGGCGCGCGGATGACTCGCCAATGTTTTTGCTGTGTGGCAACATGTCAGCTAACCCTCCTAGTTCACCCGTGAATCAACTTACACTCCCTTGGCGATTTCCTTGCCAGCAGATGTAAGCATACAGCCCACGCCGATCAGAGGACGTAGCACCGGTGGAGCAACACCCATCAAGCACACAAAGGGAATCATCTTATCCAGAGATTTGATCCAGTCATTCTGATCCTTGCCTTCGTCAACGAAGCCAAATGCGCGACCATAAAACAGTTCACCAATGATGTCAAATGTGTACCTAAGTGCAAGACACCTGTTAGCTTCGAGCACAGAAATCCACAAGACAGGATAAATTCTCACCAGTGCAACCATTCTCCAAGATCGCAAGCCTTGCCAGAATCCGCGAATTGACCCAACCGTTCCGCTAGGAGATCACTGCAAGAGTCGATGTACTCTT
Source organism: Calonectria ilicicola (assembly GCA_020809705.1). Taxonomy (NCBI): domain Eukaryota; kingdom Fungi; phylum Ascomycota; class Sordariomycetes; order Hypocreales; family Nectriaceae; genus Calonectria; species Calonectria ilicicola. Next base: position 2,293,767 of record CP085834.1, on the reverse strand, counting down.
CCGACTTTGCCACATTGCTCATCGAGTAGACGCTGCTGGTGATTCTTCGCCTCTGGCCATGTTTCTTGTCGCTCTTGCACGAGAAAACATCGCCGTGGGGGCTGAAACCAGTCGTGTTGTAAGGCTTGTAGAACTCTGACTTGTCCAGGGCGTTGGAGAAGCGGTAGATTTGGGCAAAAGCTTCAGGGCTGTAGTTCTGGTCAACAATCATGGTCCAAAAATTGAAAATCGTTCGAGCATATTTTCTCTACATACTCGGAGCAAGAGACTTCGTCGGGAGCGATTCTGATGAGCGGGCCAAGTTTGGCGTGGAGAGCTCTCTGATCCTTCTCGACATCCTCAGACCAAATTTTACCCAGATACCAGAGTCTCGAAATTGACGCCATGAACGGCCCGGGGATATTGCTCAAGGGATGAAAAAGGCGTGTATATACAACCCAGCCAATCCAATAAAGGACAGGCAGGGCTGCAAGCAAGCCTAATTTAGGCAGCGTAAGATTAAGATCCGCTAACATTATAGTCAGATCTTATAAGTCCAAATGGTTATTTAAAAGAGAATAAAAAGAAACTGTGGTGATTTGTTGCTGACTACACTGGAGCCGGACAAGCCTATATATATGATATTCGAATAGCTGGGAGACCTATCGGCCTCGGGTTCTTGTTTGCCATCTAAAAGCGCCATTAAGTCAAGATCTCGCGTTTCGCTACCGTTGACTTAGATCTCCGCTGAATAATATGAAGTGGGTGACACGTGACGCTTCATGATAAAAAGACATGAGTTATGCGTGGAGTGTGGGAACTGGGTCTCATGTGGGCCGAGTGGACGACTGAGACGAGCCAGAATCATCTTGACGCGCGCAGACGTGCTTGGGGCTGCCACAGGATCCCTGTTATTTTCGTACCAGGAGCGAAGATCATGTCCCTAAATGCCTGTAGGGAATAACAACCAGATGCAAGGTGCAAAGCCGGCAAGATAAGGTGCTCGGCGCTCGGCAGGAAACCAGAGTCGTCCGTTCCGCCAATCAATAGGACCAGCGATGCTCCACCACTGCAAAAACATGGACGGGCCGGAGATTTTATTAACTTCAATTGTCCGTTGGCCGCGTGCATGAGACTACTAAACTTGGCCGGGCCGCGGATAAGTGCCGCATGCGAATTTGATGGTTGAAGTATAATCACGAGACTCAGCATATTTGTTATCTAAGTACTTGTTCATGGCGGATGTATTTAAGGCTATAGGATATGTAGCTATCTTAGGAGAGTATTTTCGAATCACAATTTGGAGATCTCCTTGCAAATAGATGTAATTATTGAGGGTCGGGTCTCCTGTCTTTTGACTAATGAACAAGACAACAATGGTCATTTAGTCTGAAATAAATGGTTTCGTAAGAGGGACAATGGCACACACACAACATACTGTGCCTGGTCAATTTCAAGACCCTCTTCAGATGGATCCATGCCCCATTTGCCGGGCACGCGCTAACCACGCCAAGTGGATTCATTGGCGAGCACTGACGATTTTTGTTGCGTTGAGCTTTTCACCTTATACCGAACATCCCCCACTAACTTTGGCACCACACAGTCAGCGTTCACAATCCCAAACACTCAGGTGTGCTCTGGGCTAGCCACCCTGGACTCGCCCCATCAAGTCCAAGAAAACCCTCGGTTCGGATACTCGGCAAGGCTCACCGAAACTTCGGATCCAATTGCCATTGGTTCGGTTTTTCTTTTTTAAATGGGCATTATGCAGTCGAGAGGTTAGTTCTGGCGAGGACTGGCTGGTGGGACATCGGTTCAAATCAAGCAGTCTTGTTACAGCCAACATGATAACGGTATACACCCCGCCCTAAATTTTGCCGTCCACCGTCTTGACTATATAGTATATCTTGTCCATCGTTTTTTATTTTGATCTTTTATTTTTAAATCTATTCGGGATTTTTGACTGCATAGCACCCCCTCAGCATCGTTTAATAAGTTTATTGTTTTGGTTGAGTTGGTTGGATCTAATAGTGATATTAAATAAATAAATACGCGTATGGGCACTATTTAGTCAGCCCCTAGTTTAAAAAGGCTTCATGTAGCTGTATTGAATTGTCAGTCATGGCATACATGCCAAATTACCATAGCTAGTCATGTCTGGTTGAAGTCTGTCGTCATACTTGTCGCACTGGAAGCGCTTTGCGTGACGTGACGTAATTGGGTCTCAGTTTCGGATGCTGTGAATGGTTATTTCTACTGATCACGTGTTTCCGAAACAAAAAGCCCACTTCGGAAGTCTGACATCTTCAGATCCACTCTAGTGACGACAAGAGAACTCAAAACACCAGAACAGAACACGGAGAATCAGTGGTGTCGTATTGACCGTTACGATTATTCCGGATTCTCCGACCCCAACATAGACAACAGCTTGGTCTAAGAACGCAGCGCTTAGATTGTCAGTGTTGCGCAAATTTGCCTCTCACTTGGAATATCTTATGCTTTTGAGAAGAACATATCGCCCACATCTACAACCATGACGTCTCTTTTCGATCGTCTTCCGGATGAGATAATTCATGAAATTTGCAAATATTTTTGCTTTCACTGCAACAAAGATCCAACAGCAGTTTGCTCCGTTCCAGGAGATGGCTGGCGAAAACCTCTTGTTATGTGGAGAGCTTGCTGCATGCGAACTCGCGACTTAGCAAGGCTGTGTTTGACCTCGAAACGACTTTACCAGATCGCAAACTCCATCCTATACCATGCCATGATGGAATGTGGCTCCTTCCCGCCTAATGCGTTATTTTTCCTTCGCACGATTTCCAAAAGGCCTGATTTGGCTTCTAAAACCAAAGACATCGTCATCAATATGAACATGGACATGCAAATTGAACACAACGCTGTCATCAATGACATCGCTGAATCTCTCGGCGTTGAGCTTCCGGAGGGCTGGGAGCCACTTCGAACCGACGAGCTGGGTGAAATTGAGATGAATATGGATGAGCATGAACTTCATCTATCATTTATTGTGGATCATATCCTGAGCCGCGTCCCTGGATTGGAAAGGCTATCATTGCAACTGTCAGAAGATATCGAATATGGGAAATTTATGCCTCCAACTGCGTCTTTCCCGTCGTTGAAGAAATTGAGCCTTATCAATTGCGATTCAAGCGCAGGTTTTTCCATGTCACAAGCTTATGACATCTTGGCTGGAGCAGTGAATCTTGAACAGCTCGAACTTCACTCGTGTACTGATATTGATTTGGGAATAGAGTTTGAAAATCTGAAGTCACTAAAACTCATCAATGTCATGGTTCCGAAATGGGACCTACAGAGCCTTATCTTTGCATGTCCAAATGTGGCTGCATTTTCTTTTCAATACGTTGGCGGCTTCAACAAGATTCTTTACTTGGAATCGGGTGAGATCACCACTCTCAAAGAACTGGCTGAAGAGCTTAGACCTTGGAGAGCAACGCTGCAACACATTGCGGTTGAAATAGAAAGCTTAAAGGATAATGTGGTATCGATCGATGGTGACATCGTCCCAAACTTTAAGGATTTTGTCGGGTTGAAGACCTTGGTGTTGACTGAAGCAAGTATAGGCATTGAACAAAATGATGAGCGTTTGTGCCAGGCCAAGTTAGCTGACATGCTTCCACCATCTATTGAGGTTGTGGAGATTAAGGGAGTAAAGCCAAACTTCTACAAAGCTGTCAAGAGTTTGAAAAAACAGCTTCGGACTGATTATTTTCCTAATTTCAAAAAATGTCGCATTGATAAAGCTGGATCACTTCATAGATATTGTATACAAATGAATTAAATAAGTTTAGACGTTTTACTAAACTTTTCAATAAAAATAAAGATATCACTGTCCAGTTACTGAAGAGGGAAGTTGTTTCAAGAAATTGACAAAAGCGATAGTTCGATGCATCATCCCATCCATCTCAGCGCTTTTGCCACATTCAAGTGCCCGAATTATACCACTAACGCGACCGCTGGAACTTTTAAAAAGTGCCATTTCTATATAATTTGCGTTCTACAATGCGATGGATGATGTTCGAAAGTTTAGCTAACTTGGCGGACAAGAAAGCAGAGACTGGAGGAAAATGATGTAATAATGGCTGGGTACATAAGAGGAAGCATGCGTGAAAGTGGCGATGTTCTAATTGGTGTTTTAAACTCGAGTAAGCTGACGCAAAAAATCTCTAGCTAAGGCACCAGAACAGGTTTGCGTTAGTGATCTTTTGGAATCGCGACCTGTGTCGTATCGTGCCGGTTAGATGGACCGCGTTAGAAGTGTATTGAGGGGGTGAAAGCCCGAATATTGCGATGCCACTAAGGCTTCTTATGGCGTGTAGACATACCGTCATGCAAAGAATTGTTGGGCGGGTCTCTTTCCTAGAAAATCATGACTCTTACTTAATTTGACGATGACTCCGATAAATTACCTGGCCGTCGGATTCGAAAAAGGGCACGAAACAAGCCACCTGGCTAGTTACAAGCTGAGAATCTGTTGAGAGCAAACAGTTTAGTGAATCAGCTAGTGCCACACATCCTCAACTTGCCGTATGCATGTTCTCACATCTTGGTGGAAGCACTAATTCTATTTGATTGTAGCGACACATGGTTTGTAATTGGCTTTACCCGATTGGGACCTGTCGGTTTCCAGCTAGTCACGTTCAGCCATCTCAAGCCTCAATATTTGTTTTGCCAAGACACAAGTCAATGGTGCTAAACGTCCATTGGGTAATGGCGATGGAAAATTGACGCCTAAGTATATTAGGCTCCAATGTATGCTTTCCAGTTGATCTGAATGATCCAATAGCCCCAAAAACCTGAAGCTCTCTATTTGATTCTCCTCCAATAGCGGCGAGTATCAGCTGCCAGCTGTCCTATTTCCAAGCCGCCATGTTGATGGTGACCTACCGTTGCACAGACATTCTCAAAAACCTCAGCATTCCAACTCTTCGTCTCATCATGGCAAGAAAGGATTCGGATAGTGAAGATAGCTTTCGCCCAACAGTCGGTTATGATGAGTTCTTCTTGTGGAATGAGTTGACGGGGATATGTGGAGAGATGAGCAGAATCTGACCACGAACTTGTCTGAACCGCCATATCAGGCAACTTTATGAATATTATGAATAGATCACGAGCACCTAATGCCCCTGGTATGAATAGTTAAATAACTGGGTCAAGGCATCTTAATTTGATCCGCCTCTTGAACCCTGAAGTTGTTTTTGACCTGTATCGCAAAACATCCTTCATTACCGTCTGGAATTACGGGCGTGCTGGAGAATGATAGGGCTTTATTCGCATAGACAATCTCAAGAGTCTGCAATGTTTCAGCAGCCTGAGCTGTGTTTCCCAACTGCCTCCCTTTAAATAATCACATCTGTACCTGTATTGAGGTGACTTGCATTTTGGATTCTTAACAATGGGGTTGGACTCGATGTAGTACACGCCACATGTAGTATACAGACCTTTCGACAAAATGAACGCAGCCTGGCCTTAGTCACTGGGGACGATTCGTCCGTTTGCGATGATTTGGGTCGTAATCTTGAGTGAGGAGATCTTAGGCACTTCAGCAAATACACCGTACGATATAGGTGCAGGAGAATTGTTATAGACAGTAATGCTGTAGAAGTTCATTTCAACTATTACTGGGAGGTAGAGCTGGCCCTGGAGTACATCAGGGACTTGGTCGGGGTGAGGTTGAAGGTGGCATTATGTCAAGGATGGTAAGCAAGAATTCACGGACAGGAGCGACGCACACTACCAAAGAGCGCGTAAGCACTTTGCGGCAATCACAGCCAGCCCTGTATTTGTGGCGCTCTCTAGCGTAGCTGAATTTACTGATCGGGATTGGGATGGTTGAACTAAAGCAAGCCGAAGTTCCTTCTGCAACAGGGATCAGTTTTTCATCCTCTCACGAGGAATACTCTTGTTCTAGCCACATTGCCGTGGAGGCTAATGGGTTCTGCCACTAGAGACAAGGAGACCAATGGTCTGTGTTGCTTGAAGCGACACCTGATGGGCTGTGAGGAAGGACGCCGCGATCGTGAGCATTTAGAAAGGCATGCACAGTTTTGAACATTCTTAGCATCATGCAAAGCCTTAAAGTTCCTATCTTGACGTGTTTGCGCTTCTTTGTGCGGCTTGAAGTGCAGCAGCATAGCATCAATCTACCCCACTCAACCGTAGTTGGCAGAAGCGTTGACCTGTAACTCAGCCACAACGGGCCCCGCATCAACTATTGCTTTAAGTGTGCAGAAATGAACTCAGATAGCTAATCAATTCACCGAACCACGCGCCATGTTTCCGTGAGCGCTGTAAAGGAACAAGTTCGGCCAAGATCGAATAGATTCATCCTTGAGTGGCTGTGTAGTACCAGATCTAGCTTAATTATTGTTTAGTAACTGGCTGCGAAAGAAAGTTTCATATTGAGATAAGTGGATTTCGCTTTGTTGGGATTAGTGACTGAGGGGGAGGCAAGCTGAGCGGAGTTGATAGTGTGACGGCTGCGTTCGAGACTCCCATCGAGCAAGCTGTATTGAGGAGAAAGCGGCATGGCTGGGTTATAGATTGGCGCCATGTATGATGCCAAGGAGAGTCCAAGCGCTTAATAACCATCCACGTTGTGGCAAACATGAGGGTCGTTGCACAGAGTGGCGCAAGAGAGTAGATTGAAACGGAACACGCAGGGTGGAATGCACGATCGTAGTATCGGTTGGGTCTCTAAATCAGGTATAAAGAGCGCAGTCTGCGCTCTGATTCTGAGTCCCATCTCACCAGCTCTCACACAAGCATCTCCAAACTAACACATTCAATTCTCTTTCAATCTTCTTCCTCAAACCCCAATTAATCCGCCAAAATGTCTAACACATACTGTATCACTATATATAATCACTCTGGCAAGCAGTGCAAGTATGCGCTGTTCAACAAGGTTCCCGAAGTCACGGGAGGCGTCCAGGGCAAAATTTGGGGCACCGTATTTGCGACTGGGAATGTTCTCGAACGTAACAGCATTCGCTTCAAGATGAGCAACCGCTACTCTGCCTTTGTTGGAAGCTCTGATGGAAAGCCCACCCACAATGCGTCAATGAATATTGGCGACAACAAGGAGGTGACGCTGGGTACTAAAACGGCCTCTGGTGTGGCTGTTCCCGGTACGACTTTGGAGTTCGTTGTAGAAGATGATGTTCCCCAGTTCTCCAAGGAGGCCCTTCCCAACTCCTCACACCCTAGCGCATTCGAGGTCCGCACTGGCGATTTCGATGCTAAGCAGGCTGAGAAAGGTGAGTCTATGACTACAAGAATTGACTTTTGGCATATGAACTAACTCATAACGAGGTAAATACATGATTGGTCTTTGTGGTACTTCCTCAAGGGGCCCCACCCCCGTCTCCGCGTTCTGCCTTGAACCCAATTCTACCTACCGAATACAGCCGACCAATGTTTACTACATTGCCATTGGTAGCTTCCAGTCACATACACTCTTCGATTTAACTATGATTGGCCCCACCACCGAGGTCGATTTCAATAAGCTTAATGATGACGTGACCTATGTTCACGACACTCACAATGTCCTCACCCTTGAGGAAGACTAGGTTCGCTGGGGTACTATGAATTGCGAGTTTCGACAGTTTTTAGAATTCGATCTAGAGGTGAAACATAATAGACTAGAATATAAATATGCTTCGCGCATCTCATGCATATATGTTGTATCCAGAGAGGGGTAGATCGGGGATTTAGTTTTCTCTGGGAAATCCCACCCACTGTTCTTTCAAAAAGTGGCTGGGAATCAAGTCTGAGATTGGTATTGGGAACGTGGCTGACCCCAATCTCGGCGTTTGCACCAATGATTGACAGAATTTGCTGACGCATGTTTTGAAGATCGGGTTTATCCACTTCAATGCATGTACAGTAGACTTTTGATTTCTTGGCAAAAATACGCAGTGTGGCTTTGTCCTTGATAGTTTAAGATTTGCAAGGGTATTGAACCAAGTTTTAAGAAGCTAACCCATTTCGCCCCTCAATCGCCGCTTTGTCAGCGGATAATACTGAGGATCTGTGCGCGCAGAAACCAGTCGTTATATTTTTACTTTGCCTGACCCAGACTTTTGTTGACGCCATCGTTTCTATTTGTCGGCATACCGCGATACTGCACTCCACACAACACAACGTTGCATTCGCAGTTTTGTATCCAGCCACGGAGATTCTTTCCAGTGTCTCTTTGTCATATTTCCAAATTCCAAGTCATGGTTCAGAAGCGTGCTTGTGATTCTTGTTACTCACGAAAGGTATGGATACAGCCATTTCATGATTGTTAATGTTTCTACGTTTCAATTTTCAATTCTACGTGAGCTCTATGGCTTTCAACTGCATTCGTTTTGGCTCTTTGGCTAGCCCCCGAAAATACGCTTATCCATAAATAGATCCAATGTGATTCGGCTGACCCGAGCATTCCTTGTGATTGGTGCAAGCATCATAAACTTAGCTGCACATTTGATAGAGTACGAAGACGGAAAAAGAGGTCTAGAAACAGGTAAGCGCACCATGGTGAATGTTATACCCATAAAAACAAACCTCTGCCTGATAGTATTTCACAATTATCTAACATATTCGCGATGATCGCTCTCCTCAGGCACGAACCAGATGCAGGCCTCATGCAATATGAAAGCCGGATACAAATTGATACCAGTTCGATGAAGCAAACTCCAAATCAAGAAGATAGTATATCTTCGCATGCGTCAACGGCTTCCAGCTACACCTCAAGTTCCTGCTCAAATGCAAGAACTGAAGGACCGACTGCCATAGATGAAATATCTATTCTTCATTCAACGCAATACAATATTATCATGACTAATCACAGTCAATCAAATATTGGTGGCTCTTTTGGTCATATCCATTGTGGTGGTTATCATTTAGGACAAATCAGCTGTCACAATGAACTGCCAATTCTCTCTGATGCAGGAGAGAGATGGCTGTCAGCACAGGTTGGTGAGGATGTATCTTTTCTAAAATTTCACAGAATCCCGTCCACTCGGATTTGGCCGAGCATCCCAATAGAATCAACAAGCTTTTACAAATTGCCTGATAAAACCGTGGTTGTTCAAGTTGCGGCTGCCTTCTTTAGCTCCGCCTTCAGCCTTTTATTCCCCGTTATCGATAAATTCCTCTTCGATGATACCGTGGCATTGGCATACCAGCAATACGCTGGACTGCCTCCTGCGAATCATATAAGTGCTAAAGCATGCATACTCGCCTTCCTTTCAATTGCACACCTCTTTTTAAAAGACGAAGAACATCCCCAGAGTATCAACAGCGACTACTGTGCGATTCTGGGGAATCGATTGCTATCCGACACTCTTGAAGATGCCAACATCGTGACTGTTCAAACCGCCTTCATGCTGGTAAGAGTGCTATTCTTATCTTGGCTGACTTTGGAAAACCACGTCTAATATCTACTCAGCACATGTATCAGACAGTTTCAGGTCATTTGCAGACCGCTAACACATTGCACGCGGTAGCCTGCCGCATTGTACTTGTCCTTGGAGGACACAATTGCACACCTACAATATCATCTAACGAAGCAATGACCAAAGTGGACCGGGAAATCTATCACCTCCGCATGCTGTTTTGGTTATGCTATATCTCGGACAAAGACATCATGCTGCGGGCAACCCAGCCACCACTTATTTCTAGTGAATACTGTGATCTATCAATTCCTAAAGACTATGCGAGTTGCTACCGCTATCTACTAGATTTAGATGAAGCTCTCAGCCCAGGGGCCTTTGGGCATGATGAACTCACACCTCACCTCCCAAGCGATGTGGATTTATGCTTCATCAAGGAGAAGACTTATCGATTGCTTTATTCAGTGCAATCTCAGAACAAACCTGATGCTGAAATTATTCGCTGCATCCGTGAATTGGACGATGAACTAGAAACCTGGCGACTAAAGGTCCCCCCCGAATTTAGACCTTCGCTTTCTGTCTCAACAGGCAGTACTCTTGATCTACAGAGGAAGAAACTTCCAGGGTACATGCGCCATGCTAAATTGCATTTGGAGTATCACCACCTTGTAACAGCTATTCACACAGCAAGTGAAAGGTGTTCTATAGTGCAAGATGAAGATGCTTCACCGGATAAATACAACTGGAACTTAGGAGTCCGTTCAAGTATGTCACTTTCACTAGAGGCTAGTCGTTCAACGCTTGTCTACTTAGAAGCTGCAGTTGATAGACTGGATGGGGGGGCATTCTGGTAAGTGCCATCTTTATACTTTCCCTTTCTCTGCATGACGCTGTGTTGGATTTTGTGTGCTATGATAATTTATCATTATTAACATTAGAAAGGGTGATTGTCTTTTACCCCCCGACAGCTGTTATGACGATCTTTCTGAATATCTTAAAGAAACCTCTTGACTCACAAGTCCAATACGATCTAAATCTTCTTCGATCAGCAATCCAAATCATAAATAAGATTCCAGTTCGAAAACTCACCTTTTACGAACTCGAACATATAAGGACGGTCAATGATTTTGTGACGGAGTTGATACGGCTAGCTCATCGCGCCATATCAAAAGCACTAAACGAACAACGATAAAGAACATAGGCACTGCTGAATTAGGTAGATGTGCTCTATGTTGAGGCTGTCGGACTAAGAGCCATTCTTATTCTTTTTTCCATTTGTAATTAGAGAATATTGGTCATCGGCTGTACTACCTATTTTCTCATATTCATAGAAAAGGATCTTGAAGGCCTTTGGACTAGTAATAACGAGTGAAAGAGCATCAAATCCCATGCCTGAACAAGACGAACATCACATCTAATTAACTAATTGGCCGCAATAGAATCGAATTTAGGTCACCAGCGTACTTTCATCGATTGAATAGCAATAATAATGAGCCCTTTGAACTCGGCCATATTTCCCAACAGGGATGAGAACGAGCAAGGGCTTGGCAACGGTGAATGGACAGGCAACCGTGAAATTGCGCTAGATGAAGCTAGCTAGCTCTAAAGCCTGAATCTTTCCACCTTTTGTAACCCCATTAATGCTGGATGGTCCTGTTGTTACATACAGCGTAGCCGCATCCCATCGAGTCCTGCCGAAATGACAGGCGGTGCTTGTGGAAACTTCAAACGAGGCAGAAGATCCAGCCATGATTTTATAGTCTCCATTGGGACTAATTGCAAGAAGTTCATTCTGTAAGTTCGTCGTTAGCCAAGCCGTGTCGGAATTTCCTGGTCCGAAGATAAAGTCGTCTGTTGCTTTGACAGAAGGTTTGGCCACTAGCTCCACTGCTGCCCCGGGAACAAGAGCCCCAGTACCCGTGATGGCAACTTTATACAAGCTGGTCAAGACATTGTTTGTCCAATAAAGATTCCCTTTGTGAACACGCATGCCGTCAATACCAAGAGCAAACGTAGAATCATTGGCAAAGTTGCTCATCTCTTCGAATTTGGCCACCACACCGTATTCGCCTGTCAAAGTGTCGACTCGCCATACAAGTCCCAACTGAGCGTCGGAAATGAGTACGACATTGCTCTTTTTAGGCGCTGTTGCCATGCCGTTCGGCAAGAGACTTTCAGGGAGACCAGTCACGAGTTCTGGCTTTGGAGAAGACTGCGCGAGATCGATCTTCCAGACGCCTGTGGTTCCTTTGACACCTCCAGTAGTCCAACTGAAATTGGCACCAGCGAACACAAACACGTCCTTCTCTGTTTCCGTAATACCGGTCAAACCAGATACCGTGTCGATAGTAAAAAGGCGGTTGACTGTTGGATATTTGCTCATGGGGTTGGAAACCTCATAAAGGGAAGCATTTGGACTTAGTGTCGTAACCAAAATGTTGCCATTAGATCGAATTGCGAGGTTTTCGACCCATACGTCGTCTCCAAATTGTACAACAAGGTGATTCGGAATAGAGGTCGTTGTATTTGACGCATGAGCCAAAGGGGCCACCACGACTGTCAGAATCAATGGAAAAATGAAGTTCAAGAACATTTCCCAGGTTTTGAAGAATCAAAGTAAGGAGAATCTTTTTGTAGATAGAGTGAACTGGATGAGGTACTGGGGAGATGTGAACTAAGTGCTTGCTGATTCGAGAAAGAAAGGTGAAAAAGACACCGGTTCCTTCCATCCGGGAGCTACACAATTTATAGAAAAACAATGCACTCGTATAGAAGACTTTACGGAAAATTGGCTCACCGAATTTCCCCTCAACTATTTTCAATTCCTCTTAAGACTCAAGATTCCATGTCCAGACTTCGCCATTTTCGGGATCCACCGCTGATTAAGCGGTCGATCTGAATCATAAATGTATTAGCGCGGCTCAAGATGGCCCGGTGCAAACTAACAGGCACCGGAGCTAATCTCCGCAAATGCCGTGATAGGTTGCCTGTGTCTACCCCCGCTTTGTTTTGACGTTTCCATCGTTTGAAAGCCTTGTCGTTTGCTCGTGGAAGCCATGGACGATAATACAACCCCACCAGGGCTGCTCAGCGACTATGCATGCCGAGATTGCAAGAAGAAAAAGCGTCGTTGCGACAAACGGCTTCCCACGTGCAGCCTCTGCCAACGAACTGGCCGCCCCTGCGAGTATAATGATGCCCCGGAGCCTGATCCGACTGCCCGTGATTTAGCCTCCCTCCTTGCCCGTGTATCGGAGTTAGAAGGTCGGCTGGCAACAAGGGCATCGCCTACACCTTCACTATCTCATCACTCTGGGTCTGACTGGGAACCAAGTCGCACACCGCTAGCCGATGTCTCATCAACTAATCCTGGGTCGTATAGCGGCTCTGAACTGCATCACACAAACAACTCTGAGAATTTGCCAGTTTCTTTATTTCTCGATATCGATCTTTTTAATTCTTCTCGGTCTCTGTTGCCAAAAGTACAATTCGAGATTCCAATGGTGAGCTACTGATTGACATACCCACCCACCCAACTCTAACATCTGACTTGGATTCAGGAGGTACTAGCTCTTCTCAGCTATGGAAACACAGTAGTCGACACCTGCCAAAAGTATTTCTCTACTGTTCATGGTTGGTTTCCCATCATTTCAAAGAAGCGGATAGAACTTGGGATACCTCTTCAGAACACAGGCCCAGATATCGCGGCTTTGTTTCTTGCCATGAGACTGCTTGTTACGACTACAGAAGAGGTCGATGAAAAACATATATACCTACACACCAAGAAGTTTATCACAACTTTGGAGATACAAGGTCTGGTTTCTTTGTCATGCCTCCAGGCCATGGTTCTTGTGGCTTTGTATGAGTATGGGCATTGCATATATCCTGCAGCTTGGATGACTGTCGGATCTTGTGCTAGGTATTTAGAAATGCTGTGCCTTTCCGCTTCTGGTACTTCGATAATCCTTGGCCAACCGGTAAGTTTAATCGAAGCCTCTCCCCGACGTCTCTTTCAGCTATTTCGGGGGCCATTACTCTTTACAGCTTGTCAATGGGATTCTAACTACGACAAACCTAGACTACTTGGACGGAGGCAGAGGAAAGAAGGCGAGTTTGGTGGGCTGTTTTCATTCTTGACAGGGTCGCAAGTGTAGGGAGTAGGCGATCTTGCTCGCTTCCGGAACCATCTCCTGACAGCTGTTTCCCTGTGGATGATAGGGCTTGGGTATGTGCATGTGTTCATCTTCTAACTGTTTACCCTACTCCAAAATACCCTTCCCTTTCGCAAACGTCGTTATGAGCTGCTTGGCAATTGCTTACAGGACCCCGGGTTCAGGACGCAGGGGAAGTGAGAGTTGCTTTGAACCATCCTCTGTCCACCAGCATCGAAGTACCTCTATCGCCGTTTTCACGACTATGTCAATCCGCTGTATACGTTGGCCGAGCTATTTTTAACGCACGAGTGCTGGAACCGAGGGATGATACTTACCTCAACAATACCAAGTGTTTAAGCAAGGAAATCAGCGAATTTATATCGACTTTAGATGGTGCAGCTTCAATGGCTGATCCAACTGGTTCCTTGGCATTATTTGCTTCGCAATCTCTTGCACGATCTGCACTTTACATTATACTTGACGCATTCACATGCCCAGAAAAGATCGTTCCAGGCGCTGGTTATATCCAAGCTGGAACAGCAAAAAGTGAAGACGAGCTTTATTTTCAGGTGCTTGCGATGGATATTATCAGCTCAACCAGCCAAGAAATGCATCAGCTTGCTGAGAGAACCTCTAATTTGATCAACTTGGCAAAGTCTGATCATGATCTGTTGGGAACTGTAAGTCCGTTTGTGCTCGAAGCAATGTATTTTGCGACGGCAACTTTCTACTGGTTATCTGGAGAGAGCGGAAATGCCGCATACCAATCTCTGATCGCCGATCTTGTTGCATTTATGGATCATCTAGGAGCCAGATGGAGACGAGGCAAGCATTATTGCCCCCTTTCTAAGAGATATGGTATTTCAGAAACTGCAAATGTGCTACAGGGCTCATGAGGCCTCACAATGGAAAAAATACCACCTGGTTCCTTTGCAGTATTCTGTCCAGAACTCGATAGAGGTGATGTCATGCAATAACAGAATCAAACAAGGATCGTTAATACTGGGGCATGGAATTGTCAATTTGTACGAAAAAAAATATGCTAAATGGAGCAGATGATTTGCTGGCTTGCACCGCCAACAACTGTATGTATGGATAACAAACGATTCTAGTTTCGATTAATATTCATTCACTTATTCAAAGTGTAAGTTTTTCTAGAAGGAATATGGTAAAGTTAGAAGTTGACAAGTAGTAGATCCCGGCTATCGAAGAATGCTCCCCGTTATTACATTTATGTCAGGAGCCCAAATTTAGAGAATGAGTTCAGACTGAACACAGTTTTCACTTATTCTATTTGGAATTTTGTACATTATCAGATGTGATGAGTGCATGATGATTTAATCAATTCTAAATTAGGATTCTAACGTTCAAAGAAATGTTGCAATTAGAGATTGAATGTAGGCAATATCAATAGTCTCGTTCAGATGAAGACATAAACATGCATATTGAGAACTCTTTCACTGCCTCTGTTTAAAGAAATCTCGAAACCTGCTCCATAGACCAATCCCAGTACTGTTTTCCAAGTTCAGCGTCGGTCAAGTCCTTGCGGGGCTCTTCAATCTTGCCGAATGGTGAGACTAGGGGTAAAATATCAGCTTGGTGTCTGAAGAAGGGTTCTCATCACACTTACCCCATCCACCATTATTTGCCTCCGTAATATCTGGACTGAGGCCAGCAAAGAGCTCAGTATATGCGCCGTTGATTGGTTCGGATGTAATCATTTTCTAGATGCACCATGTTAAATCACGATTCTTCACGAAAATAATTAAATGGCAACAACTTGGGGACTTACAAACATGGCCAATTGCATCTTTGGCATATTCTGTTGCAGATTTGTCACGAAGTTCCCGGGGTTTAGAGCCTAAACAGTCGTAAGAATTTGAACATCAGGATGGAGAGCAAGTGACAGGCCACGCACGATGCTTATGATACCTGAACCTTGGTATTTTCTCGCGAATTCGCAAGAATGGATAACACTCCCAGCTTTGCTCCGAGAATACAATTGCCATATTCCCTCTTCTTTGTGATAATCCATGTTAGAAAAGTCGATTGCCGGGCGTGGAGCACCATCAGCAGCGCTAGAAGACACCCAGATGACCCGAACAGAGTTCTTAGGGGCACTCATGGCGGTCTTAGCTAAGACAGGTTGGAGAAAACTTGTAAACAAAAAGTGGGCGAGGTTGTTCACTCCAAGCTGCAGTTCGTAGCCTTGAACAGTCTTGGAGCCCTTGGGGGGCACCATGACACCGGCATTGTTCCATAGCACGTCAAGCCTGGTTTCTCGAGCTAAAAAGTCCTCGGCAGACTTTTTGATGGTAGAAAGGTCGTCAAGGGTCAGTTGAAGAAAGAAAATCTCACCCTTGGACCTGGGATATGTCGCTTTGCACTCTTCAATGATCTCGAGTGTCTTTTTCTCGGATCGGGCGGCAATATATACCCTGCCATGGCGCTGGTAAAGGATTTTGACCAGCTCCTTGCCCAGTCCACCGGAGCCACCAGTTACAATGAAGACCTAGATAGAAGTTTAGAAATTCGGACGAAAGAATAGGTGCATGTTTTTTAATTCACCTTGCCAAGTTGGTTTTCAAGATTCGCTTCAGTTAGAGTGGGCTTGTGAGGGCAGATAGTGCTGCGCCTGACATCAAGATTGAGACTCATTTTGTAGTGAATATGCGGTTAAACAAGGAAGATGAAGTAGGACGAGGAGAAATGCCAATTGCTGTTGAAGCTGAGAAAAGACAGAATGATAGGCGGCTTTATAAAATTTGGAAGGAATACGAGAACTCCTATCTTCCAAAAGGATCAGCGTCATTGGCAATGAGTGAAGGTGGAGACGCGGCCGCACTGCCCGCTCCAACAAGCCGTCATAGTGTCGTTGTCGCTCCCAAGTTTACAGTGGCACGGGCCTCCATCTGATCATTCCAGGGATGGGCCAAGTATAAAAGATTGATTTACTGGGCCTCAAATGACGCTAATCTGTAAATGGTGAAGTCAGTTTGGTAGTTAGCGCCAATTCTACAGACGCGGGGGATGCGGCCGCATGCTAAAAGTTGTTGGATTGGTCATGGCTTGATGCGGGCCTGCTTCCGCGTTTCTGCTGCTGAGAAGCCTGAAACAAATTTTGGCAGGCGGAGTTTGAGGAGATTGTAGCGGAGATTCATCCCTAAGACAATCGAGAGGATGTATTCTGGCTGACGACAACTGAAGATTTGTCTGACAGGGTCGAATCCTCGCCCAAGTATATATAACCCGAGTTCGAACGTTGCACATTATAACCTACACGCTCCTCATTCACATTTTTAAAAGATTTCAAATAAGCCTTCAATATTCCACATCCACTACGGCATACTTCATCTCATAAAAAAAAAGTAGAAACCAGCAGTCCACGACAAATCCTCCACTTCATCTCACGTCACCGAAATGGGTTCATTCCTCAGCAAAAGTGTTCCGTTCAACCCTCAGACGGATATCCCATCTCTAGAGGGAAAAGTAATCCTCGTTACTGGAGGAAACAGCGGATTGGGAAAACAATCCATTATCGAGCTTGCAAAGCACAACCCTCTAGAGATATGGCTTGGCGCCCGCAGCCGCACAAAGGCTGAGGAAGCGATTCGCGACATCAAGTCGGAAGTTCCCAATGCTCCTCCTATCAAACCTGTGCAAATGGACCTTACCTCGTTTGAATCTGTCCACGAGGCAGCAAAGACATTCTGTCAACAATCCAAACGCCTCGACCTACTCCTTCTCAACGCCGGCATCATGTCTCTCCCTGAGGGAACGACCAAGGATGGATACGAGATACAATTCGGCACTAACCATATGGGTCATGCTCTCTTGTCCAAACTCTTGCTCCCAACTCTTCTCAAAACAGCTGAACAACCCGGGTCTGATGTCCGTGTTGTTGTCGTATCCTCGTCAGCTCATGAGTATGCGCCAAAGAAAGATGGGATCACGTTCAGCACCCTCAAAGGCACGGCTCCACAGATTAGCACCGTTGCGAGATATGGTCAGAGCAAGCTAGCCAATATTTTGTTTGCGCAGTAATTCGCCCGAAAGTATCCGCAGATTAAGACAGTGTCTATTATGCCTGGACTCGTGAAAACTAATTTAGCGAATACAATGAGTGACAACAACCTCATTATGCGAATAGCTTGGAATATCACCGCTGCCTTTATTGGTGTTAATGTACAAACTGGGGCCTTGAACCAACTCTGGGCCTCAACTACCGCAAATATCAAATCGGGAGAATACTACACTCCTGTCGGCAAGACCGGTCAGGGAAAGAGATGGACAAACAGCCCGGACCTCGCAAGGAAACTCTGGGATTGGACTGAGGCGGAACTGGAGAATGAAAAGCTTTGAGTCTTTCTCGGATTGAATACTGTAACTACGGAACAAGTCTAGGTGCTGGAATGGTGATTTACTCGATCCTGCAAGACTCTGTTTGGCTTCTGGAACAGTGCCCAAACTCCAAATCAAAATTGGAACTAAAATATCGAGATTGCAAGATTTAATAGCACATCTTTCTTTCTTTATTCATTTCTAGCAAATGCATTAATACTACCCATACAAAGTACTCATGGAAATCAATTCTCAAACAAAATCTTCGATTCAAACACTCAAGGTACGTTGGTAGTTGTTGATAGTCTCGAGATAGCACTTTCTCGCCAACTCCAAAGACCAGCCCAAGTCGCACCGGGCCCGAATCCAATTTGTCCAATAACTATAGCGGCAGAAGCCTTAGCTGCATCCTTCGTAGTCACATATCCAAGACGTCGCAGGTCCCAAATAGAATACAAGCCGTGGGTGATGTAGCCGACAGCTGCAAATGTCAAGTCATATTTGAAACCCGCTGCGAGTTGTTGGGGTACGGTAAAGAGGGACCAATCACGGTTAAAAGGGTTTGGAAGACTGAAAAAAGTCTTCGTAAAGGAAATATCAGGGTGAAAGTACGAGTATACCATTGTCGCAATGTGCGCTGTAGCTTGCACTGCAAAGGCATACTCATAAACAGACTTGAGAATAGGAACGTCGCCCTGTCTATACCTATCAAAATGATCCTTCTCATCTTGCGGGTTTTCAACTTCTTTGGACTCTTCTTCTGAAATCTTCTTTTCAGCGGCCGTTTCAAGGGATAACTTTCGTCTCTGCCACCACCGCAGCGCGGATGAAAACATGGTAGTGCAAACAGAGAAAATAGCAGGTGCAAATTGCCAGAGTCTCGTCCAATATTGCCAGTTTTCTGTGTTTGTAGTCGGGAGGAACATCATGATAGTCGGTAGGACGTAACCGACGGTGAGTGCTGGGACCAGGACCTTGGCAACTTCTGGACGAACGTAGCGTCCAGGAGGGCGATGGAAGGATTGGAACGCATTTATTATCGCATAGAGCGGGGCAATTCTTCCAATTCCCTGAAACTGCATCCCTACTGTGAAAAGACTCGGGAAGGCAAGCAAGGTGCCCTGGTTACCAATTCGGTATCCCTCGATGGTATATATCAAGAGCGGGGAGATGAGCTGGGATAAAAGGTAAACCACAGAAACTCGTTCACCAGCACTGTTGCCAGTCAGTGAGCACGAGGCTGCCGACATAATCCTTGCCAGAAAATCAGTCATGCCAGTATTTCCTAACCATATTTTGTTTATTCGGCCAAGCTCGCTCCAGTCGCTCAACTCGTCAAGTGGAATTCTCAGGGCCTTTGTTGACGCCCACAGAGTGAGTCCCATGCCAGCAACTAGAACTCCTCTCATTCCCATCGTACTAGCCTGTTCAAAGGGCTGCGCGGGAAGCTCATAAGTAAACGGTATGGCTCTAAGGCGATGCGGAACGGGCAAATGCTCCAATCGCGAGGTATCAATAAAAGAGGTACCTAATCTTTCAAAGCTATTTTCATCGCTGGATAGTGGCATGGCGACGCTAAAGATGAATCGTGATAAAAGCGGATTCTCAAAGGCGAAGAACGCCTGTACCTTGTGAGCTATGGCGACGATATTCTTAGCTCGTTCGTGGCGCTTGGCCTGAATGGTCTGAGAAATGGCTTCAATCTCGTTGGCAGTCAAACCAACTAACCCATTTGGCCGGCTGTCCCGCGTGGATATTAGGGCATTCACAAACTCTGCAGCTGTCTCAATGGCACCGTTGCCTCCCTGACCGGTAATGGGGTTCGGCTATTGGGGACATATAAGTCAGCAGTAATACAATGATCTCAAATAAAATAATCCTCACCTTGTGAGCAGAATCGCCCATGAGGATAATTCGTTCAAAAAACCACTTTTCGTAGACTGCTTCGTGCAGCGGAGTAAAGCTTGAAGACAGACGCTTCGCATACAGGTGTCCAAACGTCACGGTCTCGGTGACTTTAATATGTGCATACTTTTGTACAAAGGCGGCTTCATCTTCTTTGCTGTATCTCGGAATGTCTTTTCCGAACTTGACCTTGGGTAATCTCTTGAACATGAACCAGTAGCATCGTTTCTCCGGACCAGGCGCAATTATGAACGAATGGCCATCGCCGGACGTGTTGGATAAGTCACCATCAATCCAACCGTCAACATTCCGAGCAATGCCAAAGCTGCATTGGTAATAGCAGGGAACGCGTTCTTCTTCCCCAGGTGACATGTACCCCGGTCGCGTTCCATCTGCCAGGCGTCTCATCTCCCGCCGAACGGTGCTGTGGATGCCATCGCCACCCACGACAATGTCACCAAAATGCACATCACCCTGTGTTGTAGTCACTCGGACGCCGTTTGGCAGTTGCTCGATTTTATCGACTCTATTGTTTAGCAATATGCGTTCTTTGTACTTTATCCCGTCGTACAAGACCTCCAGAAACCACTGCCGATCAAAGAAAAGTATGGGATATCCGTGTCTTTGAAATAAATTAGTACATCTGCCCCAGGTTCAAGATTAGCCTTGAATAAACTTGCCTTTTTTCCATGTGCCCCAGAAGGTCCTTAGTGTAAGACATGCTCTTTCCTGTAGGAGATCGAGTGTGGGAATCTTTGATGGCTCCATCATGAGCCGCGGCTTTAACAGCCTCATAGCGTCCAAGCTGATCAACGATGAGCAGACCGTTGGGCATCAGACCGATACTGGCACCAACGGAGGGGGCAATATCCCCATGGGCTTCCAGTAAAACATAGTCTATGTCAAACTTTTCCAACATATTAGCAAGGGTGAGACCAAGCACCCCGCCGCCCACGATGATGAGCTTGAAATGGCCTTTTGAGGCCATGGCAATAATATGATGTTGAACGGGGGAGGATTCGAACTGGTGACGTAATCCGATGTTTAGCGTTTAGTGTGAATTTTGTTGGATGTGAAATGAGCACATGCGACTCTGCTGCTTTTTATCTCTTCTGGGCTGGAAATGTTTTGCGGGGTATCCTTGCTAGAGCGGATGAAATAGCAGTTATCACAACAGCAAAAGTACCAATGGTACCACCCTTCTTCTCGAGATATTCGTGTACTCGCCCTAATTCTGTATCATGCACACATGAGACAAGGACCCACAAGCGTCCCCGGATTCAAGCAGACAACTCACGGAGATAACCCACCCAACAGAGAGGAGTCAATGATAGGAATAATAATAAACACGGAGAGATTAAATGGCGCAGAAGTAACTACTCGTTTCTTTTGCCAGTCTTACACCGGCCTCCCTACGACCGGGGCGCCCGTGCGGCATTGAGACAAACCAAGACAAAAGCGTCCATACACGTGACGCGTGGAAAAGCCACAACAGTTTGCTACAAGATGGATGGATAGCTGTTTTATTTTTGGCAAACTAATGACCCCACAAGTCGCTCTGATCTCGCTTTTATTCGTCGTGGTAGAAGTGCCGTACATCCAGGATCCTAGATGATTAATCAGGAATTCTGATACTCCACTGGTATGAGTGGGCCTGAAAGCAAATGGAATATGCTACATACTTGACTTTATAGGCAATTTGCAGCGCTGGTGTGAGGTGGTCTGGATAATGCACTCCGTGGCTGTCACATGAAAAGTATGGATGTGGATCAGATGCACAACACGCTGGCATTGCGTACGCTGCTGACATCAGAAGAAAAGTATTAACAAGACCAGATTTCCAGATCCCCGAAGATAGCATTGGGCATTACGATTGGGCATTGTAAAACCACAAAACTTGCGCAATGATGTCAACGTCATGCGCAAGGTACCATCGGGACTAGTCTGGCATCCCTCAATGTTGTTAAATAACGGCGTTGTCGGCAGTACAGCATGATGCGGCAGATTTGCATCTCAACTTAATATAAAACCCACCTCTCAATAGCGGATATCAATTTTACCCAAACTCCGACCACAGAACTTATGTTGGCAAGACCAAAAGATTATCCTTCTCACCTCATCACTTTCAGTTCATCCATCACTTGGTGGCTGGGTGTGGCTAGGTGTGGCGGTGATAGTGGGGCATCACACCCTCTTTTCACACACCAATTGGCTCAACGCGTCACCGCATCTCTCTGTAGGGTAAGAACAAAAAAAGACCGGAGCGTCGCGTAAAACACGTTGACAAAACAATAGATGGTAATCTACAGTACAATTCATCAGGATGGCCCAAATCATGTCATATTAAAATATGATCCGTGTCATGCTCAGGTGATTGATTTATTTGCACAAATGAATAAGGTTGATAATGTCGTGTTTGATAATTCGCTTCTAGTTTGAGCACTCGACTCAATCACCTAAATTTAGCCCTGTAGTAATAATCACGCGGTTGACCACGAATTGAATTCGCGACTGTCAAATTCTTGTCTTAGGGACTATTTAATACACATATCTCCACCCTCTCTCATTTCCACTATGTTCTGACCAATTTTCAGCTTCATCGAGTCGCTTGTTCAGGACCTTTGCACGCCATTTAACAGCCCAACAGGATACCATACACAACACGCAGCCAACCAGGATCAAGCCACCACCCAAACGATAGTACGGCTCCTGCGAAGTCGGGAAAAAGTATGGGCTGAACCAGTGGCTAACCTGGCTGATGCAATTTGCAATGGCAATCAGTGCAGCCTTCTTACTCCGCGGAGCCGGGACAAGTGTCGTCTCCCAGGAGAGTTGCAAGTTGAGGCCTGAATATGTGCCAGTTACGAGCAACACTAACCCAAAGTATCGAGCTCCAACATTCAGAGTGCTGATAAGCACGGCGCAACCCGCAATACTGGCCAGAATGGGGACGATAATGTGGTAACAAGATTCCTGAAATCTCCCAGACGAATAGGCCAAGCTACAGGCACCGATGTAGGCTATGGCATATGGAGGTGCTTGTACGAGATATGTTGTCAGTTCATCAAAATGGAACGTATCCATGATCTGCTCATCAGGTTAGCAAAAGTACCAAGCTGGCAAGAGAAATGAGAAACATACGGAAGGAAGAAAATCCTTGAATGATTGCGCAGTGACAAGGGAGAAGTGCATCAGGCAAAATAGCCATGTAAATGGGTCTTTCACAGCGTCCTTCAGCCCGTCCCATGTGCCCCCATGAAGCTCATTCTTGCCACCGCTTGACAAAATTACCCGATATTGTGCCATTTCTCTCTCTTCCTCCGTGAGCCACGGAGTGTTGTGAGGCCAATTGGGCAGTGCGAAGAATCCGATGATGGCCACAAGGATTGACACTGCGCCTTCTATGAGGAAGAACCATTGCCAGGCATGAAGGCTGAGAACATTGTCCATATTGGTGAGAATGCCTGCAGCAAGAAAGCCAGATAATATATTCGACATGGTGTTACCAGCGTGCCAAATAGCCATTCTTATCGGGTTCTCCTCTTTGGTGTACCATGATGAGGTCACTGGTAACGGTATGAGTTTTGAACGTAACTAGTGCCTAAAGTCTCTTTGAAACTCACTTAGGGTGATGGCAGGAAAAAATGGCGCCTCCATGAGACCAATAAAGAACCGCACGGCGCAAAAGCCAGCACCACTATAATTATTTAGCTTGTATTCAATCAACTGGAAAGGAACTCGGTCTGACTTGGACATCGCAGGCATACAAATCGTGCCAATGCTCCATCCGAGCATGAGGATAGACAGAAACCAACTGGGGTTCGTTTTGGCGAGAATCAAGTTACCGGGAAGTTGTCCAATAAGGTAACCAACATAAAAGGTGGAGATTCCCGCATTCCAAACAGTATCTGACATATGAAGATCTTTCTGCAAGCCAGCCAATCGCGCATTGGAAACATTGATACGATCAAGGTAGCTGGCGATGTGTTAGATATGTTCTAGTTAATAACGGCCGTGTGGTGGTAAGCTCACTTCATTAAAAACATCATGGTGATGACAGGCATCATTCGCCAGTCGATTTTGCTTCTGACTCGTTTATTGAGAGCGCTCATCTGTTCGTCGCTGAGGTTGACGAGGGTTGGGAATTGCGCCTGGATTTCAGCTGGAGAGACGATTCCTGTTCGACTAACATCCTCTTCAGTGGTAACCTTGAGCTTTTCGTCCATGTTTATTTCGGCCATATTTGCAGTTTGAAAGGCCAGGTTCACCGAGGGAGATGTGTTGTGAATCCTGTAGATCTTACTCGAAGAAAAAGCCGTTGACCGTCAGTCCTTTATAAACAGCGTTTTTGTGGTTCTTTTCACAGGCTTCCCCGCACTTGCTATTCCGACTTTTCATCAAATCCAGAATCCGTCCCATGCTATCGCGTACGAAAACGCGGGGCCCCAGGTTTGTGATGTTTTGGCATGACTGACTCGGACGTGACCGGTTGGTTTGTTGGGTTTAGCGACAAGAGAATAGTGGGCCGCCAAGATTAGATCCCGCGGCATCTTGATCCACGGGATCTTCTCCACGGCTTCTGCGCGTCAGGATCTCCGTCTTCTTAATCAAATCATTTTTAATCCCGTGCTTTAGGTCAGAGAAAATAATCCCGGCTCAGAATTGTCGTAAGTCACTTCTTTGCCTCCGTGATGAGGAAACCGGATCCATATTTAGAAGCCAGCCGACCAAATGCGAAACTCAACTGACAGATTAATGTGTACTTTTACGTCTCTTACTCCAATATAGCTGTGATTCACACGCAAACGAAGTCAGAATGCCAGATCAGGCGACGAAGAAAACTGGTCGCAAAAAGGTTGCCGTTTAAAAGTTATTCCTGCTATCAACAGTAAACTGATCATTCAGACTATCCCTCCTCTAGTATCATGTATATCGGGCGCAGCTGCTGGTGCCTGCGAAGCAACGATTACAGTAGGGAAGATTGTTCGATTTTGGATTTGATCAACACCCGCTAATTGAGACCAAGTATCCGTTTGAGTTCGCCAAGACAAGACTTCAATTACAAGGCGAGAAGATTATCTCATCGCCTCTTGCCATGATGAAACAGATCCTGATGAAAGAGGGGGTCAAGGGGTTGTACGTGGGATGCTCAGCTCTTGTCGCGGTATGTTACACTTGGAGACTCATCAAGCAGTCTAAATGACTAATTTGGTTTCAGGGCACGGCATTGAAGGCGAGTGTACGCTTTCTATCCTTCGATACTATCAAGAACAGTCTTGCGGACGAGAAGGGACACCTCACCATGGAAAGATCAATTTTTGCTGGCATGGTCGCTGGTTGCGTTGAAAGTATTGTGGCTGTCACCCCAACAGAAAGAGTGAAAACCGCCTTGTGAGTTTTGGCCCGCTGCTCTTTTAACTTGACATTCAGCTGACCTAGACATGCAAGAATTGATGACGCTCGTTCAGCTAAGCGATATCGGTCTACCTTGCATGCCGCCCAGATGCTTGTCAAAGAACAAGGCATTAAGAACATGTACAAAGGTCTTGTTTCAACAACATTGAAACAATGCGCAACATCTGCTATCCGTATGGGATCGTATAATACTCTGAAGCAGACGTGGCAAACAAACGGATTGCCTCAGAGCAGCGTTGCAACATTTGGTCTCGGGGCCGTGGCAGGAACAATCACTGTTTATGCAAGCCAACCATTCGATGTCATCAAAAGTCGCACTCAAAGTGTTCGGGGTGCTGGAACAATAGAGGCACTAAAAAGTATTTTTAGTGAATCTGGGGTCCGAGGCTTTTGGAAAGGCAGTACAATGAGACTGGGCAGATTAGTTCTTAGTGGTGGCATTGTATTTACTGCGTACGAGAAGGTATCGAGTTTACTGATGTTGATGACAAGGAAAGACGATGGATTTGTAATGAATGCTAGTTTGTAAGCCATCATTTCTGAGAGAAGCTGAGGATATCTACATAGAACCAATACCATATTTGATATACAAAATGCCGTTGACATGATTTGAAGATTCAACCGATGAAGTGTACCGACTATTTGGTAAATGATCAAATGAGAGAATACCTTCTAATCGAAGACTAGTTGGATTCATTCGGGAAAAAGTTCTAATATTTGCTTTAATAATTCGCGTCTATGGATCTTTGCGTCATGAAATTAAGCCCACCAAGTATCTAGACCATGTCGATTGAACCCGTATAGTGCATCTTCAGTAATCGTATGGTCTGCAACATCATCTTCATGAGGCACGGTTGTCATGTTCCACCCGACAAGTTCTGTTTCTCCGCGCATGGAAAGTTGTTCCGGATCCCCTGTATTACTTATTCGTCTGGGGTTATGATGTCTTTCATTGCTAGCGAGGGAAGAAGCGTGAATTGTATCAGAGGGTTGATGATACGTGATTGAATAACCATTTATGCCATTTTGAATACCGGTGCCAGATTGAGCCGAATTCCTGCTATCGCCCTGCTCTTGCATAAAGCTATGTATAATCGCTTCAAGATCCAGTTTATCAAAGATCTGATCATTTACATGCGTTGAAATTGTGTCGATAGGAGAAACATCCGACATTGCGTTTGGCCTTTGACCATAGTTGATGGTGCTGTCGAGAGCGATTTCAGCTACGTCATCATTTTCTGGATCGAGCCTCACATTCATGCGCTCTGAAAGTTCAACAATGACCTTTCTTGCCTTTCTTACAGCCCAGTTTGTCTCCTGATTTTTACTCAAAACGGCCAGACATTGCTGGAGATTCAGGTGTGCTTCGGATCCTGGCTCTTGTTGCGCAGCGATACGGACATGGATCGTAGCAGCCACATAAGTGGCATAGGAGATCAAGTACGGTGCACGTTTTATAGAAAATGCGTGGTCGTATGCAGACAATAAATTGTTGATTCTGATGGCTGCTGTTGCACAAATGGGAAAGGCTTCGGCTGCCACGCCTTCTGAGACAAACGGACGGTTAAGTAGAATTAGAAGCACATTGTACATGGCCCTGAGGGTGCCAAATATGTCAGTCATAATACTAAAATAGACACTTGAAATTTTCACTAATACTTACTGAAGTGAGACGCAGTGTGGTGGCGGTACATTATCCTTGATAATTGAACGATAGGTCAAGTGGTTGGGCAAGGCCTGGCTCCACATGTCAAGCTCTTGTTGGAGCTCTAGCCTGTCCTGTGCAAGGTTTGTCGACGGCTTGCGGACATTCTTTTCTGCATAGACTTTATTGAGTATATGATTCATGATGAGGCACAATTTACAGAGCTCGGTGAAAGTTGACACACTGTAAGCTGGTCCACTTCGATAGGTGGTTGCCGTATCCTGATTGAAAGCAAATGGGCTCCATGCTTCCAATTCTTCATATTTATCAGAAAATATTAACGATACTCTAGCATCAATTTCTTGAAGACTTGGAGGGCGGCCTTGATACAATGACTGGATTTTATCAACGACTGGGGAAAGTTAGTTAAGTCATTGGTTACTGGAGGAAGACTTACCAAAAGCCCCCCAAAAGACCCTCCGCCGAATTTCAACATCTTCATCAGTCAATCCCCAGGCTCCATGAGCCGATGCAACAGGAGCATCTACGTGTATACCAAGATCTACAATCATTCGAAATGCCAAACCGGCATACAGCCACGCAGCACTTCTCTCATCGCCCAAGGCAAACAATGAATTCGTCATCACAAGTAATGCTTGGATAGTTGTGACCTCGCTCTTGTCCAGAGCACCAGCTAATAATTCCTTGACACGTTGTCGGAATTGCCAGCCAGCGGTTCTCACATCATCTGGGTCCCTCCTGACACAGAGTCTTGGACTGAACTTGGAAGCGCCAAAGTAGATGGCATTTAGAAGTAATTTTGAGAAATGTCTACCTCCACAAGCCATGTCCCTCATAAACGATGGCCTATGTGTAAGTAAAAAGGAATGATGTTGGCGATTCCAATGGAGGGATAATAGGTGGTAGCCTAGATCAGGATCAACACCATCAAAGTCAAGCTTTCCCGCGGCATAGTTTATGTCTTCCATTTGACCTAATAATATTGTTAATCGAAGTTGAATATCACAACGCAAAATGGGACAGCATGGCCAGAACCGGCCTCAAATTGGCGGGCGGGGGAACTAACGTTGATGCGCCGCTTCAGCCAAAAGCAATTTCTCTACAATTTCTGGAGGAGTAACCCATCGCGTTGTAGCAGAGCGTGAATTGACGCTCAAAGACGAGGGATCCTCAAAATGGGCACTAGTTGGACCGTAGTAGTTGGTTGGTCGAATCTTGTCATGACCGGTTTGGCCATTGGGGGCTGGTGGAGGAGGTTGATGCACCACCTCGACTTCCTCTTCTTCCGTGGTGAGACTGATTGATGCATCTCTAATCCTGGCAAGACTAGCTTCTTCGGATACTCCCGCACGAGAGACAGTGCCCTCACGGCTCCGCGGCGATGACGAAACAGCAGAAGGTCTCGGGGTAGGAGGACCGGGCAGATTCGACCTCAGGCCACCAGAGGGTGGCGCCTTGGAAAATGTGCATTCCTTTTCGTAAGTGAGACAATTATTGCACGGCTGCTGCGCATTGCATTTGATCTAATCACCATTGTGGGTTAGCTCAAGTTATTGAGACTGCCAGGACGGGTTCAAGAAACCTTGCGCTTGCGACAAAAGACACAGGCGAGTACGGCACGCCGCTTCTTGGCTCGGGTTGACTTTGCCATGGTATCCATATCCAAGAGTGCAAAACCTTCAATCACGCTCCCTTAGCAAACTGGTACAATTCAAGCGCGCGAGGACAACCCACGGAAGAGACGGGAAAAATGAGACGGGATTGAACTAACGATGCCGCGGATCAGTTTCCTGCCCCGCAAGTGTTGAGCAGTCGCATGTGGGGCGGCTAGACAGGATCCCGCGGGATCCTGGCCTTGGCCATGGCCCTGTTAGTTTCCTAGAGAAAATTGGAATAAATGTCTAATTCCCGTGGGTTCGCATGCACAGGACGAGAGAAAATAACCAATATGACAAGGGGATCTTTTATGGGAATCAGGCCAGGGTTCCGGGACTCCAATGTAAATAATACTGCACATGCGAAACGTTGAAATATTGCCAAATTCACCTTCGCCAACTCGCACTCAACTCCTTTCAAAGCATTCGTTTTCAACTCGCATCTCTAATTCACAACTGTCATATCCTAGGCGTAACTTCCACCATGAAAGCTCACCACCCTACACGAACATCAATCCCCATCGTGCTGATGCGGGCCGGTACATCCAAAGGCGTCTTTATCAAAGAAAGCGACATGCCATTCAACCGTGCAGAATGGCCATCAATCTTACTCAGCATCATGGGCTCTTTGGATGGAGATAAAAGACAGCTGAATGGCGTTGGGGGTGGCTCATCGACAACCTCCAAAGTCGCCATAGTTTCCGCATCCCGCCAGCCTGGAGTAGACATCGAGTATACATTCGTCCAGGTGCCCGTCGGGAAAGGTCAAATAGATTTGAGTGGCAACTGTGGAAATATTGCATCAGGAGTCGGACCATTCGCAGTGGATGAGGGAATGGTTGAGGTTCCTCTAGGAGCTGAAAAGGTATCAAATATTTGAGGTCTCCGTCCCTCATATATTCTTGATCTTGAAGAGCCATCGAGCAATTGAGCTAATTTTTCCCTGCTAGATTGATGTTCGCGTTTATAATACAAACACAAAAACACTGATTGTTGAAACAATCGAGGTTGACAGCTTCGGTTACTTCCAGCCCAATGGACAACATCATATAGGGGGCTTCCAAGGCACTGGAAGTCGCATCGACGTGGCTTTTATTGATCCCGCGGGCAGCATGACTGGTTCACTTTTGCCATCGGGGAAATGTGTCGAAATTCTCAAAGTCGGAATTGGGTCACTCCCCGGAAAGGTTGACGTTAGAGTGTCATTGGTCGATGCTGGAAACCCAGTCGTCTTGGTTGACCAGGCCTCTCTGCCAGTTTATATTCAGAGTCTTCTTCCTAGCTCACCAGAAGGGCTTGAATTTATTGAATTAGTTCGCCGGGAGGGTGCTGTCGCATTTGGGTTGGCTAAATGCACCATTGAAGCGGCAAAAACAAGAGGAACGCCAAAGATCGCTCTGTTATCCAGGGCCCCGATTACATCGGCTTCATCAGATCAGGTTGACATTCAAGTGACGGCATACAGTATGGGTACCGTGCACCCTAGCCTCCAGTTAACCGGTGCTGTTTGTCTAGGCGCAGCTTCTTGTTTGCCTTGCACCGTCGCAGCTGATTTACTCGATACAAAACAAGGAGGCAAAACTGAGTATTCCCATTTAAGACACATAAGTTCAGTAACCGATGAGTCCTTAGACCGAGCAAATCATGAAAACTTTCTGAGAATACAGCATCTAACGGGTCAGATTGAAGTGCGCACGAAAGCAGCAATTGATCACACAGGTCAAGTACATATAGAGTATGTGAAGGTCACTAGAACAGCAAGGCGAATTTTTGAGGGTGTCGCATTGGTAGACTCGGTGTCGATTCAGGAATAAATGACAAAGGTCAGGTCAGACTAAAGCCCGTTGCTTGACTCCTTATGTTTGTATTTTTAGCCAGTTGTCGGTGATTTACTCCTTTATTAAAGGCGGAGGCCCTAGTCTCCAACACCAAGTTAAATCAACTTAGGATACTACGCCAACGTCATAACGGCTAATTGTAAGGTCATAAGGCGATAGGGCCGAAATGGGAGATGCCATTACGCACAACATCAGGTTTTCAGCAAGACTACACAATGTGGTGATGCAATACGTATGCTTACACTCATTGAAATACTAATGACCTCTCTTATTTGATTTACAAATGTGTAATGCGGTTGTGTGTGCGCAATTGTGTGAGGTAGACAGGCGAAAGCAGCTACTCATTGGCAGGTAAGAAAGTTGAGTTCAGATATTCACATGGCGCTAATTCAGTTTTAAATTTGAGTTTTCGAGTCTCTATGTCAGCATAACGTTTGAGCATTGTTTCCCGCAACATCACCTACGCGCTGAGAGAGGTCGTGATGGCAAATAGAGGCTACCGGGGAGTAAAATAGGGCTGAGCCTTGGCCGAACTAATTTATTCATTTGGTTTCAATTGCTTGCCTTGGTCTCCGGGATGGCACGATAGTGTCCAGTGAAAACAAGTGGGTGAGAAAAATGGATCATAGTTTGTAGGGCAGGTTGGCTTGAAAGTAGAATGTTCGCCTCTGTTCCTATCTCGACTCGCCTATCATTAATTATAGAATATACAAATGAAATCGATGCCATCTTCCGAAGCTATCAACTTTATCATTATCCTATATCATCCAGCGTGATGACCATTTAGAGCGCCACTAATGTCCCAGGTCATCGCCCATTCACCAAAATCGCCCTCATTTCCAACTCCAAAAGCGTTTCTATTATGGACCTGAGAGAGATTGTTATTTGTAGCGCTCATGAGAATGGAAAAGTCCAAGGTTGGGCCAGTTCCGTTAGGTTGGTTCATCCATTGAGTCGTCTGTGGCTGGGGTGTTGGTGGGCTGGTGAGGACGGAAACTGTGGCTAGTGACGAAACCGTGTCATTGAATTGTCGCACAGTGTCGATGGAAATTTGACTCCCTGGCTGTCCTGTAACTGGGTTGACCATAGCGCTGCTAGAGGGTGTTTCCAGCGAGTCAAAGCCGCGTTCAGCGCCACCCACTGCACCCAAGCTAGGAGGAGGAATACAAGGTTCGAAGAGCATGCGCTCAATTCCACTTTGAAGCGACAGAATGGTCTGCGCATCAGCGTAGATGTTGAGCGAGTGCAATAGGGAAGGTAAACCAGCCACTAGGAAATACTTTGCAGAACTGCGTATGAGTGCTCAAGCTTCGTGAATGCCATCTTCCACAAAGGGAGATGCGGGTGGGCTGTGGTCTTGGAAAAGCTTAGCCCAAAATGCATACCACTTTTGCTCATCAGTGCAGCCTTTTGGCGGACGGGTAACAGCACAGCCACCCTGGGCCTTGTGAGATTGACATAGCTCTGATGTCTCCCACTTCGTCCAGCACCGGTCACAGTAGTAACCCTCCAGGTTATGGCAACGAGCAACATGCTGCTTGACATCAGGGAATCTGCGCAATTTGTATTTTTCAACGCAGCGATAGTGTCCCGCAGGATTTAGTTTATAAAATGGACAGGCCCAGAGGCGGTTACCACTCTCGACACTACCATCATTCAATGTGCCACGTGACATGATGCTTGACATGAGGAAATCCACACCGAGGCCGGGTGGGAGAAGGACGCTTCCAGATATTGTGATGAGGTAACTTGGGGGTTGATGATGGGGTTGAAAAAGGCTATGTGAATGGATAATTCTCGCCTCTAAGGAATTAAAGGCGGTAGGTAGGGTTGGTGAAGAATAACGATTCCGTGTTCAGATTTGTTAGAGGAAAAAACAGGATGGTTGAATTAATAGTCCAGAAGTAATCCGGTTCGAGGCCGGAAGTTGTCGCTTTTGTACAAGCATGTTCTAAAAAAGACGGAAGGCGGCTGTCTGTCTCACGCGCCAAATTGCGGCGAACGTCGAGAGAAACACCCCGTACCCTTGACGAGGGTGCGCACAGGGGGGTGGCTGCTTGGGGGGTTCGAACACCTTGGGGAATGGAACCGTAGGGGGGTACAAAAAATGGCACGCCTGCAACTTCTGAGGGAAAAAAAAAAAGATCGCACAGGTCAATGCTCTCCAGCCGTAAAGGCCTGGTTAGGTGTGCAATGAATTACCTCCATCACTTGCTTGCCGAGAACAAGGTCCCCCCGGTCCTGCTCCGTCATGGTGCTCCGGCTCACATCGCCTGTCCCGATTGGGTGGATCTAGGTGGGTCGACCCCACCGTCGCGCCCCGTTCCTAGTCACAATAAATCCTGTACACCCTTGTCGACACGTTAATTTAGGGGCCTCTGACGAGCTATTCTGTCGTTAGGCCCACTCCTCCAGGTAGGGGCCCTGGTCCAGGTGCTGGTCTCCGGGTGCTGGTCTCCTCTAGAATGCTCCGGCGAGGCCCCTGGTCATGCTTTGGAGGCTCTTTGGTAAGAAGTCACACTGTGGGACCGATGATGAATTAGGCCCCCCTCCCCGTTTGGGTTGATGTGATAAGACACGGGGGCGAGAAATGTTATTTTTGAGAGTGTGATAGCACAAAAAGAAGAAATCATAGTGACTATGGCTTGTCTTCATATAGAAGCAGCTTCACTCTTACAAGGGTATTTTTTTTTTCTTCCCCTGTTAGCTCGCCCGTGTGGTATCTTGCCTCATTTCTTTGCTGGTCCAGGGCTTGGCCTCGCTCATCTATGTCTCGCTCATCTACTAAGTTGCCTGGTGCAATTGGGGTTGAGGGAACTATGACGGGGGGAAGGGATTCGACCGCTAACAGATCTACGGGGAGAGCTGATACTAGCAGACTGAATTTAACCATGTCCCACGATTAGAAAGAGACAGACAGCTCCTGCACGATCGTGACAAGGCCTATGTATGATCGTATGTGACAAGAAGAGCAAGTTGGTCAGCCCATACTATTTGGAAAGGTCGCCCCTGGGCTCAAAGGATTAAGCCCATACTTATTTAACAAACTGTGTACTACGGTGGCCTTTCTCACTTGTTATCGAAAGACTTGAAAGGAATTTAGGGCTGTTTATTTGGCCCTCGCAGGACAGTCCCTAGATATCACGCCTGAGTCGTCGAGGCCAGACAAATTACGTGCTGGATCGTCACCTATGAACTTGAAAAATAGACTCCAATCATTGGCATTCTATGCATCACGCAGCAAATCATACAATTTTTTATGATAAGGCTTGTAGTTGGCAGTGTACGCGGACCTTGTATTGTGCCGGATGGATTCGCGACATGATGCTTATCAACAGAAGAACTGGCTGGGCATTTCAAGATCATCTAATAATCCATGGTTTTATCCAGCTATTTCCACCTAGATGTTCCATCGTCTAGAATTATTTCCTTACATCCAAATACCGGTTGGAATAGCCCAATATAAGAATCACCTCCCCAGGTACGATGCCACCCCGTGGCCCAAAGCATTTTTGTAGGATTGGGATGGGACAAGGTGCCATTGTAAACATGTGCGGAATGATCAGGCACAGAAGCGGCCTGCTTCCGAAACTGTTCCCAAACCTCATTTATCCTTGACTCGCCCTCGTATTTGAGATATTCGCCTGTACTGCTATTTGTGTACGTGACATATTGGTTCCCGGGACTGTAAATTTTACCGTACGCGTCCTTGACTGGGCTTGTCCTGGTGAATGAGAGTGCATTCAAGGACGCTCCTGCCATGGCGCTTGCGTGGGTGATCATTTGGTCCCAATCAATCTCTATGACACAATGTGTACCGCGTTTAGTTCCCACAAGGCCACTGGAAACTCTGTCGTCGCCGTAAAAAAGTTCGATTCCACGCACATAATTTCCGTACTTGGTAACCGCGTGATAATATTCGATCGCTGAGAGACGTCCGTGTTCCTCGTAACAAGACCTTGTATCGAACCATTGTGAATTGTCGAAAATTCCATTCCACGCCCATCCTGGAAACTCCAAGTAATGATGAGTGAGGGCAACGCTATCATTATCATTCAAGTATAGGCTCCAAAGACGAGTCGGCTCAAGAATATCGTCAAGCTCCGACCCGTACTTCAAATCAATATAGTGACGAAGCTGCTTCGTCACATTTGCAACGGCTTGCTTGGCCTCGGCTGTTTCTTCGTCAATGGTAAATTTGGTGTGACCATATTCGTCTTCCAGCTGGACTCTTTTGTACTCCGAATTCATGTGGTGTCTCCAATGAGTGGTGGAATGACTCTTGATCAGCTTCTTGCGTCGGTCAAGGCAATCCTGTTTTGCTTTGTCAACTGCATCTTGAAGTTTTTCAATGGCATCTCTGAGGTCGGTTTCGTAAATCGACTTGGAATCATTGCATCCATCGATCAGATGGCAAAACTTCCATTGGGTCCAAAGCGCAGATAGATACAGCGTGCCAAAGTAAACAAAGTATGGCAGAGACAACCATGGGGACCTGTCATTGAGGAATACCGGCACATCATGTAAAATAATGCTCAGGAGCGCGGGGAAACGGATATGCTGAACAGACCTCGGCTGTTTTGTATAATTGTCGAGCACGAGGTAAAGCCCTTGGAGTCTGTCCCGGTGGTGTTCAGCGTTGTTTTCATCGATTCTCTCCTTCACAAGTCTTTCGACCTTGTCTTTCATATCATTCCACATATTATTTGAGCCATCCGGCCAGATTGTCTTGAGTAGCCCCGAGAACAATGCGCCAACAACAGGTACCTTGCCGACAGCTGATCCAATGACGATTTTCAGGACTTTTGTGGAGTTTCCTGGATGGACCTTTTCATCGGAGATGTATTTCTCTGGGTTCTTGATCAAGGCAGCCTCAAGTACACCGTGAGTCGTTGCCGTGGCAAGAGCTTTATTGAGTCTTCCGTTGTCCATTTTGAATTGGGAGGCAAATAGTAAATGAGGGTTGAATAATACAGCATTAGACTTGAGTGGAATTTCCGGTGGGTGGTAAATGGCTCGATTTTATAGTCGGAAACATCTTGAATTGAGCTTTGACCATCCTGAACGAGTTCAGCTGAGAAGTCGACCTAACAGTTTAGCGGCAGAGGGCGACATTAGTTCTTCCACTAGCAATTATTTTTCTCCGAGTCGCAAACGTGCCTGGTAGTCTCACACGGCAGAAGCTAAATTCCGAATTAAAACTCTCTTTGTCACTGTTTAAATTAACTCATCTGTAATCACATACAGACATGTGCGGTGGATCAATTTACACATTGGTTGTTGAGATCAGTGGGGGATCAATGGTGATGGGCTCAAAGGCCTCCGCGGCCTCGATGAGTTGGCGTAGCCCCACACCTAATCGGTGCTCGATCCATCTATAACACACATGGTGACTACTCTTTATTTCATAGAAGAACAAGTCTCCTGAATATCTCCAGTCATGACTAAATGACCCAGTGCGACATAAGTTATACATATTACGTACCCTGCTACAAAAATGTCCTTGGGAGGTTTGAACTAAGACATGGTGCACGCCCATATATACACGTTGAACCTTGAACAGACTGAAGGTGGAAATACGCGGACTTGATCCCCGCTGGCTAGACGAGCTACGAGTCAAATTGTGATCCCGAAAACTGTTCAATATCTTGTGGCTCGCACTAATCGTGCGCTACCGAGTGCCGCGGTCCCAGCCGCAGGAAGCTAAAAACGACCTGCTGTACGCCTCAGCCTTAAAGGTCAACTATAAAGCACCTAAAACTTAAAATATGCGCGAATATTGGCTGGGATCGACATATTTGGTTAGCCTTAGACCCATTTATGCAATCTGAAAGCGACCAGCTAGAACTATTGCCGTCGGTTCTCTTGGCACTGGAGTTCTGCAGTGCTCTGGAGATCTCAGCTGACCATTGGATCTAGGCTAGGCGAATTCGGCGAAAATGGTAGGGCCTGGGCATTTCTCTATGGGTTGCAGGACGGCAGTTGCCGTGGCCAGGCTCGAGACCGAGGGTTTCATTGTGGCCCATACTACCAAGATGCAGAGCAATCCCGGGCTTCTGGCATACGTGATGTCAGTATCGGGGGATGGGCTATTGATGAGCGATATTGTATGCGGATCCTCTGACTGACCGGCAGATTCTAGTCATATATCAGCTTCTTGCAATTCTTGCCACTATGAGGATACCGAAACAAGCACTACGGTTAACTTAGAAAAGCCTCCCAATAAAAAAGCGGCTCTCTGACCACCTTCGGGGCTGCGAAAATGACAAGGGTGAGATTTCCGCATGAAGAACATGGTTCGCTAATTCCCGGAGCTGAGACCGGGTGATGTGAGATGAATGATATCGGTAGACAGGCAGCCAAGGCACAATATAAAATGCGAAGTACAAGTGTAAGCAAATCGGTATTTGAGCTGCGCACTAACGTCAAATATCGAGAAGGCTCAAGTGCTTAACCTGCTAGCTATTGCCTAAGGGGGGAGCCATTATTACAATATATTTGTTTTTGGCTGCCATCGTTTGTGTCCGTTTTCAAGTCCCGTTTCACCAGAAGATCAAGTTTATGTAGGGTAATGAGTGGAAAAGGGAGACGAAAGATCTTCGTAGTCAAGGAAAAGCTTCTTAGGATTCTCAAGGTGCCAGGGCTCGACTGGGACATTGTAATTCTACCATTCTTCCGTCATGTTGTCAGTTCTCTCTGAACTTTCATTTGCATTGAAACCATCGATTTTGCATTGATTAATTTCTATCCCTGACCGAAATCTGACTCTTGGTTCGATCGAATAGCTTAGCGGCTCTAAGAAATTACATCAACGAGAGTATTGCCCATAACTTACGATTAGCAATGATATACACACTCCTCCTCCTACAACTAGCCTCATTGATAGGCCGTACTTAGGCGGCTGATGATACATTTGGGGCTCCATTTCAACGTCGCAAGGCTCACCAAGATAATTACACCCTAGTCATTATTGCGGTACCCTACTGACTCACTATATACCGACGGTTCTCGGCGACTACCTATCTATTGAAGGGGAACAGGTATCTAATTTCTTCCATAGACAAAGCCGGCTAATGAATTGGGCTCTCGCATTTGTAAGTGAAAATCAGAATCATCTCGTTTGGTTGCGTCTCACAAAACTCAGTGAATGCAACATTTCCCATCACATGCAAGTTCTGCTTCTTGTGATGGCAAGGGGTATTTTATCAGCGGCCGCATATATCCCATTTCAGAGTTCGGTCAGAAAATTGCA
Organism: Calonectria ilicicola; assembly: GCA_020809705.1. Taxonomy (NCBI): domain Eukaryota; kingdom Fungi; phylum Ascomycota; class Sordariomycetes; order Hypocreales; family Nectriaceae; genus Calonectria; species Calonectria ilicicola. The sequence continues at coordinate 2,256,149 of CP085834.1, read as the reverse complement.
ACCAACGTCCATAGCGAGGGCTATTTCCCGGGTGTTCTGGAATTAAACATGAGCAGCAGGGTATCTAGTTTTGTAAATGGTAGAATTGGCAATTTGTATGGCGAACCACATGCTAAATTTGATGCTAGGTGGATTTTATCCTTGCCGAGATTCCATTGCGTTTGGATAGAGGACACATACTCACGCCGCCAATACCATTTGTGCAATATCGTAGTCTGAAACCTCAATTGCAGGCCAGTTGTCAAGGCAGGCCAGCCAGAGTGCCAGAGTGACAAAAAAGCAAACACAACAACTCGAGGGATGGCAGTAGCCTGTCCGCTATTGGGCGTGCCCGTTGGGTAAACTACCCTCCTGGGGCCATTGCCGCGATGTATGAAAGTATAAATTGAGTAGATATGTCGATGTGAAACAACGCATCTGTAGGTGTCGCAGCAGTCATATCATCCGCGTAGGATACAATTGCCCTAAGAAAGGCAAAGTCCCAACACACCACAACATCCCTCGAGGCAATGCAGATAAGCAAAAATGGTACCAGCTTCAGAATGATATATTCAAAGGACGCCAGAATCCTATATCACGATATGCTGCTGCTTATGCATTCTGAACCAATCGCAGCCCCAATTGATGATGCCTCCCAATGGAATGTTAGAGCTTTCATCCCAGATTCTCGCCTTTATGAACCAACTAAACCAATTGCCGTTTACCTCAGATATAGTTGGGTAAATTTGTCACGGACAATAAAAGAATCGAGATGGGTATTTGAGAATGGCATGGGATATATGGGGACGATATATCCAAGACGACATTGATGCCCCTGATATGGCCAGTCTGATAAATATCACGCTTCTACAGGCAGGATTTGCTAACCTCAGTTTACTTCATGTGTGCCATCAGTGGCGTGAAAAAGATGGCATCTCACTTGCTCGCCATTACGGTCAGTGTCGCGCAGTTTAGTTTTAACTCTATTGGCTATTGAGGCAGGCCATTGGCTTATGGCAGCGCTCCATTATTGAGTAGTAACTGCCGAAGGGTAAATGTCTCATGTCTCAGTTACTGGGGCTTGATTGGCCGTTCGTTGGTCTCCCTCCACCTTGTCAGGGATATGGGGAAATTTGGCCCGCACTGCGCGCTCGGATCATGGCGACGGGGGGGCAGCCGAGCCCAGTTGCTTATTCTGCGTGCTCCCCGGGCCCGCCGTACGTCACCCCCTCCGTCCACACCTGGGCTTCCCATTTTTGTCACTTTTTCCTCCCGTTTGTACCTTGCACCGACATGGTGTTCCATACTTTATTAAACTATGGCTACCTCACCTGAAGCTCCAATTCGAAAATCACCAGTCACATTTGGTACCTTAATTCATATTCATAAGTTCAACACGACAATACGTCGTGATCTTAGATCCAATCAGTACCAATTTCTTTCTTACAGATCATCACTTTATTATCGCTGGTTATTTTTCCCATTTTTCAACCATGGCTGAACCCATCAGTCCTTCAACACTTGCACAGGTGGATGTGAGTCACGTGGTGACCACGAGCCACGACGCCACGACGCTGCTGTGGCCCACTGATGCTCCGCTCACACAGTGCCAGAGGATGGATTGGCCTAAGCCCCAAAGCTCCGGGCTCTCGGTGGTGTCCACTCATTCTCCCGAGGTATCCACTCGCCGCCGTCTCTGGGCTTGTCCGTTCTATAAACAAGATTCCTGGAACAACTACCGCTGCATTGAAAAGCATAAATTGAGGAGAATCGGCGATGTCAAACAGCACATTTTTCGCTCTCATGGGCACAATTTGCCACTTAACCGCAGTCGCAGTGATGATGACGAGCAAAAATGGTACAGGCTTTGGGACATTTTGTTTCAGGGACACCAGCAACCCCCATCGCCTTATGTAGAAGATGGAATCGCTAAGCCCCTTGCGCTATTCCGCAGCCGTGCCCAGCCTCTGCTAGAAGCCAACTTGCCTCTGTTGTTGCAGGCTGTTAACATACAAGCTGATACTAATACTGTCTCGATCCTAGGAAATAGAATCCAGCAGCTCCTTTTTGAAGATTCCCATGTACCACCACAGTCTTACCCCAGCGACGCAGCCACTTCACCAGGCGTTCCAGGACACTTTGGTGCTGGATCTGACAAGACCCCGCTGCTGGCTGGCTGCCAAATTTCGGTCAACACAGTGCACAACACTGTGTCAGCAACCGTTACGCCCCAAACCAACGATGCAATCCCAATCAATTTGGCCTCGACAGTTTTACCTTCCCATCATCCTAGGATACAAGAACTATCCACTGCATCCGGATTTCACGACGTCATGAATCAAACAGATATATTATTCATGGAGACAAGTCTTTTCAGCAATTCTCACACCATCCATGGGAATGGCGAAGGTGGCCAGGCGGCATCTTGGTCTTCTTGGTGTGACCTTGACCAAAGCCAAAGTATGCATCAGGCTTGATGGGTCGGTGAGAGAGCATGGAAGAAGAGCAATGGGGTTCAAATCAATGAGGAACTGATTGTGTTTTTGTTTAATGTATTGGGAAGATTGGTTTTGTGGAGAATTGCATAAAATCACGGTTTTTTTTTTTTAAAAAAAAACCTTGGGCTTGGTTTATGGGTGGAATACCTTCTTTCAATTTACTATCTTCGTACGAATTCCCTGATAACTACCCCAAGAATTTTCGAGACCCAAAACGAAATGATTGAGATTGTCAGCGGCTCAGGGCGTAGGGTAGGGAATGGCGACTAGTCGAACACGGCTCCCAGGTAGGCTCGGCACGCCATCCACAACTTTTTAAGACAAAATTATCAAGGACGATGCTGATTATGCCTGCTTACTCTCTTAAATTTCTTTCCACACAATTGCGTGAGCGCTAAGCAAATTGTAACCAATCAAGCAGCCTCGCTAGCTCAGCCCCTCATGCGTGGCATTGGCGTCCAACACAATTGTGATGCACATTTGCGCTACTCATTTGTGTGGCGGATTAGACTGCTTGTCTAGGCTCGTATTCGGATATTAATCCTCCTTGATAACGCCATGTTTCATGCACGTGCGACCAATGGGGGCAGGTTAAGGATGCATGGTTGTGAGACATTCAACAAGCTCACTTATGCTCCATGGCACAATTTATTCATAAAAACACTACCGTCAACTTGAACTGGAATTCCCGACTCGCCTGCGACTAGCCGATTCTGTTTTAGTGGAGCCAAGATACTTACTTATACATCTATTGACCCCTATGGAATTTTCTAATACTTTCCCACCATCATCTCCCATAATCTGATGTCTCGTTTCTTCAAATGTGTCACACAAGTCTGACTTCAACCTCAGCAATATGATCAAGCGGGTTCAAGTTGAAGAATTGAAACAGGCCTAGGCGACTAAATTTCCCGTCATCTTCTAATTTGAGCATCATGCCCTGTGTGGCAGTGAGTTGCAGGCACCACACTTCTTCAACACTCTCTTCTACAATATCAAATGTTCCGAGCCCCATGAAATGAGACAGATCCGTACCTACGATCTCTTGGTCAGTCCCTTTCCAACCAAGTAGCTGCCCATGCCTGAACATCCCCAAAGGTATCCTGGATTGCTTCTTAAGCGCAGCTATAACATCACTGGTGGGCATGGTGGCGAGAACAGTGGTTTCCACAATGCGCCCTATAAGTTGCAACTCGCGAGACGGGATGTGTAGGACATTGGAATCACAAAGGTTGTCCGACGACCAGCGATTGGGATTTTCGGTTATCGACTTCACTTGGATGAAATCGTCTCGGAGTTTGTATTTTGCCATGACCACGTTCGACTTGAAAGCTTGCAAGCTCATTGGGTAAACGCCACCTTGTATGGCTGCCCATGACCAAGAGGGAGCCCTGATGACTGGAGCAGGAGCAAATTGCGTTGGCTGAGGTCTTGTCGCTGGCTCATAGTATCGGGGACTGACTATATGTCCCGGCATCCACAACAGATTCCGAATAAGATCGCATTCCCAGAGGCCGGCAAAGTATCGTGATTCCATTGCCTTGGATAGGGCTTCTGCGACCGAGGCGATAGCTGCGAAGATGTCGTGCGGGTTTGACAATTTGCGTTTGGAGTAGTTTACTACAGTAGCGTCCCATTCCTTTAACAGCCGATTTTTCTTCAACCAAGGATTCGCATCCGTCATAGCAAGTTGAGCGTGTAGAGAAAACTTGGTCTCTTTTTCGAGATAGCGATCTTCAGAGTATTCGTCCCTGCGGCATGCGAAGAACATTTGCTCCTTGCCAAAAATCACCATCCGACGACTTAGGTTCTTCTCTTGCAAACACCACCCACGTGTCTCAACTGCGCCGTAGTCTGTGGACCTTCTGAAGCCAACTATGGCGCTTCCTAGCTGAGCTTCATGAAGGGGTATTTCGCAGTAAGGGACGGGGTGTTTGTAATCATTGATAAGAAAGGGATTGCGAGCATCGTTTGTTCTTCCCACAACGACGGTCAGGGTGGCGTTTCCGTAGACCTTGGCCATGAGCCGAGATTCGCGCCCCCAATCGTCTGCATCTCCTTGTATAATGCATAAGGCATCGATCCAAACAAACCGGATCCCCAGCAATCGAGCCAACGCGAACGTGTCACGATGTGCCGCAACAAGGACAGTTTCGTCTATGCCGCGGAGCATGTCGTCCATCGTTTTGTGGTTAAGGGTATAGGTGCCTACTAAAGGACCCCAGCAGTATGATAAAGCAATATACGGCTCCTGCATTCCTGGGTCTGTGGTGACAAGTCGTGGCAGCTCTGTCGCGGATGGATCGCCAACATCGATGACCCTGGTTGGCATATCACACGTCTCTTCCAGCTCACACATTTCGTGTGATCCTTTGCAATTTTTTATAAATTGCTGGATCAAAGTAACTTGGGGAATAGATTCCTGTTCTGCTGTACAGATTCGTGCAGGAATGCGGTCGCCTGTCGGGGTCCCCTCCGTTCTGGGAACGTGTCAGCGGTCTTAGAAACGAAATGTTGACTTTGGGAGCGGCATGACCAACCCATAAACTACGAGGTCTATCTGATTAACCCCAAAGTTAGACAAATTTTTCCCTGTGATAGGATCTAGTATCCCACAAGCCAAGTGTATTTGTGGTTGAGATAGTTCAGGCGTGTAGTCACGAAAATGGATATATATCCAGATGCTTGGATCAACTAAGGGAACGTCCTCTCTTTGTTTCCCCTCGAGGACAAGTTCAATTTGCGCAATGGTCCAGTCTCTTTGGAAACCCGTCCAGCAGAGGAGACAGAAGTCGCAGCCATCTTCGGCACTCTTCTTGAGGGAGGCGAGGTTAGGGTGAAATTCGAGGCAATGGCGCTCTTGATCGATGGTGAAGGTGCGGCAAAACGCGCACCGAGACATGATTTCTGCAATACTGTCGTTTGCAAGAGCAAGATACTGAGGAGGATTACATTGGTGATGATGAGGTTACATGTCAGCCCAAACGACATAGCGAGACGTGTTTTTATTCGTCTGTTGGTTTAGCATGGACAAGGGCACCATCCAATGGCAAGGGCTTGAGTGTCTGCTAAGCGCCGACCTTTTTTTAGTGGCGGTTCTCACACTATAGGAAATAGCGCTTAAGCACTGGGAAATTTTGTCAGGCGCCCGAAATAGCGGGTTTTGTCGTTGTTCGTCAATGACAAAACCTTGCTGAGTGCAAAGTTGTGCCTCACTCAGAGTATAAAAATGCCTCAACGTTGCCAAACGGCCAATATTGCTGCACAGATCGTCTAACTAAACCTAAGAGTTTCTGAATAATAAACGTGAAAATTTCCATTGTCTTTATGAGAAAAGATTTGACGTATCTTGAAGATCTAAACCGCGATTGATCGCCATGTCCGGTAGTGCGTGCGTTCAGTGCTGTACCCACTGCGCCTCTATCCAATCCACCATCGCCTCGTCTCCCAGGTATTTGCTCCTGGCGTCGTCGCATTCCGTGCCCCCGTTTCCCTCATTTAGGAGATGCATATGTAGTCTACATGACAACCAATATTGCGACCTAATAGCATCGATACGATAAAAAACCATCATTTTCCCTAGAAAACGTGCCAGCACAATCAGCTAGTGAACGGGCGAAGAAAAAACTCCATCTATTTAGTCATTTTCTAGCTACTAGTTTGTCTAGTTAATTCATCTAACTAATCGGGATGGTCTCAAGAGAAAGCATATCATTATGCAGGTGGTGGTCTACTAGTTGTTGATGACCAATGGCTAGTCATATGCGGTTTCGCATGATATGACCTGCTTTCGGTGCTAGGCCACCCTTCAAACGGAAGAGAATCTTTACTGACAGCTGTAAAGTAACAATAATATAGCCAATCAAATATTCCAACTACTTGAGCTAGGCTGGTGAAAGTTGAAGAATTATTTGTCTGGGGCCCCGACTAAGCTCACCTCGCAATTCAGCATCATGGATCTCCACCTATTTATTCTTGACAGTCTCGCCTCTCAATGAGCCTCGAGTGCGAGATGTTGGTTTAACATTTGGATTTCCTCAGTTGATAAATAGGGCATCTAAAACATTCATCTAGATAGACGCTTCGATAATTACGAGACCTTGAAGGAGGATTGCCACGGTGGAGATGCAACCTGAGTGCCAGTGGTGGTCTCTAACGTGGCCACAGTTGGTGGAGGGGCTGAATGCAAACTAGGGGATGGTATCCAGCCCAGCACACAATTGTTGTGCCACTTGGACCTACTGGTTGCAATTAAAGGAAATGTTTACTTCTTGTTCAAAAGATCTAATTACAACATGCATCTAAATTCCTGAACAGCCGTGATGCAACAATCTTCCAACACAAACGTGAGAACCGTGCCCAACCTCACTGTCGATTGAGAATTTGAAGGGTTCTTAGCCACATAATCCGCCCTGCAAAGCAATCTACGGCTTTGTCGGCATTCTCTATGACAAAAGGCTTGACGTTGACAAACCAATCCTGCCCTGGCAATTGCAATGCTAGTTATGCTGCTTACTGTCTCAAAAATCGCAATTGCGTGAGCCGAGCACCCCGCAACCAATCAAAACTGGCTCCCCACCTCAGCCCCTCGTACATGGGCTCACTGCCAACACGTTTGTGTTGCACATTTGTGCTGCCCATTTGTGTAGCGAATCAGAACTTGAATATTGGCTCGTATTTAAACGCCATGTCTCACGCAAATGTGACCAATTAGGGTACCGCAAGACTCCGCATTATTAATCTGCTCAGCAAGCTCGCGATTTCTGGTATACTCAGGGCAAACGGTGGCTTGATACATGCATATGTAGCCAATGTTTGTCAGTTATGTGCCAGCTAACATTGGCTTGTTGCGGTCGTTCTGTGAAAGTAGAAAGTCGCATTCATTCCACAATTGAAGCTATTAGTACTCAATACTATTTAGTCGGACGAGGGGAGCCAGCAGTGTTATAAAAAAAAAAAAACGTTGGGCTTGATTATAGTTAGCTAAATCAACGGACCATCATGCGTGAGTATTCTGGCCGTGATCAGGTTCTGGTACTCTGGGCCGGTTAGCTTTACATTTCTTATACTAACCGAAATCCTTCTAGTGCGGCTGATTCGTAACCCGTCACTAGGACTTCTTTTCTTTTTGCAAGACATTGGTCCATTATATTCGTGAGGTTTTACATGACTTCTTTTACAACACGCCACTTTTGCTCTTTAATTCTGTCCCCTTTTACCTCTGAAGAAGTTAATCTGAAAATACAAAAGTTTTTCAACTTCATTTCACATTAGTATGAAAATACAACAAAAGATTTCGGTTTTGTAGTGCACTTGTATTAATAAAAAAAACTCGATACAACGAAAGATATATCGTCAGCATCAAAGCATTGGCGCTTGAAGGGTCGTTTGCAAATCTTCACAGATTCTGAATATATCGCGAACCTTTTATTCATCGCCTTAATTGATTTCTAAGGTTAGAAGTGTCCAGGCGCGGCTGTGATTGGGCTGATCGCCGTCCTGCGTGGCAGCGACCGCTACATTTCAGACATTCATCTTTTTCAACCTTGAGCTAAAGTTTGGGCCTCAGGCCTCAAATAAAGTGGTTAGTGCATGGTAGTGATATCGCTCTCCTTATTGGTGCTCTTAATACCTTGCTGATAAATCCCAGTGTCCACGCCGGTGATGTGTGATGATCAATGGATGTGTCTATACATGCAATGTCCCGCAAAGACTATCCTGTAAACCCTATTTACAGCTTGCTTCAACCACCAACCTCAATGTTCGTTCACGGATTGCAACTCTTGTAAGTTTGGTTTGCTCATTCCCTTGCACATCTCTTTACTTATTTCATGGAGCGTTTGCTCGGTACCACTAAGCGGAGGCCCTGAGACTAGACCGGCGAGTCTTGAAATATGTACAGAGAGCCTCCCAAAGTAGCCACTCTTATAGGAGACACAATTTATTTTGGCGAAATTAGTAGATAGTTGATGCGTGGAGCTAATTAGGCATACTTGCGGTCTTTCTCGATGATATGGACTCAGTAGGGCGCGAGATCTTTGAAGAGATTTCTGAGATAATACCTCCTGACCCAAAAAGGCCGGTTGGGTATTAAGGCATGCATGACATCCAAGGTGTGCATGTTTACATGGCAGCCCAATTATGCTGTCGACTCAACCTCTCGGGTAAACTGCCCAATACACGTTCACTCTACATGGGGCTGCAGTGGTCCTCTAGATTGTATCTCGCCAATAAAAGTTCGCACAGCTAGACTAGTTGTAAATACAAGATAAGCCTTTATTCAACAATTGGACCAAATCCAGGAAATTTAAACTGGTGACAGACCAGCCGCTTGTCCACATAGATATGACTAAGGCATATGAGATAATACACCGCCCAATTGTTTGCCAACCCGTGTAAAATTTAGGGACCAAAAAAGCCACCCCAGAGGTTATCACTGCTTTTATTGGTTGAGTAATGGTTGTGGCTGTTCCATTGCTTTGGTGGATCAGTTCCTTCAACAGCCACAGACCCCACAGTTCCTCATAATCTTCAAGCCCGCTCTCAGTGGATGGTAGCTCGCTTTCTCAGTGGACCAACACTACCATGGACGAATTTAGCTTCAGTCCTCGTCACCTTGCGGCCTGCCACGCCAACGTGTCAACTTTGTACGGCCTGGTGGCGTAATTCAGTTGCATGGAAGCGTTTTGGCCTTGACGAGAATTGACTCCCTCGGTTTTTCTATAAAAGATTACTGGTTGGAATATTGATAGCTGAATTCTCAGGCAGCTGTTCTAATCTGTGACGATCTCCCTAATACATCCAGCACCACCCCACATCTCAACAACCAGATGCACCACAAAAATACTCCCATGTCTAGAAGTCAGACCTTCAAGATCAAACAATAATATCATAGTGGACTGGACCGTGACGCTCAATACGGAGTAAAAGACCATGTCAGTCGGACTGTTGCAAGCAAATTCCTGCATACCATACGACACGCAGCACCAGATATCTAATCATGTGAACCAAATCACAACTGGCGCACATAGCAAAGTTGAACTTCATGTTGGAAATAAATTTATCAGTACGTTTGGGCCCTTGTATCACACACCTAGGTAATGCTGAATATAGGCTGTAGACGATGGCGGCCCTCAATTACAATGGAAGAAAAAAGCCGAAGCAAAGCACAGAGACGCTAGATCAAAGTGGAAGCCGACCGGGACTTGCCAATGGCTACTTGACACACCCCAGTTCCAGTCATGGTACCAGAGAGACGATCAATCCTCCTTTCTTTGGGTATATGGCGTCCGTAAGTGCTTTGAAACCCTTCTACAATGTGCCCTGATGTCATCTAACTTTTGATCTAGCCGGCTGTGGGAAAACGACGTTGATGTGAGTACAAGAATAAGTTTACTGCAAATACTTTTCTTAAGTATTTATGAAATTTGAAGAGATATTGATGCTGTATTCTGCTAGGTCTCGTGTGGTCGAGTATATTCGGGACGATAAAGACGCGAAGAAGGAGCCCTTCTACTTGTTATACTTTTACACCCCTTTCGGAGATGACAAAGAAAGGGGAGAGTTCAAAAAAAAATAATGATGAAGACCTTTTGGGAACAGGCTAGCTCGACGAGCGCCGATGAGTTGGATGATGATGAAGTTCCATTCAAGCTTGGCAAGTTTTTGAGCACTACTGATCGAGACGTGTACATTGTTATAGATGCGCTGGACCAGCTTGATCAAAATGGTCGACGAACACTACTCCAAGCGCTAAACGAAGTCACAGAAGAACATCGGAAAGAGGGGAATCACTTTCGACTGGCTACGATTATTAGTTCACGTGACGACTTTGGATACCAGACGCTGCCCACAACTGTATCGGAATGTCTTCGTGTTACGCCTAAGGACAACACACAGGACATAGAAAAGTACCTTGACGTCTTTCTCAACTCAGATGTCTTTGACGAGAACCCAGAACTCCGAAGTAGGGCCGTTTCTGAATTGAAAAGCAAGGCAAACGGAATGTCGGTGTTCCCCAGTCTATCCAATTCCACGTGCTAACATGCCTTTCTAAATAATTAGGTTTCTGTGGGCTAAGCTGCAGGCGGAAAATATCCGTGAGATTATTATTGAGGAAGACGTTGAAGACGCCCTCAAAGAGCTTTGCATTCCAGAATCGATGTCGCAAACATACAGGGACTATGTCAACAAATTCAGGCAGGAAAAGAAGAGAACAGAACGAAACCTCAAGCTCACAGCCGTAGCCCTCTTGGCGCATACAACGGGCTCCATGTTAAAAGAAGCATTCCTTTTGGCTCTAACATTGAATTTGGAGAGCGGAAGTGTGGAATCGAAAGCCTACAACAACCTGATGGCGCAGCCTAGGAATGTCGGCCGCATCTGCAAACACTTGATCGAATTTGATGAGGAGTCTCAAGTCTTTCGGTTTCACCATTATTCGATTTACGAGTTCTTTAGGGGAGAAGAGCTGGCAGCTAGTCAGAACTTGGTCGCACAGCTCTGCTTGGCTCATCTAGGCTGCCCAGACTTCTCCAGAGGGCCTTTTAGTGATGCACATTGGTACAACTACCGTGGCCTCCGTCCATTTCTACAAGATCATCCACTACTCGAATTTGCTTCACTTAACTGGGCTAGTCTTATGAAAGAAGTACTCAGACCCAAAGATCAAGTCCAGTTACGTGAGCCCTACATCAGCCCTGAGAAGTTGGTCCAACAAGCTGTGGGCCTATTCAAAACGAGAGACAAGGAGCAAAACTTCCAACTCGCCTTTCAGATTTATTTGCTGTCAATAAATGAAGAAATACCAAAGGAAGTCTCTCTGGAGCACATATTCGCTTACTTTTCCCTCATCGAACCGCTCACGGCACCGGACGGAGAGGTTAACCGTACATGGTTTGACCTAAGGAAAGAGGATCAAGGAGGTTTGACCGCAATGCATTGGTCCCTGCGAAACGAAATTACGCAGAGAGACCGTAATGATGACATAGTTTGCACGATCGAGGGACTAGTTAAATACGGAGGTAATGTGGAGGCGCACAAGACAAGTGTGGTCGGACCCCGATTTACTACGCCTCCGATTATGGAAACCTGAAGGCACTGAAGAAACTGCTTGAGAAGAAGGCCGAAATCAACACTCTTAGCAACCAAGATGAAACAGCTCTCATTGTTGCCTGCAACAGACACCACGAGCCCATTATCCAGGTACTGCTCGATGGCGGAGCGGATGTCAGGGTTCAGAGCTCTCAAGGCACCGCTCTGCAAGCGGTTTCTCATATCGGGTGTGCTGGATGTGCGGAACGGATTCTCACGCGATACGGGGATGATCCCCTTAATGAGAATAAGACGAATTTCTCATTCAGTACGTCTCTACATGTAGCGGCGTTCAAGGGCCACTCGGATATTGTGAAACTATTCCTAAATAGTAACAAGTTCGATCTGTCGGTGGGCAACAAAACCTACGGTAGCCCTCTCACGGCCGCGGCAGCAGGATGCACCGTCGGTGAAGATCCAAAGCCTTTCAAACAAATTTTCGACTTGCTCATTCAGCACAAAATAGACGTCAATGACCCGAGCGGGGATTATGGACCAGCCCTTCGTGCCGCGGCGTCATTCGGGCACAAAGATCTTGTCAGCTTACTTCTAGCCAATGGTGCGGAAGTGTCAAAGGCTACAGGGTACATGGGCAGCGCCTATCAAGCCGCTCATCTTGAGGGTTTTGAGGAGATCAAGGAGCTCCTCGAAAAAAGCGATCCAAAAGCGGCAGAATACGGCGATAAAAATCTCAATGTCGGAAATATGCTGATAAAATCCTTAACCAGGGGGTTTAGTATCTCCATGGCAACAGGCAACTTAACTTTGGTCAACAGCCAGATTGGTAAAGTCGAAAAATTCTTTTACAAACAGATAGAGAAAACAGGAAAGAGTCTATCTGGGCTCGAACAAAGAGCGATTCTTGGAAAAGAAGTTTTCAACATTGTCATTGACAAAGCATCTACCAGGAATGACCGAATACAAGAGCAGGCAAAGGCAAAATTACCTAAACCACCACCCAACACCAAGGCCAAAGATTTAACTGAGAAGTATACACCTAACAAGAAAGAAACTGGTCCCAGTCCCCAACTCGAACCTGAACTTCAAGACACCACCGGCCATGCTTCTGGAGCACACACATCGAGCGCAAAATCAACTGAACTCGACATTCACTTCGCACCCAGAATTCCCCATCTTCCTCCAGTGAATCCAAGTAAACATGTGATGGGATATCGGCGGATAGCATCGACTCTTTGTTGTTTTGCAATACAACAGACGGACCAAGCAAGTGTCAAGACTCTCCCTGCGCTCCTAGCTCCTACACCCCCGTCTCCACTTGCAAAGAGGCGTGACACTGGGCAGCCGACACCCCGGAGAGCTTCAACAATGACTATTGCACTGGAAATGCCGTCACTACTGAAACATGGTGTCAGGTCTTTCTCATGGTCACAGGAATCTGCAGCCGAGAAGGACAGTCTCCGAGGATTTTATCCTAACATCCTAGACCGTCTCACAGTAGCAGCCGTAAATATTCTGAATTGCGCTATTGTTAAAGATGACCCCCGAGCGATTAAACTCATTGCTGAAACGTGGATCGAAGCACTCCAAAATCTAGCGCTGCGCCCTGACTTCGGTGAGGCAATGTTGGGGAGAGTCTTGCATAACCGCACTCTTGAGCTCAGGGGGCATTTAACCAACAATGAGCTCTCGCAAAGTTCAAGATTCAATAAGGCCAAGGAACTATTTAACGTCGGCGTGATGCTATTATTAACGGCCGTCCGGAAAGGAGGGGAATTCCTGCCGTTAGCTTTCATGCTCTCAAGATCCTGGATCTCGGCGTTGCAAAGTGTGGAAGACCTTGGAACTCAAGACCAGGAGCAGTTGTGGGATTTGATCCAGATCGTCGCGGATAAATTTGAGAGTGCTGTCAAGCTAAATGATAAACAAGGCGATGAAGTGTATGGACAGGCTATGCTGAAACTTCTAAGCGCAGCAGCTCTCAGCCCAAACCAGAGAATAATGGATATCATCGTCCAGAAATGGGTGGAGAAGTGGGGGCGGATTGGCCAAGAGACAAGTGGCAGTAGCCCAGCGCAAGTGAGAAATCTAGCCGACCGGTTATTCACGTACAAACGACGTGAGTTCCAACAATGTCTCAGTGAAAGGAGACGCGACGAGGCCGTTGGTATCATACTCATGGGGATGGAGATATTGCGTGAAACCTTAGAGAAAGGGTGCACTGTGATACTGGATAAGCTTCTACCAATCTTGGATTTTGCTTTTCGTCAGCGCGCAAAAGTGGATGAAATCTTGTCCATGCAGGAAACAACAAACACGAATGAATCCCAACCCCAAGATGGCCAGGATGAGAATGAGGACATAGAACAGAAGATGGTTTTCAGAGCCATCGCCAGCTTGTTTGATGAGAGTGAGACAGTCGACCCAAGCGGCTTCGCTACTCCGCCTAACCATGTCTTTGACAACATCAAGGCAGACCCGAGTATAACCTGGGAATCCATAGTAGACCTTGCTCAGAACTGCACAGCCACGACCAGGAAATCAACCAATTCTTCAGACTGTAAGCCCATCCCAGAGCCGTTGTCTACAAGAGTTATTCGTCTATTTGAGGAACACTCAGAGCGTAGAAGCTACAACCGACAACTGCGACATCGAAGTATTTCCTTCAAAGCTGGCTAAACCTGCCTATCTGGGATAGTATTGGCTGGGGGATACTTGGTGGTATTATGGTATTATGCATAAAAGATTATAATATTTTATTGTTCTCATCATTTTAAAACAGTTTCCCATCGTAATTATTCCGCGTGTATATTACAAATATTTAATGATGAACCTAAATAGAGGCTGAGAATGCTCTGAATCTTGCTTTAACTGATGAAATATTGGTTTAAAGTTAAGTTAAATGAATATCCTTTCATTGCTCGGCAATAAGTACTTCAGCATGCAGGCCTTCTTGTATACAACACTCTCTTTGACATATTGTTCAAGTCAACGATCTGGGTGCTAAGCAAAGCAGATAAAATGACGATCAAAGCAACATTTAAAACGTCAAAGATATAGTAAGTATTATTACAGCTGTGTAAATGCAGGTTTATGCGCCATGCTTCCAGGATGCATGTTGAGTCTGGGACATGTCATGCGCGTCTGGCTTATCATATCATTAGACTACTCTCTCAGGGTTAGGGTTAGGGATAAGGTAAGTAGCCTGCGGGCCCCGTCTTCATAATTCTTGTATTTTATGCTCTGAATTCTAATCGTGGCCCTTATTAAATGCTACTGTCAGTTTTTATTGAGCTGTTTTCACCATCTTTCCTTTACTTCTCGGGGCAAAGTTCAGTCAATGGCCCTCGAACGGCGGATCTACCCAAACTACATTCGGTTGGCGTTTCAACCTAACCAGGCTTTTTATGTTTGGGTATGACGTGCCCCAACGGTGCTGCATCTTATTAGCGTTACAAAATGGCGCGCATGAATTGGCGCCTTCAGCGTAGTCTATTTTTTACATGAACTTCGTAATTCTGAGAATATGCTATGCGCATCTCTACACAACCTAAGGATTCCAAAAAGTTAGACATCAAAGAGAGATCAAACTCTAGGTTGTTCAAGTATGCTTCATGTTGTTGCCATTGTGGCATCTCGTTGAATGGTCCAATTATCATGAAGTGTCATTTGCTATACTGACGTACTTCGGCACTCGACAATTTGATGAACGGTTCGTTATAATCCATAGAGTAAACAACAATCTAGTTTAGTGGGCTTAAGGGTACAGCTTTATAACGAGAAGAACAGAGAAAAATGGAACATGAAAGTTAACCTCGAGTGTGTGTAATTAATCACATGTCGATTGTCGCATAAGATATTTTTTCCTGTTTTGTCTTGTTTTAGCTAGTTACACAGTAATATATAAACGCGGACTATTCTCGGCCATGTTGTTTCCGCTCATTCAGATTTTTTGCTGAATTGTGTGCCGGCTGTTCATGTGCACTAACACTAACACTGTTAAATTGTGTGTTTTTTGTTCAACAAGTCTCTATACCGTTTAGTTTTCCTGCAAGCTAATCAAGTAAAGTCCCACATAGGTGTTTACTGCTATGACACTGGATCAAAGACGCTTACCACCCAAACATTTGAGATGGAGGTTAAATGTATAGGATTGTCTGCAAAATGAGTGGGGGTGGGATGAATTGTGGCTTGCAGTTCTTTTCTAAGTTAAGAGTGGGGATGATTGCATTTTGGGATCAGACGAACATTTTAGTCCTATTAGAGTAAATATAATATTCGTATATCACATCACAGCTTGATGATATTATATTGGTTAAATATAGAGGTTATAGTTTTAAATGAATTGCATCTGCCTACTTGGGAGCTGATGAACTAAGCCATGCAACTAAATTAAGTAAATGGGTTGTCGGGAATCAGAGCCTGCGATACACAAGCGGCTCAATTCCTGTGACCCTCCAAATGGAAAAGACTGTGCCAAAATAAGGCAACTTTGATGGTTCGCGGTTCAAAAATATGGAGTGGGGTGTATGCGAGACGGCAGAAGCACTATCTAAAGCGTGCATTAGCACAGCCATCGTACCGCCTTGAGCTGAAAAACTTTGGTGCGCGAATTAATTGCAGTCGTGGATGATGGATCTGATGAACCCCTTTCCATTTTACCTCTTGCCCAACCTCTAGTTTGTCCCCATCACCAGCCCTCGTAATGTTGGAAGCCGCCGTTTTAATTGAGTTCGGGACCAGGGTGCATCGAGGATGTGCGCTGCTAAGACTTTCGATGCAGCTGCCTTGATAATACCTTGGTAGTACCTACCAAGACCTGTTATGCTTGTGACATGGATTGCTCTCGGTGGCGAAGCATCATTGTTTTTTAGCCCATGTGCAGATGTGGATTGAAAACGGATTGACCTGTTGAGATCATTCCACGAGAGGTACTTATGTTTTGACTCATGCTCACTTAGATTTCCTCTCTCTGTTCGGTCGCTATTGGTGACGGAATTTGGTAGCTGAAGGTCGCCGCTTCACAGAAGAGGCAGAATGAACGGCGAAATTGATGTGCTGGTAGACGGGGCACAGCTGACGGACTGATGAGGTGGCATGGCGCATGACACTGGCAGATACATTTGCGTCCATTGCACTGGATGAGCCTCAATTCTGCATTACTCTGGCTGTGCAAGATGAAATTATGTGATCTCAGTCGTCTATAAAGAAGACGGGGCGAGTGAGGTGTGCCCACCCCCTTTTGCCGGTAGTCAGTCATTCACGAACGCTGTACCATGTTACATCGCAACACCACACCGGGCCGGCCTCGTGCATCGAGGCCAGTTCCTGGTCTCACATCCAAGCCTCTTCCTTCTGGAACAAGCAAGCGCCCGCCCATGCCCGTTGCGCTGGAACAGGCTCTCTCCCTCTACGAAGTGCACAGTGCTTCTAGCGCGGCTCTTGGGGGCCAAACCCAGCCATTCCCCGCGCCACAGCCCTTTGGGGGCCCTTTTTGTGGGCTAGATACAGAGGCACTCAGTGCGTCTTTTCTTTCTGTTGGTCGCTCTTCCTTTGAGAACCAAACCTTTCCATCGACAAACACCCCCGCTTCCGCTGGTCCAGCGCAACGCCATGGCAGCTCCCGTGGGAGCCAACCAAGGAAGACAAAGAGACGACGAAAGAACTCACATTCCCGTTCCGACTCCGACTTCTACTGCGACTCGGAGAACAATACCGACGATACGATTGTTGTGGATGAAGATGATGAGGGGCACAGTGATGAGCCTAAATATACCTTGGCCTGCCCATTTTACAAATTGGACTCCAAGGCTCACTGGCGCTGCCTCGAAAAGCACAAGTTGAAGAGAATCGGCGATGTAAAACAGCATATCCGCCGCTGCCATGTGCTGAAGACCTACTACTGTCCCACATGCTGGCACGATTGGTCCAATGCTGAACCTTGGAAGGCCCATATTGTCCTTGGTGGTTGCACAGAGGCACCAAAGCCTGACAGTCTAGATAGGGACGAGGTCGAATCTTTAAAGAGCTTACCCAAAGGGTCCAGTCTCCATCAAAAGTGGTATTCCTTTTGGGACGTCTTGTTCCCATCCCACGAGCCACCCTCGTCGCCATTTGTCCAAGACGGTCTGGAAGAGCCTGTGGCTTTCCTCCGCAGCGTCGGGAAACCCTCGTTATTGGCCCAGCTGCCTGGTGTGTTCCAGCACCATAATATTCACGTCGATAACAGAACCCTGGAGCTGGTTAGACGGGATATTGAGCGCATTGCCTATGAATTTCCCCTAGCACCAAGGCGCTTCCGACAACGCCCTGCCACGGCCGCTGCTACTGCACCTAGTATAACTATGCTAGAACACGACCAGCAAAGGGTCAGCTCAACCCCATTTTCAGCGACACGCGCACTAATCTCCACCACCTCTCCACCAGCCCAGCTGCCAGGGAACCGCGTATTCATTGCTCCAAATACGGTGTCGTGCGACTTGGGTTCCCAGAACCAACCCCCCGAGATATTCTCGTCACTAGAGAATTTGTGGCCTCTTCCCAACGCAGACTACTTTCAATTTTTGGACCCACGAGATGACATGACCCACCCCAATTGATCAAGGGTAGCGTGGCTCCCATTTCTATTACGCTTCACGAAAGTAGGCAGTAAGGACGAAACAAACGATGAGACAATTAGTTATTCCTATGAAGAAATGTTAGACGTGTCAGGTGTGATGCTATTAGAGGAGGCCTTTTGGCTAGGAGGGCCAACGTCTACTATATATTGTCGTTTGTCTTGTAAAGAAATGGAGCCGAAGGGATGCAAGACTCCAGGGGATCCTCAAGAGTGGAGTTCATATGTGTGTCAATATTTCTACGTGTATTCAAAGCAGTCTTTAACCAAGTTTATTTTCATTTTTCAGTATCTAAACTGTCAAATAACCGTTGCGCTATGCAAAGTGAAGTAAACCCTCCGCTAATGCGTATTCCATGGTCGGCTATATTCTGTTTGACAAAAATCTGTTCCTTTTGTATGCTTGCACATTGCATGTGACCGTACGTGGAAGTCTCCTATTTAGAAATTCATGGCATAGAATTCATTTCTTGTCATATATGGGCTCAAGAGGATAGGATACTGTGCATGTTGGTTATATTTCGATCAAATTATCTCAATGTTTAAGAAATACCACCCAAGGCTCCAAGGAAAGAATATAAGATGGCTCGCACCTTCTAATATACTACTACGTACCCGAATTCCATCAGCTTCACTTACCTTAATTATCTTAGTGATTATCGTCACCCCCTTTTGTTGTAATCCTCAAAGGCCTGGCTAAGTAAACCTTCCAGAGTCGATGCGTATAGAACATCCAGTAATCTTTGCCAGCTCTGGATGTCATGAATAGACAATAACCCACCAGCTAGATATTTCAAAATGTAGTCCTTGCCGCAGATCGCCCAATAATCCCGAATTATTGATGTCGTTTTCTCCACACCATTCTCTAAGTAGGGTGACCGCGATAATTTGGAACCAGGGAACACAACCGACCAAACACGTTTCCAACGCTCTTTTTCTCCAAGGTAAGGTCTATCTAACTTTCTCAATCTTCTCTTTTGTAACTCATTGATCCCCTCTACTTCCCCTGAGCTGCGGATCTCACATGTTCTCTGAAGAACGTGATCGTCACGGCTACTGGCAAACTGGAAAGCTTGATAACATAGGGGGCAGTAAGGAGGTTCTGTGTGATGCTTTCGCAGATGGGTAATGACGTCCTCGATAGATTGAAGGTCATGATCCCTGAGGCACGATTGATACCTTTCCCCATTGTATACATAATATGGGCAGGCCAAATGAAAGTACCCATGAAAACGGGAAACAAGTACAGATTGGCGGTCCATTATGGCGCCAATATCGGAGTTGTCCAGCCACGTAATAATCTGGGCCCTGTGGCGAGACGATGGTAATTTGTCTGGTGGGGTAAGGTACTGCGCTAATGGGATCCATGACTTGATTCTATCCCAGGCAAGTGGCAGGAGATCTTGTGCGATTATGTGGAGTGACCCAGCATTTCTGATCGATCGCTTTTCCAATGGACCGGTTGCTCGATTCCCAGTTGAGAGTCCACCAGTGTCACTTCCATCCGAAGAAGAATCGCTGGTTGAGGAATCATTGCTGTTGTTTTCGCCTGGGAAGGCTAGGTTTGCAGTACGGCTGAAGAGGACGGGCTGAATTCGGATAGCCTGTACTGGCCACTGTGACCGCCTGACTCGTGTCCGAGATCGTCGTGTAAGCTGAGGATACGCAGCATATCTCTTTCCATGCCCAGAGGCACGGCCACTAGTGCTGCTATAGTCTTTAAAAGAACCCATTCGGCTTGATTGCCCAATATGGATATTCCGTGATCTTATAATCACCTAGGGCAGATTTTCGTATCAGGGTTAAATGCAATGGTCTGAAGGCGCTTTAAACTGGCTCAAGCGGTCTGGCTGTCCAGACAATAATTTCAGAACAGATGATCGAGGTTCATATTATAGCTTTTCTACAAGATAAAAGACATTCGGTTAATTGCGAACCCATTGGCCCTGATCAAAAAGCCGGACGTAAGGATGCATCCGTGCCGAACATTAGGCTGCGCAATTGTATGCCGATGCGTAGGTATTCGCTAAAATATGATGCCAGCACAAGTTTCATAAATATCCAAGGAAATTTATTCCCAATGCGCAAATATGTCAGCTGAGAAATTTTATTGCCTCGCTGTGTCTTAAACGAGGCAGCCGTGTAATTTTGCTTCACCGCTCGACCCTGGTAGCTGGCCTCATTTTGCAATAGTTCAACGCAAAGGTGTTATTTCACAACTGTGCAACGAATCGGAAACAGAGTTGCTAGCCTAGTACGCATGCACTAATGCCTTCTATTGGCGCCACATATGCAGTTGGTCACAAAGATCATCCACTGTGGCCGCTTTGTCGCCAAGCTCGGCAACCCGACTTGGGGGCCAATTACGATAATGACGGATTCTCCTTTCATCCTACTTCAGGCCTATTTCATCCAAAGCCCAATTATGGTAAAAGAAATTGAAGATTATTTTCTAAAACCAATGACGTAACACTGAGGACATTGGGCGATGTTTGCCTATATGACCACCGATGCGCAACAGATTGGGGATTCACTTGCTACCGGGATGAATTTGGCTTGGCTGACTGAGAAAAATGGAGTAGCTTTGGACAACCTTTGTGAATAAATCAGACACAATCACCACGGAAACCTCCATGTTGGGCTAAATGGAGCCGGTGCCGCTTTGGTGTTACGGAACAATAGGAGGAAACGTACGGAAAAAAGGATTCGAGTTCGCTAGTATTTATGGGCAGATATCAGAGAAGACCAATTTAATCTATTTAATACATGTTTCTATTTCTTTTTTGCCTTGACCTTATCCACAATGTCTACCCACCTGGCGTCAATTCCTCTGCCGGGTAGGATATCCTCTGTGAGAACTTTGCGCTGATCTCCCTGCACGACGATTTCCATCGAACCTGGTTTAGCCCCACTGGCCTGTCCAACACTGGCTGATCCTGCGCACTTCTTCTGAAGCTCAGGTGCAAGTACATTTGGATCTATCATAAATGGCTCAAGATTGGACACCTTGGTGACGACCTTGGTCCCGGTCCGTTTCTCGATGGTGATGATAATCCGAGGTGGTTGTCCTGCTTTAGGCTTCTGCCCAGACGAAGCCTGCCCACGACCGATAATGTGGTGAGGTTGACAGAGGTGGGCATCGTCTAACAGGCGTTTCTGTAGCGCGCCTCGAGAGACACGTCCTACTGCGAGAATCCTGCTGTCGTCGAACTTGGGGTTAGACCCCAGAATGCTATTGGCCAGAAATGGATCAAGCTTAATGGTCGAGGCACCCTGCCCTTCCAGCTCTGGGTGACTGTCGATGTATGACTTCAAAGCTGCCGATATTTGCTGCGCGCTGTAGAACTCAGTCTTGGAAGACAAAAGGGTCGGCACCAATTTTGGAGATGCACGATAGACGATTTGAATTGTGACCTTCTGACCCAAGGATTGGTCACCGGACTGTGCGATCTTCTCACCGCCGTGCTCCCCGTCGTTGCTTATCCCAGCAGCGACTGCCTTTGGCTTTGGTACATTGTAAGGTCTAAATTGTATGACCTTGTCGTTCTCAAAGTTGATGCTGAGAATAACTGTCTCTCCGCCATTCCGGTCTTTGGATTTTACCAACCCGGACTTATCAAGGTGCTTGATGAACTTTTTTGCAGTTTTCCACGACGTCTTCTTGATATTGTATTGATCTTGATTCTGGTACCGCAGATTAGGCTGGATCATGTTGGAGATGAGAAAAGATGGCTGAATTGGGAAATCAAACCCAAATTGGGGCGCGGACTTTTCCGATTTTGCTTTGTGTATTCCATTGAGAAAGGCTTGAAGAAAGGCATCATCGACCTCTTTTGTTGAAGGTTCTCGGCGGTATTCTTCGTCTTCTTCCTTAACCACAGCTATTTCCTCGCCGCTGCCAGTCCCTTGGGGATCGAGGCTCCTGATAGGCAATGAAAGCGCCGCAGTGTTAGCTTCCTGGTTGCCGTTCTCGCCATCATCATCCCTCGATAATGCCGGGTCTTCTTCAGCAACGCTGTGTGTCGTTAAGCCGTTCCAACCCTGTACGCTTTCTGGCGGTTCCTCGCCTCCGCTTCCGACTGCTCTCCAGCTCCAACACTCATCTCCGGCCCAATGAAAAGGTTTTGCTGCAACACCTTTCTGACCCTGCACACTATCTCCTAGATCACATATATCTATCTGGCAGGATCCGACCCACATCGGCACAGTGTCTTTCTTCATTCCGGCGACAGCAACGACAGAGCCTGCCCTTGCTCGCTTGTCCCACTTGGCGGTTCGACCCTTGACTAGACCAGGGATCATCAAATCAGAACCATGGGCGAGTTTTTCATCGACGACAAAATCTGGTGTATGAAGCAGCGGCACAATTCCGGGGTTACGCCAAAGCGTATAGACAGTAGGAATTAGAATCGGGTTTTTCCCAGACTGGAACCAGAGTATCCTCTCTTCTTGGCCGGGGTGTGCGCCAATGTAGACAGTCCCACTGACTAGTGATTGCTGTGGCCCTGACAGCGTAGTGAAGCGAGCAGAAGCCGTAGACTCTGGGAGAAGAGAATTACGAATAGACGCTAAAGTTGGCTGTGTGGTTGATGTATCGACCGTCGATGGCTCTGGGGTGGGGATCTGGTAATCGCGCATGATCTGGTCTGCCAACTTGCGACGATCAGACGATCGCAGCGGGGCCAGATTCTTGATATCCGGCTTCCTTTTGAACATTTTGGATGTGGGATCACCAATAAATTCCAAGAATGATTTCTCTGTCACGTCGCATATGAAAATGCTCTTTTCTTGTCCACGTTTGCTGAGGTTGTGGGCAATTTTTGGGGTATGTGGGGCTAGATAGGATGACTCAGCACTGCTCCGGTCTTCTATTGGTCACTTTAGCTGCTAGTCTGCTATGTGTTGATGATGTCATGCTGAAAGATTTCAATACTGATTCTAAACAAATAGTAGCAACACTATGCATGCCCTGAGTGAGTATATGGAATAACTTAAGAACTAGTATACGATGAAAGTAAAGAGAGTGACTGTTGGCCACCAGTAGCTGACGACTATCCACCCACACTTAAAGTGGGCACAGATTTTTTTTGGTAACTCGAGACAGTGGCAGCAGTCGAAGAGAACAACACCTTCTCTGATGCGGTTTTGACTTGACCGGTGCCCCATGTTCGCCTAAATTTTCAATGTGTTATATATGACTGTGCTACTATTAGACTAGAGCTTTAAACTAAGATGGCGGCCCGTCCCAATATTCTTTTGCCCAGTCCTCATAATCATTGTCATCTCCATCGTCATCCCAGGCTTCTTCGTCAAACGTGCCATCATCTAAATCATGGTTTGTCCAGTCAAACTCGTAGTCGTCCAGCCCGCCACCCCGGGAATACGAAAAATAATCTCCTTTTGGATTCACCTCGCTCCAGGAGTCTAGAGGCTTATTTTGCTCCGAGCTCCGGGGACTCTGTGTCCTCTCAGCGCCATCGGGTTGGTACTCGGCCTTTTGAGACAATGAAACCCGCTCCTGCGACACCTCCGCCACCAATTCCATCCACCTATTTGTTCCAATTTTGTACTTTTGATACAGGACCGGTAGACACTGGACATCAGCCGCACAGTACGCGGCAATATCCTTTGACAGCGGTCGTGTGTTAAACACTGCATACGAACCTCCTTTTTCAGGGTTCCATAACCTTTCGCCTTTCTGCTTTAGCGTTTTCCATTCTTCCCCCAAAACCTTTTCGGCACAGGACGAAAGTCCACTAACAAATCGCCTTGAGCTTGTTGTTGCCCTGTTTGCGTTCTCCATTAGCTGCAAGTCTCGCACACCTCTTAATTTAATACCGTAGTGGGCGTAGAGCGCATCCGAGTCATTCCTGACGTCGAAAAACACACTTTGAGAAACTAGGGAGATTCAAGTATCGTTTTAAGACTTATACCCCGCAGGCCAGTAGTATTGAAAACAGCACTCCCAAGTGTGTGTATGTTAATGATGTGAGTCTGGTCCAACCCTTCGGCAGGGTAGACAAGCACTGTGAGTAAAGAGATGCTTCCACTCCTACTGAGCTTCACTCCTTCAATATCGACGTATAGAGGTGGTTGCACGTCTTTAAGCCAAGTGTCCTGGAGCGCGACCCAGTCGACAAGATTAGAAACTCCATCTAGGGTGTCTATAATGTGGGCGTCCTTGATTATGCGCTCATCAAACATTATTCCCATAAATTTGTTCAAGAAAATTGTGTTATGGGAGAGCAAGGACCCAAAAAGGATATTTCCAAGGTCAACTGAACCAAAAGATCTTTTTTTGAGAAGGAGTTGAACATAGGCCAATTAAACATGCATTGAAGGCATCAATGACGCAATTACCCCACTCAATCGGGACTCATATCATCCCATGTACATCTACTTTGAGGTCTTAACTGTAGATGTGAGAATAAGATGGTCATCAATTAATGAACTGTATCTTCATGCTCTATGTAACATAATTGGTGACTTTTTGTAAACTTTCAGGTACCCAGGAGAGTAAACATAACAATAGATCGCATGGCCAAGGCATGCAACAAAGTACTTTAGGTGTAGGTCTAAAATATGCAGCGAAATATCACACAACTAGCTTGGTGTCCATGCAAGAAATGTTCATACATTGCGGAATGCAGCAAGCACATAATCCGCATAGCTTTCATAATATGTTTCTAGTTATATGAAGAAAATACCGCTACGTTATTTTCACCTTGAATGTCATAGAGCAGCATCGTGGCAGTACGTATTGTGTTGCAACCCTAACCCTAACCCCAAGAGTCCAACTTTATTTCTGCGGACCAGACTTGTAAATTTACCATGTGGGTGGGGTGGGCCTTACCGTGAAGCATTGGCCAGGCATTAATTAGCCAAGTTCATTAAACTATGATATCAATCCAAAGTTTTGGCATCACTTCTGTTCGACCGATGCACGCAACGTTTTAGGGATTAAACGTGTGTGGGTGCCGCCATGCCCAATGGCCAACTAATTGCACACAAAATCCACCTGTTGCTTTTACGAAATTCTAATCCAAAGAGTCCTGAGCTTCGCAAACTAGAGCTCGTATCGCTACTAATGCTGGCTTCAGCAGTTAGAGGAGAGGCCGTCTCGTATGCACCATAATTTGAAATAACATCAGGAATGAACTTTGCTGAACTATTTTTCGGCAATGGCATATCGTTGCCTTACTTTGTGACTTCGAATCTATCTAACCGATTAGGTAGAAAGGCCTTTCTCAATACGAAACACTAGAAAAGTATATTTGATACTGTAAAGGAATTTAGTGATGGCTCTCGACCATGAAATTTAATTTTTATAATAGTATTCTAAACCAAAGGTACTACCCTAGCAAAGGCAAATTGGCCTTGCTTCCACATCATCTTTGCTTCTTTCTCCGCGTCGTTTATATATTTGATTAAAATGCGATGATGTAGACCAACGACCATCTTTGATCTCGTTAGTTGTGCTTCCAGTGCTCTCCTGTACATTTTGTGCCTCGCTTCTATCATCGGCATTTATGGCTATGTCATGATAATTACTCGTTCCAGAGCTTAAAATTCCATGATTCTTAAGATGCTTGGCAATAGTCTCCCAGTAAACAAAGCAAAGCGCCAATGGTGCGAATATAAAGAATGGCACACAGACTAGTTAATATGGTTAATGCTTGACGAGAAATCTCGAGGTTACAAGTGACATTAACATACAAATGACCCAGAAGGCCCAGGCGGGCGCTTTCTGAAAAGAATCGACGTCTAGGGCGAAAAGAGCTGGGAGAAATGACAAGGGTGCCTTGGTGGAGAATGTCAATACTATATCAGGGGAATCTAATTGGCAAAGAGCACTGACAAATATAATGGTAACCACAGTAAAAACCATGAGAGTTTTCCCTTGCTTCATAGCCTCTTTTCCTTGATCTACTGAGAGTTTCGCTTGGAAATTGGCCACCTTACTTTGCTGTAGGGAGAGAGCCGCTTGAATATTCGCTACCTCACTTTGCTGTAACGTTAGAGTCGTGCTGACCTAAATTGGACCTTGTTAGAAACATGCGGGTTTAAGAAGAACAGTTTGACATACAGCAGATTGTATTCTGATTGCAACCTTTTCCATTTCCTTTAGGTCGTTTAAGACATAAGTTGCTGTACAATCGTCGGGGCTTCGAATTCCTCTGAACAGTTCCTTTTGGACAGTCTTTTGGTGATTTGCAGTTGACACCAGAATATTGAGCTCATCTCGGATATCTTTGATGTAAGCAAGTAATCCTCGAGCTTTGTTTCCAGCTTTTTGAATCTCGCCCTCCGACTTTGGTGTACTTTGGCCTTCCAGATTTTTGTACGTCTGATCCCTCCAGTTTTTCATATCATCACTAACCTGGCCAAATAAGTTTGCTTCCTCTATTGCCTATTTATTGTTTAGTTTCCTGTTCATAAACCGGTTGGTGATTGAGTATTGACTAACGATTTTGTTAATAGATTTTGAAAAGATCTGGCGTATTGATGCTTGGTGATTTTGACCGCCTTTCTGAGTGCTCAATGTCTCCTCTTGATACCAGATTCGCTTCAAAAGATCCTAGGGAAATAATTAATATACTCTCAGTTGTTCCATCAACAAAATTATAGATAGGTAACAAGAATCCTACATTCATCCATTCCATCTTTATCTGAGTTAGCATTTGCTGCATAGGAGAAATACCGAACTTGGAACTTACGTTGGTCACAGGTAAATGGACCCAAATAAATTGAGGCTTAGTGTTTTGATATATGTCCTGCAGAGCAGAATTCCCAATGGAATATCCTGTCGAATTCGACATGACGTTAGGTATTTCCTTTGATATTCCTATCGCATGTTGTATGATCCTTTTTGGGCCCTGTTCTGGGTGATAAATCACATCTTCTACTGAGCGAAACCGTTGCAGTCTTCGAGAGCTACCATGTTTTTCGTAAAATTGGATAACAGCAGCTTGAAATTCTTTAGCAGTTGACTCATGTTCAGGCCTTAATTTTGTCAGTTCAAAAGTTCGGTCGTCGAAGAATATTGTTACAAAAGGGGGGTCAGTAAGTATATCGATGCAAATTTGTCGGCATGAACGTTGGCTCTTGTCTTTTGCTCCGAAATCCTGTAAAGCAGAATTGTTTGCCATACTAGTATCGTTTTTGCTCTTTATATCATCCCCATTTTTTTCGTCTAGTGGGGGAACGATCTTAGGTTTGGTCGAACGCTTTTGTTCTTTTGGAGAGCTTGGAAGTTTTACTTTCTCTTTCAACGTTTTCGAGTACGATTCAGCATCACCCTTGTTGTTTTGCAAGAGTTTCAGTGCTAGTTTCACATCATCTTCGTTCTTCTTGGTTCGGGGAGAGTTGAAAATCAGCAGCCAGAGAACATCAGGAAGCTCTCGTGAAGCAGCCCATAGGATTGGGCTCCATTCATCCACCTTCGCTATTAAAGCACTCTGCGCGCTTTTTGAAACGATTGAACCCACTATATCGTGCAATTTTGGTTTTTGTGCAGCCAAAATCAGGGCCTTGTGCACAAAGTCATCTCGACTGGTCGCATCCTTTTTCAATGTCAACTTGTGAAACAACCATCTCGTGATGTTTTCTTGCAGGTCATTTTCAAGCGCTGCGCAGAGCACAGTCTGTCGATTCTCGTTTTCCTTGAAAATATCGTCCTCGTCCATTTCTGGATGATGAAATCAAACATTTTTGCACACTTGTTTTCGTTGTCCTCTCTCCGGTATACCTCCTCTGCGGCACCCTGCAGCGCCGTCTCTCCGTTCTTAGATTTGGCTGCTGGGTCAGCCTTGAATTTAACGAGGGTCTCGACCACGTCAATATTGTCGGCGAGGTGCAAAGGTTGACGTCCTTCATTGTCCTGTTTTTTAGTGCTTGCTCCGTTTTCCAAAAGAAGTCTAGCGATGTCATTTTGATACCAGTAAGCGGCCAGGTGCAAGGCGGTTGCCCCATCCTTATCAGGCACATCAAGGTTCATCTTCTTTTCAGAGGTATACCCCAAAAGAAGCTCGACAATCTTTTCGTACCCCCAGCGAGAGGCATAGTGCAAGGCAGTTTGCCCTTAAATATCTTGGACATCAAGGTCAATATCCTCTTTGGAATCATGACTCAAAAGAAGCTGGACAATGTCACGATTTCCAACGTAACTAGCATAATGCAAAGCAGTTTTCCCATCCCCATCTTGTGCATTGAGGTTAATTTTCTTTTCAGGGTCATGGTCGAAAAGAAGCTGGACAATCTCACGACTGCCCAAATAACTAGCATGATGCAAAGTAGATTTCCCATCCCCATCTTGTTCATCAAGTTTCGTGTCCTTTCGCTTAACCAGAAGCCGAACGATTTCCATCTCGCTTTGTTCACTGGCCCATACAAGCGGGGTCTTGTGATGTGATCCATGGGCGTTTGGGTCTGCGCCAGCTTCAAGCAACATAATAGCACCATCCCTAAAACCGCGTCTGGCCGCTGACGCAAGAGGTGTATCACCAAAAGAATCAGGCGTATCCAATAACATATTCTGCATCTCTTTATCTTCAAGAAGCATCTGGGTCATTTCTTCATTCCTATTCCATACTGCTATCTCCAGCGGGGACCTGCAGTTTTCAACTGTACTGTCCAGTCCTACTTTTCTCTGCAAAAAGATTTCGACAATTTTGGGAAACCCGCAATGCACAGCTAGTTGCAGGAGAGGCCATCCATCATGGTCAAGAGCTTGGTCGTTGGCCCCTCTATTCAGAAGCAGATTCACAACATCTATATTTCCATACTCACATGCGATACAAAGAGGAGTGTCGCCATTGCTTCGCTTGGCCTCGAGGTCTGCTCCATGCTTCAAGAGCTTCTCCGTCGCTGACACAAGCCCTCTTTGAGCTGCAATGTGAAGGGCTGTTTGATCTCCAACTTCGGATAAGGTATCTATTTGATCTTTATCCATCTCACCCAGCATTTTCGACAGCTTTTTCACGTTTTCGCTATCCGCACCATCTTCCTCCATCTCCAAGAGCAAATTATGGAAGGACTTCAGATCCGCGTCATGCTTTTTAGGCTCATCGCTGTCGGAAGATTGATCTTCCATCGGCGTATTCAAATCCGACGTGCTAGTTTCTGCTGTTATTCTGTTCGCATTCGATATTTGCTGCATGGGGTCGAATATCTGAGGTTGGCCATGCTGGCTTTTTTCAGGCTCCGAGCCATCCATTCTCACAACGAATCCGAGAACTGAGAACCACGCAGGTAATGGCAAAGCGTATCGCAACTTTGGAAGAGAAGAAATGTATTTAGTACTTGATTGAATCCTTGTTCATCAAGGAGAGGCAAAAGGCGCAGCAAGATAGCAACAGGTGTTTCCATCGCTTATTGATGCCCAAGCCTGTGGAAGTAGTATAACCCAATCGAGTCGTTCGTTTAGTCCTTTTTCAGCTCGCGAACGCCACTATATGCAGTCTCGCCTCTAGTTCGGCCGAGTTCCAGTCATTATCGGACAATCCATGCCATCGCCCCCAAACTATTGATTACCCTCGTCCTCATTGCAGCCACTAGACCCCCATGAGGCGTTAAAATGCACTGTCAGCATCTCCCACCTCGCTCCATCCCAACTATGTTCACTCTACCCTCGCCTACATGAAAAATTGTGACCTTGTCGTATCCGTTGTCATTGGGTACTCTTAGCGTTCTAATAAAGTGTCGCTAGCCATTGCGCGTATCTTTTTTCTTGCTTGGGATCTTGCTATCAATCTTGTCAAATGCATCTACTCTCGACCGATGTTCTCATGCAAGCCACGTACGTACACAGGTAACACATATCCCGCTCGGTTCACTGTGACCTTGTGGCTGCTTACCTGTCTTACAACAACGTCATTGCACTCTTTTGATCTGTTCTGGGATTAAAATGGGACAAGGTGAGCGGCTGATAATAGGTTTTAATTAGTGTGTGCGAGCTCCCCGTCGACTATTCATACATGAAAATTGCGTTAAGCACGCAAACCATTTTAGCAGCGGCGGCGCAACCAACGACCTTAATAATGGCATGCAACTCACAACACAACTAACCAACATGATATATAGCTTTACGAGAATTAATTCGCACTCTCCTTGGACAGATTAGCGCAATTATAATTCCCCGCATCACATGTAATTCACCCTTATTTATTTGGGAAGTGTGAATGTGGCAAGCTGAGGTGAAACCCGATGCGCAAGCGGAGTTGTCTTGGCAAAACACCCGTGATCCATTTTACGCTGTAGTTATCGGCACAGGCAGGCCACTGTTTCATATTTACGGGAGTGCTTATGAGATTTTATGCCTTTTTGGTCGTATTAAGCATCCTGTTTCTCAGGTGGTTGGTACTTGACAGGGCTGTATGTACTTCATCCCACCCTGGCAGTGACACATCGCTCACACCCTGCACGTGCAACCCCCGCCCGAGAAATCACACGAATCAACGTGTTACACAAATCCCAACGACCGCAGGTGGCCGGTCGCTCGGAAAATTCGGCCAAAGGGCTGCCCTAACGCGTGCGTTAGGGCACTCGCGACATCGCGTTGGGGCCTGCGATCTGCTCGTCACAAAGCGAGATATTCAGATTCCCGACTCAAAGTCTCGGAGCTTTTAGGTTTGTATATCGATCAGATATAGTCTACATCCAATAGAGATCTCTTGTGTTATCTGGCGCTGAAACCCCGGCGCTCGTGGTGTTGAGATGCTACCCAACAGGTCGCGTCCTCCATTCGACACACCACCCTGGTCCACTTGCCTGAGCCTTGTGTTACTGCTCACAGCATGTGCGGGGCATGTCATGTGATACGACGTACACCCAGATCCGTTTGCTTTTGGCTGTCTATTAAACAGAAGTTGCCTGGTTTGGTCGTTGGTGGTTGCATTTTCCCTCTTCCAATGACCCAAAATGGCCGCTCTGACAACATACGGGTCACGCACCAACCGGTGGGAGAACCCCCAGGAATGCCTAGGTCCTTTTGTGGGGTACCTTCACAAAGGTGCCTATCGTTGTTGGGAACCGCGTGGCAGAGCAAGCCGTGTGCTGGACCAACTGAACCCCGAGATCAAGACCCATATTGAAGCGTCCGGCATCCCTCACGCGGATAATGTCACTCGGCTCTTCTACATGGTTGGCCGCAGCAGAGAGACGGCAGAGCCAAAGCTTTTCATTTGCTCTTCCGACGCCAAAGTTCGTGACCTCGCAAAACAGCTGATCGCGGATAGCAACATCCTGGACAGGTACCCCGGTGTGGGACTCGGCCATATTTCACGCACGCCCATTCGCCCGTTGGCTCTGTCCCGAGCATCTGTCGAAGCCCTTATCCCTTCTGGGACCTCACTGCGTGGGGCTGTTCTTGTTAAAGAAGGCCCAGGAACGCAGCTAGGAAAACGCATCTTCATCGTCAACCCAAGCGACAATCATTGCTACCTGTGTCCAGCCATAGCGGGCCCTGTCATTACCCATGATGGCACCATCTATCAGCTGACATCAGCCTACCCATTCCAGCATCACGAATACCCTTTATCGTTGATGCTAGCAGAGGAATATGATTTTGACGGCCTTAGTGAAAACGAGACAGAAGATGATGTTGTCCATTCGACAGGTGGATCCGCCACCTCAGATGGGATGGGTTCTTCCAACACCTTGGATTTTTCCAGGATCGATATAGCTCCTAAACGAAAGGATATTAACCTGTCCCTCCAAAATAAATTCGGAGACTCGCCTAGGCATGAGCAACATTCACGCGATTCGGTCGAATTAGATCTAGAAATACCGGAACCTATCTATGACGACCCGACTAAATACCAATACTTTGGGAAGCTAGCAATGGATTCTCTTGCTCAAATCGAACCTACATTAGACTATGCTCTGATTCAAATGGCCCCAAATATTCTGGCCAATTCGAACAATCTACCTAGTGTAGATAATCCAGATAGTTGCCCAAAGATGTCGGGCATCGGGGATATCAAGTCCACCGACATTGACATTGTCGCCGTGATGCCATCAAAAAAGCCGGTCCGAGGCATTCTTCAAGCCACTCCCTCATATATTCCTACCCCTGGGCACGATACTTTTGAAAAACTTCATCGCGTCACACTGAACCTTCCTGAACTTGAAGCCCAGCATTCCTGTGGCGCAGCAGTCCTAGGGGAACATGATGACCGCTTCTATGGTCACATTGTTGTCACTGGGTGGCCTGGGCCAGAGAAATTCTTTGTCTACCTTGCCCCAGCCACTGACGTTTATGAGGGTATCATCGACCAATTCAAGCATGAGACTTCTTCTTATTCAAAGAATAGAAGGCCACCAGGGGTGGGCACAGCTCGGATACGTAATTCAAGCAAGACCCCGGTGGAGAATAGTGTATTCCAGAGCTGCATTTCCCTCTCAGGCCCGACGCCGGATTCAGCCTTGGGATTGAGCGACGAGGTTGCCATTCCCCAGCCCTACCCTGGCGAAACCCCAGCAGAAAGAAACCGGCATCCCATCAATGGGTATCTCCATAAACCCCACATGAAGGGTACAAGTCCGTGGGTGCAAATGGGATCCAGCCAGAAGCAAACATATTTAACCTACGACCGGAAGAGTCATCGTTCCTCATCAGAAATGAGCCGCTTTGGAAACAAAGCCCACGATCATTTGTTCCTGGTCTGCCCAATGTCCGCATTCAATCACAATGGTCTGGATGAAATCTGTAAAAACAACAATTACACAAAGTTTGCCAAGGTAACCACACATGTCGTCAGTCATCACAATCTCATCAGAGGTCATAACGGCCCAGCAGTAAGATACCTCACCAAATGTTTCAGTCAAGAATATGATATCAGGGGACGTCTGAAATGCGAATTGTGCAAGAAAGTTCACGCTTGGACAGCGGAACAACTAATGGACCCTGCCCATGAGGGAAACGCTCTTTGTCTCAGATGTTTCGAAAAGTTACCTAATAAAAAGGCTTTGCATCACCACATCCTGAATCCACAAACATGCCCTTGCTATGACTCGTCTTCCGCGAAATTCAAGTCGACGATGGTGTATGACGCGTTTTTCTATCAACGCGACATCCCCCGTCGCCGTGTCCCTAGCATACCAAAATCTCACGCGATGTTTCACATCCCAGGAGATAGTACACCTCTCGAGGTCAGAGATAATGCAGATGATGATTCGGTCTCATCGTCTTGTCCCACACCTCAACCTCAGCCACTGATTGCTACCACACAAACGTTTATCCCACCTCCTCTTCCCACTCGAGTTACGATTCCACCACATCACAGTACATCAATCCCACAGTTTAGAGGAATTAATGGGTATAATACTGGACTAGACAGCCAATCCGAATCCGATTGGTATCCACAACAGCCCCAATCTGGCGCTCTATCTACATTTTCGACCCATACAATCCAACAACTACCGCGTGCTTACCCCGACGTTGGATCTTCAGCCTATGGCACCGTAAATCCTCCAAATAACCAACACGGGGTGCTTCCAATGAACTCACCTCAGCCCACTATCGAATTTGTCTCTTTCGCTTTCGAGCCAAGGCCCCCGGACCTTTCTACAAATAGACCGCCGAGAGATCAGCGTGCAAACAGGAAGAGTCCACCGAGAAGGCAGCGAAGAAAATGCTAGCCAAAAATCAATTAAACCAAATGCGGATTTCCGCTCCCACAATTCTCCCAGTTTCAAGTCAGCGCTCATGGAGTCAAATTAAGGCCTTGACTAAAGTTTAGCCAGATCCATGACCTTGACAAGCTACAGTCATGATCAACACAATCAAGGAACACAGTACACACACCCCCAAAAAAGCAGAAGAAAAAAACAAAACTCTAGAAATGATGGAGCCTAATATCTTTAATCCTCAAAATTCACTCCTTTTTCATGCTTTTTTTTTTGGATTTTTATCTCACGGGCTTTCTTCTGGTGTTCTACTTGTTTTTAGACGAGATACCATATACACCATTTTTACAGTGACGACAGGAACGACGGTACAGGTGGACAAAAGTGACCGGCTTTGGCCGATTTGTTAGACAGTTCATTTAATGATCATATATATCTTTTTCAGTATTTGATTAGTGCTGATACTTTGATGCTATGGGGAAAATAATGACCTTAGATGCTGTTGCCGATATTGCGGCTCAAACAAATCGGCCCATGGTGGCATCATCACCCTGTTCAGCCTTTTCAACATCTCTACGGAAGAAATATCATCGCAACACGGTAAATAATAAATGCGCCATTCCCCATCAAAATTAGCCCGAAAATCACGAACCATCTATTGGTGTTGCGCTGGGCTGACATCAAGTGGAGATTTCACCTTACATGTAGAGTAGCAATTTTCGGAGTGAAGCTCATCCGAGCTCCGTCGTAATTACCCCGTTTCCATTATCCCAGCCCACTCCTCTTGGCGTCAGTCACTAAATGAAGCCTAGCATTGCTGGGATTTTACAACCACCCCAACCACAACAATGCGGGGAATGCGGGGACCCCGGGAAGATGTTCAGACGGCGCTGGTATTGCCCCATATCCCCGGACCAGATTACTGGCAGGCGAGTTTAAGTTCAATTTAAAGTAGGCTTGTGGATGCGTTCTTAGAACAATATATCATTCTTCAATGGTCCGACCCCTTCGTTAGCCATCTGCATCCTGAGCTCCCTCAACCTCGTCTCCATAATTTCAGCATGGCGACTCAGCAACCAAAGACAAACGATGAAATCAACATCCAGCCGACTACCACACAGTTGGCAACCGACAATGGGCACAAGCCTCAGGAAGTTGTCAGCAATGGCGTCGTCGTGAGCTCAGCCACCAAGCCTCCCAAAAAGGACCTCAAACTAGCTTGGCTATACATCTTCGACTGGTACCCTAGCCACTACAGCAAGGAGGAGAAAGCCCTCGTCAAGAAGCTGGACCGCATTCTTCTTCCTCTCATGTATGTTTCATG
This sequence comes from Calonectria ilicicola, assembly GCA_020809705.1. Classification (NCBI taxonomy): domain Eukaryota; kingdom Fungi; phylum Ascomycota; class Sordariomycetes; order Hypocreales; family Nectriaceae; genus Calonectria; species Calonectria ilicicola. The sequence goes on along the minus strand of CP085834.1, from coordinate 2,221,054 downwards.
TTCACCAAACCGCCCCTTTTTGGTACCTAATATTCGAATAATATGTTAACAATGGAAATAGTTGCCTCCTATGTAAGTTTTTCTCGCTGCCGGCTCCACAAATTCCACTCGAATCTAGCAATAACACTTTTAGTCTTCATCAAATGGCTTGACCAATCCAACATCTCCAATGCCTACAATTCCGGGATGAAGGAGGATCTAAATATCCAGGGTATTCAGTACAACTTGTTCAGCACCTTTTACAACATTGGTTATTTAGTCCTGGAGATCCCATCCATGATGATCATATCCCGCCCCAAACTATCTCGTTGGTACCTTCCGATCTGCGAGACTATATGGAGCGTTATCACTTTCATTCAGAGCAGGAACAATAGCGTCGAAATGATTTATGGTCTGCGATTCCTCATGGGCCTCTTTGAGACGCCTGCTGCTACCGGGTCTTTGTACCTCCTAGCTTCTTGGTATCGATCCGACGAGGTCTTTAAACGCGCTGGAGTTTGGTATGTGTCCAGTAACATCGGCGCAGCTTTCGGTGGCTATATGCAGGCTGCAGCTCATGCTGGCCTGGACGGGAAACTAGGTATGCAAGGATGGTAAGTTGGTATTCTGATCGTTGAACGAGCAATTTAACTTACCATCTCCTCACCAGGCGATGGGTCTTCATCGTAGATGGCATCATCAGCCTTCCTATTGCCATTGCTGGCTTCTTTCTATTTCCAGGCATCCCAACCAGTCCACGTGTTTGGTGGCTGAAGGAAGAAGAGCAAAAGCTTGCTATCGCACGCATGCAAACTGATGGTGTCAGGAAGAGCTCCAAGATAGGCAAGAGAATGCTGAAGCGGGTCTTTACTCATTGGCACTTTTACTTTGCTGTCGTTACTTACGTCAGGTTAGTTATTAACATCTGCTAGCTGGCTCTCGTTAACAATAGCCTTCTACTAGCTACCAATGCACGACTTGGGTCGGCGGTCAGATGGGCATCTGGGTCAAATCTACCGGCCAGTATTCAGTCGAATTGATTAACATTTTACCGACAGGCACCCAGCTTATGGCCATCGTCTGTGGAATCCTTATTCCACAGTTCGTTATGTAAGCTTCACTTTTCCCTTTCTCTACTAAACAACAGCTATGAAGAGGACAAGCTATTGACTCTAGAATTTTCGCAGGGTATATCCAATCTGGATGCCAGTCCTCTTTGTCGGTACTGTCCTGACATTTTCGAACATTTGCCTCAGAGTCTGGGATATTCCAGTCGGGATGAAATTCGCTGCTTGGTTTATGCTCGGCTTTAATTCTTGTGTCACGCCCATGTTATTCCCCTTCGTGCATCTCATCATGAAAGACGACAACGAAGCAAAGAGTTTTACAACTGGCGCTATGGTACAAATTCCCTCTTTTCTTCCGTATTTGATCATAAATTCCCTTGGCTAACCGCACAAACCCTTTGTTCAGATGACTGTTGGGTGGTCTTTTTTCACTTGGTACAACATCGTCGTCTTTCCCGTCACCGAGGGTCCACAGTGGACCAGAGGCTTTACTGCCAGTGTCTGCTTGTGTGTCATCTGGGTTACCCTCTTCATTACCGGCTATTTGCTATGGCAGCGTGATGTTAAAAGGGGCTTATACAGCCACGCCATAGAGGAAGAGGAGAATGAAGAGATTATTAATGAAAAGATGGAGCGTCAGGAAGAGTCCTCACATGTCGAGCACGATGAGAAGAAATAGAGGTGTGCACTCAGTATCTCGGCTGAACTTCTGAGCATGGAGTACAATAGCATGTCTTTTTTTAAGCTTCAACTTGTGTACATGAATCTTGTACTCCTGCAAATTATTTATCGCACAGCATTTGATGACGCACATTTTATAACATTCTCAAGACTCCATTAGCGCAAGAACCGCAAGAACCACTGACTCGTAGGATATTTCTTCCAAGCACACATTGTTGACACCCTGAATCGACGATTCTTAAGTATGTAACACAATGTCCAATTGGCCCTTATTATATGTAATTGCTTCTGCCGCTTTTTAGTACCATCCATGGTAGGTAGAAATATAAGTAGGAGTTTATTAGAAAGGTGCCCTATCTGTTCAATTCATTGGGTGGAAACTTTATGATAACCATAGATCCTGTCCGAGATAAAATCCCCAAAGTTGTCCCAGCTACTAAGAATTGGCTGTTTTCAAAATAACTTGGCAACCAAACAATTTTAATTCCGTCTTTGATAATCCACCTACCCCTCCAATCAATGCCACATTTATGAGGCTGAACGTGGCAACTCGAGATCCGAGTCGACTTCTTCCTATTTTCAGGCTTGAATTCCAAGTTTATAAGGCCCAAATTAGTCATCAATTTTGAACCTACAACTTCATAAATGATTAAGTCCCCCCAATAATCCAGGTGGAAACTTTGGATCAGTTTTCTCGTTTTGATATCCCAGACATCAATACCTCTGTAGTCACAGCAAAAAAGCCTTTTGTCATCCTGTGAAAACGCCATAGACTCAACGTCCTTATTAGGCTTGAGATGCCAAATCTGATGCTCTGAAGCCACGTCCCAGATCTTGACCCGCCCACCAAAATACGTTGTGGCAATTCTCTGACCATTTGTTGAAAGCACAGCGAATGTGGAACTTCCAATCAAGGTTTTTGTGCACTGCGATGTTACTATTACCCAGTATTTGATTCCATCCCAAGAGCATGACACCAATCTCGTGCTGTCTGTCGAGAATGACACAGACTCAATAGAAGTCCGATGACCTTCAAGGGTCATCATATCCCTGGGAGTATCCACATTCCAAATTCGAATGCTTCCATTCATAAAGCCAGATGCTATGTGTTTGCCATCTTTCGAGAGAGCTATGCAACTCACTTGCCCAAATCCACTCTCACTTTCAGACATTATTTGGGGCTGGCTTATGGGTATACCCAATATCTCAAGAGGAGTATTGTCGCAATCTAAGATACTGCTTTGGATATCCGGCGAGACTGCTATCGAACGCGCTGTGCTGGTATAGTCTTCCGGTGATTGTATTTGTCGGCTTGTAGCAGTATCCCAAATCTTAATAGTATGATCCCATGAACCTGAAATAAGGCGCCGGCCATCCAATGAGAAACCTAAAGATGTGACCCGGCCAACATGACCTTTGAGTGATTGCATGCATTGGCCGGTAGCTGTATTCCAAACCTCAATTTCGTTTTCAGAACCCAAGATGACATGTTGGCCATCAGGCGAGAAAGCCACTAAATGCACCCGCCCCCGAAAGTGTTCCAGCAACGTAAGAGACTGGTGTGTAGCTATATCCCACATCTTAAGAGTAACATCAAACGAACTAGAGATAACATGTTGGCCATCCGGCGAGAAAGCCACTGAACGCACCGCGTCCTGATGGCCTTCCAGCGACTGTAGACATTGGCCTATAGCTATATCCCAAATCTTGATAGTATTGTCATCTGAACCTGAGACAAGGTGTTGGCCATCCGATGAGAAACCCACGGAATTAATCCGTCCAGTATGACTTTTCAGTGAATGTGTACATTCCCCTTTAGCTGTATCATATACCTGGATGATCCCACTTTTTAAACCAAACGCTGTCTTCTGGCAATCAGTAGAGAAGGCAATAGATCCAGATTCTATACAACTATATCGCTTCATTCTGAAACAACTTCCTATTCTTGTAGTATCCCAAACCTGAGTGATTATATCAGTCAACCTGCTGGAATAATTTGGATACCATGGAACACCTACAGATCGATCGGATTGGTTGGGACCGTCAAATTTCTTCAAACGCTGACCAGTGAGTGAATCCCAGATCTCGATGGAGTTCTCCCTATTGTATGAAAATATCCGCTTGTCATCGGGATCCGCTGGGAGGGCTACAGATTGAAAGCTAGGACCGGAGCCATTAATTGTCCGTATGCACTGGCCTGTGGCCAAATTCCAGATCTTCATAGTACCGTCCGCCGATCCAGAGACTATCTTCAAACCATCCGCTGAAGTGGCTACAGAGGAAATAAAGTTCGTGTGACCCTCCAGGGTTTGAATACACTGATCCCAGTCGAGATCTTTAGATGAGTTGAGAATATACCACTTCGGTACCTCGTGCTGATATATATTTCTTATTATGCTCCGCTCGGGGCTAAATTGCAGAACTGATGAGTAAAGCTGCAAAGGGGCGGTTTCGATAGCCACTTTATTAGCTAACAGGAATCGGCGCGCATCTATGAGAAACTCTACCAGTCCTGAAGGACCAGAAATTTTCTATAAAAGTATTAGCATATTCATTAAAAGATAAACACCAGACACAACTTACCACCAATGCTTCCAGCTTATAAAGGATCAGTACTGCTTCAGAAGTCATATGTAGTAAACTGAGCGCTTCGAGCCAGTAAAGGTAATTTGTGCGGAGAAAGCTATCAACAAGGCCATACTGATGAGAATCCCCGCTAGAAGTAGGAATTCCCGATAACATCGTATCATGCATATGATCAACCCAATAGGCGCAGGAGTAAGCTATTGGAGCTAGTGGGTTCGACTTTGGCACCTGGATCTGGTCAATTAGGATACCAGGATTTGTAAGGTCGTAGATATCGCGGCGAAGTGTTTTATTCAGAATTAACATTGAATTTCTGAATAATCGTGAATGTGCAGGCGCGAGTCCATCATCCAATAAGTTGTTTGATTCTTGGTTGGTAAAGAAGTCTTTGACAGATTGATGAATAAAATAGACAACGTTATCTCTGATCGAGATAAAATGCCCACAATTACCAACCATGGTTTCAGTCGCTTGGATATCACTTGAGATATCCTCAGGAAATCCAGAAAGCATTCCCAGCTCCAGCAAATGAAGGGGGCGGTAGGCAACCGTTGCTGTTGATAGAATGGCATAGCAAAGTTTCCGTTTTTCATCGGCCAAGTCGTGAATCTTGGCCATCATCTGCTCGTACAGCGGCGTCAGGCCTGTGGGAATTTGATCCAGGATATTCATCATATGCCGGTTCTCAACATTCTCCAGCTGCTTGATAGCCAGAGCCACCCATAGAAAAGTCCCATTTGCCCTGTTTCGTAATTCGGTTTGGACTCGACTTTTCAATGTCTCATCATGTCTCGATGACACTATATTGGTGACTTTGTCATCAATGTAGATATTAATCGCTTGGGAAACAAGGGACGAGTTTAGGTCAAGCGTCTGTCCACTCCTTGATACAGCACGACTTAATTTCTGATCAATGTCATGCAAATGACGACTTGATACTATCCATTTCACATGATCGAGATTAGAGGTGGCGCGATCAATAAAATTGAGAAGGTTTGACAAGTCTTGTTTGCATTCATCAAGGGCGTCGATGATGATAAAGCAATCCTTGTCTCGACAATCTCTGAGCATCTCGATCAGAGCTTCTGAAAGTGTATAAAATGCGTCCGGATCTTCGAAGAGCTGCCGACCTCTTCGATCGTATTTCTTTTGAATATGTGATAGAAGGCACGGTTGTTGGTCTAGCAAGACGTACATGAGGCCTCGTAACACGGCCGTGGCGCTGTTCAGCCTCGAGTCAGTGCCCTGGCAAAGAAAGAAGGAGACGGTAGAAGAACTGGCTAGTAAGGATGGATGTTTCGGTCGACCAGTTATCTTCTCTACAAGGCGATTAAAACGGCCTGGTTTAGCCTGGTTCGGCTCTTCAGCCTTGTCTCGCCTAAGCTCGTCTAAAATACCGCATAATAACATCGTCTTGCCTATTCCAGCATCGCCCTTAATCCAGAGCAAGCGGTGGTCTCTGTCTTCGCGCCATCGCTTAAAGACGACATGATCTAGGATCCAGTTCGATGATTCTCTGAGAAGACCGCCCTTAGTAATCTCGATTCGTGTTTTTTCGACTCTCGGATCCGTCAATCCGAGATCAGCCATACACTGGTTGGCGTTGGTCGAGTTTGATCCGTTATAGTTGTTAATGGTGTGGCTGTAGTTGTTGCCGACTTGAAGAGCACTACTCCCATCGGCTTTAATGTCTCTGACGGCATTTTCAGTGATAGCTTCTCGATTTTCAGAGGCCATTTTGAGCTTGTGTATGGTGAAAAGTGGCCTCAGCCTGATCACGCTAGGGATTCGCGATGATTTGCCCTCACCGTGACGCCACAATTGACAGATGACCTAATCAAAGAGCGCAGCGTGCCCAATAGAATTGCCACCAACATGAATAGTCTCGGCCTCTTCTGTTTCAGTCCTTCCAACCAGTATCGCAAATAACTTCAGCGGTTTGAACTACAATATTATGCATTCAGTCACGGACAAGCTAGCTAATAGATAGATGTCAAACATAATGCAATATATCGTGAAGACACTTGCAGAACCTTTTTTTTTCTGTGTTTTGGGTTAAGATTTGTCAATTGTCTGTCGAGTGTCATGTCATATTACAAAAACATTGATCGATCCTCCAAGCATTATGATGCCATCAAGAAAACAACCGAAATCCTTTTCTCAAATGCATTCTATCAACGTATTTAAAAGCAAAGCAAACTAATATAGTCGCAACACACGATAGCTCTATCATGCACTGTACCTGTCTGGTTTAGAATACTAATTCACCTTCCCAGGCGGTAATTTAGACACATTCTAGAATGGTTGAGGTTGATGCGCCCACCGTCGCATTGCTAACACTGACAGAACGAATGTAGAATTCAATTTGATATTATTTGAGGAGGACAGGTATGGTAAATTCTAGTCCCAACAAGCGATCAAGCCCATGAGTTATTTGATCAGACGCCATTCGTTTCAACTTGACATCTCTCATTTCACCCCCTTCCCCCCCACAAGATTCTGCTTTGCCAAGTCCCCGAGAGCATGCAGGTCCTTAGTGCAGAGTCGTTCCACGGTCTTCGAGGGCCAGTCAGATGCTGCAGATGGTTCAGCTCCCCCAGCCCTATGCTAGCGCCGATATCTCAGACTAATTAACCATCCCCCTCGGAAATGCCCCAGTTTGCGGGCTAAACCCTTTATGAACCATCAGCTTGTCTCTGCTGTGTGTTGGTCATGTATATATGGTAATCATTTCTCTCCTCAATGCCACGCCCCCATTTTCTCCATGCATGAACAAGCACACCGGTCGATGATGTACCTTGGTACGCTCCTTCGAGCGAAAAAGGTGTGCGTCTTCCAAATTGTACCCCCTAACTCGATCCATCTCGGCTGGCAGCGCCACATTAGCAAAATCGTCTGCCCTCTCAGTAGCATCTGGCCCTAGTTCTATCCCGTGTTCTACTTCAATGATTTTTCTGCAGACGGCTTGCATGGAGATGGCATCCCACAGAGACTCGCGCCGGCACGCAAGCCCCTTTAGTAGCGCGAGAGCCTGTAGCCGAAGATCCAGGTATCGGCACTTAAGAACTACGAAATGCAAAATAGGGCTGAATCCCATGTCAAACATGAACTTCTTTGGTCGTCCTGCTGATGATTTGGCACTGAGGGCGAGCGCATTTCGCGCCATCTCTACAACGCTTTCGGCTCCTGATCTGTACTTGTCGTACGCTGATTCTCCTCTCGTCAGACAGTTGCGCACCCAAATGCTCGAGGTAAGCCATCGAATCTTTAGTGCTAGCGATGCCGAGTCGCTATTTGTTTCTATTCCCTCGCTTGCTTGGTACCGCGCGAATGAATGACCCCACCGAGTAAACATGGTGATGAGAACACGCTGCTCCTCGAACATGTCTGGCGTGGGGCAGCCGTTTTCTGCGACTCCAATCTGCCAGTGTTCAGACCTGCGAACGAGCCAGACGGTTCTGACCATCATGATGTCCAAATGATGTTTTGCTTCGTGCATACTTTTGAAGGGCCCGTGTGGCATGGATACGTTGGTGATGAGGAGCGGCACATCGTCTACTGCGGTGCCAAAGAAGAGCGGGAAAAGATTGATATGGCAAAAGACAGCGGCAAGCTGAGAGCTGCCCCCTCTCTCGTTGAGCAGCTTGACGCCATGGCGTGTATGATCAACGGCGGCTTTGTCGTCACCCCGCAGGAACTCTATGCATATAAACAAGACGCACACGGTCAGGATGGTGTCAATATCTTGGCCCGGATTGGTCAGGAGCCCGTTTATGGCTTTATTGTAGTGTCGAAGCGCAAAGGGATCGTCGGTCGTTTTAAGCGTAGTCTCGGAAAAGTTCTCAAATAAAGAGCTGATGGCCAACACGGCGTGGCGGGCTGTTGGTTCGTGATGAGTGGCCTGGGCAACAAAATGGGTCCAGAACGAAGGGTCCAGTGGACCCGACAGCACAGGAGCCACGACCTGGTGGAAATAGGCCAGACTTCGCCGCTCAGCATTGTCGCAGACTGGCGTGACGGACGGCTGGGTCCTCAGCAGGAGATTCCACGACAGAGAGCCCGCGGGGGGCGCCTGGTAGCCGCTGCACGTGCGGCCGGTCTTCTGACATCGCAGGCACTGTGGCCACGTCTCGTCGCATTTGATCTTTCTGATTCTTTAAACGAGTGTTAGTCGGCGGTGGACACGGCTAGGCTAGCATCGTTGCTCGCGTGAGACACGTACTTGCACGTCTTGCAGCCCGTCCTGACCTTTTCGAAGCCTCTGCGGGACATGATTCGATCACGAGGGGCCGCAAATATCGATTTTTTTAATATTATTTCTTCTTCTGGTGATGATGGAGGAATGGAGGAGGTTCTCCCACGTCATTATTCCCGGCGACCAGGTGATGTGACCACCAGGAACCCCTGTTCGTGATGCACTCTTCTCCACAAAAGGGGTCGGTGGTGGGGCAGATCCGAACAACCGAGTCCAAACTCTAGATTTCCGCGATACACAAAAACTGCTTAATTGGGAGGTTAAAGAGACGTGGATTGGTTGACAGAGTGGCTCAGAAGCTTTGGGAGCATCTTCTTTATTTTCTTCCGTTATTCTAGGTTCAATTAGACATCCGGATTGCACTATTTCCCACATCTGATTTCCATCACCCATTCGCTCTCCTCAGCTATTACCCCTCACTGGAGAGACACATCACTACGTCCCATGTCATACAAGCAACATTGATAGCTTCCAATTGGCAAGATACAAACAAGAAAGAACAGCCACAAAGTAGACCAGGCTTAAAAAAACATACTCTACATTTTTTCCCGTGCCCTTATCATGATAATTGAGCCCCATCATTGGTCATCAGGATTCCTTCGGAAGTGTAGGGTAAAGCAAAAGCCGCTATCGCTTTCTCACCCGGTATCGCAAGCCGATCCCAGTTCTCTCGGCAAAACTCATTTCGCATTAACTGGAAATAGAAAAGGCTCCAATAGAGATAGCAGGACCTCAATGAGCCGAAAATGAGAAAAAAAAAGGTCAATCATCTGTCGCGTGTCGATTTATTGTGCACGGGATTCCAATTGGTACGCGTCTGGTAGTGTCACGTGAGTCCGATTGAACCGGAAGAATAGCCATTGAACCAATGGTCAACAAAATCCATGTCATTTTTTTTTAATCTCCAGCAGAACCAAAATAAATGATGGCAGCTGACGGAGTCAAACCTGTGACATTAGTCTTATCTGCGCCGCTGTGGGTTGCCCATCGTCGGCCCGTTCACGATGGAAAGACCCGGCTATTGTCGGGCCGCTCAGCAAAACGGACCGAGACAATCTTCTTGCCACCTTGACTCCATTGTTCCAATCCCACCTCCTCCATCATTCGCAGTCTCCTGTGTTTCTCTGGTTGAGCCTCAATTGCGTTGCCAGCTACAATTGCCGTAATTTCACTAGATCCACATCACACGTACAGCCTAACAATACGCCCTCTCCAGCAACCCTAACCCACACATAAATCCTTGATGCATGTTCATAAACGGAACTGGATACCCAGACCACTACACCTTTAGTTACAACACCAATTGGCCTATCAAGTTGTTAGAATATTGTCCGCTCCATAATCTGTGCCTCAAAAACTAACATTGCAACACTAGCCTGTGCTCAGGCTCCCAGCCCAAAGCATCGCCAACACTAAGCATGTCGCTGCATTCATCCAGCCACTCCTCCTCACCAAATTACTTTGGATCACCTCCTACTGCTGACAAACCTCCGTGTGATTGGGTTCGAGTACCAAGTTTTATCAAGCCACCTCCCTCCGACTTCAGCGCCTCAGGCATCGCGTTCTTACTCTCGCAGGGCGCGCTGGAGCTGCCGAGTCTGTCGCTCCAGCGCGCCCTCATCGAGGCATATGCAGAGTATGCGTATACCTATCTGCCTACAATTCAACTTCACAACCTTTTGAATGTCATAGACGACCCGAGCGCGCCCTCTGGGGAACCGATCAGTTTGCTGCTTTATCAGGCCATTCTGCTTGCTGGCTCCGCTTTTATCGATGCGAGGGAGGTGGAGGGAGGGGAAGATGGCTTTGCCAGCAAGAGAATTCTCCGAAAGGAGATATCTCGCCGTGTTACTGTATGTTATCCTCCTCAAGCCTATTGTTTTCAATTAATGGCTGATTGCATTCAAGTCACTCTACGACAGTGCTTATGAAAACGACACCGTCATTCTAACCCAGGTGACCTTGATCATGTCGTCTTACTCAGACTTCCCGGGCCATCGGGATTCATGGTACTGGGTCGGGCGGGCAATATCTCTAGCCCAAGATGCCAACCTGCATAAAGCATCAGTTCTCGTCGGGAAACCGAAGGATGAATGCATGCTCCTCAAGAGGATATGGTGGTCATGCTATGTGCGAGATCGCTTCCTTGCCCTTGGACTTAGACGCAAAATGAGAATCAATGATGCTCACATTACTGTCCGATCCCTGGACGTTGATGACTTTGAGATTAGGGCTTTGCCTTACACCAACTCAATGATGCAGTCAGAGTCTACCATTCTTCGAGACACTGAAAAACAACTTCAATTAGCCGAGATTTGCGTCCAGAGAGTTGCCCTGTGTTACATCATCGGGACGATCCTCGCTCTCCAGGAGAGCTACAAAGAGTTGGATCGCGTCGGCCCCATCTTCTACCCGGCGTGCGCAGCGAAGCTTGAACAAGATTTCGCGGAAGCTGAAGCAGCATTGGATACCTGGAAAATCCTATTACCTACTTCTTGCGAATATCTTGAACCAAACCATCTTGATGCGAGCCACCCAACGGTACATGTCCATCGAAGTCATCTTCATATGGCCTTCTACACCGCCGTCTACTCGCTCCACCAGCCGAGATTTCTCCCAATGTCGCCTACCAAATTGGGGTCAGTCTCTAGAATTTCAAGCGAGAGGTCTGGAACAGAAGTGTTCAGCATAGCATTGCAAATCACTAGAATAGCTAGCGAACTCTGCGACAAGCAGCTTGTCTCATTTCTGCCGGTCACCGGTGTCACTATCCTTGTGCCTGCAATGGCCATCAACCTGCTTTGGCTCAAGAGTAATAACTCAGCTGAGAGGGACGAGGCGCTCATGCGTTTTGCGACCTGCATGAAGGTGATGACGAGACTACAGGAGACATATCTTGCTGCCGATTTTACGGTTGACTATTTTAATGCCGCCCTGAGAAATGCTTCGATAAGTTTATCCGCGCTGGATTTGAATTCCACAACGCCGAGCGATAAACAGACTTTATCATCAATTGCGAATTCAAGCCCCAGATTTGATTGGGACACAGAATCGGAGAGTACCAGTGACGTGGTACGATTCAACCATTTGGACGAATCTCAAGATTTCCAAGATACAATTGCTGAATTGTTAAGAAATTCGGAGAGTGTGGGTGCGTAAAGCCGGTTGTGATCAAAAGTTTGAGATTTTGGGGAGTCTTAAAATGGTTCATGTTGGACTGAGGAAGCGTCATGTATTGTTTGGTGTGGCTTAAAGCGTGTTGCTGTCAATTTCCTAGCAAAACAAGTGAGATGAAAGGATCAAGAGGTTACGAGATGATGAAAATGGATATAGCACATGTTTGGTACTGTTTTACTGTAATTTTCACCCATGAATGGCCCTTCTTTCCAACGTCCAATGCGATGTATATTTCGTTTTCAGAGTAAAAATGAATTGGAAAATTCAATAGTAAGCAGCTTGTGCTATAAATGAACTGCTTCCATATTGAACTGGGAGAGCCATCTCAGATATACCAAGTTGTCAGAAGCGTGGCGGCGAACTAGCGGTTGAGGATTTACGGAAATCGGTCACAAATACACAACCTAGAATCGAGGTTTGAGGTTCTTTATTGGGGAAAATTTCCATTCACAGTAAATTTTCTTGAAGATGGTATTGAAACGAGTGTGATTTTGGTGAATTTCGTCATATCTAGGTGATGATATTTAGGGAGGCGTTTAAGCGTGGTGCAGAGATGCGGAAAGTGATACCCCATCAGGCCCATTGCATTTGAAGGCACCAACCTGTGAGTGATGCATAGCAGAACTAACGGCATCTTCATTCAAAGTCATGCATACATGTTTGCCATCTGCCCAGTGCAAATAATCCTTCACTTGCCAAAACAAAAGATGCCACCTCCAGCAGATATTTGCTAGGCTCGAATACCAGCACCAAAGTAGATAAAAGACAGGGTTTTCGAAGAAGCTCCCTTTGCAGGGTGTGAAAGACATAATTCTTTATTTGAAGCCATGTATCGTGAAGTCGTGTCGCGTCGGAACCCCTCGGCCCTTATAAACATCCAGAATGAATGAGAGGATGGATAGGTGGTGGATCTTAAAACAAGATGGAGCCGAATATTATGGCAGCGCTAGGAAGCCAGTGCTCCCAGGCCTTGTTGCGCATCTTTTCTCCGCCAAAGAGCCAGACAATGTATCCATCAGCCAGACCTACAAGGCCCGTGATGACCAGGGTCAGCTTGGCGGCGCTATCGTTACCCTGGAACTTGAGACCCAGAGACACCAGGCCCAAGGCCGCATCCCTCACGCTCTTCGCGTAGAGGAACGGGGACGGGGCAGACTGCGGGGGCGGGGGGATGCCGAAGCGGGAGTAGGCGCTGAGGGGGTCTTGCAGGGTCAGGACGCCATTGATGGTGAGGGGCACGCCGATGGTCAGGGCGGAGAGCGTGAGGCGAGCCATGTTGGTTGATCGGTTGAATCTGGTCTCTGGACGTGGGTTTTTTTGGGCTTGGGGGAATAATTGGGCTGGGCTGGGACAAGCGCACATGTACGAAGGTTAGATGGATGGGGCTAGCCTGCATTGGGCCTGTCGGCTGACGAGTCGGTCCGTTCACTGCGAAATGAGGCATGAATGAAGAACAATGCACGCAATAATTACTTGGCAGCAAAGAAATGATACATTAGCAAGCATGGAGAGTACGTGCTGTTAAGCAACCATTATCTCCATTTTGCAAAGTCGTCGCTTTGATGTGAGAAAAAACTTTTCTCCCAGGGTCCTCGAAAGTGATACATTCCTCAACTAAGCTAAAGAAATCTTGAAACAAGTTTCCGGGACGACTTGAAACCAGATAGGCCACGGGACATTAATCCGTGGCAGTAAATCAGCCCGTGTCTGGTGGGGTGGCTGTTTGACCATCCCACTGGCGATCAAACAAGAGCATACAGGGTAGCTAGCACGCGCACGCGGCAAGGAAGATTTGGTGTTGAAACAATTGTTATTCTCCGTCGAACCGGGCTTAATTTTGATTCACCTTATCAGCGGAACAAAGGAGCAAAGATTTTCTCTCTCTCTCAGAGGCCGTATCGCTGAGCGCGTCGGTCGTGGCCGTTATTGAAGATGGCTTTTCACGACGCCAGCCACGCATAGCTTGCAGACTACAGTATCTATTCTTGTACTGCGGCAACGCCGTAATGGGCATTTCAATCAAAGACGAGTCGTGCCATGGGAATTCCGCAGCTACTGCCCGTTCAGGTTTGCGAAAATAGCAGATGACAGCTAAGCACGCCATGGGGGCGCCACCACGCCAGAATGATGCTGACTGTGAGGAATAGTGCGACGCCGGTGGTCTAGCTGGCCACAAGAGGCTAGGCGACCAACTGCAAGGAACAAACATGTCTGCTAAGCTCGTAGCGTAGAAAAAACAAAAAGTCTTCTATGAACAGGCTCGAACATTGTTGACGTGACGCGATGCAAACTCTGCCAGCAATGCAGCGACCGATCTCTTCCCAATTCGTCGTGTTGTTAAGGTGTCAATGATCTGATCTGATGTGTTTGCCCACCGTAAATTAAAGGTGCGATCGTCATTAACGAAGCGGTCCGTGGGGTCCCCCGCCAACCTTCTAAACCCACGCTAATGTGGTTCGTCAATTACTCTGGCTGCTTTGCAGGGGTCGCCGAAGCTCGTTCGTTGCCTTCAACCATGTCTCTCTCTGTGCCTGGCTGCTTACCCCAAGTGCCGGGCTGGGCTGTGAGACCAGGTCTCAAAACGAGCCGCGTAACGACTTTCCTTGACTAACACTGAGTGTGCGATGCAGAATAGGGAAGTTGCTCTACCAGATGGAATAGAATCATGTCATGGCAGAGAGTGAGATGGGAGCTCTAATTTCGAGTGCATCAACTAGAGATTGCATGGTGCAGGTCTAATGTGCAGCTTCAAATGCGATGGGAAATTCTGCTCGTGACTCATAATTTAGTAGTAAATGATGAATCGAAAAAAAAAGGCTCTTAGAGCCTGATTCCTCCACCGCAACAATTTCATGCATCACGATGATGAAAACGCGGGCGGCTTGTGAAATCATCTGAGTCCATCCGGAGTGGCTAGTGGCACGGCCCCGCAAGGGCGAGGGGACTAATAAAACGCCCTTATTGATGAGCTGCAACGGCGCGCTCGGACGCACCGAATGCTCTTCAACACTTTTTCTCTTAGGGCCGTCACTCATTGTGACGGCATGGTGATGGAAGCTACAGAGCAGGAGAGTCGGGAACATCCATGCCTGTCGCAGGTGCAGTGTGCACTTTATTTATTTTCCGAGCAATCATTGCCCGAGCGTGGTCCCTGTTCCTGTCCCTGTCCCTGTCCTAGTCATGCTCATGCTCATCATTATCATCGTCATGTACGTGATGGTGATGGTTTGTTTGCCAGTCTGTTCGTCAGAGCTTCGTCGTGGATTTGCGTTCGGCTCTTCCAACATTTTGGCCGAGACTAAACCGGCCTGATCGGACGAAAAATCGACACTAACAAGGCGGGAGACACAGCATCGAGGGGAAAGGGCCGAGAGGGTCGTTGCGAGCGCCCAAAGCTCTCAGCCGCTTATTTGCGAGCCCGCGTCTGATTTGCCCACAAGGCTCAGCACGGCTCCCGCTAGCCCCAAAAGGTGTCCCAGCACTGTCCGTTTCTGGCTGTGGCATTGTTGTCTGCGTGCTCTATCCAGATAACACTTGGACGAACTAATCCACCTGGCTTCGTTGTGATCGCCATTTAGGGACCAGGTTCTCCCCTTCAACCTGGTTTTCCGATCTCTCCATCCCA
Source organism: Calonectria ilicicola (assembly GCA_020809705.1). Classification (NCBI taxonomy): domain Eukaryota; kingdom Fungi; phylum Ascomycota; class Sordariomycetes; order Hypocreales; family Nectriaceae; genus Calonectria; species Calonectria ilicicola. The sequence goes on along the minus strand of CP085834.1, from coordinate 2,205,684 downwards.
GCTTTCATTCTCTGCACATCTTGGCCCAACCGTGGATTTCATTTCCACATACTCTCGTTACCTCAAGCATCCCTGGTCTTCCTCCCGCACTGGCCGGACCACTGCGATCCAGTTTGGCATTTCTTCCTTACGTCTCCACTTGATTTAACGCATTATACCCACCTTCAACGTTATCATGATCGCCAACGCCCATAATGAAAAGCCCTCTTGGGGGGCCTCACTACGCCAATGCTTCTGCATCCCCTTTGCCAAGAAGCGGGACCACAAATCCTCCTCAAGCACTGCCTCCAAAGGTAGATTGAGCGATGAGACATTGCCTGTTGGCGGAGACGAGAAGCATGCATCCATTGTCCGCGAGGAACCAGCAGCCACCCCTCGCCCATCAATGACCCCATCAACACCATCTCAGAAATTCTCCTCCTCTACCACAATCAATGCGGTCGAAGAAAATGCAGAGATCCTCAGGAGTAAATTCGCTCCTCCCACTCCACCTCCAAAGTCTCTCGCCCGAGGCAAGAAGCAGTCTGTTGGCGAGTTTCAACTATTTCCATCTCCATCTCCGGTCTACTCAGTAGTGACGATGCGCCATCAGAGCTGGCCACCCTCGTTCCAACCTGTGGATACAACAAGGACCATCGAGTTCCGCCGAAGCCTTCCTCCCCCGGCTTTCTGCTCTCCTGTCAGCCCAACGGCCCCGACAATCCCAGAAAACTCCGCTTTGGTCACTTCCCAGAAGACCAGCCCTCCAACCGCCCGACGCAACGGAAAAGGCCGCTCTCGATCTTATTCCATGCCTGTTCATACCGTCAAGAGGCACATCGCCACTCTTGTCAAGGTTGAATTGATGCCCGACAGCCCTACTGTGCCACTGAGCCCAGACGGTATGAAATACTCGGCCACCTCAGTCCGGCCTCACATCTCCATCTGCAGCCGATCAACCACAATCCCCCCAAGTCCTCACACACCACTTTCTTTCGATGTATCACTATCAAAATTCCCACTTCCGCCTTCTTCTCGGCCTCTTCTATTGGAGCCAGCAACACTAGAAAACAGAAAATCTCTTTCCTTTGTCAACCATTGGTTATACCTTCAAACCAATGAGAGTTTTGTAACATTAGATACTGATATCCCGACTCCACTTATAAAAACAGAATTCGTTCTGTAATAATGAAATCGTTAACGAATCAACTACTTGTTCCTTCGGTGACCCATGTGATTAATTGCATAAAACTCTATTGTATTGTCTACGCTATTACATATTTTCGAAGGTACACACGAAAAATTGAGTAGTGCGCTAAATGTCAAACTAATGTCTGGAATTCTCCAGAATTTCACTATTTCAGCCCTGCTACCTCATTCTATGTCTTTCATATAGTTATTTTCTTCCTTTTAGGAAAGAAAGACGCCGACAAGGTCACAGGACCTAAAGGCACGCCTCGGGATAGACTTTCAGATCTGTTGGTACAATTGCCCTTGTGCCAACTCTGGAGCCTAAAGGCAATACACAATGAAAACTTTGATAGATAGAATCCTCATACAATAAAAGGAAGAATTTTCTACCAGCCAGGAATGCAGTAACGCACACTCAAACAAACCTCTCTCAAACACACACCAAAAAAAAAAAAAACCCTCAAACACACACACACAGCCAAGATGTCTGCCATCAAACAATGCATCATCTACAAGGGCAACAGCCCTCCCGAAACTAAATCCGCGGCTCGATACATTCATCGGGAGATTCAGGCCAACGGCATCCAGCTCAATAAAGCTAATAAAAAACAACACAAGGAACTCCAATCGCAGATCACACCGGACATCCTACACCCAATAAACAAGATCAAGCTGATCCTTTAGGAGTATAAGCTTCTCTTAAAAAAGGGACTTAATCTAGATGATAAGATATTTGTTAAAGAACAACAAAAGCTTTTAATACTAATGCTAGATCATTGGAATATAGCTTTATATCCAAGACCTAAATTAAACGATAATCAAGAAAGGTTCTTAAAGGAATTAAATAAACACAAGATAGATCTAGAATACAAATAGATTAATAAGTTAAAGGAAATGGTTCAAAAGGGAGGATAGTCCATGGAAAGGAAAGGAAAAGGAAAGGAAGGACTGCTTTTAAATGGATACTGTACTAGAATAGGAAATGCAAACAACGGTTCAATCAAGCAACTAACAGGATACGATCAGTGGCTACCTCATTATATCTGTGGATAATTAATTTGACATTCGCCAAATGTGGCTGGCCTCAGATTCTGGGAAAATTCGCTTAGCGTCAGGCCAATTGCAAGACACCACTTAGAAACGCCTCCAGATCGGGAAAGTGCCACAATCGTGCGCACATAACTAATAAACCGGGACTTTTATACTATCAATCTTGTAGTCCCAGGTGTCCAAAGATGATTGGTCATGCTCGCATTGCAGAGCAGTACTGTTGTTGTTCCAACGAGGACGGGATGGCCAGGGACATATCTGAGCGTTTTTGCCAGCATTTTTTCCTAAGAGAATTGTTGCATTCAGCGTATCAGGTTTATTGCCATTCTCAACCCAGTCAATCATAACGGCAAGATTGGTCTGTGGGAAGGCTCCGTTTGGTTGGTAGCTATTAGGTTGACAATGACCGGCACCAGGCAGTATGTAGAATCGATAGAACTGGTTGAGCGCATCGGCGCTTTCGTTGTAGCCTATATCAGGATACATGGTCTTGCGCACTGAGTCCCAGTAGTGGACGGATGAGCCGGCTGGGATTCCGCCTTCAGACTCTCCGTGATAATGAATAATCTTACCCCCAGCCTCTTGGAACGGTGTTAAATCTGGCCAGGTGGCTTCAAGAGTGTCGCTGTATCGCTGCAAACCTTGTAGTACCCAATTTCTAAGCGAATCAAAAGTGGCGTCTTCCACCTTGAAGTCAGTCTGTTGTTCAAGAAAATATGAGACCCAGATAGTGCCCAAGCTTGGGAAAACAGGCTCCCACGAGTTTGTCTCGTTATTGAAACGCGTTTGAGCGTCCTCAAAATCCGCAGCGTATTGGATGGGCATGTACATTTTCTTGCCTTGCGAATCAACCCAGCCATCCAACAGCCGCTTCGCGAATGAAACCGCCTCAGCTGATATCGTACCGTTTTGCACCGGGGTAGGCCACTGCATTGTCGAGCCTGGAGCTCCACCATAGCCAGTATTGGGAGCACAGTAATAAGGCTCGCCAATGATTGAATCCATGTCAAAATGCAACTTGCACAAATCAGAGCGAGCAACAACCCCATCTGACAGTCCATCCAGAGAATCACAGGCAGCAGTGGTCAGATTTTGTATGGTTTCCAATTCACAGGGTGGCGGGTAGTAACTCAAATTATTTTGAAGCACAGCCGGCCACAAATGGAATATCTGAGCAAAGCTGAGGCGAATGGCCGGAGATCCAGTAATGACACCGTCGAATAAATCGGGGAATCTCTGAACCTGGCTCCACCCTTCGCGCCCGCCTTCCGAGCATCCCTGGTAATATGAAAATAACTCAGATGAATTGAAGAATCTCTTGGAGAGTTCTTTACCCAGCACAGTCATCTCGTGGATTGCCTGGTACCCGTGCATGTGCACCGCTGGCCAGTTGAGAGTGCCATTGGCCAAGAGCACGGTATCGTAGATGACGCCGTCAAAGGTGCCATAGCCTCCATCGGTTTGGCCGGTAGTGGCGCCATACATGACCCCGCCTGGTAAAGCCGGTTCACCGCTGTTGATGCGGTAGCCGCCGCCCCCAGTGGACAAGAAGCGGCCTTCGTATTTCTCTGGAGCTGGAAGCCAATATTTGACTACAACTTTGTCATCTCGCCCTTCGTGGGAGTAGGCAAACGTGACATTGCAAAAGTCAACCGTCGTGTCTGGGTAGGTGTATTGGCCACTTATGGAATAATTGGATACTGCATTCGCAGTAACTGAATTATTCAGAGTATTAATGCCGGTGTAAAAACCGACAGTAGGCAATGCAGATCGAACATAGTCCACTGTGCACACGTCTTGAAGAGAGACGGCCTGCACAGCGGCTATGAGCGGAGATAAATCATAAAGAAAGCGCATATCGATTTGCGAAATAATCATCTTATTTCATTTTCATCGGTGGTATAGGCCGTAATAAGTATCAAACCTCGACAAGGCATGAGACTTGCTGAGGATGGGATCCTCTCCCCATGCTCCGGAACCGTCGGGTACGATGTCGTTGAGTGGGCCGTTTAGGCTAACTATATCCCGCATTGCTACCTACCCCAAATGGTATAGATATGCGGAATTTTCTATCATCCATGCTTTTCAGTAAAAGAATCTGTATTTCCGAAGGACTCTACTTCCGTCAACATCAATAAAACAGTTTATTACGTTGGGTATATGCAAGCGTTCTGGCCTATTTCGAAACTTACTAATTGCTATCCCTGATTGAGTAAATGGCATACTGAGTATCTTAGTTAACGGCGCCCACTCGTTATGATGGCTTAGGTTGACCAACAGATATGGTTGTCACTTACAAATCTGGAATGACCAATCAGTTACATTGAACAGAGATAGATGTTTTTGATCCCTTCAATGAAACTCTTTATCATATTCATAAACTAAGAACAAGCAGATGACTAAATAGAAGCGGTCTAACAATCTCATAATCCGTCAAAGTTCCTATTACAAACCGAGAATTCCATTCCAAGCCATCCGGACATTTCGGCCTGTACCCAAGACCATTAAGATTAGTGGCTGGTTAGAGGCGCCAATTCGCTCCCTTCCACTGCAGAAGAATAGTGGGTATAATGGCGAGAGCAACCATCATGCCCGTGCCAATACCTGCTGTTGCACTCATACCGGCTTTCTCAATCAGTTGTGGGAACCTGGTCTACGGTTAGCACTTTGGTTTCGTTATTTGGGATGGAATAACTCACCACAAGGGGCCAATAAATCCCCACATTTGACGCACGAAAGAGATGAAAACTCCTACGCCTGCTGCGTCCTCGCGATAACAGTCGACCGAGTAAGTCATGTAGACTGTAGTGACTATCTGATTGCCAACCGCAGCGATAGTTGTACCGACAAGAGGAGTAATATTCCATTTATCTCCAGAGGCTTCAACCTGGATCAGAAAAACGACGTAGCCAACAATAGCCATGATTAAACCAGAGTAGCTCAGCCACAAACGGTACTCGGGAGCTGGTGCAATTCCGGTTTGTTTTTGGCGACGTAACATCCACCGATCAGACGCCCATCCTCCAATTTGCTCACCAATAATAGATCCAAGGATGAAACTGAGATACTGAAGTCCGACTTGCTGGGTATTAAAGCCATATTGGATTGGAAAAATCTGAGGAATCTCCATTGAGGGCAGAATTGCGGACCACATGAAGATCATCGAATATGCTATCGCAGAAATGCACACAGAAGGTTTCAAGAAGTACTTTAGTGGCTGGACAATATCCCACCAGGTAATCGGTCTGGAGTTGATGCGTTTAAATTTAAAATACTGTCGCTTCGGCTTTTCCTCGATAGGCTGGTTGGAACCGTCTCTTGGATATGAAGTTTCTGATCCAAGAAGTAGATAGACTAAGAACTGAACGCCATTTGTCTGTAATCACGTATTAGCATAATCCAAGGAGCCTAATTTGTGGTATTGATCATCTTACAATCGCTAGAATCCAATAGATCCATCGATAGTCCACTCGGAGAGCAACAAAGCCAAAGATGAAGGCAGCAATGTAGACACCAAGAGTCACCATTATGGTCCATACACCCATGAATGTGGCGCGCTCGTTCTTGAAAAACATTTCTGCAACAACACCGCTGCCGATAGAGCAAGCAGGACTGATGAAGAACGACGTAATGGCCCTGCAAACACACATAGCAGCATATGAAGGACTCTTAGCGCAGCCCACATTGCCCACCAAACTGCAGATTAAGGAAATGAGAAACACGGGCCGGCTCCCATAGGTATTAGCTAGTGGCATCCAAAATAGTGGCGCGCCACCAAGGACGGCAATGGCTAGAGAACCTAAATATGATGCTTCTTGAATTGAGACGTTCAAGTCTGCTGCAATGTCGATGAATGATGAGTTGATGGCCGCGGCAGTGAATGTGCTCATCATGGCATGAAAAGAGACCATCGCTAGGTTAATCATTTTCTAGCAGAAAATAGTAAGCACATGTCTTATTCACCACTATTTCCGAATATTACCTTTTTCTTTGGCCAATTGTATGGATCGGCCGGATCCATAGTTGGAATAGGTTCCAGAGAGACACTTCCATGGCGCGAGAGGAGGTATTCGCGATGCTCCGAACTTAATTCGTTAATTTCCTCTTGATCGGACTTCTTAACGTTAGCGTGTTGCTCTATTTCTGCAAATTCCTCGAAGAGAAGAACTGGACACATACCCCTAGTATCTGGCCAGAGGTTTGGTCAGATTCCACCTTCTCGTCGGCGTGAAGGTTGTTCGACGCCATGCCAGGCAAGAGTAGGGTAATAAATTGACTTTTTCTGATTACAAAAACCCTCTCTCTCCAGTATCGAAAATAGGGCTATTTTAATGGGGATGTAGAGGTCTAGAAATGGGGTGCATACAATTAATAAGGTTAAATACAGGGTTCTCATCCAAGGGGTTCTCTGGGGACCCCAAACACATACAATTTCAACACTGAAATCGGCCATATCCCGAGGCAAAACCCTGTGCATGACTGTCCTTTCGGCATGTCTGTAATTCGCGGAGCTATGGCGCAAATACCGCAGGACTAATTTGTGAATGCAACGCTATACGCAATTTTACTAGGGCGCAGCTATAGACCCAGGCAACATTGCGGCAAAGGGATGGCGGTGGAGAAGTAGCGAGCATGACCCTGTAAAATATCTGAAAGACTGTAAGAGGAATGTTACATCCGGAAATGGCACTATTGCTGCCAACTGGGCAGGGATCTATCTATACCGTCGTACAAGCCATCGTCTCGGAAAAAAAAGAAGCTTGGAAAGGTATCATCGCTCGGAGATAAAGTTGAGTAATTCGCCTAAGCACCGCAAGCCAAGAGATCTATAAATGGCGAATTGAATTCATCTCATCGATTCATATCGAACCAATCAATATTCATTAATACCTCACCTCACTTTGTTGAACGGAAAAGCAAAGTGGGCCCAGTTTTGAATACTACACCTTGCTATCTATCCCCTGGAATTCCGACCAGTGAGTAATCATTTACTAAGGAGACGGATCTACATTTCTGGCTCCCAACAGCATAGGCCCATGTTACATGTCAGGTCCTTTTACCTGGTGTGGAGACGCACGTTTTACGGATTGCGGCACGGCTAGATCCGTTACTAAACCCGATGATGACCCAGTCGGAATGATGGCCGATGCTGCCGAGGCAAGCAGAGGCCAATCATACCCAGCAGGCATCATCTTCAACCAAATAGGAGGTTACATTAAAGATGGGATGATCCAGTCTGGTTACTTTAACCTCGACCGACTTGATACTTGGCCTGTGGGTGGTGAGAGTGGGGCGTTGAGACTAACTTGGACGGTTGCAGCTTTTCAAGGCATCTTGACGCGCTTTGGAGCAGGGATATATTTGCCACGGGGCACTTCGAAACAAGACCTTGGGCATTGCTAACCGGCAAGTGGCCCACTATGGACTGGCCGTATTCGCCCTGTAGGCACATATTAATATTGCTGTTGGAAATACGAGAGAGGTGAAGATGAAGGGAATACGAAAAGAGCATCACACTTATAGCATTCAACTAGATGGCAGCCGAAGTCCGGAAAATTGCCGGCAGAGGTGCCAAGAGGAGGCAATATTCGCGACTATACGTGATCGCCTACGACTAGCCGGATTCAGATCGTTAATCCGAAATTCAAAGCACTCGGTACCAACAAAAGCGACATTGTGACGTGGCGAATCCAAGTTTCACAGGTCGCATGGCAGTGGCCACCCTAGCATGGTTTCAATTGTGTGATACGTTATCAATTGCTCTTTTTTCGAGGAACTTTTGGATATAAATAAATACATTGAAAAGCGTGTTGGTTATCTAGTCCAGCTACTGACAGGTTTTGTCCTGGCCGATCTGCGAGTGGGGTATCATTATCTCATTATGTCGTTAGTGCTTTTAAGTGACTGCTATACAAAACTCGTGTTGAAGGACTCATCGCAGATGGCTCCTAGCCACGTGCTGTCGTATGGTATATATACTTGTGATGGTATCGTTAATATCGTTTCGCTGGGACCAAACGCGATCGGTTCCGTTCTGTTGCGGTCATATGTGTTTGACCTCGTCCTGCTGAGGCTGCATGATCTCGATCTCCTTCGGCTCACATAAGTGCCGGAAGTCTGGGTTTCTTCGTTTGTTTCATCGTCCCACGTCGACCCAAACGCAGTCAAGCAGATGTCGTCGCCGTCTATAGTCATGCCAAACTCATCCACCTTCTTTCGTTCCATACTGCGCCCGATGGTTTTGAAGGCGTGCATTATTATTTCATGATGTCGATTTCCACTATTCTCCAGGCTATTCTTCGCTGATGAGCCCCGCTCACCAATTAAATGAGGAGAAACGTGATGGAAAAATCGCTTCAACGTTGGAAGCGCCGCGCAGATTACGATAAGCTGTGACTCAGAAAGGCTGATATACTAAGTTAGCTGGGGGTAATTGAGCACATTTGCAGATGACTTACATGATGATAGCTGAGCTTGCACTGGTCCAAGTGGCGTCGGTAGTATGTAAAGTAGGCGTCAGCTCCACTACACGTAGGGCTGCTGTGACAAGAGTCCTAGCAAGGTCCCAAATCAGTAATCGAAAGTATACCAAATTCATGTTCAAACACTTACACTGAACCAAGCGCGAAGAAAATAATGACACCGATCTTTTGCCGCGGTGGCATCTTGGTACCGAGGATCATAGGAATAGGTAGAACAAGAAGTATCAAATCAGAAAGAACTCCCAGGGAAGCTCTAGCAATGTAAAGTGCTGGCCGATTAATGCACACTCCAGGTGTACTTGGCAACCAGTTCTTCGAGATTGGCTGGCAGCCAAAAATAATAGCAAAGAAAATTGCTGCATTGTAGCCGGCCATGAGAAATACCGATGCTGCATTGGCCCATTTCCACCAGGTTGCTGGTGACACCTGGTAGTAAAATAGCCCTAATGATGTCTTGCAGAGCCCAGTCGTGACGGCGTTTAAAGCGGTAACAGCGACGAGCATCTATAGGCAGCGTTAGTTTCCGCCAAAGGCATAAATAAGGTGGATGGAGGGGTACAACATACTTTAGCACCCTTTAGGGCTCTTAAAGCTGGCATTTCCCATATGTGCACTCCAATTGCTTTGTCTGCAAAATTTTCTACTCTCTGTCAGTAAAATTGGTAAAGTAGGATTCTGCTAAATGACTACCCACCAACTTGGATGCAGGCCATAGCCACGGCGATTACCCATCCCAACACAAGACATACTAGGGAGAAATTAGTGCCAAATTCAAGGAATATCATGGGGGGTTACCATACTTAATTGAGCATCAATGCTGCGTAATAGTCGTAATTTAACGTATATGTACTGTGCCAGGAAGAAAGTAGAAAGAGGAACGCCAATGCCGAACACAATGTATGCTGTAATATTGAGCTTTTGAGTCGGATGAGCCAAGTTGACCTTGTATCCTGGTGGGCCAGCAATGACGAAATTCCCATCAATGTAGACAAACTCATACATTTCGCTGGCTGTGGCGTTGGACGCTCAAGCAGCTTAGACCAAAAGCAGCATATGGATGCGAACCAACGGAGAGCGAGAGAATCGAGGGAAAAAAGCAGGCTAGAAACGAATGAGGGACACCTATTTACTATTAAGGAAATGATTGCGAAAGACCATAGGCTCAGATCATTACTAACAGGGGAGTCCATGCTGATGGACCTTAGTCCACGGCCCAAGCTTGACCGGAGGCACAGACTGAAAGCAAAAGCTCTAAATCACCTGGCACAAGCTACTTTGATGTGGCGGTCCTATCCTCTTCACCGGCCCGTGCCCGAGAATAGAACTGCGGGGGTTCTTGTGCTACAAGTGCCCCCTGATCTGCGCGGGATCAACACCACCTGTCGTTCATGTCATCGTAAATTGGCCGGCCCGATCGATGGAGATGGCGTCGGGATGATGCTCGGCGACTAACACAGCATTGACCCTAAAGGACATTACGCCACCTAAAGTTGCTACAGATTCTCTTTTCTTCGCCCATTTCTTTTCATCCCCATCGCACCACTCGCAATCCTGAGTGGCGTGGCACGGTATGCGACTTGGTGAGCCCCATAACATATGACAATTAGGCATTGTTTAAAGCACCCAGCTTCAGCCCTGTTCACTTAGCCTGTGAGAAAACCAAGAGACCAAAACGTCCGCAAACTTTTAGTCAAATACGGTCGGCCAATCACATCACCGAATGCAACACGCCAAGTAGGCCGCCGCTCGTCAAAGCGGCGTCCAAGCCACGAAGTGATGTGCGCACCAAGCTCCAGAGTCAGTGCCTCCAGGTTGGGATGCATTCATTGCGCTATGTTACATCACAAAGAAATCGCAAGATGTTGTCAACGAAAGAAATATCCGATAAAATCCGGAGAGGATGTCTAACTGACGTGCCAAGACCGACGGTGACTAAACGTAGCGTGGCTCTATTCATTCCTGCCCTTGAGCCGTGTCTGGGTCATTTACAATGGGTGGGATGCCTCTTCACCGCAATATTTTTCACATGCCTCCTCCTATATGTCGGCCAGAAATTCGGAATGTAACAATAATCAAGGCGCATTGCTTTGGGGACATACTCAGGATTTAGACTTCATGCGTAGAATGCCCAGTTTTGTCTGATACCCTGTCAGTATAATTTGGATTAATTGATGTTTTGAACCTATAATTGCTGGATATAATCCGTCAGTTCGCTCGGGAGCTTCGCCAATGTGCCGCAGCTGGGTGGAACGAATTCTGTGAACTTTATTCATGAGGCATTACGAAGAGCTAGAATGAAAAATTAATTTTCCGCCTCATGCGATTCGTTCGAGGCCAATCGGAGAATAAATCTTCGGGATTAATGGATCGTGGGGTTCACCGAAATCATGACAACCTTCCAAAACACGTCTGTCCTTGATGCAACGTGAGATTCGGCCTTCCCGACGCCTTGACCCCGGCTTGTGATCAGCGGCTAAGATCGTCTCAACGGGATCAGCAAGCTCTGGGTCGGCATCTTTTTATCCCGAGGTTTGGCGATATCGCCACATATCCTCGACAGCACTTAGTTGCAACTGCCACCGTTGTGGCTTTGGAGCTCCCTCTTGGTCGAGCCCACGATTGACCAAAATTTTCGACTGCATTCGGGCCGGTTGCGACAACTACTGGTGCACCGAGAGTGATTTTGTCATATTTCTTGGCTCGATTGATCGATCATCTCCGCACCCAGCCACTACTTGATCAAATCGGGATACCAGTTCGGCTGAGCTTGATGTGACAGTGACACCATCAAGAGCCCTCTGACATGGCACTAGGGCCTGCGGATGCAAGGACCCTTAATATTTCAGGGATGACTCTAAGCTGTGAGCCGCTCTCAAAACCATGGCTTAATGGGCTTAATTGTGCGGCAAAGCGCAGATCATTGTGTCTGAGGGCGCTAATGACTGCGGGGGTCCAAAATTGAGGACCTAATTCACCCACGTGCACGGTCTGTCCCAAACACCGGTCTAACACCAACGGCCTGGCGTTTTTCACTTTGTCCAATGGTGTTTTTTGAAAATAGACGTGTCCGGCCAAGACAGGGGCATGCATCCGCGGACTACGGTGAGGCTGGCAGATAAGTATCAGAAGTGCCAATCCAACGTAAAGATACCAACCCTCAATTCTTAACACCAATAGTAGACCTGGACCAGTTCGTCTCCATTAATCTGTTGGGTTGCCCCGTTGAAAATATGTCAAAGCTTTCGTCTCCATATGGTCCACCACATATAACCGTGGCATTGACGGGCAGAACAGGCTAAGCCCATGCGCACACAGCCATCGGGAAGCAGTGACGATGACTTCAATATCAGCAGCTAGGACAATGATCCCAGCAAAAATACAGATAGTTTACAGGTAAATGTGGGTAAAAAAAATGGAGAAGTCGGTCAAATCCACACTCACTAGGTTCAATCCGAAAGGTCGCAACAACAAAAGTCCCTGGAGCAAAAAGGGTAGCCCTACCGGCTGCCTCTCTTCCTGCTGGTTGGTTTGGGATAAATTACGGATGGGCACGGAGACAAGTGAATTAAAAAATAATTAATCACCCTCACCATAGCCTTCTTTCTCACTGTTTCTTCTATGTACATGTACTAACTTCTTTGGATTATTCCCGCGTGTGTCAGTGATTTGTAACGTCACATCAAAACTACATGTCCCATCAATCAATAGTTCAGATGCTCGAGCTATCTGGCACCCTTAGAGACTACAGAGCGCCAGCTTTAGACAACTCATATACATCCTGAATAGAAAAGTAGTTAGTACAGGAACTAAACAGCCCGTAGTTCCCTGACTGTGATGATTGAAGCCCAATGACGGCGACTTACCATGTATACCTGGTAGAACCCAAGCCTCAGTTTTTGCCCATCCTCACTTTTCACTAGGATAGCCCTAGCCGCGTAGTCTCCTTCTGAAATCTGCGAGTTTAAGTGGCCTATGGTGACTCGGCCATATAGCATGACTTCAGTCGAGTCTGGTCGGAGAGAAAAGATCTTTTGCGGGATATGTTTGCAAGATTTCATGTAAGTAAAAGCACCCTTGCGCCAGCTTTTGATTTCTATTCTTTGGCTTCATTAGGAAATTCATGTTCAAGTAAAGAGTTCTTGTTGGTGGGAAATATGACTGACCATCAGCGCCACGAGAAGGCTCAGCGCCTCCACGAACAAAGACCGCGTCGGGCGTGAACTGGTCGACGTAATTGTCGAGCTCGGTCGGGTCATCAGTGATTACATAGAAGTCTTCGAAAAACTTAACAATGTCACTGCTTAGCGCAGGGGACGCGTCTTGAACAGCGTATTCGTTGGACATGGCGAAATATGTTTAGAAAAGGGAGCAAGGCTGACGGGATGCGATATGCAGAAAACGCTAGTAAAATATCCATGAGATCAACACGGAGCAGTAGGTTTATTCTCAAGAAAAAGCGTCTTTTTTATATATTTACATTTACAAAAGTCCGCTCGCAGTCAACTCCGCGCTGCTAGGCCTCTCACCTATGATCTCCGCAAGTTACTGCCCACTCCGCGTTTTCTGCGCCCTACGCCCTAGAAGCAGGGATGGTGCGGATTGCGGATTTCGAACAATCCCGAGGGCCCGGCAATTTAACTTATGTTTTTTTTTTTAAGTAAAATCCATTGCCACATGTCGGATAAATATTATAATCCTTAGGTGTCTTTATAAAGGAAGAATAGTCCGATTGTTGATCTTGGGATTCAGATGCAAAAATAGGGAACGACCCAGAGTGCTTCAATGTGGCTGTGAGCCCCCACTCGGAAGGACCTAGGTGGATTATTTTAGCTTTCCATGCACGAAATAGCAATAGACTTTTTGTGGGTGTATAAGAGACAACCACATAGCGTCTACTGTTGTGACCATCATATCGAAGTACACCTCATCAAGGTCAATGAAAACCTTCACCTCAAGCTTTTCACATACATATACCGTACGGCAGAAAGGGTACAGGCTGCCACTTTGCCATCGCATCTCGCAGGCAAGAACAATCGGAGTGCTCCCTAGCCTAGGTCGAGCTGCCTCTCACAGGGGATATCCAACCAAAACACATATCGAAGTACACTCCATTCAGGCAGCTCTTAACGCGGAGTAGAGGATGGGCAAGCGGAGCAATTCATTGACTAGAAGGGAAATGATGATTATCGTGGGTAATTTTCATTAGTAATACAAGGTTAAAAATGTCGCGTTTTGTTCAGGTGTTGAAATATGGTTGATGCAGTGTACTGTCGGCAGCTCAACTAGAGCGTAAAGTTACGTACTCATTCATATCCACGACCACAGCTGTTAGAAAATAAGAAATTTAATCAAAGTCCTGTCTAATAAATACTGAAATGCATTTTAAGCATGCCATTACAGAGTCAGAACTGGAAAGGTAAGGTAGTACCGTTTAATTTGAATCTCAACGTTTTCCAAAAGAAGACCACTGGGCCGGCCCCACCAACAATCTAATCAGCTCCTCAAACCTCACAGTAGGCAAAGTGAGAATTTGGGACGAGCGTTAAAATTTGTAAAATATTCAAGGGTTAAAAGGAGTGCTTATATTCGTAGGGTATCAAAAGAGCGAATTGGCTTGCTAGTTCCACTAACTCTGTGCAGCCATGTAACAAATGTGTTTGCCGTTGTTAGGCGACCATATAAATATCAAAAATCAAAATCCACCAAACTAAATATGTCTGCCATTGTTGGATGGTCAAATAAATGTGAAGATTGGGAACTTAGCACCCCTCACACCAGCATTGACTGTCCAATGTTAGTTTTTCTACGGAGTAAATGGTATGGGTATTACTTACAGACCACCAGAGCAGTGGCCACCGGTGTGCCCTTCACCACGGCACTAAGAAATATCAGTATCTTTTGAAATTGACATCATTAATGGGGCCTTAATGGCCTCTATGTGAAGAACTTACGACCCCGGCACACCCGTCATCATTGGCGAAGCAAGCACCTTGGTAGTTGGCCGAGAGGCAGTCACGGGCCTTGAAATCTAGTTAGCCGCTTTTTGTAATTTCGAAATCCTCATGATTGCTTCTGTAGCCATTGAAACTTGCCTGAATGTTCTTGGCTTCCCTCTCCTTCATTTGAGATGGGGCGGCGATAGCAAGGCCAATGGTGGCAAGGATAACGATCTTGGAGAAGAACATGGTTGTGATTAGAGGATGTTTGGGAATCTGTTGCTTTGTTGAAGTTGTTATGTCTGTTGTAGAATTGTTCTGATGTAAAATTTCGCTGTCGGAACACAGGTTTATATAGACGGGTCGTGGTCTGCAATATCACAGCAACATTCTGTATTTGGCAATATCCGCAATTGATTTACAACGAATATTCTATTTTCCAAAAGTTCTTTGCGAGCAGACTGCATCGCCATGGCCTTGAGCGTTGGCTCAGCTTACCT
Organism: Calonectria ilicicola; assembly: GCA_020809705.1. Lineage (NCBI taxonomy): Eukaryota > Fungi > Ascomycota > Sordariomycetes > Hypocreales > Nectriaceae > Calonectria > Calonectria ilicicola. Next base: position 2,190,546 of record CP085834.1, on the reverse strand, counting down.
TTCCCCGCCCTCATTGAGGCCTTGCTGAGTGTCGATCATCGGTGGGCCTGCTGACATGTAGATGGATAGAAAACATGACCAACCGAAAGCGTTGCCTATACTGCGCTCAACTACACAACTTCCGAAGTTCTTGGAGGTACTATGAAAGGACTCGCAAGAAAGGGTTCTTTGCAATTGGTGGTATAATGTTGGACAAACTCATATTCAAAACCATTATATTGATTTATTAGGCTCTAGATTTGGAAGAATATACTCTGTCAGTCCGTGATGTCTCATATTTTCACCCCCGCTTTAACGTACATGATGGCTAAGCCGCCTTATGACCACTTGTTTCTTTTCAAAAGATCCAAAGATCCGCATTGTCTCAAATATACGAAGAAGCGGCATAAATCTCGATGGAAATAACAAATCGCAAGGTTTGAATGTCGATCATCTACCTCATTTTATCTGATCCATCAATATTGCAACCATGTGCGCAGAATCGAAAGACTGCGGATACCCAATGGCGGTTCGTTATTTCCCGAAGCGCCCCCCGACGACCCGCCATGTTAAATCTTTATGAGCCTTGCCAAATCGCAGATGGCCCATCAAACTAGCCCCCTTTTAGGCTCGGGATCGACAATGTCGGAACATTATACCCAAAATAAAACAATGCCTATGCCACTTAAGAAGAGATTCATTTGTGTCTAGGCGGCATTGGTTATACCTGCGCGGGCGGGCTGTGATGATATGTAGCCCAGTCTTGGCAGCCAAAATACAGCCGAATCAGCTGAAAAGTAAGAATGGATCTTGAGTATTTGTGAATCTCAAAGTAAAAAATAATTTATCATTCTCAATTTACCTATAATTATCAGATCATTGAAAGTCGAGATGATCAGGGCCAAATTTTGGAAATGCCTCACTACTTGCTTAAATCTTCCAGAAATGCAACCGTTCCGAGCGGCGCAGCCATGCAGTTGAAATCAATAAAATGACCTCAAGCCATTGTAGTATCACTTATTGAACTCGTCATGAGGTATTTTCGGGTCCAATCTTTCGCAAATTGGGATTGAAACTAAAAAGATCTACAGATGACTGCGGTTGCTAAAAAGCCATCTGGCCAACCAGCCAATACAAGATCTCCGCACCCCACAAGCTATGGCCTCTAGTGTATCAACGCGTAGCATAAGCAGCAGGTGCGCGAGGGAGATATGCATGAATATTTTATTGAATCCTAATCTTACGTATGAAGCTCAAGTCGGCATTCAGTCCGAAGATGAATGGTGATGTATGATGCCGGGGTCATTCATGACGACACAGCGGCATCACGAGGTAACATAACCTGGGGCTTATATTCAAGTATAAGCAAGGATCAGCGTGCCACGCTAGGTTTGTTTTAGGAACCGGCCGTGGATCTGGATGGCTAGGTGTTTAAGGTGGGATGAATTTCTTGCCCAAAATCACACAGTAATGATTTCTTATCAGGCGATTGATGGTTTCTTTCCATTGTTCTATTCCTGAACTTCTCTACCCTTAGAATTCAATAACCAGTGTAATACTTCATCATATGACGAAGCAGTAGCCTACGGTTATGTTAGGTTGAGGATGAATTAAACCCAATCTGTACGTCAGTATCTTGACAATGACCATCCTAAACGTTGACAAGCTAAAACCGCGCGGCCTAATACCAGAAGAAAATTAGACGTCATTTCAAATGAATGTGCAGCCACCAAAGCTTAGGCTAGCAACAGGACCAGGAATTAAAAAAAAGAAAAAGAAAAAAAAAACCTTGCATTAAAAGAAGACTGTGCTGGTATTGGCCTAGAAGGCGGCGATGACCTCCTCAAACCCATCTTTTGGGCATTTTTCCTGTCCGTGTTGATCCTGATTGTTCAGTAGTAATAATGAACTTTTTAAATCATAAGCCTTTCAGACGGATCGTATCAAGTGTGAGTGTCTAGGTTTTTGGGAGTCCACCAAGGTTGTGAAATACAAAAGATCGGATCTAGCGAATCCTCTGCATTCCCACGTGCAAGAAATGCGTACTTTTGATAAGCCGTTGGGCAGACCACGAAATGGACATCTGCGGTGCAACTCTGCGGAGTAGATAACCGTACTCTGACTCTCTGTCTTGGATCATTGACATTCGGGAACAATGTGTTTACTTTTGGCAAATTGCACACAAATTTATGCATCTTTTCTATTAATATCGCTAATAGTAAAACCGCTAGTTCTCTGATTTCCATGCCAAGCCTACAGTGGGGACAAGCTTGTTGATTCTAATGTAAAGCCCTTGTTGGCCAAGGATATTTGAGCAACCAAAGCAATACCAATTCACTTGGACTACTTTATCAAGTTACTCAGGCCAATATTTCCTCATATTTCGTCTAGAGCCTACGGGTTGGTTGAAGTACACTGAATGCCACCATCCCTACTTGTTGACTGATTACGCTGGTTTTTGAGCGCTGTTTAGCCATATGTGACCTCTCCGTGGAAGTCACCGCGCAGGCCCCTTTTACGCCCTACGCCCTACGCCCTTTTCTGACACACTGCGCATCAAGTGCTAACCAAATCATGCACGAAAAGGCTAAATTGACATTGAGTGAGGGGGCATATGTTCTAGAAATTCTTAATTTTGCAAACTTTACAAAGGTGAAGACAAACTTGAGGAATCGATAGAATGTAGGTGGGAAGATAAATAATAACATAGAGATAAAGGTGATTACAGCTGAATAATTTTAGATGCTTCAGTTGTGTATTTATGATTATCGATTCTTTTACAAATATATGTCCGAAGTGAAGTCCGTTTGTCAGCTTATGTTGTGCATTCTGCCACTAGCGTGGTTTATCTCAACCTCAAATCTGTAGTGGTTGAGTGGTATGTTATTGAAGAGGCACAGCCATGAGGTGCATGTGCCTAGTGAACCTTTGCCGTCGTGTTTTGACGATTCGTATCTCGTATTTGCTTCCCTTTGGCTGATTAGATATTTGGGCCGCGACTAAGCCAAGTCTTGAGGACGTCACATGTCTAGAATAAACTTTAGCCGTCGATAAGAAAGGATCAGGGCAGGCGGGTTTCGCCCACAGTCTGTGGATCCGCTTTTCCTGCCAAGCATGCATCAGGTTATTCAGTCCAAAGTGCAACTGGTGGACTGATCGCCAACTTGTAATTTCCGACTTTCAGCGTAAAATACCCTGATGGTGGGTTCTACTTTCCGTATTTGGGTTAATAAGAAATATTCGGCGATATTTTGTATCTCGGATGTCCACAATGATGCGTATAAGGTAGATTTCAAACGTGTATAAGTAGGATAGCCTCAGCTATTTGACACTAGAGATTCACCAAACACAGTTTCATTCATTTAGCAGCACGCCGCTACAGTCTTTACCTGCATTCTCCAATTTATTACAAATCAATCACACCTATTCGAAGCCTTGAAGCACCATAAGCATGAAGTTCTCAGTCGTTTCAACTATTGCCATGGCTACTCTAGCCATGACTGCTCCCATCACGGACCCCCAAGCTGCTGTCGATGAGAAGCGTCAGACTTCTAAATATCTGAAAGACTTTAATGTCGGCATGCCTAGACACCCTGCCAAGCGCAATGAAAGTCTCGAAGAGCGCCAAACTTCTAAGTATCTGAAAGACTTTAATGCAGGCATGCCTGGGCATCCTGCCAAACGGGATGAAGATCTCAAGGAGCGTCAGACTTCTAAGTACCTGAAAGACTTTACGAGCAAGCTGCCTGAGAATCTTGTTAAAAGTGCTTGAAGCCTTATTGAAATGGTTTCTTTCAGCGCCGATACCAACTATTACCCCGAGTCTCGCATGGCCTTTTGATCCCCTCAACGAGATCAATCACACTGACACTGCTATGGACAACAATATTGGTCGGTGTGGGGAACAAAGATGAAGCCTGAATTAAGGTGTTGGGGGGGAGAGTGGCCACGGCATTACCAATGAAGCCCTGGTATATTAAATTGCTTCCCATCATGGACACTTATCTATGCAATTTTCAAAGACACACGTGTCTATTCTTAAACAAGTAACTAATTATAACCTTGAAATTTCTTCTGCAGAGATCAGTTATGGGTGAAAATGTTGTAGTTGTAAAGTATTAGAGGGAACGTTTAGCACTTAAAAGTGCGATGCTTGATAATGTTTTAAATACGGTGTCATAGCGTGGGCAGCGTCTTCAAGAAGAACGATGTGACTAGATGGCAGGCTGTCAAGCTCAAGATCGCGCCAAACGTGAGGTTCCTTTCTGACATCCTCAACTGGGGTTAGCTCAAAAATCTCGCAGAGTTCGGGAAACAGTCCTGTCGCAGGGTTTAGGAGGTGGTCGAGCTTCTCCTGTTAGTTACTTGTCTGAATCAAGTGCTGGGAATGGCTGACGTTGTTTTGGTCGGGCTGCATAAAGATTTAGTAGAAACTACCCGAATTCCTGTCAGGAAGGGCGTGATGCAGACCGACGAAGCGATGAAGCCGAGCTCCGGGTTGATGAGGCTATAGGCGCTATAGACCAGTGCGAGCTGCCGTTTGAAGACGTCCCCCGACAACTAAGGTCACCTCACCCACTGTCGCCTTCAATGGAACAGTTTGAAGTAGTTTACTGCTAGACTGCAGTAACAGGTTGTGTCGAACTATGGAACGTGAGCTGGCGGCCACAGTGAGGCAGGCTGAACTTGATTTGTAGACTTACTGACGCTGTTGGCTCCATCTGCGCCCACTAAAATATCCCTCTTCACGGTTGTCCCCCGTGAAATGGATAGAGACACCATTATCCTCATGTCCAATTCTTGCAGCGGTCTTGTCCCTTTGAATAGAAAGATTGGTCAGCAACCAATCCCTGAGACGAGACCGCTCTGTGTGGATGAACGTCGTCTCCGGGGATCCCTATGGTCTGGATGAGAAAGTGGTGTGCTTTGGTGAGCTCGCAGCTTTCCTGAATCCCAAAACGCTTGTCTCTGTCACCATAGAAGTATGCAAACTGGTGGCGGGGAGTCAAGGGGGCCATCTGATTTATCGACTCCTTCAGGTCAGGCATATCAGCTGGGAGACAATACACCGCCTCATATTTTGGCGGCCTGAGCATTGGCTTACTCGAGATCTCAACCAAGGAGGTTAGGAATATTGGGCAGGTTTTCCGAATCACGGCGCCTTCGTCATTACCGGCTACAAAATCGGTCTCATCTCCAAAGCTGAGATGCAACTTACTAAGGCTCTATGACCTAGGCTTGTGTAAGAGATGGCCCATCTGTTCAGAATCCTGTGGAGAAGCCCGTACCGAAAGGGATGTGACCGCCAGCTCCGGTCAAACAGTCCCAGAAGAGGAACCGGGGGGGCACCATCAAGACACCCCAGAGCTGGCCCCGTTACTCTAAGAATGGGCGGCGAGTTCAGGATGAAGTGAGGGCTCGAGGTCGAAGACCATACCACACTATAGCCAATCGAACGAGGTATATGGTAAACTAGTCTCATGCAACGCGCTGCAGGTTGGAGGAGAAGAAAGCGATCACGTTCTGATTTTGCACACACGAAAAAGAAGCGTGGTGAAAAGCAGAAGAAGTAGCTCGCGTTAGCAGCATGGTGTAAAATTGGAGGCCGTATTGCATCTACTCAAATTCCAGGGTTGCCTAGCTGGTCACTCTACGTTGTTGCCGGAACCATCGGCTTGCACCTCTGGAAGGGGCTCATAAGTATCTTCATTGAGACCTATTAAACGTATAGGGCACTCATTCAATAGCTATGCGTCCCTCACACCTCTGCACTAGTGGCGAAATTGGCATTGCTTCTTGGGCCGAGCCAAGCTGTTCGATGGGACGAACTTGAATGCTTTTTTTATTCGTGGAATCCTAACCGATGCGACACCCCTGTCTCTGTGGGGCAAAGCTACTGGGGTAAAGAAAGCTGTTGAACATTTCCAACGGATCAACGCGGATAAACCTGATATTTGCTTTGCTGGTAAACGTGAAATATTATTATTTTGTGCCTATAATTTAAATATTATTTTAATAGACTAGACTGGAGGTCTTGGCGTCCATTTTATTTTGCGCAGACATTGCCAAAGCTGTAACTGTAGGACACCGAGGTCAGGGTTTCTGTGGCGTGATAAAGTTGTACTAGTATTAGGTTCGGGTTCGGCTGAACCTCCATCGTATTTTTTACGGTATCAAATTGATTATCTGGAAAATTAATTTTGGATCACGAAAAAAGTCTAACGGTGCGGACAATTGAATGTCCAAAGATTTACTTAGGTAAGTAAGATATGTTCATTTGGTCATATTTGCGGAATATATAAGCAGTTTCTTACTCTTTTCTTTCTTATTCCAAATCCTATCAATATTATTTGAGGCATAAAATCTCCAAAACATTACCAGAACATTATCAAAATGAAGTTCACAGTTGTTTTTGCTGTTGTCTCTGCTCTTATTGGGGCCGGAATCGCCACTCCCACTCCTGAACAAGGACTCGGAGTTTTTCATCAGTTCGATGAGCGTGCCGCGTGCGTTGTCTGCGGAAGTTCTAGGGGTGTAAGTAAGAAAGCACATACACATTTGTGACATTACTAATTGATAAAAAGACATGCCCGGGATGCAAGCCTTCTTGCAGTCACCTATGCAATGTAAGTCATGGTAAAACAAGAAAATAGCGATTATTGAAGCACTTGACTAAAATTGGTGGAAACATTCTAGTAAGCACATTTATGCTCACGATGGATATGGGAGCGCCAGTTTATTCCTTGGCAAGGATTCGGCAAAAGCAGTCACACTTCAACAAAATTCGGGATAGATCAAGGTAGCTTAGATGCTCGTCGCGAAAGCAGTAGTGATTAAATTGATTGAAATTTCCTCTGCAGGACTTTCTTCCTCATTATCATATTGACAATAAGATGCCGTTTCTGAAGACTAGATGCTGTGCTAACTGAACCCGTATCAGACGGCTGGGAAAGGCAAATTTCCTGTTGAGAATCCGAGCGATTGAGTTTAGTGGTTATGTGACAAGAACACAGTGAGGGAATAACTAACACTGATTGTCGCAGCCTAGGAGGATAGTGCACGGGTGCGTCAACGATAACTTCAGCTAGGTCTGCTCAAAAAGACTTTTTTTGCACTTGCGAAGTGAATTGGGATGATGGAGTGTGGCTGGATTGGAGCAACGTCAGGAACCCGATCGGTCACGTTCCTTTGCCATTTTCCTTCCTTCCTCTTTATTACTCCAGCATAACTGATTGGGTTGGTTAATGCCGGTGTCAAGACTAGTCACATTCAATGCCAGCTTCCATACTAGTGAGGTTATAGGGCACTAACAATAGCTTACTAAGTTCAGATGAAGGGCTCTTCATCAGAGGGGGACTCTGTTACTAAAATCACCTTTTTAATACAGACAGGAAGACATCGTGGCCGCTGACTGAGTGGAGTGGGCGGACCTAAATGGCTACTGCAATTAGGGGTCGATTGTATTGTTCGTGAGGTGTACACTTGAGGGATTACGACTTCTCCACCCTTGCCACCCCTTTTCTTTCCTTCCTACGGAATACTAATTACAATTCGCTTAGCCAGCCTTAGCTCCCCATACCCTATAGGGCTGGACACACGGCTCATTTCTTTGCACTGGAGGAGGCGTTGGTTCCAGCTGTGGCCGCCTTTCGCGGACTGCTTGGCATCTCGTGAGAAGTCAGTGTTATCAAAAGATGAAATGTGGCAGGATTCGTCGGATCCTAAGTCCATATTCGAGATTGAAAGCTCTTCCAAAGTTTTAGTGCCCCACGGGTCAGCTCCTCCCACCACACACACACTCAACATCTCTAACCGCCGTTCCCATTCTGACAACATTGAACCCGCTTACCATTTTGCGGTCAAATTTGTTGTTACTTGAAATCATTGAGACCAGGGATCGTTTCAAATACTTGTTACAATCAACTCTGATGTTCGTCAAATCTTATGGGGGAAAGAATTAATGTTTAAATTATCAGATAGTTTAGTAATTCTTGTAAATATACGTAAAGATTTCCTTTTACCACTATGAGTATCATCTCAGCCGATGCCTGCATGGAAACTCGGGTCATCTTAAATAAAGACCTACTTGATGAGAAAAGTTGCGCATGTGCATTCGGATATTCGGCGCCATCTATGGCAGGTGTCTCCCACTTCCCCACATGGTTCTCTAGCCGCTTCAAAAAGGCCCCACGAGCACCATTCCAGATTGAGCGACAACATTTCCGCGCCTTGACCCCACATGGAATGCGTACAGTTGTTTCATCAACTGTCCCACCTATGTGGAGTTTGCCGAAGGATCATAAACAACCGTGGAAAGAACGCCATTACTACGCCGTAAACGAGGCATTAAATATTCCCGTCCAGCGACCGCACCATCTCACCAAAGTCTAGTCAACCAAAGGAACTCAGAAACCATGGCTGACTACAGAGATTTGCGAGTGGCCATCATCGGCTCAGGTATGCATGTCCAAGAACTACTCTGGCACCACTTGACTCCTAAACGCCATTCTAGGAATGGGCGGCCTTGCAGCTGCACTAGCTTTCTCCAGAAAGGCCTTCAAGCAGATTCATGTGTACGAAAATGCTCCCGGCCTCGGCTTTGTCGGTGCTGGAATCCAGATTGCCCCAAACTTAATTCGCGTGCTTGACCGCCTGGGCATTTGGGATGGCTCTTCCATTCAATCCGAGGCCACAAATGTTCAAGAAGTGGGCATCTACGATGGTGCAACAAACAAGGCATTGACTGTGGTTTCAATGGCGGATATTAAAGACAGGTTCGGCTACCAGCACCACGCGGGACACAGGGCTTCGCTCGCAGGTGGAATATACGAGGCTGCCAAGGCTCAGCCGAATATCCATTTCCATTTTGGTCACACCTTGGAGGACATTGTTTCGTACGAACCTGGAAAGGTGTCATTCATCGTAAAAGATGGCGACGGAAAGTCGCACCAGATTGAAACCGATGTCTTGATTGGCGCAGACGGTATCAAGTCTGCCGTCAGATACTCAATGCTCCGCGCCCTCAACATTTCTGCAGAAGTGGAAGACACAGGTACTGCATGCTATCGCATTCTTCTTACTCGCGAGCAGATGGCGCCGCATCCAGAGCTTCTCGAATTGATCGATAGCGATGCCGTGAGAAGATGGATCGGAGAGAAAAGACATATTATCGCTTATCCGATCCACAACCACACAATATACAATATCGCCACTGCTCAACCCGACGTCAACTTTGCAGGGCCGATAAACTCCACCTGGACAACCTTGGGAGACAAGAAGGCCATGATGGCCGTCTATGAGGACTTTAACCCCGTCGTTCAGAAGCTTCTGGACCTCGCGCCCGCAGGAGATGTTGTAGAATGGCGACTGCGAAGCCACAAGGTCCTAGACACATGGACAAACGGCACTGTCGCTCTTCTGGGTGACGCATGTCATCCAACTCTTCCTCATCTCTCTCAGGGAGCTGCAATGGCGATCGAAGATGCTGCAGCACTGGCAGAAGTCGTCAGCCTGGTCCCTGGCGGTGGTGCTGATCCTAAAGCTATTGCGAAAGCCCTAAAGGTATATGAGCTTCTAAGAAAAGATCGCACAACCACCTTGGTAGAGCTGGCAGCTCTATCAGGCCGAACCTTACATTTAGGTGATGGCAAGGCCAAAGAGGAACGCGATAAGCAGTTCGCAGAAGCAAAGGCAAACGGAAACAAAAAGCCCATCCCGGATAAGTGGGCAAGTCCCGAGGTCCAGGATATGATTTTCAAGTACGATGTGGTCAAGGATGCACAAGATAGATTCCAGGCGCTTTATGATTCCCTACCGAAGAATTCCATCGGTAGCACCAAACTTTGAAATAGCCACATCTTCCTAGACTAGTATTTTCAGCGTTACGATACTTGATACCAAGCTCAAGTCTTCCCTGGCCAATCTCGTACATGTTGAAAGTTCCTATTGGGAACACTGAATCACCGCGACGTTGTGCACGGCTCGCTTTGTGAACGGAGGATCCAGTAATTACGACTTAGTAATTAGCACGAATTGGATTTCAATCGAATAGACTTAATTATTTAAATATAGGGAAAAATAAATTCTCAATTGAATAATGTGGATTGCAGTGAGCAACCGACACCTGAGTCACTACCAGTTTTCAGCCTGATGCTAGGCTGAACAAAATCCAAAAGTCACGTATAACAGAACAGGATTAGCCTCGAATCTCAGTAATCGCAAGGATATGTTTCGTAGCCGTCATATTATCGGTATGCCCCAAGAGGGTCGGGTATTTTACCGCTCTTGGCACTACTTCATATTCCATTTGCAGCTCAGTGAAAATTATTACAGAAATCACAAAGGAATTATATCATCCTGCCAAAAACCCATCAACTAATTATTTTCATTCCTTACTTGGTAGAGCCGACTTTCAAGCAGATCGAACACTAAATAATCATCAAATGTATCACCCACAGTTATCCGGTCAAGCCGGGATCCGAATTTTAGGCAAAATTTCGCCGGTTGGGCTCATCCCTGCGAGTTGTGTGACAGTCGGGAATCCGGTAGAGGGGCCGGTTCCATCGTGCCGCCGACCTGCAGCTCGTGTCGAATGAGCTTCCCAGAGCAGACAACCGACAACCAACAGTCCGATATGCGTCTGACCTGACTATTTTGCGCCAATCATTACCCCCCGGCCATCTTGGGCTACTCTGAGTGACGTCAAACGAGTCTTGAGTGGCAACTTCACTGGCCACGTTCCGCCGCATGACAGACAGCTTTGTGCAAAACTGAATCCATTAAGCTTTGACCTCCCATTTACGGATACCTACCAAAATGACCAAGAACGAAGTGTTTCATCTGTTCCCTGTGGGTTGGGAATCAGACCCCACAGATGAGTTCTACAGATTATCCACTCTCGATTACTGCGTGGGTCAAGTGTACACCAATTATGCCCTCTTTTTCAAGCTATCCGACGAGGACAAGCCCAAAACAATCCTAGTCCTCAAAAGAGCTCTTGAAATCACATTGAGTCAGTGCCGTCTTCTATGTGGGTTTATCGACGAGCTTCCTGGGGGTAGCCTTGGCTTTCACAAGAAGAGGGAGAGTAGTGTCGAGTTCCACGTCCAATGGCTGGACGATCCTGAAGACGAGGGCAAGTACCCTTCGTTTGAACACCTTTAGAAACGTCACTTTGTATCTCAAGCCTTGGGTAATATGGACACTTGGTGCGTGTCGCTCATGACGTATGGCGAAAAACCAGAGGCCCAACCCACCAGTAACCCCAAAGCGTCCGCCTTCAAGGCTAGCTTTATCCCTGGCGGCTTAGTTTTCATGATGCACCACCACCACTACGCCAATGATATAATGGGATGGGCAGGAGAATTGCATCAGCTGGCTAAGAACTGCGCTGCCATCTGGCGCGATCCCAAAAACCCAGCGCTACCCACCTGGGACATGGCATGTCTAGACCGCTCACGTGTTACGAAGCCGGACTTCCCCCCATATCAACAAGTCGATGGCCCTGTTCAACCCTTCGGTCATCACGATCACAAGCCCGGTCAGTGGCTATTGTTCCATCTGCCCAAGAGTAAGACTGAGGAGCTCAAGAAGCTGGCAAGTCCAAAGGACAGCAGCTACTGGATCTCGAGTTATGATGCGTACATGGCTTACATTTGGCGTATTCTCTCCAAGCACAGAGCTAGGCTCTTTAAACCGGATCTGAAAAAGAAGATTATGTGGGGAGAGGCTGTCAACATGCGGCGACGATTCCACGATCCCCCAGTACCCGCAAGAATCCAGGGAAACGTTGTATTCGTAGCCCCAAGTATGCGGTCAGCTGTTCCTCAATTGACAGTTGAAGAAGTGATTTCCGAGGCCCCCTTATCTAAGCTTGCTTAGTGCGTTTGTTACTCTTTGACCAAGCTGGCTCTCCTTGTGACATCTGCTAACTGGGTCTATCAGGTACATCCGCCAACTCACGGACGGTGTCACGCAAGAAAACCTAGATATGGCCCTCTCAGCAATAGCGCCGATCTGCGATAAGAAAACACTTTTTCTGCGCACTGACAGCTTCTCACCCATGAGCAACTTTACCACCGAGTGGAGGGACACGAGACCGTGCGAGGCCGACTTTGGGTTTGCGAAGCCACACGCCTCCCGGTTCCCCTTTGACAGAGTCACGGCTGGCCTTACTGTTGTCTATCCAGTACGAACAAATGGTGCGCCGGCGGGCGATGATGAAGGCAATGAGTTTAGCATCGGATTTGAAAAGGAACTTACCTAGGACCTCATTGACGATCCCGAGTGGAACAGGTACTTTGAGTTTCGTGGTGCGGACGCTGAAGAAAAAATAAACAAAACAGACGCATTGTCCTCCGTTTAGTCTTGTAAATCAATATGAACCATTTACAAGGGAACCTGGCCTTTCTTCTTATTACCATGCTCGTCCGGGGCCACCTTCACAAAAAAAGAAACAAGAAACAGTCAGTGCTTAAGTTTTTGATGCGCTACCCTAAACACTACCTGGCAATACTCAACAGAATGGCATAAAAATAGTTCATTAGGCTACACGGAATGTATTTAATTGTAATAAATTATTAAGAGAAATGTTTTAATACAATAAAGAAAAATCCAGGAAGCATGGTTAGGGATTCATAATGAGATTTCGTTTTCAACTTGTATCTAATAGGTTTCTAAAACCACCAACCAAAACACTTCCCGACTGTCACAACTCCCGCCAAGCCTCATGTTCGACGTCTACCCAGGCCCAGAATCCAACCTAATAATTCTTCATTACGCTACTCAATCCAAAAATGGACAAGCCGAGGTCCAAATGTTTGGGCCAAATTACGGGAACCGCCAGACAAGCCACCCCCATTCCTCAGCCCGCGCTAGAGACTCTCTAGCGCTGTGACGGCGCCTCGTCACAGTTTCCTTTGCCTGAGAGCAAAGCGCATGATCAACACAATGCAAAGGCTGACGGCCCTAGATACGACGACACAGACGTCTGGCTCACGGCAGCGACTTGCGTGCCCCAAGTTTATTCTTACTTTGAGCGCATGCATGCATGAATGAATGCCAGTTGTCAACGCGTAGGCGCGCGCATGCACAAACGACGACGACGCGAAACACGCAGAAACACCACTTAATGAGCTGATTGATCACCTTGCAACGAGAAATGAGCGCGCTGCAGGCCTGTCCCAGCGCCGATCCGTTAATCACCCTTATTAAACGGCGGGGCCGAGTCCAGTGCAGTGGCACGACAACGCCCAATGGGACGGTGCTAATTCCACATAGTGGAGAGCTTGTTGAAGCTCTGCCACGATCGCCCTAGGGGCCTTTAATCAATCGAAGCATCTGCTCGTCAATGCCGTCAGATGCCTTTTCTACGAGCCTCACTGCCGCTGCCCTGTGTGCGCGTGCGAGTTTCGCTTGAGGCTGTTTGTTCATGCTTGCGAGATGATATGAGATCAGCCCCCGGCTCCATCAAGACCTTGTGGAATAGCTCAACGCGAGATTTGAACACGTTCAAGTGTGTTTTTACTATCACGGGACGGCAAGCCACCCGAGACAGAAAGTAAAAATCCATGACCCGTTCATTAACCTTATGCTTATGACCTTAACTCGTGATGTTTCAAAGCTCATCGAGGCTCGTCCAAATCTCTTCCCAAGGGCACACCTTCGTAAATATTTTGGCCGAAGGCGCGCCGTCGTAGCCAAACACACAAAACAGGCTACCAAAGGTAAAAAGAGATGCTCGAATCTGAAAACACGGCAGTGCAAAGAGACTGTCAAAGCGCCAGGTCCCGGCTAGCTCCCCCGAGGTTGGACCCGTGGTAGGGTCCCCATGATGGCTTCCGTCGTCCCAACGTTTGATGTGCACGGCTCGCGCTAGAACGTCACAGCTTCCATCCGGCGTTCCCGATCAATTAATTGCTGCCGCATCCATGGGTCTGTACCTCGATTCACCGTTCCTTATAATTACTTGCTTGTCGTCCGCCATCATGGGGCTATTCTCTTTATTCACAATCGTCTCATTCTTTCCAACTACTCTTCATTCCTTTTAACCTATTCTCGATTCGGCTGAGCCTCGAAGGTCGCCTTTTTATTCTATTCTTAATTTACTTCGATTGTTACCTTGCCCTTGGACCCACACTCTCTAACTTGATCTACATTCTATCACGTCATGTCTCCATCCAAAGAACACAATCAGGAGGCATCTTGCTGGTCCTCATTTCTCCAAGTTTTCTGCTGCAGCAAACCAGCGACTGCCAAGTCAGTGTCCGGCAAGTCCTCTGTCGCCAGTCAAAGCATCTCGGACCTGGCCACCGATGAGAAGCCTGCTTATCTATCCATTGTCTATGACGAACCTACACAAGAACCCTTTCCCTCAATGGTACAAGAAAAGTCCTTGCCCGCACGGCCCGCGGCATTGGACCTGTCAGAAGAAGTAGGCCCCAAAAACGAGCCGGTTCCATCTCCAGCGCTTGCCTCACCAAAGCCGAAGAGGGGCCATAGAAGCTGGGCTTCTGCCCTGAGCCTCATGGTTGGATCCAGCTCTCAAGAGCATGAGAAGAGATTCACATCGCGGGGTTTCCACTTCCCCCGCAACCGAACTCTCAAGTCTACCGACAGCTTCGATGAGATTGACACTCTTCCTCTGGCCCCACCACCTCGCAGAAACCGCATGAGATCTATCTCCGCGCCTGAGGAGCCTACTGTGCACCTTGCTTCCGCTGCCGCCATCATCAAGGTTTCCATGCTCGACAAGAAACCCAACAAGCCCATTGACGAACAGAAAGACAGCTGCGATCTGGCCCCTCCTGGACTTAGCCGTGACACCCCACGACCTCACACGCCTCCGTTCCCCTCGCCGAGAATGTCCATGCTGCCGCTCCCACCTCCTTTGCCTGCTGCCATGAAGCCATCTGCTAAGAAGAGAAAGTCCTTGACCCAGGTATCTTATTGGCTCACAAGGACCCAACCCGCGCCTCGCTCTACTGCGGAAGAAGAGACTCCTATTCCACAGGACCAAAAGTCAGTCAGGGAAATCATTCAGCGATGCTTCTCGCAGGCTGATAGCTACTGCCGACGTTTCAGTGATGGCTCCGTCACCACAGTTAGCACTTGCAACACAGAGGATAGCCGCAACATTCTCTCTGGCTGGTCACGAAACAGCATGGAGGTGACCAGAGATGAAAACCGCTATTCCCGAAAGTGCAGCACCGGCGGAGTCTTCAAGCCTTCTCCTCTCGCAAACGTCGGAGTTGCTGTTTAATCAACATGAATCAGTCTTTCCTTTACATTAATTTCTTCATGTTCTTCTCTTCTCTCAATGTATACTTAGGACGGCGTTCGGGGCTTGGATTTAGATATGGTGGGACCAGCACACCAGATGATACCCAGGGACTTTTAGCCGCCAGAAAGGACAGGCAGCTTCCTTGGGATAAATGCCATAATGATAGACATGTATATAGATAGGATTCGGGAGAGGTCACTTTTCTCTTTTATGAAAAAGGCTCTAGTGCTCAGTCGCTAGAAGATTTCAATTTAAAACAATTTATTCGCTCTCACAATATATTGGCTCCCTTTGTTTATATCAAGTGATTTGAACCACAACTATGACCATTCATCCCATCCCTCAGGATACCACTGGTTGACTCAGCATCGTTTCAAACGCCGTCTGGTATGACGGCTTTTCTTTGCTTTCAGTACCAATGACGTTCTTTGCGAGAAGCATCCTGGATATTTCTCTCTGACTCCTTTTCGAGCGCTTATCATGTATGAGAGATGGTTTCTCTTGGGCCGCCATCTCAGATGCATACTTGTCTACTTCTTGTATGATAGAGTCATTATTGACACAAACTTTCTCGTGGGCTAACAGCATGTCAACAATGCTATCTCGGCCTCTTATCAATGCCATAGATAGCGGCGATATTGGCGTTGTATTTGGTGACAGAGATGCCGGTAGGTTCACGTCAGTCTCTCCATGAGCTAATAGCATTTCAACGACCAGCTCACGACCATCCCTTATGGCTTTGCATAAGGGAGAGTTCAGATTGACATTAGTGTTTTTATGTACCAATAGAATTTGAACTAATTCCTTGAGGTTGCTTTTTGCTGCAGTGGATAAAGGTGAACCAAGGTTGACGTCTATACTAGGAGATGCCAAGAGCATCCGAACGATGCCTTCACGGCCCTTTTTCATTGCCTTGGATAGAGCCGAACCATAATTCACATCAATGTTCTTGTGTGCCAATAAAATTCGAGTAATTTTCTCGTACCCCCCAGTTGCAGCCCATGATAGAGGTGAATCATGATTCACATTGACGATATCTTTTGAGAGCAGAAATTCCACCATCATCGCATTTCCAGTCCGCGCAGCAGCAGCCAAGGGCGCGCGCAAATTAAGAATTCCATTGTCATTTGCTAAAATGATTTTGGCAACCTCTGAATCCCCCCAAACGGCCTCAAAAAATGCCAAGGGCGTTGACGTGGATTGCAATGTCCGCAGTGTCTCAGCTGAGAAACGAAAATGAGTTTTCTTTGCGTCGATTCTATTTTCCACCACGAGTTTCCTACAAGTCGCTTCTAGTGTTTCGTCTTTTTTGAGACACCTTTTCTCTAGAGCCCACTCAAAGACTCGATATGGCAAATCACCAACCCCGTGAACCAAGTCTTCCAAGGTCCAATCAGGCAACCCATAGGTGGAATGATCCAGAACTTCATTGAACAGCATGAATGATATAGTGTCTTTTGTCACTTCCTGCATCGACCTTTCGTACGACGGACAAAACTTATTGACATCATAGCCATCAGACATTCCCAGCAAGGCATATATCTTATCTCGTGGGTCCGAAGCTTCGCTGAGATAAAACTTTTGTATGAGCGTGCTGAGATTTTGACTGGTGCTCCACCAAGTCGTTTGACGTAATGGACCTGGCATCACATCGAGAACGGCCTGAGTATGAGGTTCCGGATCAATGCCTAACAGTGGCGGGATTCGTGTGAAAACTTTTGTCGAAATGGACTTTCTCCCACATACGATGGTAGCCGTTCGTGCACTAGCTACTTCTTGTATTATCCAGACTCTTCGAAACCAAGGATTGATAAGTAGCTCTTCGAGGGACGCCTTCAACCAGGTTCTGAGCTGTTTTTCTGTACCATCCAATTGAGGATAAAGAATTGGCCATGCCATTTGCCAGGACTCAAGGGAATCTCCCCGGGTTGCCTCTGTATCGATACCCTCTTGGTTTACTTGGTTCATACAATCCATCAGGTACTCGATTTTGCTATTGCTCATGCCCAGCCAGATGATAACGTGTTCTGCATAGGTATAAATGCATTTCATTTGTCCAACCTGATGTCCTTGCTCCTTAGCATTTTCTTGGTCTATGCAAATGGCATCTATCCAAAGAATTCGATCTTGATGTCGATGTCGAAGGCACCGCAAGGCTGACTCCAGGTTTGCGGTGATCGGTGCAAGGCAACCATTGAGGATAATGTGGTTAGGCTTGTCTAGTTGGCCCCAGGTATATGACAAAGCCTCGTAAGGTACGCTCTTTGCTTCGTGAAGGAATGTCTCATAAATTTGACATTCAATGGGATCGGAGTCGTAACCCTTGAACAGGTGCACAAGGCGTATCGCATCCTTTGCAAGGTTGATTGGGCTGTATCTAAAGATTGGCCGACCCATGATAACGAACCTGATAAGCTTTTATTATACAGAATGAAACTTGACGGCGAAATTTGAAGCAGTTTAGATTGAATCGGTTGGTGCCTTTCAATGCCCAACTTGAATTGAAGCACTGCAAGCAAGGCATTCTGGGCTGACGGTGCTGCGCCACTCTACTGATACCACCCTGCTCGTGTGTATCCCCACACCATTTGCTAAGCGAATTCAAGGCAGAATTTCCCAGTGAAAAACGAGAGATTTCCAAGAGTTTTTCTGTGGGCACACAGGCATTTTACTAGGTGTACGCATAAACCCACTTAGCTAGAGCCCTTCGAGGGAAACCCCAAAGTTCCCCAGAGTCACACGAGAACATCCCACTGCTGCTATCGGATGATCGCCATCCAGGCGTATGTAATTTTTTTTGGCTTGATACACCATCATTAATATCAAGTATTATAGTGATTCTCATATGCGGGAAGCTATGCAGGGTATCGTTTGCAACTACCGTAGATGTTACCATACTGCCTATGAAGTAGACGGCAATGACAATACCACGGTCCTTGAATCTATCCAGAATTTAGTTGTTGTTGCCATGCAGAGGATGGTTCAGTCGGCCATGCCCTGCATCAAGAAGCGGCTATGTAGCATTTTAATCCGACTTCACTTGTGACATTTCCCTCAGAGAGTGTCACGAACACTGCTATCCAGGTGAATGGCATCAGAATTTTACAAGATTAAGTCACATGGCTTGAGTGTTTAAGTTCTTTCAAATCAAACATGATTCAGAAATAAGTCCAGGAATCATCAGTTAATGAGTAGTGGTAAGTAAGACCAGATTCTAGAGACTTGCCGTCATGAATGCTTTCCTGAATCCAAACCGAACAGGGATGTGAAAATTTCCTTACTACCCCGCCCGCCGATCCTACCACGATGACACGGACGATTGTGCCCGCTGAGCAGGGATCTGACAACGTGGGACACCTCTAGGGTGGGCGCGCTATTTGCAATGGAACAAAGGAAATTTGGGTTCATTTGTTGATGCGTTTGGTATCAAGGAATAAAAAATAATAAAGTAGATACTGAACGACGCTTTAAATACCTGAAGTCAATTTATCCCAGGCAAAGATCCTTTTAACGGTTGGGATAATTTGATGTGCTGGTTTGGATCATTATCGAAAATCTTGGTGACATGCCAAAGGAACCCCATGTTAATATGACGAGAAAAATAAGCATAATGTTCCTACAATACCCAAATTCAGTGGATATAATCAGAGCCATGTGCAGGGCATGGAAGAGGTTTTACATCCTTTTCTGAAGTTGGTTTAAACTTGAGGTAACCCACAGTCACACCCTCGTTTGCCCCGCGCAGATATATCCACTGGAATGGAGCACCACATTAACCCGAAAAGGTGGGATTAAAATGGCGGTGACAGATCTGTCTCGTATAGAATCGACTGTTGCATGCCAAATGTGATGCGTCGGTATGTTTTATGTACAATGTATCAGGCACACACTCGTTTTACGCTCGGGGAAGCATGCATGCATGTCTCACCCACATGGATGGATTTTGCTTGGCCGCTTCACTTGGTAGACGCGACGATGGAATAAAAGGAAAGCGTGGGGAAATGAAATAAGGAACGACCGTAAGTGATTTTATTTTTAAAGAAGGCACATTTTTTTTTCTCTTGCTAAGGTCTCGGTTTTGGTGTATTGATTTGCAAATAAAAATTATGAAGCACCAAAATTTGCACAAGACATTGCACATTCTTAGCGCACAATGCTTTGCATAATTCTCGGAATAAAATTTGGGGTGAATTGACTCGCAACTCTATTCCCCAGATAGTGCAACGGATAGTAGCCTAGGCTAGCCTGATGGCACTATTCAATCTGTCTTTCGACTATCGGCGCAACAAGGCTGCCAACCAACAGACGGGAATTTGCACATGTCGGAGCAGAATTTTTCGGCTGACGCCAAGTAACGTGACCTGGATGCGGGGGAATTTTTTTCGGCTGAGGCTGTGTATGGCAGCCTCGTCAGCCAGCCGCGTCACATATGCCTGCAGGACGCATTAGGCCCACGATTGGTCGATTTGAGCTCAAAAGGCGCTAATTACTAAGTGTAACACCACCCATGTGGCGCGTTCCCATTGGTGTAGCGGGAGACGAAATCCAGCAGACTCTGCGTTTCCCTTGTTGTTGGGTCGTAGCTCCCGGGCCATATCTCGAATTCCAATCACCAAGTTCCGAACATCACATGGCGCGACTCGGCCCGGTTAAGCCATGCAAACTCTAACGGGCAAAGAATCCACCGAAGCTTGCATCGAAAGATGGAGACGAGACGTGCCTGGAGCTTCCCTGCCCGATGACCTCGGCCTCACCGCGCGGGTCTACCTGGCCTGCTCACAGCTCTACCAGAAGATCCTAGACAAGCTCAAGGACCGCACAGACATAGACCAGCCCGTTTACTATAAGATACAGCGCTCCTTCAGCACCCTCGTGCTCTGGGCTAAATCCTACGAGGCTTCCAACGGAACTCTCGACGAGGTGCTCAATAGGTCGCCGGATCTTCGCACGCTAACGCTAAACTTTTTGACTAGCATTGGCCGTATCCTTGCACAACGTAGACTCCCAATACATCCTGTTGCATGTTTCACAGGCTAATAGGAATCTCAGGACTGGTCGAGGTCAGCGGCCTGCGCCCAGATCAAGACATTTCGCTTCTTTCCAGCAGTATCCGGGACCTGGTGCATGAGTGGTTCAAGCAGCTCCTCAACCACGGCTACAGCCCCAACAATGAACAGGATGACAACTTGGTATTCCCAGACGACACTCTCGAGAGGATTGCCACAAACCTGCGGACCAAGGTGGACTGTCTGATTGACCTAGGGCCTCTGATTGAGGACTTGAGAAAGCATCACCAGAACCACAAGGCCAGGAATGCCAATGCCAACGTCAACGTCAACACCAACGCCAATGCCAGCAGCCCTCGCACCGTCAATAACACCTCGCCCCCGTCCCAGCCGGCGGAGCCCCCGGTGCTGAGTGAGGAAGCAAAGGGCCACTGCAAAGCTATCCGTGACCAGTATCCAAAGCTTCCGCAGTATCTGGTGGAGCGGCTGGGCAAGGCCAACGCACGGAGGGCCATTTTGATTAAGACGCGTCGTGATGACCAGCAAACGGAGCACACGCCGACGGAGAGGATTGGCAACCTCATGCTCTCCCCGACGGGCGCCAGATTTCCCGACTCTACCAGGCCTCGTGCTGGTTCCTCGAGCTCGGCTTACGGCTCTATGGCGTCTGGACACAGCAGGGGTAATGGCAGTGTCTCGAGACCCCCCAGCCGCGCATCATTCGGTACGCCACAGTTGAGCTTTGACCAAGGGGACGTGCGTATTCCTCCGCTTCCAAAAGGGGCAAGCGATGGAAGGCCAATCGATTGTCCGACGTGCTCAAAGAGGGTCTTGGGGATCACCGACACCACAGCCTGGAGGTAAGTGTGTTTAATTAAATTTACACCACCCCCCCGCACGCGACAACGGCCCAACCTAATACGAAAAAATTTGGCAGGAATCATCTCTACTTGGATATTATGCCCTACGTGTGCACCGTAGAGGGCTGTCATCAATCGCACATCCTCTTCAACTCGCAAGCTGACTGGGTCAAACACGAAGAGGACACGCACGGGTCTCGGAGAAACTTTTGTCCCTTCTGCGTAGGCGGCCCAACCTCAGGCGGCAAAACGGGATATTACCATCACCTGTCTCGCCATCTTGAGACTATATCCATAGCAGTCATCCCCCGAGCGTGCGACAGCTCGGACGGTGATGCTGAAACTGAAGACACAACCTCCACGTCAAGCGATGTGCTTAATCATTCAATGGCGCCCTCATCGTGGACCCCAATAAATCGAGTTCGCCACGATGGGCATTACCGCCTATCCTCGAATCAAAAACATGGCCGCGACAGCCACCTCGCGTCAGAAAACAGCCCCCAGACTAAAAGCGATGTCCCCCGCTCTGCTCACCCGCCTTCCTTCAAACCTATAGCCATCAAGGAGGATGACCACGACCCCAGCAATAGACCCCACAAGTCGCTGAAGCGCGCCGATGACGCGAGTGAGAGGAAGCAGACGACCAAGAGCCGCCATCTCAGCATCGCATCGCTACTGACTACTGATGAAAGCCCGGAGCCCTCCGAGGCTCCCCGGAAGAGGTTGCACACGGAAGATAGCCGTGAGCACAAGCATGCGCCGCAGACGAGCTCGGCCGCTCCACCCCAGCCGGTCGCCCAGGAGCCCGCGCGACAGGCCGAGCAAGCCCCCATGGAGCCCATTCTCTTCAAGATTGAGCCGCCCATTGCTGCGCGCCGGGGCCGAGGTCGCCCGAAACGCAAGGCCCCTCTGCCTCCTCCAACAAACAGAGTCACCAAGCCCGCTCCCTTCAACCCCAGCCGGAGACTGCCAGCGACGACTTCCAGCTTCAATTACTGCCCCGAGTGCTCTTGGTCAGGTTTCAAGGATGCCGCAGCCCTCCAGAAGCACATGAAGAGCCAGCACAAACGGCCTTTTATCTGCGTTTTCCACTTTGCCGGGTGCACCGAGACTTACGCCAGCAAAAACGAGTGGAAGCGCCACGTTGCCGCCCAGCATCTCAATCTCAACTTCTGGCTTTGCACAAAGGGCCAATGTGGACAGGACCCAGATAGAGGAGAAAGCAAAGATGGCCCCAAACCTACGCATGGTCGACCCTTTAAGCGCAAGGATCTGTTCACTCAGCACATTCGTCGCATGCATCTGCCAAACCCTGTCCTGGTCGGAACCACGGGTGACTCCACACAAGAGGCCATGGTCAAGGACATGCAAGATGAGGCATTCCAGAAGCGATGCGAAACGCCCCGGTATATGAAGTGCCCAGCCAAAGGCTGCTCTCGGGATTTTCACGGCGGCAACGTGTGGGACGAGCGAATGGAGCACGTCGCAGTTCACCTAGAAGGCGCAGCTAACGAGACTGAACCCCACGTCCAATTTGGTGGTCCTGGTGACGAGGCCTTGACAGAGTGGGCGTCGAGCAAGGCCGTCAGCGTCATCCGCAGGACTAACAATGGAGGATGGGAGCTGTGCAAGCCTCTCCGGAGCATCAAAGTGGGCCTGGGAAATTTCCCTAGCTACGATGCAAACCCCGCCGAGGAAGAATAATGTTATGCTTATGATATGATGGCGTTTTTATATATAGTCGTGTTTTTTTTTTTCTGTGTTTCTTTTTGGTTTTTATCATTTGGCTTCGGAGTGTGTTCATTTTTTTCTGTTTTCTTTTTTTTTGTGTTTTGGATGGAAATAAAGAGCGTGATGATAACGTAACGCCTCACATTTTGAGATCGGCATTGGCCGTGCTGTGAGAGTACTTATGAGAGCCCCATTTCGGCAAAAGGACAAAAAAAAGCTGGTAGCAGGTAGCGAGTATTTAATTGGATCATATATACATATCCAGATGTGTATAAGCGCAGCCTTAAGTGAATTACATTACATGTACATGTCAGGCAATAAGGTTCAGGCTCGGACCGACTGGGGGCCCACTGCTGGTCAGGAATGGTCGCCGGCTGCACACTGCGCAGCCTTATTTTTATTCCCAGCCTGGTCAGGAACTAAGACCCTGTCCGTTGGAGCCCGAGATGGGTTTCAGTTGCCGAGTCATGGCTCCAACGGTGCGGTTGCCATGTGTGAATCCTGGCCGTGTTGGCCATCATCATTTTGCTCTGGGTTAATCTTGTGTACCAAAGGAATTCTCTCTCTCTCTCCCTCACACACACACACACACAAGAAGTAGTCCAAGCCATAAGAAACATTAGACTAACTAAATAACCCTAAGATGACCGTGCCCGAAGGAGCAGCGTTTGTTTGCCAACACCTGCCAACACTCGCAAACCCCAAAAGTGAGCTCACCGTTGGCTAAGATTTTCTCTCTCTTCAACCTCTCACCAAATTCCAACAGCAAGTTTATTCAAGCCACATAGCTGGGGAAAAAGAATACCACTCATAATCATCATCTGACTCGCCCAACGAAGCCTCTATTCATCGCCATGACTGCAAACCAACCCTTCGAAGGCGCTAGCCGACCTTCGCTTGAGTCCGAATCATTCAATAGTCAGGCAATACAGAAAAATTTGGCCACGCGCCCCCTTTACGCACTCGAAAATGATCAGATTGCCTATGCATCTGATCATCCTTTAATCCTGGCTCTCCGCCGCTGCATCAATTCAACCCAGAGCATCCGGTGCCACTTATGCGTCTATTTCGACTTAAGCACGACGAGAATGACACACAAATTAAAGCACTGTACCCATAGGCCTGAGGCAAAGGAGGCTTAGCTGTGGCTTGAAATGTTCCGCCAGTATCAGGCATAGAGCGGTGGACCAGGTGCTCGATGCGCTCACTGTCGATTCCCCCTGTAGCTATGCAGCTATGCAGCCGCACCATCTACCGCGAGTAGATGGACTCTAAATATGGCAACGAGGTGGAGGCATGGAAGAACCATCGCGTCTTGTACAACGAAGAACGGTGCGACTGGATCAAAGCCATGTGTCGGGCTGTCAGTGCGGGCCTGGTAGTCGGTGGCCGACGACCCGAAACCGGTGTGAATGAGCTGGGCTACAACGTTCTGCAGACCATAGGTTGGGAAGACTGGGAGAAGCTGGATAAAGATGGACCAGGTTGCATTAAAGAATGGCTTGAGGGGAACGACGACATTGATGGCTTGCGATGCCCACGACTGCTGAAGCTTTTCTTTCTGCTCGAAATGGCTATCTAGTCTTGAGGCGGCGGGTATCTTGATGCAAGGGAGTGTCTCAAAGTCTGGAATGGATAGTGTTGGGAAGATTTTACGGCAACGGCAGACGACTGGGAAGATCGGGCGGGCTGCGGGAAACAAATGAATTGGATGAGAAGCTGGACCGAGTGCTCAAAGTATGCACCTCCTTGGACGACATCAAAACTGTGATGGAGCATTTGGACAAATAAATTCGTTTGCCCTAAGTAGGCTGGCTATTCAAGTGATTCTCAGATGTCAGCGTATGGCATCCCGCTAACCAACCGCCGGCTCCTCCCAATCTTATAAATAACGATTGCATGTGCTAAGTTGTACCAAACACCAAGGATCGTCTTTATTCTTGGATGAAAGCCTGGGATACTGTGTCAATTCTTAACTCGAACATTAGAGATTTCTCCTGAGAAATATGAGTATCTAGTCAATCGGTTTCATCTTTGGTTCTACAAACATTGGTGAGGATTCCTCAAAGACTTTGGATTATTGCCTTGAGTTGTTACAGGAACAGTCTTGCCCTGAGTTGTCGTCTCCATCGTTGAACTTGCATGGGTGGCTTCCACGGAGTCACTAACGTGGCCCTTGGAAGATGTGCTGGCCCAAAATGTGTCACCAAATTCTCCTTAATTCAACATATCAGCGACAACCATTTTCTAAAAAACAAAAAAGAAATCACCCACCATTGAGTTTGATCAAGTCAAGATAGCTCACAGGCGCCGACATTTTGCACGCGTTGATAGAAATGTTTTCGAAAAGCTGCATGTACAATGGCTTTCGATTGTCTGATACCGTCTAGCTAGTCTTATTTATATTCCGATCAGAGGGCCATTGTACACTCAAATCATTCGACATATTAAAAGAATGGCCTCAACCACGGATTTTCGCCCCAGCCACGATTACTTCCAAGACATCTTGTAAAATAGGATCCGGTTCAATGGCAAGTTATGTTGGTGTAACGAGCGGTCAACAAATGAGCTTAATGGCCTCATCAGACCGTGCTTGATGAAAAAGAGCACCTGCATTTCTGAGAATTGCAAGGTTCCAGCCTGGATGGGTAAAAATAGGACTTGGCGCCAATGTGGGAAATGAAACGTTAAAAGGCCTCATTTCAAATGGAAAAACAGAGCTCTAGTCAGCCGCTATAGCTCAGCTTGGAACGCAGAGCCTCGTAATGGCCTCATCGTGTTTCAACCAAGTGGCGGGGCTAAGAACTATCTCACTCTCTGAATGGTGGGAGCGGACGGGGAAAACCAGCGGTATGAAGATTGCCACATACCATTGGTCCAGCAAATCGACTTGATATTGGGTACGTACTTAATGGCCTCAAGGCAACACAATGCGTGGATGATGCTGACAAAGACACCCGGCCTTAAAAAGAACAGTGTTCCCCGCCTTGAACCCATGAACTGTCAAATTCGCCATTCCAGCACCAGGCTTCTCTGCAGGGAGAGGTCTTGGTGGATGAAAGGCGACGACACCCAATTCTTCCTCTTTTTTATCCCCTTTTCTTTGTTTTCTTTACTTTGTTTGTTCGGTGAGATCGCGCGGGCACTGCCCTCGCGCTCCCCATTCAACGTCACCATGAAGATCATCAATTAGCGACAGGAGAAAGCTGTCCCTGGTGGACCCTGAGCGTGGGTTTCTTTTGCAAAAGCTGTCGTTCTTACCAGAATTCCGACCACATCTGTGGTTTTGCAGCTCATAACCCAATTATCCCTGATGTAGCGAAGCACTTCCCAGAGTACGATCAAACCATCAACCCAAGCTATATCCATGCGGCAGAAGTAGGGAATAGGATCCTCAATACATCTCCCGAAAACATTTCGGATGTGTCGCTGAGTCCCATGACACTCTCGATCCCAACAACTGCCATTGGTCAGTCGCGCGACTCGAAAGAAAGCCACCATGATATGCAGTTGAGAAGCTCCCTGGTTGTCGAAATGATGCCACTCCTTGATAGTGCGACACCTGAATCTGCATTATCAACTCCTATGTTGACCACGCCCTCGCAAACTCCGCAACCAACAGCGGCGCGGCACGTGAGCTCCATGGACGGATTCTATTGTCAGTATGGGTGTTCACTTCGTTTCAAGTCAAAAAAGGACCGCAACAGGCATCATGTTTCCCGGCGGCACCGGCAACAATTATACAACGGGAATGGACAAGGATCACACAAAACAAACCAGTGTAGCTTGGAAAAACTAGGCAGTTTAAAGCCTACTTCAGATTATAATCATAACTAGCTTAAAAGGGCATTTTCTCTGCCTCTCCTTCAGTCTTATTGGCTGATTGGAACGAGCTGAAGATAAAATCCCTCCTTAGGTTTCACTGTAATAAACCCCACAGCCTCCGGAACTGTCTTTTCTGGCGTCTCAATTTTGAAATCCTGGACCAGAACTGCAATTACTCTCCGAATTTCGGCCATGGCCAAAGATCTTCCAATGCATCCTCGAGGGCCTTGCAAGAAACTTTGGGTGCAATGGTTTGAAGGAGCACCACCCATGGGGTCAAACCCTAGTCCCTGTTCGGTGCGTTTGAGCCACCTACGAGGATAAAACTCAGAAGCATTATCTCCCCAATATTTTCTTGACTTGTTCACTACCTCGGGGGTAATCACAATGTAAGTTCCAACTAGAACTACTTGATCCTGGATAGTTGTATCTCGTATAGACTTTCTGATTGACATGGCCACCGTTGGGTGTAGCCTGATCGCTTCGTTGCAGATGGCATTCAAAAATGGCAAGTCGTCAAAGCTACACTCATCGTCCTGATTTTGAAGTTCCTGCCTGAGTTCATCTTGCAAATTCGGATGCAAAGCAAGCTCCACCAGGATCCAGCTGATGGAATTGGCTGTGGATTCGTGCCTACGAATAATGATTCAATTAGTGGACCGCATTTTACTCATTCGGGTCAGTAGGCTTACCCCGCAGCCAAGAGGAATAATACTTGGTCAACGCACTCATCGATGCTAAAGTTTCCCGACACTATGAGTTGAGACAGCAGGTTTGTACCAATAAGCTTTTCATTTGCATTCTTTCCTTGATCAAATCGATCCTGAACAATCTTTCGCATAATACTCCGCATAGATTTGATTGCGAGATCCATCTCATAGTCAATTTTGGATAGGAATAGTCGCGTCAACCACTTCGGCGCACAATTATGCCACATAAACTGTCCTTTCTTTCCCTCGGAGCAAGAGAATGTCGTTTGGTAGGCAGCGAATAGTTCATTATTGTCATCTGAGATGATTTCCAGGTCAATTCCAAGTGCCACGATGCACACCGTGTCAAGCGCAATACGGCTGGCCCAGTAAGATATATCAATCCCCTGAGAATTGCCCACATCCATTGTCTTATTGTCGTTTTTCGAACCGCAAAAAATACGGCGGCTGAGTTGACTCGCCTTGGAGGAAAGCAACGGCTTTAGATCAGTGATGCGTCGCTCTATGAAAACCGGTGACATTAGACGGCGATGCTGCCTATGGGCATCTCCTTCATCAACACCAAGGCCTTGACCGATAAATCGTCTTGAGTAATTTCGAAACGCACTCGGCTTTTCAAAATCGTACGCATGTCGACTCATAACATCGGCCATGGACTCGATGCTGGTAAGGATGAGGTATTCTGATCCAAGTAGTCCGCGAAAGTGTAGGAGCCCGTTGTTTCGAATGTTCTCCGCCCACTGGAAAATCTGGGATCCGATGGGCTCGTCGAATATTGCTTTGAAATTCCCCAATAGCAAGTTTGAATCCTAGCCAATTTGGTCAGTAGTCAACATAAAAGTTTGAACTAGATTCTCATACCTTTGGCCCAGGGAGACTCTTCAACGGACTCAG
The DNA here is from genome assembly GCA_020809705.1 of Calonectria ilicicola. NCBI lineage: Eukaryota > Fungi > Ascomycota > Sordariomycetes > Hypocreales > Nectriaceae > Calonectria > Calonectria ilicicola. The sequence goes on along the minus strand of CP085834.1, from coordinate 2,162,261 downwards.
CTGCCTTCTAAGCAGTAATCTCCAGGCAACAGTCTGTATAATACCACATGAAAGAGCCAAGACAGCAATAAGTATAGGTGCGAGAAGGGCACCACGGCATTTTCGTAATATAAACCAGTTAAATGCTGCACAAAGCAACATTCGGCTGGTGGAGGAGGCAGCACGTTCTGCCATTTTAGCGACGTTTTCACAAAGTTCCTACCTAGGAATTTCTGGTCCTGGTTTTACATCACAGTTCACTCGAGCTCAAATCCCCTTTAAATAAGGTGCGATTTTGCCGTAGGCATTTTTGCATTACGAGTCAGCCTGAACCAACCGGCATGACTTTGCATTGGTATGTGCGATACACTGTCACAACCATATTACAACCAACACAAATTGATACAATCCGGATTAAACATTGGACGTAAATGGTGCCACTAATTGACCTACTGCAAAGCTAAGTATTGGGCTTGGCAATCACGCGGCCGAAGCTCTATGAGTGTGCGCTAGGCAAGCAGCATAGTCGATCCACATTGTTGGTTGCGCATGCAGCAGCTAGATGGTGCAGCCGACGGGAAACGCTAGTTGACGTGTCAATAGATCCCGTCTCTTTAGTAGTATATGAGCGACATATACTCCACTATGGATAATCAAACTCGCCGAGAAAGACGGCACAGAGAAAATGTCTTCCAGTAACAGACGAATGTACTAATCTCGATCTATTATTAAGAGAGTTAATAATAACCTGAGAGCTACGGGTGTGCTGGCAGCTATTCACAGTGAGACTAGGCGAGATTGAGGCAGAATTTGATACCAAACTTATTGCCTGGAGGTTATTTGCAGGCGTTTATTTGGGTTAGCGACTGTCTCATATCATGACAATTTAATGAGGTCAGCAAGAATCGGAGGCTTTGATGGGGCTGAATGCTCTGTGGGCCTGGAGGTTCTGATAGATTGGGCTTCCAAAATTGTTGAATAACGTGACCAGACCGGGCTTTGTACTCTGCGAGGAAGAAAAGGCATTTCAGGCAAAGTTTGAGTGCTTCATACATACTTAAAGCAAGGCACCAATGACAGGAGAAAACATGCAACACCGTGGCTGAACGGAATGAAATAGACAGAAAAAAAATAGATGGAGAACAAAAGGGAAGAAAAGGCAAAAAAAGATAAGCACTTCTCAATCATGAAATGTGTATAGGAAAAGCCCGATGCGGGGGTCGAACCCGCAACCTTGAGATTTCGTGTACTCGTAAGAGTCTCACGCTCTACCGATTGAGCTAACCGGGCGTGCTTCGCCCGGGCATCTGGCCCGTTGACGTTGGAGGTGAGTGTGAAAAGTTTGCTTATGAGGGAATTATGGTCCTGGTGTTAGTGGTAGTATCTAGCAGGTCTGGTTGGCTGAAGTGAGTGTAAGTGGGGCACTTGGAGATGACCAGTCTGGATGACTTGGGTCTCAAACAGCATTAGAAATTCACTGTCATGTTATCGTTGAGATTAACCCTTCTTGACTGAACCCCTCAAGACTTGTCTGACGTTGCGAAAAGAGTGCAGACGTCGTAGGAATTGGCCAAAATCCCACGCCCCACTCGCTCCCCTCGCAGTAATAGCCTACAGAAGAGATGATCGGGTGCCTAGGACGAGGAACTCAGCGCCCTTAGTAATATGGCTTTAGCCAATCCACCAACTTCGGCTGATACTGATTTGCTGACGCCAAGAGAGAGGGATGTCTCAGCCTATACAGCTCTCGGCCCCTGGGTTCCGAAGATTTCTGGGGCATCTCAATCCAGAGGCCAATTATGTGATTCGCTGGTTCACAAGCCCAGTCGGCCTTCACACAAAACTTCTTGACAATTTTTTTTTTCTAATTTGCTATCCTCGGTCGCCATAATAAGTTTGCACAGGATGAATCTTCATTAGGTTTGAATGGAATGTTCACACACAAAGTTCTAGTGAGTTACTCATTGTGTAATCAAGCATCTTTTTTTTCTGTTCCCTGTTGAAATGGACTTTAGTTACACTTGTTCCATTTGACGTTCCATTTGATGTTTGGCGACCCCACTGACCTAATTGAGTACAGTGCAAAACACCATGAAGTCATCGCACGAGTGTTCACATGATGGTCAAGTGGGCCATGTCCGCCACCATTATGTGGAATTAGGCGTTATAGAATTGGTCGTGGGCTACAATCTGTGCTATCTTGGTCGTCGCCTCTTCTAAAACCTGTCAGGCTGACGCCTAATCATGCAGGTCCACGTGACCATTGTAGTCCTTAGCCCCCAACTGCCGTGGCTGGCTTTGAAGTAATTCACTCAACCAGATCTATTCTCCATCATGGAAATCGAACGCATTCCATATCAAGACGTTGTCAGTCTCTCGCCAATAAGCAAAGATGATGCCCATCACATCAGCATCTTTGAAACACTGGGTGTCGAAGGATGCCTGCTAGACTGTGAAGCATGGAAGGCTCGACAAGATGTGTCTGGCCGGCGAACCACAACACAAGCTCAGAAACGAGAGAAGGGCAAGGAACTCAGAAAGCTTGGCAAAGATGCAGTTCAGAAACAACGCCAAACTCTGAAACCCGGAGATCGCGTTCTAAACAGCCTTCTCAAATCCAAAAGAGAGCCTTTCAAGTTGAAGGACTTGCAAGCATCAGCTGAGAAAGGCTGTGGGTGTTGTCTCTTTTTTAGCCGACTTTTCACCGCCCTCATCTCAACACATAATACACTTGTCCCAGAGGACCTTGTATTCGAATGGGTTCGCTACAGTTTCCTCTTGAACATCAAAGATGAACAAAGTGGACAAGTCTTTTCGTACCAACTTTTCTCTCCATTAGGTAGGTTTGTTTGGACCAATTCGCTAAACCACACACAGTGTATTTTCACTCAAGAAAACAGAGTTATGCTAATACTATTTCAAATATAGGGGCCGAAATGATAATCCAAGGGTCACAGTCTGCGGCTGTACTTGAAGGTGATACATCCTCTTCTTCGTCGTTTGAAAAGGCAAATGAATGGATAGGAAAGTGCAAGACAACTCATGGACAGTGTGGTACTGGATCTAATGTCCCTCTTCCAAAGAGATGCCTTGATTTAGAACCACTGAGTGGTACTAACGGCACAGGAATTAAACTTGCCGAGACAGAGGGTATTGTTGGTACATATGCATGTCTATCACATTGCTGGGGCATAGATCCAAAGCCGATCGAAACAAAAACCGAAACCCTCAAAAATCGCTTATAGTTCATTGCTTGGGATAACCTTTCCAAAACATTCCAGGATGCGGTAATAATAGCCCGAAAACTTGGCATGCGATACCTGTGGATCGACTCGCTCTGCATTATTCAAGACTCGAAACTGGACTGGCAAATCGAATCTGGCAAGATGGCAGACACCTATCAAAACAGTTTCGTTACAATAGCAGCAGTCTCTTCGCCAGACTCTCGTGGTGGATGCTTCTCTCCCAACAAGATAACAGATATGTGCTTCCAGATCAAAGGAGACAGTGTCAACATCCTGTTAGGTGCCCGATATTGTGAAGGCACAGGGCCAGCCACAGACGTTGCCGGCTTCTCTAAATCATTGCCGTTGTTTACGAGGGGGTGGATCTATCAAGAGCGCATGCTATCCCGGAGGATGCTCTATTGCAACCACCGTGAGTTCCAATTCGAATGCCGACAAATGGAGGCCTGCGAATGTAGAAGCAGATTTATGCCTCCTCATGTGGTCCCTGGAACACAGGCCAGTGAAGGAATGCTGCAGGGAAAAGACCAATATGCTCAACTGGAAAAGTTCCAAGGCACAACCGGAAGATTTTCCCCTATGCAACTTGTTCAACACTGGCAGAAAAGCGTGACGCAATACACTAAGCTCCGTCTCACACAAGGCACCGATAAACTACCAGCGCTATCTGGATGCGCCAAGGATATTAATCGATTCACGGGGGACAAATATCTTGCAGGCATCTGGCGCTCAAAAATCGCCGAGGGCATGCTGTGGGTCGTCAAAACCCCTGTGAACAAACCTCGCCCGACGAATTGGAGGGCTCCGACCTGGTCATGGGCAAGCGTCGATACATCAAACGGTATAGACTACATTTACGCTTTGAAGACGTGGACACGACAAGCATTCCAAGACAAAGTTGAGGGGGCGGATTGTGTGCCTGCTGGTGCCGATAGTACAGGAGCCGTGGAGTCTGGATTTATCTCGTTGCGAACCTCTCTTTGCCCAGCATATTTGCGTCGTATTTGCCGCCGTTGTACGACATCAAGAAGCCGAGTCGTTTATACGATTGAATACGATCGTTGGCTTTCCACGCGAAGCCCTAACGTCCAACCTTGTGCGCCAGACGGGATCAAAGGCCTCGACATAGGGTCTGCATTTCTGAGCTTTTATGCCGACTTTAAATATGATGATCGAGCGGATTTTGATTTCATTGATACCGGAAAAGCTTTTGGATGCAAACATGCGCGGGTCTTTCTGCTACACCTCTATGACAATCAGTCACCCAGCGGCTCAGCAGTCGTCACTGATTACTTTCTTGTACTGAAGCCGGCACCCCAATCAACAGGCAATTCATTTGTGAGAATTGCAGTTATCAGCATCGAGTTCAAGAATTGGTCCGAGAGAGAATCCTGGTTCGGAAGTGTGTTTAATGCCGTAGTCGAGAAGGAAACGTTGGTGACGCTTGTTTAGCGACAGTGAGGATGTCATCTAGTGGAATGCGTTTTGGTCTTCTTGAATTGTTCATGGGATCTAAACAAACCCAGATGAAAGCCTCGAAGGTCGATTCCATGTTAATGGCCAGGTTTGCCTAAGGCGTACATGTTCTGTGAGGCTCTCCCTTTTATAGATAGAAGCTTCAAACCCCTTATTTAGTTGATGAATGACATAGAATGACCCAGATTAATGAGCAGGCGAAGTAAAATTGGCGCCATGAGTGAAAAAGGGACGAAAGTAGTTTAGTTGATTCAATAGTCTGTAACCCACGCTACCATAAGAAAACCGTCCAGATCAAGACTGAAACTGAAGCCACGCTAAAAGCCCAACAATAGTGTGCTTCTACCAAATGGGGACTGGAAAACAGTTCCGTCTGGTTACCGGAGATGGTTGGCGTTCTCAAAATCTTAGCCATTGCGTCCAACAATCAATAGTCCAGAGCGCGACCCCGATCCACACTACGGTCGAGACCATAGTCTAAAGAAGTCCATCTCTTCTAGATAATCTGTTATAAAGTTGAACGGTTGCTGTTCGCGTCCTTCACAGAGAAAATTCCCCTTTTCTCGATTTTCAGTCCATACACGGTTCCCTCAAAAATGCTGAAGCCGACCACGTTTGCGGCTATTATCAGCCTGCTTGGCACCTCGCTCGGTCTTCCTGGATCGCAAGGAGCGTATAATGCAGACCGGTGCTTAACAGCTGTATGTACCCACGGAATGAGATGTAATGATTCGTCTTGGAAAGGCTGATGAATGAAATAGGTATCCAAGGGCCCGCTAAATTGTGACAATGGATTCGCCACTGCAAAGAGAGATTGCTCATCTTTACTTGCAACAGCGGTGACTCCATCACCATGGCAAGTTCACTTCCTAGAGATACTCAAAGGCGTTCCTGTATGCTTCCCTAGAATCTAACCCTTTCCCAGCACTGTAACAATCACTCGCATACACACTAAGACAGCACCCCAGGTGAAGGTGACATTGCCCATCACTAAAACAGAAACATGTCTCTTCACCACTACCCAGAAGGCAGCCCAGACTGTCTTTATCACCAAGACTATAACGCACCTACATACCTCATATTCTGATCATCTCTTGACCAAAGAAGCCACCTCAGTCACATCAGTGACAAGCACCACTACCGTTTGTTACCCAGCCTGCGTTCCACAATAACTCTCGGGTGTACTCATAGAAAACGCTGCAGACAACTACCACATCCACGACTACAACTACTGTTGATGTTGTCACAGTTACCAAGGCTAACAACAATGGTAACGCTAAACGTGGCCCCATCGCCAACCCAGTTCCGACCAAAATTCCGTCCTATGCCGCGGTATGCAATAGCCAATCTGAGTACACCTCAGCTTGCTCTCGTCTCGGGGTAACTCACAAGATTACTACTCTGCCAAAATCGACTATGACGAGGTCAGTTTAAAGCCAACTTAGCAATCAGATTTCCATGAGCCGAACTGACAAACTACTCGAAGAACCTCGGTCAAAACCGTCGCTGTGACGCCCACAACGACTTTCAAATTGACCAAAACCATTACTCGTACGAAGACGACGGTGAAGCCGAAGGCCACCATAACTAGCACACGAACAATGACCAATTCTGTCACAACTATTATTCCTTTAACGATTAGCACTACCGTCACGCATGTTATTACGGATACATCAATCGCTACAAAATCCCTTACCTCCACTGTGACTGCTACGGGTACTAGGACAGTAACCGTGGATCCACCACAATGCGTAAGTTCACTTCAATATTAAACTCAAAGTTATATTCGATACACAAGTAGCAAGCAAGATGCTGACTACCTTGAAGACCTCTTTTGAACTCATGGGTGGCAATGATCCAACGTTCACGGGGCAGTACATTGGGATGGACGGAAACTTCCACATGCTTATTTTCATGTCCAGCTCCGGCGGCGATCTGTTCAAGTTCAGTGATGGAACACAGGGTGCTCTCGTCGACGTCAATTCAGGCAAATTGCGTACATTTGCAAAGATGTCCGGATTATGACCACTGGTTGTTGCCGAAACCGCCCCTAATAACATGGTATGTGTTTACATGATTGCCTGAACCAAATCGGACTTTTACTGTCAAAATTCTCCCTCGTGCGGTCCAATGGTCCGATTGAAGCCGCTATTTGCGATAAAATAGTAGACAACATAACTAACCCGCATACTTGTTGCAGGCCGAAATCTCGTGCTCATTTTCTGGTGACCAGCTTTCTTGCATGAGTGCCGATGGTACTAGTGGATTCTTCTATGTATCTGGAAGCGGTCTGGTCTTTGGACCAAAAGACGATACAGTTGGCGATCCCTTGACATTGCACCGTGTATATTCTTGCGGGGCTTAACAAAGAAACCGCATTGGGTCAGCAGTCTGTTTCTTCGAGGTGACCGGACAAGGAAATATCTACTATGCGACACTCCACTGTTGAATAGCCTTGTTCACATAAAGAGTAACTCGAGAAAAATAGAAACTGGGTCTGCAGAGCTACCATAGGAGACCAAGTATCGGCCATTCAAACTACCGAAAACAGACTTTGGAGAAAGAAAGCGACTAAGAAAGGACTTGGAGGGTTTGTCGTTGATGAAAGCCATCAGAGTAAACACAAGTTCTCCACAGAAGACAGTGCTGGAAAAATTGGTGTCTCGACATAGCCCACCGGCATGGCGATATTCATTATCTATCTCTCGGAGTAACATCAATTGTGCCTGAAATTTTAGATAGGATATATTCGGCCAATTGAGCACAAGATTTTGAAATTCCATACAAAGGCTCTTAAACAAACACCTCTCTTCTTACGCGTATATCGCCCTTATCGGCTTGCTTCCGAGTGTGGGGACGTGACAGGGACAAAATCCTTGCCTGGTTAAGATCATCCCATAAATACGCCGTTGTATCTACCCCACTACAATTACCAATTAGTTTAAAAGCGGGCAACTACCAGATAAGAAAAAGTTTATAAGAAACTTCATATTGGCCCCAAATTTTTTTCCCACCGCAACTCACAAGCTATTGTCTTCTCCACGAAAGCAACAGGATGCATTGGTTTTGGGCTACGAGTTGCCTTTTTATGGCTTGGACATCGGTAGACGCGCATCGTAAGAAGATCATTATAGACACAGACCTCTTTAGTGACGTCGAGTGAGTCCCTATACCCGAGGTGCTTCAGCCTGGTTTCTAACTCCGGAGAGTGACGCTGGCGCGCTATTACTAGCCCTCACCAACAAGGACGCGGATGTTCTGGGTGTCAATATCAATTATCCGTCTGTATATGGTGGCTTGGCAGCATCTACTCTGCTGGGATACTATAATCACTCAAATGTTCCAGTTGGTGTGAAACGACCCTTCTCCAACGTCACTTATTTCGACGATTATACATTTCAGAACGGGGAGTACGTCAGCAAGGTTGCTTACAATTGGCGCGACTATGCATCGTTACCCTGGGCGGACATCAATGGAACGTGGAATCCCGTAGAGCTCTATCGAAAGCTGCTTTCGGAGCAAGAGGATCAAAGTGTAACGATCGCAAGCATTGGCTTTTTCGATAATGTGAGTGGTTTGCAAAACATCAACAAGTGACAAATGTGCTAATGCCCGTTGCTTCCTTCGGCATAGCTTTCTGAACTCTTGTCCTCATCTAGCGATGGGTACTCGTCTCTCTCGGGTGCCGAGCTGGTGTTAGCCAAGGTGCAAGAGCTCGTAGTTATGGGCGGAGCGTACCCTTCTGGTCGCGAATACAACTTTTTCGGCTACAACGCAACGGCGACGGCTCATGTTGTCAACAACTGGCCGGGTTTGGTTACGTTTTCGGGAGACGAAGTTGGGCACAATGTGTTCTCTGGGGCAGAACTGACGAACAAAGGCCCGAAAGGCGACCCAGTTCGTGCTGCTTACCTCTGGTACAAGTATTACTTACCCCTTCTTGGCATCAGGGCTGGGCTTGGCTGACAGTGATCTAGTGGGTGCAACAAGCCAAGAAATTCATGGGATCCGCTCACGGTGCTATACGCCATCGAAGGCTTGGGACAAATTTTTGAGTTTGGAGAGCAGAAAGGGCACAACTATGTGAGCGCCAATGGGAGCAATGAGTGGAAGCTGGATTGGGATGGTCCGCCACAACGTTACTTGAAGTTGGCAGTCACCAATGAGACAGCGGGCAAGGCGCTGGATGAGTTATTTATAAAGGGGGCGCAACGCGCTAGCCGTTATTGGGCATGATGAAGTCATGCAAGACAAGACAATGAGTTACCATTGTCAAGAAAAGGTGCAGTCGTGCTGGAAACCCGGCTAAAGGTTATTGTACGAGATTTTTTTGAGCACATGCACCGCCCGCATTCGGCATATACGAAGCACATAAATTTATCGCTGGCAGAATGCACTGTAGATCTGGAGGTGCCTAAAATTAGAGTTGGGGAGCATCGTCGCCGATCATGGGGACCCCCAATCCCCAATCAATATGCAGTGTGGGCTATTGAAAATGTGAGACATTATGGGTGCGAAGAGTGTCTGCAGTGCGTTGGTGGTTCCACGGGAGGAATTCGAAAGCCCCAGTGTGGACAGAAAGCGAGAAAGAAAGAGAGCAAAGAATATGAATAAGCAGCAGCCTCTCTCTCCGTCTCTAAAAATGGGACCAAACAAGGCTTAGACGGATAAGAATTGTAAATTGCCACACACATACACACTCACACTTGCATTGAGACGGCGTCGGCGAAAGTAATCGGGGACCAAAAATGCCAAGATAATAATAAAACGGATTGTCACGTGGGGAAGGATTTGATCAATGTCGCGGTGTGAATGCCTATTGACAGCGCCTAAAAAAAATAAGGCGGTTACAGATTGAAGCCAACCGGCCCGTTGGGGGCACCGTAATCAGGAGTGGAAATGATCAAAACCTTATCGCGCAATCACATCGCATCGCATCGCTTCATGTCACATCTCCTTTATGTTATCTTCTTGTTGGGTCCCCTCCCCCCCGCCGCCTTGGGGATCCGACCTGGGGATCTGACCTGGAGATCCGAGCCCGCCCGTGACTCTCTGCTGCTCAGCAGACCGCTCAGCCAACCACTCAACGGGGAGGGACACCCGACACGCAAGTTTGTTCTATTGAGAAGATCCGGACATTTGGGCTTGGGACCGCAGGCCAATAAACGTTCTCCAGAGTCCGTCTACACGGACAGCTAGAGAGGGCAGCTATCCCCGATCTGGACGAGTCAGCTTACGCGGCGGAGGCAGCGCGACTCGGGGGGCTGAAGCCATCACAGCCAAAGTCCCGGGCTAGGCTGGGCTAAACTGGAAGGACCATGGCTCAGAGGGCTAGCGGGCACATCCACGACGCCACATGGCAAGAACAAACTGGGATTTGAAAGATTACCGTCCCTGTGCGTCTCTGTGTGGTCCCTGTCCGTCCGTCCCTGTACGCGGAATTGCCACGTCGTATCGCGTCGGATCGCGTGCCCGACATGGCATTCCCCCCCTTGGCATCTGTCTTGTCCTCCCTTGGCAGCTGCCAATCATTCCCGCACTGGCTAAATCCATTTTCGTTTTGGGGGAATCCCGCAGCCGATTGAGCAGCATGTGCAGCCGTAAGGCGGGAATTCCCATTGCCAATGCCAATGCCCAGCCCAGCGCTGCTTGCTGCTGCACCCCTTTCTCCACCAGTTGCCGCTAGGCTGAATAGCGCCGCGCGAGGTGGCTACACTAAAACCAATAAAATGGTGCTAGCGCCGTTGGAACCTGATGTTATCACTGGCCGCGGGCCATTGCTTTTTGACAGCCGCACCTGAATTTCTCTCGTTGTGATCCGCCCCCTTGGTTATATAGCCAATACAATTCCCGCGTGTCTGCTGGCATTCTTGACCATGGGTTCCGTGCTTCTGTGGCTGGTGGTACCTTGACTCTCGTTGCTCTACGTATATTACATCTCAGTCCCTTGACGCTCTTTTTTTTTTTTTTTTTTTTTATGCATTCGCTCTTCCTCGTATTTGCCTTTTAACACACTCGTTTATTAAACAGCGATCACCGCAAGCCATGGGTCTTCCCGGCTTCTCCAAGGGCGGGGCTCGCTCGTCCAGGACGGCGGCCCTCTCCATCTGCAGCCTCGTCATCATGACCATCATCATCGGCCTGTCCTACAGCCGCGCCGACTCTTGGGTTTTGTCTATGCCTGAGTAAGATGCCCTCACTCAATATGAATTGTGTTTGTTGTCCGTCCAGAATCTCTAATATCTCTCTGTATTAGATATGCCTCCTCACCAGCCGATGTTGATGGCAACCCCGTGGCTCCGCCCACACCCATCAGAGAAAACGAGGCCGCGCGCCAGCTGTTTCTAAACTACATCATCAACTCTCGAATCTCTGTCGATTCCCACAGCTACATTCCCTATGGCGCCTTTGGCACAAACCTGTCTGGCGACCCCATCTGGACGAAGCCCTTGGGCGAGGATATCTGCATCATCGACCTCGACAACCGCCCACGCAACGAATCGGGTGAAATCTTTAGCGAAGAGGGCATGTCCTGGGATGAGCCCCGCAACGTGGGCGGCCAATCCCTCGGTGTGCTGAACCACTGGCTTTACGGTATGCCCACCACCACCCCGTGTCCTGTGCGCACAGTCTGCACTGACGCTGTCTCCACGCCATCTTGAACCCAAACCATGAGCTAACTGAACGTGCCTTTTTAGCCAAGATCCATGGTTACAAGTACTACTACGTGCAAATCGTCGAGCCCGAGGACCGCCGCTCGTCCTGGCTCAAGGCCCCCATCATCGCCAACATCATTAGGAAACATCAGACTTGCATCTACCTTGACAGCGACGCCGTCTTCACTCACCTCGACCTACCCTTTGAGTGGTTGATGAACTACTGGAAGATCGATCCCAACAAGGACCTGGTCGCCCTCGCTCTTGACCCTGCCGGTAAGGGAAACCACGATTTGTCCGGCAAGACCAACCACAACACCGGATTCATGATTGCCCAGAACCACCCAACAACCTACGCAATCATGAAGGATTGGTGGGACTGCCCCAACCCCAACGGCACGCACCCTGGCTGCGACTTCTTCAACTTCCGTGCTGCCCCTGGCCGACCCAGTGACCAGGGTGGCTGGGGCTCATATGTTCGCTACAGCTTCCCCGAGAACATCAAGTCACTGAAGTGCACCGAAGCCAATGGCTTCCCTGAGAGCAGATCTGGCTGCGATGGCAAGTTCATCAGCCACTTCTGGACCGGCAAGCACACTTGGATCAAGCTCAAGGTCGGCTCTCAGCTCCCTGGTGCCGCCCTCGAGATGTTCCACCAGCAGTTCCTCGATGAGAAGGAGACCTTCTACATCGATCAGGACAACTTATTCAACATCACAAACCCTGATTTCTCAGCGCCACCACCAAGGCAGGTGAAGGTGAATGAAACCCAAATCCAGCCATGATAAAGGACCTCATTGGTGGACACCTGAAAGGTTAATGTAATCATTGTTAACGGCCTCACTACGCATTTTCTTGTACATACTACATTTTTTACAAAGCCCATTTTCTTTGTTATGCAGGAGCCGAATGGCTGTCGACGTACCCGTCTCCGGGACCCTGCTCAAGCTATTATCCGTACATAATTTTTAAAAATTGGTGGTAATATGACGATATTTGAGATTTCAACTTGTCTGGCCCTTGTGCTGAGCCAAAGCCACTCTGAGAAAGCTTGTTTTCATGCTTCAAATCGCTCCTCTAGTCAGGTCCCCTAGTCATACTAGCTGAGCAGAGTAGCCGTACATGTGACTAGATGAAAGATCAGGAGGCAACTAAAGAAGCTACGACGTCACTAACTGTCACACCATTAGCCCTCCCCTGAGTCATGACTATAGTAAAAATTTTTCCAACTAATTGTTGCTAATAATTTAAGCTTACCCTAAAGTGAAATTCTGTTCAGTAGACTGGTACGGAAATTAGTTCATTCTAAGCCCAATAAAATGGTGATCATCCGCGGAAAAGTTCGACAACAAAGCTCCTCACGCTAAAGAGCACGCGTAAGACCTTGTAAGATCTAGTCAGTTTGAGGTTCGACCGATTTGCAACATCTTAATCACTGTGACGTCGAGAACTTAGAAAAAAATGAGCACGAAGAAAATTTTATTCACCCACGTTTTCATGACGATAGAGCAACATAATCTTATCCCACAGGTTGGATCACTGATGACGAAAAGCAAAATCTAATTCAAGACCCGTTCAATTTATCCCTTCAGAATCTGATATAGGGTAGCCTAAATTTGCCCAGAGTCCAGCGACGACCAACAAATTATAAATGAAAATGTATTCAAACAAGGTGGTAATTACCATCGCATTGTCTATCCCATCACTGTAGACCTCTTTGTTTCTCATGTAGTCTGATAGATAGCAGTGGCAATCTCCATAAAGTAGTTCACACCCTCCGTGTTGTAGTGGTTGGGAGGCTGCGCTGTGTTGAGACCAATTGTTTCATAAGTGGACCCGTTTGCAAGATCATCGCGTCCTTTGTTAGCACTAGAACTAGTGTTGAATGTTTCGGCAAAACGATCATCAATCCAAGACATCCAAAACTGCTGGGTAGCATACAGAGCGGGGAAGTGGTTCGAGTTCTCGACCTTGACATAGTGGAGCCCCTCCTTGTTGAAGCTTTCGCAGGTTTGGTTGACGTATGACGAAGTCAATTGAAGAATAATAGCTTGGTCTGTGATTCCTTGAAGAAATAGCATCAGGCTCTTAAAATCATTACCACTGGCGACGGTGAGGTTCGCAAATCGCGAGGCCAAAGTGGAGTTGAGAAAACTTTTGTTGATGTGGTATAATTTAAAGTTCTTAGCCATTAGGTCACCTAGTAGCTTAGAGTAGCCATCATTGCAGCTGAAGACATTTTGACGCAGTGCGTCAAACTTGATGCCTTCCTGCGTCCGAATTTTCGAGAGGGGAGTTGTAGGATAAAGGCTGCGTATGGCCTAGCTATTTGAACAATCTAGACATCCATATTTTTTATTCTGAACTGTTCAATTACATTGGTAATAGGAGCAGCAGCAATGGGCCTGGGGTATCTAGGGACCTTGGTTTCAACTTGATTCTGGGCTGCGGCTCACTTAGCCGCGTCGCTTATAGTAGCAAGCTGCTTCATGGTGATTCTCGGGACAATGGACGAGTATAAAGAAGATCTCTGTTCGAAGATGCCGCAATGCTATTGAAGAAGGTGACTTGTGTCGAGATGGATGATATGTGAAATGGAATAGCACTCATTTATAGCTGCTCATCTTGGTAAACTGTAGTCTTGCAATATCCCCGAAGTGATCAGAGTTCGAACTGGCTTACTTATTACGAATCTAAATATAGTGGATGAAGAATTGCCGACTCCAGTTTACTGAAGCGTTATGAGCCTAGGTAGGATATAGCGGGAGGGAACTGTTGGTAATGATCGACATGGTGTCTTTGCTACTGGACTGAGTCGATTTTGTGGAGATAGTGGGCTTCTTTAATCCAAATTGAGAGCGCTCTAGAGGAGGTGCGTCATAATCAAGTTTTTCCACTGATGTGTCCGATTCAAGTACGTATTTCTCGCCACTGAGTGTAGTATGTCAGGTATTACAAGTATTTCAGTCATGGGAATGAGGTGATGTGTTGTTTTTGAACTTGAAGGATCTTAAATGGAAACGCATCCATTGTCAGTCAAAAAGAACTGATCAATGAATTTGGTCATAGGATGGTAAAAATTACTGGCATTAAGGTATGACACAGATGAGACTGTGCAGGCTTCCAAGAAATCATGACCATTATTATTGAGTTACTACATAATACATGTTCTCGTAGCTAAGTGACTACTACTACCCATCAATCCTCCTTTAATTAAGAAACCTCAATAATGCCTGGACCGTAAAGGGTCTTTGAAGCAACTTCAGTGGCATTTGCAAAAGGTCCAGCGCTGCTGGTAACAGCGGCGATGGTAAGCCCGTCCATTTGATACTGTTCATAAGGAAAAGATGCACTGAATTGGACCGTATCGCCATTAACCCTGCGTTGGAAATGATTAGCTTGTGTATCCTTGGGACGCGGCTGCGTTATCTTTTCGAGAAAATCTTACCGGACGTTTGTGAGCTTCTCCACCACGGGTTGATTCTGTCCATTAATATACACAAGGCTCAGAGAATCTGTGTTTGCATGAGTTCCATTTGTATCGAAGCTGAACTGCAATTTTTCGGTTCGAGCGCTGATGTCGCTAGTGTTGATATTTAGGGCACTAAAAACTGGGATAGAAAGGGTGGTAGGGCAGGAGCCTGGGACAATAACCATCTGGTGCAGTGCTGACAGAGCAAAAGCTCCAGATGAAGCAGTCAGAAATGGTTGGGAAGAAGGAAGCCTAGTAGGCTGGCCAATCGTTCGGTAAAAGCCGTTCTGCTCGCCCTCTTGGCCGATGACGGAGGCGACAAGACCGATAAAATCGAGTCCATCTCCATCCAAGCCAAAGTTGATCAGAGCCTCTTGCAGGGTTCCAAGCACGATATCGGTGAATGTGGCAGCGAAGGAAATAGCACCATCAAAATCATCCACCGGGAAGATGTACTTGCATGGCTGGATTTGATCATGGCCTGAAGCTTGGAGAATACCGTTTGCTCCAAGTGTGTGAAGTTCTTCTTGGGCTCTGACCGTCTTGAGGGCATTGATAATGAGGCTGCGTGCGGCGGGTGTGCCAATTTCATACCCAGAGACGTTCTCAGTGATGTTATTAATGAGGCTACTAAAATAGGCCACCTCAAAGAGCTCATTGAAGGCAATCAATTCCCATACAACGGCAGAGACATCTGCAATATGTGAGGGGAGAGCGCCATTAGGGAGCGTGCCATGGGCTTCCTTTTCGATTTCTCGAAGAGCGTCTGAGCCCTGGGCAATGTTGGGGAACCCGTTCGGCAGAGGGAATGAGAAGGCCTCCTGGTAGCTTGACCTCTTCATATTCATGAGTGTGCTTGGAGCACCGGCGACCCCGAGGCCGAAGAGGCCGGCGGCTAGTAGTCCCGAACGCATGTTTGCTGGTCGAGAAGTGGACGAGGGAGGATGATAAGAATACAAGCACAAGACAAGTTGGGCTGGAGCGTGATGCTATGGTGTGTGATCTACAAGATAGAGAAACATGCCATTTATTAAGAGCTCAAGACGATCAGCCCGCCTGTTCCTTGCAGTCAGCCTTAAAATGAAGGTGCGTCAGTAAGCGTAAATGGCGGCTTTAGGATAACGGGAAGTCGGCACTTAGCCTCCAGGTCGACTCTCACAGCCCTCCAGCTGCTGGACCTTGGGGGCAAAAAAAGGTGGTTGCACTGCTTCCTTAGTCGCTTTTCGTCGGGAAACCGGCACTGTGCTGACGGGATCTAAGCGCTCCGGCATTAGTGGTGAGGCCCATTTCACAAGCCTCTCTCCACACTAACACGTTGTTGTGCTGGACATGTGCGAGAGGCCAAGCGCGCTACTCCATTTGCGGAATGGTCCAACCTAGTCTTGGGGAATAAGGCTGGTGATATCGCCGAGACCCATTTCGGCGTGGGGCTTGCCAGATCGCCGAGATTGTGTGGCTCAGACCCATTGCTTTCTCGTGAACAGACTCGAAACGACAAAGTTGGATAGAGTCGCGTAGAGAAATATGGATGAATTGGCTTGGTATAAGTTGCGGCGCCATTGCTGGTGTTTGGAGAAAACATGTCATCACACCAATCCTCGTTTTAATAGATTAGACAACATGAAATCATACACGAGCACCAAGCTTGTGCTCCTCAACTTCCTCTTATGCGCAAACCTCTCTGCTGCAGTGCCCTCCATCCCACCCTGGCAACATCCTCGGTGGCAACATCCCGATGTACCGCTCTCTATTTCTTCACAAAGCCAGAGCGAGGACTTGACGGAGAGTCTCTCAGTTGACACAACTTCTGGGTTTATAAATGGCTTCATCAATACCTCATACCCACACGTGCGCCAGTTCCTGGGGATTCCCTTCGCAAACCCCCCAACTGGCCATCGTCGTTTTGAGCCTCCCAAAGCTCTCCATGCGCCGCGTGGCACTCGTGTCAATGCCACCGTGCCGCCGCCAGCCTGCCCGCAGATTCCATCCAGCAAGGGAAGCATCTTTGGCATGAGCTCACCTGAATTCTTCAACGTGCAGCCATGGAGCGAAGATTGCCTTGCTCTCTCCATCTGGGCCCCCAAGTCGGGCAAGAAACTCCCCGTGATCATCTGGATCCATGGACAGGGCCTCCAGCAGGGCTCTTCTAGCGTCCCCTATCAGCAGCCACCTGCGTGGATCCAAAGGAGCCAAGAACATATTGTCATTGCATTGCAATATCGCCTGAATATTTTTGGTTTCCCCAATGCCGCGGGTCTCGAGAGGACCAACCTTGGGCTCCTGGACCAGCGCCTGGGAATTGAATGGGTCCGCGACAACATTGAGGCGTTTGGGGGAGATCCGAACCGCATGGTTCTCTGGGGCCAGTCGTCGGGAGCCGGCTCTGTTGATGCCCAGAACTTTGCCTTCCCCAAGGACCCTATCGTGCAGGGCTTCATCTCGAATTCCGGCACCGCTCTGTTTCCCCCAGGCACTGGACTCACCACATTTGATCCAACTCACTCCAACTTCTCCGCCGTTGCCAAGGGTCTGGGATGTCCCTCTGAAGCCAAGGCCGAAGCTGCTTGCATGCGCGAGAAGCCTGCAGAGGACATCATCGGCTTCCTAACCAAGTATGCTGCGAGTGGAACAAAGCCAATGCTCAACTTCCTCGCGACCCCCGATGATATTGTTGCTTTTTCCAACTACACCGATCGCTATGTCAAGGGATTGCTCTCAGATAAGCCCGCAATTTTTGGTAGCAACACCAATGAAGGTGTGGCACAGCTCCCGCCGCCTTCGGATCCCACTATCATGGGCCCCAACCAAACCTTGGCTGACATGGCGACCCTCGGCCTGTTTCAATGCCCCGCATACGCTTCTGCCATTGGACGCGGCGAAACAAAGCGTAAAACCTACCTTTACATATACTCTGGCAACTTTACCGACCTCAGTCCCTTGTTCTGGGAGGGCGCCTACCACATGAGCGAATTGCCCCAGATCTTTGGAACCAGAGGCCAGTACCACGCAGCGGCCTCTGGCTTTGAAGTCGAGACTAGCAACGCCATGCAAGACCTCTGGTTGGGCTTTGCTAAGAATCCCCAGGCTCCCGAGTCAGCTGGGTGGACTGAGTTTGGAACCGGCGATCTGCTTGTCCTCGGCTCAGTGGATAAGCCAGTCCAAACAACCAAGGTGTCGGAATTCGACGAATCCTGTACCAAGATGATGTAGTTTTTTCTTCTTCTTCTTTTTAGAATCCCATTACCGTTTATAGATTGCCCAATAGGTTATGTTTGATGCCAGGCTCTAGTCTAGATCACATTTGACAGGATCTTCGATAACATACTTATGCAAGCAAGTACATGTACATATATTATCAGACTTTGAGCAATGCGTTTGTCATTTTACTTTCCATTGTGTTCGATTGCGTCTGCTTCAACCTAAAAGATCTTTTAAAGAAAAAGAAAAGCAGACAGGAAATAATACATAAATTATTTACAAATCCTCATTTACAGGTGTACCTCGCTCATGTATGCAAATGGCCTACTCAGGGCTAATCATCTCACGCTATCTTCAACTAACACTATTATCTAATGCTACTATATTAGTAAATCGATCTGCTAGGGCCTTTCCGGCGTTACCCATCGCTTCATTATATCCCTGGCTGCCCGCTGGCCAAGTCTTTTGCACGGTCGTGTGCTGGAGTACTAAAGATGGGACGATGAACGCCGCTCCAGCGAGCTCATGCGTACGAAGCGCTCTTTCTGCAAACACAACTCCTTCTTTGAGCATTTCTCGAATCACTTCTTTGTCCAGCCCTAAAGAGCCAGAAACGCTTGGCATGTACATGTCGTAGTCGTCGTCACGGTAGAGCTCAAAAGACAGCCACAGCGCCGACTGAATGGCCTCGATTCGAAAAATGGTACCGTTTCCTGCCACTAGGGCCTGAAATGGGTCGCCTTTTTCGCGGTCGCGGAACGCTGTGCATACGTCGCCGTAATGGCGCTGCGCTCGGTGCCTGGAAATGTCCCGTGAGAGGTAGAAAGCTGGGTCGCGCGAGGTGGTAAAGGGCCTGTGCAGGGCTACCAAAAATTTATGATAGATAAACGACGCATACTTGTACGCAAAACCCTGTTGATTCTCAGGGACGGCTGTGGTGTTGGAAACAGGGCCCATTTCTCGCGCTAGCGCACGGCTCAAATTCATCACATCTTCGGACCGCAGTTGCTCCTCGGTGTTGACGAGCACGGTTATTTTTATCCTCGTTTTTAGCGACCGGCTGAGGATTCTACGGATTGAATCCGTTGATAGGCCATCTTCATCAATAATTGGTTGGCCTGCCGGAGCTAGATCTCCGTGGGGCGTCAAGTCTAGCTCAGTACCGGGTGGGACAGTCGGGGCAGCGCCACAGGCGAGGCAGGCATGCAGGTCTAACTCTCGAACAGATTCCCAAATATGTTTTTCGCAAGGTTGGAGCACAGGGCCTCGGTTGAGGCCTAGCATCATGGCAAATCGGACACCAGCGCCTGAGTAGATGTAATCCGCCGTCTCGCTAAACTTGAGCGCTTGCTTGGCAGTGTTCAAAAGCGCAATGACACGGAGGATGTCAATGTTGCACTCGCCTAGCTCGAGTGCTGTCGTTGGCACCGACGACGCCAGATCAATCCAAACAAAGGCTCTCGACTGAGGGATGGGCGCTTGGCTCGGTGGGTATGTCCCATTCGCAAGGGCGATAACAAGCATAACCTGAACAAGCAAATGAACCGGGGCATTTGGTGAATTCTCTAGGAGGGAATTGAGCTCGTTTGTAAAGGTGGCTTGATCTAGGGTCGGCAATATGGTGTGGAAGGTTTCGAAATAGCGTGCGACAAGTGCTCGAATAACGGCAGTTGGTGGAAGTTCATCAGAGAGCTTCGCTGACACCATGGTGTCCTTGGCCTGGAGTTTTTTCCGTCTCCATTGTTCGTGGATCATTTCGAGAAGTGGGATTCCGTCTTTGCGGCGTTGTTCTGGATATCTGCTGTCACCCAGGAATGCAACAAGAGGTTCAAACTAGAGTGGAATGCATGAGCGCTTGCTTGTTCCAGTCGCCATGATCAATCCTCACCAGCTTTACTGCCCATGATGAATGGCTTCGGCCTCGAACGGGTCCATCACGGGTCCAATTGTGCGTCGGCAGTCTGGACTCAGATCGTTGTGTCTCAGCTGATGCACTAGCGCCGTCCCTGGATGGGGGGATTGCCTCATCAGGAGCTGCAGATAGAGATTGAGTCCAAGATGCTGGGTAAGGTGATGACCCTGATGGGACTTCGGTAGGCTGTGTCATATCCACATCCGCTAAGTCCATATCTGCCACATCCCAGTCCTGGTGATGGCTCGGGATGGATTCTACCGTGGTGGTAACCCCTTCGGACTCGTCCTTGTACCTGCATTCGGTAGCTTGACCACGCCTGATGCAATGGTCGCAAGGCTTTTTTGTGTCGCACCTCACCTTTCGTTGGTGGCAGACGACACACGAGGTCTGTGGTCTCGGATGCCTGTGCCTTCGGTGTGTGCCCTGCATGATGCTCGGTGATCTCTATATTTAGGCCGAAGGAACGACTGTAAATCCCTTGCAAGAACAGCGTTGGTTGGCAGCGCAGAGGTCGGAGAAAAGGCGAAAGCAAAGAGCTAACGCTTCGGCGATCAAGAGACAGAAGATTACATAACCCAGCAAGGAAGTCATTTTCGCCGAGCTGGACTAGCCACTCAAACTAGCCACGGCCGAGATGCGTCTAGTCAATCATGGACGTGCTCTCGTCAGATTTTGGCACTGCCGGCACCAGGAGCACCCGAGGATTGGCGCCAGCTGGACCCCCCACTCAGCCCCGCCACAGCAGTCCAACTCTGTAAGCAACATGGTTACAGGACAGGCCATCTACTCATCAATCGCCATGGCCGCTGCCCATTAAGACGCCGTCAATCCCACGAGAGCAGATAGTCAAATCCCGCTTATTTCTCCTTGCTTCCCACCCATTCGTATATGTAGGTATATCTCCCAGAGACCAGCTCAGAAGCACAAGAGCTAACTCGTCGCTTGCAGCACGTACCCTCTTCCCTCCCTCCCCCCTCCCTCTCTCCCTCCATCAATCAATTATTTCCAATCTCCAATATTGGCCTTGGCCATCTTACACAAGATGCGACCGTTGCGCGGGAGTGACAATGAGCGCGTAAACCTCGAGCCTCTGCGGCATGTGGACGTTGACCCTGAGGACATGAAACCTCTCCCTTACGCGTCAAAGTCGGTTCCAGAGCCTCTATCTTCGCGCAGACGACCCTTTCAGCCAGCAGGCAAGCCGTCGGGAAGCGTCATTTTGATGCAAGTTCTCTCAACACTAGTCTCGCTTACCATCGTCGGTCTCCTCGCCCAGGTTATCGCCCTGTACAACTCGACAAGCCACCACAAGATCATCGTGATCTCTGGGCTGGTGATAAATGCTTGGCCATCAACCCATGGAGAGTTTCTGACACCAACATATATGCTGCTAGGTGCCGCTGCTATTGCTGCTGTATTCGGGCTCCTCGCCTGTGTGTGGTGGCGTCTG
Organism: Calonectria ilicicola; assembly: GCA_020809705.1. NCBI lineage: Eukaryota > Fungi > Ascomycota > Sordariomycetes > Hypocreales > Nectriaceae > Calonectria > Calonectria ilicicola. Next base: position 2,140,870 of record CP085834.1, on the reverse strand, counting down.
ATCAGTGTAAGTTGATGGCCTCCTCTTCCAACGGCTGCCAACCCAATTTGATACTGACCAACTATACTAGCCAAGCAGCCATGGTAAATCTTTTGCTGCTCGAATTATTGCCATCGCTATACCCCTGGCACCTCTTGGCGTTCTCGTGGCGTCCTTGGTCATTTTCAAAATGCGTAGCGGACAGAACGAGCTCTATGGCTGGAGTTGCAGTCACAAACATGTCGAAGTAAATTTTAAACACAATGAAATTGGCCTAGGAAAAGTGTGCAGCGCCATGGTGAGTTAATTCCAATGAGCTTAGAACTTAGGCTTTCTGACATGGAATAGAACGCCGCCTGGTACATGGGAATTGTTGTTGCGTCCTTCGAATTGATCACATTCCTCGTTGTTGGGGCTTGGGTTCTACGATCGGGTGGTCGTTCCGGGAAGACGTATTCCTTCATGGTTGGCCGACGTGGTTACAGTGAATTGGCCAATTAAAGCTCCTGTCTTGTATTCTATCACTATTCTCTATATGGCAATGGGGCGATATTATCGGCACCTAGAATACTAGATTGCTTCCAATTTTGTTTTGAGAGTGGGCTCTTACGACCCTAAGATCTGCACGAGTTGGCTTAACGACGAGAGGGTTCTTACATTTATAAAGAGAAAAGACCTACCACTATGATGACGGAGTTTTATAGTTTGGAACTATTGGTGTGGATACAAGCTTCGCATATAGGTTGCCGATGTTACGCATCGATTAAGTAGACGTCATGCATCACCTGGCCTAGGTACAGCGGTCATTGTTGTCGAACTGGCATGTGGTTGGTTGCTGGTTCAATGAGAGATTGATTCAAAAAGGAAAATATAAAACCAAGCTTTCTCCAGCACACCACAAGTAAATCTGAATATTATGTATTAATGATACTTAAGACAATGTAGCCCTCCTGAGCTTGTCTTGCGGCCCTGAATAAAGCACACCTTCAGATTAGGCGTCTCTATTCTAAGTCTGATGCATAAATGATGAAACTATGAGCCCATCCATAATAAAACTACCTCCAATGCTTGACGTCTCCGAAGAAGGATGTATGTAGTAGCCTCTTTTAGGAAGAAGCCTCTCCATCGGACCGGTCTCGCGCCAGGGCCTTCTCTACGAGATCAACGTCTACGCCGACCAGCGGCACACCATTGGGATTGCAGGCTTCCATACTCGCCGTGTCGTCGGGCTTCGCCTTTGATAGCATACTTCTACCCAACCATGGTTTCTTATTGGCGCTTGCATGGGCCTCTCTTGACTGTTGCGGATGTTGTATGAAGCTCGGGATAATAGTGGAGAGCCGTGCGTCGGAGCGCGGCCGAAAGGCAACCAAATCTGGGAAATGGTGTTTGAAAAATGCTCTCAAGCAAGGCAAACAAGCGCAAATTATTCCACAGTACATTTCAACAATACTGTTTCATCAAGGTCAGAAAGCCTACCAACAAATCGGCTTGGGTATGAACTGTACCACCAGATCAAATTTATGACATATCGCCACGTCACGTCAGTGTCGTGAAGTCCAGATGGAATAGCCGCCAATCTGATAATGCTCACGGCGCAGACGCTAATGCAAGTCAGATGTATTGCTCACCCCAAAAGATGCCCTAGTTTGGAGTGTAAGACGGCAATGTCGGAGGAAATTGAAAACTTACAACCCGCCTGCCATCATTACCAGTGCCACGCCAATCTTTTGAAGCGGTCGCATGCGAAGTGGTTGTAACAGCCAGATAGGTAGGCATAAGATGATAATGTCCGTGGCAGCGTTCAAGGCGGCAGAGCTGATGAACGCGTTGCCCACATTTAAACATGACCCTGGCCTGGTCGCATCCCAATATCGTGGTATAGGACGACACATGTATACAAATGCGAAGGCTGCTGCGAGTGAGTACCCCACAGCAACAAACATGACAAAATATGTGGCAATTTTGAATGCTCGGTCTTGAGAGAAACGTAAATAGAAATGGAGGATGGAAACTTTCGTGAATAAGGTAGACAAGTTGTACGTAAGTGCGGCCGGAATAGCTCCGAGCTAAATTGCAAGTCCTATTAGAAAGAATCGGGATAAACGAGGAGGATTCGAGATCTCACCAGCATGAATCTGCCAAAACTTGCACTGGGTACGTTCCAAATGTGAACACCAACGCCGTTTTTAGTCTCTACACGCGTTGTCAATGTGAGGTTAGATTTCTCTTTCTTCAAGGGATGGACCTACGCAAGAGGTTTACGACAGAGTAACCGATCGCAAATAGCTAGAGATGGATCCATTAGTAGGTACTTTGGGTGACAGCGCGGATACCAGGTCTATTACCAATGAAATCACAATACAGGCTAGGCTACTGCGTTAGCAAGAATTCTTCCGATGTCCTTTCTCAGTGAGTTCCTACAATCATCCAAGTGCCAGCGTTTAACGATAAAACGGCTGGTATATAGGCGCAGCAGAACAATGAGAATCGTAAATACCGGGCAGAGCACTGCAGTGAGCACAAGGCGAGAGCTGATGGATTCGGGATTCGTAAAGTTTGGTGTCACGCCAGGGGGTGGCGGGAACGCACCCACGATGGCTTTGTGTGTTGAATTCATGGTAGTGGTAAGAGACTTGATAGCGAGTTTGGAACGCTTGGGCTCATTTGCGGGCGCAGAGAGGCCTAATCTGGAGTGTTTCTCGATATTGCTGCGGGGATAGGAACAACGATCGATTATAAATACTCAAATGGCATTGTACTTTGTATCCCGACCGATTCCCATGTCGTTCACTCGGTGAGCTTTTGGGACGTGGCTGGCGCCTTCAAACCAGGTTTGGGGATCGGCGTTCAGCCCTCTCTTCGAGGCAACACACTTCAACCAATGCTTTCTGGCCAAAGTGTAACAGCGGCGCCCAATGGCTCAGTTCATTGTCAATGGCGTAGATGACTGACTCTCTCAACCGCCCCCAAGACCCAAGCAGCTGGATTCCGTGTTTCGCAGCGTCAATACGAAGAAATCCGAATATCAGGGCTTATGGCTGCTCAGGGAATAAGTTGTATTTCTTTTCCCTGGTGGCGAGGCCCCACTATTTCCCTCTTTCATGTTCTTCTGCAGCCGTGGCAAATTAAGGAATGTCACCGGTGACAGGCATGCCTGAGCGCTTGGACTTGCACAGTAATGGTGAAACCCTTGACATGTTGCTGTCCTGCGCTAATGGGAGCTCCCGGCCCAATCGGGTGTGAGTCCTGTGCCCCGGATCTTGAAGGCCCCTTGCTCTCTGCCTGTCAAAGTGTCTGAGCATCGTGGCAAACCACACTGGCTTTTGTGCCTACATCAACCATGGTGTTTTAGTCTATCATCTCCAAGCCTCGGGTACAGCGGGTGCGGCAATTGGGATGTTGTCTACTGTGCTTTTTCTCATGCCGGTAAACTCCGTTGGAGGCGGAATGGACCCATGAGCACGGCACATGTCATGACGAATTGCTGCCTGCATGTTCAGGCAGACAGAGTCCAGGCTCGTGTCCGCTCGTGTCCGCTTGTGTCGAGGCCAAAAACCACAAAAGCAAGATGAAACTTTCATGCCTTAGGCAAGGAATATGATCCCGAGCCGACGGGTCGAGACGCGTCATGTGCCCAGGAAAACCGAGCTGTCAAAGTTTAAGTCAAAGTAAAGCGCCCTCTACTCCCAGTTGGAACGAGGTGTTGCGTATAAACCAATTTCCCAAACATTTCCTCTGTATCTTTAATTTCGAATTGTAAGTGTCAGCACCAGTCAAGAAGTTGTTCAACATGGCATAACAACAGTCTCAGCGGAGCCAGGAAATTTATGCCCACAGCCAATCGTCATTCTCAAATCATCTAGCCGAAAAATATGTCTCACCGGAGTAAGCCTGTGACGCATCAAGTAGCCATTCAGCTTGGGCATGTAAAAACCAAAAAGCAACGAGCGCAGCACCAACGTTTTGAGCATCACAGGTCTAGTGTACCCTAGCCTTGGATCAACAACTGAACAGCAGGACACATTGAATACATTTGGGTTCATCATTATGTAAAAAGTCTACATTTTGAATCTATTCAAGCCATCTTTGTACAAAGCCCAGTAGCGCTGAGGAGAAAACCTATTGACATCAACATGACCCATTCGCCACCGTGAACATGTTCCAAATAGTCCCCTCTCAATCAACGCCACGATGATTTTTGCATCCATTAACTGGCATGCGGCATTTATTTCTCGAGATACGTACTACTGCAGCTCTTCGTGCCGGTGTGGCTTGATGCGGGCTAGACAGTGGACGTAAACTGATGATGAATCACGCCAACTTTGAAGAAAAAACCGCACATGAAGGATTCATTGACATTTCAGCACGACAAAAGCGAATTAGGTGATGCTGTGGTGACGCATGAGCTTGTAACCAGGCCGTTGTTGTTCACATGGAGTCCAATGAAATACATGCCGTCTATTCGTATCCTCATTCTACCAACAAGTTGAGATTATGGATAACTGTTAAAAGTCCTACTACTCTTTACTCCAAACAGACAGCCATCAACTCCAAGTTAAACGATGCCATAATTGGCAGGCCGGAGAGGCTGAAGCTGTCGAGTCACTATCAACTGCAAGTGGTTGTTGTCGTTCGACTCGGCTCTAGGTAAAGTCAAGGCGGACTGTATGCTCGTTACTTGTTAATTTTCCACTAGTCACCGAAGCTTTCGTAATTTTATGCATATCAAAAGTAGTAGATAGTTTTCCTCGAGAATGTCTTGACTTAATCCAAGCTCAAGCTCTCTACTACAATGCGAATCGATTTGAAAATTTGGATCTTGCTGCCGACAGATCCTAAAAAAGTACCCATTAAGCATGTGTTTATCAAGGCTTGAACATAGGCCCATCAAAATTGTTAGGGCCTTTTTTCATCGCTACGAATCCAGCCTTTCCAGGACCCGAAACTTAGTTAACTCTCTTCATGACATAGGAGGGGTAGGTGGGAAGAGCGTAGAATTTGAGAAATGTGAGCTAAATATTGGTTCATCTCGCCTATCAGTAAGATGCTCTCCAATAATCCAGTTAAAACTTCAAGCTCCTAGATGCATTCTATTGTGGAGTTTGGAAGGGTCTGGACCCCGGAATCTACCGTTTCGAGCACGTTCTATTATGGGTTTAAATATCACAACATAGTACACAGTCAAACCAACCAACTCGCCACTTCATTATTGTGATTTACGTTTACGTTTCCACAAGTATCTTAGGCCAACCAGCTACCAAAGAAAAAAGGTTTGGCTCCTTTGGGCAGACTTCAATTGCCGAAGCAGAGAAATCGCTTGCCTCTCTTTTCACGGAGGCTTCCGTCAGCGAGTGACCATCATCAAGAAAACGGAAGCTACATGTGGTATACGCTATTATTTACTTTATCTAAGGTCTTAAGCCTGCAGTATAGTGCACGAGAAACTATGTTGGCTATGGTTAACTTTTGCTTGACGCCTCACTGGACAAACCCGCTAATTTGCATGAACCTCCACAGCGATCACCACTCAAGTTATTAAGACTGCTCAAGGCATTTTCCATAGATCTCCATAGGCAGTTGAGGCAAGGCGGTGCATATAAACAATCCTTTCTGATATCAGAGCTGATTTCACAAGCGCAGATGTAAACTTTAAAAGTTCATTCGAGAACCAGGGGTGTGGGGTTGTTGACCCAGGGATAGATTCTTGGACGCTGTGAGAGTTGCCATCCACAAATGTTTTCATTTTTATTCATTCCAGTTGCGTTTGCAAGATGAAGTTGCTGAAGCTCGTAGCAGGATTAGCAAAAATTGCTGTTATGTTTAAAAAGCCGGCGAAACGAGGGGCAAGTAGCAAGATTCTGGCCACGATTCCGGACGTAACTAAGAAAACAAAACACCTACGATATCTAAAAATTAAGTACCGGACCCAATGTAGGAATTAACATAGTAAAGCTAAAGAGGTGAGGCCAACCAACCCGTCCATGACTCGCGCAACCCCACAATAGGAGGCAGCTTGATGAGCTATAAAACACCAAGTTGACCGCTCCTTAGGTAATAGAAACAAGGTTCCTTCCAACTCTCAATTTCAGATTCTAGGGCTAAATTCCGTGCACAATTAGCTTCGAATATGATCCGTAGGTGATATCACCCGCTTGCTTTAACGGACACTAGTTAACGTGGTCTTAGGAGATTAAATTCCCATCTTTCACATACCAAAATCAATTATCCCTTACTTAGTCCTTACATTTCAGTATCAGTAGTGCTCTCCGAGCCTCATATCAAATCTCTCGTGTCATATCCACCTGAATTCTATTCAGCTTCCCCAATCCCAAACGAAGAAGCCACCATAGATTACTCTCCTTGCTTTCAAGATGGGGTTCCCTTTCGTTTACTGTATTCTCTGTGGTTGCCCCTTTGAAATCCCCCCAAACGACGAAGCTTTGGACGACGAGAACCGCTGGGCGGCTGATAACCCTTTAGAAGACGGTACCAAACAAGTGAGAAGACCATCTGTAGCGGATTTATTCCCAATACACGGCTCACTAATGATACCGGAAGTGGTTGCATAGGATTCGGCTGGTTGGCACCACTTCGTGCCTGGTGGATTTCGCAACTCCTCTCGGCCAAATGTAATTAAATCCGGTCTAAATGAACCAAGATGTGCCTCTCGCTAATACTACTCGTACAGGCCTAATAACGAATCTAGTGTCCAAGGCATTTTCATCTCTGAGCCCGCAAATTGGGCCAACACTGATGGGTTCTATTTCCGGCTCGGCAGTAACCCGTTTCGTGTGTTGGCATCGACTGGAACTAACGGTAGTGGAGATGTGCTTTTCCCGCTTCACGAAAACTGTCTAAACATTCTCAACCATGCAATCAAATGGCGATCAGAACTATCACAACCATCGTCATCTTCAGTTAGCCTTACCACCACCTACAGGTCCATGTGTGCTCAATTTGCTCATAATAAGAAAATGTTGAGAACAGATGTCAAGGAATCAGGCTACTGTGTCTCTGTTGACTATATGAGTTATGGTTTAGAATTTGACCATGACTACCACGGTGCCAGGGAATTCTGGTCTTATGAAGGCTGGATATCGACCAGGATGAACGAGGTTTGTTCACTGAAATATAGCCACATCCGTTATATCGTCAAAACGCTAACCAACGAAGTGGTACTGCAATGATCCAGTAGATATATTCGATCTTGGCTCATTTTTTTCAGACTTGCTTTCAAACGCCCGATTTGAAACGAAGTTATCTGAAATGTCCAGCTCAGCAATTGGCGCCAGAATCTCCCTCAAAAGCCAAATTACCTCACCCTGTTACCTAACACACCTGCCTTTAGAGATATTAGATCTCATTATAACGTTCCTCCCGACACCTTCCGTCCTTCGTCTTCGGCAATGCTCAAAGACCTTGGCATCGCAGCTCGCCCTCGATCAGGTCTTTTGGCAATCACGACTTTTGGATAGCGGTGCGATTCCATATCTATGGGACGTGGATGTATTCCGCCAGAGCTGGCAAGTATTGGCGGGACAGGATTCTCAACCTCCCCCACCAAACCATCATAATTGGAGAGGTTTGGCTCAACAGCTATCGCTTAAAGAAAGTAACATTAGCGGAGATGAGCCATGGCTAGCATCTATGCCGTGGGGTTTGCGAAATAGGTATAGAATATGGGCCCTAGCGAGCCATTTGGTAATGTCTGGAAATGAATAACCCCAAGCTAAAGGAAGCTCAGGTTGGCACTATTAGGTGTACTTCTGGAATTCACTTCATTTATATTTGTCCATTTGAATGAAGATAAATTAGTTAGACTACACTTCAGTGCCGTAGAGACCCTAAATATCGCGTTTCTACATCCCTGGATCTCAATCTACACAGAGGATCTCCTCTTGCCGTGAATTTGCCACTCAACTCAGCACAAAAAGTCGAAAATGGGGATCCTCGTGCTTTTAGTCTCCGTTTTTTAGAAACTTCTAACCCTGAGATCCGGTAGCACCGCATCGCTCAGTGCAATAATGATGCATCTATTTCGCATTAGAGTCGTCTTGAATTCACTATTATTTCCAGTTCAAGCTTACCTCATCACCTCCAAGATGGCTATAAAGTATTAGTAATGGTGAGCAAGGCGTTTGTGTGATGCAAAATACTTACAATCCAGATGATCGGCAGCTAGTACCATCCTATTGATATATTAGTCCAGCCTAGTGTGGTATGCGTGAGAAATTCAATGATTCAACATACAAAAGTACAATCCGGGCATTGGTCCCACTGATTGTTTCCAGTGTTTCTTTGGCGGTAGAGGTTACAAGCGCAACGAGTGGCATCGCTATCATTGGACCTTTAGCTTCTTTTTCTTGGAATCATATGGATCTAAATTCCATTTCCTTTACAAAAGACTTACGTGTTGACAGTATTGCCACTGACACAGACGAGGGAGTCGTGTAAATCAGCAAGAACACTAAAGGCGGCGGCCGCGTCAGTGAAGTGCTCTTCAAATCTCACAGCTTAACCATAGACTAAATTTCTTACCCCTGGGAGGCGGCAGCCAAGATCAAAGCCACAATGTTAAACTGCATGGTGAATAATAGTTTCGGTTTTGCTGTTTGTAGGTGAGAAAGAGGGGTTACTGAGAAATTTGAGTAATAGATGAAGATGATTATGGATGGCTGGAGAAGAAGATCCCAGATTCACAGGGCATCGAGGTTGTTAAATAGACGTGAAAACCATTCATAAGCCTTCCTCTGGAAGTCGATACGGATGTATCCCTCCGTGATTTAGCATCTCATGATCTAGAGCCTCGGCAAACAACATGGCCAAAGTGATTGAAACTGTGTGATGTATAGACCCATGGTTCTCTTTCCGAAAGAAGTTAAAGTCTGTCATTCGGCAGTTCTGTATTGGTCTGTTTACCGGGCATTACGGCTGTGGCTGTCATCAAGTTAAAGGTTGTCCATTTTGTTCTAGACTCCATAAACAACACGGCTCTATGTATTCCGTGAAGCTTAAATGACCAGTGCCAAGACAATCATTTCATCAAAAGCTTACTCCCAGGCTTTTAACCATGATACGATAGGGAACACCATGTTTATAAATGGGTCACCCTAATACTAAGTGCATGATCATATGTCTTATTTTGGAACCACATGGTTTTCCTGTAATCGATCGAACCAATCAATCATTCCTAATCACGACTGCATGGATCTCACATGCACATATCGGAGGGTTAGGTTCCGACAAGACAGAAAGAGCCATTACAACACTACACTCCGTTTTGAGCAGGTGACAAAAGCTAATTCGGATGTATTTAAAATCTAGAAATATCTACGAACAACATTTTCATAAAGTAAGCGGCTTTCTGGAGTCTCAGTTGGCATACTCCGGGAAATGTCGCATCTCCATATTTCAATATCGTGCGTTTTAAATCTTCCGCTTTGTAAACTTTATTATGCCAACCTCAGTACCAAAGGTTTTTCTGTGGTCATTCAGATTCCGCTCTGCGCATAAATCAGCCATCTCTATTCAGTTACAGTTCATCAGAGCGCGACTCACCATAAGCAGAGGCCTCCTTGCTCAGTCACCGCTGTCCACTGGTGCTGACTCCACCCTTTCTACTTATATACAGACTCGTCTAACTGAAGCAAGTGTATGCTACAATCATCGAATTCAAGCACACTGCTGCTGTGTTGATTTGTCACAAAATCTCAGATGAGGTTACAAAAGTGGCACTAGCTTCCAAGCAGAGGACTTAGCAGTGAAATTAAATTATTTACAAAGCAAATTTAAAACAACTGAGACGAGTAATTACACAGGTTAAATAAATGCTGATGCTCCACATTCAATATATATGGATACCACTCTAGAGAAAAGTGTGAGATTATTATGACAGGATCTAATATTTCTATCTACCTAGAAATCTCGCAACACAACTGGAGAATGTATCTACATGAGTAGAGCCGTATTGGATGAATCCAACCATCAAGTGACGTGTTTTCCAAATGCGAAGGACGTCGATCATACCAGAGGAGTGATAAGAGGTTCACTTTCATGATCTGAGGTGCCCTACATTAATGCAGACTATGTCTATGTGTATTCGAATGTCGGATAAATACATCTCATTGTCTTTTATTTCTATAAATCCATGCCTTCATCTAAACTTCAATGAATTTCTTTTTTTTTAGACATAACGATTAACTTTTTCCCGTTCCCATTGTGCTCAATCTTATAGGACTTCCCGCTGTCGGGCTTCAGGTCACTCTGATAGATTTATGTTTATCTTTTTCTAAACACCAAGACTTGATTTTCTCAACATATTCGTCTACACACACACAATCTCCACGGGTACTATCCCAGCCCGTATTATAACGATGAAAACAAATATTAGGGAATCCAAAGCTCTTCTAAAATTTTACCTTACTAAAGGCCGTCGTCCCTTGGGCAGTTCCCTTCTCTCCGCACGGCTTGTTTAAGATGATACAGAACAGTTTCTTAGCTTCAGATCTGGTCGAAGGGGCCCCTTTCGCCAGATTGCTGAGGAGGCCAAATCCATGTCCCGCAATCAGTATTTTTAATAATAGAGATCTTAGTCCATTCTTTAGCATTCTAAGCAGTGTTGTCCAGCTTGGTATCGGCGGGGGGCTTAGAGCATTGATCTTTGGATATGTCAATCAGGCCCCACTCCAAATACCACCACGGCCTTGTTCAATCGTCAAGTGGTGGGAAATTATTAGCATGAGAAGGCTCTACCCTGCAAATGATTGACACCATGACCTATTTCTACAATTGCCTCAGTGATCGTCATAGGCTCAGACCAACCCCTTTCATTTCGGAATGTAATCCGGACCACAGCGTTCCATTTTCCCCTAACACCAATACAAAATGGCGAATAAATATGACAAAATTGACCCGATATCCTTTCCCATCGTCCTCCTCTTTCTAGTGTGACACCAATGCGAACAAATTGACGATGCATTCCCCCCAATTATTAGCTCTAGTGGCCGGCTCCGCTTTGGCACAGTCTACAACCCAGATATTTGCCTTCACCAACACTATTGACATAGAAAACAGCGCACTTCGGCCAAATGGCCATCTTCTTCTGACCACTTTCGACCAAGGCCGTCTTTATACACTGGACCCATTTCAGGAAACACCAGAGGCCGAGTTAGTAGCTGCACTCCCTGGCGCCACCGCTCTTTGCGGCATTGCAGCCATTGGCACCGACAAATTTGCCATTGTGGGAGGAGTGAGAGGTTCTTATCATTACGATAATGAAACTGTCTACACAGTTGACTTCGGCCAAAATGCTACGAATCCTTCTATCGCAAAAGTTGCCCAGTTACCTGATGCGAACATGCTGAACGGAATGGCTGCGTTGCCTGCGCAACCCCACGTTATATTGATTGGAGATGCACGCCTAGGATGTATATTTCGCGTCGACACAAGAACCGGGATTTCGAAAGTTGTTTTCGCCGACGATACACTATCAGCACCGGCGAATGCATCCATTCCAATTGGAGTCAACGGGCTTAAGGTTGCCAATGGTCACATGTTCTTCACGAACAGTGCGCGGAACATTTTTGCAAAGGTTCCGGTCAGCGCAAATGGCGAGATATTCGGAGAGGTTCAGATCATTGCTCGCTTGGAGACTACTACTGTTGGAAATGATTGGGATGACTTCATCTTGGACTTCAAGGGTATCGCGTATGTGGCCCAGCCCGAGAACGCTTTGGCGAAAATTCTTCCGGACGGAACGCTTAGTACTTTTGCTGGTGGCGGAGACGATACCACGATTAACGGGCCGACGTCGGTACAGATCACAGCAGATGGAGACTCTCTATACGTTACAACACGAGCTGGCCAGGTACTTCAGGTGAAGATAGAATGAGGATCCAATTTATGAGCCTATATAACCATCTTCATATTGGTAAATAGTCAAACTTTTTATAGTGCTCTCGCCGCAAAACCGTAACAAATTTAAATGAACTTTACGTGTTCTAGGTGTTGCTTAGTGGACAAAAATGGTGGAGGCCATATCACATACGCTGGTTCTGGTTTAAGGAGGGAGCACAGGTCACCTTTAATTTCATGATTACTTGACTGGGCGATTGCCGTTCTATTGCCGGCGGCTCTCCCGTGGTGGAGCCAAGATGTAAATTAAGAATCAGAAAATTTGCATACAAACGAGCAATAGCGGTATACGGAGTATTATCGGCTAGGCTCTGCTGTTCCTCGCTCTTAGCTGCAAGAGGGATTGCAAGAGTTTAATCACCGGTACTGTGGCCGACTCAATTTTGCTGTCAGATATGTGCTTTGAGCAAAATCGCAACACGGAGTAATGCGACAAAATCCTGCTTGTACTTACTACGGATTTTATCGTGACGTCTTCCGCAACAACGCCCGAAACTCCTACCGAATCCGAGGGGTCTATTGAGTCCTCCTCTACACTTACTACTAAGTCCAGTCCGACATCCACCATGATAGAAACAAGGAGTTCAGTTACAACCAGCTCCGTCGCCGTGGTGTAACCCACGAATGTCATTGCCAATAATGGCTTTAATAGCAGTCTCTTCACCATGAGCCCATGGATTCTGACCAATGCAGTATCCTAGACGATATCTGTGGACAGCAGCAATTTTATGACGGGTCAGGATATTTGATGTCAAATAACCGTTGCACCAAGCAAAAGGGAATGTACACTCCGCTAATACGTAGTCCAAATACTAATTATAATCTGAATTTGACAGTTGAGAATGCGAGGCGACCGTATCTTCAGTCGGAACTGCCCGGAAAAAGCTAGATGAAAGAACCATCACATCAGCCAATTTCCTCACGTCCCTCATTCGGGCCCAGAAGCTATCACATATACTCATTCGATATCATTAACTGAAGCCTCGTCGTAATTAGCTTTACGCGCAAGCCTAAGTTTAGCGGAATAGTTCGATGTGTTTTTTTCCGTGCCTTGGTAGATGCGCTTGCATTTGATCAGTGGCCCCTCCTTTGGGATCTCTACATGTGATGACGTTGGACGTCGCAGAGTGAACAGGAATGGCAGAATTTGACCCACCTTCCTTAGACCTAACCAATCAAAAAAAATGGGAAGGGTACGACCATGGGGAGGGACAATCGGAGCTCGTTCGTTTGACTGCCCTGAATATCGCAGTCGACTAACCACAGCGCTTTACTTCGACGTAGATTACTTCTAATAGCTCGAACAGTGCAAATTAAATGACCAGGCGATTTGACTCTTTCTGTTAAACATAGGCTGGGACCATTTATTGGGACGAACTCTGGTAGAAATGACGCAAAGATAACATGGTTTCTCGGTGGGGTATGACTTCGCACAGTAGCATACCGTAACCTGCTTGCAAGCCAGCCACAACGCCACGGTTTCTTGAACTCAGTCGACGCCCAAAATTTAGCGAGTTGCCTGCATCCAGCTGACATTGACTGTCGAATGAACCAGCATCCCAAAGGGAGCTAGTTGGTTTCAATTGAGGCCGTGATTTTAGTGCCGGTGACCACTCAACTAGCGCTGAGAGAAAGCAAATATGCTCATGGGGCTTGCGCTGTGCCTCAAGATGGTCAATCCGAATCAATTATGGCGCTGCTTGCACAAAATGGAAGTTTTTCTCAAAGAGAACCTGAGTGTGGCTCATCTGCAGCTATAGGGTGAGTTTATCGTCAAGCATGAGTGTGTGCAAAGTAAGTAATTAATTCGTTGCATTTCCCATTATCCTGTTGGCAATAATGTTGATGGTATCATATCCTACATTTAGCTGGCTCATCATTCCAAGTGTGCAAGCCGCAGCAAGTATGTTTCTCTACGCCAAGGCATAATTGAAAAAGCGACCATGCCAAGACGGCAGAAGAGTCCAGACTCGAACAACCGATGGAAGGCGCTGGCAGTCAAGCAAGGGTAGTCAGCCAATCAGCTAGATGGGGAGACATCTCCATTTGTGTTAGCCATTTGGTCTTGGACACGCATTCGAGATTCCCAGCCACCACCATGCATCTTAGTCTATTTCTAAGCTTATTGCAAGGCATGGATCCAGAACCACGGTAAAGGCCAGATCTCCAACCAGCCTTGTGGGGGACGTCTCAGCCCTAGGCCCATGATTTGTGCCATTCGAGACAAAGGCTTGGCTCTGTGCATTCTCCCCTTTGGTGCATGGGTGTCAGCCCCAGGGTCAGGATATGCTACAAGCACAAGCCATGGTGTTGGGAATACAAATTTAGTGGCTTCCTCCTACACCTGCGCAATCACCATCAACGCTTGCGATGATACAATATCGCTGGGATGCGCACTGTGAGGATACTCCACCAAAGGTATCGTTGATGAGATCAATCTTAGAAACATTTTGTGTCTATTGGATCTATCCAGGGCATTTCTCAAAAAGAATTTTGCAACAGAAGTATTTAACCAAGTATTTTCCACCATACCAGCACACAGCAGCGGGCATAGTTTAGATATAACCAAGGCGCCTTTATCATTTACACTTTCAATAACCCTGTGGCTTCCAACGTTATCCTTCTAATGAATGTGTTTGTGGCGGCAATTCATGATGGGCAGTGGGAGGGAATCCTGGATGTCTCAACTGTTAATGCTGAGGCGGAGTCAGGGTGGCGTCTTAGCGGTGTCCACGAAGCACTTTGGCCTCAACTGACCAACACTGGCAATACGTGTATTTCTGATACCGTGCAGTTCTCTATACCATTGGTCAAATATTTTTATCTATACGGTGGTCAGCCAAGTGGCGCCGCCATACACAATCACAGACCGCCCCAAAACAGTCTAGACCTGGTAGCGTGTTCAGCTGGGTTGAGGGGTTTACTCAAACCATCGGCTCCTCCCACCAGCACTCTTTGGAGTTTTTTTATTAACTTCCGATCCTTCCTCATCGCTTCAGGAAGATTTTGGATGCCATTTTAGGTGGAGTATTCATCCAAGACCATGTTGGGGAAGATCGGGGGGCAGCACTGGCCGAGCAGCCAGAAACACGCCTTGTTCTTACTATTATCATTACTTGTTTTCAGCAAAGTTTGGGCTAAAACTCCGAAGAATGACTTCTGTCGAAGATTCTCACATCAATCCACTGTTATTGATAATAGGTTATACATTGATGGGGGATATGTCAATTATGCTGAACCCCAAGATCGAATTGGTGAAAAACAGCCCAGTAAGTTGATCATCGAGAATGTCGTTAACATAATAAAATAACCCGAGGCCAATCGCTAATCTACCGATCTAGATACTTGGCTAGGATATCATGATCTCGATAATCTTGTAACCTCCCAAGGTCAACTCCGGCCTGACTTCAACATTAACTTGAACAAAAATACCTCGCAAGTCATCCCTCCAGGCTTATGTACCCTTCCTTACATGCTAATATTTCAGCCTTACAGAGTCCCAACCGTAGCGGGTGGTATTTTGTGGCCTGATTCTGTGAATAAGAGGTTCTACCTTTACGGCGGCGACCGGACAACGGGAGATTCAGATTCCAACGCCCTCTTTGGTTACGATATTTTAAACGACTATTGGAATACGTTTGAGGAGTCTGACTCTGCCGCCCTAGTGCCAAATATTTCTGCTTATGGTGCTGGGGTTGGTGTCTCGGAGACGGGCATGGGTTTTTACTTGGGTGGATGGACAAGCAAAAAGTCAATGAAGGGAGGGCCTCGCAATCGAAAAATGAGTTCCGACTTTTACTCATACAATTATGACAAGAACGAATTTAGGCCACTACCAGGCCTTGACAAGGTTGCGAGAGCTGAAGGCGGAATCGTATGGATTCCAGCTGGCGAAGCCCCAGGACTACTAGTATATCTGGGAGGTCTTGTCAGTCAACATGGTAATGATACATCAAGCCAGGCATTAGATGAGATTTTCATCTTTGATCTTGGAAGCGAAAAATGGTATAAGGAGAAGGCGCAAGGCATTATCCCTCAAAATAGACGGCAATTTTGTATGGACGTCGCATGGGCACCTGACAAGTCAAGTTTCAATATGTGGGTATCCGAAAGAGCGCTCAAACGAAACAGAGTACATATTCTAACCAAGAAGGACAGCTACCTCTGGGGAGGCCTTGCCGTGCACCCACCGATCACGAACGTCACGTCCTACAGCGATGTCTACATCTTGAGTCTACCCTCATTCAATTGGGTCAAGGCCCAGCCGAGCACCCCGGGCAATAGCACAGGAGTGAATGGCCGCTATGGTTCTACTTGCAACATGGTCAGAGACATGTCACAAATGTTTATCATCGGCGGCGATTTCAGTAACAAGAGCATCACCAAATGCGATGTCCCTGACATGTGGGGGGTACATAACTTGTGGACGGGCACATCACAGAATGCGGGCAACAACGAGTCGTGGTGGGGGGTATACGACAAAGAGGTTGATTCCAATGTTGTTCCTGCTGAAGTTTACAGTGTCATTGGGGGTGACAAGAACGGTGGTGCAACACTCAAGGAGCCCAAGGGTGGCTTTAGCTCGTATGAGCTCTCCCTCCTGTTCAGTCGTCAGCGCGCAACGTATATTCGCAAGCCAACGCGCAAAATCTCAAGAAGTCCAAGGGTTGGAACTGGGGCAATCGTCGGTATCGTCATTGGCAGCCTAGTGGTACTGGGTCTTGTATTATGCGTGTGGTATAGCTTTGGCAAGCGCGTCCTCCAGCGCCGTGAGCAGCGATACCAATCACAAGTGATAGAAGAAGCTCAACAGTTGCACCAGTCTCATCGATCCCAACAGGCCCATTATTCACTCTACGACGGGAGCACATCGACTGGCCAGAGCCTTATCACGCCGCATTCGCCCGAGGCGCATTGGGACATGGGAAGCCCTCCTGGAAGCCCCGATCTGCGTACTCCGCTGGCACTAACTGAACTGCCTGCTGACCATGCATTGCGTCGGAAGCCTCGTAGATACTGAGAGGTCCGATTTGAAATGCTCCTAGTTTGGGGTTGAGAGTAGGCGTATTGGATGTGATAACCCTCTTAGTGCTGTTATCTGCCTTCTAGGCAGCCGTTAAAATAATGCTAGTAACAAATTCATTGAGAATGCAATTGACAATGGATATGGTTTGTTAAAATACTCTTTTATATGCACGTTGTTTCTAATAATAATATTTATATTATTATCTTTTATATAACTAACACCTAAATGATAATAATTCTTATGATGCTCTTCACTCTACCAGTTTTACCGTATTTCTTCTTACAATGTCAAACTCCTCTTCTTTAAAGCAATTACACAGTTACGTATAGGGTAGATCGTGAATCAAACACTGGCATGTGAAACAAATAAAGGCAAACATCAGATCAATGGAAAGTCAACTCTATTGTAGAGACTGTCATAGTTTTTTAGTCAAAACAGTGGTATACACGAGAGTGCTATAGAAGATACTATGCATCACCCAAAAGATTAATTGGATAACACCTATCATCAGCGACATTGAATCTCAGTTTCACTGAAATAGGTATTAACATACCGTGACTAGGCCCAGGCTATGAGTCGGAAAATCTATCATAAGCTATTTTCCTTTGATGATCCCATAAGGCAAAGGGTTTGATCAGGTCCACAAGTGCCTAGATGTATGGTTACCCTGCCATGATATCCAGTTGCAGGATCGCCGCTTTTTAAGGTCTTAGGATGCCAGCCCAAGGTCGTGTCTTAACGCAAACCCACTAATTAAGAACTAGGAGTCGGCAATTATTCTCATCTTAATCTGACTCGCCAATACTAGGAATAGGGTAAGCAAGGACTGATTAGATATAATAGTGTCCATTTGCACACGGGAAGCCTAACATGTGAAACAAGCAATAATCTATCATATTACAGTAAAATCAAGAAGAAATCGGCTACAAAAACAGCCCAAACCACTAGGAACTATCATTTCTATACACCTGACTAGTTAAATGGTTGAGAGATGAAACGATACCTATTTAAAAGTTTTCTCCAAGATGAACTGCTATCATTCGCGTCGAAGACAATCCCAGCCAAGGTCGAAAGGTTTTTTTTCATGTCTAAAATAGACTCTAATGTGACCTAATTGTATTTAGGAAGACGTATTCTTATATTTTAGTGTTATCCGTTTACACTAAAGTTTATCAATGGTTCGGTTTTGCTTCAGGTCAACCACAAACGCGAACACCAAGTAGATGACTGGCTATCTTGATAAGACCGATGGTGCAGATCCTTTTTATTGGCAAATTTTCAACATCCATTACCCCAATAGGTTCTCTGATTAATAAAATTGGTTGGCTTTGTTTGCCAAAGGCAATCCGAGTGGTTTTCTGGTTATTTTCTATCCAGCAGCTATATTTGTTGGGAATTTAATGATGAAATAGTCAGATCGCAAGATGCCACTTCGTGGGCTCAGCTAAATCGCCCATGTTTGCGCATTTACTCCAGACGGGGAGCATGACTAAGCTTCCAGCAACACCGGCACTTTCGGAAACAAGATTCAATAAAGCCCCCTACCGCTCGCCGATATTTCCCAACAAGGTTGACGTAGTAGTCAGCGCCATGCAAAGGGGTGACATCATGGAAATCGGCTATTTCAGTGAGTATTCGATGCGTGGGATGTTAATTTAGTCGACACCCAGAGTGGTTTATTACTTGATAAAAACTAGACAAATCCTGGATACTTACGGAATCGGTGACGGTTACTGGTATTTGTCGAATTCCTTGACTAACGGACGGGCAAGAGTGCCGTTGTGAAATGAGCCGGATTCCCGAAGTCGGGTTGCTGGTGCCGAGATGCCGCACATTCGGTACCGTGTACTCGCGTCCACAGTCAATTGGCGCTAGGTTGCGTCACTAGACCGGCTTACAACGCCTCATTACATCACCACTGAGCCATGATGTACAGTGCATTAGATGCCATGTAGTCTCGGAGAGGTCCGAAAATAAACATGCTGAAATTCACACAAATTTTTATTAATATCGTGGGACTTGGTTTTTCGTAAACAAGGAACCACAGAATCATTTGTTCTTTATTCGACTATATACCTTCCATTTCACCGCAAAGCAACAATGGTCCACCAACACGGTGACGAACATGACATTCCCAAAGAGCACCGGGCTCACAAGTAAGTCATTATGTAGCCCCTCATAATCAAAACTAATAGCAATCAAATAAGACACGGTGCCTGGCTCCCAACAGACCGTCGCGTCCACCGCGAGTGGCTAAATCGACAGGTGGATCACATTGACAAACACGAGCGCAAGGAGCTTGCGCCTGTTCTTCAAGAGTTCAAAGAACTCATCGAGGGTAACTCGCGCATATACATGTACTTTACATCTATGTTTGATGAGATTCCTTGCAAGCCGCCTTACAACAAGGATCTCCTTGGCAAACCCCCGATCCGCGACTACGAGCATATGCTCGCTGTACTGAATCACATCATTACCCGAGCCCCAGAATGGACTGACGCGGCTTTTGGCGTGGGAATCGTAGGGGTGCCCATGTGTGGCGTCTTTGATTACGCGATGGGAACGCCAAGGTAAGATCCAATGCTGCTGGTTGAAGTTGGGAGCCCACTAACGATGATGTAGTGGGCATGCAGCTTTTCTCGATCCCGACGTCAATAGAATGCTCAAGAAGGTCCTCAACGAATGGGGCAAATTCTTGCAGGTATGTTACGTGATAAATACACAATGAAGCCATAACCAAAACTCACACGCTACAACAGACACCTGAATCAGCAGCTGTTCTGGCAAACCATAAGGAGGGATGGTTCGGCGAGCATGCCACCAAGGATGTGATGCAAGTCGCCAATGCACCACTCAAGACCAGTCACAAGTTTGAAGACATGTTCATTTGCGATCCATCAGCCAAATATTACGGCTACAAGTCATGGGATGGTAATGCATGCCTCTGTATCCTTTAAGTGGAGCCATCTCACTCACATACAACACCAGATTTTTTTACCCGCCAAGTTCGCGACTCAGCACGACCCGTTGCATCCCCCAACGACGACAGTGTGATTGCTAATGCATGTGAGTCCAAGGTATACAATGTGACTCGCAACGCCAAATTACGTGAAAAATTCTGGATCAAAGGACAACCCTATTCTATACTCGACATGCTGGCCAGCGATCCTTTGGCGCAGCAGTTTGCCGGAGCCACAATTTATCAGGCATTTCTCTCGGCATTGTCGTACCATCGATGGCACACACCTGTTTCTGGGAAAATTGTTCGTGCATTTGTGCAGGACGGCACATATTTTAGCGAGCCGCTGTCTGAGGCAATTGACGATGAGGGCCATACACACATTGACATTAATGGAATCACTGTTGCTCAGGGATACTTAACAGCCCTAGCAACACGTGCAGTCATCTTTATTGAAGCCGACAATAAAGACATTGGGCTTATGGCGTTTATTGGTGTCGGTATGGATGAAGTTAGCACGTGCGAGATCACAGTGAAGGAAGGTGAACATGTCCAAAAGGGAGAAGAGCTAGGCATGTTCCACTTCGGTGGCTCATCGCATTGTCTATTGTTTAGAGATGGGGTAAATGTTCAGGGTTTCCCAGACGTTGGCAGAGAGGAGAATGTGCCAGTTCGTAGCCAAGTAGCTATTATTAGAAAGTAAGTAGTTAGTGTAGTAGAGATATATATAAGTGTGTATATGTTTTATTTTTGTCTTATAGGTGTGTGTATGTATTTTGTATTTCTGTTTTGTAAGCAGGGATGTGATATTAGTTATTATATGTGTGTATGTGTTATATTTCCATCTTACGAGGATAAAGTCTCTGCTAACCTCCTATAAAAGTAAAAAGATATATTAAGCTAGTAGAATAACTATTTAATCTATTTAAATATCTAATATTATATTTTAAAATATTATATATTTCTTTTTTTATAATTTAAAGTAAATATTTTTAATTAAGATTAAAATATATAATTTAAATAAATTATAAAAGTATTATATATAAATATTTATAATATAATTTTTTTTATTTAATAATTTATTATTATATTTTTATTTTAAATTTTTTATTATTTATTAATATTATTATTATTTTATTATATAAAATAAATAATATTTTTTAATATATTATTATATATTAAAAAAAATTAAAAAAAAATATTTAAATAATATTTAAATAATTAAAAATTTATTAAAAAAAATATAAAATTATAAAAAATATTATATAAAAGTATAATAAATTTATATTTAAAGAATTAAATTTAATAAAATAAAATTTTATTATAAATATTTATAATAATAAATATAAAAATTAAATAAATAAGATTTAATAACAAATAAGATTTATTTATGAAGATTAAGAAAGATAATAAATAAATATATTAAAATTAAGGAAAAAGAAGGGCTAGATAGTACCTATTTAAGTAATTAAAAGTGCTTTTTTTTATTTAAGATTTAATAATAATATAATTATTATAAAATATTTATATATTTTAAATATTATTTTATTATTATTTATTTATATATTTTTATTAATTTTTAATATTTTAAAAATATATATTATAATAATTTAAATAATTTTTTATTTATTATTTTAATAATTAATATATTATTTAAATATATATAAATCTTTAATAAATAAAAAGTAATTTTAAAAGCTTTTTTAAGGTTTTTTAATATATTTTTAATTTTAATATTTTTAATTTTAATTAATTTAAATTATTTAAAATTATAATTATATCATTAATTATTATAATATATTAGAAATTTATATTTAATTTTTTTTTAAATTATTTATATATATTATAATATCCTAAAATAAAATTTATTTTATTTATTAAAAAAAAACTTTATTATATTTTTTTAAATAGATTTTAAAGAAAATAAATAAAAAAAAATAAAGAAATTTAAAATATAATATTTTAAAAATAAAATATATAATTTTTTAAAATTTAATAATTTTATAATTAAATTTTTTATATATATTATATTTTATTTTATAAATAAATAAATAATCTATATTAAAATAATATACATAAACTATAAATCTCTATTATTAAGCTTTTATAATTTAATTAATTAATAAAATTTAGTAAATTATAGACTCTAATCTAAAGAAAGCTTTAAAATTATAATAATAATAAATATAATAAATTTAAATTTAAAATTTTTATAATAAATATTATTAATAGTAAATATAAAACTTAAATAAATAAGATTTAAAAAGAAATAAGATTTATTTATAAAAATTAAAAAAGATAATTTTAAGATTAAGAAAAAAGAGGGCTAAATAATATTTATTTAAGTAATTAAAAGTACTTTTTTTTATTTAATATTTAATAAAAATATAATTATTAAATTAATAAAATATTTATTTTTTTATAAAAAATTAAAAAAAAGATTATTAATTTAAATATTATTATAAAAGTTTTATATATTTTATTTATTTATTTAATTATATTTATATATTAATTTTTTTTATAATTAATTATTATTATTTTATTTAAAAATTAAATTTTTATATTGTAAAAGAATACTAATTTAATATATACTTATATAACTCATAATTATATTTTCATTAAATATTAAATAAAAAAAAGCACTTTTAATTACTTAGATAAATACTATCTAGCCCTCTTTTTTCTTTAACCTTAGAATATAAATTTTCCTCTTTACACACACTATATAAAAACTAAGAATAGCAGCTAATAAAGTTAACTATATAAGGTCCATTTATTACCTCCCTTAATTTCCTTAGTTTATATTATTATAAATAAATCTTACTTTATTTTTAATCTTATCTAATTAATTTTTATATTTATTATTATAAATATTTATAATAAAACTTTTTTTATTAAATTTAATTCTTTAATATAAATTTATTATACTTATATATAATATTTTTTATAATTTTATAATTTTTTTTAATAATTTTTTAATTATTTATATTAAAATTAAAAATATAAAATTAAAATATTTAAAATTTATATATAATAAATTTTATTTTTTAAATAATTATAAATTTAAAAATATAAATATTTATATTTAATATATTTTTAATAAATTTTAATTAATATTTAATATATAATATAAAAAATAATTATTTATAAAAAATATTATTAATATATTTTTTAATAAGTAAATAATTTTAATTATAAAAAATATAATATTTAAATAATATTATATTAAAAATAATAAAAAATATATATTAAAATTTATAATTTTAATAAAAAGAATTATTTTAAATATAATTATTTAAGTTTTTATAAAAATAATTTTATTATAAAATTAATTATATTTTAATTAAGTAAATTATATAATTAAACTTAATTATATTTATTATTATTATAGTTTTAAAGCTCTTTTTAAATTAAAACTTATAATTTACTAAAATATACTTGCATAACTTTTTTTATTATTTTTAAATTAAAATTATAAATTATATTAATTATATTATAAAAAAAAATAATATTATCTTAATTTTAATAGTTTATATATTTATATAATAATTAAATTTTAATTTATAATTTAATTAAATATTTAATTAATAAATTATTTTATTAATTATTTTTAATATATTTTTATAAAATATTAATAAATTAATATTATTATTTTATTTATAATTAAAATATATAATCTTTATTTTATTGAAATTAAAAATAATTTTATTATTTTTACTTTATTTAATAGATTTATTTAAATTATATATAATATTATAAATTATTTAATACAAATTATTATTAATTTAAAAAATTATTATATTATTAATATATTTATTATATTTAATAATATTAAAATAAATTTATTTTAATTTTTTTAAAAGATTTAATTATTTAAATTTATAAATCAATTTTATATATAATAAAAAAAGAATTAATAATATAAAAGATCTTTATAAAAGTTTGTATTTAAGTAATTTAATTTTAATTATTATATTTTAAAATTTAATTTTTGTTATTTTATTTATTATAAAAAAAGTAATTTATAATATAATTTAAATTAATTATTTTTATAATTAAAATTTATATATAAATTTATTTTTTAATATTATATTAAATAAAGATTTTTTATATTATTTTTAAAAAATTTATAATTATATTATTTATATTTAAAATTATATTTTTAATATAAATTAAAATATTTTTAATTTTAAAATTATTTATAATTATTTTTAAAAAAAATAAAATATAATTATAATTTTAAAAAATTAATTTATAAATTAAAAATATTATTAAAATTAAAATTTTTTAAATAATATTAAATATAATATTTTTATTTAATTATTATTTATAATATAGATTTTATTTTTTTATTTATAAAAATAATAATTTAAATTAAAAAAATACTTTTAATTATTTTATAATTCTAAATATATTATTATTTATTTTAAAATCTTATAAATTCTAATTTAATAATTATTTTTCTTCTTTTTTATTTATTTTTTAAACTCCTTTTTTATTTCTTTAATAACATTATAATTATTAATATATTTAATTATTAAATAGAACTTATAAACTTCAATATATTCCTTTATCTATTAAAATATAGATTTATTATTAATAATTATATTATTACTAAATATTAAATAGAAAAAAAGCACTTTTAATTACTTAAATAAGTGCTATTTAACCCTCTCTTTTCCTTAATCTTACACCTCTCTCAATCTTTATAAATAAACCTCACTTCTCTTTAAATCTTATTTATCTAGTTTTTATATTTATTACTATAAATATCTATAATTAAGCTTTTTTTTATTAAATTTAATCTTTTAAATATAAATTTATTATAGTTGATTGTATCTTAGTTGGGCGAATTATATAACTAAACTTAATTAAATTTACCACTATTATAGCTTTAAAGCTCCCTCTAGGTTAAAGCTTATAATTTATTAAAATAAATTTATTATATTTTTATATAGTATTTTTTATAATTTTATATTTTTTTTAATAAATTTTTAATTATTTATATTAAAATTAATAATATAAAATTAAAATATTTAAAATTTATATATAATAAATTTTATTTTTTAATAAATTATAAAATTAATATTATTATTTATATTTAATTCATTTTTAATAAATTTTAATTAATATTTAATATATAATATAAAAGATAGTTATTTATGAAAAATATTATTAATATATTTTTTAATATTTAAATAATATTATATTAAAAATAATAAAAAATATATATTAAAATTTATAATTTTAATAAAAGAAGTTATTTTAAATATAATTATTTAAATTTTTATAAAGATAATCTTATTATAAAGTTAATTATATTTTAATTAAGTAAATTATATAATTAAGTTTAATTATATTTACTACTATTATAGCTTTAAAGCTCTCTCTAAGTTAAAGCGTATAATTTACTAAAATAGATTTATTATATATATTAGTTAGCTTCTTTATTATTTTAATTTTAATTTTTAATAAATTAATAAAACTTTAAATTAAATAATTTAATCTTTTAATATTTAATATATTTTATATAAAAGAATTTTTTTTACTTTAATAAAATTAATAAATCTTTTAAATTTTTCTTTTTTTATTATTATATATTTTTTAAATTTTAATTTTAATAAAATTAAAAAAGGAATTTAATATATTATATAAAATAATTTAATATAATATTTAAATATTATTTAATTATAATTTTTTTAAAAAAAAATATTTAAAAATATAAAATTAAATATATCTTTTATATAATTATTTTCTTCCTTTTAGAAAAAGAAGATACTAATAAGGTTATAGGATCTAAAGGTATATCTTATAATAGACTTTTAGATCTATTAATATAATTACCCTTATACTAACTCTAGAGCCTAAAGGCAATATATAATAAAAATCTTAATATATAAAATCCTTATATAATAAAAGAAAGAATTTTTAATTAAAAATATAATAATATATATTTAAATAAATCTTTTTAAATATATATTAAAAAAAACCTTTAAATATATACTTTTAAATATATATATATATAGCTAAGATATTTACTATCAAGGTTTTCATTATATATTACCTTTAGGCTCCAGAGTTAGCACAAGGGCAATTATGCTAATAGATCTAAAAGTCTATTATAAGGTGTGCCTTCAGGTCCTATGACCGTTGTCGGTGTCTTCCTTTCCTAAGAGGAAGAAAATAACTATATGAAAGACATGTATGTGTATTTAAGGTTATGTATTTAAAGGTTTTTTTTATAGTATATATTTAAGAGAGGTTTATTTAAGTATATATTATTATATTTTTAGTTAAAAATTCTTTCTTTTATTATATATAGTTTTTAATTATTAAGGTTTTTTTATTTTATATTGTTTTTAAGTTTTAAAGTTAATATAAAAGTGATTATATTAATTAATATAAAAGTTTATTATAAGGTGTGCTTTTAGGTTTTATAATCTTATTAGTATCTTTCTTTTTTAAGAGAAAGAAAATAATTATATAAAAGATATATAATTAAATAATTTAATTAATAATATATTTATTAAATCCAGAAATTTAATAAATTTTAAATTTTTTATATTTAATATAATAATTAATCTTATTTCTTATTTAAAAAAAACTATTATAAATTAATATATATATTTTAAAAATAAAATATTTATTTTTTAAAATTTATTTATTAATAAATAATTATAAAATAAAAAAAATATAAAAATAATATATATATATTATTATAAATTATTTTTATATTTTTATTAAAATAAATAATAAAATTATATTAAATAATAAATAATTATATAATAAAATTATTATATAATTTAAAATAAAATTAATTAATTATTATATTTTATAATATAATAATATAAATAAATTAATTAAAATTATTATTATTTTCTTTTTATAATTATTAAAATAATTATTTAAATTATTTAATATTAATTAATTTTATTAATTTATTAAAGAAAATTTATTTATTTATTAATATTTTAATTATTAGAATTATTATTTTTATGAAAAGTATAATTAAATAAGTAAATACTATATATATAATTAAATTATATATATAAATATTAAAAATCCTTATTAAATATCTTTCTAATATATTAATTATAATAACCTTTATAAAGCCAATTTTATCTATTACTTAATAAAATTTTTATATAATAAAAATAAAATACTTAAATACTAATTATATCCTATTAGTTATTTAATTAAACCATTATTTATATTTCTTATTTTAATATAATATCTATTTAAAAGTAATCTTTCTTACTATTTTTCTTTCTTTTCTTTTTATTACTATATTCTTATAATTATTCTATTTAATATATTAATTTATCTATAATCTTCTTTATTTAATTTCTTTAAAAATTATTTTTATTTATTATTTAAAAAAAATCTTTTATATTTAAATATTTTAAAATATCTTAATATTGATTTTATTATTTATTATTATTTTTAAATAAAAATTTTATTATTTTTAAATATATTTTTTTAAAAAAAATTATATTCTTAAAAAATTAACTTAATCTTAATCTTATTTTCTATATTATTTTATTATTAAATCTTTTTAATTTCTTCTTTAAATTTTAATAAATATTTTTATTTATTTATATTTAAATTAGAGTAATACTATACGCACACTATTATATTATTATTCATATACCAAAATCACTTAAAGTCCACCTAGTTTCTTCTTATCCCTATCTCTCTTAAGATTTTAATATAATTTATAGTAAATATTTTATAAGGAAAAGTATATAAGAAAATTATAAAGATAATATATATTTTAATTTAATAATTATAAATATAATAATAATCTAGCTTAAAGCTTAAGCCTAGCTTTTTCTAAATTATTTAAAAAATATATTTTTATAATTTCTTTAAAAATAAATATATTATAGCTTAATTATTATTTTACTTATATAGATAATTTCTTTTATTAATAAGGCTAGTATTATCTATTTAACTAATAAACTATAAGCTTAGCCATCTTTATTTTATTCTTTTCTTAATTCTTAACCCTATATTTTTAATTATATAGGCTATATTTTAGATTATTTAAGTAATAATATCTAAGATCCTTATAATTAGACTATTATCTCTTTAAGCTTTACTTATAATTAAGTTCTTTGTATGCTTAGTTTTAAAGGGTAGTTACCTTATAATAGTTATAAAATAATAATAAAAGGTTATTTTAAGGTAGGTAGATTTAATATATTTTTAAATGTATTTTTTCTTAATTCTTATTTTTAAGATAGTAATAAAGATTATAGGGTTTATTATATTATTAGAGGTATATTTTTAAGGTTAGTAATTAAAAATAAAAAGATTTTGAGTTTTATATTATTTATAAGTAGTTAAGAGTAGTTATAAATAATTTTAATAATAGTGAGATTAAGAATTTAAAGAAATAATTTATTAATATTTTAAAAATAAAAGATAATAATTTTTAAACTTAAATATTAGATATTTATATTAATAGTTTTTATAATTATTAGTATAAATAAACTATTTTCGTAATAAGAGGCTACTTATTCTTTATAAGCTTTTTTAGATAATAACTATAAGAAAGATTATATTAATATATAAAAGTATATATATAAGGCTATATTAGCCTTAACTTTAGCTTTAAAAGTATTTTTAATAAGGTAATAAAAATATAATATTACTTATTTAAAAGATTAATAATAATATAATTAATTTAAATAATTAATTTACTAAGCTATTCTTAATTAATATACTTATTATTATTTAATTAATTATTTACTTATAATTATATTTCTTTTATTCTAATATATATAAAATTATATTATAAAGATAAAGAAGATTATTAATATTAGTTAAAAGGTATAACTTTATATTTTTATAAGTAATTTTAATTAAGTTATTAATTTATTAATTAAAATTCTAATAATTATTAATAAAGTATTTCACTTATTATTATTATGATATATATATATTGGAAATATATTTTAAGATATTATTTTACTAGAGATTATATAAGGTTTTTATTACTTTTTAAGTTATTTTAAAGTAGTTTTTAAAGAGTATATAAAGTATAATATATTAAGTAGTAAGTATTAAATCTTAGTTAAAGATTATTATTTATTATAATGTATAGGAGGTGAAATTTTTATTATTTCCTTAAGATACTTTAATAGCTTTATTATTAGCTATAATATTATTAGCTTCTTTATTTATAGCCTTACTTATAATCTTTTAATATATTTTAATTTTAGTTATTATATTAGTATTAATATAATAAATATAAAGTTATTATTATATATTAAGGAAAATAACTATAAAAGTATTTTTAAAAGCTATTTTTTTATTAATAATAAAAATATTTAAAGGTAGGATATTTAAAAATATCACAGGCTGAAGCCTAGCAGAGGATTACAGCTATACCATATCCACCTAGATTAAGCTTTATGACTATATTGGTAATAAGGGCATATTAAGGTATATATAATTAGAAGAATATATTCTTTTAATTATCTTTTTCTTCTTTCTTCTTAGCTTTAGATAGATTAATATAAAGTATTTTTTAAATTAAATAAATTTAAAATTAGCTTTTTATATATTTAAAATTTAATTAATTTTAATATAAATTATTAATTAAAATATTTATAAATATAATAATAGATTAAGGATTTAATAGCTTAATATTAAATAAAATAATTTAATAATAGCTAATATAATTTATATAATAAAGATTAAATATAATTTTAGTTTTAATTTAAAAGTAGATTATATAATTAAAAATTTAATAGGGTAGTATAATAAAGAGATTAATATTATTATAAGAATGTTTTAAGAAGAATTTAAGGATTTTAGTTAAGATAAAGTTATTAGGTTTAATTGGGTTGGATATTAATATTTTTTAATAGTTTTTTTTAAAATAGAAATTATTTTTAAATTTATTAAAGTTTTTAAATAATTATTATAAATATTTAATATAATTATAATAAATAAGAAATAAATTAAAATTAAATATTTATTTTTATATATTAAATTAAAAGTTTTAATATTTAATTAATTTATATTTAATAATAATATTTTAAAAAGTAATAATTATTTTTTATATTATTAAAAAATTTAAAGATTATTATAATTTTATAAATTTTATATATTATTTAGATTATATATATAAAAATATTAATTTATAAGTATATATAATAATATCTTTATAAATCTTTTAATAAAATAAAAATATTTTTTTTATAAGCTTTTTATTTAAATTTAAATAAATTATAATAGATATAGAAGACTTTTAATAAGCTAATTAAATTAAGATTATTTTTTTAAAAGATATATTAAATTTATAATTATAGTATAACTTGATTATAGTAGATCTATTATATAATTATATAGGCTAGCTAGCTTAAATATAGGATATAGTTTAGAAGTTAAAGAAATTTAAGAAATTAAAGAAAAAGAAATCTATTATTAGTTAAAAATAAGATTATATTTTTTAAATTTTTAAAATAATTAAAGATTATAAAGGTAATATATTAATAATAAATAAAATAATTATTAAGAAATTAATCTTTTATAAATAATTTATTAATAATTAAAATTAGAATATATAATATTACTTTAATTATAAAAATCTTAATTATTTAAAAATCTTTTATTAAATTTATTAATTAATAATTTAATAATCTTATATAAAAAAAGCTAAATAAATTAATAATATTAATTTTATAAAATTAGATTTATTTATTAATAAAGGTAAAGATTTAAAAAATAAAAAGCTTTAATATAAAGTTAAGTATTAAAGTTATTTAAGGAAGATTTTTAAAGGTAAGTAAAATAAAAGCTTATAATAATTAATAAATTAGTTTTAATTAAAGTAAAAATTAATAATTAATTTATTTAAGCTTTTATTAATATAAATTATAATACTTTTACCTTTATAAATAAAAATCTAACTAATTAGCTAGCTTTTTTATATATTAAAAAGAAATTATAATAGCTTAATAATTTTATTAAGTTTAAGAAAAGGATTTATACTTTTAAGGTTATAGTATTAATCTTTAAAATAAAAGATTATAAATAAAGATTATATATTTATATTATAAAAGGCTTAGAAGAAGATTTATTCCTAGGTAAGCCTTAATTAAAGGTAAATAAAATTATTTATAATATAATAAAAAAGTATATTATTTATAAAGTAATTAGAATTAAGTTATAGCTTATTAATAAAGAAGAAATCTTAAAGGTTTATTAGATATAAGTAGCTTATTATATTATAATTATAATCTTTATAGTTAAATATTATTACTTATATAGGATATATAATCTAATAGTATTATTAATATAATCTATTAATTTAAAAAATATTAAAAAAGTTCTTTAATAAAAGATTAAGAAAGATTTAAAAAAATAGATTTTAATTATATTATTTAATAAATTTAAAAAATTATTTTTAATAATAAAAGTAATTAAATTATTATTATATTAATTAAATATTAATTATAAAATTAATTTATAATAAAATAAATTTAAAAATAAATTATTATTTTTTTAAAAATCTTTATATAATATATTTAAAAAGGAATTATTAATCTTTAAAAAAACTTTTAAAAATCTATTAAATAAAAGATTTATTTAAATTAATAGCTTAATTATTAATATCTTAGTATTATTTATTAAAAAGCTTAAAAAAGGATTATACTTTTATTATAATTATTATATATTTAATATTATTATATAATAAAATTAATATCTTTTTCTTTTAATTATAAAAATATTATAAAATTTATTTAAAATTAAATAATTTATTAAGTTAAATATAATTATTACCTTTTATAAGATCTAAATAACTAAAGAATATAAGGTCAAAATTGCCTTCTAGATCTAGTTTAAATTATATAAGTGGCTAATATATTTATTTAATTTAAGTAATATACTTATTATATTCTAAAGATATATAAATAAAATATTATAAGACTTTTTAAATAATTTTATTATAATTTATTTAAATAATATATTAATTTATTTTACTAATTTAAAAAAGATTATTTAATAAAAATATAAAAGATATTTTATATTTTAATTATTATTAAATTATATTTAAATTTAAAAAAATATAAGTTTATAATTTAAAAGATAAAATATTTAAGATTTATTATATAAATTAAAAAAAAGTATTTTATAATTTAGAAAAATAATAAATAATTTATAAATAAAAAGTACTTTAAATAATAAAAAATATATAAAGTTTTTTAAATTTTATAAATTATTATTAAATCTTTATTTTAAATTTTATAAAAATATTAATTCTTTTAATAATATTAATTTAAAAAGAGATTATTTTTAAATAAAGATTTAGTAAGAAAGTAGTTTTCTAGGAATTTAAATATAGGTTTTATAAAGCTCTTATATTATAATAATAAAATCTAAATAAATTAATATTTTTTAAAATTAATTATTTAAATAATATATTAAAAGAAGTTCTAATTTAAGAAGATAAATAAGGCTACTATTAGTTAGTTACCTTTTACTTATAATAACTAAGCCTAGTAAAATATAACTATTTAATTTATAATAAAAAGATATTAATAATTATATATTATTTAAATATTTAAAAAATAAAATTATATAATTATAATTTATTTATTATTATTATAGATTATAAGAACCTAATATACTTTATAAAATATTAATATTTTATAAAATAATAAAATTATTAAATAAAATAATTATTAAAATATAATTTCTAATTTAAATATTAATCTAATAATAAAATAATAATATTAAATATATTAAATTATAAAAAATAAGATATATTTAAGAAGATTAAAAACCTTAAAAAGTAAGGCTATTATTTATAATTAATCTTTTAATTAATTATTTTATAAAATAAAGTAATTATATTAAAGTAAATTATTCTTTAAGTAATTTAAATAAAGATATTATAAATAATAATTTTCTTTAATTATTTAAAATTATAAAATTTATAAAATTAAATTATTATTATAAATAAGATTTATATAAGTATATATATTATAATATAATAATAAAAATAAAATCTATTATTTAAATTAAATTTAAAGATTTAAATTTTAAAATATATTTTAAATATTAAAAATTAATTAATCTTTTAAAATTAATTATAAATATTTAATAATAAGATTAATATAAAGATATTATATATTTATATTATATAAATAAAATATAATATTATTATTAAAGATTATTTAAATTATAATAATATAATAATTTTAATATTAAAATAATTCTTTTAATTAAAATTATTATAATTAATTTATTAATTTATTATTAATTATTAAATTTATAAAAAAAATTATATTTAATAATAATTAAAGAGAGAGCTATTAAAGCCTTTATTAGTTCTAAAATAACTATAAAATAATCTAATTATAGATTTTATAATAGATCTTCTTTTAATAAGTAAGAATAAATCTTAATATTTATAAATAATAATTAATTAATTTATATAAGTTATTATATTTAAAATTATATTTATAATAGTAGTAAAAGCTTATATAAAATAGTTTTTTAATTATTATTATAAATTATATAAAATACTTTAATTTATTATTTATAATTAAGAGAGTAATTAGATTAATAGATTCTAGTAAACTTTCTATAAGCTAGTTAGTATTATATAGTAATTTAATATAATATATTATTTATAAATTAATAAGAAATTAAAATAAATAAATTAGAAAATTTAAATATATTTATTAATATATATTTATTATTTATAAAAAGATTAAGATTATTATTTTCTAATAATATAATTAATATTAAATAATTAAAAAATTTAATTATAAAAATAATTTTTTTTTTTAAAAATATAAATATTATATAAAGTTTTTTAAAATCTAAAAGATTATTATAAAGTTATTATTAAATAATAATAAAATTTAGGCTAAGAATTTACTATAAAAGATTTAAAATATTATAAAATTTATATAAGTTATAATAATTATAATATAATAATATTATAAATAAATAATAAATAAAAAGTAAATATTAATAAAGAGATTTAAGGTTAAAGATAAAGTTTAAATTAATTTAATTAATTATAAGTCCCTTAGATCTTATAAGAAGCTAGATTAACTATATTAATAATATATTATAATAAAGGTAATAAATATATATATAATAAAGATTAATATATCTAAGGTAATATATTTATAATTTTATATTAATCTTTTAAAAAGAGTATAATAAAATCTTTTATTAAAATAATAATAAAATAACTTTTAATCTTTATTAATTTAAATAAATAATAAAAATAAGTAAATAATTAAAAAAATTCTATATATTAAATAAAAGTAATAAAAATAAAGTAAAATCTAAAAAGCTTTTATTTAATAATATAATTATAAAGAATCTATTTAATAATTAATAAAATTCTTAATAAAGCTAAAAGCTCTAAATATATATAAAGCTATTTATAAACCAATTATAAAATTAAATAACCTAATAAGCAAGTATATAACATTAAAACAATAAAATCACTATTTAAAAGAAAAAAATAATAATATTATAAACTAAAATTTAATAAAAAATTATAATTATACTATATTTACCTAAATTAAACTTTATAATTATATTAATAATAAAAGTATATTAAAATATATATAATTAAAAGAATACATTCTTCTAATTATCTTCTTCTTCTTCCTCCTTAGCTTTAGATAGACTAATATAGAGCACCCTTTAGGTTGAATAAACCTAGGACCAGCCCTTTATAAAAAATAGCTAAAAGTTATTAAATTATTTAAAAAGTTATTAAAATCCTTCTTTTTTCTTAGTATAAATAAGATTAAAGGTAAAATTTATAATTAATTTTTAATTAAAAATATTTATAATTTAAAGAAAGTATATTTTAAATCTATTTATCTTATAAATATTATTAAAATTAAGAATTTTAGGAAATATCTTCTATATCTTCTGATATTAAAAATAAATTTAAAAGATTAATTTGATATAATTATTAAAATTATATTTAATAATATATTTAAGATTTTACTATTATAATTACTTAATTTATACTTAGATTATAATTAAATTATTTAAACTTTTCTTTTATAAGCCTTAATAATTATTATAAATATTTTTTTTAAATAAAATAAGATTTAATTAAAATATAATTTTAAAAGATTTTACTTATTTTATAAGTAAGTAAGGTAAGATATTTAATTGAGATTTATTAAAGTTACTTTTAGATATTTATTTAATAATAATAAATAATATACATAAAAAGATTTAAAGAAGCCTTATAATTATAATAATTAAATACTTTATAAATTTACTTTTAATTTAACTTTAATATTATTTTAATAATAATCTTAATAAAATAATTAATTTTTTAAGTAATTAAATATTAAATCTTAGTACTTTTAAATTAATAATCATCTTTATAATTATATATAAAAATAATAATAATATAAATAATTTACCTATCAATTTCCTTTTAATAATTATTTAACTTTTTAATAAAAGTAATATTATTTTTATAATAAAAGTCTTAAAAAAGGTATATATATTATTAAATAAATTATATATCTTTAAAAATAATAAAAGTATAATAATAGTATTAAGATTAAGATCTATATTAATAGAAGGCTTCACTAAGCTATTTATAATAAAAGAAGCTATTAATAATAACTATATAAATAAAGGTTATAAGAAGCTTTAATTATAACTAGATTAAAGTGTTATAGGATTTTCAAGCTAAGGGAAATAATATGGTTATATGATATAGTATATAAACAATAAATACGAATTGAACCCCGAGTGGGTTAACTAAATTATAGTAGATTAGATTTTAGTGTGCGAATAGTAATATGATAGTGTACATATAGTATTACTTTTAAATTAATATTATTAGTTTGAATCTCTTAATAAATATATTAAACTATAAATTCAATTTTTAAAGAGTTATTACTAGTATAAATAAATATGTTAACTATATATATATATATATTTCAAAATATATATTTAAGAGTTTTTTTTTAATATATATTTAAAAAAGATTTATTTAAATATATATTACTATATTTCTAGCTAATAGAAAATTCTTCCTTTTATTATATATAATTTCTAACTATTAAGGTTTTTTTTATCTTATATTACCTTTAAGCTTTAAAGTTAGTATAAGGGCAATTATACTAATTAATATAAAAGTCTATTATAAGGTGTGCCTTTAGGTCTTATAACCTTGTTAGTATCTTTCTTTCCTAAGAGGAAAAAATAAATATATAAAAGATAAAAAGCTTAAAAAACTTATAAAAGTTAAAGAATATAAAATATAATAAATAAATAAAAGACTCTTTAATTAAAAGAACTTATAATTAATAATTGAATCTTTTTTAACCTTTAAGCTTTTTACTTTTTTAATATTTAATCTTTTATAAATCTTATATTTAAAATTTTATTATTTTAAAAGTTTTTATATTTAATTTTTTTTTTAAAAAAAGTAAATAAATAAAATAAAAATAAAAATAATATTATTATATTAATATAATAATAAAATAATAATAAAAATAAAAATAATAAAAAATTAATTTAATTTATATATTTTAAATAAATATATAAAATAATAAATATTAATATAATATAATATTAATTTTTATAAATATAATAAAATATAATATAATTTTATTTTAAAAATTATAAATAATATTAATAAAATAAAAATATTTTTTATTTTTAATATATATTTTTAATTATAAATTAAAAAAAATTTTAAATTAAAAATAATAATTTATATAAAAAAAATTAATTTATATTTATTATTAATTATAATTATATAAAATATAAAAAATTATTTGAATTAATTTTAATAATATAATAATTATAAATATATATTATAAATTAAATAATAATATATTTAATATTCTTTTTAAATAATTAATATTAAATAAATATATTATAATAAAGAACTTTAATATATTTTATTTAATTTAATAAATAAAAGAATAAAAATAAAAATAAAAAGTTTATAAATTAAATAAAAAATAATTTATTTTTTTTAATAAATTTTTTAAATAAATTAATATATAAATATAAAAATATATTTAATCTTATTATTACTTATATCCTATTATATTACTTATATCCTATTATATTACTTATATCCTATTATATTAACTATATTCTATTAATTATTTAATTAAATTATTATTTATATTTCCTATTTTAATATAATATTTATTTAAAAATAATCTTTTCTATCTCTTTCCTTCTATTATTTTATATTTATAATTATTTAATTTAATATATTAATTTATTTATATTTTTTATTATTTATTTTCTTTAGAAATCTTTTTTACTTATTATTTAAAAAAATCTTTTATTTTTAAATAATTTAAAATATTTTAATATTAATTTTATTATTTATTATTATTTTTAAATAAAAATTTTATTCTTTTTTATAAGATTTATTATTTTAAAAAAAAGTTTATATTTTTAAAAAATAAAATAAAATTTAATTTTATTATTTATATTATTTATTTAGAGAATCCTTGTATAATAAAATGAAGAATTTTTAGTTAGAAATATAATAATATATATTTAAATAAATCTTTTTTAAATATATATATATATAATTAAAATATTTATTTATAAATAAGATATTATTTATATTAATAATAATATTTTAAAAAATAAATTTATAATTAAATATATTAATTAATTAATTTAAATTAATAAAATTTAATTTAATTTAATTAATTAAAAATATTTTTAAATATTTTAAAAAAAAATAATAAAATATATTAAATAAATAATATAAATAATAAAATTAAAAGTTATTTTATTTTTTAAAAATATAAAAAAATTTTTATTATTTATATTATTTATTTAATATATTTTTTTATTTAAAAATAATAATAAATAATAAAATTAATTTTTAAATATTTTAAAATATTAATTTTAAAAATAAAAAACTTTTTTTAAATAAATGAAAAAGGTTTTTAAAAAAAATAAATAATAAAAGTTATAAATAGATAGATATATTAAATAATTTTATAATAGATATAATAATATATAAAGGTTGTTTTTTATATTTATTAGGCAACTTATAGAAGGAAAAGGAAGGAAAGAATAGAATAAAGAATGCAAACAATAGTTTAATTAAACAACTAATAGGATACAATTAGTATGACAGGATATAAGCAGTGTTATTTAATTATATAATATTGATATTATTTATAATATTAAAATCTAGATTTTTTTATAATATTTAAAATTATAGATTTTTATTTTTTAAATATTTAATATAGATTTTTTAATTATATTATTATTATTATATTTAAAAAATATAAATTTAATAAAAAATATATTATTAAAAGTAGAATTAAGAATTAAAAACTTTGATTTTTAATTATTAATTTATATCTTTTATATAGTTATTTTCTTTCTTTTAAAAAGAAAGACACTAACAAGATCATAAGACCTAAAAGTACACCTTATAATAAACTTTTAAATCTATTAATATAATTACTTTTATATTAATTCTAAAATTTAAAAATAATATAAAATAAAAAAATCTTAATAATTAAAAATTATATATAATAAAAGAAAAAATTTTGCTTAAATAAACCTCTCTTAAATATATACTAAAAAAACCTTTGAATATATACTTTTAAATATATATATATATAATTAAAATATCTACCTATAAATAATATATTATTTATATTAATAATAATCTTTTAAAATCTAAATTTATAATTAAATATATTAATTAATTAATTTAATTTAATTAAAGATATTTTTAAATAGTTTAAAAGAAAATAAAAAAAATATATTAAATAAATAAAATAAATAATAAAATTAAATTTTATTTTATTTTTTAAAAATATAAGCTTTTTTTTAAAATAATAAATTTCATAAAAAAGAATAGAATCTTTATTTAAAAATAATAATAAATAATAAATTTAATATTAAGATATTTTAAAATATTTAAAAATAAAAGTTTTTTTTTAAATAATAAGTAAGAAATATTTTTAAAAGAAATAAATAATAAAGGATATAAATAGATTAATATATTAAATTAAATAATTATCAATATAGAATAATAGAGGGAAAAGGGTAGGAAAGGCTATATATTAAAATAGGAAATATAAATAATAGTTCAATTAAATAACTAATAGGATATAATTAGTGATATTCTTATTATAATATTAGTAGGATTATTATTATTATTATTTTATTATATTTTATATATTTTATATATTTTATATATTTTATATATTTTATATATTTTATATATTTTATATATTTTATATATTTTATATATTTTATATAATTATTATAAAATTATAATATTAATTATAAAATATTTTTCTTTTATTATTTTTAATTTAATAAGATATTTATAAAAAGAAAGTAAGTTTATATAAATAATTATAAATTTATAAAAAATATAATTAGTTTATAATTAATTAAAATATATTTTAATTTTTAATTTTAATTATTAATTTATTATTATAATTACTTATTTAATTATTTAAAGTTTTTATTAAATAATTCTTAATATTATATTATAATTAATAAATTAAATAATATCTTTAATTATTAAATTATTATAATATATACTTTTTAAGCTTATTACTAAATATATTTCTATTTAATAGTTTCTAATTTTAAATTAATAAGCTTAAGTTTTTTTATTTATTCTTTTTAATTAAAGCTAAGGTAGTTATTAGTATTATATATTAGTTTGTAATTATTAAATAAAAGAGGTTATTTTAATATTAAGGTTTATTTTAATTTAATAATAAACTTTATTTTCTTTAATTTATTTTTCTTTAAATTAAAAAATTATTAATTAATAAAATTAAATATATTATTAATTTATATTCTTATAATATTAAAATTTTTTTTATCTTTATAATAAGTAAATATAAATTATAATTTAATATAATTATTTAAAGATTATTATAATAGTAATTAAAGTACATTTATTCATATATTCTAGTTTTTATAATATTATAAAATAATTTAATAATTTTTATAATTATATTTTTAGAAAAGTAGTCTTTTATTTTCTTAAAAAGATATATAAATATAATTTTATTTAATTTTATATTTAATTATATATATACTTATATAATATCCTTTAATTATAAAAAAATATCTATTTTTATTAGTAATAGTATAATTATAATAATTAATTATTAATTATTATATTAAAATTTATTATTTATTATTATTATTATATTTGTAAATAATTAGCCTTAATTTTTTATATAATAATATAGTTCTTTTACCTTTAATCTTATATATTAATTATATATTAAATATTTACTTATTTTTATGTTTAATTATATTATATATTTTAAGTAAAAAGATATTATAGCTTATTAATATATTAATCTTAGTTTAATTAGATAATTTATGAGATTTTCTTAGTATTATAATCATTTCTTTTAATAAAGCTATAAATTTAG
This sequence comes from Calonectria ilicicola, assembly GCA_020809705.1. Lineage (NCBI taxonomy): Eukaryota > Fungi > Ascomycota > Sordariomycetes > Hypocreales > Nectriaceae > Calonectria > Calonectria ilicicola. The sequence goes on along the minus strand of CP085834.1, from coordinate 2,100,561 downwards.
ATTTTAATTAGCTTTTTTCTTATATTAATATATATAATATTAAATTTATTATCTATAATAGCTTTATTAATTCCTTTATTTATATAAAATACTTAATTAATTAGTTAAGGTTTTTATAATTCTCTTTTACTTATACACAAGTCTAATTATCTAACAAGATTAATATACTAAATAAAGCTTATAAATACCATCAATAATTATATTTTTATTAAATATTAAATAAAAAGAAAAGCACTTTTAATTACTTAGATAGATACTATCTAGCCTTTTTTTTTTAATTTTAAAATTTATATAAAATTTATTTATTACCTTTCTTAATTTTTATAAATAAATCTTATTTCTTTTTAAATTTTAATTATTTAATTTTTATATTTATTATTATAAATATTTATATTAAAAAACCTTTTTATTAAATTTAATTTTTTAAATATAAATTTATTATACTTTTATATAATACTTTTTATAATTTTATATTATTTTTTAATAAATTTTTAATTATTTATATTAAAATTAATAATATAAAATTATAATATTTAAAATTTATATATAATAAATTTTATTTTTTAATAAATTATAAAATTAATATTATTATTTATATTTAATTTATTTTTAATAAATTTTAATTAATATTTAATATATAATATAAAAAATAATTATTTATAAAAAATATTATTAATATATTTTTTAATAAATAAATAATTTTAATTATAAAAAATATAATATTTAAATAATATTATATTAAAAATAATAAAAAATATATATTAAAATTTATAATTTAATAAAAAAAATTATTTTAAATATAATTATTTAAATTTTTATAAAAATAATCTTATTATAAAATTAATTATATTTTAATTAGATTAATTATATAATTAAATTTAATTATATTTATTATTATTATAATTTTAAAGCTCTTTTAAATTAAAGTTTATAATTTATAAAAATAAAAGCTTATAAATATAAATTTAAAATAAAAAAAATTATTAAATATCATAATAATCTAAAAATATTATCTCTAATATCTTAATAAAAAAACCTAATAAAGCCTAATATTAAAATATATTCTTTATTCTAATTTAAATTATTTAACTTAATTTATTTTTTTATATTTTTTTTAATCTTAACTATTTTATTAAAAAAATAAATTATATTTATATTATTATTTACTTTTTTTATATTATTAAATAATAATGTAATTTATAATATTAAATTATAAAATTTTTAAAATTAAATTTTATATATATTTTAAAATAATTTAAAAAATAATAAATTTTATTAATAATTAATTAAAGAAGCTTTAATTCTTATTAATAAAATTAAATATAAATATTTAATTATACTATTAAAAAACTAAGTTCCTTAAAAAACTCTAAAAGAACTACTAATAGCTCAATAAACTACTCTTTATTATAGCTAAAATTAATAAGGTTAGCTAAAAGCCTAGACTAATTAAAAAGCTAAATATACTATTTTAAAGAAATTAGAATTTAGGAGGAATATTAAGATAAAAGTCTTATATATTCTATTAGGAAAGGAATTTAATATATTTTATAATATACTACTTTAATACTAACTTTCCCTAGTAGGGAAAGGTTTTTATAATCTTTTATAACTTTATTTAATTACAGTTATTATAGTATTAACTATAAGTGATTATAGGTGTTTATATAGTCTTTTATAATCTTATTTAACTAAGGCTATTATAGTTTTAATTTAAAATAAATATAAAGTTAGCTCTCTATTTTTATTATTATTATTACTATTAGTTTTAATCTTATAAAGCTTCTTCTTTATACTATTATAATAAAATAATTTAATTATAATTACTTTAAAGTTTATTAGTTTATATCTTTCATATACTTATTTTCTTTCTCTTAGAAAAGAAAATCATTAATAAGATTATAAAATCTAAAGATATACCTTATAATAAACTTTTAGTATAATTACTTTTATATTAACTTTAAAGTTTAAAAATAATATAAAATAAAAAAACCTTAATAGTTAGAAATCTTATATAATAAAAAAAGAATTTTTAATTAAAAGTATAATAATATATATTTAAATAAATCTTTTTTAAATACATGTTTAAAACAATCTTTAAATATATATTTTTAAATATATATATATATAATTAAAATATTTATTTATAAATAATATATTATTTATATTAATAATAATACTTTAAAATCTAAATTTATAATTAAATATATTAATTAATTAATTTAAATTAATAAAAAATATTTTTAAAATTTAAAAATAAAAGATCTTTTAAAAATAAAAAGATTATTTAAATAAAATTAAAAATAATTTTAATTTTAATAATTTTATTAAAAATAATATACTTATTTATTAAAAGAAAATAAAGAATTTATTTTACTTTAATTTTAATAAATCATAAGCTCTAATCTAGAAAGAGCTCTAAGGCTATAATAATAATAAATATAATTAAAATTATTTCTTTATTAAAAAATATATTAATAATATTTCTTATATATAATTATTTTTTATATTATATATTAAATATTAATTAAAATTTATTAAAAATAAATTAAATATAAATTTTAAAATTAATTTTATAATTTATTAAAAAATAAAATTTATTATATATAAATTTTAAATATTTTATATTTTTATTAATAGTTTTAATATAAATAATTAAAATTTTATTAAAAAAATATTAAATTTTAAAAAAAATAATATAAAAATATAATAAATTTAAATTTAAAAAAAGAATTTAAAAAAATTTTAAAAAAAACTTTTTATAATAAATATTATTAGTAATAAATATAAAAATTATATAAATAAAATTTAAAAAGAAATAAGATTTATTTATAAAGATTAAGGGAGGTAATAAATAGATCTTATATAATTAAATTCTAAGGTTAAGGAAAAAGAAGGGCTATATAGTACCTATCTAAGTAATTAAAAGTGCTTTTTTCTTTAATATTTAATAAAAATATCATTATTATTATTTTATTAAATTATTAAATAATTAATTTTTATTTATTAAAAGATAAATAATAAATAATTAAATAAATTAAAGAAATTATTATATATATATTTAAAATTATAAATAAAGAATAATAAGATTTAATAAAATAATTATTAAATTATATTAAATTAAGATCTTAAATAAATTAGTTTTTATAATAAGATAATTATAATATTATATTTAATATTTACTTAACATACTCCATAAGCTTACAACGTAGATAAGTATATAACATAAAAATCCCTTATATACATTATCATCCATTTAATCAAATACTTCTTAACTATTAAATATATCCTAATTAAATATTAAATCTAAAACCCTTCTTACCCTTTAGGCCCTTTAAAATAATAGAAAATTAAGTACCTAAAAAGCTATATTAATCTATAATATTAGTAAGCCTTAATTATATTATTAATAGTATAATATTTAATTTTATAATAATTAGATTCCTTCTTTTTATAAGCTATTTAATCTAAAAGAAAAGATTATTATTTAATTTATTTTTAATTTAGATTTATAAGGATTTTTTTAAAATTATATAATATTAAAGAAATAATTAATTAATTATTTTTTAATTAAAATATATTATTTATTAATAAATATTAAGTTTTAAATTTTATTAAATATTATTTAAAATTTAAAATATAATTTTATTATAAATATAATTATAAAAGGATTAAATATAAAGATTTAAAGATAATTAATAATTAGTTTTAATTTATAATTAATATAATAAGTAAGTATAATATTTAATTAAATAATATATATAATTTTAATAAAATTAATTTTATAATAAATATTATTATAAGTAGAATAATTATAATAAGTATAAAAAGATATTTAAATCTAAAATTAATCTAATTTAAAAATTAAAAATAAATAATAATAATTAAAACTATTAATATAAGAGATAGGGCTATTTTACTATTTCTTATTATTATAAGCTAATATTATTTTATTAATTAGTATAAAGAAAGTAACCTTTTAAGTAATTAAATTATTATAATTATTTAAAATAGTTAAATTAATAATAAAATAACTTTTAAATAATTAAAATATTTTAATTATTATATAAGTAATTAATTAATTAATTATTATTATTTTTTAATTTTTAATAAATATAAAAATTATTATTTAATTAAATTTAAAGAATATTATAAAGATAATAAAATTATTATATTTTATATACTATTTTATTTATTTTATCTACTTTAATTACTTAATATTATATACTTTAAACTATTAAAAATAATATATAAAAAGAAAATAAAATATTTAATTAAATACTCTATAATCTATATTTTAAAAATTAACTTCTTTCTAGCCTTTTATAATATATACTAAACTATTATAATAAAAAATAATATTAAAATAGATTTTAAAGGAACTAGACTTAATCCTTTAAATATAAAAAATATTATATTAAAGCTTAATATATAATTATAAATACTAATATTATTTAATTAAATAATTAAATTTATTATTCCTTAAATCTTAAAAACTTCAAAAAATACTACTAAAATTAACTTATAATCTAAATACTTTATAAAATAAATTTAAAGACTTTAAAATATCTCTTTAAAGTCTATTATTAAAATATTATAATTACTTTTTAAAAAATAAAGATTATTATATATAAGATTATTTTATTAAAGGCTAAGATCTAGGATCTTTAATAAATAAATAAAATATTAAGTAAATACTATAGATTTAAAAGAATTTAATTATAAAATAAAGAAATAATAATAATAATAAAAGTAAGTAAAAAAGTAATTAATTAAATAAAAGTAAATATATAAATATAGATAGAAATATTATAAAATAATAATTAAGGAAAGTTAGTATAATTAAATAGCAGATATTATAAAACTTATAATAAGATTAGCTATAATATAAGAATATATTAAGTAATTATTAAGATCTTTAAAAAAGAGGATAGTAATTAGAACTAATTAATTAAATATTTTATTATATTTTTATCTTAGTTTTAAAATAGGGTATTATAAAAAGTGTGTTATATGCTTATCTGTGTTGTAAGCTTATGGAGTACATTATATAAAAAGTAAATACCTTTTACTTTTATAAAGTAAATTATTTTAATATTAATTATTATAAATATAATAATAATTTAATAATCTTATTGTTTAAATTTATATTATTTATATATAAATTTAAAATATATATAGTTTATTTTAAATATAAATAATTTTATAATTATTATACTTTTATAATTATTTTATTTAGATTATTTATAACATATTATATAATTATATATATATATATTTAAATAAAAATATATATTATTAACTATTTCTTATATTTATTGTTAATTAAAAGTAAAAACTTATATATTATATATTAATATTTTTAATATTTTTAATATTTTTAATATTTTTAATATTTTTAATTATTTTTAAAATATTTTTTTTCCTAAAATATCTATTTTATATTATATATAATACTATTTTATTTAATTTTATTATATTAATAATACTATTACTTATTTTAATACTATTAACTTCCCTTTTATATCTAAATTTTATAACTAGTGCTATTAATAGACTTACTAAAAATATACTAAAACTCTAATAAAAATATAATTACTTTTAATTTTAAAATTAATAATTATTAATTTAAAAATAAAGAATTTACTAATTCTTAATCTTATTTTTAATAATAATATATTTTTTATTAAATTTATATTTTTTAAAAATAATAATAATAATATAATTAAAGAATTTATATTAAATATTTAAAAAATAAAAAATCTATAGTTTTAAATATTATAAAAAAATCTAGATTTTAATATTATAAATAATATTAATATTATATAATTGAATAATTTAATTAATAATAATATATTTATTAAATTTAACATTTAATAAATTTTCAATTTTTTATATTTAATATAATAATTAATATTATTTTTTATTTAAAAAGAATTATTATAAACTAATATATATATTTTAAAAATAAAATATTTATTTTTTAAAATTTTATAAAATATTTTAATAAAATTATTTAAAAATATATTAATAATAAAAAAATAATTATTATTAAAAAATTTATTTAATAATTTATTTAATTGTAAAATATTAATAATATAAAAAATTATAATATAATAAAATATTAATATTAAATTTATATATATATATATATTAATAATTATAAATATAAATATTTCATAAAAATAAAATTTTAATTTATTTTAAAATTAATTAAATAAAGTAAATAATAATAAAATATAAATAATATTAATAATAATTTTAATAATTTTAATATTAATATTTATATTAAATTAATAAATAAAAATATTTAAGTTTTTATTTATTTAAATATTTAAATATTTATTAATAAAAAGGCTTTATTTATTATTTAAATCTATATTATATTAAAGCTTAAATTTAACTTTAATATTATTTTATAAGCTCTAAAATATAAGTTAAAATAATAATTTATTTAAAAAAGTATTATAATTTAATATAAAATCTTTAAAAGTATTATTAAAATTTATTTATTAATAAATAATTATAAAATAAAAAAAATATAAATTAATTAATTAAAATTATTATTATTTTCTTTTTATAATTATTAAAATTATTTAATATTAATTAATTTTATTAATTTATTAAAAAAACTTTATTTATTTATTAATATTTTAATTATTAAAATTATTATTTTTATAAAAAGTATAATTAAATTATATATATAATATTAAAAACTCTTAATAAATACCTTTTTAACATATTAATTATAATAACTTTTATAAAGCTAATTTTACCTACTACCTAATAAAATCTTTATATAATAAAGATAGAAGGCTTAAAAGACTTATAAAAGCTAAGAAATACAAGATATAACAAATAAGCAAGAGACTCTTCAACTAAAAGAACTCACAGCTAGCAGCTAAATCCTCCCTAGCCTCTAAACCTTCTACTTCCCCTAGTATCTAACCCTTTATAAACCTTATATCTAAGGCTCTATTATCCTAAAAGTTTTTATATTTAATCTTTCTTTTTAAAAGAAGATAAATAAATAAGATAAGAATAAATAAAAATAAAAATAATATTATTATATTAATATAATAATAAAATAATAATAAAAATAAATATAATAAAAATAAATATAATAAAAAGTTAATTTAATTTATATATTTGAAATAAATATGTAAAATAATAAGTATTAATATAATGTAATATTAACTTTTATAAATATAATAAAATATAATATATTTAATATTCTTTTTAAATAATTAATATTAAATAAATATATTATAATAAAAAACTCTAATATATTTTACTCAATTTAATAAATATAAAAAAAAAGCTTATAAATTAAGTAAAAAATAATTTATTTTCTTTAATAAGCTTTTTACATAAATTAATATATAAATATAAAAACATATTTAATTTTATTAATAATTATATTTTCATTAAATATTAAATAAAAAAAAACACTTTTAATTACTTAAATAAATACTATCTAACTCTCTTTTTTCCTTAATCTTAGAATTATTTTCCTTAATCTTTATAAACAAACCTTATTTCTTTTTAAACTTTAATTATTTAATTCTTATATTTATTATTATAAATATTTATAATAAAATTCTTTTTTATTAAATTTAATCTTTTAAATATAAATTTATTATATTTTTATATTCTTTTTTAATAAATTTTTATTATTTATATTAAAATTAATAATATAAAATTATAATATTTAAAATTTATATATAATAAATTTTATTTTTTAATAAATTATAAAATTAATATTATTATTTATATTTAATTCATTTTTAATAAATTTTAATTAATATTTAATATATAATATAAAAGATAATTATTTATAAAAAATATTATTAATATATTTTTTAATAAATAAATAATTTTAATTATAAAAAATATAATATCTAAATAATATTATATTAAAAATAATAAAAAATATATATTAAAATTTATAATTTTAATAAAAAAAATTATTTTAAATATAATTATTTAGATTTTTATAAAAGTAATCTTATTATAAAGTTAATTATATTTATTATTATTATAATTTTAAAGCTTTTTTTAAGTTGAGTTTATAATTTACTAAAATATTTAATTTTATATTTTTAAATATTTCTTTTATAAAAATTATACTTAAATAATATTTAAATATTATATTAAATTATTTTATATTATATATTAAATTCTTTTTTTTAATTTTATTAAAATTAAAATCTAAGAAATATATAATAATAAAAAAGAATTTAAAAGATTTATTAATTTTATTAAAATAAAAAATAGTTCTTTTATATAAAATATATTAAATATTAAAGAATTAAATTATTTAATTTAAAGTTTTATTAATCCATTAAAAATTAAAATTAAAATAATAAAAAAATTAACTAATATATATAATAAGTTTATATTTTAATAAATAAAGAAGTATATTAAAGCTTATAAGTTCTACTTTATAATTAAATATATTAATAATTATAATCTTATTAAAAAAGTAAAAAAGAAATTTAAAAATAAATAAAAAAAGAAAAAAATAATTATTAAATTAAACTTATAAAAGTGTGAAGGGCTGGTCCTGGGTTTATTTAACCTAAAAAGTACTCTATATTAGTCTATCTAAAGCTAAAAAGAAAGAAGAAGAAGATAATTAGAAGAATGTATTCTTCTAATTATATATACCTTAGTATGCCCTTATTATTAATATAATTATAAAGCTTAATCTAAATAGATATAGTATAGCTGTAATTCTTTATTAAGCTTTAGTTTATAATATTATCTTCTTTTTTTTAAGTAATAATTTATTACTTTAATATTATATACTTGCTTACTAGGCTATCTGATTTTATAATTAGCTTATAAATAATTTTATATATATTTAGGGCTTCTAGCTTTATTAAGAACTTTATTAGTTATTAAATAGGTTTTTTATAATTATATTATTAAATAAGAGCTTCTTAGATTTTATTTTATTTTTATTACTTTTATTTAATATATAAGATTTTTTTAATTATTTATTTATTTTTATTATTTATTTAAATTAATAAAAACTAAAAGTTATTCTATTATTATTTTAGTAAAAGATCTTATTATATTTTTTTTAAGAGGTTAATATGGAATTATAAGTATATTACCCTAGATATATTAATCTTTATTATATATATACTTATTATCTTTATTATAATATATTACTAATATAGTTAATCTAGCTTCTTATAAGGTTTAAAAGACTTATAATTAATTAAATTAATTTAGACTTTATTTTTAATCTTAAACCTCTTTATTAATATTTACTTTTTATTTATTATTTATTTATAATATTATTATATTATAATTATTATAGCTTATACAAATTCTATAATATCTTAAATCTTCTATAATAGGTTTCTAGCCTAGGCCTTATTATTACTTAATAATAATTTTATAATAATCTTCTAAACTTTAAAAAGCTTTATATAATACTTATACTTTAAAAAAAAGAGATTTATTCTTATAGTTAAGTTCTTTTAATTATTTAGTATTAATTATATTATTAGAAGATAATAATCTTAATCTTTTTATAAATAATAAATATATACTTATAAATATATTTAAATTTCTTAATTTATTTATTCTAGCTTCCTATTAGTTTATAAATAATATATTATATTAAATTATTATATAATATTAATTAGCTTATAGAAGACTTATTAGAATTTATTAATTTAATTATTTTTTTAATTATTAATAATAAATTAAAATATTTTATATAATTTATAATAATAATTAAAGAATTATTTTATATAAATTTTTACTTTTATTATAAATATAATTTTAAATATAATAATTTATATAAATTAATTAATTATTATTTATAAATATTAAAACTTATTTTTATTTATTAAAAGAAGATCTATTATAAAATCTATAATTAAATTACTTTATAGCCATTCTAGAACTAATAAAGACTTTAATAACTCTTTTTTTAATTATTATTAAATATAATTTCTTTTATAAATTTAATAATTAATAATAAATTAATAAATTAATTATAATAGTTTTAATTAAAAGAATTACCTTAATATTAAGATTATTATATTATTATAATTTAAATAATCTTTAATAATAATATTATACTTTATTTATATAATATAAATATATAATACCTTTATATTAATTTTATTATTAAATATTTATAATTAATCTTAGAAGATTAATTAATTTTTAATATTTAAAGTATATTCTAAAATCTAAACCTTTAAACCTAACTTAAATAGTAAACTTTACTTTTATTATTATATTATAATATATATATTTATATAAGTCTTATTTATAATAATAGCTTAATCTTATAAATCTTATAGCTCTAGATAATTAAAGAAAACTACTATTTATAATATCTTTATTTAGATTATTTAAAGAATAATTTACTTTAATATAATTATTTTATTCTATAGAATAACTAATTAAAGGATTAATTATAAATAATAGCCTTACTCTTTAAAATCTTTAACCCTTTTAAATATATCTTACTTTTTATAATTTAATATATTTAATATTATTATTTTATTATTAGATTAATATTTAAGTTAAAAATTATATTTTAATAATTATTTTATTTAATAATTTTATTATTTTATAAAATATTAATATTTTATAAAATATATTAAATTTTTATAATTTATAATAATAATAAATAAATTATAATTATATAATTCTATTTTTTAAATATTTAAATAATATATAATTATTAATATTTTCTTATTATAAATTAAATAATTATATTTTATTAAATTTAATTATTATAAGTAAAAGATAATTAATCAATAATAATATTATTTATTTTCTTAAATTAGAACTTCTTTCAATATATTATTTAAATAATTAGCTTTAAGAAATATTAATCTATCTAAATTTTATTATTATAATATAAAAGCTTTATAAAATTTATATTTAAATTTTTAAAAAATTATTTTTTTATTAAATTTTTATTTAAAAATAATCTTTTTTTAAATTAATATTATTAAAAAAATTAATATTTTTATAAAATTTAAAATAAAGATCTAATAATAATTTATAAAATTTAAAAAATTTTATATATCTTTTATTATTTAAAATACTTTTTATTTATAAATTATTTATTATTTTTTTAAATTATAAAATACTTTTTTTTAATTTATATAATAAATCTTAAATATTTTATTTTTAAATTATAAATTTATATTTTTTTAAATCTAAATATAATTTAATAATAATTAAAATATAAAATATCTTTTATATTTTTATTAAATAATCCTTTTTAAGCTATTAAAATAAATTAATATATTATTTAAATAAATTATAATAAAATTATTTAAAAAGTTTTATAATACTTTATTTATATACCTTTAAAATATAGTAGATATATTACTTAAGCTAAATAAGTATATTAGCTACTTATATAGCCTAAATTAAATCTAGAAGGTAATCTTAGTCTTATACCTTTTAGCTATTTAGACCTTATAGAAAGTAATAATTACATCTAGCTTAGTAAATTACTTAGCTTTAGATAGGTTTTGTAATATCTTTGTAATTAAGGGAAAAGAATATTAATCCTATTATATAATAATATTAAATATATAATAATTATAATAAAAATATAATTCTCCTTTAGACTTCTTAATAAATAATATTAAAATATTAATAGCTAAGCTATTAGCTTAAATAAATCTTTTATTTAATAGATCTTTAAAAGTCTTTTTAAGAATTAATAATTTCTTTTTAAATATATTATATAAAAGTTTTTAAAAGAATAATAGTTTATTTTTAAATTTATTTTATTATAAATTAATTTTATAATTAATATTTAATTAATATAATAATAATTTAATTATTTTTATTATTAAAAATAATTCTTTAAATTTATTAAATAATATAATTAAAATCTATTTCTTTAAATCTTTTTTAATCTTTTATTAAAGGGCTTCTTTAATATCTTTTAAATTAATAAATTATATTAATAATATTATTAGATTAACATACTCCATAAGCTTGCAACGCAGATAAGCATGCAACATAAAAATCCCTTATATACATTACCATCCATTTAATCAAATGCTTCTAAATTATTAAATATATCCTAGTCAAATACTAAGTTTAAAATCTTTCTTACTCTTTAAGCTCTTTAAAATAATAGAAAATTAAGTATTTAAAAGGCTATATTAATTTATAGTATTAGTAAGCCTTGGTTATATTATTAATAGTATAGTATTCAGTCTTGTAATGATTAGGTTCCTTCCTTTTATAAGTTATTTAATCTAGAAGAAAAGATTATTATTTAATTTATTCTTAATTTAGATTTATAAAGATTTTTTTAAGATTATATAATATTAAAGAAATAATTAATTAATTATTTTTTAATTAAAATATATTATTTATTAATAAATATTAAGTTTTAAATTTTATTAAATATTATTTAAAATTTAAAATATAATTCTATTATAAATATAATTATAAAAGAATTAAATATAAAGATTGAAAGATAATTAATAATTAATTTTAATTTATAATTAATATAATAAATAAGTATAATATTTAATTAAATAATATATATAATTTTAATAAAATTAGTTTTATAATAAATATTATTATAAGTAAAATAATTATAATAAATATAAAAAGATATTTAAATTTAAAATTAATTTAATTTAAAAATTAGAAATAAATAATAATAATTAAAATTATTAATATAAAAGATTAGATTATTTTATTATTTTTTATTATTATAAGTTAATATTATTTTATTAATTAATATTAAGAAAATAATCTTTTAAATAATTAGGCTATTATAATTACTTAAAATAGCTAGATTAATAATAAAATAATTCTTAAATAATTAAAATACTTTAATTATTATATAAATAATTAATTAATTAATTATTATTATCTTCTAATCTTTAATAAATATAAAAATCATTATTTAATTAAATTTAAGAAATATTATAAAAATAATAAAATCATTATACTTTATATACTATCTTATTCATCTTATCTACTTTAATTACTTAATATTACATACTTTAAACTACTAAAAATAATATATAAGAAAGAAATAAAGTATCTAATTAAATACTTTATAATCTATATTTTAAAAACTAACTTCTTTCTAGCTTTTTATAATATATATTAAGCTATTATAATAAAAAGTAATATTAAAATAGATTTTAAAGAAGTTAAATTTAATTCTTTAAATATAAAAAATATTATATTAAAGTTTAATATATAATTATAAATACTAATATTATTTAACTAAATAATTAAATCTATTACTCCTTAAATCTTAAAGACTCTAAGGAATATTACTAAAACTAGCTTATAATCTAAATATTTTATAAAATAAATTTAAAAGCTTTAAAATATCTCTTTAAAATCTATTATTAAAATATTATAATTACTTTTTAAAAAATAAAAACTATTATATATAAGATTATTTTATTAAAGATTAAAATCTAGAATCTTTAATAAGTAAATAAAGTATTAAGTAAATATTATAAATCTAAAAGAACTTAATTATAAAATAAAAAAATAATAATAATAAAAGTAAATAAAAAAATAATTAATTAAATAAAAATAAATATATAAATATAGATAGAAATATTATAAAATAATAATTAAGGAAATTTAATACAATTAGGTAATAGGTATTATAGGACTTATAGTAAGACTAGTTATAATGTAAGGATATGTTAGGTAATTATTAAGATCTTTGAGGAAGAGAATAGCAATTAAAACTAATTAATTGAATATTTTATTATATTTTTATCTTAGTTTTAAAATAGGGTATTGTAAAAAGTGCATTATATGCTTATCTACATTGCAAGCTTATGGAGTATGTTATATATTTTATATAAGCAATAATATTTAGTTATAAAGATTATAGCTATAATATAATAAGCTACCTATATCTAATAGATCTTTAAGGTTTCTTCTTTATTAGTAAGTTATAATTTAATTTTAATTATTTTATAAATAATATACTTTTTTATTATATTATAAATAATTTTATTTATCTTTAATTAAGGCTTATTTAAAAATAAATCCTTTTTTAAGCCTTTTATAATATAAATATATAATCTTTATTTATAATCTTTTATTTTAAAGGTTAATATTATAATTTTAAAAGTATAAGTCCTTTTTTTAAATTTAATAAAATTATTAAGCTATTATAGCTTCTTCTTAATATATAAAAAAGCTAGTTAATTAGCTAGATCTTTACTTATAAAGGTAAAAGTATTATAACCTATATTAATAAAAGCTTAAATAAATTAATTATTAACTTTTACTTTAACTAAAACTAATCTATTAATTATTATAAGCTTTTATTTTACTTACTTTTAAAAATCTTCCCTAAATAATTTTAATATCTAACTTTATATTAAAGCTCTTTATTTTTTAAATCTTTACTTTTATTAATAAATAAATTTAATTTTATAAAATTAATATTATTAGCTTATTTAGCTTTCTTTATATAAGATTATTAAATTATTAATTAATAAATTAAATAAAAAGCTTTTAAATAATTAAAGTTTTTATAATTAAAATAATATTATATATTTTAATTTTAATTATTAATAAATTATTTATAAAAGATTAATTTTTTAATAATTATTTTACTTATTATTAATATATTATTTTTATAATCCTTAATTACTTTAAAGATTTAAGAAATATAATCTTATTTTTAATTAATAATAGGTTCCTTTTTCCTTAGCTTTTTAAGTTTCTCTAGCTTCTAAGTTATATCTTATACTTAAGCTAGCTAATTTATATAATTATATAATAGATCTACTATAATTAAATTATATTATAATTATAAATTTAATATACCTTTTAAAAAAATAATCTTAGCTTAATTAGCTTATTAAAAGTCTTTTATATTTATTATAATCTACTTAAACTTAAATAGAAAGCTTATAAGAGAGATATTTTTACTTTATTAAAAAGTTTATAAGGATATTATTATATATATTTATAAATTAATATCTTTATATATATAATCTAAATAATATATAAAATTTATAGAATTATAATAATCTTTAAATCTTTTAATAATATAAAAAATAATTATTACTTTTTAAGATTTTATTATTAAATATAAATTAATTAAATATTAAAGCTTTTAATTTAATATATAAAAATAAATATTTAACTTTAATTTATTTTTTATTTATTATAATTATATTAAATATTTATAATAATTATTTAAAAACTTTAATAAATTTAAAAATAATTTCTATTTTAAAAAAAATTATTAAAAAATATTAATATTTAATTTAATTAAATTTAATAATTTTATTTTAATTAAAACTTTTAAACTTTTCTTAAAATATTCTTATAATAATATTAATTTTTTTATTATATTATTTTATTAAGTTTTTAATTATATAATCTACTTTTAAATTAAAATTAAAATTATACTTAATTTTTATTATATAAACTATATTAATTACTATTAAATTATCTTATTTAATACTAAATTATTAAATTCTTAATTTATTATTATATTTATAAATATTTTAATTAATAATTTATATTAAAATTAATTAAACTTTAAATATATAAAAAGCTAATTTTAGGTTTATTTAATTTAAAAGGTACTCTATATTAATCTATTTAAAATTAAAAAAAAGAAAAAAAAGATAATTAAAAAAATGTATTCTTTTAATTATATATACCTTGGTATGCCCTTGCTACTAATATAGTTATGAAGCTTAATCTAGGTGGATATGGTATAGCTGTAATCCTCTGCCAGGCTTCAGCCTGTGACAAAAAGATTTTAAAATAAATAATAATATATTTAGAATTATAAAATAATTGAAAATAATCTTAAAATTAAAAATACTTTAATTTATATTAAAAATATAATTCCAAGTATAAATAATATAATTACTAATCTTTTAAAAATAATATAAAAAATCCTTAAAAAATTTATAAAATAGTTATATAAAAGCTACCTTTAATCTATTAATAAAATAATTATTAAGTATACTCTTAGATATCAATAATTATATTTTTACTAAATATTAAATAAAAAAAAGCACTTTTAATTACTTAAATAAATACTATCTAGCCCTCCTTTTTCCTTAATCTTAAAATTACCTTTCTTAACCTTTATAAATAAATCTTACTTCTTTTTAAATCCTAATTATTTAATTTTTATATTTATTATTATAAATATATGTTAATATATATTTAAAATAATTATAAATCTTTTAGATTTATATTAAAGATAAATTTTAAAAATATCTATAAAAATATTTTAAATATATTTAAAGATATTTTAAATATATATATTTAAAAATTATTAAATATAAAAGTAAAAAATTAATATTATTATTATAAATATTAATTTTTAATAATTTAACATTAAGTCTATCATTTTATTTTTATTTAATTATTTCTTATTATTATTAATAAATTAAGTAATTCTTTTCTTTAATTTAAAAACTTACTATAATCTTTTTTATAATAATTATAAGCTTCTTTTTATAGAAAAATCTTATAATATTATTATAAGAAAAATAAAATTATTAATAATTATATATTTTATAAACACTGCTCATATCCTATCAGACTAATCATATCCTATTATTTAATTAAACCATTGTTTGCATTTCTTATTCTAGTATCTATTTAAAAGCAGCCTTTCCTGCTTTTTTCTTCCTTTTCCTTCTATTATTATATCCTTATAATCTTTCTATGTAATATATTAATCTATTTATAGCCTTCTTTATTTAATTCTTTTAAGAATTATTTTTACCTATTATTTAAAAAAATCTTTTATATTTAAATATTTTAAAATACCTTAATATTAATTTTATTATTTATTATTATTTTTAAATAAAAGCTTTATTATTTTTAAATATATTTTTAAAAAAGATTATATTCTTAAAGAATTAATTTAATTTTAATTTTATTTTTTATATTATTTTATTATTAAGTTTTTTTAGTTTTTTTTTTAAATTTTAATAAATATTTTTATTTATTTATATTTAAATTAATATTATTAATTTAAATCTTTTAATAAATATATTAAGTTATAAATTTAATTTTTAGAAGATTATTATTAATATAAATAATATATTATTTAATTAATATTTTAAATATATATATATATTTAAAGATATATATGTAAGGGTTTTTTTTAGTATATATTTAAAAGAGATTTATTTAAATATATATATTATATTTTTGGTTAGTAGAAAATTCTTCCTTTTATTATATATAATTTTTAATTATTAAGATTTTTTTATTTTATATTATCTTTAAGCTTTAAAGTTAATATAAAGGTAATTATATTAATTGATATAAAAGTTTATTATGAGGTATGCCTTTAAGTTTTATAATCTTGTTAGTATCTTTCTTTCCTAAGAGGAAGAAAATAACTATATAAAAGATATATATTTTATAAAAATAATAATTATTAAAAGATAATATATACTTTTATTCATATTATATTATAAATATTAAGAGGGTTATTATTAGTATAAATAATATATTATTTAATTGTAAATATTTTAGTTATATATATGTATATTTAAGGGTTTTTTTAGTATATATTTAAGAGAGATTTATTTAAGTATATATTATTATATTTCTAACTAAAAATTCTTTCTTTTATTATATAAGATTTTTAATTATTAAGGATTTTTTATTTTATATTATATTTAAATATTAAAATTAATATAAAAGTAATTATATTAATAAATTTAAAAGTTTATTATAAAATATACTTTTAAATTTTATAATTTTATTAATATTTTTCTTTTTTTAAAAAAGAAAATAATTATATAAAAGATATATTATAAATTTTAATAAATATATATTTAATATTTAAAATATTTAAAACTTTAATTATTAATTTAAATTTATAAAAGTTATATATTTTATATATATCTTTTATTATATTAAATATATTTTAGATATTTTATTATAAAAAGTACTAATAGTAATTAAAATAAGATTTTAATTAAAAGTATTATTATGTAATAGAAAAAATAAATATAAATATAAGTAAATCTTAAAAATAATATATTATTTATACTAATAATAACCCTTTAAAAAATAAATTTATAATCATATATATTAATTAATTAATTAAGTTAATAAAATCTAATTTAATTTAATTAAAAATATTTTTAAATGTTTTAAAAAAAATTAATATAAATAATATAAATAATATAAATAATTAAATTAATATTAAAATATTTTAAAATATTTAAAGATAAATAATCTTCTTTAAATAATAAATAAAAGAGATTTTTGAAGAAAATAAATAATAAAGGATATAAATAGATTTATATATTAAATAAAATAATTAAAAGTATTAAGTAATAGAAGGAAAAGAAATAAAAAGGCTATAAAATAGGAAATATAAATAATAGTTTAATTAAATAACTAATAAAATATAATTAGTGATACTAAGTATTATATAAGTAGTATTTACTATATAAAATAATATAAAAATATTAATAAATAATATTATTAAAAGATAATTTAAATGATAAATTGAAAAGTATTTTATATTATAATTAAATTTACTTTTTATTATAATTACTTATTAATTTCTCATATATTATATTTTATATTATTAATATTATTTATATTAATCTTTTTTATTAATATTATTTAGTTTTTATTTTTTAATTAAAAACCTTTTTTTATTATTAATTATAATCTTTTAAATAAATCTATTTATATTTTTACTTAAACAATTTTATTCTTTTTTTTATTTGAAAAATCTCTTAAATTATATAATAAACTTTGAATATATTAAAAAATTTAATAAAAAAAGAACTACTTAAAACTTATTTAATTCTATTTATTAAAATAAAATAATTTTATAAATAATAAATTTTATTATCATTTTATTTAAATTTATAGCTTAAAAGTTAATAATAAACTTTTTTATTAAATTTAGTTTTTATATAAATAAATTATTTTAAAGTTAAATAAAGTAAATATTTAATTTTAGTTTAATAAATCTATAAATATTAAATTATAAAAAAATAAAATATTTTATATTAATAATATTAATAAAATTAAATATATCTTAGTAAATTATAGGCTCTACTTTAAAGAGAGCGTTAAAGCTATAATAATAACAAATATAACTAAATTTAACTATATAATTTATCTAATTAGAATACAATCAACTTATGATAAGATTACTTTTATAAAAATTTAAATAATTACACTTAAAATAACCTCTCTTATTAAAACTATAAATCCTAATATATATCTTTTATTACTTTTAATATAATATTATTTAAGTATTATATCCTTTAAAATTATAATCTAAATTATTTAAGTATTAAAAGATATATTAATAATATTTTTTATAAATAACTTTCTTTTAAATTATATATATATTATTAATTAAAATTTATTGAATAAAAATTAAATATAATTAAAAATATTAAGTTTTTAATATATTAAAAAATAAAACTTATTAAATATAATTTTTAAATATTTATTTATTGTATTAATAATTTTAATTTTAATGTTTAAAAATTTATTAAAAATAAATTTAGAGTTTTTAAAATAATAATAAATAAAAATAATATATTTAAAAAGAGCTTTTTATATTAGTATTAAACTTTCTTTTTTTAAAAGAATAAGCTTAAAAATATCTTAAAGAAGAAATAAAGGTTAGATTTATTAATAAGCTTATTATTATAATAATTAGAAATAAAAAGCTTTTCTTTATTAAGAAAAGTTAGTATTAAAGTTGTATATTATAAAATATACTAAATTCCTTTCCTAATAGAATATATAAGACTTTTATTCTAATATTCCTTTTAAACTCCAAGCTTTCAGCTAGCCTTATTAATTTTAACTATAATAAAGAGTAGCTTGTTAAGCTATTAGTAATTCTTTTAAAGTTCCTTAAGAAACTTAGTCTTTTAATAATATAATTAGATATTTATATTTAATTTTATTAATAAAAATTAAAGAAATCTTAATTAATTATTATAAATTATATTATTATTTATTAATATAAAAAAAGTAAATTATTATTTTAAAATAATTATATAATTTATATATTAATTTTATAAAAATATAATTAAATAAATTTTATTTTTTTTAGATTATTTAAATATAAAATTTAAATATATTTTTTATATTAATAAATTTAAAAATTCTTAATTTTTTTATTAATTATTAATTAAAAATAAATAATAATATAAATATAATTTTTATTTTAATAAATTATAAACTTTAATCTAAAAAAAGCTTTAAAACTATAATAATAATAAATATAATTAAATTTAATTATATAATTTATTTAATTAAAATATAATTAACTTTATAATAATATTATTCTTATAAAAACTTAAATAATTATACTTAAAATAATTTCCTTTATTAAAATTATAAATCTTAATATATATTCTTTATTATCTTTAATATAATATTATTAAAGTATTATATTCTTTATTATTAAAATTATTTATTTATTAAAAAATATATTAATAATATTTTTTATAAATAATTATCTTTTATATTATATATTAAATATTAATTAAAATTTATTAAAAATGAATTAAATATAAATAATAATATTAATTTTATAATTTATTAAAAAATAAAATTTATTATATATAAATTTTAAATATTATAATTTTATATTATTAATTTTAATATAAATAATTAAAAATTTATTAAAAAAGAATATAAAATTATAAAAAATATTATATAAAAATATAATAAATTTATATTTAAAAGATTAAATTTAATAAAAAAAGCTTTATTATAGATACTTATAATAATAAGTATAAGAATTAGATAGCTAAAATTTAAAGAGAAGTGAGGTTTATTTATAGAGATTAAGGAAGATAATAAATAAACCTTATATAGATTCTAAGATTAAGGAAAAGGGGGGCTAGATAGTACTTATTTAAGTAATTAAAAGTGCTTTTTTTTATTTAATATTTAGTAAAGATATAATCATTAATAAATATAATTTATTTTTTTAATAAAATAATTAAAATTAAGAAAAATATAAAAGATAAATTAAATTAAATAATCTAAATTAAAATAAGAAATATATTTTAATATTAAATTTTATTAAACTTTTTTATTAAAATATTAAAAATAATATTTTTAGATTATTATAATATTTAATAATTTTTTTATTTTAGGTTTATATTTATAAGCCTTATTTAGTATATTAATCTTACTAGATAACTAGATTTATATATAAATAAAAAGAGAATATTTAAATTCTAATTTAAAAAAATAAATAAGTAAAAAAAGATCTTTATAAATAATATTTATAATGAAAAGTGTAAAAGTTGAATAAAAAAGATCCTAGGAGAAGTATAATATATTTGTTATAAATGAAAGTAAGGTATTATAGTAAATAATAGATCCTAAGCGAATACTAAGGTTAAGGAAAAGGGAGGGCTAGATAGTATCTATCTAAGTAATTAAAAGTGCTTTTTTTATTATTTAATATTTAGTGATAATATAATTATTATTAAATATATCTTTTTTAAAACTAATATTATAATAATTCTAATAATTAAAATTAATAATAATAATGATAAAACTAATAATAAAGATAATGATAACGGTAATTATAAAGATAATTATAAAAATAATTATAAAGATAATTATAAAGATAATTATAATAATAATATAAATAAATTAATAATAAATTATAAGAGTTTTTTTGAAAAAAAAATAATTCTTTAATATATAAATAAAAGTAAATTTAATAACTTTTTTGTTTTACTTATTAAATTAAATACTTATAATTAAAAAAATATAATTATTTAAATTAAATATTTTATAATTAATATATTATAACTTTATAAATATATAATATTTATTATTATAAGTTTAATAAAATAGATTTAGAAGATCTCTTTTTAAATATTTAAATCTAATTTATTAAAAGTAAGTTAAATTTAATTCTTTATTTTAAATGTTTTCTTTTTTAAATAAAGCTAATATAGTATATATTAAGTATTTATTATATGTTTAATTTAATTAATTATTATTAATAGTTTACTTATATATTTAAATTTATTATAAATATATATATTTTAAGAAATTAAAAAATTTAATTTTAATTAAAATGAAATTTATTATATTTAACTTTTATTCCTTTTTTATTATATATTATATATTGAATTATTATTTTAATTAATAAATAAAGTAAAATATTATTAATTAATTTTTAAATATTATTTAAGAATATTATAATATATTTTTTAATATATTTAAAATAATTAAAAGATTATTAATTATAAAGAATATTTATATTTCTTAATATAAATATAATAAACTTTAATTTAAAGATTTATTAAAGCTTTTATAAATTTTATAAATATATATTAAATATATACTTATTTAATTTAAAAGAAATAACCCTTTTTATATAAATATTATAATTAATTGAAAAAAAGTAAAATTAAACTTATTATTATATATAATAATCTTAATTAATATTAAAATATATTAAATAAAATTATAATTAATATTAATTTTAATATTAATTTTATAAAAATAATCATAAAAAATTAAATTTATTAAAATAAGATTAAAAAAGCTAAAACTATTAGTAAAAAAGTTATTTATATTATAAAAATATTTAATATATTTAAATTAATTTTATTATTTAATATTTTTAAATTTAATAAACTTTAGTTTTTAAATAAAGTATTTAAGTTTAAATTTATTATACTTAAATAATTATTTAAATTTAAGCTTTTTATTTATTCTCTTTTTACTTATATATAAGTTTAATTATTTAGTAAGATTAATATATTAAATAAGGCTTATAAATATAAACCTAAAATAAAAAAATTATTAAATATTATAATAATTTAAAAATATTATCTTTAATATATCTTTTATATAATTATTTTCTTTCTTTTAGGAAAGGAAGATACTAATAAGATCACAAGACCTAAAAGCATACCTTATAATAAACTTTTAGATTTATTAATATAATTGCCCTTATACCAACTCTAGAGCCTAAAGGGAATATACAATAAAAACCTTAATAGATAAAATCCTTATATAATAAAAGAAAGAATTTTTAACTAAAAATATAATAATATATACTTAAATAAACCTCTCTTAAATATATATTAAAAAAACCCTTTAAATATATACCCTTAAATATATATATATATATAACTAAGATATTTATTTATAAATAATATATTATTTATATTAGTAATAATCCTTTAAAATCTAAATCTATAGCTAGATATATTAATTAATTAGTTTAAGTTAATAAAATTAAGCTTAATTTAATTAATTAAAAATATTTTTAAATATTTTAAAAGAAAATAAAAAAAATATATTAAATAAATAATATAAATAATAAAATTAAAATTTATTTTATTTTTTAAAAATATAAGCTTTTTTTAAAATAATAAATTTTATAAAGAAAGATAAAATCTTTATTTAAAAATAATAATAAATAATAAAATTAATATTAAAGTATTTTAAAATATTTAAAAATAAAAGATTTTTTTAAATAATAAATAAAAAAGTTTTTTAAAGGAAATAAATAATAAAGAATACAAATAAATTAATATGTTAAATTAAATAATTATAAATATAAAATAATGAAAGAAAAAGGGTAAGAAAGGTTACTTTTAAATAGATATTGTACTAGAATAGGAAATATAAATAATGATTTAATTAAATAATTAATAGGATATGATTAATATAATAGAATATAAGTAATAATTATTTTTAATATTTTAATAAAAAAGTCTAATAAAACTTAATATTAAAATATCTTTTTTATTTTAATTTAAATTATTAAATTTAATTTATTTTTTTATATTTTTTTTAATTTTAATTATCTTATTAAAAAAATAAATTATATTTATATTATTATTTATTTTAAATTAATAATTAATAAAAAAATTAAAAAATTAAAAAAATTATTAATAAAAAATATATTTAAATTTTATATTTAAATAATTTAAAAAAAATAAAATTTATTTAATTATATTTTTATAAAATTAATATATAAATTATATAATTATTTTAAAATAATAATTTATATTTTTTATATTAATAAGTAATAATACAATTTATAATATTAAATTATAAAATTTCTAAAATTAAATTTTATATATATTTTAAAATAATTTAAAAAATAATAAATTTTATTAATAATTAATTAAAGCTTTTTTAATTTTTATTAATAAAATTAAATATAAATATTTAATTATATTATTAAAAAATTAAATTTTTTAAGAAACTTTAAAAGAACTATTAATAGCTTAATAAGCTACTCTATATTATAACCAAAATTAATAAAATTAATTAAAAGCTTAAATTAGTTAAAGAGTTAAATATACAAAGTTTAAGAGGAATATTAAGATAAAAGTCTTGTATATTTTATTAGAAAAGGAATTTAGTATATTTTATAATATATAACTTTAATACTAACTTTTCTTAGTAAAGAAAAGCTTTTTATTTCTAATTATTATAATAATAAGCTTATTAATAAATCCAATTTTTATTTCTTTTTTAAGATATTTTTAAGCTTATTCTTTTAAAAAGAGAAAGTTTAATACTAGTATAAAAAGCTCTTTCTAAAAATAAACTTATATAACTTGATAATTCTAATTTAATACTTTTATATAATTTAACTTTTAAATCTTAAATAAAGATAATATTAATAAAATATATTAATTAATTTACTTTTTATTCTATTTTATTTTTTTTAATTTTAGTAAATTATAAGCTTTACCTAAAAGAGAGCTTTAAAGCTATAATAATAGTAAATATAATTAAATTTAATTATATAATTTATCTAATTAAAATATAATTAATTTATAATAAAATTACCTTTATAAAAACTTAAATAATTATATTTAAAATAACTTCTTTTATTAAAATTATAAATTTTAATATATATCCTTTATTACTCTTAATATAATATTATTTAAATATTATATTCTTTAAAATTATAATTTAAATTATTTAAATATTAAAAAATATATTAATAATGCTTTTTATAAATAATTATTTTTTAAATTATATATTAAATATTAATTAAAATTTATTAAAAATATATTAAATATAAATATTTATTAATAATTATATTTTTATTAAATATTAAATAAAAAAAAACTTTTAATTATTTAAATAAATACTATTTAATTTTTCTTTTTTTTAATTTTAAAATCTATATAAAATCTATTTATTATTTTCTTTAATCTTTATAAATAAACCTTACTTATTTTTAAATTTTATTTATTTAATTTTTATATTTATTATTAATAATATTTATTATAAAATTTTTTTTTAAATTTTCTTTTTAAATCTAAATTTATTATATTTTTATATTATTTTTTTTAAAATTTAAAATTTTTTTTAATAAATATTTAATTATTTATATTAAAATTATTAATAAAAATATAAAATGTTTAAAATTTATATATAATAAATTTTATTTTTATTATTTATATTATTTATTTAATATATTCTTTTTATTTTTTTTTAAAATATTCAAAAATATTTTTAATTAATTAATATATTCAATTATAAATTTACTTTTTAAAGAATTATTATTAATATAAATAATATATTATTTATAAATAAATATTTTAATTATATATATATATATATTTAAGAGAGATTTATTCAAATAAAATTCTTCTTTTTATTATATAAGGATTCTTTATTAAGGTTTTTATTATATATTATCTTTAGGCTTTAAAGTTAGTATAAGGGTAATTATACTAATAAATTTAAAAGTCTATTATAAGGTATATGTGTGTGTGTGTGTATGTTATATTTCCATCTTATGAATATAAAGTCTCCGCCAACCTCCTATAAGAGTAAAAAGATATACTAAGCTAGTAGAATAACTATTGTTGGAACCAGTCTGCAACAGCAGGCTCGGCTGCTTTAGGCAGCAGCCCTGTGGGTCAGGTGACCCACGCACACACACATAAACACCACAGGCTAGCCTAGATAGATGCAAAAACAAGCAAGATTCACACACACCCTAGAGACCCGGCACTAGTGCTAAAGCCCACCTTCCCTTTGAATCCAACAACTATCTAATCTATTTAAATATTTAATATTATATTTAAAATATTATATATTACTTTCTTTCCTAGGGTTTAGGGTAGGTAGCTTTAATTGATTAAAGGTTATAGTATATAAGCTAGGTACAGAAGTATTATATATAAATATTTATAATATAATTCTTCTTTTTTTATTTTATATTTTATTTTTTTTTAATTTTTTTATTTAATAATTTATTATTATATTTTTATTTTAAGCTTTTTATTTAATATTAAAATATTAAAAATATAATTCTTTATTATTTATTAATATTATTATTATTATTTTATATAAAATAAATAGCTTTTATAAATATATTATTATATATTTATAAAATAATAATAAAAAATAAAAAATAAAAAAAATAATATTTAAATATAAAAAATATAATAAAAAGGAGAAAATATAAAAAGAATATTAAAAGAAATTAAATTATGTTAATATATTATTATTTTATAATTAGTAAGAGCAGATCTTTATAAAAAAGTCTATTTTTATTATATATTTAATAAATTTATTAAAATTTAATTTTATTATATAAAATATTATTTTTTATATTAAAAGTATTAATTTTAAATATAATTTAATTAATATTTTATAATAATAAAAAATATATATTAAGAATTTTTATTATTTATAAAAATAATAGTTTTTATATTTTTTATAATTAAATTTTTTATAATAATAAATAAAATTATTATAATATAATTTAATTATAAGAAAATAATAAAGTATAGCTTTTAATATAAAAAGCTCTTTAGAATATTTAAGATTTATTTTAAGTTTAAGTAATTAGTAAGTATTTAGTATATTTTTTTATTATTATTTTATAAATTCTTTTATTATTCTTTTTTTAATTATTCTTTTAATATAAATAAATACTAAAATTAAGTTTTTTATAATTTTTTTTATTATTTTTATAAGCTTATTAATAAATTTATTATTTAAAATATTTATATATTTTAGATATTATTTTATTATTATTTATTTATATATTTTTATTAACTTTTTATATTTTAGAAATATACATTATAATAATTTAAATAATTTCTTATTTATTATTTTAATTATTAATATATTATTTAAATATATATAAATATTTAATATATAAAGAATGACTTCAAGGGCCCTTTTAAAGCCTTTAAGTATATCTTTTATTTTAATATTAAATATCTTAGGTAATTTAAGTTATTTAAAACTATAATTATATTATTAATTATTATAGTATATTATAAATCTATATCTAATATTTTTTTCTTCTTTTAAACTATTTATATATATTATAATATTCTAAGGTAAAACTTATTTTAATTATTCAAGAAAAAGCTTTATTATATTTTTTTAAATAGATTTTATAAGGAATAAGTAAATAGAAAGAGATAGAGAAATTTAGAATATAATACTTTAAGAATAAGATATATAATTCTTTAAAGTTTAGAGATTTTATAGTTTAATTTTTTAAATATATTATATTTTATTTTATAAATAAATAAATAGTTTTTATTAAGATAATATATATAGATTATAAATTTTTAATATTAAATTTTTATAATTTAGTTAATTAGTAAGATATTTATTTTTTTTATAAAAGATTAGAAGAGGGATTATTAATTAAATTAGAATAATTAATTTAAGTATTATTATAAAGATCTTATATATTTTATTTATTTATCTAATTATACCTATATATTAATTCTTTTTATAATTAATTATTATTATTTTATTTAAAAA
Source organism: Calonectria ilicicola (assembly GCA_020809705.1). NCBI lineage: Eukaryota > Fungi > Ascomycota > Sordariomycetes > Hypocreales > Nectriaceae > Calonectria > Calonectria ilicicola. Next base: position 2,072,769 of record CP085834.1, on the reverse strand, counting down.
TTAGATTTTTATATTATAGAAGAGTATTAGTTTAATATATACTTATATAACTTTTTTTATTATTTTTAAATTAAAATTATAAATTATATTAATTATATTATAAAGGAGGAATAATATTATCTTAATTTTAGTAATTTATATATTTATATAGTAGTTAAATTTTAATTTATAGTTTAGTTAGATACTTAATTAGTAAAATATTTTATTAGCTATTTTTAGTATATTTTTATAAAATATTAATAAATTAATATTATTATTTTATTTATAATTAAAGTATATAATTTTTTATTTTATTTAAATTAAAAATAATTTTATTATTTTTATTTTATTTAATAAATTTATTTAAATTATATATAATATCTTAGATTATTTAATATAAATTATTATTAGTTTAAAGAATTATTATATTATTTATATATTTATTATATTTAATAATATTAAAATAAATTTATTTTAATTTTTTAAAGAGGTTTAGTTATTTTAGCTTATAAATTAACTTTATATATAGTAAGAAGAGAATTAGTAATATAAGGGATCCTTATAAAAGTCTATACTTAAATAATTTAGTTTTAATTATTATATTTTAAATTTTAATTTTTATTATTTTATTTATTATAAAAAAGATAATTTATAATATAATTTAAATTAATTACTTTTATAAATAAAGTTTATATATAAATTTATTTTTTAATATTATATTAAATATACTTTGGATATTAGTTATAATAAGTATAATTATTTATTTATTTTTTAAGGTTTATTTAATATTATATATAAGAGTTATTATATGATTTATTATTAAATTTTTAGATAATATATTAAATTATTATAAGTATAAGATTTGTTTTATAATTATTATATATATAAGGTAGTGCCTAATTAGTCTTTTTAATTTCTTTTTTATATAAGAAAGTAAGAACATTAATTTTTATAATTTTAAATATATTATTATTAATATTAAGATCTTTTATAATTCTAATTTAATAATTATTTTTACTTTTTTCACTTATTTTTTAAACTTTTTCTTTACTTTTTTAATAAGATTATAATTATTAATATATTTAATTATTAAATAGAACTTATAAACTTTAATATGCTCCTTTACTTATTAAGGTATAGGTTTATTATATATATTAGTTAGCTTCTTTATTATTTTAATATTAATTTTTAATAGATTAATAAGGCTTTAAATAAAATAATTTAATCTTTTTATATTTAATATATTTTATATAAAAGAGCTTTTTTTACTTTAATAAAATTAAGAAATCTTTTAAATTCTTTTTTTTATTATTATATATTTTTTTAGATTTTAATTTTAATATAATTAAAAAAAGATTTTAATATATAATATAAAGTAATCTAATATAACATTTAAGTATTATTTAATTATAGTTTTTATAAAAGGAATATTTAAAAATATAAGATTAAGTATATTTTTATATTTATATATTAATTTATTTAAAAAGCCTATTAAAAAAAAAGTTATCTTTTACTTAATTTATAAATTTTTTATTTTTATTTTTTTATTTATTAAATTAAATAAAATATATTAAAGTTCTTTATTATAATATATTTATTTAATATTAGTTATTTAAAAAGAATATTAAATATATTATTATTTAATTTATAATATATATTTATAATCATTATATTATTAAAATTAATTTAAATAATTTTTTATATTTTATATAATTATAATTAATAGTAAATATAAATTAATTTTTTTTAATATAAATTATTATTTTTAATTTAATATTTTTTTTAATTTATAATTAAAAAATATATATTAAAAATAAAATATTTTTTAATTTTTATAAATCTTTTAAGCTTTCTATTTTCATTATATAAAGGTTTTATTAAATAATTAATAAAATTAGCTTTATAAAAGCTATCATAATTAATATATTAAAAAGATATTTAATAAAAATTATTAATATTTATATATATAATTTAATTATATATATTATATTTATGTATTTAATTATATTTTTTATAAAAATAATAATTTTAATAATTAAAATATTAATTAATATTAAATAATTTAAATAAATATTTTAATAATTATAAAAAATAATAATAATAATTTTTATTAATTTATTTAGATTATTATATTATAAAATATAATAATTAATTAATTTTATTTTAAATTATATAATAATTTTATTATATAATTATTTATTATTTGATATAATTTTATTATTTATTTTAATAAAAATATAAAAAGTAATTTATAATAATATATATATATTATTTTTATATTTTTTTTATTTTATAATCATTTATTAATAAATAAATTTTAATAATATTTTTAAAAATCTTATATTAAATTATAATAATTTTTAAATAAATTATTTATTTTAATTTATATTTTAAAATTTATAAAATAATATTAAAATTAAAATTAAATTTTAATATAATATAAAATTAAATAATAAATAAAACTTTCTTATTAATAAATATTTAAATATTTAAATAAATAAAGATTTAAATATTTTTATTTATTAATTTAATATAAATATTAATATTAAAATTATTAAAATTATTTATATTATTATTAAAATTATTTATATTTTATTATTATTTATTTTATTTAATTAATTTTAAAATAAATTAAAATTTTTATTTTTATAAAATATTTATATTTATAATTATTAATATATATATATATAAATTCTTTTTAAAATTTAATATTAATATTTTTATTATATGATAATTTTTTATATTATTAATATTTTATAATTAAATAAATTATTAAATAAATTTTTTAAAAATAAATATTTTTTTATTATTAATATATTTTTAAATAATTTTATTAAAATATTTTATAAAATCTTAAAAAATAAATTTTTTATTTTTAAAATATATATTAATTTATAATAATTCTTTTTAATTAAAAAAATAATATTAATTATTATATTAAATATAAAAAATTTAAAATTTATTAAAATTTAAAATTTATTAAAGTTTAAAATTTATTAAAATTTAAAATTTAAAATTCTTTATAATATTTAAAATTATAAATTCTTTATTTTTTAAATATTTAATATAAATTCTTTAATTATATTATTATTATTATTTTTAAAAAATATAAATTTAATAAAAAATATAATATTTAAATAATATTATATTAAAAATTATTTTAAATATAATTATTTAAATTTTTATAAAAATAACTTTATTATAAATTAATTATATTTTAATTAAATAAATTATATAATTAAATTTAATTATATTTATTATTATTATTATAATTTTAAAAGTTTTTTTAAATTAAAATTTATAATTTATTAAAATAATTAATATAATAAAATATAATTAATATAATAAAATATAATTAATATAATAAAATATAAATAATTAAAATTAATTAAAAATTAAATATATTATAAAATTTAAAAAAAATATTAAAATAAAAATCTTATATATTTTATTAAAATAGAAATTTAATATATTTTATAATATCTTACTTTAATACTAATTTCTTTTTGCAAAGAGAATTTATTTAATTTATTTTAACCTTTAATCTATTAATACTTATTTTAGTTGCTTGTATTATAATTAATATCGAAGATATTAATATAATTGATCCAAAGAAAGATATCATTAAACTCCATCCAGTATAGAAGAACAAGTAAATAACTACTAATATAATAGCAGATAGTAACCTAAGACCAAAGAATAACTATATCACATTATATACAAACGAACACCAAGATTTCTTAATAAAAGGAATAACCATAAGCAGATTCCCTAGAACTAATATAATACTACCTTGAATTAAATACTAAAAATCTATATCCTTAGTACTCTCTTTCCCTCTAGCTTTTACTAAGATGGCGAATCCTTTTACTAAGGTGGTTATAATGAGTAGTAATAAGATAATAATTAAAAATATATATTTTATAATATCCTTAATTACATTATTTATTAAAATAATATAATAAAGAAATACTATTTATTTACTTAGATTCTTCTATTTATAAAATCTTTGTTAAATCTTTATCTAGATTAATTAGATTTAATGAATACCTTGTATTAGTACTAAGATTGTAGAGGTAGGCATGGTTTGATGATATTATAGCTCTAATATTATTAAGTAGTTTAAGTTTTATATTAATATCTTTGAGAATATAAGATATATCTTCTTGGTTTAATTTTGTATTAGCTAGTAGCTGATATCTTCTAACTAATGCCTTAAGCTTGATATACTTTATAAGACAAATAATAAGATCCTCGATTAAGCTCTTTATTTTTTACTTCTAATCTAAGAATAAATCTATAAAGGGCTGGTCCTGGGTTTATTTAACCTAAAGGGTGCTCTATATTAGTCTATCTAAAGCTAAGGAGAAAGAAGAAGAAGATAATTAGAAGAATATATTTTTTTAATTATATATATTTTAGTATACTCTTGTTATTAATATAATTATAAAGCTTAATTTAAGTAAATATAGTATAATTATAATCTTTTATTAAACTTTAATTTATAATATTATTTTTTTTTTAAGTAATAATTTTATTATTTTAATATTATATATTTATTTATTAGGTTATTTAATTTTATAATTAGTTTATAGGTAGTTTTATATATATTTAGGGCTTCTAGCTCTATTAAGAACTTTATTGGTTATTAAGTAAGTTCTTTATAGTTATATTATTAAATAAGAGCTTCTTAGATTAGTAAGGGCTAGAAGTTATTCTATTATTATTTTAGTAAGGGATTCTATTATACTCTTTTTAAGAGGTTAATATAGAATTATAAATATATTATTTTAAATATATTAACCTTTATTATATATATATCTATTACTTTTATTATAATATATTACTAATATAACCAATCTAGCTTCTTATAAGGCTTAAAGGATTTATAGTTAGTTAGATTAATCTAGATCTTATCTCTAACCTTAAACCTCTTTACTAACATCTACTTCTTATTTATTACTTATTTATAATATTATTATATTATAATCACTATAGCCTATATAAATTCTATAATATCTTAAATTTTCTATAATAGGTTCCTAGCTTAAGCCTTATTATTATTTAATAATAATTTTATAATAATCTTTTAGATTTTAAAAGATTTTATATAATATTTATACTTTAAAAAGAAAGGATTTATTTTTATAATTAAGTTTTTATAATTATTTAATATTAATTATATTATTAAAAGATAATAACCTTAATCTTTTTATAAATAGTAAATATATATTTATAAATATATTTAGATTTTCTAATTTATTTATTCTAGTTTTTTATTAGTTTATAAGTAATATATTATATTAAGTTATTATATAATACTAGCTAGCTTATAGAAGACTTATTAGAATTTATTAATTTAATTGCTTTTTTAATTATTAATAATAAATTAAGATATTTTATATAATTTATAATAGTAGTTAAGGAACTATTTTATATAAGCTTTTATTTTTATTATAAATATAATCTTAAGTATAATAACTTATATAAATTAATTAATTATTATTTATAAATATTAAGATTTATTTTTATTTATTAAAGAAAAATCTATTATAAAATCTATAATTAGATTATTTTATAATTATTTTAAAATTAATAAAGACTTTAATAGCTCTCTTTTTAATTATTATTAAATATAATTTCTTTTATAAATTTAATAATTAATAATAAATTAATAAATTAATTATAATAATTTTAATTAAAAGAATTATTTTAATATTAAGATTATTATATTATTATAATTTAAGTAATTTTTAATAATAATATTATATTTTATTTATATAATATAAGTATATAATATTTTTATATTAATTTTATTATTAAATATTTATAATTAATTTTAAAAGATTAATTAACTTTTAATATTTAAAATATATTTTAAAATTTAAATCTTTAAATTTAATTTAAATAATAAACTTTATTTTTATTATTATATTATAATATATATATTTATATAAATCTTATTTATAATAATAATTTAATTTTATAAATTTTATAATTTTAAATAATTAAAAAAAATTATTATTTATAATATCTCTACCTAAACTATTTAAAGAATAATTTACTTTAATATAATTATTTTATTCTATAGAATAGCTAGTTAAAAGATTAATTATAAATAATAGCCTTATTTCTTAAGATCTTTGATCTTTTTAGGTATATTTTATTTTTTATAATTTAATATATTTAATATTATTATTTTATTATTAGATTAATATTTAAATTAAAAATTATATTTTAATAATTATTTTATTTAATAATTTTATTATTTTATAAAATATTAATATTTTATAAAATATATTAGATTCTTATAATCTATAATAATAATAAATAAATTATAATTATATAATTTTATTTTTTAAATATTTAAATAATATATAATTATTAATATTTTTTTATTATAAATTAAATAATTATATTTTATTAAACTTAGTTATTATAAATAAAAGATAATTAGTTAATAATAACTCTATTTATCTTCTTAAGCTAGAACTTTTTTTAATATATTATTTAAATAATTAATTTTAAGAAATATTAATTTATTTAGATCTTATTATTATAATATAAAAGCCTTATAAAACCTATATTTAAATTTCTAAAAAATTATTTTTTTATTAAATTTTTATTTAAAGATAACCTCTTTTTAAATTAATATTATTAAAAAAATTAATATTTTTATAAAATCTAATATAAAGATTTAATAATAATTTATAAAATTTAAAAAATTTTATATATTTTTTATTATTTAAAATACTTTTTATTTGTAAATTATTTATTATTTCTTTAAATTATAAAATACTTTTTTTTTAATTTATATAATAAATTTTAAATATTTTATTTTTTAAATTATAAATTTATATTTTTTTAAATTTAAATATAATTTAATAATAATTAAAATATAAAATATTTTTTATATTTTTATTAAATAATCTTTTTTTAAATTATTAAAATAAATTAATATATTATTTAAATAAATTATAATAAAATTATTTAAAAAGTTTTATAATATTTTATTTATATATCTCTAGAATATAATAGGTATATTATTTAAATTAAATAAATATACTAACTACTTATATAATCTAAACTAGGTCTAGAAGGCAATCTTAATCTTATATCCTTTAGCTATTTAGATCTTATAAAAAATAGTAATTATATTTAATTTAATAAATTATTTAATTTTAAATAAATTTTATAATATTTTTATAATTAAAAGAAAAAAATATTAATTCTATTATATAATAATATTAAATATATAATAATTATAATAAAAGTATAATCTTTCTTTAAATTTTTTAATAAATAATATTAAAATATTAATAATTAAATTATTAATTTAAATAAATCTTTTATTTAATAAATTTTTAAAAGTTTTTTTAAAAATTAATAATTTCTTTTTAAATATATTATATAAAGATTTTTAAAAAAATAATAATTTATTTTTAAATTTATTTTATTATAAATTAATTTTATAATTAATATTTAATTAATATAATAATAATTTAATTATTTTTATTATTAAAAATAATTTTTTAAATTTATTAAATAATATAATTAAAATCTATTTTTTAAATCTTTTTTAATTTTTTATTAAAAGATTTTTTTAATATTTTTTAAATTAATAAATTATATTAATAATATTATTAAATTATATATTTTATATAAATAATAATATTTAATTATAAAAATTATAATTATAATATAATAAATTACTTATATTTAATAAATTCTTAAAGTTTCTTTTTTATTAATAAACTATAGTTTAATTCTAATTATCTTATAAATAATATACTCTTTTATTATATTATAAATAATCTTATTTACCTTTAATTAAAGCTTATTTAAGAATAAATCTTCTTTTAAGCCTTTTATAATATAAGTATATAGCCTTTACTTATAATCTCTTACTTTAAAGATTAATATTATAATCTTAAAAATATAAATCCTTTCCTTAGACTTAGTAAAATTATTAAGCTATTATAGCTTTTTCTTAATATATAAAAGGGCTAGCTAGTTGGCTAGATCTTTATTTATAAGGGTAAAAGTATTATAGCCTATATTAATAAAGATTTAAATAAATTAATTATTAATTTTTATTTTAATTAAAATTAATTTATTAATTATTATAAGCTTTTATTTTATTTATTTTTAAAGATTTTTTTAAATAATTTTAATATTTAATTTTATATTAAAATTTCTTATTTTTTAAATTTTTATTTTTATTAATAAATAAATCTAATTTTATAAAGTTAGTATTATTAGCTTATTTAACTTTTTTTATATAAAATTATTAAATTATTAATTAATAAATTAAATAAAAGGCTTTTAAATAATTAAAGTTTTTATAATTAAAGTAATATTATATATTCTAGTTTTAATTATTAATAAATTATTTATAAAAGATTGGTTTTTTAATAATTATTTTATTTATTATTAATATATTATTTTTATAATTTTTAATTACTTTAAGAATTTAAGAAATATAATTTTATTTTTAATTAATAATAGATTTCTTTTTTCTTAATTTTTTAAGTTTCTTTAGCTTCTAAGCTATATTTTATATTTAAACTAGCTAGCCTATATAATTATATAATAAGTTTATTATAATTAAATTATATTATAATTATAAGTTTAATATATCTTTTAAAAAGATAATTTTAGCTTAATTAATCTATTAAAAGCCTTTTATATTTATTATAATTTACTTAAATTTAAATAAAAAGCTTATAAAAAAGATATTCTTATTTTATTAAAAGATTTATAAAGATATTATTATATATATTTATAAATTAATATTTTTATATATATAATTTAAATAATATATAAAATTTATAAAATTATAATAATCTTTAAATTCTTTAATAATATAAAAAATAATTATTATTTTTTAAAATCTTATTATTAAATATAAATTAATTAAATATTAAAACTTTTAATTTAATATATAAAAATAAATATTTAATTTTAATTTATTTTTTATTTATTATAATTATATTAAATATTTATAATAATTATTTAAAAATTTTAATAAATTTAAAAATAATTTTTATTTTAAAAAAAATTATTAAAAAATATTAATATTTAATTTAATTAAATTTAATAATTTTATTTTAATTAAAATTTTTAAACTTTTTTTAAAATATTTTTATAATAATATTAATTTTTTTATTATATTATTTTATTAAATTTTTAATTATATAATTTATTTTTAAATTAAAATTAAAATTATATTTAATTTTTATTATATAAATTATATTAATTATTATTAAATTATTTTATTTAATATTAAATTATTAAATTTTTAATTTATTATTATATTTATAAATATTTTAATTAATAATTTATATTAAAATTAATTAAACTTTAAATATATAAAAAATTAATTCTAAATTTATTTAATTTAAAAAGTACTTTATATTAATTTATTAAAAATTAAAAAAAAGAAAAAAAGATAATTAAAAGAATATATTCTTTTAATTATATATACCTTAATATACCCTTACTACTAATATAATTATAAAGCTTAATCTAGGTGGATACGGCATAGCCGTAATCCTCTGCCAGGCTTCAGCCTGTGACAAAATCCAACTCTAGATTCTAATATAAGACTTCTAGAGTATCTTATAAATATTCAAACTTATTATTATTATTTTTGTATATAATACTGAAGGCTAATATAAAGAATTTTAAATTGGTCTAAGACTTGGCCACCACTTCGCAAAATACGCCAAGATCACCGAGATATATATCCTCAAGGCTTAGAGTTAGATATAGTTTATTATTGCTATATTGTTTAACAATATTACATCTAATTACATCCAGGTGTTCTTGCACATATGCTTTATCCAGTACTGGACCCGCGGCTCGGAAGTACTCGGCAACAATCGAGTCAAGATACTCGAATGGCTTGTAAAGTTCAATCAGGTGTCTTCTGACTTCTATACTCCTAATCGTGGGGTATGGCGCATATGAGTCGACGGCTGGGGATGACTATGGCGAGGTCAGTAACCAACAATAGAGCCTCCAGGCATCTTTCGACCTACCCGATGCCCCTGCTGAAATCGAGCTCTATTCCGAAGTTTGACCCTGGTTGCTCTTCTGTTTTCCGGCTTGTCTTCGCTGCCATTCCGAACAGCGAAACTGGCGAACAGAGATTGCGAACTAAAAGTCACATTTACAAGTCCCGTATTGTAGATGAAACTCGAACCTGGGTCATTCCCAGCGAAGCTAGCTCCTCTGAGCATCGATTTTATTAATTGATTTTGATTGAGGGCCTCAGGAGGCGAGAAAAGGTTGGCTGGCTGTCCACGTTCATCATCGGACCTTCCAGTCACGGTGTTAGTGAGTGAGGTGGTGTTACGTGAAGACATATTTTCCACAAGGTATTTTTCTATCAAAGAATAGAGGAAATGGATTTTAATGATGTTCTTGGATGACGCTACCTGGATCCAACGAGTTTATATCCCTATTCGTGTGCTAGCTTTATGTGCGGTCTGCCTGGCATTGTGATACCTCGGATCTTGAGAGATTGCAGTGGCTGAGCGAGGGCTTGTAAGTCAACACCAAGTTACACATTGCCGGGTGTGGTGGAACTACAAGAGTACCGAGTGATACAGGAGTACAACAAAACTTCCCGACTAAGACCATGACTGATCGGTTGGCTCGGGAACTTTTCCAATTAAAATAATCTGGTGCAACCAAGACGGGTGATGAATTCTTGGTGATGAATTCTTGGACCAATATTATCGCGGGAAAGATATCACAAAGATGGCTACTTGTGGCTCTTGAAACTATGGACAGCGGCGTGCTGGTCGCACATGGTGTTACTGGGAGGAAGTTCGTTGTGTGCTTTCAGAAATCTACTCGTATCAAAATTGCAGTACAGTAGAAGTAATACTGTAGGGCCAATGGTGGCTCGCTATGTTTTCGCTTGGTGGTAGATATTTTTTTCGTGCTTTTGGTGCGGCGAGTATATCTTTCCTGCGTTGTTCTCTATATCCATACATATAGAATTTGCCTGATGGTGGGGAATGTGTTATGGATAAAACCTCGTACTAATTCTAGACGTTGAGCATGGCCTACGTTATGCACAATGCATATTTTAGAGCCACACGATTAGTCCCCACAGTACCCCCACAGACCAGCCACCCCCACAACACCACCCCCAAATCCACACGTTGCCCCTCTTCTTCATAATATTTGTGCAGAATCGAGTACCTCTTCGATACCTGGGCTACATCTGGTCTCTTGTCACGTTCACCAGTCGCGCTCCCACTTGGCACTGCGCACGTGCCATCCTGGCTCCGTATCTCAGAAACGGACAGACGGAATTTCCAGCACTTGCACTCAGAGCTAAAGTGTAGCAGCCTTACAATATTTTTAGAGGCGAATCGCTATTTTTTGGCGTCCTCGATTGCCACATTTTGTGTTGTCCACTATTTGTTCTTCAATATCACTCCGCCACCGCCGCCGCCAAAAGGAAAGCGGTGCAACATCAGGGCGAGAGCAATGCGAGCTGCTCGCTCCAGACACTTTCAGTGCTTTCTGACGCCTCGGTTAACACAGCAGCATGTCCTTTGCTTTACTCTCAACCCACTCCTCCCCATTCATGAGGTCGTGGACGTAAGCTTCCCCAATCACCTCCCATTCACCATTGTCCCTTCCTCTCAGGATAATTGGCACATTCGCACCTTTGATCAATGCGACCCTGTCTCCAGGCTGGGCGAGCCCTGGGGCTGCCCCAATCATGCCACTCGAAAGCTTAATCAAGATCCGGTCCCGGTGAAGTTTTGGAACTTGCCACTCGAATGAACACAGCTTGATTATCTCATCCTCATCCCAATTGGCCAGTTTTTTCGCCAGACGCCATATTCCTACTGCCATTGTCCCCATCATCGGCTTGAACTGCTCGGCAATTCCTAGGGCTGTGAGAAATTTCTTTTGGCGTGTACATCTTTCTACGAAAACATTGAAGCTATTCCGATCACTGGTTCGGTTATCCACCTTAGTGTACCCTGCGAGCATTGTCTGCCAGAAGGCATCATGGAATGATTCACCAGTTGGGATGTAGACCTTCCCTTTAGCGCGCTTGTCGAAACCAAATGCATTGTAAAGCGACTCCAAGTGGTTCAATTTTTCCGAAAGCTGTTGAATCCCCTCTGACGGCGCACGCGAGACTAGGTCAACATCTATCGCCCATTCAAACCCCATCGTGTGAACCATCTCAACGGTGGCCATCACAAATCCTGACACCAGAAGACAACGGTTTTCACGATCCAGCACCGGAGTGTAAAAGCTTGTCGCTCCGGACGCAGCGCATCGATCTGTCCAAGCGACCCCGTCAATCGGTGCTCCAAACTCGATGCCTTGCAGTGTGGGACCATGAGCAGCCGAGCAACTCCAATCGGGAACCCAACTTGGGAGATCCGGATATTTGGGCTCTTTGGATCTCATTACACCGAGTAGGCCAAGATTTTTATCTTGTTGCATGATTGCAATTGCTGTGTCGCGGTACACATTTTGCACCGTCATACACGGTCCATAATCGATGCTGATCAATGAGTGCAATCTCATGAATGCGACGAGGGCGTAGACTTTATCCTCGTGGCATGTCGCATCACAGCGTCGGCTAGCCATGAGAACGGGTAAAAGTCTGGTTGGCATTCGGTGCTTACGGGGGCGTTGAACCCTGGAGGTGCATGTTTGGATCAGAACGGCGTGGTATGGGTCAATGCCAAGGGGAGTAAAGTAGTCCATGTAAAGGGCAGCTTCCAGTCCGTTCATCAATCTATCCCAAGGGATTTTCTGGAAAGACATGTTGCTTGGAACTATCACATTGACCGCTTGCGAAATGGAAACCTCTTGCACAGTCCACATCCGTTTGAACCACGGCAAGGTAAAAATCTCTAGCCATCGACGCAGGTCAGGACTTGAGAGGTGTGGTAAACCATAGTTGATGAATTCCTGATGCGTAAGTAGTATTGCTATTGACGTACCGCCTTCTTGACAAATCTTGGATCGCCCCTCCACCAACATGTCAGCAATTTTGATACAATGGGAATAGTCGATGTTCTTGCCGTCGATATAAATTGGACATTGCATTAAGGGATTTCCCCAGGTATAAGAGATGGTATCGTACGGAGGCGCTTTGTCGAGGCAAACTTGTTGCAATTTGCATTCAATCGGGGCAGAGAATCGCTCGTGAGGCTGGATCTTGAAAACACGGATCCAACGATCGCCTGAGGCCAAAGGTAAATGATGATGCTGGTATACTGAGGCATGTAGATCAAATTCGGGGGCTGATGCAGGTGCACTGATATGTGAATTCAGGGCTAAGATGTCTGCCATATCTCTTGTTTATTTTAATTTCTCGAGATACTAATTCACCGCTTCTCAGCTTGACTATGGGAGAGCGGACGGGATCCCGTATTTTCTAAGAGCTATGGTCGTATGTACCAGAGCACTTGACAAAGTAAACTATATAGTAAGGCTGCAGGCTAACCAATCGATTTGGCCACTACTTCAATTTCGTCGAGAAACCGGTTACACCTGACAAGGAACGAGCCTGTTTGTATTTTTACGCTATGTGTTATAGCGCCAAAACGACATTTAGATGATAGCGCAAGCTCATTCATAAAAAAATTCACACCATCATTCTCTCTCTCCCCATAGATCGAATCCAGCATGTACCAAATAGTCAAGGTATAATCCCAACGTATTTTCAACGGTCAAATAAAAATCCATGTCTCAATCCAGTGGCCCAATGGTAGCAATGTATAAGTGCTATAATAAAGCCATAAAAATCTGCGCCGGTCGAATTTTAATCCCGGCTCTGTTCGCCTCTCAATCAACCTTGCCTTCGTAACAGAGCCAGAATCCTGGGCTCCCATAACCTTAACCATAAATTGCGCGCAGTCATGGGAGCTGAGACCTAGTAGCTTATTTTAAAGGCCAACTGTGGTTCAGCTGAGCGGGGGAGGGCATCTATCTCCGCCTTCAGTGGTCTTCTCATCTGTCGTCGCTGACTCTGTCGGAAAGTTCCGCCAGCCATCTCCAAGCGTATCCAGTTAGCGCCAGCCTTTACTTGCTCTGACTGACGTGTCTAGAACGTAGAGCTATTGAGCATTTCGACATGGTATAAATAAATGGCTACGAGATCCAAATTTAGCGCGGGGATGGCCTATCTCCCTGCATCAATTGCAATCCGCCACCTTCAACGCAGCCACCATGTCACCGACATCTGTAGACACGCAGGTTTGCGCCTTGTTCAACGACAACCCAAGCAAGTGCCATCTCTCAACCCTCAATTAGGAATGACCAAGCTGATGCGGGTAAAAAATGAGCAGATTATTCGGCAGGTTGCGGTGAAGGCCACAGCTGCTATACACCTGAGGGAGCAAATTCTTGGGGCTGTTGCAACACCGATTATTGTTATGTCCCCGCCACTTGTGAAGATGGCGGGGCCAAGTACTGCGGGGGCACAGCTTCGTCTGACTGCACTCGCACGCCTATCATGCAATGGTTTGTCTAAAACCACCATCCTTGGCGGGGATACAGAGAATAACGCCCATCCTTTGCAGCACCTATGGGGAATCTTCACTCTGCGTAAAATTTCTACTTCAAACAGCTTCAGATGATCCCTCCAAGTTGACCTCATGGGGTTGTGATGTGACATCCACGACGTATATCCTGAGGCCATTGACGGGAGCTGCAGTGGCGGCTGGGGCGTCCAGTTCCGCTGGGAATAAAGGCGTCGGCACGGTCGCTTCGTCTACTGCAACAGAGATTGCCGATGTGGGGAATCGCTCGTCAGGATTGTCTCATGATGCTGTAATTATTCTGGCTACTGTAATCCCCATCTTTGTACTTGCAATCATGGGTGTTGCACTATTTTTAATGAAGAGAAGAAGGCAGTCGACTAAGCAAAGGGTTGAAGCAGGGGAATCACCAAAACAGGAGCCTTTACCCAAAGCCGAGTTGGAAAATTCTTGCCCGGTATCCAAAACTGAATGTAAGCCGGACCCTCAGGCAGAGTCGAAGCGTGTTGTGGGAAGGGAGGTGCATGAAGCAGAGAACAACCCCGTTGCAGAATTGGAAGGACGCTGACCCATGAACAAATCAACTTGCTCAACAAGCTCACAAGTGTACCTTAATTACATGACAGAAAATCCCATGCTTTCTTTTTGTGATCTGGGTTCTTCTCTAATATTTTGCGGAAGGCACAGCGTCGTGATCATAAATTGAACTCCTTGTTGCGCACGGGGGGTAGTCCCTTTACTGTGAAGGGATAATGAGCCACTTACTTGGCGCACCTAATAAAAGCCAGAAATCAGGAGGCCGTGGCCAAGGACGCAGAGATTACGTACTTGAGGTTTCTGAAATTGCTGCTTCTGCTGCTGTAGGCTAAATTTCGATATGAATATGATGCGGTAGGTCACAAAGTATCAGTCATTGCTCTATGTCGTCATTGGATTAATACCTGATTGGTGTATCGCTACCAGATACCCCGAACGTGTATCTCTTTGATGTCTTCCGTCGTCAGTAGATGCTCCGGAAGTAGGAGTGCAACTCAACCGTGTGTGGGGAAATCAACTTGAACCCACCATCTTTGTACAAAAGGATACTTTAAGGTGGTAAGACAGTGCACATAAGAAATGGAAAAAGAACTCGCATCATTGGTGGCTTTTCTTTTTTTCAACACACATTCCAGGGTTAGACAACAAGGGGTATGTGACGGTACACGTAGTAGGGTGGGTGGTAATCGGAGATTTGCCGAGTTCAACCATACGATTCGGATGTATGCCAGTCAAAAAATCATGGGTAATTGTAATTTCTATAAGAAAATACATGAACACCAAGGATAGAACTTATTTTCTCGAATATGAGAAGACAAGCTCACAACCACAAACACAATGATCCGTTTTATTCTCCTACTATTTTTTTCCGGTTGCATTGCCCTCAATATCACCGAGCTTGACACAGGCTACTTGATAGTTGACACGGAATCTTATTCTGGATTTGTGACCTCAGTTAGAACAACTGACGGTTCGATAGCCTCGCTCATATACGGTGACACCGAATATCAATATGCCTCTACTCTCAGCCATGTAGCCTCAGGTCTTGGAGCTTTAGAGGTTTCGTATAAAGTTTTAGACAACCACGCTATTATTTCAGTTGTATCAAATACAGAGTGGTTCAACTTGACCCACTACTATGTTTTTGCTGATGCTGAGGATCGCATTTACATGGGGACGTACATCAATGCTGAGCCATCGGTTGGTGAACTTCGCTATATTGCTCGTCTTACCGGTCTTCCAAATGCCCACAAGAACGGAATTGTTTCTGAAATCTCTGGAGGCTCAGTAATAGAAGGCGGCGATGTCTACCTCGTCGGTGAGGAGACTCGCTGCAAGGTGAGAATGGACAAATTATGAGAAATTCTCCCAGCAGTTGTTAACTCTAATTAGTTTTATTCTTCGGAACGTTTCATCGATACCGATACATACTGTGCCTATAGTAATGCCGGAGATGTTTATGCCTGCTGGGTAGCCAGTAATATGCAAGCTTTCGAAAAGAGCTCAGGGGGGCCCTTCTTTCGGGACATCAACCTGAACAATGTTGGGACATATCATTCTCTAACTTATTACATGAACTCAGGGCATGTGCAGACTGAGGCATATCGAATGGGGTTCTATGGACCTTATACCTTGACCTTTGGATCAAGTCCTCCTGTGGTCTCTGAAATCGACGTCTCATTTTTTGAACATCTAGGGTTAACAGGTTATACCCCAGCGTCAGGACGCGGCTTTGTCCATGGCACGGCATCGGGAACATCTTCTAATTTCGACACCGTGTTGCACTGGTACAACAATGAATACCAATTTTGGACAACGGCGGAAACAGATAGGTCATTCACATCACCAGCTATGGTGGAAGGTTCATACACTATGGCTCTATACCAAGGGGAGCTTCTTGCCGCCACAGGCACTATTAGCATTACTGCGGAAGCAACAACCACTGTCACTATCAGCGCAACTAATCCTATCATCACCCAATCACGCACTACTATCTTCCAAATTGGCGAGTATGACGGTAAGCCTGAAGGTCTCCTTAACGCAGATCTCCAATTGCGCATGCACCCATCAGATCAGCGTATGTCAAACTGGACAATTGGTGAGTTCAACGCAGATACGCAATCATCTTCGGAATTTATTTATGGATGTGAACTCCCCGCAAATAATTAGCTTTACCCTTGACGAAGTTGTGACTCAAGCCGTGACAATCCGTGTCGCTAGCACCTTATCATATGCTGGGGCGAGAGCATCAGTCTCGGTGAATGGTGTTGGGTGCGGCAATCCTTCCGCGCCGGTTGGCATCAATAGTCGAGGTGTAACCAGGGGTGCATATCGAGGCCGAGGTACTGTGTGGGAATGTACTGTTGCTGCCGGTACTCTGACAGCAGGGAAGAACACTGTGAGCATCTATGTGGTCTCTGGGTCAGGTGGAAGTGCTTGGCTAAGCCCGAATTTTGTACGTTTTGACTTTTTCATTAGATCATTGACCTGGTTAACTAATTTGAATTTAGATTATAGATGCTATTGAGTTGTTTTATTGAGGTTTATAGCGAGTGTATTCGTTTCTCAAACAGACTTCAGTCACTGAGCCAGTAGACTTTGCTCAAGTTCGCCTACATTGGTGAATATTCATCAAGGTTACTTGTGAGATAGCGAGCTACCATCTTCGCTGCATGAAATTTATTCACAGGCGCCTGTTACTTAGTAAGAGGTTAGGTTATCGTAGGTTTCTGATGGCACAAGCAGAGGAGAGAGGGGTCAACGACAGGCTTTCAGAAGCTAGACAGTGAAGGCAGTAGTAACCCCTAAATAGAACTCTTATGGTGTCCATGCCCGTAGCTTGTGTCTGCTTGTGCCAGACCTTTTGTACGTGTTCCCTTTTCTGCCTCTAGGAGCCAGCGTCTTCTAATCTCTCAATCTCTGCCTTTCTGAACGTCTCCTTCGTCGATCTACCCTGAATCACGAATTAGTATCTGTCGGAATCGCTGTCCTTACGTCTCGTCTCTAAATACGCGCACCTTCTTCAACGATTTAGCTGGGTTAAGAATTGACAGCATTCATGTACATCACTGCCCTCAGTCCCTACCGGATTTCGTAGCAACCCATCGCGTTAATTAGCATGCCGTACGTGAGAACCGGAATTCGTAGGCATCTCTTTCGTCAATCTTTTGCGTCAAGAACTGCTTTTTGAATCCTTGGTTTCTCTAGCTGTTTTCTTCGTTAATTTAGTTTGTGTCAAGCCCGAGACAGCCTTTTATAAGTACGCCTTGATTAACTTCTTTCCTAAAAAGAGCCGGCTTGTTCTCATTTCTCTTGCATTAAGCGCTGTTTTTTATGTCTTGGACTGTCACGATTAATATATGATAAGTAAAACCTGGAGTTCTATATAAGTCTTGGGGGGACAATCTGACGATTAGCCAGCTGATTTTTGCTTATTGTAATCCTGCTAGCCTTCGAAAGGCCGAATTCTTGAGTATTCTTGACCCGCCCGGCATCTTAACAATGTCATCTTTATCCTCCTTTAGCTGCTCATCGAATTTTCCCATTGCCATTTCTGTCAGGAATCTCCCTAGGGGTTCAGTTGGGGCATGCAGAGACTTGAAAGCCATTCGGATGGGCAGACCTACGGCAGCTTTAACGGTGTCAACTAAAAAGCCCAGGTCAGAAATGTAAGCATGGATAGCTGGATGGTCTTTTGGATCAACGACTCCCGGTCCGACCACATCTGTCAAAAGACGAGGGCGGGTTGCGCGCATCTTATCCAGTAAAATTTCAGTTTCGCCCTTGACACGGCTATATCTGGAAGTGAATGGTCCAGGACTTTGAGTAGAACCTTGCCCAGAAA
This sequence comes from Calonectria ilicicola, assembly GCA_020809705.1. Classification (NCBI taxonomy): domain Eukaryota; kingdom Fungi; phylum Ascomycota; class Sordariomycetes; order Hypocreales; family Nectriaceae; genus Calonectria; species Calonectria ilicicola. Next base: position 2,053,872 of record CP085834.1, on the reverse strand, counting down.
CAAATATAAAACGGAATGGCTCCCGGTTTGGCGCGAGACCGGCGAAGGCCTCAGCACCAGCGAGTGTGTAGTCTTTTGTAATTCTTTCATATTCTCTGGAATTCATTGATTAGATCTGCCCAGAATGATGCAAACAAAAAGAGTACTCACTCTCTAGAGACTTTGGTTTGACTGACCCCAAGTGCCCAAATAGCACCGTTAGCGCCTTGCAGCTGATTTAACACTTCGTGTCCGTAGTGTGAGAAGTCCTTGTGAATGATGACATTGACTCTGGGGTCCTTGGCATTTTCGGCCATAGCGACAGGTCTTCTGCTAAGAATAGAAATCTTGGTGATGTCTTTCATTTTAAGCATGGAATCCAGAATACCAGACCCGATTAATCCGGTGGCTCCAGTGAGGATGAGATGCATAATGGCAGCCAAAGAGCAGGTATCGAAGCGGTTTGAAGAATTCAATATTCTGTAGTTCAAGAGTCAAATTACGTGTATTCCGAATGCCCCATCGTTCCAACTTATAACTTTGTCCTCTTCCAGCCCCATGATAGCAGTGAGAGCGCCAAGGGCTCTAGAACAACTCACTCTCCACTTTGGAGTCAGCGCCCCTTTCCAGATGTGGATATAGCCTGTCAGCAACAAAACTACCGGGAGCACCGAAGGGTCAGCAGTCAGCAACAAAGTGTCATCAATGTGTACATGACATCATTAAGATACCGAGTCAAGCATGGATAGGATGAACGGGGCCGATATTGCAGTCTCTGGCTCTCACGGCGATAAATTCTCATACAATTCAATTCCTCGAGTGCATTTCTTTCAAATTCAAGTATTTCTTCTTTATTACATATGTCCAGCAGCTGTTTTATTAATAGAATATGAATAGATGGATTTGAACAATAATTTTAAGTGATATTTTATATTTTAAGTTATTTATGTTCTAATACCCCTCATTAGTTATTTAGAATTCGGGAATCATGAATAGAGATCCTTTAACACAGCTAGCTAGCTACCTTGACTCGCAATTCGCAAGTTACGGTTTACTTCTGTACCAACTCTAGAGACGTATCATACAATTGCTTCGCATTCTCCTCCTCATAGGCCCACTCAGCATATCCGGGGTCAATTTGCCCGAAGTTTTCCTTCGCTGGTTTGCTGATCTGGTTTCGTTCGAGATACTTTCCTCCCTGGCCTTCCAGTTCCCTGCTGACAGCCGCCCAAACACTTGTAGATGCCCCCTGCTCAGGGTTCATCATAGAATTCAGCGTGCTCATTATTCCACACTTGAAAAAGGTTAGAGCGTCATGCAAGTTGGGCTTCTGAAGCCCGGTCCTAATGCCTCCAGGGTGTACACTCCAGGCATGAAGGCCCTGTGACCCATACCGCCTCTCAATCTCGCTAGCGGTATAGACATTGGCCAGCTTACTCTGCCCGTATGCCACAGAAGGACTGTATGATCTCTTATCCCAATTGAGATCGCTAAAGTCCATTGGAGCATTTCTGTGAGCGGTTGAGGACACGATGATGGCTCGAGAGTGAAACTCAGCGGTCGATGATTCCAGCATGATGGGTTTCAGAAGTTCGAACAAAAGGAAATGGGACAGATGATTCGTGCCCCAATGAAGTTCAAAGCCATCTTTGGTTTGTCCCTTGGGAACGTGACGTATTCCTGCATTCTCGATGAGAATGTTGAGCTTTTGGCTCTTGGATTTGAACTCGGCTACGCAAGAACGGACGCTGTCAAAGGACTCCAAATCTAATTGAAGAAGGTGGACCTGGCTGTTGTCAAGAATGTCGCCAAGAGCATTTCTGGCCTTTTCAAGGTCGCGGGCTGTGACAAACAATGTTATACCCGTTGCTTTCATCGCTCGAGCTGTCTCAATTCCAAGTCCGGATGAGCAACCGGTGATGAGTGCCACTTTGTCTCGCAGATGACCCTCTCTCCTCTCATCTCGGACTATTTGCAGGGCAGTAGGCCGAGCGTCACCTGGACCGCGAGGTTTGAGGTGCGCACCTGCATACCTAGAAATTATAGGAGAGGTCATATTCGTGGTGAGTGATTGGTTGAGAAATTGTTTCAGCTTATTGCTTTCACGCTCTTTGAAGATGGTGAAGTTTCGAGTGTAGGATTGTTCATCTTGGCGCAGTATGAAGGATTACTTTATATATTTGGCACCTGTTGCACTTAGAGATAATCATTTTGCTACGTGATGAGAACAAATAACCAGTACACGTCGGTTGACTCCGTCGTGGTGACTCAACGTCCTCTAAAGAGGAAACTCTGGATGACCTCAAATGTCGATCCGGCCACCATGGCTTAGAACCTAGTCCGAAGTTGGCTTAGTGTGGTCAGCACTCTGCAGCCGCCCCCCATCACAGTCAGACTTCCCGATTCTTACCAAGCGCGTCAGCGACTTTATAACCAGTTTGTTTCCGCCTTCAAGCCTAAGTCTCGCCAGACGTTGCCGTTGTTTTATCATGAGCTCATTCCAGACTTTTCGACTAGTGCCCGTGCGCGACGATGTATGTCCAGATGTTTTCAGCGCCATCACTAATTAATGGTGGCTAATCTCGGTTACAGATCCGGGGCGAGGCGGATGAATGGGCCGGTTTAGGCGATGCCAAGGAGAGAAGGAAGCGACAGAATAGGATCAACAAGAGAGCAGCGCGTGAGTACTGGACAAAAACGGTTGTTTCAGTTGTGTTTCTACTGCTGATCCTTTTGTACGCCCCAGGACGACGACAGAGAATTCACGGACAAGTAGTTGCGCCGGACCTCACCAACGGGATGGATCCTCCAACAGCGTCCGGCGCACCCACCAAAGCCGAAACCAATGCAGGGACTCTCTCAATGGTGTCTAGCGTCTACTTCCCTCTGACACGAGATTCGCAACTTCTGCATGTCATTTCCCTCAATGTCTCTCGCGCCGTTTTAACAAACTACTTCATCATATGCTCCGTTCCCCTTTCTACACCCCAGTTCTGCTCTGTCCCCCGCGTATTCACGCTGCCATCCAACCAACAATTGGCATTGGTCTCTAGGCCTGTAGAAGACATCACCCTACCCCCGTCTCTATTGCCAACCCAAATCCAACAGCGGGTTCCACATCCTGGTTGGGTTGATCTGTTCCCTTTTCCACAAGTACGAGACAACCTAATTTTGGCAATTCGGGAATATCGTATTGATGAGGATGCTTTCATGATGGATTTACTTGGTGAGGCATTTGCTAGTCTTTGTTTTGCCGACGAAGGTGAGGACAAACCACAGGCGCCATCAGACCCTCATGCAAGCTACCCTGGAGATTCGTCACTTTTAACCTGCGTAGACCCGAACGAGCATCCCACCGCCGTCACACCGGGTTTGACATTATCTTGGCTTAGCGAACCCGGTCTTGTATCATGGTCAGATCCTTGGGATATTACTGGCTGGGAAGTCACTGAACCCTTTATGAGGAAATGGGGTTTTTTGCTAAATGGGTGCCAAGACGTTATCACGGCTACAAACATGTGGAGGGAGCTGCGCGGTGAGGATCCTCTGGTGTTCAAGACCCAATCCTAGCGAACTCGACATTAATTCAACGATAATAATCGACATGCAGCTAGAATAGCCGAACTTAACAGAGGTGATGGTAGCTGATGCCATCCAATCGGTAATTGCCAAGCTTAATACGACGTATTAAGCAATGGTTTTTAGCCAATTATAATATTAACTAGAGGCGTTATTGGTTGCCGCCGATAATAATTTGTTTTATTGATTTATAGCTTTCATGTTGTTCATGCCTACTGAACCCATGCCGTATATATCACATCTCGATAAATGTGTTTGCTATCCCTAGTACCTTATCTTCAACTACTCATACTGGTTTACTTTATCATGATTGGCAAGGATAATATTGAACTTCCAATCTCGTACGTCTCGATTTGGTGACAGGCTGACAAACCTGGATCCGGAGGTGTATTAAGCATTAATAACAGGAAGGACAGGGCAATATATTGTACAACCCCGGCTTAAGTGTGACACTGACTCACTAGATTGGGCTTTGTGAAGGACTTGGCATCATGAATTGCTACCGAGACCGTGTGGGTGGTATCGCATGTGCAGGATGCGAAACATTTAGACCAAGTTGGCTGTGATGATAGCTCAAACACATGACCAGGCTAAAACGGAACTTTTGGATTTAGCCTGCATATCTGTTCAAGTACGACGAATGAACGGGAAATCTATGCAAAGATGTCTCCATTTATTAACCAGTTTCCCCATTGGTCTTATCTCCGTATTTTCATCACCTGCATCTGCATCAATAACTCATGAAGCATGCATGCACCCTGTGACTGGTGTCGCCGCATTGGCCACCGGCTCGCAGGCTTGGCAAGACCAGCGCTGTTGGGGCATTGAAACAAGCGAAGCACACATGGAAAGCTGGAGAGCACTCCACAGTGAAAAATTTCTTGGAGCATCAGGGGTAGGATTGACGGCTTGCTGGGATTGCTCGGAGAGATCGGAGTCCTTCCCAGAAGAGGAATCTACTAGACCCAGTACAGGGAAGTAAAGTGGACCGGGATGGCAAGACCCATTAATTGCTGCAACAAATAATTGCATGATCAGGATTTTTACGTGTCAAATGTGTTCCCAAGTGTCGCCGTGGTCTAGGACGGGAAGATTCCGCCCTGGTCCTCGTTTGCGGTCCTCGTTCGTGATCGGAGGATTGCCCCAGCATGGCCAAGGCCAAGGCGAAATCAGCAGATCAATCCAAGGGTTGTAGTAATTTGAGTTTTCGGGAATCGATCCTTCAATCGCCACTTATCCTACGGGCCAAGTTCAGATCAATTTGATCGCGGATGGAGCCGTGGATTAAGTAGATGTCTGACAAGTATGCCGCTGCACAGCTTCTTCTTTTTTTCGTCTGATCATTGGGGCTTCGCCAGTTTGACACGCGAGTTTTTGGTGTGTCAGGATATGCAGCAATTTCCGACCAGCCCTTCTTGGGTCAAAGCCCCGCGCCTTGCCACGGCCGGCGCTGTCAACTAGGCTCGGCCAGGTGCACTCAATGCCGCGATGCGTCCGAGTATTCTTGACACATGTGTACACCGGAGCAGGCCTCATGCAGCCGAACCATTCGGGCCACGTTCTGCTCTTAATCTGGTTCTAGATGGAATTATCCCGTCCCCTACCGCCACCACCACCGCCACCACCACTGTGTCAAATCCAGATACCACTCCCGTGGTGAGCCCCTGGACAGTGTCCGCGAACCCCACGATCTAGCTTTCTTTGTTCATTCGTTACCTCGGTGAAGGCATTTCGACAGGTGCTCAGAAGGACGACCTGGCCTATATTCTTTTAAACTATTAGATGGAGCCGGGAAACAAAATGCAACATTTGCCGCTTCCACGTTCCGCTATCACTGCCGCTGAGCGGCGTATAGTGGCCGAAGTAACCCCAAGACTTTGACAGTCCAGGTGCCAAGGGTACTATCGTCAAACCCTTACAGTACCTGTCTCATAGCTCCCGCAAATATCCCTCCGAACCCACTAGGGGATTTCGATCTAGACCGAGCGGTGGCTTTTGCATTCCCCTTTCTAAAACAACCCCATTTCCATATTTACAACCGACATCCTCTACAAATGCGATATTTTCACTTCCCTCAAGAATCTTCAATTGCTTTTGCACTTGCTCTTCAGACACTGGAATGCGCCTTTCGTGGAGCCTTCTCCTCGCCGGCCTGGCGTCGAAAGGCGTTCTCGGCCAGGCCCCGAGGTCGGCCACATCTGACCTTCTAAAAAGTCTACCGGACTGCGCGGTACATCAGCCCCTGAGTAATTTAATCGAATAATTTAGGCTAATTCATGTGAAGGTGTCATGTCTGGTTACTGCAGTGGCCAATTCGCCATGTGGTTTTACAAATCAGACTTGCATATGCACGAACGAGGAGTTGCAGGTCGAAGTTACTGGCTGTGTGACTGCCAATTGTACCGTCAAAGAAGCTCTCTGTAAGCTACCTCGCAATTTCACGCTTGAAACCTACTTATATCATCTCAGTCACCAAAAATACAACATCTACAAACTGCGGCGCGCCGGTTCGCGACAAATCTGTGGAATATGAAACCCTTTCCAACACTTTCGGAGTTATTTCCGGCGTCTTTGTTGTCGCCCGCATTGCCTTCAAGCTTTGGGCAAGGCTTGAGCTCGGCTTAGATGATTGGTTCACACTTCTAGTAATCATCGCTGGAATTCCGAGTTCCGTTATTACCGTTCATGGTACACTCGCCAACGGCCTCGGCCGTGACATCTGGACCCTGACATATTCCAACATCACCAAATTCGGCATGTACTTTTACATCATGGCCGTCTTGTATTTCCTCCACGTTACTTTGCTCAAGCTTGCCCTGTTGTTTTTCTACCTGAGAATCTTCCCAGCCAAGCCAATACGCCGAACGATTTGGGGAACCGTCATAGTCAACTGTTTGGTTGGCATCAGTTTCGTCGCCGTGTCAATATTCCAGTGCCAGCCCGTGAGCTATTTCTGGACAAAGTGGGATGGAGAACACAAGGGGAAATGCATGAACATTAATGCTATCGCGTGGTCTAATAGCGGCGTCAGCATTGTCCTTGACATTTGGATGTTGGCAATTCCCCTATCGCAGCTCAGATCCCTGAACTTGGACTGGAGAAAGAAGATTGGGGTAGGCATGATGTTTAGTGTTGGTGCTTTTGTAACCATCGTAAGTATCCTACGACTTCGATCTCTCATCACGTTCGGATCCGATTCTCAAAATCCGACATGGGAATATTTGCAAGTTTCTAGATGGTCCACGGTCGAAATAAACGTTGGTATCATCTGTACTTGTATGCCTACTATTCGACTGATTCTTGTTCGCATCTTCCCCAAGATGCTTGGAACAACGCAGCGATACTATGCCAATTACGCGAGCGAACATAGAAAAGGTAGCAGAAGTCGACCTACCGGGGTTAGTGTGACGTCGAATGTGGACAAGTCCCACAAACGCATGGATTCGAAAGGAATCACTTGCCACAAGACGTACGCGGTGGAGTATGGTGATAACAATGATGAGATCAGATTAGTCCATTTGAGAGATCTGGAACGAGAGCTTGACTACAAGAGTTCAAAATCTGAAGTTTCTCTCTAACACAATAATTTTACTCTGTGAGAAAGGAGGTCAAAAAATCGTTTATAGTTTATTTAGCTTTACTTAATGCAAGGTTTTATTTTGTTCTATCTTGGGCACAAGAATCTGAGGAAGCTCGCTCTTGCATAAAACACCTCTTGATAGAATTGGCTTAATTATTTCTGGTGAATAATTTAAATGGGTTCCAAAGCGAATTGTATTTGTCTCAAACTGCCAATGCTATGCAAGCCTTAGGGTCATTGGCTCAATTACCTAGTTACCATGTGCATAGTCACAACTTGATCAATACTAATTAAGCTTTAGTAAAGCTCGTCGTAATCGTAACACAGGTAATCGTTGTGAATATCCATAATCTCGCGAATCAGCACCGTAGTATTAACGGTACCACCGAAGTAGATGGAGTCGTCTAAAGTGTAGTTCCGGCCCTGCTGGTTAGACCAATCATTTGGTACCACTGGACCAGACATATCATCCAGCCTCGCTGTGAGGTTTCGAGACTGCCATGACCACCATGCTCGGTCAAGATTGGCATGATGGAGAAAGAAAAGAGGGTCACCGGCTAGTTGAAAGTTAGACATCCATCGCGCTTTGGCTTAAAAGTAATATGTGGACTTACGACTTGCCCAAACGTCGGCTATAGTTCCATAGAGGCCTCCAATGCCAAGATGACCAGTCGCATGGATAGTACCTTCGCTGTTGAATGAAAAGTGTCCAAAATCAGAATATGCCATAGCCTGCGCAACAGTATCCGAATTTCCGAAACCAAGGAAGAGTGACGGGACGAAATCTCGTCGAACACACCCCTCATTATAACTCGTGTCGTCGCCAGGACCCATGTGAATCGTCATGTTTGCAAAAGGACCAGTTGGGATGCACCCGCCGCCTGAGCGGTCATCCCTGGGAATTCCCAGTCCGGCTGCAGCAATTGTCAACCCTGGCTCGGGCTTTTCTTCAGTTCCTGGAATCCATTCCCCGTTGCCTCCAAACCCAGTCTCAGGATCAAAGATCTCAGAGTTGAACATGGTTTCGTTGGATATCGCATCTTGAGTCCAATCCCAATATGGCTGCGCCCCATTGTAGCCACACTCTCGGATATCTTTTTCGTAAAGCCAGATCATCAATCTATGCCATGGATAGAAAGCACCCTACAGAAATCTTAGTGGTTTTATACAAAAAGCTGGCTCTGAGCTTACCACAAAATGCATTTCATCTGTTTGCAATATGTGACCACCTAGATAATCCTCGAATCGATTGACTGCACCGGGAAGGTCAGTCTTGAGGTTTTTAGGTTCCTTCTCCATCAAGCATTTGACTGCATCAATGTAGGATTTACGATCATCAGCTGAGAGAGAGCGCCTGCCATTCCGGTGTTATTCATTTTGCAACAAATATCCCACAAAATCCTCAAGGTTAATACTAACCATTCTTTTCGAACAATGGGATTTTCACAAGTCGCTCGTGTACCTAAAGCCGGGTGATGATTTAGCGGCGCTGCGTTTATAAGCAGCGCCAGAGACTGGACCAAAGTCAGTGTGAGGAGAGCCTTCATCGTAATTAGGCGACAAGAGCAGACGCGCAAAGTGATGGCGCCAGAGACAAGAGATTTTCGCTGAGAGATGTGTTGATGATCAAAAATAATTTGTGAAGGGGATTTCACCTCACTTATATATCCTTTACGAGCATCAAAATTCGCATGGACTTTAAACCTTGCCCTTTCGTTTTCGCCTGACAACCCGGAGTCTGCTCGATCTGGACCGTGAAGCCCCGCCCTCTGGAACAGCCATATAAGCAGCAGAGCCCATTCAAACAGCAAGTTATCATGTTCCACTTCGGCGATTCAATTGTTGATACTAGAATCCGTGCTTTGTCAGCGGATTTATATCTTGGTTAGAATCTTCTCCGGACTCCGGCTCCACACTGTTATTGGCCCACATCTCATTGTTCGTCTCCACGAGGGCCTCTGATTCAGAAATAGAAAGCGCCAAAATTTCAGAATGAGCTCAAATCTGGCGCAAGCGGGCAGCGAATGTGGAGGGAGACCGCGGAATGACTGAAGCTAGAATTATGCGACAGCACCACCACGCGAAAGAATTACAAAATGAACCTACGCTCGTTGCAATTAAGTCCTAGAAATGAAGGAATGTTTATGCAAAATGTCTCTATACACTAAGAGGGTATATCTAAAAGGTAAAAGGGAGCACGATAAAGAAGGTTAATTGCCTCCTTGCAGTTATGCTTAATGTTGACCGAGCGCGTTCTGGAGCAATCGAAAAGAAATAAAAGTGGGATAGTGGACGCAAGATCCACGCAGGAGTGATCGTTCTGCTATCTAAAAAGTCCCGAAGAACAGACCAGGTGTGAAAAAACCTCATTGGCTTGGAAAATTACCCTAGTTCCGAGAGTGGAAGAGTTGTTCGTATATGGAAGGACGTTTCGTAATTGCTCTACTGTGGATAGAGACGGGACTTTAAAGAACCCGAATGCCGTCTTTAGCTCACCCACATTCCGCGTTTGACTGAACCCTGGATTCGCGTAAGGAACCCTTGATAGTCGGAGCCAACCTCCGAATTTCCTGATGCAGGGATAACACTGATCTCGCCAACTAGTTTCTCTTACTTAATTAATACAACACTGCAAATCTGAATAAGCTAGACTGGCAACTCTATTTAAAGCTTACGTCACAAATGCAACTAATCATTCTAGCTACCGACTCTATCCCACAAGAATTACTAGGGTTGCAGCATCCTGTCACGAACTGGTCCCCTCGTAATAGAAAAACAGTACCTCGTTCTCGCCTTCTCCACTGCCCAGAAGAAATACTTTTGGGATATATAGGATTAGGGCAAGAGACCCTGAACTCATGGCTCAATTCGGAAGCACCCTCTGCAAGCCAGCTGGCAACCATGGTAGTACGTGATTCTGGTTAGAACTTCTCAATGGGGAGATACGGGTTTTAACGTAGTCAGCAGCTACTATAAAGAATGATACATTCTGAGCTCATTACTATGAAAAAAATATATTGATGTGGTTGGTTATCATTATTCTGCAGATTGAGATCATATCGCTCACTCTGCAACTCAAGATAGTCTTCTCATGTCTGAGTGACAGGCTTGCATTTCGAATTTTGTATAGCCTTCAAAATATCTAGCAAACCTTTAGGAAATCAAGTGAAATTGAGTTGCGCAAAAGAGAAAGAAGGCAAGCACAAATGCTCCAATTCCGAATCCACCTTGAACATCGTTTCTAACGGCTGTCCACAGAATAGAGGCGACTAGGGAGAGGATAAAGCCGATAAGCCCGAGCGAAAATATGGCCAGTGTGCTGGATGACTCAATAAACTGAACCCCCCAACCACAGGAGAAGCCCTTTTGGGGACATGCTGCCAGCCGTGTTCGCCGCTTGACGGGGATCTTTTTGAAAAGGATTGGTAAGATTGGGGCATGAGAGGGGTTTTCTAACAGATGCATCAACATATTGTAGCCAATTGGTGGATTCGTATCTGACTGTTCATAGTCGTAATCTTGTCTTGCGTCCCGTGACGGCATCGAAGGAGACGCACTTATGTCGACTAGGTCGTTTGAGAACATTTCAAACTGTAAAAAGGTTTAGTAACATGATGTGGCACTGGACAAAATTTATTACCTGAACGAACTCTACTTTGCTGATGGATTTGAGCCACCTCCATGGATATCCAGATCGGTGTTTTAGATAGGATTTCCTCAGGAGCTGAAAGAAATCTCGGTCCGAGTATATTCTGCACACATCTGGCTGTTGGAGTTTGGCGCCCCATTTCATAAAAGGAATGCACAGAAGGAGGAATTTATGTGCTAACTGCTCTATGGGAGGATACTTAAGGGCCACGCAATCTGTCAAATCCGTCGAATCGCGTTGATGCTGGGGTAGCCTTTCTTTTTGGGCAGGGTTGAAGAAGTTCATGAGTGTGCCTGTCAAATGACTAACCCTGAGGCTTTGAGTTAATTGGTGTTGGGTTGGAGGTTGGTTGCTCGTTTGAGAGGCCTCGATTTCGGTCGGTATAGGTGGCGCGTATTGTGCTAGAAACACACGCAACTCGTCTAATGCTCCAGGACGTAGCTCTTCGTAATCATCATATAATTTGCAACCACAAGGCTGTGTTATATTAGTGACCAATGACCTAGTACTTGAAAAAGAAATTGAAGCCACAAACACATGTCCACCATAAACGCTTAGTTTTGGCTTGCTCATTGAGGCCGTAATACTTGGAGGTGAAGCAAGAATAGCCATTGGAAAAAATATTGGTCACTTTCTCAAAGGTATATCTCTTATCTGTAACATGATATGATTTGTTAAGAAAAGCTGGAGATTGTTCTTAAAACTCTGAAAGGAAGCCCCTTCAAATAAGAACTTGTGAAGCTCATCAAAAAGAATAATAAAATCATCATCTTCGGCATCTGAACCTTCCTCTTCCGCTTGTGGGAGTTCCAAAAGAGGGGCATCTTCGCCCTCAGGCTCAGGGGTATCTCCGTTTACTTCTTTAATATGATATTCGACTATACGACGGGAAATTTTGTGTCGATGATAGCGAACGAAACTGGAAATTTTAAATTCTATCTTTGTAGCAGCAGCCGTTCTGAGGTCTCTAGCTAATCTTTGAAGGAACCTGGTGAGGCTTTTCTCGGCTTTAGATCGGGTTCGTGACACTCTAACCAGCTGAGGAAGACTGAACTGAAGCTCTGGCTCGCTCAGAAAAGATTGAAACAACTGTTCTGCAAGGTCGCTCTCGGATTGACTCGGCACAGTGACTGATGTTGCTGCTGAGCCTATGGACAGTTCACTGAATAGTGAAGCTGTATCGGTATTGTCTCCGGTGTCCATGTCATCATCCGAAGCAATAGCTGATTTCCCAATAGAATAGCTGTTACTGGGGCCGGTATGTACGGAACACGCATATCCAACATAAACAGTACGTTGCTTAACGGGATGACGACCATACTCAGGGCACTTGTCTATCGCATATTGGTAGTAGAGACAGCGACATGCTGAGTATAGTTCGATGAGTTGGTAACACATTCAAAGCTTTGAGGATTTTGGATTCCGGATTGGTGTGAGGGGTTTGAATGAAAATTTGCACTATCGAATGGGCTAGGAGGGCATATTTTTCGCTTATGCAGGCTGACACAGCCTTGCTAAGCCACAGGTGAGGCAATCCGGTGTATCAATAACACAGACCTTATTTTCTAATGACGTTTTTGAGTAGCACTGAGAAAATGCACCTAGGGAATCTTTGACAGGGAATCAATGTGAGTTATGGCTCTTTGGCGAGGACCTTTTACTCTGCACACAAACAAGGATCATACGATTAGATCACTCAATTGGAGCGCCCCACTTATCCCTTTCCATCCATCCAAGTTATTTGACGTGATTGGTGACTGCGGGTGTACCGAACCTTTTCGTATTGAATTATGTCCCAGCTATTCCAAACAAACTTCACGAGGATCTTGCTTCTGCCCAGACAACCTTTGATTCATGGAATGGCTAGGAGTTGGGGGACGCCGAAAAGTAGCCGAGCATATAGCTTGACAAGGAATCTCTTCCGCACGATGGTTTAATCCAGTCTCGGGCGATAAGAAGCAATTATCGCGCAAAGATGATTGCTTAATTGCGCGAAAATATTCAGGATGTGTAGCATGCTTGCTTGAAAATTGAACATGTAAACAACTCGTTTCACCAATCTGCCCATTTTTAAGCTGCTATTCGATCGGTTGCCAATCTCAGATTCTACTGACAAGGTCGTGGCGCCAGAGCAGGTTAACTCTGTGATTCACAAGACACCTCGAGATCATCATAATTCTCAATCGAAGTCCTACCAATTTCTCGTTTTACTCAACATCATCAGTTGTATCATCGCCCAATTACCAGATTAAGTCATAAATATTATCTGTCCGAAGGGTTGTTTAAACATGAAAGTGATACAAGACTTCTGACCAGGCAAGTCTGCAGTCTCAATATACCTCCACCTCTTGAGAGACAACAACATGGCGACACAAAAATATCCGTGTCCGAGTTCACGGCTTCCCAATCGCCGGATATAAACGACAAGTAAAAAATCGCCGTGGAGGTGACATTTCTGAATTCGATCTTTAGACTGATGTAGGAGCTTGAATAACTGAGACTGGCAAGGTGAAGGGCATCATTGCTGCAAGAGAAAAGGTTTTAAGGAAATGAAATTGGATTTCCATTTTAAGTAGGAGGATGTTTTAGGTAGGTTGATCTGTTTAATGGGACGGTCTTTTAGTGATAGAGACTGAAAATTAGGAAATCACGAAGAAATGCCGTGTATTTCTGTGATTGACTTTTCCCGAATTATTACTAAAGAGCGATAAGACTCTCCAAGTTGACCAAATTGATCGGTTCTTTGATCTGAGAGCCCACGTAATCTTCTTCTCAATTATTGAAATCAACTGTATGTATATGTGCTAAAACACAATGGTGTTGAAAAGAATTCTTGGTTGACCGCTTTCAAGTTTCAGCATGACAAGTCTATAATCTCTAGTCTAAATGGTATTACGGGCCCTTTCTCAACGCCAGCATCAAATTTGAGCTGTTCGGATATCACGGCAATGCGATCAGAATGACGTAACTTGTGCATTTGGTAGCGTCTTTATCAAAGGGATAGCCAGCGTTAGCTGCATAAATGACCCCATGTCTATTCTGCAAACCGGCGATTTTGCGAGGTAATAAATATGACACGTATATATCTATGAATGAAGAATAGAAAAGCGCTGATGCTATACCTGACTAATGGGAGAATGGAAAGTGGATCGGCGACGCGAAACTAACATTTACTATTTCTGCAGCCTGTGGTGACTAAATGCTTATACGCAGCCACATCGGATATTTGGCCAATGAGTCGACTAAAAATAAAACAACTCTATTCCGTTTTGCGTAGGCGAGCGTTTCAGCTGATTTTAGGATGTGGTATTATTAAATCATGACAAATTCTTGTCCGGCGGGCTTGATCATTCTCAAGAGGGGATATTGTACCCCTTCAATCATATAAAAGCCCAGGAATTTACCAGGATTCTCGGTCAACAACAACTTAAACGATTGCTACCAATTACTTTCATAATGGCGACAGAATTCTATGTTCCCGTATCCCTCGCCCACACGGCTCTGCTTCTCTCGGATGTCCAGACGCAGATTCTTGGCCGCTTCTCACCTGATGATCAGTCCGCGTATCTCGCGAACATTCAAAAACTTTTGAACTTTTTCCGCTCCGAGATCAAGGCGCGACGGGAGGCCGGCAAGGCACCAGACTCTAAGAGCTTGTATGATGATATGCCTTTGATTATTCATCACACATTGCCATTCAACATCAACTCCAACGCCTTCGTTTCGCCATACAATAAACTGGCTAAATGGGTGGCGCAGTTGGAAGCAAAAGGTGCTTTTGCTAATGCGCCATCCGATCCGAATCATCCACACTATGCTATTCCTGAAGCGCTGGTCCCCGAGAACGGTTGGGGAGGCAAAGATGAGATTGTTCTTGGCAAGTTGCAACCTAATTGCTTTGGCTCCTCCGACCTGATTGCCTATCTGAGAGCTAGGGGGATCAAACACATTGTCTTGGCGGGGTTGACAACAATGGGAAGCATTTTGGGTTCAGCAAGAGCTGGCGCAGATCTCGATTATCACATCATCTGCGTGGAAGACGGCATCATAGACGACGAGAAGGAAGTACATGACTTTCTCATGAAGCGCGTACTGCCAAAGTTTGTGGATGTCGTGAAAATGGATCAGATATTTGCGCTTGAAAAGTAGGCCGTTGGTCGTGGGTGGCCATCGACATGGACTCTGAGTGGCTATGGCGAGGACTTTCACAAAGATGACTAGTCAGATTGAACATGACTTAAAATTCATGTCGACCACTTTGAATTCCTAGAAAGAAATTAAGCGATTCCAGAACACCGCTAAAGAGTGACTGATTGGATATCTTTCGTAATTTTGTGAGGTGAATATTCGCAGAGGAGTGATTGACTCATGGTTGCTCGGTACATCACATTTAGCCACACAGTATACTTTGTCAGCTTAGGCACGTTATTCCGTTATTTCTTGGCGACAATTTATGATTGGCTTGTTTTTTTGCACATCGGAATTTATGACGCAGCGGATTGCCAAGATTTGTGCAAGAAGATGAATGCAGCTCAGAAGGCATAATTTTCTGGTCAAGCCAGATGACAACGCGACGAATAACCGTTGCACTGCGTAAAAAACGTAGCCTTCGATTTAGATATCGTCATTTATAAAATCGAAACATGACCGACCTTAGCCGCTTATTTACTAATCACAGTGTGCTGTTATTGATTCTTCGTCGTACATAAAAAATATGCAAGGTGGCGGCGGCTGAGCGCCCAACAAGGCTTGACTCCCCGCTCCTGTCTGTAGGCAGCTCGACATTCGTGATCTTGAATTTCTGCAATATGACTGGCACCATTCTTCCAGAGCTTTAGAAATCATTACTTATTCATTGCTGGAGATATGTTGCGTGATTGAATCGATTTGGACACCGCTTTGGCAGCTCTTCCAGCTCCATATCTATCTGCTCGGTTAGTCTTGTTATCTGGAAAGCGACCGGAGCTGACATTGTTTGAGCAGGCTGAGCGCCGGAGACCGTCAACCGAGTCGATCGTTCCTTGTATATGCCCGCAAAAGGACTTCTAGTGCCTACTATTCGACCAGCCCATATCCATTTCCCTGAACGACTTGAAGATGTCGGATAAAAGCAGCGAGATTGGCAATGGCGAGGCTGCGCTTGATCAGGTGGCACCCGGTCAGACTCGCCCAACACGACTGGAGTATCGCGATTATACAGTAGGATGGGTTTGTGCCCTACCAAAGGAGCGAATCGCGGCATCCGCCATGTTGGATGAAATCCATGCGGACCTTCCCAGACGGCCTGGCGACGACAATTCTTATACACTTGGGTGTGTTGGCGGGCACAATGTTGTGGTTGCCTGCGGCGTCAGCAGCACCAATTCAGCAAAAGTGGCAGCTCAAATGATGTCTGCCTTTCCTTGCATCAAATTTAACTTAATGGTCGGCGTCGGGGGAGGTGTCCCAAAATCAGTCAGGCTTGGTGATGTCGTCGTCGGCGCACCAAGGGATGGGTTTGCTGGAGTTGTGCAGTGGTGCACCGATGCCCAAGGAGAACTACAACGAATCGGAGCATTGGAGCGACATCCCACTGTGCTGCTGGCAGCCCTGACAAAACTAGAAACGGAGCACGCGATGAAGGGTACCAAAATAACAGAATATATTGAGGACCTGAAAAGGACATGGCCTAAGTTGGTACCAGAATACACGAAGTCGGAATCACTAAAAGACGTCCTCTTTATGGCAGACCATAATCATGTTCAAAAATTGGCTATTGTCGATAATGATGTGACATTTGGCGAGACTGAGGCCACAGGAGAGGAGGGGAATGAGGAGGATGAAGAGCCAGGAAATCATTGCATGCACTGTGATCAGTCAAAGATTGTCAAGAGGAAACCAAGAGATGACATACGCGTACATTACGGCCTTATAGCTTCCAGCAACCAAGCCGTGAAGGATGCGACTTTGCGAGATGAAATCAACAAAAGACTAGGCGGTCAAGTCTGCTGCATTGAAACCGAGGCAGCGGGACTGATGAATGATTTCCCTTGCGTTCTAATTCGAGGGATCTGTGATTACACGGATTCGCACAAAAATAAGGATTGGCAAGGGTATGCAGCCATGGTCGCTGCGGCATTCGCCAAGGAGCTTCTATCTGTTGTGTCCACCGAGGAGGTAGAGCAAATGTCGATTACTAATGTAGAACCCGCCAGACGAAAGTATGAAGAAGCGCCCGAAGTTGTAATAAAGACTGATGCTAAACAAAGCGGTCAAGATGACCAAGGCGCTTTTACATGGCCAGCGCCAAGGGGACAATGTCCACGACAAAGCGACTACATAAGGATGCGATATCCTGGGACAGGGCTCTGGTTCTTAAATTGCTCAAAATACAGGGCCTGGCTAAAAGGTCATAAGCAGACCCTCTTCTGCCCGGGGCTTCCTGGAGCAGGTAAAACAACCCTCGCTGCTATTGTGGTTGATGAACTTACAGGGCGGTTTAAAAACGACAAGGCTTTTGGAGTCGCACATCTGTATTTTTGTGCCCTTCAGCAGGAGCAGGAGAAACCCGAATACCTGTTGGAAAGTTTATTGAAGCAACTAGTCCAATGTCGACCTTCTCTGCCTGAAAGTGTAGATTCTCTATATGGGAAGCATAGGGAAAAACTTTCACAGCCATCATTAGATGAAATATTGAAAGTCTTACATTCTGTGGTCAAAGAATACACCAAAGTATTCATCGTTGTTGATGCACTTGATGAGTGCGAATCCGAATGTCGATCAATGTTCCTATCGGCGATATTTTCCCTGCTGGACAATACGCCAACCAATTTCCTTGCAACCTCACGGCCTCTGCTTGAGATTGGGAAAACGTTTTACGGGAGAACTGACGTGTTGGAGATAAGTGCAAAAAGACCAGACATGGAGCGATATCTGGATGGCTACATGCCGCAGTTATTGTTACTTAGTGACAGCAACCTGGATATTTCCGATGAGACCAAGAAGAGATTCCGGAACAGGGTAAAAACGGCTATTACGGATGCGGCTGGTGGGGTGTAAGTATTCATCCACGCTGTATGGACCGACCGACTTTGCAAGTACTAAACTTGAAGATAGATTTCTTCTCGCGCGGCTTCACTTTGGATCTCTTAGTGATAAGACGACACTGAATGATCTCGCCGAATCATTGGATAGGCTTCCGAGAGGCGAGCTCTCACTGGCGTCCGCATACGCGGATTCCATAAAAAGAGTCAGAAACCAAAGCGCAGGCTTCCGATCGCTTGGGGCGAAAGCGCTTGCGGTGCTCACTTGTGCAAGGAGATTTCTCACGACACAGGAGCTTTGCGAGGCTTTAGCAACGAGAGCTAATATGTTGATGCTCGAGGAAAATAAAAGGGAGAGCACGATAATGATAGCAACTGCTTGCAGAGGGCTTGTGATTGTTGATAGAGACAGTGGCATTGTCCGTTTAACACACGAAACGGCACGAGAATATTTGACAACGAACATGGCCTCGATCAAATCTATCGAGAGCCCACAAGCTCTGCTAGAAGATTCAATCGTACCTGACATTCGGAAGAATGAGGAGGCCATGGTTGAAGTTCAAAAAAACTTGGCCGTCATTTGTGCTACATACCTCTCGTTCAACAATTTTGAGAGCGGCTATTGCCAAACAAACGAGGAATTTGAGCAGCGGTTGCGGTCAAACCCGTTCTACGACTACGCTGCACATTACTGGGGCCATCATGCCCGCGAAGCGTCCATGTCGAATGCAGAGATTCCCAATTTCTTTCAGCGGAAGAGACACGTCGAAGCAGCAAGCCAGGCGTTGCTAGTGTCGAAACGGTGGCCAAATCACGTAGACTACAGTCAAGAAGCTCCACGACAGGTGACGGGGCTCCACTTGGTGTCATATTTTGGTATCGAAACGCTGGTCAAGGCCGCGCTGTCTGACCAAAAGCTCGAGTCAAGAGACAATTTGGACCGGACGCCGTTGATGTATGCCGCACAGCACGGACATGCTGCGGTCCTGAAGCTACTGCTTAAAAAGGGTGCCGATGTCGAGTCGAGGGACAACGCTGATCGGACGCCGCTGAGTTGGGCTGTTCAAAACGGACACGAGGGTACGGTTCAGCTGCTGCTCAAGAAGGGCGCAAACATTGAAGCAAAAGACCACATTGGCATGACGCCGCTGTTTTGGGCTTCGCAGTACAACCATGTGGCGATTGCGCAAATACTTCTTGACAAAGGGGCGAATGTCGAGTCAAAGGTGTACCACTCCGGTCAGACGCCGCTGAGTCAGGCGGCCAGGAAGGGCTACAAATCCATGGTCCAGCTACTTCTTGACAGGGGAGCCAATGTTGAGGCCAAGGGAAGAAATGGGCGGACGCCATTATTCTGGGCTACTTGGTACGGCTTTTCAGACGTTGTGCAGCTGCTTGTGGAGAGGGGAGCGAGCGTGGAGGCCAAGCAGAGTGCTGAAAAGTTAAAAAGGTTCAGCAAATTGAGCAACCAGAGCAATCAGGGCGGCACATGATGGATGAGCGGGAATGTTTTGGTGCAGGGCTACAGATTACATAGATGCAATTAGTTTATTAGGTGAGATGGTGGTGTGCGGGCGGACTCTGGACTTGTAATTGGCAGGGCTGGTGCTGGGTGAAGATGATGATGAGGAACGATCTGAGTGATGGATGAGTCCCGGCTCACTATTGGTTGTGTGGCCCAACGCGACGCGTTTTTTCACTTGAACAATTGAATTTGCTTTTTTTTTTCAATCACGCGAGTCTTTGCCCAAGGTTTTCTTTTCACCTGTGCTGGTGTCTGGACTTACTGCCGGCCCGATGACCCGTATCCAATCAGAGCTGGGCGTGTTTTGTGTTGAGCTGGGCCATTTGTGCAGATGGCCCCCACTTGAAGTTGCTCGCAGCGGCGACTGTACAGTTTTTTTGTGGAAATAGTTTCTTGGATGAGACCAGGGATGTGGACGGTTATATTCCAAAGTAGCTAGCCACTCGCGATTAAAGTCGGGGGTAGCGATTAGAGTGCTGAGCGAGAGGGCGCGCCGCTTCAAAAATGGCCGATTGAGGGGATCCATCCGCCTTGCATGATGCAGTGTGTGAGCATCCCCGCACCGGTTTCACCCAGGTAAGCCTTGTTTTCATTCCATTGCACAAAGAACCTGTCGATGCCATCAACTTTTGACGGGCGCCTTCTCGCTCCCGGTCTCTTCTCGCGCCGCACTCTCCGCGGTCGACTGCCACCATGGCTATGGCTGGTGCAACGGTGGATGACGGCGACATAGCCGCCGTGGCGTTGCCCAAGGATCCCGGCTACTCGCACGAGCTCCAGTAAGCTCAACAACGGTAAACGCAGGCGTCATCGACGCGAGCTGATTGTGTGCAACAGCCTCGAGGTATATGCGTTTCTGTGCAGAGCTGCCGGATCCGCCTTCAATCCGCTCCCCAACTATGACGAGCACGAGCCCAGGTGCTTTGAAGGTACCCGCAACAATCTCGTCCGGGAAGTAATAGACTGGGCTGAGAACGGCCGCCATCCCATACTCGGCGTTCACGGTGTGCCGAGCATTGGGAAAACCGCCTTTTGCCGCACCCTATCCCGCGAGCTGGACAAAAAGTCCTTTCTTGGTGGCTGTTTCTACTTCAAGGCTGGCACTAACCGAGCCAACCTGTCCAAATTCTGCATCATGCTCGCTGCTCAAATACTGCAAAGAGTTCGTGGCTATGCTGCAGTACTGAAGGAGCTGATAGATGCCGAGCCCGACATTGCTCAACAGGGCTTGAAGGAGCAGTGGGCCAAGCTGATCCTCCAACCACTCATAGCTGTCACAATGGGCCACGACATCCCCCTTATAATCATCATCGACTCGATTGATGAGTGCGAATCAACTGCCGAAGCCGCGCTACTGATGAAAATGTTTTCTTGCGCCAAAGATATGGGGCTTGTGTACCTTAGAGCCGTCATTACCTACAGGCCTGACATGTCGGCACGCCTTGCATTTGCTGCCCTCGAAGGCAGCTGTGATATGATCGAAATGCACAACTACAACGTATCAGAAATTACTTCTGGTTTAAAGGCATTTGTAAAGGAACGGCTGACAACCGCAAGGGATAATTACAACAGGTCTGTTTCCCAGCATCAAAAGCTGCCGGAAGCCTGGCCCAACAATGACGATGTTTTTGCATTAGCGCTGCTGTCCCATCCAGTATATGGCTATGCAGATATTGCATGCCGATTTGTTGAGGATTGGGGTTCTGAAGATCCAAAACAGCGCCTAGATGCCATTAGTCGTTCTTTGGGGCGATGCCTCGCGTCGCAACTGGAAGAGCTGTACGTGACTGCATTTAAAAGAGCACCTCTGAACACAACCCCCAAAGGCATGGCTCAATTTCGACGAGTCGTTGGCAGTGTTGCCGTTTTAAATGACAGCCTCTCAGCGAGTAGATTAGCGCGTCTCCTTAACATTGACGTGGGCAAGGTGCACGAAGTACTGCACAGGCTTCACTGCGTCATAAATATCCCAAAAAATTACTATGATCCTATATCGTGTTACAGTGCACATCTCCGAGAATTCTTACTCGGGACAGACACCGAATATGCCATCGACAATAAATACATCCATGGGTCCATCGTGGCCGACTGCCTGCGGGTCATGAGCCGTATGCTCACAAGAAATATTGCAGCAATGTCGCACCCAGGACAAACCCGTGCCAAAGTTCATATCGATGTGATAGTCAAGCGCATCCCTCCCGAGTTGAAATATGCTTGTTCTCACTGGGTTGAGCATTTGAGATATGCTGGCATTCTCCAAGATGACAACGGGCCGATTATGAAGTTTTTTGAGGTTCATTTTCTTCACTGGCTCGAGGTGATGACCTTGATTGGGCAGGCATCGATGACTCTTTGCCTGCTGCGGCTTATAAAAACGAACATAAAGGTGAGCAGCCATTGAAAAATGGAAGAAACCCACTATTTGTCAAACAGCGGACTGACACACAGGTAGCCAACAAACAGCCACAGACTTTTAGCCTTTATTGAAGATACTGAGCAGATGATCACCCAAAATGCGCAAATAATTGAATCCCATCCCCTTCAAATATATTGCTCGATTCTTCCATTTGCACCGCAAGACAGCATCGTGGCAGAGGCGTGCAGCCAAGATCTTGTTCCGTGGATGGCTCTTCGGCCGAGCCGTGAGGAACACTGGGGCCGATTTCACCGCACCTTCGACGGTCATTCAGACACAGTCACATCGGTGGCCTTCTCACCAGATTCGAAGTTTCTCGTGACAGGCTCTGAAGACGGAACTGTGCAAATCTGGCACGTAGAAGATGGTAATCTCATAACTACACTGACCGGCCATAAAGGACCTGTGAATTCGGTAACCTTCTCGCCCGATGGAGCGAGGGTCATCTCCGGCTCTAGTGACAAAACCGTAAAGATTTGGTCTGTCTGGAACGGCAAGGTCGTGGAGTCATTGTTGGATCCAATTTGCGAGATCCTTACAGTTGCGTGTTCGCCTGACTCAAAGCTCATTGCCCTCGGCTCTGATTACGGCAATATGTGGGTTTGGAGCTTCATTAGCAAAGAGTATATTCATTCACTAGAGGGCTCTTGGGGGGCTGCCAACTCAGTGGCATTTTCGCCAGACTCGGCAATTCTTGCCTCTGCCACGGAAGACTACATGATCCGGCTATGGAGCGTCGAGCATGGTAATTGTATGCACATCCTGGAAGGACATACGCAAAGCGCTGTTTCGGTTACCTTTGCGCCGAATAACGAGTATCTCGCATCAAGCTCTCTTGACGGTACTGTGCGGGTGTGGCGGCTTTCAGATCGCAGCTGCGTCCGAACTCTTGAATGTGTCACGTTCATGACCTCGATTTCCTTTTCCCCCGACTCGGCCTTTATTGCAACCGCCTCTGCAAACTTCCAGGTTCAGATATGGGGCACAGAAAGCGGCATCTGCGAACGCGCATTCAGAGGCCATGGCGATGATGTCAATGCCGTCGCCTTTTCTCCCAATTCGAGGTTTTTGGCGTCCGCCTCCTCGGATACTACTGCACGAACATGGTGTCTAGACCACGAACTGGATCTGCCCAAGTGCGACGATTATCAAGATGGGAGCCGCATTATAGTAATCAAATTTTCGCCAGACTATGGGCTTGTCGGGTCTGGTTCTGTCAATGGCTCGCTTCGAGTCTGGAATGCCAAAACCGGAAATCTCAAGCATACTCTCCAAGTCCCAGGCGGCTGTGGCTACATTGAAGATATCAAATTTTCTCCCGACTCCAAATTTATCGCGTCAACCTCTTACGGTAGTACCATTCGACTGTGGAATGTCAGTGATGGTAGGTGCATCTGGAGCTTTGAGCAAGACGGGCAACACATCCCACCCGTCAGCTTTTCGCCGGACTCAAAAACTCTGGCCTTTGGATCGCACGACGGCGTCCTTCAGCTGTTGAGCATTTCCAAGGGGTCAATTCGCGAGTTTGTGGGTCACGAATCGGCTGTAACGGCATGTGAATTCTCACACGATTCCAGCATGGTCGCATCAGGCGATTGCGACGGTGTCTTGCGGATATGGAAACGCACTAGCGGCAAGTGCGCGCGCTCACATCCTTTACATGAAAGCAGAGTAACTTTGATTTTATTTTCAGCTGATTCATCCTTGGTTGCGTCAACGTCGGATGACTGGTCAGCGCGGGTGTTGGATCTCAAAAAGGGAGGAGATTCGTATCAAAGCTATAGGAGCACTAGGGAGTTTAACTCGGTGGCGTTTTCACCCGACTTGTCCATGCTGATAGCTTCCGTCAGAGGAGACTTGGTTCATGTGTGGCAAATGAATCCAATCGATTGTCTCTGCACAAAGAAAGTGACTGGCGTTGGAGCCTCCGACGTCAGGTTTGGCTCCAGCGACTCTCGCCTCCTATCCGCGAAGAAGACGATCATGTGCGAGGAAATTGTGAGCAAGAAGAAGAGCAAGAGAACCCGCTCAATCAGCGCCTACGTCCCCGCTTGTCTCAGAGTCACCCCAGACAATCACTGGATCACTTGGGGGGATGATGATCTTGTCTGGCTGCCATTTGCGGCCCGCCCAAGTTGTTGGGTAGCCCATGGATCCACCATTGCAATTGGGTGCAGCTCGGGGAGAGTGTTGATTATAAGATTTGACGGCAAACTAGATTCTCCAAAGTGCTTCTAGATACATTCGTTGGCTGTTGCGGCGTGGGGAATATGAAATAAAATGGTCATGCGTCAAGTTGATGCCGCTCTTCACGATGATAAGACAGGTTCAAGGTGGGAACAGGCTGGGGAATTTAGTCATTTAATGGAGTTATGAGACACCTTTGTCGGAGGGATCTCCTAGGTTGGAAGTTTTGGTGAAATCAAGGTATTTTTACAAGGGAAACTAACGTCTTTTGGGCCTGATGGAGGCTCTTTTGGATGGAACACCAGGCCACGACTCGCTTTGGTCCATTGCGGACTGCACAGGATGTTACAGCCTGTATCTAGGCATGCAACTATGTTTCTATTTTTGAAGTAATCGGTTTGGTTTGGTTTCTATTATTTCTGAATTTGATTTCTTTACACGATTGTAAACCATTGGCAAATTTGATCCGTCTGTGAACAGTTCTTGTGTTCGGGTAACGTCCCTAGATATAGCCTATTGGTTGGTATCACTACTTTGCTATGTATGTGAGAGGTTACTCCAAACGCAATCTTTAGATGTAGCCAGTGTTGATGATGTGGTTTTTTTCCCTTGGTTTTTTTTTATTTAAGCAAAATGGCTCCTTAACCATCTGACCATCCGATGATTTTCGAGTCTGGAATAAACGATCCAATGAAGAGTCGCACAGAATGATTTCATGGCGTGGATCAGAGGCTCAAACTCTCCTCACCATACATCAAATCCCGGATTTCAGGTGGAGTGACAGCTGTGCCAAGCTTGTATCCAATTAGCAATTTGCTCAGCAGGAATCAAAGGAGTGCTCACAATAGATTTAACAACTGGCGGTGAAATGTGCACCGGACAGCCGTTTTCAAATCTGAAGCCACGGGAGGTAAAGGAGTGCACGATGGTGTCAGGCAGATGAAGCCAAATTTGGGGCCGTTTGTGGGAGATTTTGCGACTAAAGCGATAAAGACTGGCGAACCGGCCATTTTTAGGGATCTGGACAATGCGATGATCCTTGTAAAGGTTGGATATAAAGTTGCCCTTCCATCGGATGGGATTATAGCCACCAAAAGAGGTAAATATGTGGGCTTTCGGGACGATTTGGGATTCACTGTACTGAGCATAGTGAGCGAGGTCAGAACCGATGAGCTTTGTGGTGACGCCTTTGACCTTGAACCATCGACCGGGAATCCCAAGCTCATCGAGTATGGCGGCGCCGATAAAATGGTAGGCTCGCTGGGTGTCGATATCGTCCGATTCGGAGGCCCGGCAGTGAATCGAGGGCTCAAGCTTCCAGTCCCGGTGTCTCAGCGCAAGCGGCGGGACGGCAGTTGGGAAGTCGTCGTCAAAGCTGATTTTCAAGATGGGGATGTAGCCGATCATGTCCTGCCGAGTCAATCCGACCAAACCGCGCAGGTTGATGAAGAATGCAAAGACGCCCACGACGGCACTGTCTGCGGCATCGGCCTGGTCCGAAAGGGGCATGCTGTAGACGGCAAAATCGAAAGGAAGGCCCAGTTCGGCGAGCAGCTGGCGCCAGGCTACGGCCAGGGCTTGACACCGCTCGCGGCGTCCATGAGAGAGGCTGTCGTAGGCGGTGAGTTGGCCCGCAACGCGATCCCACGCATAAAAGACCCAGTGGTTATCGCAAGCAAATTGCGCGTGGCCAATGAAGAAGCGCTTGTTGTACGTGGCCTCCCGAAACTTTTGAGGAGAGTAGCCGATGCAGTGGACGGCGTCGGCGATGCTGTAGCCATCGGGCAGAAGGTGGTCGTGACATGGGCGTGGGCTGGGCATGGTTTTCAACTCTGGACCATTCTCGTAAATGGTGGTGGTACTGAAATACATATTGGACCGGCAGGGGACAATGACATCGGCGAGACCGTAGCAGAGCATCCGCAGCAAGGCAGTGAGGCCATAGTTCTCTAAAGGCCTCTGTCGTGCCTGCATGTGGCCGAGGAGGCGCCATAGGTCGGCGCAGTGCTGATCCCACGACTCGTTGGAGACAAGACCGAAATCATCTGGAGGGCAGACGTTGTTTGCCCAGAAGCGGATCGAGGCCTCGGCGTCATCCTTCAGCTCTGGCTGCTTGTCCTCGTCCAGGAAATGGAGGTGATCCCATCTGAGGCGCGGCTGGAAGGCGGCGGGTTGGTGGTCAATCAACTTTTCCAGCGGTTGCGCAGCATACGTCTCGTTAGGTCCAAGAAAGCTGCCTTGACCTGCCTCGCCGTGGACGATGCCTTCGTACAGGCGCGTATTGTCGCCGCGCGGAAGAAAGCGAAGCAGCGGGTCGTCTGTCGCCATGGAGTCGGTTAGCGGTTTATGAAGTTGTCATGATTGCGCGTCACAGTCTGTTGGAAATATAACATATGTATATATATGTGTGTGAATGTGTCTGCACACGGTCCTTTCTTTGTTGCCAGCTGTTGTCGCCTGTATGGTTTCTGTTATCTTCCATTTCTCATCCATGAGTCATCCATCTTATCCAGACAAGATTGTAGCAAACAATTCACAATCTTCCCTTTAAATGCCACTCTTTGAGCTCTCACCTTTTATTTATGTTTTACTTTCTTTGACCTTTTTTACAATCATCTTGTCCGACCTCTATTGTTCAGGCTTGTGTCACTCTACATTTATTTATTATTTCCTGTTCGAGTCCTTTTTTTACAATGGGATTTTTCTCAAAAATTCGAAACAATTTTAACAATGCAAAACGGGCGTTCTTTATCATCTATGCCTCACCAAAGCTGGACCGTGTCAATGTCCACTATAGAGCTTTTTCGAAGCTATAAAATTTGCTGGGTTAGACAAATCTTGTTGATTTCGCCTCTAAAATATGAATCCTAAACTAACCATTGTATGCTTTTCAAAGGATAACACATTCGCCGATCGATTCCATGATGTCTGCATCCGCTTTGTTTATACCATGCTCCACAGCACCTACACCTAGTGTCTGTTCTTTATTTCGGCTTTGTTCCAAACCATCGAGAATACGCCGAATTTGCCATGCCTGGTGTAGATGCTCAATTCCGTCAAAATCCGCTTGATAATCCAATGCGAGTTCCTTAACGATGCTGAGCCTATCAAAATCTGTCGTTGCTGCCCACGCTGTGACCAAAGCCGCAGGGATCATGAGCGTCGCCATCGGCCGATAAGGCATGGCCTCGTTAGCTAAAGCAATAACCTTGTCGCAAAAGTCGCATGCTTCTTGCCGGTAGTCTTTTTCATCATCATATATCTGAAGGATTCTATTGAGAATACATCCCATGGCTAAAAACATGGCGTACGATAGAATGTAGCTCAGGAAAATCCGTTTGACAAAATATGGTGTAGCTGGGATTTTGGCGGCAGTCATGACATTGAAGAAATCGGTCCGAATTTGCGCATGTTCAGAACACAAGATTCGGTAGGCTAAACGTATTTCGAAGATGTATTTTTGAGGTTCCCGAAGATACACGGCTACTCTGGCTAGCGTTCGTCCTTCAGTGGTGGTGATGAGATGGCGACTTTCTGACGGAGATGCGGCTGAAGGCTGAACAGTTTCATAAAGTTCCCAGAACCAAGGACCGAGCTCGATTTTCGGATTCCAGAAGCTTTCAACGATCTAAATTATCAAGTCAATACATTTTGAGTATACGAAGGAAGCTGAATAGACTGTACCGGGAGCGTCAAGAAGGCCAAAAATGATTCAGGCTCAATTTCACTAATGCGACCTTGAGTGTACGCATCACGCAATAAGTGCAGGAGAATTTCACCGTGGTTAATGCGGGCCAGTATCGGACCACCAACCCATTCCTATTCCACGCAAAGTAACCCGTTAGCTATTTCGCCATGTGGGTAAACCCTCATCTTCCTTACCTTGCAGGCTCTAGTGAGGCTGATCGCGTACATATGATCGGATGAGCTGGCCTGGGTAGAATCTGCAAATGACTTCCGTAGAGCTTCCATGGCTTTTACATAGAGTCGAACAGCCTTTGGTCTCATACCCTTGTTATGAAGGGAATTGTGCGCAGCAACGTAGGCGGCTACTCCTGCGTCTAATGCTGGATTGGACCCAATACGACCAGGAAGCTGCATGGAGAACAAATCTATACTGGAATCGTACCTTACCTCTTGAGTTCCCAAGATGGCGACCAATTCCATCGCTAGTTTTGTGTTTTCGTTTCCCGGTGCAACTTTTGGCGCAGGAACAATGGCTGTCTCACAGTCCTGAACTACTAGCACCTTGGGTGTCATGAACTTGTACCGCTGAGCTCCGTTGCCGACGCATCGTAGCAGAAGCCGCTCACATCTGCTACATGTTGGCTTTTTCAAGTCGCACTATGTAAAACAATGAGCTATTTTCATCCGCTAACATACTATTCGAATTTTCATTACCCCCTTCTTTGCTCTCCGGCATGCCTCGCAGCCTCGAGCAGTCAGACCACCCGGCATTATTCCTTCGCGGGATATAACTCAAAAATATGGGTTATCTACAAATTATTTGTCAATAGTATGAGGGATTTTTTTCAGGTCCTCATTTCTCAGCCGAGTTTACGTTGTCTTTGCATAGTTCAGCCTCACTAGATGGTAGGACTTTGCTGTGCATTGTGCCAAGACATTACCAGGACTGTAGGCCCACATCCAAGCTCAAACAGCGGGGCCCCTGATTCTGGGGTTTTGCTAGCCAATAAATTCCATGGCTACGCTCACATCAGCATGTGAGCTGTGCTTTTACAATGGCTGCTGGCCCGCAAAGATAAGCATAGGGTAGGCAGGACCAAACCACCACCAGCACAACATGATCTAGCGTTTTGCTTTTAGTAAGCAAAGAAAATCTGGATCCATTTAATATTTTAAATTTTAAACGAATCAGGGATTCCTTCTGAGAAATGTACTGGTATTACACAACTACATGGCCGTGATACCCCCCTGACGATTGCAATCGAATCTTCCCCATAACATAGAGGGCCCACGGATCCACTAGCACATCACAATCTGGTTTCTTCCCTGCATTAAATACTCGTATTAAGACCATTACATTAGCCGGGGCATGTACTCTGCCCGTGGGAGGAACTGTGTACTTGCGAGACTGCGATTTCAAGTTAGTCCGACTCAAATCTAGTAAAATGGTAGTTACTGAGGCGGAGCTAGGAACATACCATATCAAGACGTCGCTGTGAAAATGTAAACTGGTCTCTGTGTGGGCCTTTTGTCGTCCTGACTTCTATGTGCCAGGTAGGAGGCTTGTGTTGCCAAGCCCTTGCGTTTTCGTATCCCAAGTCAGCCATGATGGCTGTCCAGATTCCATAGGTGTCCTTGATGGTAAACGCTGATGCACCCTTGGTATCTGGAATAGGAGAGAGACCAGCCTTGACACGCAAAGAGCTAGTCCAGTGTTCCTCTGGAATGAACTTGTCACCCATGGATTCCGCCAACTTTTTTGATATCTAGCTCCAAATGTTAGCAAATCTCTAGCCTTATTGGTGTTATCACTGCAAAGGGTCGTACAAATTCCTCGCCGATAAATGCGAGCGATGCATCGATATCTTCTTCATCTCCACCAATTTGTGGATATATTAATTCATAGGCTGGTGGTGACTGTCCATCCCCTTCATCCTCGTCATTGTCTCCCGAATCCATTGATGTGGATGTGATTAGCCTTATCTTCTTGGAGAAGTAGGTGTAGAATATTCGACTACCAGATCGGGAATTGAGTTGGTTAGGTTGCTTAAGTTGGCTAGCAAACTGCTCCTCGTCCTCATCCTCGTCGTACTCGCCGCAATCATCATCTGGGTATGCTTCTGGAACACCGAATCTATCAAACGCCTCTCGTATCCGATCTGGTGGATTTGTCAAGGCTATTTGAAGCAAATGCTTTCCATCTCGATGATGGTCAACTTTCATCAACGACGCGAGACCTTCAACTAACTCCCAGGGAGTACCTAGCTGGAAATAGTTTCTCACAACATGGATGTCAAGAGAGTTGCGTTCCGGGGCCAAGGCAACCTTGCCTTCTTTTTGCCGGCCCTCTATCGTATTTCCGCTAAATTTGACAATGTAACGCTGTATGATCCTCTCCGCAGTATAAACATTGACTTTCTGCAGCATGTTGACTACTTTCTTTCTTTCTTTGCGCTGAATGATTGGCGGAGGCAAAAGACGAAGAAAAAATTCGTACCGCGTCCAAAATAATTCAGTCTGCGCAGCATCAACCACAACAAGGCCTGATGATTTAGGCGTGCTGATAGCAGCGTTGGTAAGTCGTCTACCATCTAGCTTGAGGCAACTGAGTAGAAGACGCATCCGATGGATGTCTTCCACTTCGAAATTGAGAAGAGGTACGAGGCCGGCAAAGCTTTGACGCAGATCGCGAGTATCAGCAATGAACCACTCTTTGCTAGTTGATGACAATTTGGCGTATGCTTTCGGTTCTTTTTCCTGCGAGACTGGCCATATCCACTTGTTATCTAGGGAATCTAGCTTTTCCTTGTTTGCCTCGTCCTTTTCTAAGAACTTTTGCATTTCCATAAAAATATCTCGAATAAACCCCATGCCGTCACTCTGCTTGATATAAGCTGCTTCAAAGACAATATGAGTCATCTTCGCGTCAGATATCTCCAAGATATCGGAAAAGAGCCGTTCGCACGATGGGTATAAATCTTTCAGACTAAAGTGAGCCTTGAGGTTCTTTGGCCCATTCCAAAGACACTGATGAGTAGGGACCCAGAAACCCATATTAGGTGTGCAGTCTAAGTCGGGAAGTATATGAACTAGACTGCCTTTTTCTTGAAAGAAGTTCCTAGATTGTTTCAAATATTAGCCATTTGAAATTTTACTTGCTCAAGTGTGCTTCATAAAACACGTACCTCACCGTAGTTCGAGACTCATTGCTGTTACAATGGGCTTGGATTTGCTCATAAAGGTATGTTACCTGTTTAAGATCACAAGGGTTCCCGCTGACTGATTGGAGAGATTGCAAATAGAAGCCTATGTCTTGTCGCATGCCAACTCCAAACTCTTCAAGATGTTGCCATCGGCTATGTTCCGGATCTGGAACATCTAGTAAGGAAGCACTGCACGTGGACATTGGTGCTTCTTGGAGGAGATATGTATCTTCTAGCTTGGTGAAGGTTCCATTCTTGCATTTGACGCTGATTGAACGGATCCTATTCCTGAGGGTGGTATATGAAGTTTCCACCGCTGGATCCAAGTCAGACTGCTGCGTATTGGGATCAGGCGATGGCGTGTATTTGATCCAGCGACTGTAGGTCTGCCACTTATCACAAATAAGCATGAGAACATCCAAGTATGACCAATGGCGGATGATGAGCTCGAAATCTGGGCTCATATGAAATACCCAATTCTTCGGCGATGCCTCACGAACATTGAGATATATTCGAGGAATCTTGGAGATGGACATGTTAGTTTCAAGCCACGATCTCCAAGCTTCAGAATCTTGGGGATATTTGGTATAATATTCAGGATGAATAAATTCTGCTTCCTTTCGATAATTGGCAAAGTATTTAGTTGCCGAATGAGGCTCGTTGCTATCATCAAAGTATAGTGTAGAACTAAGAGCACGGCTATCAGACTCTGACACCAGCCAGAATTGCTTTTCACTGCTGTTTCTCCAACCAGTTGAATAAAGAAAGCGGGTTTGCGATATGACGTCATGTCTTGAAACTTTGAATGCCTTGGTCGTCTCGTAGGACAGGCAGTCGACAATCATCTCATTAATCGCAAATGGCTTGAAATCTTCCACTCCGAGGATGCGGAATAAATGTGCCCGTGACAGGTCACTAACAACTTTTGGATCGGCGACTAGAATGTCTATCCCGCCAGGAATTTCCCAACGTTCTGAATCTCCTGGAAAGAAGACTTGATTTCCTTCAGCACACACCCAATCGCCGTTGCGTAATGCGATTAATGGCAACTTCAAAATACGCTCACGGAAAGCTCTCCGAATTGCCTGATCCTTTATAGCTTTCGGAGATTTAATTTCACCCTTCATGGCAGCTTTAATGGGATTTTTGACTCGTTTTTCCGGCTCGATTTGAGTAGTCTCTAAAATTTCAGAGAGCACGGCCGCAAGGCGAGAGTGCCATTCGGGAGATTTACTCTTGAAATCCTGGAGGCTCTGTTTAAGGCTCTCTTCCAGATGATCGAGAAACTCGCTGTCTCCCATTTCCGAAACTCCGATGAGTTTTAAATTATCATAGTCGTCAGCACAATAACCTCGTGAGAGGTATGACTTTTGTTTTGTAGTTGTTAGGGTCAAAGGGACCCCGGCGGGATCGGTATATTTGGCAGGGATATACATTAACTTGGAAGCTGGAGTAATCTTTCCATTCCAGGCTTCTAGAGTCGGCTGGTTTGATATCCGAGAAAATATGTCGTCCTTCAGAGGATCGAAGAAATCGCCAGATGTCGGTTTGCCAGGAAGATACCTCGGCCAAGAATACTTTAAACCACCAGAATTAAACCACTTAATGCACTGCAAAAAGGCAACGGCAACTTCGTCGCGAAGTTTTTGGTTCCACTTTGCCGAGTTGTCGACGTCTTCTCGGCTTGCGATAAGAAGGAAATCGCCCTGAATCAAGAACTACACGAAGTTAGAGGCTTGGATTTCTTTTTCAAGGAGCTTTTTATGTCTCGAGACTCACTTTGAAACCGTAATCGCGGATAGGCAGAAAGGCAAAAACTTGTTGCGTATCTACTTGTGGCTCCATATTGGCATCAACGGGGAGCGCAATGAGCAATTCCGAGTCGGATACTCCGGGACGGCGTTCATCTGATGGAAGCTTCCGCGCAGTGTGTCTCATAATAATATAACTCAACCGTGTTTGATCCTGTACCAGATGTATGGCTTCGTTTCCGTCGATGCGGTCCTCACTCCGCGTTAAGATCTTGGTGGTTGAGGGACTGCGAGGGCGGGAAATAGTGACGACAATTTTGCGCAAACGCCGCAAAAAGATTAACATTTTGGCATCAAGCGCCTGAAGGTCTGAAATTATTTCGTCATTATTGTAAGACTTTGAGAGTTGCAAGTAAAACGAGGTCCACCCATCTTTCCTTGGCTGAGGAAATTTTTCAATAATGGGTGCAATCATGCCGAGTCGCTGGTTTCGGTCGAATTTGAACTCATATGCCCCGGAGCTGATCCAAACTACATCACAAGCCTTAAAAACGGACTTGAAGCCAATGCCTTTTTCGCCGACGTACTTGGTCGAAGCACCGCTGCCAGTCTTGGAACTACGTCCAATGCTGCAGATGGCATCGATATCTTTGGCCGAGAAGCCCAGTTCATTGCAATCGACACGGAGATGGTTTTTGGTGTACGTCAGATGGATTGTAGGCTCACTGGCCTCGTAGCGATTGTCGTCGGCATTCTGAATCAGCTCAAGGAGGAAGTGGGCTGATTTTTGGTACAACTGGTCGGAGAGGCTTTACATAAAAAGTATTGTTAGATACCATATGAAGCAGAATTATTCTACGGGTGCATTGCTAGGATAGAACACGAACACTTTGGCAGCGGATTCAAGGTCATTGATGATGGCTTGAGGGACCTGTGAGTTGGGATCAAGGCCTTTAGAAGCCCGGATTTCCAGGAGATGCTCATCAGCTTCCTTTGTCGAAACACGAGGTGCTGCTGCCTTTATAATTCCTCTGCGAGAGAAAAACTTCATGATGAATTTTTACACAGTGGGCTGAGATTTTGAGAGAAGGTACAGGCAGTGTGCGGGTGAGCGACGTCGGTCCGTTTATCAGTCTTCTGAGTCTTGATGGGCAAAGCATCAGCAAAGATGCCGATTGTCCCGAGGCATCATGCATGGACCCAGGCTCACTAATGCAGCTGGAATAAAATGTATCGGTATGACTGATTTGAGACATTAGTGGCATGCACGACTTGCGATAACAGGGCTGTCGAATTGATTTCGATTGGCCAAACTGGTCATCTTCTTCAAGTCCCGGGCGTGTGCGGCTGAGTTGATGGCGCGCTAGTCTGTAAAGGACGCCTTGGCCAGGCAGACAACGA
This sequence comes from Calonectria ilicicola, assembly GCA_020809705.1. NCBI lineage: Eukaryota > Fungi > Ascomycota > Sordariomycetes > Hypocreales > Nectriaceae > Calonectria > Calonectria ilicicola. The sequence continues at coordinate 2,019,893 of CP085834.1, read as the reverse complement.
CATGGCCCCGCACAAGGCACATTGCACATGTAGCTTGATCGGATTGCGTGGATACGTAATTGCGAATTGATAGTACAATCCAGCTAATGATATAGGCAAAGAGCGAATGAAGTTGCATATGTCCTTCGTGCGCCGCATTAATACAAATACGGGCCCATTTGCCAAATACCCTGTGGCCTCATGCAGCCACATCTAACGAACTTCCTGACAGCTGTTTTAAAACCTAGCAAATAATAGTTTGGAAGATATTCAGTCTTCTATTATTCCTAAAAATTAACCTTTAGTTCTTTTATGACAGTTATTGGAGCCTTATGATACTACTCATCCTGGACCATGAGTTTTGGGTCCCAGCAGAAGAAACTATTTTGGAGTTACACATGACGTATGTGTCTGCATATTCGTCCATGCTTAGACCTATGTAGTAATTATACAGTATAGAGAATGACAAGAAATCCTTTCTAAATGCTCTAATTTAGTGGAATGGCTGTCTTTTTAACCGTGGGGGCTGGATTCAACTGGAGTTCAATGTGACGGTCTGCACCTTCAACATTCGGGAGCAATGAGAAGAAAAGTAGAAATGAAATGACTTTCCTGAGTGTGAAATTTCATCCTTGATGTGAATCTGCGCCCCGAGTTATTCAATAACTGAGATTTACGCTGACTGGAATAAAGCAATTGCAACAGCGGTCGCATTTATACTTATCTTGCGTCGGTACTCATCGGCTGTTTCCCGGTGCAAACTATGGTAAGAATACATGCGTGAAATTAAATTTGACACCCCTACAATACCGCATTAAAAGTATTAGGTCTAGACCGGAAATGTTCCATGGTTTCCGAATAATCCCGCAATAAGGGGGAGGTCAACAGACTCTAGTCGGACGGTAGATAAGTAATACAGCAAGGTTGTTACGGTTCTTTTGATCAACTGAATCGCGATATGAACTCAACTTTGAATAGTGTGATGAAGCAGAGTCAAAGTTCAGGAGAACTTGTGACACCAAGAATAGATTGATGTCAGCAAATGCAAAACTTTCCGGCGCTCGTATTTAGAACTGCAATGGCTTATTGGTGTGTGATTCCCACGCCACAGTAAGACCATTTTGACGGTTTCTGCATAAACTTAATTGACAAAAGGTCTTAGATTGGTGAGCAGTATTCTGAAAATCATCCATTCACATGCTCTCCGGTTACCTAATCTAGCGATGCCGTGGATCAATTTGACCGCTTCAAGTCAACGCGTAATTTCTCTTTTGGGAATTCACGATGAGACAGGAAATATGAGATACGAAGAATCCAATTGTGGGATGAGCCAGGCTACTTTAGTATTTAGTCTGTGGAAAGATGCTGTCAGAGAACGGTAGACGCCGAATCACAACTCCACTGGGAACTGACGAAGTGAATCTGTTGGTGGTAAAACTAACTAATCCATCTTCACTCACCGTTCTTGAGGCGATGGCCGAAAGCTTATTGTGGCCGACATGCTGATTATTCGGAACAACAGGAAATGTTATCTTCCCGCAAGCAGCAGTTGGATACGAACCACAAAAGTACAATTTGACCGCCCTAGATTTAGAAACCTCAATGTTCAGCCCCAACTATCCTCTCTTGCCCTAATATACCGACATGACAATGTTGCATCGAGGTTACTGTGCCGCACACGTGATCAATTGCCCCCTTAATTACAAATGTTACTTGGCGAAATTAGGCTTTTTTGCCCCTATTATGCAAAATCATGACAAGAATTGCAGCTATTCAGAGTCCAGCTCAATGTGAAGCATCAGGATCGTGTGTCGATGAGGAAATTTGCGTGATTATGAAAATGAAACAACAGTGGTCAGTCTAAGCCGGAAGTGTAGCCTCCGCAACACTACAAACGGAATCGATTTCTCCGTCGGCACCATGGTGCACAGACATTGTTCCAAACTAATATGATAGGTTCAGCCGCACCGGCAATCCCTGCAAACACATGGTTCCTCTGTAAGTAGACTAGTGTTAAGAGGATCCTCGACATTCTTCGTATCAGTCCCACCTAAAACAACCTAACTAGGCTGAGGACACTGCTCATTTGAGCCTTCTTCTCGGTTTGGACCGAGATTTAACTTTGGCTGGGGAGGCTCGAAACAAACGACCCGCTTCTGCGAAACAATTGTAATTAGTCCAGGGTTTGGTTTTCATATAAGAAGTCTTGTATTTTTTCCTCACAATGGTTGGCATCCAGTTGGAGCATAGTTGTATACTCGACCATCAAGCTACAAAGAATTCTCGGCAATCATGATGAAGTTCTTCCTTTCCACTCTCCTGGCTGTACCGGCCGTCCTCGGTCTTGCCGTCCCCGAAGCTGATCTGGATCTCTCCATGATGAGCCCTCGAGCCGATATCTCGGGATCTTCGACCTTCTATGGCGGTAACCTTGCCGGAGGAAACTGTCTGTTCTCCTCCTACTCGCTGCCCAGCGGTATCTATGGAACTGCCTACTCGGGAGCCAAGTGGAACAATGCTGCCAACTGCGGTTCTTGCATCCAGGTTACTGGACCCAAGGGCACCATCAAGGCTATGGTAAGGAGCTAACCATTCTTTCTTTGGAAACTGGTTTTCTAATCATGATTTAGATTGTTGACCAATGCCCTGAATGTGCTGAGGGTCACCTTGACCTTTTCCCTGACGCCTTCAAGGCTGTTGGAGGAACGGATGGTATCGTCAGCACGTCGTACCATTTCATCGATTGTGGCATTACCTCGCCTCTTTACATCCGTAACAAGGAGGGCACTTCTGAATACTGGTTCTCGATGCAGGTCGTCAATCACAACCAGCCCGTGAAGAGCCTCGAGGTCAGCACTGACAACGGCAAGACGTGGCAAGCAACTACTCGACAGAACTACAACTTCTTCGAGAACTCAAGCGGCTTCCGCGTTGCCACCACCAGGGTCAGGGTTACCAGCACCTCTGGCAAGTCCGTTATTATTACCAACGTTGGCACTGCTGCAGGCGCAAAATACACCGCCAGCTCCAACTTTTAAAAACTTTGCAGGGAGCGAGCTTTTTGTAAATAAGGAATCATGCTGTCATGTCTAGGTTGGAACTTGAATTGGGCACAGGAATTTTAGTAGTGTATATATGTGTATATGTATCTAGTATATGACAGACAAAAGATGTTATCCTGCAACCTTGAGCCTCAAAATATTCAGTGAAAGCGGCCACACCTAAGATTTCGAGTCCATTGGCGGTGTTGAGTTTTCTCATATTGATACACCATAAAGGCATGACTGTAAGTTGAGTGTTTCAGGTCTTATCTGATTAGATCTATATGCTTCTTAACATACCTTCTGGGTTATGTGCTGTCTTTGTTAATTCCAAACAGCCACTGGATGTTGAATCTAATTTTGTAATCAACTTCAAGATTTGACGACTATTCAATACAAAACCCCACTACTCGTTCTCGGTAATAGTCACTCAAACATAACAAAACAAAACAAGAGATTGTATATCAAACAACATTCTAAGCTATTGAGCTTGCATTCTACTGAATTGTGAGCTTTTGTACATATATCGCCTTGAAACATCGAATAAATTTGTAAAATTCTAGAACTGGAACATGGCGGCAGGATCTTGGTCAGTTCCGATGAGTTGGTTGTAAAATGTATCCTTTATGGGTAATCTGTTGACTCAAGATCGTCGGGATATTTGAGTCCTCCTTGGCGGCGAATTTCGTCCATAACTTCCATAATGGCAACCGACTCGGTCAAATCTAGATGTCTTCCTTCCTTTCTACCCTCAATGAGGGCCAAGGCGGCCTCGTCCGCCTCCCAGAACATTCCTTGGCCTTCTCCTTCTGGGTTCATCCATCCGGCAAAGCCATTGAACCAACCGCTTCCCTTGCCAGGGCCTGGCTTGGGCCATGTCTTCTCTTCGATGGTCCCATCCTGGAGGATGAGCTTAGTGGCATTAGGGCTCTGAGGCACGGGGAATATTTGGATTTCTCCAAGTTGACCTTGAATGCGTACAGCAGCCTGAGGGCTTGGGTCATTGTGGAAGCCACTGACACGCATAGATGTAGTGGAGATTGCGTGTGCATCGCCGCCAGTAGATGCATCACCTGGGAAGTTGATCATAATAGTAGTTGTTTCATCCACACCGGTTTGTGCATGCTACATCATTTCTTAGTTAGCTTCAAATCTCAGTGGACAAATAAGAACGCACCTTGGTCATCATAGCCGTTACTTTAGGTGGCGTGGCCTGGTACCTTTCCTTTTGATAAAGAGCCAGGAATGGCCATGTCAAACTGTAGACTCCCAAATCAAGTAATGCACCGCCAGCCAACTTCTCATTGACCATTCGGTGTGTCTGCCCATCAAGTATCTCTGGGGGCAATCTGATGCTAAGATCCGTGAACACCCTCAAGATGGCACCGAGCTTGCCGGATTTGATGGTCTCACGGACGTAGTCTGCAACAGGAAAGTATCTAGTCCACATCGCTTCCATCAAAAAGCAGTCCTTTTCTTTGGCTTTCTCGACAAGCTTGCGTGCTTGCTGGGCGTTGACTGTGAGGGCCTTTTCACACAAAACATTCTTGCCAGCTTCAAGACATAGCATGGCATTCTTGTAATGATGCGAATGAGGTGTGGCAATATAAATTATATCAATGTTGGAGTCCTGCACAAGCTCCTCGTACGAGCCGTACGCTTTAGCGGTTGCAGGGGCTTCAACTTCTTTGAGGAAAGCCTGTGCGCGTTCAACAGAGGAAGAGGATGCAGCTGCAACAACAGTATGCTTAATGTTGGACACACCTCGCGTATTTGGGTCCACGAGCAAATCCTTGGTGCTATGATTGGCCGTTAGTGATCGAATGAACGAAGGAGCATTAGTAAACGACCTACAAGGTGATGGAGATCGCCCCGGTGGCAAGAATACCCCACCGAATTGTACGAGGTTCACTCATGGTCTCGGATGTCTTGCAGGGCTAAAATCTCTAATCTAAGTGTGTAGTGTATGAATGGACAGCCTGTTTGACATGGCCAAACGTTTAGCCTTAAATATATGCGACATTTGCGTGTTTAAACTTGTTTTCTGACAAATAGACAATGGCGTGGTCGATTGACAAAACGGGCATGAACCCGGGACTCCGCGGTACGCCCTATGTTAGGCCCGTAGCAGTTAGTCTCTTGCTTTCAATGCGACTCTCGTCTCAGCCGATTATTTCAACCAAGGCCCACTTTGTGGTTTTGGCGAATCGGAGTTCCCTGGTTAAATTCGAATTGCAGTGTGGGGACACGTCCGGGATTCCGCGACAAGACAAATTATGTCAGTTAATCCCCACAACCATTCATCGCCAAGAGTGTTAAAATCTCCACGTTTGACCATTCCACCCCTTTTGCCCCTTATTATTACAGTGTGTGTTCCTTACCCCGCCTTCTGGCTGTTCGGAGTTCTGGGACCCATGAAACTAGTCTTTACTGGGAATAGCTATGGACGACTCCCACTAGACACCAAATTTGTACATTTATGTGTTGATTTGGATCAGGTGAAGGAGCCATCTTCTATAAATTTGGATTCAAATTATAAGCACAAGTATTATTGAACAGATTATTTCACTTCTCTCTCATTATTCAGGCAAAATAGCTGCCTCGAGAGCTTGATCACAAGGGCACCGGCATTCTGATCTTTGAAGAACCCTTAGCTATTTTGGTGCGCCTCCCTACACGAAACTGATAAAATTACGTTCGTAAGCCCTGAATAATTCCACCAGCCTTATTCTTCCTTGCCTTACTTCAGTCTCTTAAACAGAACTTTACCTCCATCATTGGCTTTTTCTCTGTCGGAAAAGGTCATTTCAAGCCCCGAAGGTTTCCCGTTGATATCAAACCTGAATTCAGCCGCGAGAAATGTCTCAGGCAGCCTGCCGCCTTCCATCATTATTATGTACGCAACTCAAAAGTCTCCGGAGACATGCTGTAGCTTTATACGGGTTTTCCAAATCAAATCGGTACGGTCTGCAATTAAAACTCCTCCTGTTGAGGCCGCACCATTGCGTGGTTGAGTAAAATTATAGGTACCAAATCCTGGAGCGTGATATTTTCCTGATAGTTCGGCTAACTTCACTGACGGAGGTTGCGATCTTTTTGGCATGTTTGGGAATAGTATTTCGCTGGCATTTGCAACTTTACGTTCGGCATCTCGTTGAGCTTGTCTAAATCTGGATAATTTTGTTAGAACATGCTCACTATGTTGCTCAAAGGGGAAATTCCAGACGTACTCTTCTGCAACATCGTAGCGACTGTTTTCTGGAATCCCTAGTTTGTCCTCAACTAGTCTTCTCATGATTACCTGCCGAGCTGGGCTTGGGTAGTTGGCAAGAATGACGACGCCATAATCTAAGTCGGGAAACCAGTAGACTAGGGCGCCGTGGGCTAGAGTTGACCCCGAGTGCCAATAAACCACTCTGCCGTTAATGCTTGTACGCCACCAAGCTAGTCCGTACAGAGATACGTCCATGCCACTTGCTGGGTCAGGATTGTCAACGAATCGTGGTCTGCGCATTTCCTTGTGCACCTGCTGTGAAAGCGGTCGTCCTTGACGGAGAAGACACTTGATCCATTTTGTGTAATCTAGGACATTGGAAATAACGGCACCTGCGCCACTTAGAATTCCTGTGGGTACAAAAGAAATTGACTGGTAGCGGTCGTTTTCTTTGTCCCAGTAGTAGCCAGTGGATAAATCGTTTGGCGAGTCTTTGGCCTCCTGCAAATCGAGATAGGTTGAGTCCATGTTGAGTGGAGTCCAGATCGTTTCCTTGATCATATCCTTCAACGGTCTACCTGTAAGGGTCTCAATAATATGAGAAAGTGCTGCATATCCCTCATTGTTGTACTCGAATTCTGTACGTGGTTGTGCTCGCAGAGGGAAATTTCGTAGATTTCGCACAATATCCTTCACTGTCCATGGCGTCCCATCCTGCTCTGCGCGAATAGCAATGTCATTATTGCTAAGTCCTGAGCGGTGACAGGCCAAATCCTCCAGAGTTAGATTTTCTGTCGCCCAGGCATCTTGCGTAACAAAGTCGTCGCGAATAATTGATGAGACTGGGGTTTGCCAACCGCTAGAGAGAACAGGGTAGTGGTTGGTCTCAATCAAGTGTGCAAGAGTCGCATTTGTAAACGCCTTTGTGGTTGAGCCAGCATACCAAAGCGTTTCTGGCGTCGCTGGAGTATCCGGTAGAGTCGCGTAGCCGAAGCCCTGCATCGGTGGTCAATGTCAGGCTCCTTGTTAGACTAAGATTAGGAGGTTGTCTACGAAGACTACAGACCTTGGCAAATACATCATCTCCATCCACAACGGCAATAGATAAACCGACTAGCTTCCATTCATTCAGCGTATCGCTGACGAACTTGTCAAAATCAGGCGTGAATGGATCGGTTTGTTTAGCACCTCCCATTTTGATGTCATCCCACAGTGATCAGAAACAGAATTTATGCATCAATATGTCAAAGTGCTGGCTGTATTCGATTGGCAAGACTTGGCGACAATTCTCATGGCGCGAGCTACTGCTGCGGCTTTGAACAAATCAGCTCACTGTGCGGGGTGACTGGTGAGTGACGCAATGAAACACGATAACGGAAGCGATCCTATCTCCGTCCGTCTCACCAAATGATCCCAACCATACGAAGAAGTGGGGCACCTGCCACATCTGAATCTGGGAGAAGAGTGCATGTATCTCGTTAAGGGTGTTTGTGTCCTCGAAATGAACCCAATTAATCTTTTAAGATGGGCCCAGGAGAAATATGAAGCTGGATATGCAGTTCTCTTTTGTTCTTCTTTTCACCAATATTTCTCTTCCTTTTCTAACCTGGATAGTTTCGAGTCCTGTCTATTGATGCAAAAGTCCATCTCCACAGACCTTGCTGTTGTGGCTCCTATCAGCACCTTTTTCGTCCAGAGCCTCTCATCCCCAACCTCAATGATCTGATCCTCTATTCCAGAAGCTACAGGGGACTTCCAAGCCAGATTTATGAGATCTTGTACATCGCTAAACGCAACAACTGTCCCCGTTCGATAGCATACCATGAGAACCCAGTTGGCAAGTACTGCCACAACATAAAGGCAAACGATCACGTAAGCAAACGTCATCGCCTCTCCAGGGCTTCCGTATCCGTACCCAAAACGTTCAGCGATAAAGTCTGCTGTGGTGGCGTGCTTCACCCAAAGACGCAGCGCCTCCATCGCTGAACTTGAACTAGTGCCAGAATCCGAGGCAATGTTTGCAGCAGTTCCGTTCGGAAAGAAATCGATTGTTTGGCTCAAAAGCCCTTCCCTATACCGAAGATTCAATGCAGTGATACTTCCATTTCCCAAATCACCTGGCATTGGTAGATATGGGCCAATGAGCATCGGTATTCTCGCAATCGCGTCTGTAAGGAATGCACCTGTGACCTTTTCGATGGCCACCTGCGCCATACGATCAGGATCCGCGGATGTACACCCTGGGCCAAATATGATCCAAGAAGAGTTGAAGTGCGGCCGTTGAAAATGCAAAGCATACAAAGCGTTCCTGATATTTTGAATATACCCCCCGTTTTTCCCCAGCTCGAAGTACGGCAACCACGACCTTTGAATTTGAATGGTTGGTCCAACTACAGCATAATGATGCTTTTGTTCCCAAGTTTCTTCGTCAGAAAACACTGCCAGGTCTGTTATATTGCTCTCGATGGATCTCTCGTTTTTCGGGTCTAGTATAACAATAGAAGGGATCCAATGGGCAATATAAGTGCATGCAAATATCCGCATATCTCTTTTCTCGCCGTCTAGATACGGCGATGATGCGACCAAGGTGAGAGTAGGTACGGAGTTGTTGGTCTCATTGTTTCCCCCTACTAGCTCCAACTCGTAGTATATTTTCTGGGACGACCAGATACGTTGAGAAACACGCTTGTCCTTGACTTGATCTCGCATTCGAGTGCAATCATTGGGATCGGAGTTCCGTGAATAGCAGTTCAGTTCCTTTGACGGATAATACAACTCTGGTACTCGAGATTGATACCCGTATTCTTTGTGAGTCCAGACATTGCACTTGGCATTAATAAGAGGTTGGTAGTTAGATGATGAGGAACTAAGGGTGAGTTTGTAAGCTCCTGTGGAGGAGATGCTCCCGACTTTGTGCGAGTTGAAATAAGTTTGGAAGAGACCTAGCGAGCTTGTTGCTGATGAACTGACGCTAGTAAGAAGGGTTCCTGACGAGTTTCCAGACCGCATGTGCAATCTGCGACTGACTGCGTTCATCGGATCTTCAAAAGTGATGTTGTCAGATATACCCGATACCGCCCACCGCGTAGCCCAAGAGTACAGCTGACTGATGCCACTGGCAGGACAATCGCCACCGTAAAGAGTGCGCCCGCCAGTGCAGCCATCATCGCTAAAACTTGAATCGTTTAAAACCGTGGGCCATACATAGGTAGTTCCCATTAGAATGAGGGGCATGTAGACGTTTGAGAAAGCTTTCGGGAGAGGGTACCATCCTGTTTTGGGGACGATAAGAATGGCTGATGCCGGCCCCATGAGTGTGCAAAGAACAACACAGAGAAAGAGAAGCGCTGCTAGCTTTACTCTCTTTGGCGCAGCCATCCAAAATTTCTGGCCCAGGACATAGTTGATATCAGATACACGGTACGGGCCCGTGAGCAGACCCAGCGGAATCCCATCCCGAACGAGATGTCGTTTAAATGCTTCGAGAGTGATAGTTCCAAGAGATGCAACAACCAAGATCTCGTATAACTTAGCGGCTACCTGAAAAGAGTTAATGATACTATTTGCTGAAAGCCTGAGGTTGCCAACTTTTAACCCGCTGTCGGGAAACCAATATTGTTGAGTAAAATTGACGTATAGAATAACTGAGGTGATCGTGAGAGGAATGAGATGAAATGATGATTTGAGCCAGGCACTAACAGTACCCCGAACAACCCTTTTGGGCCTAGCAGATCGCGACCCGTCCATACTTGGCTTTCCACTATGGCAACGCGGGGTTGAGAGTAGTCACCACCGCCGGAAAATGGATCAAGCCTACACTAAGGCAAATTAGATGCACTTGAAAATCCAACATTTCAAAACCAACTACAACGGAGAAACGAGTTTAGATGTATTAGCTTGACGAAGTTGATAATTAAGCGCTGACCCTTTAGTTGTTGGTTCCAAAGTGTGATCAAAGTGGATTTTGTGTCAGGCACAGAGCTGTGATTGGCAACCTTGATGCACGGTTGCTGGCCCTGGCGTCAGTTCTCTCAGCTCGCACTCCACATGCTAATATTTAATAGGCTGTCGTAGATTGAAGGAGCAAGTATTCGGCTGAGCTGAATCCTGCCGATCCTGCCATTTTTGTCGAAACAACCAAGGCATCATATGTGAAACGCATCCCATTTGATCAAAGATAGTAGCTTGGTCAATAATAAGAAGTGTATTCAGGAAAAGAAAATGGATAAAAATACTCGGGATATTTCCAAAAGTGTGCTGTAGAGCGCAGGGTGGATTGAGATACTAGAATTGGCCCACCACCGAGTCAGGGCATCAAGTTGCATTTGCAGTCCTATGATGGCCATGCATTTAAGGAATATTGGAGGATACAGACTGCCATAATGTTATCCAAAACCTACCATAGAACAGCGGAGCAACAAAGTGAGGCCAACGCTCTTGATTCGTTGCGGGTCGCTAGACTGCAAGACAAAACCCAACTCAATTACTTTGCTGGATCCAGCGCTATTAGAGAATAGGCTACCAATTGACGAGAGCGAAACATGCAAGCAGTCAACAACAGTTCTATTTGTAGTCGGGGCGGCTCATATAGTGCGGCATCGTCTGCCGAATCAGGACCTCGCTAGCCAGCCACATCCGCGCCAAATCACGAGTCCATGGAGAACCCCAACCCAAATAAAAACCCACCGTCGAACTGTCATTTCACTACTCTGTTGCCATATCCTCCAACACAGACCTCATTCATAGATCGAAATCATTCTATCCGAGCAACCTCTGGCAATTCGTTGAAAAGAAACTCGAGATGTCCACTTCCGACCAGACATTCGACAATTGGCAGCTCCTTGATAACAATCCCGCGACCACTAGCATCATTGTAGATGCTTCTAATCTCTACCAGCTCCATCGCTCAGGAATGATCTGGCAATACAACGGCACGCCACTAACAGGTTGGGACTTACTCGACAACAACCCCGCAACAGTCAAGATTGTAGCGGCCAACGGACGGCTTTATCAACTCCACAACAGTGGCAAGATTTGGAGATACACCGGCACCCCGATCAGTGGTTGGCAAATGCTGGACGATAACAGTGCCACTATTGACATTGTAGCTGGTGGTCATGATCTTTATCAACTGCACAACACTGGTCGCATCTGGAAATACACCGGCACTCCTCTCACAGGATGGCAGGAACTGGACAACAACCCACAGACAAAAAAGATTATCGCTTCCGGGTGGCATCTCTACCAACTGCATGGCACTGGTGTCATCTGGGAATACACCGGACTCCCATTCACTGGATGGAAGAAGTTGGATACAAACCCAGCGACTGTGGACATTGTTGCGCGAAACAATGAACTCTACCAGCTTCACAATTCGGGCAGGGTTTGGAAATACACGGGTGTGCCAGTGACTGGATGGCAAGAGCTGGACAACAACCCGCTGACAAAGGAAATCGCAGTCGCAGCAGATGGACTCTATCAAATCCACAGGACTGGGGCAATTTGGATCTATACTGGCACGCCACTAACAGGCTGGAAGAAGCTGGATGCAAACGCCATGTCGAGGTCCATTTCAGCAGGGAATTCTCTGTACCAGCTGCACAGTTCAGGTCATATCTGGTGCTACACTGGGTAGAGCTGCCATGAGAATAACAAGCGCGTTAGAATAGAAGACGAATTAAATCAGGAACGTTTTTGGGGGGTTTTTCTCTTTATCATCATCCAGTGGCTCGAGCATGTCTATATCGAGATGTAGCTGCAGACACATTATTTAAGACATCAGTATACGATCTAATCCATTTGATCTGTTTAATCTGGGGAGTAGGTTGGGTGCGACACGATTGGCATCGTCGCTAATGCTAAGTTCCAATTCATCAATTTGTCAATGACTTTTGACTATAAGTAAGTGAGTGATTACTCAAAGAAAGTGTATCAATCAGTGTGGAATATAAAACCTTGTTCCCAGCCGCTGAAAAAAAAAAAAAAAAGAAGCAGTTTGAGATCTAACTGTTCTTTGGGATAAGAAGGACCGGGAAAAAAGAGAGCAAAAAACATACAACAGCAGGGATTCGCTGGTCGTCACCGACCCAACTACTAGTCCGCCCCTTACCAGCTTGTCTATGGGAGAGCGGACGGGATCCCGAATTTTCTGGTAGGTATGGTCGTATGTACCAGAAGGACTGACACAAGGGTACAAAGTAGTAGAATGGGACTGCTGGGTAGATTGATACCTCGTGTAGGGTAGGTGAACATCACAGGTCACTTTTTCGTCACTAGCCAGCCTCCTTCTTTCGTTCGCTGGCTGCATCATCTGGTGGCTTTCTTGTACCATAGTGCTGTTTTCTAACATTGCTATTTGGTTCAGAATACTACTCGAGCCATTCATGTGAAGCAAAACGGGTGGGACATGGAACAACTCGAAGCTTGCATCTATACAATGATTTTCTCATTCGGAGCCTAGGCATAAGCTGACATTATGTCATTTTCTCTCTCTTATTTCTTCATCAATGCCAAATCGGGTTGCTTGCTCGGGAGACTGGTTCGATGGACCCTTAAGGGGGACTGCATGCTTGAAAATGTGACGGCCAGGAAACGCAGAGGGGTAAAAAAAGCAAGAACAGAATTCCAACGAAATTTTCTCGCTTATTCACGTGACTTTGCTTGAAGTGAATCAAACGCGAGCCGACAGCATCGTCGGACCTAGCTCGATCAAGGTTACATATCCATTCTCCAGACGCCAATCACGATGCTTCCAACTTAACTGGTGAGTCAATACCGCCAATATAAGCAGGACACCGACTCGGTGGCTGCATGGCTCGCCTCCACTGCTAAATCCGGTGGATACCCCGCCCAGTGGCTCGCGTCAAAGACGTGGAATGCTCCTCCCACCGCCGGAACCGGACGGCTGAAAGGAAAGGCACGCAAAGATGCCAAAAATGGGGCAAAGGGAGCGACACCTCCCAAAGAAACACCGTATCTCGTAGCGCTGCGCGATTTTATACCCTTGGCCGCCTTCATAGCCAGCTACAAGGATGGTTCTCTCAAGGTGCCCGCTGCCTTCTCGAAGACACTCGATCGAGTTATTGCTTTGCGATCCGATTTTAGAGAAAATATGAAGCAACAGGGAGTCAAGCCGGACTCCGAATCTGATGCGAAGCACAATTACTTTGTTGGCATTCTGGAGACTGTCAGGGATCTTCTCCGTCCGTGCATGCCCACTTCAGATACGGCCCAGGCCCTAAAGGGGAAGGGCCATCAAGAAAGTTTGCAAGACACAACCAATAGATTTGCTTCTCTATCCGTTGATGAGCCCTCGGAATCATTCCTTAGCAGCTGCAATAGCTGCTCAGCAGAAAGACCAAAACAGCAGGAGGGCGATACTACCATCTACGAGGTCGAACCTTCTGGCTCGCGTGACGAAGCCTTCTTCTTATTCTCTCTTTTAATGCAGGATCTCCAGGAAATCAGATCCTCCCTAAAGTGGATCTGGTCAAACTCTCATCACACCAGCGGGTTTGATGTCGCCACCGCAGCTGTCACCTCAAACATGGCTATCAGCATGGCTCGTAGCATGATTGATGATTTTACGCCCCAGATCAGCAAGTGCAAAGGCGGCTTGAACGAACTCATAGACTTAAATTATTCCTCAAAATGTATTGCGGCAGGATATAGCATGGAGGAATGTGCCGTGGTGGGGGGCCCTGATTTTAGCGATGAGCTCTATGTCATTTCTAATGACGCGTTTCTTTGTGCCTTTCACACCCTCCGGCTTGACTGCACGCTACTTGGAGCCAACCGCTTTATCTTCCCTAAGCCAGGAAGCTTAGGCTTTTATGAGCCCACCAACAACCGAGATACGATGTCAGGGGCACAAAAGCATGAAGAGGACAGGGTTGTCCTTGTAGAGTTTTTGACAGACATTACCACCATCGTCCGGGAAATACCTTATTACCTAATTAAAGATGAATTTGTGCGTGGCATGGATAATATGCACAAGACACAAACCGTTTCCTTTTCATTTGTTTTTGCCGCTCAAGTTTTCCTCGATATTCATCACGCGATACGAAATGCAACCCGTCAGCATTGTGAAAATGTTTTGAAGGAAGAGCGCATGATGCGCAGCTATATCCAAAGTTACTTTGACTTACATGGAGAATCTGAGAAACACTTCCCGTCTCTATCTAGGATGATGCGAGAGCTAGATAATCGTCTGTAGATGACGATCGATGACCCATTCCATCAGGCAAAAGTCCAGATATATCTCGCACATGGCGAGGATTTCCCTGACTGCATGAAGCCTCATCGTGTGTTCATGCTGTCACCCATACTTGCTGGACTCTCTCTCTTTTATTTTCGTTGTAAATTGTACCAAGTCGGGTTGTCTGTGGCAAGCAGCTGGGGTTCATTTTCTTCTTGTGTGCATCTCTATGATGCCTTACGCCAACAAGGGTTAACACAGGGCACATGGGTAGACATAGAAGCTGTCATCCGTTTCCTCAGTGAATCAAGTTTCTGGATCGGGGGCGTGAGACCACGCAACGCCAAGGAATACTTTAAAAACTTTTATCTCATGATGGGTGTTCGTGCGACATCTTTCGCAAAAGATCGCCGGCACAACCGTTTTCAGAGGTCGCGTGGGAGTCCACGGACCTTAAAATTGGGCCTCCCGGTCTCCACCACTTTTTTCCACTCCGTGGCAAACGATATATCCCAGAGCGCTTGGACAAAGGACTTGGTGGAAGAAGTCATATCGCGGGCCCAGTCTCAGTTCACGTACATCGACAGCGGCAATGGGTTCGATAATTTCCAATGTAGAGCCCGACCCGCATCGAACTCGGGAAGTAAAGCGACCGCGTCAAAAAACAAACAGAACAAGCTTGATAAAAGTGATGGCATAAATCAGAGCGATGAGCCTCAAAAAGGCAAGATACGTGTTGGAGCTTTCATCGGGTCACTGTGTCTGGCCTTGCAGGGTGAGGTGTGCGAGATGGCGTTTCCCTTCCTGGGGATGCATTGCCAATGCTGGATCATGTTTCGAGACCTGAAAAAGCATTGTGATGGGCTTCTCATCAGTAGATTTGGACCTGCGTATATCAAAACAGATGCGGCGCTGGCACACCTGACCCCATACTTTTTTGCAATCGCGGGCGGTATCGAAACAAGAGCGCCTGATAGAATCGGCCTAGAAGCTCCAGCAAACGTTATAAACACGTTCATCCGTACTGGAGCTGGGAGAGTTTGTCTTGGATATTTCCAGACGATCGGCGTCCCTTTTTTCAAGATCTACGAAGGAGAGTCAGCAGAGAAGGATCAAATAGAAAGCAGCTCTAGTTAGTACTGCGCTCCGGTAACAAGTTCACTAGGCGAGAGTTGCTCTTCAACCTAACTGACTAAGCGTACAGTGGATTCTGATTGAAAACCCGACTTAGGAGATCGGCATTGGCTGTTAATGGGTAAAAGGGGCCAAAGTGCTAGCTTCATATCGTTTTAAAAGGCATGGGGGGAACCGCCAACCAAAGAATGATTGATAGTGCAAATGGAATTAGTGTTGAGGTTGCGGCTTCGTTGAGATTGATGACATAGCGCTTGTAGCGTGTAACAGAAGTACCGACAACGCAGGTGGGAGGACTTTTACCATCTTGAATGCAGATTTAACTACATATAATTTGGACCCTTATCTTCAAATTTGTGATTGGAGAAATGTAATTTATATCGTGGTTTACTATGCTTGATTGATAACGCCTAGTTGATATTAACCAAGTATTACTACCATATAAACCGCTCACGTCTTGAGATCCCTCCGTCTAATCCTGCACCCATATTTTGCCTTCGAAAACAAATAGGTCTGCACCTCCAAAACCGTGTTTGGGAACTCAAGTTCGAACTCGTACTTCCGAACTGGCTGAGGAATGGCCTTGCTAATTTCAAGCATGCTGATGTGTTTCCCAATGCAGGTTCTCGAGCCGGGGCCAAACTGCATCCGTATGTTAGCCTTGGCAATAAGAATAAAAACTGGGATATTGATCAATCTTACCGTAGCGAAATATGAATCCATTCTTGAAAGCTCCTCTTTTGGGACTAGCCAACGTTCAGGGCGGAACTCGTAGGGTTCGGTGTAAATGTCTTTGTTGTGATTTGCGATCCATGGGTTGATTCCGACCTCAGTCTAGAATAGTTAGTCTCTGGCTTTCAACAAGACAACATGAACGCACATATTCCGGGAGGTATTTCCCACACACTACGGCGCCACCTTTCAACACAGAGCGGGTGAGAACAGCGGAGATAGCGGGATGGATTCGGAGCCCCTCTTTAATGCAAGCTTGTAAATAGGGCATTCCTTGAGATCCTTTGAATGTGATTGGGTCGGATATCAACCCAACTGTTGCATGAGTGTCAATCTCCTTGCGCAGCCTCGCCATTTTGTCCGGATTCTTTATGAGATAGTACGGAATTGCGCTCAGGGAGATCCCCATGGTGTCTGAACCCGCGACAATGTTTGATCTGCATGCCATCTGGGTGTGAAAATGGTTATTGATACCTTCTTCTTCTAGCTTTAGCAGCTTGGTTAAAAAGTCATTTTTATCGTTTGGCGAGATCCCTTTGCGACGTTGGTTGACGTGAAAGTTCACAAAATCGAACGCTGCTTCACGATCTGACCAGTGGCGG
Organism: Calonectria ilicicola; assembly: GCA_020809705.1. Lineage (NCBI taxonomy): Eukaryota > Fungi > Ascomycota > Sordariomycetes > Hypocreales > Nectriaceae > Calonectria > Calonectria ilicicola. The sequence continues at coordinate 2,002,994 of CP085834.1, read as the reverse complement.
TCAAGCATTGCCGCGAACTCGTAATATTTCTGACACCAGTAATTCACCTGAGGGATAATTCCGACGAATGAGCCATAACGGGCTACAGAGTATATATTGGCGATTATTCCAATGTCATCTTCTCTCTCCATGAGACCGAATGGATGACCAGCTGTGATTGACCCAATGACATCAAACGCGTAAAATTGGAGATACTGGCCCATTTCTACAGAGCGATTCTGACTGAAAAATTCGTCAAATTTGCGTTCCAGAATAACAGTGCAGCTGTCAATAAACTTCTCATAAGTTAGGAGGTTTGTGAGAGAGTATAGTGATGCTACCTTGCGCCTCAGATTGCTGTGCAGCTCCGGGCTTCGCTCGGCAAAAAGGTTGGTGACAGTTAAACTGCGAAATGCATCATAATAAGACGCTTTTGGGAAAGGACGAGCATGTGCATATACGATTTTAATCGCATCCGGATCGTCAACGCTGCATTTATTTGGGCCTATGCGAACTATCGGGCCTGGGCAAGTCAACCACCTGTTAGTTGATGAGCCTTGATGTTCGCTTCTTTCATACCGTATTTTACGTGTAGTGCAGCCAATTTAATTTTCAAATTACCAGGTCGAAGAGCATTCCACTCCCAAATCCGGGTAAATTTGGCCAAGAAAGGGCCTGGGATGTCTTTCAAGGGCCCTAGTAGAGCGATATACACCTTCTTGGCAACAAAAACAAGGAACAAGATGGCAAGAAAATGGACGGATTTCATTTTGATGGTTGGAATTTGCTTGAACTCATTCCAGTCTCTTCCGCAGCTTATAATTAGTTCGTCCCTGTTGTATCCGACATATGCCCCCACAGCCACAACTAATGCCGGCGAACTGAAATAGATCATTGCATTCTGATTCATTATGATGCTTGTCCCATTTCAGCTGGCCGATATTGACTGTGGGCGGATGATCGTTGCAATATCCAATCAAAACCGCAGACATGGAGAAGTAGCTGACATCCACCTCGGAAATTCTTTCTTTAAGTGGAATTTGACAGATTGCTAGCGAGACGGACATGACTTTCACCCCAATCATGATTAATGCGTATGAATCAAATGATGAGCTAAGGACCAAATTCCACACGACCTGACAAATTGTGCATGCTAGTGGCGTTTAATGTCGCTGGATTTTCACAAGCTAGAGAATAAAAAATGGAGTACGAGGGTGGTAAAAAGAAGTCACCATTTCACTCGACACCGGAATAATATGAATCGAAATATTATCGAATACACCGTTGAAGATCAATGTGTCCCATAGTCCCTGAAAATTTGACTAAAGTCCGGGCGAGCAAGCTTTGATTAGAGACACCTAATTGAAGAAACATCTGCCTTGAATCTGCAGAAGATGGGGTGGTAGCTAAGGTCTGTGTAAGCGCACTGAACATGGATTCGGTTTGCGATGATGCGAATTTCACAGTTGCTTGGCTAGCCTCTCTACTCTCTTCTCTTTTATCTACTCCTCAAATGGTATACTGGCCGGCGACTCCTGAAAGTGCTTGTGGTTCCACTTGTTGCGGTTGCACTCCAAGTTGCGACTTTCATTTGCGACCATAGATGGACAGCTCCACAGGTAGATGTTGGGTCGGTCCTGGTCTTCGAAGCTTTTGCTCCACTGACAAATATAGTGTATGAAGTGCTGATGAACACATAATTTTGCTTCGCTTTTTGCTCGATACCACACGTCGCCAGTGGTAATTCTGCATGACGGGAGTTATGAAATTTCTGGCGGCGTGCAGTCTTAAAATACTGTTGGCGCTCGTCATTTCAGGCTTGATCAGCGATTGGGTCGCTGATAAGTTCACCACCTCATCAACCCCTTTCCGTGATTTTTAGTACCCATCTTCCTGCGCCATCAACACAACTGCCAGGCGTCTATTTTATTCCCCGCTCATCTATCAGCTCTGATCTACTGATGAGAAACCCTGAGTATGAACTCAGCTCAGAACTCTTGAGTGGGAATTATGCTTTTGGTCGCTCGGTTAAACCTCTGGACTCAATCCGATTCATTAACCATAGATGCAATCATATCCACCTTTGCGGGTAGGTAGAGTAAAACTAGCCTAAAAACTATGCCTCCTTTCTGATACACCTCCGGTAAGAGAAGAATAAAATTCCCAACAACCGATTGTAGTGGGATGATCGGGTCCGAGAGCCTGCAGGTAGCCCCGGTGAGCCGCTTTAGAAAGCACGCTCGCTTCTATATTCTGGTTTCGTTTGTGCAAAATTATAGCCAGCTCAAGAAATCGCGAGATTGTGTCCTCATGCCTTTCTCCAAGTTCTTTTTTACTCTTTTCCAAGACTGTTCGGCATATCTCCTCTGCTTCTTCAAGTTTACCTTGATTTTTTAACGAACATGCAAGATCATCCATGCTTATCAATGTATCGGGGTGGTTCGGTCCAATCACCTTCTTCCTCATTAAAATAAGTTTTCGATGCATTGCTTCTGCCTCCTCATGTTGACCACCGTTGCACACCATTTTCGCGACATTTTGCATAAGATAGAGAGTGTGTGGATGGTTCATCCCAAACGCAGCCTTTGATAACTCCAGGCTTTCTCGGGATATCTGCTCGGCCTCCTTGCATTTACCCTGGTTATATAAAGCTACTGCGAGCTGACTCCTGCTAGGGAGATTTTTTGAAGGATTTTCTCCATATAATCCTTTCCCTATCTCTAAGTGCCTTCGAAGTAGTTGCTCAGCCTCGTCATGTTTGCTCTGGTCGTTCAAAGTCAATGCAAGTTGATGCATAGTACAGAGTGTGGCATCATCCTCTACTCCAAATAGCTTTTGCTCTTCCACGAGAACTTGTCTGTATAATTTCTCTGCCTCCGCGTATGTCCCGAGGCGTCTTAGGACTCGTGCGTAATGATGTATGGCCGTAAGCGTCTTCCGGTGCTTTTCTCCAAACTCCTGTTTGTGGCCTTCTAAGGCTTGTAAAAGTATCGATGCTGCTTCTTCATATTTCCCTTGACCATGAAGGGACAACCCCAGGCGTATCTGACCATCGTATACGCGATGGTGGTTTTGCCCAAACATTCCTATATTTGCATCGAGGGCTTGCCGAGACAGCGCTTCTGCTTCACGGTACCTTCCCCTCTCTCGACGGTGATCCCAAATAGCTGATAGCAGATCGGCCCAATGGTGCAGATCTTGATCGTTTGTTGGTTTTGTTTTGATTATTTCCTCAGCATGAGGGTCCAGCTCCTGGCATTGTGCCCAATTCTCAAATGTAGCCTCTGGATAATGCTTCACCATCAATTGTAGAAACTCCATTTCCCAACGCATCAAGCTGTCAAACGATGATAACCACACGCGTGTACAGAATTGAACCAAAGAATGCATCTCAAACACTTTGGTATTGACTGTGATAGAAACCAAAGCATACCCACGGAGGACTTCGATGTCGTCGCAAAAGCTGTCCTCTTCTGCTTGCTCTTCCATATATGCCTGTAACATATACTCTGGGATCCCTTGGGGATTGAACAGACTCATAAAGCATAACAAGTTTGCTGCTGATGGGCTATCCTGATGAATTTGGTCAAAAGTGATTTGCCAGGTTGATACAATCGAATTCGAAGCCGTTTCATCTCGACGGAGATCACCAGCGTCTTTATTTAAGAGGCTCTTCTTCCTTGTGTCATTCTTTTTGAACTCATCTAAATATTTAGAGAGTGAGGTAAGAGGTGCTCGTCGGTTGATAAATGCCGCAGCTTGAGTGATGGCCAGGGGTATGTTGTCGAGGGCCTGGATCAAATTGGTCGCAGCCGTTTCATTATAATGGTCGTCCTCGAGCTTCTGCCGCAATAACTGGTGGGCCTCTTCACTTTCCATCGGTGGTACCTCATAAATATTTCTAAAACCACCAACCAGCCTTTCTGCAGCGTCCATGCTTCGCGATGTGATGACAATGGTGCCGTGGCTGGTCTTGGGCAGGAATGAGGCCAGCCCGTGCTGCGCAGAATAGAAAACGCTCGCATCATCAGCGTTGTCGACGAAGAGACACCATTTCCCATGATTTTCGTCGCTGAGCCAGTCCGCTACCAGCCTGAGGATATCTATCTTTGGGTTGTCGTATCCCGGTAACTGCAGTCTTTTTGCTATGTATTGGTAGGCTTCCTTGAATCGTTCGCGTGTACTAGCATGTACCCAGAATACATATGTGTTAGGAGAGCTTTGTTGCACTTGGTGGGCATATCGGATAGCAATCTGCGATTTCCTTTTGCTCATCAGCTTGCTGGGCGGCGTTGCAGTGAGATGGATGGATTATCATTACCCTACCCCGCCTAAACCCACCAAGGCAGCCCTAGCAGCTGGGCGGGCGCATTTCTCGCGCAGCCAAGTTAAAATTCGGGGTCGATCGATGTAGTCATCGTCAGGAGGGAATGGCACGTTTGAGAAGGCCCGGAGAGGTTGTGATGTTTGATTGGCCGGTGGATGGGGGGAGCCGTTGTAGACATTCAATGTCCCGCCATCAGAAATATTCGTACCTGCGATGACGTTGTAACCGCTGACAGAGTCAAAGGCATAAGAAGAGCCCATTTTCTCTCTCGCAGGTAGTTGCAGGCAGTCACTTTTTCTTCTCGATTTTTACGAGCAAGCAAGGAGTACAGCACCGAGGGGAGACATGTCAAGATGGTGGTGCTGCCTGGTTTTGGGGCACACTTGCTGCGCCGTTTAGAAACAAGGCGATGGCATCCGCGGCCCACACGACAAGTACTGAGGCTGAGCAAATGAGCTGCAACGATAGGATCATCGCGGCTTAGTAACCCCGACTCTAGGATAATTTACTGTGGAAGTGGTGCACGTAATTGAAGCAAAATGCAAAATTTGATCCCAAAAAAACTAAAACAAAAAAAGAGACTCCTTGGATGGCAATGTGAACACATTAATGCTCCCAGCAGGGCTTGAACCTGCGACCTCCGCATCACCAACACTTGCAAATTGTAGTATTAGTACGAAGCTCTGACCAACTGAGCTATGGAAGCCGTCCAGTGGAGCCTAACGGGGTGACCCGCTATGGGAGCAACGGGATGTGATTGGGATAGTTGTGTCTGACCTCCCATCAAGTGTAGTTAGTCTAGGGTATATCGAGGTCCATCCCGTGTCAACTTATCATCATTACCATTTCTCCAAATCAAACAAACACAAAGCAGTCTTTGGGCTGAGAGATTTCCACCACTAAGGCCCGCTACAATTACAAATTACTAGCACGCTAACCCGTTAGATATTGATGACGAACTGCATCTTCCTGCGCCACTGATGACGAGGGGGTAATTATACGGATAAGTTAGCCGAATCTGATGATTTATCATGCGCCATTCTTTCAGCCGAGCTGAAATATTGACACTGCTTGCCTTTTGTTACATCTACGCTAACCAAGATAAGAAATGATTTCTTTGCCCAGTGTGGACTCTGCCGGCTCATGTTACGCCGTGCCAACTTGTCGCCTTGCTACCGTACAACGACCCGCTCAGAGAAACTGGTGTCCAAATTTGATAGAGCATGAAAACTAACTTGCCAATTTTGCACTCGTCTCTCTCATGTCTGTCTTTATGCTGATTTTTGGCCTTTGAAATATGTTTCGTTGAGGTCAAACCTTGCGGAAAATTTCCGTCTTAGCTGCACTATGGCCCGTGTGCAGCAGCGAGCAAATCATGTTGAAGTGGCTGCTGACATTTGCTCATAACGAATTCAACTATTCGCTAATGAGTTCTGCGTGTGTGAGATAACTAGGGGGTGTCGATGCCATGCACCCCAAACCCGTGCCGTGTCCCGGTGGATGGTCAAGAAACCCATCTACAGCAACTAAAACCAAGGTCGTTTTCTTCATTACTTCATGATATTTGACATGCCCCTATGCCCTCCACCGCAAAGTGATCGAAGCAAAAAAACACGCAAGACGATAACACAGTTTTATCATCGTTTGACGACTCATAATCTCTCGAAATTGAAAGAAGACCGACCCTAATAGTTGCAACACTTCTTGAACATACTGCAATGCACTATTTCAAATTAAACGCGTATACGGCTCTGCTCACTTTGGTGACCACTGCGACGGCTTTGGACGTGCATGATAATGCCGTACCTCACAGCAATGGAGATGTGCAAAAGTTGACCGAGAGCTTGTCCAAATGTGCTGAGATTTACTTTCCGGGCTCCACCGGATTTCAGAATCTGACAGCGCGGTGGTCGGTTTTTGATGCGCCCAAAGCGAACATGGTCGTGGTCCCGTGCACGGAAGAAGATGTCATTCAAATCGTAAGGTTTAACTGGGATGAGAGCATTTGATTTCATGGCAAGGATACTAACTAGCCTCGGTATTAGGTCAATTATGCAAATACAAAAGATATGCCCTTCCTTGCCGTCAACACTGCTCATGGATCACTCACCACGCTGGGAAAGATGCAGAGTGGAATACAAATCTCAATGGAAAAGCTCAACAGCATCAAGATTGCACATGACGGTAAATCTGTGACTCTGGGCGGTGGTGTTGGTTCTAAGGATGTGATTGATGCGCTGTGGGAAGCAGGCAAACAAACAGGTAGATTTTCCTGGTCCTTTCCCTCATACTGTGTTATTTCGTGGCTTTGCATGCTTTTTAGATGAGTGCTAACCGCAAAATGGTGACCAGTGACAGCATCCTGCGAGTGCGTCAGCTACATGGGCCCAGCCCTAGGTGGTGGCCATGGGTTGCACCAAGGTTACTATGGACTGATCTCGGACCAGTTCCTTTCTCTAAATATGGTCTTCGCAGATGGAACATTGAAGACAATTGACAGCAAAGATGATCTGTTTTGGGGTATGGGGGGAGCTGGTCACAATTTCGGCATGGTGACATCCGTAACATCAAGAATATATGACATAAAGAGTCGCAATTGGGCTCTCACGGCGCTTACCTTCAAGAGCGACAAACTTGAGGTTGTATACGAAGCATTCAACACCCATTTTATGAATGGAAACCAATCAGAAGGCGTCGTTCAATGGACATCCTGGGCCAATAATGCAACAATCGACCCCCACAATGTAAGTACTTATCCACTACGGCTTCAACTAATCCCGATAACTAATTTATTTTTTATTTAGCCTCTGATCTTGGTGGCCCTTATGCAAGAAGGAGTCGAATCCGTTGCATCAACTTGGCAAAAACCATTACTCGATCTTAGACCTATAGGTTCCATAGAATTCTCAGGGACTTACCTTGATCTCGCAACCTGGTTGAATAATGCTGAAAGCTCGATTAACTGTCAGAAGGATGAGTTTAGCCATCCGCAGTTCCCTCTTTATTTGAAGCAATACGATATCCCGGCCTTAAAAGAGGCATTCTGCATCTTTGCTGAAAACACCCGAGGTGAATCTCCCTTTTCCAACTCTGTGTGCCTCCTGGAGGGTTACCCAGAGCACGCCGTTCAGGCACGGCCTCTTGATGCGAGTGCCTTTGCCTTTCGTGATAGTAACCTTCTAGTTGCTATGGCACTCGTGTACAAGCCTGGTCCACACGAACTGGACCAGAAGGCTTTTGAAGTTGGCGAGCGTTTTCGCGCGGTCTTGTAGAAGGGCTCTGGCTATAAGATTAGGCGTGTATACGTCAATTACGCCGATGGTGATGAGTCGCCCGAAGAATACTATGGCGCAGAAGTGTGGCGCCAGAAGCGTCTTGGGTCACTAAAGCACAAGTATGACCCAGAAGGAAAGTTTAGCTTTTTTGGCGTCATCCGGGAGTGAAGCAAGGAAATACTACGCGACCGTGGAAGGTTGTGTTCAAGTCTGTTTGGATTATCTGTTACTATATTCGCATGTATTTAATGGAACAAGAGTAAGCAATCACAATCCCTGATGGAGGTGGCAATCACGAAATAGATTGCCATTCATTTTATGGATGTCACTGTGCTTGGCGTCGTGGCATTATCTACTGTTTCCTTCTCACAAGAGAAGGCGCCCTTGGAAACTAAGGATGGGTTGAATGCCAATCAATAGATTGTCACGATCGCTACGGATCGCATTTACTCCCCAAAGCCCCGTTAAAAACTCATTTACGAGCTACACCTGAACACAAAAGTAGAAGAAGGGAAAGTAAGGTATCTGTCCCCAACCAAGCTGCAAAGAAAGCGCCGATTCAAACTTAAAGGCTGTGGATCAAATAAAGGTAGGCACGATACTCTTGATGGTTGAATACTTCCAGAATAAATAAGACCGGGTGTTGTGTGCTCGCCGTCTATATCTCAAAATCAGATAATAATTCTTCTTGGTCCTGTTCTATGGTGTGCGCATTGCCTCTCTCATACGTACGAGGGATGACGTTTTAAAAAATGATGCTGGACACCCACAATTGTGGAATCGAACCCTGACCTTGGCGGGATTCCTGGGCGGGTGGCTGTTGGTCCAGCTTGAACACCCTGCCATCCGGATCGGGATACCTATGTTCCGCGCCATTTTCTTTGCTCCACTTCTGAGGCGATGTCCACGGTGGCTGTGGCGTGGCTTGCTCTCTGCGTTGGGTATGGGCTCAATCCCTGCGCGTTAAGGATGGGCAGCTAGAATCTCAAGAGAAAAGCACGTGATGAGAGGGATCAGAGTCTCATTCGCAATTCGGAACGGAAGCTAGATAGTCCGCGTTGAGGCCCACTTCAAGTGGGGCATAGAATGAGGATGGCACTGGTCTCAATCCGCTCACGCTTCATCATCGACACTGACTGAGACGTATCGAACTACTAAAAATGATGACGATGTCCTCACATACCCAGCCCAAATCTGTCCCTTCCTAGTATGTGGTAGTAGATTGCGCTGCGTGATTTGAATCCCCTTTTCCATTTAAACTCCTCCATTCCATTCTCCATTCGGGCAACTGTGTGCATCCAGCCTGAATGATATTTTGTCAAGGCCCTTGATATTTGGTCATCACAATCATCATAAGTGGCGAAAGGTAATCTCTTAACATATTAGAAAGTCCCGTACAGTGTGTTGCGGTGTCGTTTTAGTTATTACACCCACATGAGGGCGGTTTTCCATTAGGAAGGGAGGTCACTTATTTGCGCTGTTGCTAATAGAAAACAAACTGAGTTCATATCATTATAAACTGTAATGACAGGGGCTGAATTAATTACAGCAATAGAGTTTGTAGTGATAAAAGTTGTGAATTATCCATTTTGAAAACGAATTTGTCAATTTCGGAGAAACCGTCCTATTCCCACAGAACAAAACTTCCCGTCAATTCTTCCCAGCAGGATCACGGGCAAAGAGTCGGAATATTTGTAGGTCTGATCTTCGCAAAAGCCCTCCGCGCAATTTATCAAGCTCGATGGTCTCTTGGTCACCACAAGGTTATTTAGGTGGTGGAGGAGGACCATAACCGTCAGGAGGAGAGTGAACATGATCGTCAGGGGGAGGGGGAGGAACATGATCATCGGGGGGAGGACCGCCATCGGGTGGTGGAGGAGGACCATCACCATCTGGCGGAGGGGGAGGGACATGGCCATCTGGTGGAGGAGGAGGACCATTGTCAGGAGGAGGAGGAGGAGGGGGAACTGCTGTCGCCGCCGCATTTGGTCCCCTCCCAGGAACCTCACAGCCCTTTGCAGCTCCTTTCCTTCCAGGATGGGCCTGAGCTAGGAGAGCCAGAGAGACGGCCGCGATACCAATATTTTTAATCTGCATGATAGCGTGGGACTCGACGACAAATTTGCAGATAGAAGAGATTGTATGGGAGTAGGAATTAAATGATTCAGTTGGATGCAAGATTGTAAGCAACATACGCCACGTCACGACAGTCCAAGGGTGATATTTATATACAGATGGAGAGATCAATGATTTCCATTTTCAACCTTACTTATATTACATTCATAATTTGTCATTCAGAGTTCTTAGCCTCATAGAATCTGAGGTCACATTCACGTCAATACGCACTCGAGATATTGCTGGTTTTCGTTATTTTCAGGATCCGAGAGTCAACCTTCTCATCTGCATAATCTTGGCGATCGTCATAGCCAGAATTGATTTCCTTGTCAATGACTTTTATTTGTACGGCATGGGTTTTTGATGATGAATATGATGTCACCTTGGGGGCCTGTACAGCTGAATCATAGCCACCTTTTACATCCGTTTACCCAGCCAATTAAGCACCATTGTACCTTGGGCATGAAAAATGACTATGAAGACACATATTAGCTATATGCTCATTAATCCTGTCCAACTCTCTTGAAGATCATTAAAATCATTCCTGAGTACATGCAACCTCGCTTTTGCAAGCGCATTGGCCGAGGAGTCCCCCAAAGAAAGATGATCGTTCACCACGTGGCTACCTTATCCCACGAAGCAAGTATTCTCATCAGGGAGAGTGTCACATAAATCCGAAACATCAATGAAGATCACCCTAGGTAGCAATCAATACCAGTATCAGCGAGTATTTTAATTTACTATGATGCACAATGTTTCATGCTCGATCCAAAAGCAGCATCGCCATATCGATGGTCCGGCCATTTTATAAACACAAAGGAAGTTATCCCCATGCCTAAGTAAAGGTGAGTTGACAATGCTCACTCAACCATGGCTTTTCAATATGTGGGGCTCCTCCTTCTGCGATTGCTTTTTGACCCAATGTTGACGTCAATCATCATGTTTAGGTCGTCAGCAACACACCATTTCATAACTGCCGTGAAACATTAGTTTAAGTTTAATCACAACCTTATTTAGGTGCGACTTTTTGTATTGATCTCATTTGCTAGTGATACGTAGCCTTAGATTGACTGTGTGCGCCCTTAAGCCAATGTCTTGCATGTCGCCTTGGGACAATTCAACTCGCTAATAGTGATCTAAGATCAGATGCACCGCAGGTGCATTGAAGAAAGGAGCAAGGACCCTTACTTGATATCTCCCTATACATATTCCACCTTGGTGAAAAGGGAAAATGAGATTCAGATTCCCATATCTAAACATAAAAAGTGCCGGCCATCCCGGATGTGTGCATATCCATGCTGGGACAAGACAGAAATTCCATTACGTTGGCCAACGCCACAGGCTGATCCGCGTTGATGGAATTTAACCGGCGGGGCTACAGCCAATAGATATCGAGGAGGATACGCCGCCCAACCATTAGTTGTTTATGGAAATTTTAAAGCTGTCGATCGCAAGTACAATTAATCTTCAGGTACTATGGTGAATATGCTCATCAGGATCTCCAACACATTTGGCCGAGATTGAAGAGCTCAAATTCGATATAGACGATAAAATTCTTATTCATTCGATAGAATCTTTTATTCTTATTGTTAAATTCAACTCACTGGCGGGTTGGGATCTGCGATATGCCTAATTAGAAATCAATGCATCTTAGGGAGGTATGTCACCCTCCCAGCAATTCTCACTCATAACAGACTCCGAGGTGATTAGATACACCATTTCCTCCATAATTACAGCAAATGACTGATTTAGTCGAAGTACAAAAGCTAAGGTCTCAAATCCAACGAGAAAAGAAAAGATAGCCTTTTTGCTAAACTGAATCAGAGATTAATTAAATTTAGATTCTAATGATGTGGTCTAAATGAATGGTTGGTAATCATAAATTCTTGCAAAAAGCGAACAGCTAATGTCTTTATTTGATTACAATTATGAAGAAAAGCTGGCCCGATGTTTCAGAATCGATGAACTACTTTCACTTCTTGATGGCTCTTGATTGTACTTATAATTTGCAGTCGGGAAAAACTGCCCAAGGAAAGATGTTCCAATCTAAAATCCAAAAGTCGATTTCCCCTGCAAGTGCTCTATGTAGGATTGCAACAAGTGTTGAAGCTGAGTGGCATGAGCCCCGGAGTTTACGGACTTAGTTTTACGCATCGGGATCAGACCGCTTTCTCGGTTCATCCAACCAACCCACAGGAATTTGGATATTAGATGAATAATAGACGCTTACCAATACCCTCTCCCTTGTGCCGGACGCAGAATCCCGGGGTACCACCTTAGTAATATCAGTCTACATTTCACATGTCACCGTTGTTGGAAGCCATCAAGGAGCTAGATCCGAAATAAAAAACTTTAATAACGCCCACCACCTCCGGAAGGCTAGCTGTGTTTGGGTAGCACCGACATGGCTGCTTGGTGGCGCTAAGGCCTTGAAAGTGGAGTGCTAGTCTAAAAACATGCTAAGAATTCATTCAAGACGAGAGGGTGTAGACAATCTTCTCGCCACTAATCGGCCTAAGGTATTCTTGGTTGCTGTCTTGATCCTGTTCCCCCACTTTGACACCACCACCAAGAAGCCTAAATCCATCCAGTGGGATTCTCTCCAGGCCCCCAGGCATGACGCGGATGGGGTTCGGTTGTAGCTTGATTTCGTCCAACTCGGTTCCGCGACCTAGATACTGGTACAATGCTGAGGCGAAGGCGCGTGCTTTGGGGTTGGCGGGCAAGGTCAAACCTGGGAAAGCCCAAATGTCAGTAAACTATCACGTTGTTTTCACACACTGTACTTGCCGTGATACCCGATTTCAACGCCAAGTGCGCTCCAGACAGCACCAAAGATGGGTTTTGTCTTGAGTTTTGCGAGGTCAAAGCTCCCAGCATCTGGGGATCGGAAAATGGCGAATTTCCCACCTGGCATAATGACGGAGTCAGTTTGCTCTACTGTAGAGCCCTTAGAAATCGCGTCAATAGCATAGTGAACTCCTTTGCCTGCAGTAGCCTTGCGGACTGCTTCAGGCCATTCTGGGTCACGGTAGTCGACCAGGAGATCATATGAATATGGTGCGCTGTACAAGAGGCTATGATTTGAGGGACTCGCCGCTCCAATCAGTCGTACCTCCCGACCAGATGCCTTACGGGATGCTTTGACAAACTGGGCAGCGTATAAACCCACAGAAGAAGATGCGCCATAGATGAACACATTGATTGGTCCCTCCGCTTGGGGAAATCCCTCCGTCTCATAGAATGGGCATGGAAGTTGCAGACGTTCAAACACACCCTGAGCGGCAGTGACGCCACATAAGCTGATGCTTGCAGCTTGCTCAAGGCTCATGCTATGGGGAACTTTCCAAGTAAGGTCATAGTCAACGGCAAGGTACTCTGCAAATGCACCAGGGCGGTCGTTTACCGAAGACGCTAGCACGAATATCAGTTGAATTTTCATGATGACTAAAGATATTTTGAATGAGACATTATTTTTCACTTACCTCCTTGCAAAAGCCCTGCTACTCGGGCTCCAATTTGAACTCTTGAGTCATTGAGGTCAATAATACCCTTTCCCAGTTCAACAACCTCTCCGGCGAAATCAGACCCCAGCACGCGTTGGTCTTGTACAGCCATGGGGTTGATGGCATTCATCAAATCCACTTGGTTCAATGCTACAGCATGGACACGAATAAGGATCTCGTTTGGGCCAGGTTCCGGCCTGGCTATGTCCTCAACGCTCGTAGACTTTTGAGCTGGCTTTAGTACAAGAGCTTTCATTGTGGTCATGTTGATTAGTATAGGTAGCTGAACGTAAGGGGATTCGTCTTGAAATGCACAAATATCTTGAGGTATAATAAACAAAACTCTGGGGAGTCCTAATATATGTATAATGCCATGGTATGAGTGCGAAATGAGAGCGGTATTCAACCACCGCTGTGACGTAAGTCGCTTGATGAGATAACGGTGGCAAAAACAAAGTGGACCAAATATTGGAGACGACACTTAGTATTACTTTGGGTGGGACTGTGCTTCAGAGGTTGCTGCACGGAAGGAAGAGTCCGTCACTGATGATTTCTACCTTGCTGGCCACGGCTGGTCCCATCCATACCCAATTGAACCAATACATTACTCATTGAGGTAGTCCTCAATGGCTTCTATTAAGCGAATTTTCTGTATCTAGTTAGTCAGTCAGAGTCCGGTCAGACTCAGAAACTTGATAATTTTGTCTTGTACAGTGGAGCTTTGATAAATACAGGCCACGCTAACTAAAGCCAGTTAGCTAGGTAATTCATTCTATTCTAGTGTGAATCTAGTGATATTTATAGTGGCTTTTTCAAGCGTCCCGCTTGTTTTTCAGCAATTCGTGTGATTCTCACCGACAACTGCATGCATTTATAAGTACGGACTTAGGCTTCAACACTCGGTTTTAGGCTTAATAGCGTTAGAAACACGAAAAATTGTCTGACTGTTTAAACTTTATTCTCCGCCTCGGACTCGCCGTCATTACCATGTGAAGAAGGTATACTCACTCACCCACCTAAACTCACGAGGGTTATCGTAACCGCTGTATGCCTAATGCAACATGAGATCAATTAATCAGCCACCCATACACATGCATCCGTACTATTTCGGAAATCCGAGCGTTTTCGGGGAAGCTGCTAGAAGGTGAAGACAGGTTTTATGTCACGCTAATGGGCCGGGTCAGTTTCCATGTCACATCCGTTGTGAATATATATATCATGAAGCATCCTCCCACAGTCTCGTACATCTCAATCTTGGCATACAATTTCCATCTAAGAGCACTCAATTCAAAATGGCAGCACAATACGCAAAGAATCAGCCTCCCGGCTTCGTCAATGCTATTAAGAATGTCGCTATCGTCGGGGTCCGTATTTCTGGGCTGGGCTCTTTTGAAATGCTTTCACAATACTGACATCCTTTAGGCCACTGGACAAGTCGGCAAAGTTTTCACGGAATATCTTCTCAAGTCTGGAAAACAGACCTTGACTGCCCTCACCCGCGCAGGCAGCAGCACTGCTGTTCCAGACGGTGTCAAAGTGGCCTTCGTAGATTATAATGACGAAGACACGCTAGTTGCAGCATTGACAGGTCAAGACTTCTTGGTCATTACTCTGGCATTGACCGCGCCCCCAGACACCCATAGCAAACTTGTCAAAGCGGCCGCTAAGGCAGGCGTGCCTTACATCGTGCCGAATGCGTATGGTATTGACATATACAACAAGCCGAAGCTGCTGGAAGATATTCCAGCTCTTCAATACATTCTTGCCAACGTCAAAGAGGTAGAGGAGGTTGGATCGAACTGGATCGGCCTGACTCCCAATTTCTGGTATGAATACAGCTTGGGTGTAGGACCATCTACGTATGGATTCGATTTCCCCAATAACAGTGTGACCCTGTACGATGAGGGAAAGACAAAAGTCAATACGACCACTTGGCCTCAGACTGGGCGTGCATTAGCCACACTTGTCAATATGAAAAGGCTTCCAGAGGATGAAAATGACAACTCCGTCACTCTGGCTCAGTTTTGCAACAAGCCAGTATACATCTCCAGCTTCACTCTCAACCAACGGGAGATGCTTGATAGTGTCAACAAGCTGATGGGTAAAGCGGACAAGGACTGGAGCATCTCGTACCAACCAGCTGCGGACCGCTTCAAGGAGGGATTCGAAGAGCTCTCCAAGGGCGATGCAAGAGGCTTTTTGAAGGGTATGTATGGTCGTGTGTTTCAAAACTCCGGCGACGGCGTGTTTGAGAATCACAATGCCCTCCTTGGACTGCCTCAAGAGGACCTGGCTGAAGCTACCTTGGCTGCTCATAATTGGGCTGTCTCGCAGCGGTAAGGGAGTGGACACTAAAGGAAGTTCGCAGTTGATGGTCAAGTCAACACTCTATTAGAGCACAAGCTGAAACTCCATATGTCGATAAAATGGTATTCAAATAAAATTTTTTACTCCAAATCATCTATTGAATCCAGCAACCAAGATTTTCCGGTGTTCCAAATGTAGTTATCACAATCCGACGTTGAAACCTGTTGTCGGCGAACTACTTCTAAAATGGGAATTTAATTAGGGTGGAGATGACTGATCCACTTAATGGTCGAAATTATGAGCCGGAAGGCTAACCCCATGAAGTTAAACAAGTGGATCCCTACTCACCAAGCAGTTGGCGTGTTTCTGGAACCAGTTTCAACCTGGTCGCAATGAAAATCAGATCAGGATGAGCTTGGGCGTGCATCCATTCTCTGATAATTATTCTATGAATTTCTGGATATGACGGAGTTTTGGACGAGCTTTGTCTTGACCCCATTAACAGTTGTAGAAGATGGTTCAAAAATCCAAACGAAAAGAAAGAAGAAAGCGATTCAGATTTCAGACGTTCTTTTTTATGTGCGGATTCTCATTCAGAGATAAAAACATGATTCCAAGATTGGAATATGAAAGAACTATAGCTGACCGAGTAGCCATCTAGAGGATGTTGACAATATCTGGATGAAAGTGACGTACTGTGATTTGCCTCGTCCGGGAAAGTGGGGAGTTACAGGGTAACTATGTGTTCGACCGCGTCGTATGTTGAGGAAAGTATAAGAAAGCTAGCAGGCGATTGAGTATCTTTCAAACGTGTAATAGGGAAATTATTTGATTCTGTAATTGACTTATATCCTCTGATAGTCCACAATCCAAACTTGGTCACCTGATTTGGTATGCCATGACCCTAACCCTAACCCTATATAGGATGGTTGGAATTATACAACTTGACAACATACTCATACTGGAGTTTACAGAAATTTTGCAGAAAATATGGAAGTTCATTCTTTATCGCCATTTCTTCTCAGAGATGTAGAGTGAATGTTCATCTTCGTATTCGATGTAAAGAAGAGAAATTCGTGCATGTTGCAATTTGGTTGCATTGACATAACCCAGAAACACCAGGCTAGCTTCAAGGGTCCTTCTTAAAACAACCTCATTTCTGAAATAAAAATGAGAGATAAAAGTTGTTGAATAGAATTTTTGATGGTTAAAAGAGACAACAGTTCTGAAGTGAATGGGCCGGATCCAACATAGGGCGAAGATATGAAGAGATCCTGTTGGTCTTAAATCTAGTCTCCATGCATCGCTCATAAAATTGGCATACACATCAAAAATTTCCTAGCATACAACTATGTAGTAGTAATTTAGATCTTAGTTTTAAGGAATAATAAAGCTGAGAATGGCTCTAATGGGGAGAGTCTTCAGGTCATGTGAAAAAAAGCAACTCTGGATGACGGCTGACAAAAGTGTTTCAGGAATCAGCGAAATACGAGCGGGCACCAATTACAATGTTACGATAAGATTTATCATTGCAGGAGAAAAAACCGTTTCTGTCATCTGCGTAGCTTCTTCATCTTCCACTCCTGACTCTACTCCAGAGACAATAAACCGTCATCGAGACTCACGATGCGATTCGCCGACACAACATCGAGCGCGCTCCAAGACGCCATGAATAAGTATTGAACTCTCCATCTGTCGAAAGGTTTGTCAATCTAAATGTCTACAGGATCCAAAGTGGAATCTACTCAGACCTCCTGATAAGATGCGACGGAGTAGAATACCCTGTTCACAAGGCCGTGGTCTGCCCAAGATCTCCTTTCTTCGAAGCTGCCATTAGAAATAATTTTATAGTATGTGCTCATAATGTGGGTTGATGACCCCCGTCCGCTAATGATTGTTATCATCCATAGGAAGGCCAATCAAACACTATTAATCTTCCAGACGACGAACCGAAAGTTGTTGACGCGATGATCCATTATATTTATCATGGCTACTACCCCAGAATGGACCCTAAAGTTGAGGGCATGTCAAAGCGAAAATTGCATGACGGGGGCTGGGATAGTAATACTTATGGTAAGATAATTTTCTCCTAAGCCCAGATTTATTGTATTGTAGAGCCAACAAAATCATGCAGGGGAGTTTACGGGTGGGCTTTCAGTTGAGTTTCTAAATTTGCATGCAAAGGTATATGCCCTTGCCGAGAAATATGGCATACCAGATCTCAAGGCAATGGCGCAACGGAATTTTCGGCTTATTTCTAATTGTGGGGGCTGCCCCAGTGAGGAATTTGCAGAGGCCGTTAAAATTATCTACGGCACGGTCATTGATGCTGATCGAGGATTGCGAGATGTTGTTGTTGAGATTCTGCACGAAAATACTCAAGCTATGGAGAAGGATTATATATTGGAATTGATGCTTGAGATTACGGAATTGCCGTATGATCTCGTGCTATACCGTTGCAAAGTCGAGAAGAAGAGGAGACAGAAGAGTGCCGAACGCCCCATGCAGACACGAGATCGGGTGTTACAACTGATCAGTGGAGGAATTGACAACCATCCCTCTTTTATTGAACATTATTTGGGGCCTGATTTTGAACATGAACAGCCTTTTTGGCCTGGAACGGTACAAAGGCAACCGAGACGACCGCGCAGGGAACCATCATGGCATATGGAACAAGAATAGCACTAAAATATTCACAATCAAATAGTATGTACTAGTATTTACTTCGTTAAAAATCAAACAATTTCGCTGACGGCTGGATGACGATCAACTTTGTGGTATGTTGGCGTATTCTGAGATTGTTTTCAGTAAAGCCCTTTATTGGCCTTGTTATACCAATAATTTGATGATGGATGCTGTTCGAGCTAGAATAAAATGCTGGCATTCCACTGGTTTGTTACGCTCAGCTTTTAGTTCTGGCTTGCGTAACTGAAAGAATACGTTCCAGTGTCAAAAATATCATACTCTGGTGGGTCTTACATGGGCACAGTTGTGGCTGTGGCGGACTGTATAGCAGCGAGAAGTGGGTCAAAAAGAGGGGAACTGGGAAATTTGATGTGAAGCCATCTGGATTGATTGATGCCTCTTTAGACCCAATAGTCAGCTGACTGCATGAGCTGCGGATGAGTTGTTTTGCACAGCCTTGATGCTGTTTAAGCATTTATAGTGAGTGACTGAAGACACTTGAATCATCGCATCGCAGTCGGTTGTATTTTACCAAACACCAAAAGAATTTGTTCTGATTCACTTGAATACTCGTCACCATGGCGGACGAGCCTTCCAACTCATCGTCGAATAGCTCTGGTAGCCCAGATATGGAGGAAGATCGCCTCGCAGCCTACCAATCAAAAAACCAGGAACCATCATTGCGAGTTTTGGAATTCTCAGATCAAACGCCAATTATGACGGTTAGCACGGCCCTTCGGCGCCTGTGGCTTCTGGATCCAGCCTCCCGTACAATGGATGCAGACATTGGAGAATCTGAACTACAGCCTCTGTTCAAATCTTCTCTCATCGAAATGGTCCGACTCATGTATGATGCCCCAGAGTCCGAGAGGTATGATGATCAGATTTGGCGATTACGCGAATCCCCACAACTTCTGGATCCACCATTGGTAATGGCGAGTGCTGTTGAGGCCTCCAAGCCCGCCAACTCTGCTTTTAGTCCATGGCGACAAGAAACGTACCGAAACTATGCCCACGTTTTTCATGACATGCATGGCATCGCAAAGGGCCTAGAGGAGCGTGTTGGCGACTTCAATGCAGAAGTGGGGGTCGTGATTGGAAACCCGCCAGTGGCGGGAGAGAACCAAAGTGAACAACATCTGATGATTCGTCGAGATACATTCGTGTATCCGGCCTGGGTCTACCCAGGGTGCAAAGTCTCCTTGAGAGTTGGAGAAGAGACATACACCTTTTCTTCCGATGGCAGCTCTTGGACGCAGGTTCTATGGCTCAAGGCCAGCCAAACTTTGCGGATCCTTCATGAAATGCCGTCTAACAATGAAATCACTGTGGCCAGCGCAGTACTTGTTTTTTGTAAATGTGAACCAAGAAAGCCGACTCTTGGGCTTGAGAAGAGTTCCTGGCCGCCAGCTTCGGGAAATAAATCGGAGATGCCTGGTTTGACGGACGACGACAAGCCAGCTTTCTATCCTGAGAGAGACCATTTGGCAAGGGCTATTTTTCTCAAGGCTGGAGAGGCGATAGATCGGTGTACTTACGACGAATTATACAGTGAATCGGATCAAGAGGCTTGCTTGGATGAGCCCGAGAAACAAAAGCCCGACCCAACTCCTAGCCTATATCAACAACTACCAACCGACAAGAGTACTAGGCTCCTCATTGTCGAACCAGGCACGAAGAACGATAGTTTGGAAACTCGCCTCGTTGTCGTCGAATTGGATCAGTCGCCGGTTTATGAAGCAATTTCGTATACTTGGGGGGCTCCGACGGACCAAATACCTCTGGTCTGTGGAGGTAGTAGTGTGATGGTCCCGCGGAATCTGGACCTAGCCCTGCGACACATCCGACGGCCTGATCGCCGACTCTATCTGTGGGCCGACGCAGTATGTATAAACCAGAGCGACATACCCGAGCGCAGTCAACAAGTCTCCATTATGCGACATATTTTTCGGGCTGCAAAACGCGTACTTGCTTGGCTTGGTCCCGACGAACAAGGGATTGCCAGCAAAGCCTTTGGGACAGTCTGCCCCATTGTAAGGCTATGGAGAGACTCTATCGGAGAGAATAAATTTAAATTTTTAAACTACCGAAGTGCTCTGGAGGGGCTGGACCCAACTGAAGCGATACAGTTGCGCGATCAGCTTGACACGGACGGTTGGGCGGCTCTGCAAGCCATGTTCCAGGCGGAGCTTTTCCGCCGTTTCTGGATCATCCAGGAACTCGCCCTCGCCCAGAACGCAGTCGTGGTGTGGGGAGACCATTGCATATCGTGGGGGCTCGTTGGTGTTTGTGCTGCATGGCTGTTAACGAAAGGCTGGATGTTCAATTTGGAGTCGACAGAGAAACCACCAGAAGCAGCACCGTCGTCCTCGGTCGCCGCATTCAATGCTTTTCTTACCTACGCATTTCCTCTGGGCGGTCGAAGCGCCATCTCGAGCTTCTCAAAAATCGATCTCTCAGCCATGCTAGGCGCTACAGTGGAGATATTTCATAGCACTGACCCGCGTGACCGCATTTATGCACTGCTAGGCATGTCTTTCGCTGGCAATGATCCCAGCACAGATGCTTTCCTTGTGCAGCCAGATTATAGTAAGAGCGTGCAAGAAGTGTACACAGATGCCTCGCGTCGTATTTTGAAGCAAGACCAACATCTCCGGTTGCTGAGCAGTGTGCAACATTGTTCTTCTGAAAGCATTGGATCAGAGGATTACCCAAGCTGGGTACCTCGCTGGGATCAAGCGCAGCTAGTAGAGCCGCTGGCATTGCGGCAAGAAGGAGGCTACTATGCCAACGCTGGAGAACTATTTTTCCCAAGCGAAGAGACGTTTGGAGAGGATGGAAAGTCTCTGATTGTGACAGGGCTGAAGTGCAGCAGTGTGACTAGCGTGAGCAAGAGTGTTGTCAATGCATCAACGTTTCAGAACCTGTCATCGCTAGCTGAGCTAGACGAAGAAGCAGCTGGAATGTTTCTAATTCTATCGCAGCTGGCTGATGTAGAGCGTCAGTTCAGATCAACATGGAGCTCGAATGTTGAACAGAGTACTCTGGCGGGGTTCAACAATCCCGACGCACAGGAGCAGGCTACTCAGGCCGGATTAAGGCTTGCGGCGACCACAGCAATCCCTGGAAAATATGATTTCAGGGAGAGCACTGAGATTCTTACAGGGGAAAAGGCACAAACCGATCATCTGAGTGATATCATGCTTAGTTGGCGTGAGCGCAACTCTTGGTTCACGGTTGGCTCAGAGTTGAGAAAAATTCAAGAAAGCCTTCAGTATGGAGATTCAGGAGATGAGGACTCAGCAGCCAAATCTTTACGAACTGAGATAATGTTGAGTGCTATCAATGTGATGGTTGGCCGAAAGGTGTTCCGTTGCGATGACGGAGGTGTCGGAATTGGCCCAGCGGCCATGAAGGACGGGGATGTGATTGCAGTGCTATTTGGTGGAATCATTCCGTATGTGCTACGCCCTCTGGATGAAGATCGTTGGCAACTCGTAGGAGAGTGTTTTGTGCCGGGTCTCATGCAAGGAGAAGCAGTTGAGGAAGCAGGCCTGCTGATGCCTGATTCATATGACAGAGGCACAGATCGCACCAGAAGCTTGCGACTACATCCGTGTGGGGTCGGGGATTATGATCCTAGGTTTCACAGAAAGGTGGGAGAGCACGGGATAAGAAGATTTGAGATTCGATAAGTGATGATTGGGTGCAGTGGCAACTTGGGGGGCGTAGAACCTGTTATGAGACAATATTATTCGAGTTCAGAAATAACAGTGCGCTTATGAACTGGAATTTAATGTTTGAGAAGAGGCATTGAATGTTCATATCACTAATAGAAGATCCCTATTCAGAGCCTGTTTTCTCTAGTTTGGTCACAATAGGCTTTTCAATAATACATAACATTATCCTCGCATTTCCGAGAATAAAATATGACAAAATGTTCATAAGGACGTTGGTTAGTAACGAAGGAAACAAAGAGAGAGACCTGGTGTTAGCGCTGCTTGTCCATCAGTCCAAAGATTCACTAGGTCCTATTCACCGTCAGCAGTCATTCACCATCCGACTGAAAATTCAAACATTGACTACTTGCTCAACAGTTGACACATAATCGTTTTGCGCCGATTGGAAGTGAAGTGATGCATGAAGAAGTAACCAGTGGTTGCTCTATATATAATTTCCAGGCTACGGTCCATGGCCCAGATCCATCGGATTCATACCCTACGAATCATCATGGCCGCTATATTCAACATCCCTACAGAAATAGCTGATCAAATCATCGAGGAGATTCCGGCAGATGCACTACCCAAGTTAAGACTGGTCTGTAAGACCACTGCCAGCTGGGTAAAGTTGCGTTTTAGTAAACTATTCATGAAGGAAGGTTGCATCTTCTTTGATGAAATAGGCCTCACGATTCTGTATTATATATCGAATGATATCGATTTCAGAGAGTTAGTCCAAAGAGTCAATGTCTACTGCTATTGCCCTCTGCATCTTCACGAGCTTCATCCTCCAATATTAGAGACCAGTTTACTAAATACCTTGGTGAGTCCAAGGGATTTGGACAAAAAGGAACGTGTGGTTCAGACCGGAAATCTTAGAACGCGGTGGATGCAAGCCATCAAGCGTCTGACTAATTGCAAGGAAATACATTTCTGCGATATCCGTGGAAACTTTTCCCTGCCCTACGGCAAGCTGCCAGTCCAGGAGCCTGTTGTTCACCCCCCGAAAGATTGCATGACTAGCGATCAATCTGTTCAATATATCCTCCACACCATTATTACTGGGATGGCCCAAGGCAATTCCTCAATTGAGAGATTTGGACTGAGAGTCTGCGATACTGTGGATTTTAGCGAGGTTGTGAGATCACATATCTCCTCTTTAACCCAAATTTCGGCTGTCGACTTTTGTCTTGTCCGGGAGGATAATTCCGTACGGATTTGGCACCCATCTAATGTCCACAGTTGGATACGCGACTTGAAGGGATTTTTTCAGCTGTTTCCAAATCTCTCAATGCTGAAAATTTGTGGAACTTCTATTTCCGGTCCTCTGGGATGGTTCTCAATCTTTTGTCACGAGTTTCACATGGCGGCATTGGAATCGTTGACTTGTGAAGGCTTCGGATGCACAAGCTCCGAGATGCGACATTTTTTGCTACGTCACCGTGCATCACTTAGACGCATTTCCTTTAAGGACATGGATCTCACCGACGCAACAGTCCTAAATCATTGGCGCCGAATCTCAGAAACCGTTCAAGACATGTCAACACACGACGTTGCTTTAAAGCTGCATAATTTGAGATCCAGGGGGGTTCGCATACCCAATGGGCTGATCCCTCTAGAATTAAGGAGGAGTTACCTCTAGCTGAATGTGAATATCTTATGAGCCCCAAAAGCCAAATTTGTTAAGCAAAAATGTTTGTGTCAATTAATTCCTTTATTCCTTCTGTCCTACTCTATAAAGCCTTTGAAAATCTGGCCAATAAAGTAGTTGGATGTCAGGAATACTATTTAAATATTTGATTCTTAAAATAGGCCGATAAGGTTGCATTGTCTAGCTATTCGTCCCATTGGCGGCCAATTGAAACATCAAATCAATGGCTTCCTTTCTCCATGTATCTGACTGCAAATACAGTGGCTTTGTAGCATTGAAGACGATATTTTGTGGTGAATCTATGGTATACTCTGGCCATGTGACATTGAAATCAGAAACTAAAATTGAATGAATTAGCTTCGGGATTTGGAAAGTTATGAACCGCAGTACAGTGGAAAAATTAAGGTGAGTGACATAGACGATTGTGGTAACACGGAATAATTTGAAGACCTCATGCGATGAAACAAGTAATAAATACAGAAAAACTTACTTTGATGATGGTTTGGTGAATGTGTCACTGCAAAACTAATCCACATTTTACTCATGATCTGGGCGAGATGGATGTGTCGTTCTCTCAAAACTGGATCGGAAGGGAATGGGTCCGTTTCCCAACCGACTCCGAGTGTGTTCCCAAACACGTAGGGAATCTCCTGAAAGTGTGCAGCACCCAGCGTGGTAGAATTCACAATGTTTGTGACAGTGTCGAAAAAGTAGCTGTAGGTCGGTATGCTATTTTCCGCCCAAAGCCGGCTTGTAAAGCGACGTCCAGCTCCGAACATCACGTCTCCCATCCAAAGGGACAACTTTCCGTACTCAGCACCGAATTCTGGACCAGGGTTTGAACTGACAGTCCCTAGGCCAGCATCCGAAGGAGTATCAATTTCCTTCTGGTACAAGTCCGCCCAAGTCTGAAGGGCCTCGGACGACGCAGTACTGGCAGTCCAGAAGTTGCTGGCGAAGGCAATAAATTCTTCTTCTGTATTGATTGCTCCACTCGTAAACTGTTGTTCAAATGAGGTGCCTTCATTTCTATTAGTACCTATCAACAGAGGAACTCGGATAAATCGGCCTTGTTCAAGAAGTTCAACAGCAGAGTCTGTGATGATGTCACCATCAATTGTGAACGTGCGCTGAATAAGAGGACTAGCGCTGTTCAGTGACTTGGCTGAGACAGATCGCAGACATGACAAAGAGTCCTGGGCATCCGCGCAGCCGGTCGCGTTTAGTACGACTTCAAATTCAGCCTCTCTTTCGGTAGCGTTTCGGTATGCTGGAGACAGAGCATAAGGGCTTCCGCTCTCGGCAATCGCAGCACTGAAAAGCCCGTCATCGCGACCGCCGTAGGTGATAAGGTGATAGCCGATGGAAATTGCACCGGCTGATTCTCCCATGACTGTAACACGTGAAGCATCGCCACCGAACTCTTCAATATTCTCCTGAATCCACCTCAAGGCCTGACGTTGGTCATGCAAGACCAAGTTTGTCAAGCCAGCCTCTTCCATAGCTGAGCCGGCTAGCATGCCAAAAACACCGAGGCGGTAGTTGAAGCTTGCGAATATGATTGGCATTCCCATCTCGACTGAGTTTTGAACAAGAAATGAGCCATTGTACCGGCCCTCGTTGGCGCTTCCCTCATCCCAGCCGCCTCCGTGAATCCAGACTAGCACGGGAAGCTTGGAGCTCTTGCATGTAGTAGCTGGGCGCACAATATTGACATGCAAACAGTCTTCGCTCATGTTGGCTGTAATGTTTTGGCTAAACCCAGCCAATCCAAGGGAATTTCCCATGCACCAAGGACCATACGAATCTGCAGGTCTTGTTCCATTCCATGCGTTTGGGGGAGTTGGTCTTGCTAGTCTTAGCTCACCAGTAGGTGGCGAAGCATAAGGCACACCAAGAAAGAGGTCTTGGTTGTAGCTAGAGTCATAGTGACCAGCCAAGGACCCATTGTTCAATTGCACTACTGGAGGCTGAGAAGCCGAACAGCAGCCTCCAAGAAATGCAGTCGCCAGAGTTGCATATGGCAGCACCTTTAGTAAGGACGCAGGCATATTGGAAATTGGCCAAGAGCGAAAACTAAAAGATTAATACTCAGGTTATTGCGAGAGCCAGCCATGACACCGATTTATAACCCTTCGCCAAACCGCACTGTCCTATAATCCGGGGGTAATTCGGTTGCATGAATCCTAGGAGCACAACAACCCGAGGTTTCCGGTCTTCAATACTTCAGGGGAACCAATGATGGGACAGCCCCGCATGGAGTAGAAATGACCTCGCGAACAGTTGGGGTCATATCGTGGACCCGATTCGAGGAAAAGCCTAGTAAAGTTTAAGCTCTTTTATATGACGTAAAAGATGGCAAATGCCTCAGATCCATCGTGCTCTCACATGTGCTGGTGTGTTCTTTGACGGGTGACATTACCAGCACCTCTCGGCGATTCCACCCATTTTGGCTCGACTGCTCTGAAATAGATGCATATTATTCTTCCACATGGCTTTCATAGACAACCTGTTTTAGGGACAAAACTGCATGGCTGGGGGATAGAACTGTTCTCCATGCTTGCATAGACATGGTTATGAACATCCCCACTTATGCCGCGGCAAATGTGGTTCAGCATACTCCAAGTAAAGCCGGCTGGGACCGCCTTAAATAATACAGTCTACAGGGATCGGCAAAGTCGTGTGTTTGCAAGTCAAGTTCACGAATACATACGTCCTAAAGACCTCCAATACCTAGGATATGTATGCAGCCTGCATATTGCTGCTCATTCTACTTGCCACTGACACGCCAATATGTTAGCTAAGCCTGAACTTGCAAAGATGAAATCGTCCGCTACGAGGTAATTAACACTAAGGATTTGAGATTACAAATTCTTGCAGTCTGCATTAGAAACGCGATCTTCCCTACCGTTGATCCACACTGGGTAGTCTCTTCTTTTCATCTTTTAATTTCACAAACACGATTAGATTAAGTTCGCGTCGCGGGTGCCCTGGCCCCACGGCGGTCTTTGGCT
The DNA here is from genome assembly GCA_020809705.1 of Calonectria ilicicola. NCBI lineage: Eukaryota > Fungi > Ascomycota > Sordariomycetes > Hypocreales > Nectriaceae > Calonectria > Calonectria ilicicola. The sequence continues at coordinate 1,976,416 of CP085834.1, read as the reverse complement.
CGGAGGCCGAAGGCACTGGATTGGATCGGGGTGCGCGCTAAATTCCGATTGGCCTTTGCTGCACCGGAGTCCGTGTGTGGTTCTCGTACGAGTCGTGTGCCACCTATCGATAAGATCCGAGTCGGCCCTCGGTGCTTTTGAAACGCCGATAGAAGGGTATCGAGGCAGCTCAAACTGTAAAAACCATGATGTATTCAGTTCATCCAAATAAACCTATTTATTTTAGATCTTGGGCAAATTCTTGGCAGTTTTCAACCATGACTCATTATAGTAATAGATTTAAAAGAACATGGTCATCTCAGTCGCCAGCCGTCGCGCAATCGTAACTTGATCCGAAACACTCACTAATTTGTTTGCATTCATTCTACTACCGATGAAGCTTCGCCATAATAAAACCAGGGAATAATAGATGCTTCAGAACGCACCTTGACTTCACTTTGAATTTCATCGCTGCCCTCTCAGTCCATAAGTAGTACTGGAGAAGGCAAGATTAGGAAATGGGACTGCACCGAAGTCGAAGTAGCAACACGATTCGCGACTAAGGGGTATCTATGTGGTGTAGTGGCGACGTAGACGTGTATTAGAATGCGAACTTATTTCTGCCGTTTTCGCCCCAACGGCGTTTATTGCCGTGCCCCTCACCGATGGTTATGTCCAAGTGTGTTAAAGTAAAATCACTGTCGCGGCACGAGCTTTATCAATATGGTATAGGGTAAGGTAGGCCGAAGGGCTCAAATCACAGCACCAACCAAAAAAAGAGGATGTTGTAAAAATATAACCAACCTCAATTTCTCGGTCATAGTTCTGAGCCCTATGTGGTAAGATTCGCAGGCGAAAGGACTAGTGACGAAAACAGTTAACATTTGGTTTTGTAAAACTAACCTAAAAACTATACAGGAATATGTTACACAAAGAACAACTCCTTAGCTATATTTGCTCGGCAACCTAATGATGTCCAACTTGACTTTATCGGAACTATTATATTGCCTCTACATATACCTTTTACTATTTATCTAACATATGGGCCCTCGAGATCGGGACCCCCTACTTAGCATAGATATCTCTTCTATTACTGCTCGGACTCGCATCAGTCAGTCTAAATGACAGACCTCGGCCATTGATGGGATGCTGAGAGCTTAGAGAGTTGGCCTTCAGGCAGGCCTGCGAAATATCACACACCTTCAAGCAAGTTAGAACGGACGACCGAAAGTGAGAGTAGGAACAAATCAGTCAAATTGGGTGTGACCAAGGCTGCCTCTAAAGATTGAATGTACACGCACACAGCTTTGGATGTAACAATCCTTATCTTCCAAGATCGAACACGCCAGCAAGGTGAAAGACACCAGTAAAAACGCGCAATGCGCTCGGTGCCCGGCTGCGCAGGCACTTGGAACCTCTCTTCTCAAAAGTCTGAATGCGGTCGCTACCGCTCATTGACAATTGTTCCTTTGGACGATCTTCCCAATCGGGTCAATTGGGAGGCATTTAAGAGGCAGGGAGGATTTTCGACTTGAAGGCTGAAGACTGACCGGGGAAGGCTGCCCGGGGGCCCCAATAATGAAGTTGAAACTTTTTGAGATTGGGATCTACTCGATCAATGTAGTTTACCCCGCTTCGTTGTCCTTTTGTGTGGGTCCAAGGGTATTTGTCATATAAGAGATTGGAATAAAATAACCACTTTGGTCTGCTTTATCTTCTTGAGCCTGGAAATACTGGTGGGTCTAAAGCTACCTTGCCCTACCCCAAGATGAGACAAGACCCATGTTTGTGCACTTCTTCACGTGGGTCTAATGCGGTACAGAAAACACATCTCTCGGGTTTGGGTGTTACGCTCCCTTATTCAAGGCAAACTGGAGAAGGTTGGGATGAATCCTACTTATTCTTCTCGTGACGTGCAGAAGACCGCGCGTCAAGTGGGGCCTACCGGTTGTCGCTACTAACGCAACTGTTGGGTGGTTACAAAAGGACAAATTACGCAATCCTCTTCTCTAACATCGGTAATGTTTCTGTTGAAGAGAAATTGTGAGGCTTTGGCGGTAAGATACCGATGAATTCAATCCACACATCTAAAATATATAGCCTCCCCAAGCGGAGAAGAATGAAAAACAGGCGCAGAGCAAAACCTATCAGCCCATCCTCTCTTATTTCCTAAGCAGAAGTCTAGATGTTGTCATCTATTCTGGGATTTTCGGCTTTTGCCGGGCTAGCACTGGCATCAGGGCCACGCCTACAAGCACGTGCGGATTCCTATGACTATGTGTGTGATATGTTCTCCTCTCGAAATCGCCTCGTGCTCCTTTGGCGAATGCAATGGACTGACCTTAATACATATTATTGTTGGAGGTGGCACGGCTGGAAATGCCCTCGCCGCCCGTCTCAGTCAGGGTCTCTCATCGGCCAGTATCCTGGTTATTGAGGCCGGTCCTTTTGAGGACAGTCTCGAGGCCATCAACATTCCTGGGAAAAGAGGTGGAACTCTCATGACTCCCCTTGACTGGGTGAGTGCCCTATACGCCCAGTCCCTCTCTCTTCATCATGTCTGCGACTTATTCGACAACCCGGGTATGCTGACTACAATTCCTGATAGAATTTCACGTCAATTGAACAGTCCACGCTCGCCAACCGTACAGTCTCGGTCGACCGAGCCAAAGTCTTGGGCGGCTGCTCTGCGCACAATGGGCTGGTTTGGAGTCGTGCTGCAGTAGCGGAGTATGATGCCTGGGAGCAGCTCGGGAATGAGGGATGGAACTGGGATTCGATCTACGCAGCCATGCTCAAGACCGAAAACTTCACCAGTGAGTCTCCCCAGTTGGATTCTATAAACGAATATCAAGCTAACATAGGCCTTCAAAGACGGACCTTCTGGCTCCGGAACATCAGGTCCCATACAAGTCGTGAGGAACCGGTATCAGACCCCATTGCTTGATTTGTTTCAATCAAGCTGCGAGGCTGCAATGGGTATTTCTGGAAGTAACTACACGTTGCAAGGCGATAATATTGGCGTTTCTGTCGCGGGACCTTATGCAATCTCGCCGCTTCGCTACAATGCGTCGTACAGCACCAACTCTTATCTCCCAGAGGGAGGAGACAATCTTTCTGTCATGACCGACACCATCGTTGCCAAGATCAATATTCAACAGAGCTCGTCTAATAGTAGCTTGTATAAAGCTACTGGGGTCACTCTGGATGATGGCACAGTAATCACGGCAAACTCAGAGGTCATTCTTTCAGCAGGCACAGTCCAGAGCCCACAGTTGCTTGAGCTGTCAGGGATTGGCCAGACAGACGTATTGAGTGCAGCGGATATTTCCACGCTGATTGATCTTGAAGGTGTTGGTGAGAATTATCAAGGTATGTTACTTACCATAATGCCTTTTGTGTCCCTTTATCTTTTCTACTACTTTTGTTTTCTTTTGGCTAAACAATGGGTTTGATCAGACCACCAAGCCGTTGCCCTAGCGTATCAGCACAGCGACAATACATCTTACATTACAACCGATGATCTCACCTACAACACTAGCTTTGCAGAGGAGCAGTTGGATCTATGGTACCAAGGTGAGAATTCAATCTATGACATCTATGGCGGCAACGCGTTCGCGTTTGTAGACTGGGCTGGACTGGTGGGTGAAGCGGAAACGCAGAAACTGAAGGATCTTGCCAAGAGCGTCGTTGCGTCTGGTGATGTGAAGGACGACGTAATCACGCAAATGAGGCTTTCTCTTTTGAACGACACCAGCGTTCCCCAAGTCGAACTTGGCTTCATGAACGGTCTGGCAGGCATGCTGCCGACCGATGGCACTACGCCAAAATACTACACCCTGCAGGTCGGCCTCGAACATGCGCTCTCTCGCGGAAGTATCCATATCAACGCTTCAAACCCTTCGGGTGACCCTGTAATCGACCCAAAGTGGTTTACAAACGACTATGACATCGCGGCCGCTGTGGCAATGACCAAGCACACGCGCAACGTTGCCAATGCATACCCTCTCAGCTCGGTCACGGCAAGCGAATACTCACCTGGACTGTTGCTCGTGCCAACCAACGCGACTGACGAACAGTGGTGGTCATCATACGTGCAAGGCAACGTGGGGACTGGCTACCATCCCAGCAGCACATGCGCCATGCTGCCACGTGCGGATGGTGGTGTGGTGGACAGTAACCTGAAGGTGTACGGCACAGAGAACCTACGCGTGGTGGATGCGAGCATTATTCCCCTGCTGGTATCAGCTCATCCCACTTCGCTTGTGTATGGTATTGCTGAGATTGCAGCTGAGAAGATTATTGCAGCTGCAGTGTAGGTGTAGGAGCTGGTTATTGTGGCTAGGTGGTAAGTCAAGAGGGTAGGTAGGTGACCATTTCTAATGAGAATCTATGCAAGAGAACTTTTAGGATGTGTCATTTAGAACAAGAAACAGAAAAATAAGAGAAAGAAAAGTGATGAAACAAATATCGGCAAAAAGGAGAAGAAGGGTGACAAAAGTCAAAAAGAATGAGCGCTGCAGGACTCGAACCTGCGCCTCTTACGAGACTGCGAATTGTAATAGGTTAATGACTTAACCTGAACACAGCGCCTTAGACCGCTCGGCCAAACGCCCTTTTGATTTGAATTGAGGCTTGAGGGACGCCAATGCGCAGTACCAAGGTATTGTCCACGAGTGGGTGTGGAGTAGAGACATCGGCCGCGTTGTCCATGATTCACATTTATTCTCCTAACAGACGCCTGCTAGATAATATTGTGGTGCAGGTCGTTTGCCATCTGGATTCGTGTAAATTACCAATGACGAGCAGGCAAGAAATCAAGTAATACAGATATTGGGTCGGACAGAGAAATTGTGCAAGTAACTAATGTACAGGATCTAGACTAACATGGTGCATACTCTACTGCCTCAATGCCATCAAGTAGCTGCTTGCAACTCAGGACAAATCCCCAGTCCCCGCCTCCACAATTGTATTCAATGCACTTCGTGGCAAAGTCTGGACTCGTTGTTGCACAAGCGTCGCTCAGCATGAGGCAGTCCCTGCCCTTGGTGTAGGCGTCTTGCATGGTGCCTGCGACACATTGGTATGTATTTTCACCTGAAAATAATAATGTTGTGATGCCCCGGCTTCGTAGGTCCTCCTCCACCGTCGTGCCACCCCAGAAACCGGACAAGTGATTCTTGTTGACCCAGATATCTTGAGGTTCTGAAACCTCTACCAAACTGGGGAAGAATTCCGTGTTCCATTCACCACGCATCATGACACGGCCAGCCTCCACAACACTACCATCATCGAGCTTCACTGGCCCAATCTCATCACCAATCGCCCCCAGAAATCACGGCTCAACAAAGTTCTCATCAAATGGAAAAGCGTATCCTCTGGCAATACTTGGCGGCATGTCGTCGAGGTCAGCTTCATTCAAGCCCCAGCCAAGCCACAGCACTGGAATCCCGACTTTGCGACAGGCAGGAATAACTTGCGCGAGAAGCTTGTCGACAATCTTCAGACCCGCGCTTCCAGTAGGGCGACTAAGTAGCGGAGACAAGAAATGGTTTTGCATATCAATGACCACGAGTGCGGTTTTTGTTGGATCGATAGCGACTCGTTCACTTCTTGTTTCCAGGGAAATGCGCGGGTAGATGGGTGGCGCCGTTGAGGTGGAAGGGTGAGTAAGGTCGTATCCATATTTTTTGGACCAGATCCAAAAGTTGTTTTTGCCACCAAGGACCTTGACGTTGGTGGTCTCCATTTCAATTACGTAGGAGGAGCAGAGAATGCAAATGGTAGATGATGATGCAAGCCCGAAGCAGTAATGAAGTTGAGTAGGACAAAGAAGACTTGAGGGGTCGGGGATCAGCCGGTCAAATTGTGACAGTTTGGCTTGCCAGTTGCATACAGATTAGTCAAGGCGCGACGCTGGGATTGCGCAACAATGGTACACTGGATAATAAATTGCTCATACTTCTAGCATGTACACACTCAGTCGAGGCCCTGCTGATTTCGTCTATGTAAACCTTCCCAAAACCTGCAACCTACAGGTCCCCTAACAACCATCATTTAGCGTTGAAGCTTGCGCTCTGTTAAAAATAGCGCAAAGAAAAACCCTAAAATCACAAAACAAAATGAGAGGCCATGCGCATATAAAAGGCCGTCAATGTAAGATTGCACAATGGCCTGGGCCACCTTTCCCTTGGCCTTATAAGTGTATTCCACACTTGAGACTGCCTTTGAAATAACCTAGACAATGGTGTTATTAGGTTTCATTTAAATAGAAATTATGCATGATGATGTCTTACCTCAATTCTGGTGGCCCTATCAAGACCAAGGTCGGATAGCTTTTGTTCTAGTGATATTTGCAGTATGTACTTCATAACGGCACTAACAGAAGCTACTCCTAGAATCATACCTATAGAGGTGCACAACAAGAGAGTGGATACTGCGCTTGACACGAGGTCAGGGTCAACAGAGGCTTGAGTAGCGACGAATAGGACACTGTAGGTCATTCCCATCCCGAATCCGCTATATCAAGATTAGAAGAAGATTCAAAATGGAAGGTTGAAAAGGGTTTGTTCAATATTCAGATTCCGAATTCTTACCCTGGCAAGATGTAGAAAGATTCAAGCCAATTAGTCTGCCCATGCCATCTGAGCAGGAGGAGTACATAACACAAAGTCGCCGTAAGTGTCCCTAGGTAAACAAGCCATTTATATGTTCTAGACCTATTCAAGCTCATATATTAGATCTGATTTGAACCCAACGGACAAGCAACTCACTTTTTGATTAGAATACCAGCCAAAATCCCACCCCCAGCATTGCCGATGACAGATGGGAGAAGGTGTAGACCAGCCTCAGAATTAGATACTTGTTGCGTCACTTGAAAATATAAAGGTACTGAAAACATCATCTGCAGATGGAAAGTTTAGCAACATTTTCTATACGAGCAAGAAGGAACTGATTTGTGAGAAGTAACCAGATTCAGAACTTACGCCTAGCTGAGCTGCAGATTGCAATCCAAAGACAAGAAAACAAAGAAGTAGATCGCGTTGGCGGAACAGAGACAGCTCCATAATTGGCTCTTTAGCCCAGAACTTCTCCGCTACCACAAACAGTACCAGGAATATAGCCGCTGCCCCAAAAAGGCAAGGGATGAGTGGATGCGACCAAGGAACTTGATTGCCGCCTAGTTCCAAGGGTAGCAAGAGCAAAAGAATAAAACTGGATAAGAGGATAGCACCTAAGAAATCAATCCTAGCGAGCTTAGAACGCACGCTGAGTGTTTCAATGCCTGCAGGCTGAGCACTTTTCCCAGGTAGCTTGCTGGGTAACTGTCTCCAGCAGAGCGGAATTGCAACTACGAACATTGGGGCTTGGATGCCAAAAGACCTGCCCTCGCCAAGCTTTATTAGTTACAGTCGGCAAAAGGAGCATGGATGGGATTGAGGAAACAAACCATCGCCAGCCAACGACATCAGCTAGCCAACCTCCGAGGGGTGCTCCAAGACTACGTCCAGTAGCTGCTGCAACGTTTACATAGGCTCTCCAACTAGCCGATTCTCGGATAAGTACCAAATCTGTGATCAGAATTGTGACGAGTACAGCCATGCTTATACCGACGCTGCCTGAGAGTACCCGACCAAGAATAACAGTGAGCATGTTGGGAGCGACAGTCCTTTTTTACGTAGTAAGTAAGGGTTGATAAATTAAAAGCTTAGATGCATGATCGACCTACGTAATAATGCTAGAAACAATTAGTCACTTTCTAGGGGCGATATGGGAAGTCGTGCGGCAAATAGACGTACCATCCAATCGCAAATCCAGCATATGATAGCAGGATGATTGGTTTGCGACCGTAAATATCGCTTAACTTGGCAATTATTGTCTGCATCACAGCTCCAGCAAGACTAAAACCAATAAATAGCCAACTTGACCACTCGAGAGCGTTGAACTCGGATCCGATGCTGGGGTGTGTTGCAAGAACCAATGAGTGATCAGCATTGAAAATGAACACAGCTGCCCAGTGACATCAAGTCAGCCATTCTCATCATTGCTAGCAGACTGTTTATTGAAGTTGAAGGTACTAACCAATAAGAAGAACAAGAATGATTCGAAGCACTGCAGCGTCATCTAGAAAATTATCATCGGCATCTCCGGTAAGGGCGCCATTTTGGAGAAGAGATTCCTCATCGTGTGAAGGGTGGATGGTGTCTGAGATTGAGCTGGGCGAGGTTCGAACTTTGTCCGATCTTTTTGTAAATTGATCAAAATTGGACGGAAGTAATAATGATGCGGCATTATTCGTTCTTGGATTTTCCAAGTCGTCCCTCTGTAGTAGAGTTGATATCTCTGTGGGCTGTGATCCGGGCACTTGCCCTTCGTTGCGGTGTGACGATCGCATCAGGCGTTAAAGAAATGGATCCTTGGCGTTGAATAATTGTATAGCTTCGCTGAATGTGCTTAATTATTCAGGATTGCCGACCAAAAATAAATCAAGGAATAAGTTATGAATTCTTTTTAGTAGAAAACCAGCCTACTGGGTTTAACTGGGGCACTTTGGATTCACTCATAATTGCTTCTTCGCGTTCGTTATGTAATCCTTCATGTCTTTCCCATAACCATGGTCCCGCATCAAACCTGATACAAGAATTCGGTCCGGTGGCGAGGTCGGCTATATTTTAAGCCCTTAACGTCACCATGTCTTATGCAGATTCCACGATAATGGCAATAGGACCGATTCCGCCCGTGCGTGATCTTGAATTGTAAAGGCTCGACATTGACCTATCTTACAGAAGTCTGGCCATATAAAATTCTTGTCTTATCAAGGTGCCGATCTTGAGATTAGAAAAATCGTCCAGGAACTCCACAGGATCGCGAACATATGACATGAGGCCGGACGAATTGTAAGTGTACTGCGCCAACTGTGTTAAAGCCTAGTTTTAACCTTTTACCAGCAATTAGAAATTAAGGACAAGTATTTGCGAATTTCTCAGGGTGGCATCTATTTCGGTGGTATACTCGATGGAGATGGGAGATAGTAGGGAAGAGAGATGACTCACTTTAGCTGAAGCTACTTCGGGGAAACACGTATCCCGCCTGTTGCTGCCACCCTTTCCTGCTGTCGCACTCTTGACCGGAGCCATCACATTCCTGATTCATGGTTTTAAATCTTACCATATAACCCCTGATAAAATTGCAATGTTGATTCATTTTTAGTGGATCATATTTAGATCTGAAAAAGCAAATTCCACATGAATAATCCAGCAGTCAGGACACTTGATAATGCGAACCTGGATGTATCAGTCACGTACTAAGCCCTATGGGGCGTCTTATATTGCGAAGAAGACAGGATATTCTCAAAATTTACCTAGATAATTATTTGATAGCGCTTTTTCGTACTTTGGGGGGTTCATATCACGAGCTGTGTCCATGTTGATTTGCATCATTTGATTGTTGCTACTAGCTATCAAGCTTTGGGACAGTTCATGTGAGCATTGGGTATACTCCTTCTTTCAAACCACCTTATAAGCTTCGATGAGTTTCTTATACTCTTGTCCCAACCCCCATCTCAGACCAAGGGCTTCTAGGCAAGTCTCCAAGCATACCACTTTATAACGAAGAGCTACCTCTCCGCTTTCACCAGCTAGCCAGTAAAATGCGACCGTGGCACAATAAATCGAGTCCATGATAAAGGGAGAAACGCAGCTCAAGTAGTCGAGCTTTTCTTCATGCATTTCAAGTTGAGTTCCCAAGTCCCATGCCAAGTCGGTGATTTGTGAGCTTATGCTTCGGATCACCTTCTTGGCATACTCTTGCATCATGACCTCTTCGAGATCTTTGGATTCACCATCTAGACCATGGCCCAGGCTAGGGTCCATCTTTTCTGGGTAAGTCAACAAATCAAGCCCGATGAACAGCGCCGAGCGGGCAATGCATTCCGATGCAAGAATAGCGATATAGCTATTTGGTTCAGGCGATGGAGTGGCTTGACTTTCTAGGATCGTACAAAAGCTGATAAGCTCATCGGTTAGAGCCCTGGTACGTCTCAGACCATCATTCTCCATCAGAGCTTGGTTACGTGCGAGTTCCAACGCGTGATCAAGATATAGAGCAGCTTGGCAAACGCGGGCAAAACCCGACTGATGTATGCGGTAATCTGTAGAAATATGATGATAGACGCTGGAAGCCATCTCACCTGTATTCTAAAGACACATTAGCTACCCGTTGTTGAAAAGGCGGTCTGTCCCGCGTCACTAACCCATGCATGATCGTCAACGGGCAGTCTATCTTCAATAGAAGGCAACATCAGAGCACACGGGCGTTTGTTTCCTGTGGCAACAAGTCTATCAAGAATGAAGGCAGCCCACCACGTCCTTCTCCTCTCTTCAACTTCGATCCATGTGGTCTATAGGGTCAAGTTAGAATTAGACGGCTGAATTACATGAGCCAATTAGGTAAGATAGTTTTAACATACAGAATCCCTCAAGAAGTTCGAGTTGCCAGCTGAGCAAGAGAGTCCCAAAAGTTGAACATACCGTGCACAGATTCCTATACTCATCCATGCTGCTGGGTAGATGGCATGGCTGTACTCGTAGAGAGCAACAAGAATGGAGGCTTGGAGCCCATGCAGTGACATGAGACCACCGGTTTCGAGGGTAGAAAGGAACAGTTTGGCGAGGCGATATAGCGACCCGTTCTGTACTTCTTCAACGTTGCAAACAGAGAGCCTCATGGCAAGAAAAAGCATAGCTTGATCAGAGTCCCATTGCTCTGGGGGTATTCTCAAGTCTAGAGTCTTCTTCGAGATGAAGGGCATCCATTGATAAATAGTGTTGAAGAATTGGTCACAAGTGTTCACTACCATGCTTTCTTGAGTGAGTAACGCCAAGACACCCTAGAGCCCAGTCAAAATCAACATTTGCAGTCATAGTGAGGGTGAAGATACAGAGGAACTAAAGTGACCTACATTGGGGGCGGTGATGTGAGGCAACGGCAACTCATGACCAACAAGTTTAAAGCAGTCGATATCAAGAAAGAGAGATGATGGGAATCGGTTACTGGGAGTTGGAACATTGATCCTCGCACAAAAAGTGGAGGAAACAGGGGTAGGATTGGTGATCGCTACCGAGTTGGTGTTCGTGTTGACAGATGGGATTGGTGACCACATGTCAAACTCAGTGTCGGCATCCGAGTACTCGGAAATCAATCGGCTTTCCAGGTCGTTTATCCGGGCCTGCATGGCTGTAAAATCAGACAGGCTTGGCGGCGTCTCGGGGCCATCATCGTAATCGCAGACCCGACCGACATGATGGCAAAGGCCGCAACCAGGGAGGAGCTTGTCGCATGGTCTCTTATTGGCCTGGCAGGCCCTGCAAGCCTTTTCAGCTTGTGAGCTGTCCATGCTACTTTGCTCTACCTTTCTGTGGGGATGCGACGCCCTGGATGCTGGGTTCAATGACGGTGTCTAGCGGGGCAAGCAGGGTTAGAGTCTCGGTCGCATGGAAGCATGTAATAAGGCGGAGAAGGCAGTTAGGCTTCATGCATCCGCGCCATGCCACTTTCGGATCGGCATTCCTGTTCGACTCCAGTCCGCCGGATTTCGCCTGGAGGCGAGATGTGAAAATTTCCAGTGAGCGACTATTCCAAGCTCGGTGAATATTGTTGAAATGGTTAAATGGGAAACAGAAACAGTCATTAAAACGCTTGATTCACGACACAATAAGCGCAGGCTTTGGATTTTTTTCTTGTCCTGGAAACAACGGAGGCGGTGTGGATAGAGGACACATCTGAGTCAAACGGTGGGACTTACAACTGCCAACAACTTGAAAATTTTCCAGAGAGATTATCATTTCCAGTACTTTGAATGGCCTTTCTTTCAGCCTCTTGGAAGCGATACGAGGTTATACATAGAAATGCGCCTCTCAGGAGTTCTCATAAGGCATCGCCTCTAGGCCCAAAGCAGAAGCGACTCAAACACCTGCCGCATTGAGAACACGTCGCCATTTCAAACCAGATGATCGCAATCTTTATAGTGTGTGTTTTCTTCCTACTCCATAGTTCCAGAATTTTGCTTACCATAAAATGCCGAGATGTGAGCCTGCCGTGTGCTCTAGATTTGTGTTGCTCCGAGATCTCCCCACATCTATCACCCACTACCCGAACCATCATCGGTATGAAGTGTTAAATATAGATGAAAGCAAAGGATTAAATTGATAGAATCTGTATACCGAACTTTCGTGCAATAATCTTTTGATGTATGGATGACAAAGGACAGGATAAAACTTTGTATCCCCAAAGACAGGCCAGAGCGAGTAACTATTGAGGGAGGATTGCACATTCGTGCAATTGAAAAGGCTTGCATTTAAATCAGGTGAGAATGCCAAAAACATTATCCATAATCATGCTCACCCCCAAAAACGTGATCGCTTGAATGGGTGCCCTTGCATGAATGACCTGACTGGTGGACCAATGTCTCGCCGCCACGACAAAGACACACACATAAAGCAACATGCTATCTGTCATCAAGTCAACACAATCTCTCAATGGGAAACATTTTCTCCACGAATTCAAAGCCATTACGGGCTTGCTGGTATCATTAATGTGATGCAATGCGCTCCGTACACTGTTGTGTTGACAAACCCTCAGTCAGCAGCCTGATTTTTCTCGTAGATCGGTTGAACAAGAACAGGCTTTCCACGGGGTAAACTGCCGAACTAAACTGCCGAACTGATGCTATTGAGGTTCAGCAGGATTATACTTTTCCCAGCCCACTCATTAATGCACGCAGCTATTGCCATTGACCAATGAACAAGAGGTTCGGGCAGCGTTCGGGCAGCGTTCGGGCAGAAACATATAGTGAAGGTAGTTAAGGCTCAGTGAAAAGGGGTAGAAGTATAATTTGTACTTGAATATTTTATGAGGGTATTGTCAAAAGCTAAAGTTCCTATCATTTAAGACTGGTTTATCCAAGTACGTCAGGTGTAATTACTCTCAAGGCGCTGTGGCCGGCAAATTTCACTCTAGTCATTGCACATTGTATCGAAGGATCAAATAAAACATCTTTTCAACAAGATCTAGTGAATGCTTCAGGATTCTAATGGTTGTATTTTTATTATGCATGTTCAACCAGTTAGGCACGCCTCACGTTGTTGTCAGCGCATAAAGTCGCGCATAAGTCGCACAATTGTGCTGGCGAACTACAACCAATGTTGTATAAATGGGATAATCTTTCTCTCTTTCTCTGTCTAAATACCTTTTAAATCACGAATTCTTTTTATATTCAAACCAAATCGAGTTGCAATAAGGCACTTTCAAGAATACAAAATGCGGTGCATCAATACTTCAACCCTTCAAGTGCAGTCTTGTGAGAGCCGGCAGATGACTTCTCAATATGCAATTTTGTCTCATATTTGGGAACCTGAGGATGCTACTTTTGATCTACTATGCCCAAAACGCGACATTTCACTCCTGCCAGGCTTAGCGAAATTGAAATCGGCTTGTCTAAAGACGCACTCTTATGGGATCAAGTGGCTGTGGGCCACGAACAGCTGTATTGATCGTTCAATCAGCGCAGAGCTGAATGAATCAATCAATTCAAGTTCTAAAATATTTAAAAACAGCGCCGTGTGTCTAGTTTATCTGCATGATCTGGACATCGATGAAGAGCCTCCAAGCGGCTGGGAATCGGTGTTGAAGGCTTGCAGATGGATGCGTCGCGCATGGACACTACACGAACTCATTTTTTCTGGTCGAATAGAATTCTATAATAGAAAATGGGTGATGATTGGCACCAAGGAGTCACTGCTGTCACCACTCTCGGCTATTACCGGAATTGACAAGAGTGTCCTAACTGACCCGCAATGTTTGGGTGATTTCTCAATCGGATACAAGATGTCCTGGGCTGCTCATTCGATCCCAACAGCTATTGAAGATATGGCATATTCCCTAATAGGCATATTCGGAGTGAGCCTTTTGGTTTGTTATGGCGAAGGTCAAATGGCGTTCTTAAGACTCCAACACGAGATTGCGAAGAGTACAGATGACGGCACTCTGCTTGCCTGGCAAAGCAACAATCACCAGCAGTACCGAGGAGTCTTTGCAACGTGTCCTTCTGAGTTTTCATTCATGAGTTATTCATGCAAAATGCCACTTCGAATTAAGGAACGGATGCGTATAACTAATGCGGGTCTTTGCATTAATGATACCTTTACTACCTACAAACAGGGTGAAGGCATTATCCTATCCATGTGGCCAAATCAAAATCAATATGGAATTCAAGGGCTTGGTGTCATCTTTAAAGAGCAAAATGGGCGATTTATGCGGTATATGCCACATCACACTCTCGATATGTATCGTGCGCCTGGAGGTCCTCGAAGGGATATTTGTCTTGATAATGGGCTTCAGCAAAATATGCTGCAACACATCAGCACACCACTAAACCTCCTGCGCCTGAAACCTGATCGAGCGAACTATCCTATGGGATTCTCTCCTCCTCATCCGTGTAATGTAGGAGATGTGGGCCACCACCCAGCAGGTTCCTTCCGCAGCCTTCCACCCAGTTCAAGAATGGGGCAGTGTTTTGCTGGATATACCAAACCAAACCCGGAGGTTCTGCGGGACCGGAATAATGACTTCGCAAGATATATAAATTGCAACCAAAAGTCCACAACAGGCTTCACCTACTTCAACGCAGCGCAACCCAAAGCTGCGCCAGATAATCAGAAGATTCTTGATCATTCTAGTGATAACCGCTCCGATTATGATTATGAATACGATGATGAAAATTATATGTCGGATGAGGACGAGGAAGGATCGGAGTACAGTTCGTGTGAGTCAGACACCATTTCAAACAGCAGTGAGCAATTTGAGAAGGACGCACTGGAAGCTGAAATTCCCACAATATCCCATGAGGATAATTTTGCCAAGTTCATTGCTCCGTTGAAGACGCTTGGGCTAGAGACATTTTCCGCTTGGGTAACTGAGACCCAGACGCTTGGTAAAAGAGCGAGAGACGAAGAAATATCAGACCAACTGCAGAAATGACGAAAGTGTGAACTGCCTGTTGAGCAGTTGTCTATAGATTACACCACTGACTCAGAAGACGAAGATACGGCAATAATCCAGACTCGCTCATACCATGTGGCCTTTTTTGCTTGTCCATTCTACTTGCAGAATCCAGTGAGACACAGATCCTGCCTGAAAATGGCCAATTTGTTGTCTATCAGGGATGTTATAATCCACATCCGCTCGGCACACCGTCAACCATACTATTGCCCGATATGCGGTGCTCTATTTGGGAAGGGCATAGAACGAGATACACATATCATACGGCGAACTTGCAGTCGTGGTGTAGTGCCTAATGTTCACGGCGCATTATACAGCCAGATTGAGCGAATATCCCATGATCTATCCCCTCTTCATACCAAAGAGGTGCAATGGTATGAAATTTGGGATATATTATTCCCCAAGAAAAAGCAGCCAAGACAGCCATATCTTTCAGGAAAAGTTGATTATACCGTATGCCGTCTCAAGGACTTCTGGTCAGAGAACGGACCTGAAATAGTAGCCGATTTTATCAAGGACAGGGAAATTCAAGAATTGGTTACAGAAAAGACCAACGCTGATGTTATCTGTGCTTCGGTGTTGGTACAAATGATCGATGCAATCATTGCGTAATACTAGACCCTCGATGAAAATTATATTTTTAACCATGTTAGTATACGACAGGCATTTTAATCAAACAATTAATTAATATTGTTAGAAAAATCAAAGCTAATGAAGGCCATTACAATGCTTTATTTGCAATTCTCAATCAAACAAGTTATTGCAACCAATTTTGTCAGGTCCAAGGGCATTATTAAAGCACAGATTCTATTCACTTTGACTTGCATGAGGCGACATCCATATTCTTTCCCTCTCCCCTTTATTCCATATTGTTAATGTTACATAAACTCGTTATTATCGTTGTTACAAATTTGGAATACCTGTGTCTTGCTTCTCTGCCTGTTAAGAATTCCATGCGCTATTCATAAACACTGGGAAACCCAAATATGTAGAAGCTATTTAAATTTAACTTACTCAATCAGGGCTTTGATGCTATGTCTGCTCGAGTCTCAAGGCAGCAGCTTAGGGTATGTGGAAAATAAGTTTATAAATCTTTATTGCAGAGACTGAAAGGACCTTCCGGTCGCTCTGAGCTCCCTGTGTTTTATTTATCATTGTAACAGCAAGAAAAAACCTTCCTAACCATGTGTATAACAAGTGTTTAGCATGTAGCTTGTGCTAATGTGTTCAAAAACATCTCCAATGAGTGGATGGAATAAGAGACACGACCAGTGTGAACCCTCATAAAACTTGATACATGGGCCCTGTAAACCTCGGCTTGGGCTCGTCACTATCATTAGGCTGTTTCTATTTGCGCAAGACGTGTCGCAACTGTTTACGGGTCCCATTCGGTCATCTGGCGGTAGTTGGGTGGGCTTATGTGATTGCATTAGTTGCACAAAGGTGCAAAGTACAGTGACTGATGTGTTGCTGTGTTGCTATATCGATTTTCACCCTGCGTACGACATCTGACGTCCTAACCCTCGTGTCCTCAAGTCTAATGCATAATTTGCCCGACAGCTGACGCTATTCCTGGTCAGTATCACGCTTTTTATCATACGTTGTGTCGAGTCATAAGGGTGCCAACCTGTTCTTCTGGCAACTTGGTCTCCAGGTCTTCACCACAGCCTCACGATGACAATTGTCAGATGTCAAGCTTACAATGTGGACGAAATGCTGGCTCGTGCACTTTGTGCTAAACATTCAGGCAATTTTTCGGTTAGTGTTTTTAGAGCTTTTGCGCTTGTTTGTGCATGCAAAATATATTTTATCCCTATTTTCCATCGTACATGACTCTTAAGTCAGCAGGAAGATGGAGAATACGGAGTTTTGGCGGGTCGAAAATGGTGGCACGTCGTCAAAAATAAATAGAGGGGCACGCACAGCACAAGCGCGTTTTTATGATGGTTTACTCAATTGTGTACACAAATCTGACACAAATTTTGTATGTACCAGGCAATTTGCCAAAATTGATGGAGTCATCAGGAATTTATCGCGAGGATAAAGTGGAACCAGAACGGTAAAACGGAAGACAAATAGCCAGGCAAGATATTTGAGTTCATTATAAGTTCGCCTCTATAGAGGCATTGGTAAATTATTTAGATCCACGGTTGTGGACGAGGGAGGTAAATCACCACATCCGTGTTGGATCCGGCCTCAAACCACGCATGTGTGTGGTCGGGCCCACTTCTCCACCATTGTGTACACATAGTCAAAAGGATTTAAAGACCTGGCGCGTCGAACACGACTGTGTTTAGGCCATGCAATGCATACTTTTTTTTTCCAATTCATTCAGCTCGATTGAATTTGTGTTGTCAAAATCATTCAAAACAGACAGACTGTGAAGCGAAACGGTCATGACCAGTTGGGATTCATTCTCAGAAATTAGCAGCAGCTCAAGGTACAGTGCCTGACCCACACCACATTTAGCCCAATGCTACATATAAATTCGGTTGCTTGATGCATTTGCTGACATTTCTCAAAGTCGCCGTCGAAATCAGGAAAAAGCCTTGCAGCTGCGGGAGGAGCGCATCGAACGGTGGCGCAAGGACAGACATCTTGCAGCGCAGGATCGACTATTCCAGCCCTATTATCCACGGAATCACATCGCTGAAGTAGAAAATGCCATATTGAATATTATGAAGGCGTATGAACTGTCTGGTTGTTTAGCGGGGGCCAAGGACCTGCCGAGGAACACAACAGAGAGCCAATTGATGTAATATTAAGTGTCCTGCGCCGATGGTCGACGTGACCAGTTCTTTTACTTGTTTGGCATCGGGAATTCTTTTCTTCTCCAAAAGCGTCGTTATATCAAGACATACCCATATTTTTCCTAGCTAGGTAGATAATGCAGACGGGCGACCGACCATAGACTGAGGCACGATGTGCGAGGCCGCCAAATGACATGACCCATAGTGACGTGACTAGGCATTCTATTGAATGTCGAATTAAAATCCTCCGGCGGCATGTGAAAATAATGTGAGGCGAATAATAGTCGTAGTTGTGTACGCAGCTGTGTAGAGTCTTCTCTGTCCACGTTTGTGTACACAGCTGCGGGCGGACTCAGCCACGCTGCCCCACCTTTTGGCTGATCAGGTTACATCCACACTTGTGTCCACACTTGTGGCCAGATAAGATGCCCGTCGGGCCAACGCGTGCTGCATGCAGTCCAGCTATTTACTGCTTTTCACATCTTGTATCCTCGCAACATTTTTCATTTTTGACCGGAACCAAAACACACTAAACGAGAACCGGGAAAATGTCGACTCGGAAATACATCCGCAGCACTCAGCGATCAAGAGGCATCCGGAAACCTGCTATTGAAAGCACTCAATCTGGATTTAGAAAACAGTTCCTAACCTACCTTGATGGCGGTATGGCCAACAATTTTCCGAAAAAACATTGCTTGGTAGACCCTTATAACGAGCCTCAATCTGAGTCATGCACGTCTCCAATCCAATCGGATATGGGACAGACGACCTCTACGGATGTATGTATGGATCAAGGTGCGATGTCATCCAAGCCCCACGATATGGTACATACTTAAAATATTCTCCAGTGCCTGATTCTGGCATCCCCAACCTATATGAACTTCTGTACTTGGCTAAACTCTCGGGTTCGTCAACCCCAAGGTATCACCATCATCATCCAACAGTTTCTGACCAGTCTTGAAACAGCTCAGCATTCACCGGGTGCTTTTTCAGACGGCACTTTCAAAGAATCTCCATCGACCATCCTCTCCGATGAGACAGACCAAACTACCTTTCGACCATGGCTTCCTGATGCCGCGATGCACGATAATGGAGACTGGTATAAGCAAGACAAGGCATCCTCGCCAGAGCTCTCCAAGGTTTCTGATGGACTTGACTCGGATTTACTAGCTTGTCCATTCCACAAACTGGATCCTCAATTATACCATGGGTGCTCAAAATACGAACTCCGTCGAATCAAGGATGTTAAGCAACATATCCAAAGGAAACACATGAGTGTCGGCAATGAGCCATCTTGCCCTCAGTGCTCTAAGGCTCTCCCTATTCTTGAATTGCAAATATGTAATCCAGAAGTGGATCAGAGCGAAAGTTGCCCCCACTGCCGAGTAAGGATTGTAACTAAGAAGAAGTTTGCCGATCTCAACACCCTTTATCAAGCCAAGACAAGGGAAGATAAATGGTTTAAGTTTTGGGACGTTTTGTTCCCAGACCGAGTCAAACCCAGATCATGCTTTATGGGACATTATATGGAAAACATGGTTGCATGGTTGCGCAAATTCTGGGAAAATAAGGACTTGGAGATCATCGCTAATATGAAAGTAAATACCAAAGGGGCTGATGACTTGGGTAATGAAATACTTCGAGGCCTATTTGAATCTTTTCTTCATTATCTGGAAGTTGAAGTAAAGGGTACCGCAGCGGAAGGTTTCACAATTGTCCTAAAAAGCCCTTCGCAGCAAAACTCGGTATCACCGAATGAAACCCATAAAAGCAGTTCAAGGGATTACCAAAGCACGGCAATGAAAGGAGAGCCGGAATTAAGCTGGGCTAACTGCAATATTTTCGATCAGCCGGCTTATGTCAAGCCAATCGACACCATATTATACCAAATATGAACCAAATCCGCGGCTCGAATATGGCATTTCCCTTGTACGGCCAAGAGTATAGTTTAAATTAACAACACACAAAGATGAAATAAACAATCAAAATTAGCAAACCCACCGGAATTTAGCCAAATTTTGACAGGCCCTATTTTATGAGCCGTATGGCTAGCATGGAATCATGTCAATGAAATTGTCATTTCCAAGGGGATGGATGCGTAGCTGTTCTCTCTCCTCCTTTTTCTTTTTTGCGATGAATGTAGTTTACTATTAGATACTATATTATGTCAAGATATTTTAGATGAGCCATGTTTAGCAAGGTGGTTAATTAATATAAACGACTGATTTTTCTTTTTTATTTTTTTAATTTACCTTCATCACAGTGTATGGCTTTCACATTCATGACGCGGCGAGGGATTAATAATTTTAATTTAGTCAGACGGCTCGTGTATTTCTGTAATGGTGCATTTTGGTAAATCGTGGTCTCGACAAGAGGGAGCTCCAAAGCCACAACGGTGACAGATGCAACTAAGTGGAATGGGGAATATGTGTTTTGGCTGGATATCCCCTAGGAGAGGCAGCTCGACCTAGGCTAGGGATCACTCCGATTGTTATTGCCAGGAATGGGGAATATAGACGACAGTTTTACGTGGAGAAGCGATTGGGGTTTCTTTGCGACAGATCTTTCGTATTGGTTTGGTAAGTCCTGCTGATTCAAATGTGACAAACAATAGGTCCGATAGCCTTTGTGACTGAATTTTGTCATCACATACAAATTTCCAGAAACGGGGAAAAACAAATGTTTGAACGCTCGTATTGT
This sequence comes from Calonectria ilicicola, assembly GCA_020809705.1. Taxonomy (NCBI): domain Eukaryota; kingdom Fungi; phylum Ascomycota; class Sordariomycetes; order Hypocreales; family Nectriaceae; genus Calonectria; species Calonectria ilicicola. The sequence continues at coordinate 1,955,930 of CP085834.1, read as the reverse complement.
CGGAAATCGCATACATCACCTTGATGGCGCGGCCAATCGGGTTCTCGACAACCATGTTTGTGATGAAAATTCAACCGTTGGCCTACACACTAACGCAATCAATATGCAACTCTATGAATTAGGTAGACAGGCCCTTCAATTTATTCTAGTAGTGAAATCAAATACTAAAGCAAGGACCGCACATTTATCTAGAACGGGCTCCCCACAGCACATTGTATGAACAGAACACCGCTTATCCATCGTTTTCTGCATGCCCAATTATCGCTGCAACACATCGCCCGGCCTTGAACGAGGTTCTTGATTATTTGTTAGCTGCGACCAGGCACACAAAATTTATCATGAAATTTAGTGTTTTTGTGACTTTATTTGCGACCTCTGCATCCGCGTTCAACATCTTCACAATTGGTCGTTCAGTCCGATGTGTGGCCCCTTGTGTCGGAGCCGCTGCAAACAAAATAAAAAGTTGTGGGGGAGGACTTGCGAAAAGCATATGTTCAAATTTGAATCAGATTTCCTATGATTCTTCCGAGTGCAATCGAGACTGCGGGGTCAGCGGATCTGCTCAAGGTACATCCACATCATGAAGCTATTCAGAGGCGGAGCTAACAAGCGCAGACATGGCCGTAGATTATGTAAGGGATTTGTGTGATCGCATGGAGCTATAGGCAGCCACATGACCCGAAAGAAATCGGTAATACCGGCCCAAGAAAGAAGCTTAAATTATTGCAGCCTCAACAGCGGAGACAATTCGCAAATTGAGGAGTCCACGGAGGAGGGTAATACTTGTATCTAAAGCTGGTCTCTGTGGGGGTGGGAGGATGGAATGAGATCCTCTTTTCTTTATCTGACTGGTCAAATGGTCAATCTGCCCCTTTGTTACAAAATACTTTGAAGGCATCTTACTTGGAATCGAATCTGCATCCAACTTCTCAATCTTGGGCGCGACAAAAAAGGCTCGTATTGGAATAACAGAAAATTGAAGAATGATTTAGACAATCTAACCTGTTGAGATACCATTACCCCTCGTTTCTGTAACCGTTGGGACGGTGGGTGGATACTAGACATGTCCGAATTCCAACGATAAACTTGTACCTTTCTCCGATTTCTATAAAAGCGAGGCACTCAAGGTTCAGCTCCCCCAGAAATATGCCACCGGAAAGTGAATGCTCCAGCAGCTAGGGAACTCAAGGTGTAAATGGGCTGAGGAGAAGGTATTGTGCCTATTTTAATCTTGACACATGTCATCTTTAGTGCAGCTGCTCTGCAGTTGAGACGCTCGAGCACGTCATACATGCAGCGCTTATTGGTCATTCAGCAGCTAAATAAGAAGGATATTAGGACCGAAATGTACCCTGTCGGGCCGCTGCATATTTACCTGAATATGATGCCTGCATGATGCAAAACTCAGGAACACGCTCCGCGCGATACCGACTACGCACTGGGTGGTCTTATAATATCTCTAGCCTTTGCACAACGAGCCTGCGCAGTTTCTGTTGTTGAGCATTTTGCATCTACATCAAGCGGGACTTGGTGGTAATGTTGGTTAGCTGAGCCGCAATTTCCCAGCACTGGATTTGATGTGACCATTGTAGACGCACCCAAGGTGTCATACGCGAACCTTAACCAAACCCTAACAATTTGCATTTTCCGATGGGAGGTTCCAAATAATTGCTGGCCATCGTTGAAGCTTGTTAAGTAAGCCCTAGGCATACATATAAATATCTCGCTAGCGCGCCTAGAGTGGTGCAACGCTGCAAGCCTCATCAAGTATCTCTGACCCTTGATACATCTTTTCTCCTGCCACAAAACAACTGAGGGGTCGAGATAAAGCAAACCCAACGCCATTTCAAGACGCGCTTTGACATCGTCTTTGAGAACTGGTCCCTCTACCACCAAACAAAATCCAATTCTTCAAATTTGAATTTCCGCCACAAACCTCGGCAACGCCATCTCACCTGTCGATCTCTATCGACCCCTGTCGAGAAGAACTATTCCAAGATGAAGCTCACGACTTTCTTCCTCGGGCTTGCACTCTCTGCAAGTGCGGTCTCCGCAAGCTGGTGCAAAGCAAGCAAAGGCACCTCCCGCTGCTCCAAGGAGACCTCTCAAGGTCAGGCCACTCACGTTTGCTGTGTCAAACTCAAGGTCAAAAACTTTGACCGTGGTTGTTGGGTAGAGGGCGATCTCCGAACCGATTTTCACGATTGCTGCGTGGCAGACTTTGGCTGCGCTGGAGTTACCGACTAAAGGATGCAATTGATCTGGGAAGCATATTTGCGTGGATTCATATCGATTTGTGAGGTGGGAATGATGATGGAACGACTGCTATTCAATGTTCTTTGGGAACAGTCACTGGCGCCGGTGGAAACGGGAGCTATCACACACGCAGACATTGGAGCATTGCACGAGGAATATTTGACTTCAAGTCATCAGGAATGTGTCACGAGGGAGTTGATTTGACATGATTTACTGTCTGATTGCGTGTCGTTACCCAGCAAATGCCTAAGATGTACCCAACTTCTACTAAATCCAACCCCGTTCTAGTCCATCTGCAAGAGTAAAGTAATGGCTGATATCAGGATCGGCGCCATGTTGTAGTATCGCGAAGCCTCCACACACGACTGTTGCGGCTTGCCTGTTCACGGACAGTGATTTGAACACGGCGTCGATGACGAACACCCCTCGGGCGGTTATGTTGGGAGCGTGAGGCGTGACAGGTGCATGTATGCTGGTAATTACGAGCCTGTTGCTGCGTCCACTGCTGGCGGAGGAGATTCAGCGTCAGATTAATTAGCTGAGCCGGTGGTAGATCTTGTAGAATCAGTGGCATCGGTCGACGTCGTTGCTGTCCCTGTGGCCCCTGTTGCGCAGTAGATTGGGGTTTAGGGCTGGCACTGTTTTGGGATTGATTGGAGCTCATGGCTAAAAAAATTTGGTTTCTTGCGATGATTTAAATAGTAAGAATAAATTGTGTAGAATAGGATTTTGTTCGTACTTCCCTTGCAAGACGTCCTCGAATTTAACTACACCGCGCCCTGGTGGTTGATTACATCCCGGCCGTAATCATGATTACTCTGCAGCTGCGCTTTCGGCGCTGTATCCTTGTTTATCTAGCCCATGTTCACAGGAGGAAATTATGTGGGGATTCCACCGGCTTCTTTTCCCAAAACACGAGGAAAGGCATGGTTGCTCAATCCCGTCGAATAGATACCCCCTGAAGTAATCAACATAAGCAACAATAAGAAGTGGGTACTATGGGGTCTTTTTTCTTTTGGCATTTACCTCCGCTTTCTAGTTCAAAGAAAGAATGCTAGGTCTGAGAATGCCTGTCTTCTCGTCACTGCCATCCAAAACTTGGGTCTGAACCAACAAGTGCTCTGCTGGGTCTACGACAAAAAAAGGTCAAGGGACCGAGGATCCCTGGAAGAAATAGGGCGAATAACCAACACAAAACTTGAAGATGAGCTATGATCCCCAGTCCATGTCTGTCCCATGGCTGTTGGTTGATCTCAACACAAGGGGGGCGAAATAACCCAAAACCATGATGTAATCCAAGGCCCTGTCAAAAGGTACGTGCCAGGGGTCGTACCGCCACCACCAGCGGCTCGCCATTCAACACTATCTAGCAACAAGATACGCACTGCACATTGCTCAATCTGTCTTACACGAAAACCGAAGACAAAATAAAATGAATTCTACCACGCTTGTCATTTTTCTCGTGTTGCAGATGGTCTAAGCACAAATGTGCAGCCTGCAATCACGCCCGTTAGTTTTGATTCTGGCTCAGAGGCCAGCAAAATGCAGTAAATTTATCCCTCCTGATTCTTGAATCGGAGTCTATTGAGGCTCAGTTGCTCAACCGGCTCAGGTCATTTATTGTCGATCATAATGTATACTGAAATCCTCGATATTTCAATTGCCGACAGTCCAGATCACCCCTTGCGACAAGATTCAGGGTCTCGTTGGACTTTGGTCGCAATTAATAGCTTGGGAGGAACTTCATTGTAGAAATGCCGCTTTTTTCACCCCTTATCGCAATATCACGATTCAGGCTCGCTAAGTTAGGTCCCTTGCTCGTCACTCAGGTTGGTGTTGCGGGGCGATGCATTGCGTGACTATCACAATTGCGATTTGTGAACATGGAGTCGGCGGTTACCGACAGCATCTTCTGTATGAGAAAAGCTATACGGGGTCCTTGCAACCGGTATCAAATTACAGGTGAAATCCATGTCAAAAGAATTGCGTTTAAATGTGCGACTTACCCAGAAATTGCCCAGATTGCCCGAACGATTTCTTTAATTGATAATATTGTGCAAAATGATTTATGTGCGATGCATAAATCGCGGATGATGGCGCATTAAAATCGGAAGGGCGCACTGGTGATGAAGAAAATTATTTATCAAAATTGCCTTTACTACCCTGAACAAATTATCTGCTTGGTCAACGTTTCAATTTCTTTTTATACGTTTACTTAACTTATTGAACCTTCTCACAAGACGGGGCAATGTCGATTGTTGAAAAAAAAAAAAAAAAAGCCAAGGTGCAGGGCGAGTCAGCAAGACAAGTCAGTTCTACTGACTCAAAAGTGGAGTTGGGTGTAGCCGAGATGCGAGAAGCTAGAATTTAACAAGGGCTCAGTGGAAATATAACCTCGGTCAAGACAGTAACTTAGTGACAAAATCAGTAAAAAGAATCAATAAAAAGAATTTCATGTACCTGCCCAAACCAAAAAAATTTAAGCGCCGCGTCAAAATTCCACAATACCTCACTACCACCATATCACAATAGTCCTAAGTTTATACAAATTCAGTTGCAATGTCTTATTTTGGCCCCCACCTTGAACCAGGTACGTCACTATTGGAGGCCCCCGTCTCTCCCAATTTATTGCTGATTGGGATAGGTCCCGATGGTGTTTCAATCTGGAATTGGCTATTGGAGTCCAACAGTTCGCCGTTTGCCACTGAAAATGGCTTTGTAGATGGTACAACAGGAGCTTTTCTCTCTCATAGCAGCCTAAAAACTGTCGCCACGGCCGCTTCCATCGTGCTTGCGAGAGATTATGATCTTTGTGCAGGTCAAACCGTCGCAATTGTTGGCAGAAATTCGATATGGTACCCGGTGGCCATATTTTCTGCTGCCCGTCTTGGCACAGTTGTGACTGTACTGCCCCCCGAGGCAAAGCACACAGATCTAGTTTACTTTTTCGAGGCCTCCAAGGCCGTAATGGTTTTCGCTGATGTTGAAACAGTAGACGAGGTCAAGCAAGCATGTCTACCCCTCAATATCCCATTTTCACACATAATTACTTTGAATGGTTCAATTGCGGGAACAACCTCGCTGCAGGACGTGATTAGTCGAGGGAATGATCTTAGTAATGACTTCATCATTCCTTGGAATCCTTCGAATAAAGACAGTTCGCCATGTGCATTCCTCTGTTTTAGCTCCGGGACGACCGGAAAGCCGAAACCAGTGAGTTGCTTATCATATCTAGAATGCCCAGATCCTGTGTGCAACTAGTTGAGTTGAACAGAAAATGCTAACCATGAACACTCATGAAGATTATGATTTCTCACCTGAATGTCATAAGCCAGTTACGTCAAATGCGTCATTTCATAGTTCCCAAAGAACAAAACACTATCCTGGGAGTTCTTCCGTTTTACCATAGTGTGTCTGTTTCTAAACTCGTGTTAAATATTGACTAATATTTGCTAGTCACGGGACTTGTGCATCTACTTCATCTCCCAATCTTTATCCAGCAGAATGTCGTTATCATGTCAAAATTCGAAATGTCACACATGTTAAAAGTGGTCGAAAAGTACCGCTGCAACGAACTGTGGCTTGTCCCCCGTGAGAACCTGCCTCGACTACTTCCAAAACCTTCGGAATATCTGCTAACTAGATAAAAGCCCTGTTGATTCGTCTCGTGAATGATCCCATCGTTCCGAAATACGATCTATCCTTTGTCGTCCAATTCAATACTGGCGCTGCACCACTTTCCGAAAAGATCATTGCAAAATTAGAGGCTCGTTTCCCCAATGTTCGGCTTCGGCAGGCTTGGGGAATGACCGAAACTACATCCTGCCTATCTGTCACCCCACCACATCTCAGTACGTGGGCTAATGCAACGAAAGTTGGCAAACTGGTCCCTGGGACGGAGATCCGCATTGTAGACCCTGACACGATGCAAGATATGCTAAAAGGTCAAGTGGGAGAGGTATGTCAAGAACCCGATAGTGAATTTAGTCCTGAACCTAACCTATGGCTTCAGCTGTGGGCCAAGGGTCCCCAGATAACAATGGGATATTTGAACAGGCCAGAGGAAGAACAGGAAACCTATGTTTCTGGTGGCTTCTTAAGAACTGGTGACCTAGGGAGCATTGATAATGAAGGGTTTGTTGCAATCCACGATAGAATCAAGGAGATGATAAAAGTGGGTATAATCGTCTGAGCATCTAACAATTCCTTACGGAAAGCTAACCAAAATATTCCATCAAGGTTCGCGGTCATGGCATAGCACCTGCCGAATTAGAGGATTTGTTGCACGGCCATCCAATAGTCAGCGATGTTGCGATTATCGGAATATCTCACGAGTACTCAGGCGAAGTTCCCAGGGCGTTTGTTGTGGTCAAGCCCGGAGTACCAGAAAATGCTGAAACAGGAATCGAGCTTCAAGAATTTGTCAAGGCAAATAAGACACGGCATAAAAGATTGACAGGTGGTGTCGAGTTTGTATCTCAAATCCCGCGTAGTGCTGCGGGTAAAATTCTCCGACGGGTACTCAAAGACAGATGGAAGCAGTCTCAAAAGACAGTGGTCCAGGCTAAAATTTGATAGTCGAACGAATACCTTATGGCATTAGATTTGGACTTCTACTGCTTTTCTATCTATCAAGAAGATTCAGATCCGTTGATACGCATCTACTGAGTTGGGTTGCTCTGAGCTAAGAAAAAATTGGACCTGTGGTTTAAGAATTGTTTAGTTACCTCAGGATGCGTGATGACCCAGAACTTTCCCTCAGTAATTTGACGCATGATAATTTCACTAGCTTCCTCAACGTCCATACCATCTAACCGAGCCAGCTTTGCCATGTGAGTCTGATGTTCACTCAACTGAGCATTAGGGTTAATAACAGATCCATCTTCTTCGCTATCGAATATGTTCGTCTTCAAAAGTCCTAGAGTGATTGAACAGACATGAATAGGTGAATTTCTGAGTTTCAAATCCACATATAAACCTTCCGTGAATGCCTGAACAGCATGCTTCGTCAGAATGTAGATGGACTGACTGGGAACTATCCCAAAGGCCCCGATACTGGATACATTTGCAATCCAGCACTCCTTGCCAGACTCAATCATACGTGGCAAAAAGGCTCGTACTCCATGAACCACTCCATGGATATTGACATTAAGTGTTGTTTCTAAACGGGAGGGCGATAACTCCCAGCATTCTCCCAGAGCTTCGATACCAGCATTATTGATGAGCAGTCGAACAGCTCCGTAACGAGAAAACACATGGTCGGCAAGCTTGTAAAGGTTGGCTGGTTGAGAGACGTCGACGGAAATGGCTTCAGCTTGACCTCCAGCGCTGATGATCCCGTCTGCTACCTCCTGAGCCTTTTCAAACGCAATATCAGCCACAACTATTGTCATGCCTAGCGATGCAGCACGGCGAGCGAGGCCTGAGCCTAGTCCACCACCAACGCCTGTGATTACAGCCACGCCTCCGGCAAGCTTTTGTTCAGCGATTGAGGAAGACATTTTGCTGTCATGAACAAGAATTTATAAGAGAATAAAAGAGTTTATTTAAAGCTGGATAAACCAGCTCAATCCATATGCCTTTTTGATGTGCATTTGGCATTTAGAACACTTTAAATAAAGTACTAAAGTCGTCGGTTAAGTCAGCTCACTGACTCAGCGCAGTAGAATACCCTGTATCGCAGATGTTGCTGAAAAGCGACTTACTGATCCTTGACTAAATTATAAAGAGTTAGCCTGCATGGTAAAAAGTGGGGGCAGAGGTAGAATTTGTATCATCAAGCTAGAATTCTAGACACCTTCTCCTTTTCCGATATCAATTATTGTGCATGGCCTCATAGACTGTATTGTGGGCGCCCTTTTATGCTAATATTAGTTCTCCAGTTGTGCTGTCAATAGCTATGAAAGGGGTTATGTATATCGTATAAACACTGTTACTAACAGTACCACCAATCGTTTAACCATACTTGTACTAAAAGCTGCTCGCTGCCCTGGGTCGGGCTCACTGTTGCATTTCCAAACATAAACAAGTGAAATAGATGCTAATAGTGGTAAACCGTCAAAAATATTAATTGAGCCTTTCATTGTACTCATAGTTCTAAGACGGCGCAGTTACATATTTAGAGCCCTATGACATTGCAAAGCATCACTAAAGCCACAGAGCGCATGGTCATCTTTGTACTCTCTACACTATTACGTATATCTGAACTACATGGATTTCGAGGGATGATTTCCAACACCACACTTGAAAAGGGGTCGATGTTTGCACCTGGCATCCCAGGACCAGAATTACATCGCCTACTCATTCATAGTATCCAGATCTATCCACGGCTTAGTAAATAGTAACGAATTAGGCATGCTTTATTCAACTTACAAAATGTTAGGTCTCGACTAGCTGCCTCGCGTTGGGAGACACCATTTCCCATGAAGATGAAAGGATTGGACTAAAAGGGTTAGTTTTAAAGCTCAGCTGAGAAGAAGACAGCAAGATATTTACATATTTATATTCGATGTTGAAATCCTCCCACCTTGGAGACTGCACCATTTCCATAAAATGGATGCTCGAGCCTGGCCACACTGCAATGACACGGTCTGTTGACGAATCCTTATCTTTTAGGACGGGGTCAATACTACTCCAATTAAAGTGCGGTGATAAAAACTTACACCAGCTACGGCAGGATCCTGTCCAAACAAGATCTTGATGGACTAGCTGCGCGTAATCATTGAAAGCGTCTTGAATCGGCTGTTTGACATCTAGAGACCGTATTAGATCTCTTTGAATTTTCTCAATTGCCTGAATCATATATTTGGTGCTGATAAAAAGTTAGCTCTCAATCTTCAAAACTTGTTAATTTATGGTAATCCTCTAACCTCCACTCAATGCATGGGACTAGCGACCCGTTGGCGATGGGACAATTTGGACCCAATAAACCTTGTGTAATTAGCACTCATTCTAATCATGTGAAATCCAGTCTTACTAAAATAATTAGGCAGTCCAGAGATTGCCAGGCTAAGATAGCCCTCAGGGCCACGGCGCTTCCACATTTCGTCGAGAGTAATGCCTTCGCGACCGGTGATTGGAAATCTCGAAGAAAATGACGTATTGAACCCTGTCGCACAGATGATGACATCAACAGGATGAATTACACCATCCTCTGTCTGAAGTCCTCGGTCTGTAATTTTAGTGATTCCCGATCGAATTACATCAACATTAGGCTTCTGCACGGCCTCTAGGTACGGCAAACCAGGCGTGATGCGTCGGCATCCAAACTCCCATCTACAGTGAATTCCATGTTAGCTGTTTCATCCTTCATCAGGCGGCAGATATCAAATGTCGCCACATCCTCGTTACCCACCTTGGAATGAGTTTCTCCTGTAGATCAGGGGACTTTATGACCCTCTTCATTTCAGCTTCGGCCCACTGGTAATTGTCAGAATGAGTAAGATCCAGTTTGAACAAATGTGCCCACTAATCGCGCCTTGACCTGCTGTTCTGAGGCTTTGACACTGTTGACGAAGTTCTCATTCATCTGCTGCTCAATATTCTTCCTAAATTTCCGATATGCGACTGGGTCAGTAGAGAATCTTTCAATGTCTGATTCCGAATCTTGTAGACCGTTAGATGCTTTCCTGGAGGGTCGAGCGGACCTTTGAGGGGGTTTACGGACAGTGTTCGTTGAAGCCTGCAGACTCTACTCCAAAACCAATCGTGGGGAGAATATATGTGGGAGATCTGACGAAAACTTCGAGCTTTTGGCAAACAGGTTGAATGGAAGGGACCAATTGGATGCTACTCGCCCCTGAACCAATGACTGCAACTGACTTGCCCGCTAAGTCGATTGTTGAATCCTAATCTCGGTTTAGCGAAGTTGTGCATGATTTCGGAGATTTTGTAAGAGTCTTACCCACGCAGCGGTATGCATTGTTTCTCCTTTAAAAGTTCCAAGGCCCGGAATATCCGGCCATTTCCAATCATTCAAAATCCCGCCAGCATTTATCAAAATATCAGCTTCGTGTTGCACGGCTTGTTTGGGCGCAACAGCTTCTGAGTAATCTTGATTCATGATGCTTACAACCCACTTGGCTCGAGTTTCATCCCATTTCGCTCCAACAACACGGCTGTTGAAGTCGATGTAAGGATAAATGTCGTACTTCTTGGTCACAGAAATAAAGTATTCGCCTATTTCTTCGGCGGGCGCAAAACTGGACGTCTTGTAAGCAAAAGAGCTAGACTGCTGTTGTAGAACATGGGTGATTTACTGTCTAGACCAATCTTTCTTCTCTTCAAAAGTGTACTGGTACGCATGGCTGGCAACATCGCATGCAGCACCAGGATACCGCGTTTCCAGCCATGTGCCTCCAACATCGGAGTTCTTTTCAAAACATTGGAAGGTTACGTGGGCGAGGCTTTTGAGTTGGATCAGGGTTGCTATGCCTGAAGGACCCGCACCAATAACAATGACGTGCAAGGGTCGAAGAGAGTGGCTGTGTAGTGGGTGGTTTCCATATCTTGACTCTGGTTTGCTCACTGTCTCAGAACCTGGAGCTGCACTGCTGTTGCGAGAGGGCATTGTAAATAGTATAAACTAGTATGAATAGCTATGGACGAGAAGAAACGCTAGGCGAAAGAGGAGGTCATCTATTGAATACAATTAATCCTCCTGTGGGCATGAGGCGATCACCTTATCAATCCTCATCACGTTTTAGCTCACCCCGCGTTGAGAGGGAAAGCAATCGGAACGCCAGGTGGAGAATTCAAGGAACTAGCGCCTGTTAGTTCGCTGAGCTGGGAGCCACCAAGCGTTTTTGCTTGCCGATCCGCCCGAGAGCCAATAGAGACGATTCTGGCTAAAACAAGCGAGAAACCCCCTCAGAGTGACGATGTCAGCTTGGCGAGTCAGCACATCGACACCGATTTAGGCAAGGTGACACACCCCACCTAAGTATACTTTGTCAGCTCATCGAGTCAGGTTCAAATCCGTGGCTTGTAGAGCGGAGGATGCGTTGTAACCAGACAGGATCCTCTTGTTAAATGCCCTGTGTCCTTAGTCAGCTAGCGCATGGTCTGGTCGCATCGCAATTTGCAAGTGAAAACAACCCTCTAATTAAGTTATGCTTTGGCTGGCTGCCTGTGTGCTTTTATGCGCCATTTTCTATGACAAAGAGGGAGCAGTAATCAATGTGACTGTTTAATATTTCCATGCTTAGTGTCTCGGATTTATCCAGAATGTCATAAGGCTTCCGGCAGGTGTACATATTTTGAGCGCTCGTGCATTCTTCGATTGAGCAGGCGATATGGCTAACCAGAGGTTCTCGGATGATGCGACATTGGATGCTGACTGCATTCAAATATACTTAGATCATATCTATTTCGACCTGCCAGTATTGGATATTCTCGTGCTGGCCCGCTTGAAGGGAAATGAGGAAACGTTTTTCCGTTCTAATACTTTGTTGCACCATGCCTTGAGGGCGGCAGCCGTTCCTTGGCTTCCAAAAACTGTACTTTTTGGAAATGAGATTCTCTCTCGTGAGGAGGTTCTGTGGAAGATAACGGGACTATTTGAAGTAATGGTTTTTTCCTTCTCCATCTTTAGTAAAAGAAAGGTGACTGACATATTACATGGTATCCAGGCTGCCTTGAGACTCACAGGCGGAAATGAATCGTCTATGACAGTTTTGCAATCACTGCTCCTCATGATGTACGCTTCAAACCAATCAAGAAGTGGGAAGTCCCTTCTCAGTGAAACAAGGTGGTTACAGCTTTGTATATACAAGCTTCGCGAGGGACTAGTTGATAGACAAAGAACCGTTGAAAAGGGAAAGTTTGCAGGAGACTCTAAGCAACAGCGCCGGATCTGGAATAGGATTTGGTGGTCAACCTTCCTAATGGAACAGAGTTACTTTTTACGATTTGGACTGCAGGAAAAGCAGTTGTCATGGTGCTCAACCTCATTCATGCTTGATCCTCGCAAGGCAGTCCCACTTTGCTTAGAAGACATGGATCTGATGCCTTTAGGTCTATCACATGAATCCTTCGTGGACTACGGAAGTCGACTGTCAAGAGCAGCTTGCTTCATTGAGCGAGTTGAGTTGAGCAATCGATTCGCGACATTGATTGTCACACAATCAGCCTCAACTTTCAACCATTCTGAACCAGAGCCAGTTGCTTCCCGACTGAGGTACATCCGCCATGATCCAAAATTTTGGGAAGTCCATATATTTGAGCAAAGGTTCCTAGAAGATCAAAATACTAGAGACTGGGATATATTGGATGTTCACCACGACCCTGACCTTCTTCGGTCACAAACGGACTTGTTGGTGAGCTTCTGTTGCATCATGATTTTCCTCTGCGAATCATTGTTGGTACAAGACCAACAGGCTAATAGCCATGACGCGTGGATTTGGAGGCAGCTTCGACATGAAAAGCTGGCTCGAGCAATTCTTCAGATTATCCAGGTCGGCGAAAAGGCTCTGGCTGCGGCCGACCCGTTGCCGACCTCAATAAACTACCCCAACATGCTACAGGCGATGATTGCTGCCGCGCGGATCGTGAGCATAGGGCCAGTGAATCTCAGTGTGGCGAGCAAACGAGCCGATTTATGCCGGCTGTTGGAGCATTTCATTGAAGCAAACCAAACCTTTTGGACTGCAGAGGCATCGAATGTTACAGGCGTGACGACCACTCCGCAACTTACGTCGGTTTCGACACCACGAGACTCACTTGAGCCTGATGTCGTAATAAATGAACAGGATATAATAATGGAAGGAAGTTTAGCCACGGCCGAAGTTGAAAGTCAACGCGTCTCGGAGCAAAAGGAATTGCTCGGCAGCTTTGATGACATGTGGAACGAGCCAATAGTGCGAGAGCAAGTGTGTCGAGGGGCTTGAGGGATGCTAGACTCCAATAACTGTGGACAAGTCCACTAAAAGATAGAGGGCCCTCCACAACCACAGCACACTGCTACCGAGGTCACGTCACTATGTTTAGCGTGCGGGGTAGCTCCATTAGCGTACTTTGTAGGCACCGCGCCCCCACCTCTTCCCCAGACTTTCCGGGGCAGCGGTCGTTCCATCCAGTACATAAATTTATACACTTTACACGCTTCAACCCGTTCTTGGCTTGTGCCTTGTTTTTTTTGTTTTTTTTTGTTTTACAATAATAAATATCCGCAGCCACGTTAATAAATAATGGAAAATGACACGATGCGCCCGTCGCGGCCCAAGAGCGACAGCCCCTCGGCCGATGCTGCGGAACAGCGCAAGCGAGAACGCAAGCGCCAAACCGACAGGGCTGCTCAGCGCGAACACCGAAAACGCCAGAAGCTCTACGTGGAGCAGCTGGAGGCCCAATTGTCCATGTTCAAGGCCAGCAATGAATCAGAAGCGTCTCGCCTGGCTACACAGAATATCCAATTGCGGGAACAGGTTCGAAATGCCGGGTAGCCTCCCTCACGGATGACACATGCTAACTCGTGCTGGGGGCTTCAGCTGAAGCAAATGCACACACTATGGGATGCCATGGAGGAGCTTTTGCAGAGACAGCGTGAGCTCCGGCGAGAAGCATTATTACTTGATCCGCCTTTGGACCTCGCTCCCTCCTCCCAGTTTTCCGAGAGCCGCTATCCGAATTTCCCCAGCCAAGTCTATCATCAGCCTAGCGACCCGACGGGCCATTGGGATCCCAGTCGCACGAAACCTACCGACCGAGAACACGAATCCAGAGAAGACCACACAAACGATCCGGAGACAGCCATGGTAGGCCTCGTTGCAGGTGATGTCATAAATGACTTAGCTAAAAGGCATGCGCCAATAAACGTGGAAGAGCATGCAGATGTTGGTGATACTAGACATTTGGTGCTCGACTCAATCGCAGTCGATCCAAGCCTCCAACATCATGATGCAGATTTCACCGTTGACCCGTTGACACCCAACATGACTCTAGACAATTGGGCGCTTTTTGCTAGGGCTGCCGTCGACTTTTCGGAATCTCACGCGCCGCCGAACGCCTCCACAGTCGATGCTCCTCGCCCGCTCACACCCAAGAGTCAACTTCCCTCTGACATTACCGAGTTTCTGCAGACCTTACAACCAGACGGGCTCAGAACAGAGAAGTCCAGGCAGCCTAACAAGTCACAAAACCAGGCAAACCTAGAAGGAGGGATAGCAATGCCGTTGGAGCAAAGCTCATCCTCCATTCTCCATTGGCTATGGCCGCCATTTACCTTTGCGCATGCCGAAGCCTTGCCGCTTTCCTTGACGCCCCCGCTTCCGGGAGATAAGCATCTCCATGCCATAATTGAGCGTGCAACCGCCAACATGGCAAGCATTGGACCACCCAATCTGATTGATTTCTTGATTGATAATCCCAAAAATACTCTCTCGATTGATCTAAAAGCATTCCTAGCCCCAATCAGAAAGAGCCGCGGAACATCAGAATTTCTCGCCACGTATTGGGTTCTCTATCTCCTGCTTCGGGTATGGATCCTCGCCAAGTAACTATATCTATTGAAGGTCTAACGTAACATTGAACATCTATTTTAGTGGCAAATTTTACGCGATGAAGAATCCTATCAAAGCTTGCCCTCTTGGCTGCGACCGACACCCCTGCAGCTATCAGTTTTGCATCCCGCCGCAGCAGATCTAATTGCATGGTATGGCCTTGATGCCACGACTCGCTCGATTGCTTTCGCTTATACTATTCCACTAGGCCAAAAATGCGTGAAGAACTAATCCACATGTCCTTTTCCGATTCTCCAAGCCCCTATGACGTCTCTTTTGACATTGGGAAATATCTCAGTGTTCAGATCCAGGTCGGGGATCTTGACATGTGCAATGGCCCACAACGAATTGCCGCACAAATCACTAATCTTTCCAATTGGAAATTGGATAGTGAATTCTTCAAGCGCTATCCACAATGGAAGCGACTTGAACCAGAATTATCAACTGAGAGTGCCAATTAATAAATGGAAGAGTGTGTTTTTCATGGTGATACATTTAGAACAGCATTTTGTAAATAAATCTTTTTTTCATGATTTCACATATATATCCTCAATTTATATGACCCATTTAAACCCTCTAAAAGCAAACATTTAGTGACTAAAGAGTGGTTTCTCAATATACTCGGGATCCAGATACCAAGCCAAGTCTTCCCCAGTAACTTCCCGGAAAGTAAACCCATTACCCATAAACTCGAATCTATTTCCACTGCGGTACTGGATATTATAATCTTCGAATCTTGGTTCCTCCATCATGAGCCGCCAATGAACCAGCGATCCTGGATATTGGGCTGTCAGTTTGCCCCCTGGTCTACCTTGATTATACCACGAACGGCATCCAGCTGCCCAAACCCTAGCAGCCCAGGTTAGCTTGAACCTCGCAATGGACATATATAAAAGCCTTCAACTTACGATCGCTTCAGCCATTCGTGAACATGTTCATTGTATTCGGCAACAGCTTCAGGTTTCACGTCAATAGACCGGATGTTCTCCGTTTGCATCTTTCTAATGATCTTGCAGACGTAATTCTGAGCGGCTTCAAGTACGGTAATGAAGGAGCCATGTCCAGCGGGGCAATTAGGTCCCAGTGAGCCAACTTGAAGGTGGGCACGATTAGTTATTGACCTATCCACCAACTTCACTTGTGTGACTTACTCATAAAATTAGGGAACCCACCAGCTGCGACTGCCAGATATGCTGATGGATCTGCGTCCCAAGCATCTGCAAGGGATACTCCCCCACGTCCGTGAACTGGAAACGGTGGTTTGAAGCTCACTTCAAAGCCAGTAGCACAAATAATCACGTCAGCCACAAACTCCTTTCCGTCTGTAGTGCGGACGCCGTTTTTGGTAAAGGTTTCAATGGCGCCGTCGGCAAGCTGCATATTGTTCTCGTGAAAGCACTCGAGAAAGCCTTCGGCGGGCCCAAGGCGTCGACAGCCCATGGGAAATTTCGGAATGAGCCTTTCGATCAGTTTCTCGTCATCCTTCAAGATCTTGGCCATTCTATTCGCAACGAACTGTAGCCAAAAGAAAAATTAGAATCAATGTGATGATTAGGCGCTGAGTAACTTGTAGCAATTACCTCTCTCGCCATCTTCTGGTCGGGATGTGCCGCAATGTTGTGTCGGAAGCTCTTGTTGATCTTGGTCTCCAATGCCTTGCGATGGGCAAGATATCCAGCTGGATCCCGCGCAAAATCAAGCTTCTGCTCCTCCGTGTCTACTTGATGTTAGGCAAACATTCATCAACTCATGTAGAACGAATTGTAGGGATGGTACGAACAATCAAAGTTACTGCCCTCCGAGTCGGTATAGCCATCCATAGCAAGCCCAGGACCGATCCACTGGGGTGTGCGGTAGAATAAAATGACCTTTTTTGCAGAGTTTTTGATAGCTGGGACAATTTGGATTGCGGAGGCTCCAGATCCAATGACGAGTACGGTTTTGTCTTCAAGGGAAATATTTGTGTCGTAGTCGGCTGAGTGAGTGAGGGACCCCTCAAAAGACTCACGGTTGGGGATGTCAGGCCAGTTCCAAGTGCTCAAAACTCCGGTATTGCCAATGAGGAAATCGACGCTAACCTCGAATATGCGTATGTCCTTGCTGTCTTCCGATGTTTCAGTGACTGTTAAGCCCCACTGGCTAGTGGTTTCGTTCCAAATGGCCTTATCAACTCGGTGACTTAGTTTAATATACTTATCAATGTATCCGTTCTGTTCAGCAAAGTCTTGATAGTATGCTTGGATTTCAGCTGCCGGTGAGTAATATCTCGACCAATCTGGTTTGGGTGCAAATGGGTACTGATAGGCCGGCGAGGGAACGTCGCAACGACATCCAGGATACCGGTTAGCGTACCAGACACCCCCGCATTTGGGGTACCCTAGAGACCAGTTAATGTCATGTACGGGATGTCAATATTCGCCCTATGGATGAACTCACTCTCGTATACCACAAAGTCGATAGAATCGCCAAAGTCTTTTTCTTTCTTGTAGCACATCATGATACCAGAAGCCCCGGCTCCAATGCAGGCAACTCGTAGTTTTCGCGGTGCCCACAGTAGATGCTCAGAGACTTGGTATGTGGCGCCATCTTCTTCGATCGTCGGGGTACCCCCGACTCTGTTATCGAAAGTGACAGAATAATCTACCTCCTCTCGTGGACTCATAGTGAAATATTTTTTCAGTCTGTTGGAATAATTTCGGATGTACACCGAAGAAAGGTGTTGAGGTTATGTGGGTGTTAACGCGTTCAAGGGTACCAGGGTTAAAGTATCGGGTGGATGTGCTAAACCTCGTAGCGATTTGATCTTGTCGTAGTTCAATCTTGTCCGTGTTCATCGACAACAATACTTGTTCAAATAAAACATAAAATGAAATATGACATCGGCCAATTACTCTTGGTGTGGCCTCCAAGCCCACCTCGGTGGCCCCCAGCTTCCCCGCAAACTTAAAAGCTGACAAGACAGGGCGTGTCAAGTTTTTGAGGGGTCGGAGTGTCCTGCAAAGCTATTGTAAGCAGCACTTGTCAGCTAGGGCAGCCCACCGATCGCTTCCATCGGTCGGCAGATGTGTCTTTTCCCCCGCATCGGACGAGACGTGTGTTTGCGGCGGACTCTTGTCACACCCTAATTTGTTTCACGAGTCAAGATAATTCGGGGTGCCTTGACTAGTTCGGATACCGGGGATATGGGAGATTCGTGGCACGTCGCCTGTCTTGAACTAGCTATTTACTTGATTGCCGCGCATGCAAGCTTTCTTTTCAACTCTGAAATATCTTCCCTTTACAATTAATATCACATCATCATTCGAACATGGAAAATAAATCCAATCTCGAAAAACCCATACAAATTGCGGAACATGTTGAAAACCGACCCAAAGATCAGTTACAGAACCAAACCGACGCTGCAGCCCGTCAAACGGACTACGAAAAAAGCCTAGGGTTTTTTCGTACCATTGCAGTCTTTTGGAGAAGTACCCTTTGGATTTTATACGGCCAATTGGTTGTTTTTGGTTACGGGATTGATGGCATTATTGCTGGAAATCTCTTGGCCATTCCCACATTCCGGTTTGCAGCCTCCTTGTGCAATATCCTGGAGTATTACTAAACATACCTTAGGAGAGATTATGGTGAACTTCATGGAGAAGGCAATGCCGCGGCGTACATCATTCCCGCTACTTGGCAAAGCCTCTATGGAGGTGTTTCTCAACTGACTGCCATACTGGGAGCAACTGCAACTGGCTGGCTAGCTGACAAGGTTGGACGCCGCTATTGCAACATGATATTGTGCGCGATATCAATTGTGGGAGTGGCCGTGCAGTATGTTTCAACCTACCGTGGATCACTACCTATTCTTACTGTTGGAAAAGCCATCAATGGCATCTCCATCGGTGGTTGGCTCGTCATCGGGCCCCTATATGCTTCGGAAGTAGCGCCCCTAAAGCTACGAGGTTGGTTGACGGCAATGACCAACTTGGTTCAGTTCTCTGGAACTCTTCTTTTCACTGGCATCATATACAAACTAGGGCCAGTCAACGACTCCAATGCGTACCTAATCCCATTTGTCTGCCAATGGATCATACCCGGGCTAGTTTCGTTGACGGGGTGGGCTTGGCCAGAGTCTCCGGTTTGGCTAGTCCGTATGGAACGAAGTGAGGCGGCAGAGAAATCACTCAAGGTTCTACACGGCAATGGATCGTCAGTAGACCGTGGAGCAATTCTTGCAGTGATTCAGACAACCGTCCAGCAAGAACGTGAACATAACGCTGAAACGTCAAGCGTAACCTATGCCACATGTTTCAACAGTAAGAATCGGCAGCGTACCCTGATTTGCATGTTTATCTACGGGTGCCAGTACCTCTCTGGCATCGTATTTGTTCTTGGCTACCAGTCTTATTATTACCAGCTCGCCGGATATAGTGCCCAGAAAGCGTTTTTGTTGGGCATGCTGAATAATTGCAGCATGTTTGTCGCCAACATCCTCTCTTGGCCCCTTCTTAACACTGTTGGCCGCCGACCTCTGATTGTTTGGGGCCAGTTCGTCTGTTCGTTGACCTTGATAATTGTCGGAGCTGCCAGTATCCCTGAGAATCAAACTACACTCATTGTTACAATCTCTTTCATGTTTGTTTGGGTAACCCTCTCACGCCTATGCCAGTTCAACCGCATTAAAAATTGTACTAATTGTTGTGTTTCTATAGGGGTTTGTTTATCAAATTACCTTGGGAACAGTGGCCTGGGCTGTTGTGGCTGAAATACCTTCTTGGCGCCTGCGATCACGCACCCAAGCACTTTCAAACATTGTTCTCTGCGCAGTGCAATGGCTCGTGGGGTTTGTTTTCCCATACATGTTCAACCCAGATGCCGGAAATTTGGCCGGGAAAGTAGGATTTATTTTCGGCGCCACCACCTTCATTGGCTTTCTTGGCTGTTGGCTCTGGCTGCCAGAAACGAAGGATCGTTCCGTCACTGAACTGGATGAACTGTACGAGGCCAAGATCAACCCCCGCCACTTTCATCGGACGGTTCTCACTCAGCCATCACATCAGGAATCTAGTGTTAAAAATTAACAGCAATTTGAATAAAATTTGGTGAACAATATTTTACCCCTCTTTCTCTTTTGGTACTCAAACTCTCTTGCGGAATGCGACTCAGATTGCATGTGACTTCTAAAATGCTGAGTGATTGAACACGACAGCACTTACCAATTGTTTTTATTGAATTTATAAATATGTTTTTTCCAACCATCTCTTAAGTCTGCTGTACGTTGTTTAAATAGCGCAAGTCGTGAATTGTTATGCTGTTAAACAAAGCCCTTCACCCGCGTCAATTTTAACCTTTTACACGGTGCAATCAAAACCTCCTTCGGGTTGGCAACATAGAACAATTCTCAATTACTCCGTCTTGTAAACATTTGCCTATATTTATAACTTGCTCGTATCTCTTTAAGTGCATTCCAGGCACAGTAAATCTGCATCCTCTCGTGCTGATAAACCCAGCTATCTACTCCTTCTGACACTGACGTGCAATCCAATTTGCCTGGAATCTAACTCCCACATACACCTCTTCATCCTCATGATCTCCCTCCTTCGCTTGTTTTCCGGGTATCGTCGAGCCAAAATCTACCATGTTCCAAACATGCCCTTTTGATGGTGCTACGTAAAGTTCCAGGCCTTTGTATCCATCCTAGAGAAGAAATTAGTCGGGCTTTGACACAGTCACGGGGCTCACAGGACAACGGACTGCCTTGATGCGTTTTGAGAATTCCAGAATATCAGAAAGGAAAAGGTCCAAGTCACCCGACAACAAAAGCAATTTTGGCGGTAAAATTTTCATCCAGTTCCTTGTACATTCCGCTGGACTTGAATATTCATCCACTGGCTGTTGGTTCAAGTAAGCATCACGCCAATTGTCAAGCGCATCCCTGTCCAGGCAATCCTTTCCCGAGTCCTTTTGAATTGACTCGCTCGAATTGAGAAGGTTCGTCCACGGACTAGCGAGACACGCAGCGATAATTTTTCCGCCATCTTCATTTTTTGACGACCCCATTCTTGGGTGAGGATGGGCAAGATGTTGAAGCAAAGCCAAACAAAGATTCCCACCTGCAGAGTCACCAACAAGTATAATTGGCTTGTTCCGGGCCCGGATGTATCGATGCGCATTTACAATTTGATGCAGCGCATTGGGGTATGGATTCTCAGGAGCAAGATCGTAACCTACGGCAAATATGTCGGCCAAAATGCCACGAGAGCGTAGCTCTACGCAAAGCTGCAGTAGGTATGGGGAGGCAGCGACAGGCGAACCAGAAACAAAACCCCCACCATGAATGTACATTAAAATATGTGTTGAGCCTGGAAATTTGGGAATGTAGGTCCCACGATATCCCGGTGTCTCAACCTGGGTGATGCATTCATATCAGAAGACGTTGATGAAACGAACTTATGGATGACTCCCTCACCGTCTCAACTATGGGACTTTCAGCCAAGAGAGTCGGACAAGACTCCAAAAGTGCCCCGGGGTCAACTCGGGGCATCGAGAGCGCTCTGAATTGCTGCGTCGTGAGATGCCGCGACAGCCTTGGACATTAGCTCAAAAGCCCTTTCGAGGATTCCGACGAGACACTAAATATACTGACCATCTAATTGATGCATTTGCAAGGCAATATTGCAGTACAAGAGGTTTCTTTCCGAGGGGATGCGATAAGTAAACCAGGATCTTGATGCGAGGAACCACGTAAACTACCAATTTGAATGATGAGCTTAAAGCTTACCGGTGATGGCATGATCGCTACTCACAACGAAGTAAAACGAGACAAACAACCAACCTGGTGCGATTCAGAATTGATTCACTCATCATTGATGTCCTTTGTGCTGTACGGTTTTTAAACAGTGCTAAATACAACCCCCATGGTATCCTTCCAAATGGATTATAAACTAGTCTATACACTACTCTTTATTACCAACCTGACGTGCATTCAACATTCCACATTATTGACTTCAAAGTGGATCATCCCTGACCACCGCAATGTTTTGTATCCTCTTCGGAGGCCACGAAGCAATGACAGCGCAGGTCATGTCAGTGCTTAATCTTCGGATTCGCTTTTCCATGTTGTGTTAGTACGCGCCCATGACTAGCATGGTTAGCGTGCTTTGCTGACTCGGGTCAATGAGATCATCCTACGTAAATTTAGCACGAGACTCACCACGACGACATGAAGTCAGTGACCAGAATCAATGCCTAGAGATCAAATCTTTTGGTGTAAAAGCACCATTTTGGACCAAATGAAAAACTATTGAAAATTAGAGTTCTTATTATTATTTTGCTCAAACACACTTTGAATTGCGTGCCTCGAATCCTTACACCCCTCTCAATCATGACTACCAAATTACAATCGCTCCAAGGCCGCGTCGCCATTGTCACCGGCGCGGGTGGCGGTTTAGGGCGTGAATACGCCCTCTTGCTTGGGGAGTATGGCGCCCGTGTCGTGGTAAACGACTACGGCGGCTCATTGGACGGTCAGAGAGGCACCATATCACGAGCTCAATCAGTGGTGGACGAAATAATAGCTCAAGGCGGAGAGGCCGTTGCAGATGGCCATGACATCTCCATTCAGAATGAAGTCCGCGAGTTGGTTGACCATGCAGTATCAAAATACGGGACCGTTCACATTTTGATCAACAACGCTGGTACTGCGGGCAAGCCAAGCGCTCACGACAACGTCAACATTGACTCATTCCGCCGTACATGGGAAATTGCGGTTCTCGGGTCCAGCATGTTAATTAGCGCTGTTTACCCCATAATGGAGAAACAACAATACGGAAGGATAATAAACACCTCCTCTGATAGCATCGTCGGTATGGGGGCCGGAGGAGATGGAGGATATGCCTCAAGCAAAGGAGCTGTATTTGGACTGACTCGGGATCTTGGGAAGATGAGTCCCCAACACGGTATCAAAATTAACGGAATCATGCCGTCTGCTGCATCGCGCATGTCAGACCTGTCGCCAGTCATCAAGCGCATCACCAGACAGTATTTTTCACCAACCCATGTTGCCAAGTTCATTATTGCCCTGGCCAGTGAAGAATGTCCAGTATCTGGTGAACTATTCAGTGCGGGCGCCGGCAGGGCTGCCAGGACAACGCTGGCTACGGTACCAGGACACGCAAATGAAAATACTCCTGAGGGATATATTGCTCACTTTGACGACGTCATGGGGAAACCAGAAGATTTATATGTTCCCAAAGACACGTTGGATTTGGTATCCTATGCTATTAAGCACGCAACTGGGGAAGATTTAGAAGACATTAAATAATAAATTTTCAAAAATTATCATTGATACATTTTTAAATATTTAAATAATTTAGATTATATTTATATTACAAATCCATATTTACCAAGAAGGCGAATCACAGCCTAGGCGGGCTAGGCTAATTAGACGACCGAGGCGGGCGTTGTATCTCTCCGAACCCAGGAGGGCAGTTGTTTTTTATTCGAGTACTTATCCTACGCGGCCAATCCACTGTAGGGTAAGTCAATTCCACTGATGTCTCAGGGGAGCCTAATTCGCCAATACAACATAGCATGATACCCCGAGAGGATCGCGCTTAGCCCGGTCGGGAAGCCGCTCTTATACCTGGTCTCGATAAGGTTCACAGCAAAGGCTCATCAAGGTCAATGAAAACCTTCACCTCAAGCTTTTCACATACATATACCGTACGGCAGAAAGGGTACAGGCTGCCACTTTGCCATCGCATCTCGCAGGCAAGAACAATCGGAGTGCTCCCTAGCCTAGGTCGAGCTGCCTCTCACAGGGGATATCCAACCAAAATACATGATACCCCGACACAAAGTTAAAGCGTCATAACAGTAGGGCTAAATATAAGGGTCCACTATTGCTTCTCCCAAAACAAAACTTGAACTCTAGCTATGTCGCAATTTTGGTCCATATTCCTGTGAAACAGAGCCTGATCCTTTAGCGATATCCCCACACATGACAATCTGGCCAGTATATTAAAGGAATGGCCCCTCTGGGGTATCTCAAACGCGGTCTCCCAAGCAAATAAACCAATTTTTCACTAAGGCTTACTCCAAGGATCTGCTCCACAAGTTCTTTTGCATCTAGTTGGTGTTGTGTGGGATAATCCCCTATCAATTCTTGTCCCGTGTTGCTTGGAAGGGTCAGAAAATGTGCTTGGTTGAACTCTGACTATATGCAGTCCAAGGACCAGTACGATTGACAAAATGGAAAATGCCCATCTACGACTAATTCAAAATACCTTTTTAAAAGAAAGAAGTAGGAGTAAAGACTGATTTCCAGTATATTGACTAGTTAACATTGTCTTGCCTTGCAACCCCAAAAGAAACCGACACTTTGCCTTCGTGGTGAATAGTACCGTATTTCACTCTTACTTCCTTCATCTCTTTCGTTATGCATATTCCGGACATTCGATCCAATTCAGATGGTATATCAATAAATCTAGAGTTGCGGATTACTGTCGATGCGTATCCGAGTACTTCAGGCGAACTTGCTAGGTGTTTCATCACAACACCAGCAATGCCACCAGTGAGTAGAACGAGGGATGAAGCAAGCATCAATACAGTCCACAGTAGCGATACAGAGTATACCTCTATCAATTCGCTTGTGCTTAGGGTCGCAGTTCTGCTCCCACGTGGAACATCTCCAAAATTTGAAGAGCCACCTGCCGCTAGTGTACCCATCTGGCCGAGCAGGATATAGCTATTGATGAGTTGGCCTAGTTGCATACCAAAGGAACCTTCCAATGTGTCTTCAAACCAGCCCTCTTGGCTATCTAACCAAGCAGGCATGAAGGTGTTATTGAGGAATTTCAGGGCTATGTTTTCCGAAGCTGACCCTACCGCCGATGCCAGAGGCAAATATTTCGAAACATAATAGAATACTGATGGGAAAGACAGATGAGAAATAGATTCTGGCGCGTGAGGTAGTTGTGAAAGTCGGGCTTCTGTGACTTCACAACGTCTTGCAGTATATGGAGCCTCCAGACACGCTACCCGAGATTCAAGGTATTGCTGTGTAACGTTACAATAGCATGCGACATTGTTAGGGTGGATATTGGATTCCTGGGTCGTCCGGGCCTCAAAATACAGTTTCGTCGGCCCAAACTCGATTTCCGGCTCATTTTCAAATATAGCCGGGGTTTGGAAGCGCAACTTGTCGTGGGAAACTTTCCTTTGTCTCTGCTCCTGATTTAATAGATTGACCCGGTCTTGATCAACGAACCTATCCAATGCAATAGCCCAAGAACTTTTGGATTCGCTAGTCGTGTTGAATCCATAGAATGTACCATTGCGTAATGGCCATCTCAGACTCGAGTTCCCATCCATATCAGGCCAACCGAATGACCCCTCAGAAGCGAGCTTAGGATTTCTGATAAATTTGCCACAATCCAAAATAATGTGGCTTGTCTCCATGGAGAATGATTCATTTCCTGAGCTGTAAACGGAGCTTCTTGGTATCCCAACGAGAGAAGAGTAGTGATCCACGCTACTACCACTCTTCCGCCAAGTACCATTGCCGAAAAAGTGATATGGAATCTTGATGCTTCCCCATATATCAGTAGAGTCAAGTCTGATGTTATATGATGCTAGAAGTGCGGAATTGAATAAAATCTTGGAATAATCCAGTTTTCGCGACTCGGTTTCTTCGGATGTTGAAGTTTGCGAGCTATTTGGTGCAAGACCATACTGGGTGTCGGTGTTGAAATACGAGATAACTGAGATTTCAGATCTGGCGTCGAATCGGGGTTGGAGCATGCGCAGTGTAGACTGTGCTCCAAGAGGTGAAAATGCCCAAATGAAAACTAGTAACACGCCCAACCCATTTAGAGCTTGGAGTTGTGTTTGTGTAATCAGAGTTCCGCCTAGGGTTCGACTACCCATCAGTTGTTCTAGCGACCCCAATGAGGATCCCTTCTCTAGCTTCCATCTTGCAAGATATTTCACTAGATTTCCTATAATTAACGCGAATATAATGGGAAACAATGTGCCAAGCTTTAAAAGTTAGATTTCAGTTACAGGGCGTCTTGGTTTTTAATAATAAACATACAACCGTAATGGCATTTTGTACCCTTGCCAAGATCACGAGGTTGACTTCGTCCCCATCGAGTGTTTGGATCACAGCAGTAAAGACAATAAATCCTATGGGCAGTGCAATCATGGTGGAATCTTCCAGTAACGATAGAATGGTATCCCATTTTGTTTCGAGAGTAAGGTGCTTGCTGACAACATCGCGGTTGCCGTATTTGGATTGGGCATCATTGTAATCGTGTTTCAATGACGTGGTGGAGGAAGCCTGTTCCGTGCCATCTTGCTCGCCACCCTGAAGAATACGATAATCAACTGGAGAATTTGAACTGTGGTCATTTGATCTGGGCGCCATTGAAGCTGGCTGAGGGTTAGATGAAGAATGCAGATATAGCAACGAATTTGGTGGGACATGCACATGCTTATAAAAGGTAAGCAAAAGTGGATCTTTTCAGCTGGACTGCCTGCATGTATGAAGCTATTTTTAATTGCATGTCGGACCACGCCACTCACCATTGATTCCATAAAGCCGTCAACATTTTCTAATTGTTCGTAAAGGTAAAAGAGTGAATGTTTCAAGAAATGAAGTTCCAGCATATTTGGAGTTTGTCTAGGACAGAACATAGCTATCTAGTTTCCTTGCCATGAATAGCAAGACCAAACCTAGAGGTGCGTGTTCCGCTTGCCAAGCCATGCCAAGCCGAGATGGTGTGCTTGGCACGTCTCAGATGTCCACTATTTTACCCACGCTGAAATAAAATACGAGATCAAACGTCCCATGCTCAAGATCCGTGTGCGAATCAGGGACCTTCTTTGGACTTGTTCTCGAATACCGTGTCACACACATGCGGCACTGCCATAGCCACGACAGCTGAGTCCCAACGTTCAGGTCCCACATGTTAGGCCGTGCCCGTCAACCGAGATAGGGCTGTTGCACCCTTCAGGCACTCGGCCAGTCCCGTCCTTGTTAACCTCTTCAGCCAGGGCCTCCAATCCCCAATTTGACTACGGCGTCTAGCTATATAGATCCTCAGTAGTAAGGACTCCTCGAAATGGCAAAACTCAAAAAGGTCGGCATTCACGAGTTATCTCTCAAAGCTGATGGGGCTTGGATACAGCCACCATGCGAGTTCTTGTGACCAAAGATCAAGGAATCGGGAAACGCAATAATGAGACTAACCCAAGTACCACTATTGCAGCAAAGTCCAATAGAATAGACTTAAGTTTAACAGAGTTTGGGTCAACATGGGGCGCGATATGCTCGCAAAGACACAGTGGAGGCTACTCTGTGCCTCTTTTTCAGTGACATTAGGTTGTGGGTCACAAATTCTGTCCTGACCAATAGTAACAAGGGACCTTATCTTATCGCACGGGCGTTATCTTATCTTACAGCGCAAGGTTAAGGACATGAACGTTGAACCCACTCAGCCACTGCAATCATTTTTCTCAGTTATACACAATAACACTACAGAAATGAGTGGCTCTCGGTCAAGAATCGCTATTGCATGTGAAACATGCCGCAAAAGGAAACGCAAGGTGGGTGTAAAAACTGATGCCATTGGGCGTGCAAGCTAACCATTTTGGGAAGTGTGATGGTGTCCGTCCTGTCTGTTCTTGGTGTCATGTGAACCAAAAAGAATGCCTCTATATCACAGAAAGACCGAAAAAGTGAGGTCAACCCGTTTTCAAATGAAAAATTTTAGAACATTCGTTAACCCTATTTAGGAGAAAATGGGACGGGGACTACGTCGCCAATTTAGAGGGCCAACTAGCTCTGTTGAAAGATTATGTGCGAGGACTGGAGACTCTTAATCCTACAGCTGCCAGGCCTTCGTTTCTTTCAGATATCCTCGATGATGTGGAGGCTGAGGATAGTGATCCGCCTCCAGAAATCGATGAACTAAATCAAGTAAACCAGGGAAGACCAGCGAATACTTTCCCAGAAGAGAAAACCAACGTCTCTGCAGTTGATGATGTCAGTTCAATGATGTGGAGAATGACGATCGGGGATGATGGTGAAACATCGTTTACTGGTCCTTCGGGGAACTTCTGTTTTCCGTCTGCCAGCTCCAACCTGAGCAAAGCATCTAGTCAAAGTCAACATTGCGATCAAAAACCAGCATTATCCATTCTTTCAGAAATCCCAGAGCAGCTTAAGGCCTCACTCTTCAGACTATTCCTTCTTTATATCAATCCAATCCAGAAATTCCTTGACAGTAAAACTCTGACATTGCTTCAAGAACCCGAAGTATCAGAACCGTTGCAGCTTGTTTATGCAGGGGCTCTCTCTGCAGGAGCTCTATACTCTAATGACGCTGAAACTAAATTGATAGGTGAAAAGGTTGCACAACAGCTTGAAACTGTGGCTGTCCCCCAGTGCCGCAATTTACCCAATATCTTTACAGTTCAGTTATTGATGCTCCTCTGCTGGCGGGAGTTGGCACTAGAAAATGAGAACATGGGTTGGATGTATAATTGTGAGTCTTCGACGCACAGTTGTGCCAATAACTGATCGGAATTTCTGACTGTTGTTGCACTTTCAGCAATGGCAGCGAGTCTATCACTTCATCTTGGGCTTCATGTTAGCATGCTGGATAACCTTGAGGAAACTGCATCTACTAGTCAAGGATCAAATTCGAACCCCAGCAATCGACAATCGCGCGTCAAGACCTTTTGGGCATATTTATTTCTTGACAGGTTGGTTGACCATCGTTACTTATGATGAATACGTTTTATTATCATGAGAGCTAACATATTCAAGGCTTGCGACTGTGCTCTTGGGCAGGAATTGCATGATACCTTGGACACGTGTACGTGCATCTGCTTTCATCACTTCGGCTGGACCAGATACATCGCTTGAAGACATTGTGTTTGACAGTCACTGTCGCTTATGGTTCATTCATGATCAATTCATGGATAAGATGTGCGTTTCCACCAATTTTCCCTCGTCCTATTTACTGAGATCGTCTAGCTATTCATTCGGATTTCATAAATTGGATCAGTCTACCAGATATAAATTTCTGATGGAAGCCCGTGAAGGCCTCGGCTCGTTTCATCAAAGTCTACATCACAACGCACAACTCAAGAGAGCCGGCAACCCTCAATTGGTTCTGATCCTACACATGTCGTACTACATGTCTCGATTGTTGGTTCATAGACCCTATCTTCAAGAATCTCGTGAAAGTCAAACTTTTCTCCTATCAATGCAAGCTATGAGCACGGCCGCGAACTCCATGGTTCGGCTAATTCGTGAATACGAGAAGACCACCTCCTTGGAGAACTGTCCACCTTTCATGGTACACCATATTCTCACGGCGGCCGTCGCATTACTGTTGGGCACTACATCGATCCAGCCAACGATGCGGAGTCAATCGACTTCTCGTTTTCGAAAATGTTTTAATGCTCTTTTGATTATGCAGAAGAGATGGCCAAGAGCCCGTAAAGCAATTCAACTCCTCCGTCAACTGGCGGCTAGATGGCGTGTAGAAGCTGCTCTACCAATACAAAATGGGTTCACCGCTCAAGAAGGGTCTCATTCGAACGAAGCTGACTCTTTTGGAGACATAGCAAGATACTCTCAAGAAAAAGAAGCATCGTTGAATGATAACCATGATAAATCTCAGCCTGTACTGGATGCACCAATCGATAACGCTAGTGACTGGATACCATTTGATTTCGACCTCGATCAACAAGAGTTGAATGCTTTGACGTCAATTTTCGACTTAGAACACCAGTGATAACGACCGATTGATCTGCAGGGGAAAATGGGATATTGAGTATGGTTTTAGTTTTGCATGGAAATAGTCCTATGAATATGAAGAATAGCTCATTTTTGTGTAGTTTGGTACGAATCCTATCGCTGAAATTCTCATTCCGGCAACCTTGAATAGTATCTGAATATTTGGAAACACAGCAAAAGCTGAGCGTTCATGT
Organism: Calonectria ilicicola; assembly: GCA_020809705.1. Taxonomy (NCBI): domain Eukaryota; kingdom Fungi; phylum Ascomycota; class Sordariomycetes; order Hypocreales; family Nectriaceae; genus Calonectria; species Calonectria ilicicola. The sequence continues at coordinate 1,926,189 of CP085834.1, read as the reverse complement.
AAATTGTACTAGGAATCACCGAACATGCTTCTTCTTTTCCGCATCAACGCCAACCCACAGAAGGTCTGGTCTGCTATAATGGCCACACAAGTCCAAAAATCCCTTGCACTCTAATATTTGGTCCAGGTCTATATCAGCATAAATGATTCCCTCTTCGGTTTCTGGAATATCTTCAGTCAACTTTTGGCCATCTGGTCCGAAAACTGCCGAGTTGCCGCCTCCGGGTGAGTTCATCACGACACCTGTGTGGGTGGACATCTGGGATACACCCTTTTCGGAAATTATAGCAGTCGTATGAAGTACAAAAGACTGAGACTCGATAGCATATGTTCTAGAGAGATTTTGAGACCCTTTGTGTTCATTATTAGTATTTATTTTCATGTCGAAGTATTGGTGCAGCTTTATACTGTCGCGTAATTATTACCTTGTCGAGACATTGACCACAATCCTCCACTGACTGAGTGATCGAATGTTGGTGGCCAAGCAGCTACATGTAATTGTTCCCGTTGGCTGTAAGTATGATACTTGAGCAAAGGTTGTACATGCTCCCAGCATGACAGAGCACCAACGCGCGCTACCTTGGTGTCTGTAACACTTTCTAGGCATTCCGCTCCAGCATCACCAAATATAGTGCGCTCCATATGCGTGGCTTTTATTTTCCGTCGAGAAACACGCATCGTGCCATCAACATCAACGATGGCCTGAGAAATATACAATGTTTCATGGTGATTTTCAGAAAATCCCAAAACAACAACAATGCCATTGTCAGCAGCGCACTGACAGATTTGAGCCATCTGGTCGGATTCCATGCGCAAACTGTTTTTGGTGTATTGAACGCTCAATTGCATATCAACAGGGCGAGACCTGCTTCCGTCGATATATAATCAGTAACTAGCACCGGATAACGTAGGAAATCAGCTGAAAAGAAAATAACATCGTCACTTACCAAATCCAAGCTGGGTATCCTGGTATCCAACATTCTGGAAATGAAATGAGCTTTGCACCCTTGCCTGCGGCTTCCGCAATAAGGCTACAGGTTTTATCAACGCAGCCATTAAGATCCAGCCAAACCGGCTCGGCTTGAGTTACTGCGACCCTGATTGTCGAGGAGGGAGCAGATGTGGAGGCCATTCTTTGGGAGGAAGTAGAATTCTGGAGGACAAATGTGTGATTGCGGGAAAGAAAAATTGACAGATACCTAATCACTCAGACTCTTTAAATGGTGATCTCAGAAAAGAAGAATAATAGAGAGAAAATACTAGAACTCCCAATATGTTGTGGCTTCACAGAACCCTCAATGTCGAGTTCCCTATGATTGGCTTAAAATAGTGTTACAATCACGGCGGAAACACCACTTCCGCTATCAGAGCCCAGATCAGCTGAGCAATGGCTCCACACCCACTAACCTAAAGCGAATGTGGCCTCTCAATCGAGATAGATAACGATAAGACTTTATCAAGGCGGAAGTTCAACTTCCGCCGCTTCTTGACTCGCACTATGTCTTAGTGAAGGAATATTGTTTAAATCTTTCTTGATAAATCCAGACCGTGCTTTGGCTCTAGAAGATGCCGCATTTAATTGCCTATACAAATACAGCGGGACATCCACCTTTGTTCTGGCTGTTTTCCCTAACAATTCGACTTTTTTCAACCCCATATTGCACTTATAACCTTTTTTTGGTCATTCTGAAATCTTGCCAACTATTCCAGAATCTGAACGACAATGGCGCTTGGTATCCTAGAACCTACGTCTAATCCAATGCCCCCTGGCACGGTTCTCCTCGAGCACGTCCAAACCGATGGCTGTGTGTCGAATGCTTTGAGGGTGCCTCAGCCCTCGGCGTCTCCCAATGACCCTCTCAATATGCCAAGATTCCGAAAGGAGCTGTACTTTTCTGTACTCATGTTTGGTGCATGCATAACGGGATCTATGGGACCTGTGCTAGTTCCTGGCTTCAGTATCGTGGCAGCAAGCTTTGAAACCAACCTTACCAACATCAGCCTCTTGAACGGCTTTCTTGTCTTATTTCTCGGTATCAGTTCATATCTCTGCGGAGTACTGGCTGACATGGTGGGACGGCGTCTGGTCTTTCTCTTTACCACACTTCTGCTCGTCTGGAGTTGTATATGGGCTGCAGCTGCCGCATCATACTCCTCTTTGCTTGCAGCTCGTGCATTCCAAGGCCTTGGCATGGGTGGGTTCTTCTCTCTGGCCGGAACCACTTCAGTCAATGATGTATTCTTCGTGCACGAGCGTGGACGCAGAGTAGGACTCTGGAATTTCGCTGTGATCGTCTCCGTCAATATCGCACCAATCATTAGTGGCTACTTGATCGAAGCTCTTGGCTGGCGATGGTGCTTTTGGATGTTGGCCATTTTCAATGGCGTCCTACTCGCCACCGTAGTGGCTATGTTACCCGAGACTCTATTTGAGCGCCGCCTTGATGGAGTGCTTCCAGTCATTGCGGGTGAAGTCACTAAACCTTCGGATGATGAAAAGTATATTTTGACTGGAAATGCTGCAGGAAATCTATCGGAAGAGTTACAAGAAGATGATAGCAGAAGCACCCAAGCTTCAGGTTGGAGGAGGCTCTTTGGCATATCGTTTGTGCGGTTTCAACCATTGTCAATTTTATTACCAAGACTTATCAGCCCTTTTGCGCTTCTCCAATATCCCGCTGTGGTATGGGGATGTGTTATGTGGACAGTTACATTTACTTGGTCCATCATCACTGGAGCAGTAGCTGATCAAATCTTTGCTGCACCTCCATACAATCTTTCGGCTTCAGCTGTTGGTTTGATCACAGGAATCCCGCCACTAATCGGATCCGCACTAGGGACACTATCAGGTGGCTGGCTATGTGACATACTAGCAAAAAGAATGTCAGTGAGAAACAAGGGAATATTCGAGCCAGAATTCAGGCTCTTTGTTATGTTTCCATGCTTGGTTACACTCGGTATTGGTGGTTACGGACTAGGCATTGCCATTTCCAATGAGTCAGCACTGATTGTAAACGCCATTTTTCTTGGGTTTATTAATTTTGGAATTGGTATTGGCTGCACAGGCATTGTCTCATATACAAACGATGTCTGTGGTGATAGGGCTGGCGAGGCATTTGGCTTAGCAATGGTGAGTACCGGTTCCTCTTAACCCTAACCCTAACCCTATACACTGCTAACACCAGATATAGCTCGTCAAAAGTGCTTTTGCATTCGGCCTCTCTTTCAAATTAAATGATTACTATGCAGAGCACGGACCAAAGGTATTTTGGGCAACTTGGGCTTCGCTAAGCATCGGGATATGTCTAACAACAATACCATTGTACATATTCGGTAAACGTCTCCGAACGATGTTGCAAATAGCCTGATCGGATATGAGAAGACATAGATACCCTTATAATAAGTCGCCATATTGAACAAAATTAACTTCTTTCAACCGAGAGTTATTTATATAAACCAGTATAGGTGAATCTACAAAAATTGTGTAAGCACATCCAGAGACAATACCACACATTTATGATATGGTGAATTAATCTCCTCCGCTTACCTACGTTTCAACGATGATAGCAAGGAGCCGAGAAATGGATTTGGAAAAGAATACTCTTGAAATTAAAAACGACATAAAAAAGCTAATTAAGTGATGGGTGTCCACCATCTGTGGAAAACTACTGTCGTGATTTTACATAATGGCTGCCGATCTGATGTCACATGTGGAAGAGCTTTTTGGGAAGTAAGCACGCTCCATACTTCATTCTTGAAATATGTGATTGAGACACCACGTATACTGTGCCTTTCAATGAATCAGATACCCAGAGCGAGTTGTTTATTCGGACAAACCCGAGCTGTTCACCAACTGGAAAGACATCTCCCTTCAGGGTGAAATTATGCAATCAGAAGCGGGGCTTGATTCAAAACCGGCCCTCGAGAATGATGAAATTCGTGTTCTTATATACGACATTCGCGAGTCACAGAGTTCCGGATATCTAGTCTGTCAAACACAGACCATAAAACTTGCACATACCAACACCCAAGTGGCTCCACCTTATACGGCACTCTCCTATGTCTGGGGAGACCCACCCGTCACACAGCCTCTTATCTGCGATGGTGTGATGAAACGAGTCACACTGAGCCTTTTGGAGGCTCTCTCAACAATCTGGACAGCCCATCCACATATTCAATTTGGGCAGATGCTTTGAGTATTGATCAGGAGAATGTTACGGAGAGAAATCACCAAGTATCCTTTATGGGGGATATTTTTCGATTAGCTAACTATGTTTTTGTATCACTTGGACCTGCTCTCCAAGGATGCAATCAATTCTGGGATTTTCTCCAAAGCTTCGTACGTGATGGAGATTTTGACAGCGATGAGTTCGAAGATCAACTAGATGGGTTTGTGGAAGGTCAGAATAACAATCTGGCTATGGGCTTTGACGACCTTATTCAACGGTCGTGGTTTCGTAGGGCCTAAACAAGGTACCTTTTTAAGTCGATTTGAAGCCCTTCATACATCCCTAAAAGAGCAAGCATTCATGTTCAAAGTACCTAGCGCGTTTGAAGCTTCAAAGCCACATCAAGAACGCACCACCCAGCATCCCCCCAGTGTATATAAAAAACCTCTTCTTGACATCCTTATAGATGGATTGCCAAGAGATGCCAGCGATGCGCGGGACAGGATATAAGCATTCACGAGATCGCACTTGGCTTTGACCTGTTACACAGAACTCAAACCTGACTATACTCTCGACATGCAGAGCACTTTTATCCGTTTAATAAGGACTTATGTCAATAATGAAAATAATTTGAAATTTCTCTGCTTCGCGAGAGGCATTGCGGAGCCTCTTCCTTTGACCAGGACGGGCATTCCTAAAAATGAGCGTCGGGTAACACTTCCTAACCTTGATCGCATCCCTTTGGTGGAGGATACCCAAGAACGCCAGAAGAATGCCTCGACAAAATTATCCGGCGCAGAAGACCTACCATCTTGGATCTGCGACTGGAGAGTGCAAGGCTTGCGACCAAAAGCTAAGGTTCCATCTTGGCTGATCAACGAACATTATTTCGACGTGCGAGCGAATACAGCCACCACGGCAGTCAATCCATGACTTCAGCAAATTTTTGGTTTTCAAGGGCTGTGCTCTGGGGAGAGTAGGATCTTCGACCTCCAAAGATCTCATAACATCAGAAGATATGCTGCTATAGGGTACTTTTACAAAGCTGCCAAGATGTGCATTGCAAAAGGCATTGGATCAGGAAAGGACCGGCATTTCCATTCCCAAGCAGTCCCAGATGTTCAGTCCCGACATAAAGAGTGGCAGTGAGAACCTGCCGAGCAGCAATTTGGCCATTTACTACTTCAGACCTTACTCCATGATCAATCGAATTGTGGCTGTGCCGAACTACTAGACCCAGGCATACTTAAAGCTCGCTGTCCATATAGCATATATCCACGATCATACGCCGGCAATCTAGATTGGCTATTCCTTTTAGATGACCTGGCCGAACCGGTATTGTTGCGCCCTCATATAATTCCTAGTACGACAAACGCCAGCAGAGATGAAGTTGGATTTGACTTTGTGTCGGTCTGTCCTCTTGTCATTGCGGAGGAAAAGGAAAGATGGATGGAAGCTCACTTTGCGTATGGCAAAGGAGTTTTGTATTAGGTGAAGGAAGGTTAGGATGCGAAAGGTTTCTTATCTGGTAGTAAAAAACCGAATGAGGGGTTTACAAAACTCACTGGTGTGGAGCATTTTGAGATTTAATGTGGTAATTCATGAATTCCTCTTATTCAAATTTTCTTATTTTTTATTTTTTTTTTCGCTTTTGCTATCTAGAATGCGAGCCACACCCCAAACTGCACCCTTGGCTCCCTCCCGCGTTGGTCAATTCAGGCTGTGCTGCTGGTTGTGACCGGGGTAGTTGAGACCAGGATAGTTGCGACCAGGGCTGTTGGTACCAGCTGATTTGTCGGGTTCAACTCGCTCCGCCACGAGCTAAGATGTTTTCAGTGGGATTCGTGGCGATAAAATGGCTTCCATGTAGTTGTTTCTTATCGGTACGGGAATTAAAGCACAATGGCAATCCCCAACCCTGTGCCAACAAGACCCACCATGGCCATATCCCATGTGAAACGGGCTGCCTTTGAACAAGAACTGCTGCCCGTCTTTTTGGTGCTGCTTCCACTGGAGTCAGAGTCACTGCTGTCTGAGTTGGAGCTGGAATCAGTGTCGGAGCCAGAGCTGCTGCTGCCTGAGTCAGAGCTGGAGCTTCCTGAACCTGAGCGAGAGCTGCGTTTGCAGACGCCAGAGTTGTTGCTGGTGGCCGTTTTGGTGGTGGTGGACGACGACGACTTCTTAGTCTTCACTTTATCGACGTCGAGTACGGTGATTGCCGTCATCCAGGCTGAGCTTTGGCTGGCGTTGAGAGTTGTGGTGCCCACATCGGTCACAGATGCTGTCCTGGTGGCGCAAACGGCTGAGGAGCCGAGAGTACAATTGTATGTGGATGCGCCAAAGGCAATATCCATGTCGGACGATGGGGCATAGGTTAGAGTGACGCCCTTGAAGTCTCCGTCACAACTGTAGGGAGAGGTAAATGCTGTCTGGCAGGCGAGCAAGTACTCTGTTTTGGACGAGTTGCTGGTAATGATAGACGCGTAAATATTGGAGGCCGACCCGGTGGCGCGCTCTGGAAGGAAGACTGTCACTGTCGAGGTGCGAGTAGTTGACTTGGCTGCCTCGACGAGGGCCATGGCCAGGCAGGCCAGCAGGGGCTTGATAAAGTGCATGTTTATGGTAGATGTTGTGGGAGTCTTGCGGCTTGGTGTCTTGCGGAGGGCAGCTGATATTTTAACTGATTTTCGAGCGAAGGCAACGATAGTGACGGCCCGTGCCTAGCCTATAGCAAGCGTCCAGTCAGTCACAGAATGACACATGAGCGACATGGGGGGTCCAGTAATTTCAGCCCTGAGGGGCGATGGGGATGGTGTGGTCCCCGAAACTCTCTCAAACAGTCAGCGTCTAGCGGGGCAGACATGTGCACCCATGCCATGACGCAGGGGGCAAGGTTGCAACTGTAATTTGCAAAGATACCGAAGGGCCAGTTGCGCCAAAGATACCCATCCAAGCTACGCCCTGCGATTGGTCGCTAGGAGCCCGCGTATCCCTGCGACAGGAGGGAACTTAGGATGTGGCATAAAGAAGGTTAATTATTAGATTAGATGCTGTCGGCTCGACTCAATCGTACCGGAACCGAGTCTTTGGTTTCTTTTGACTCTCCCGAGCTAGAATACCTTAATTTCTCTCCTAACAACAAATTTCCTTACCATCCCATCCAAACCAAGATGGCAGTCCAAGTTATGGAACCAGCGAATGAGATCGGATGGAACGCTTCCGTTGTTGGAGACCTTGGTAACTTGAACTGTTCATTTTGCCCCGTCCGAAAATACGGGGAAGCTTATAGCGCAGGAATAAAAGGCTAGTACAAGCAGACTCTAACCATAATTACTAATGGCTTTCCTAGCTTGGTGGATCTTTTGGGGGCTTTGGGGCCCTCAACAGTTTTTGAAACTGCCCAATCCTTGCAAAGCATCTCCATCCGTTCCGACAATGGTAAGGCTCAGAGATGCATAACTCGTAGTCATCAGTTCAGACTGACTCGCCAAGTCACTCTCGTGCTTTGGAATTATTTTAATGTTGAATTTAGGGTAGTGCAGGTCGTACTAACGATGAATATGGTTCACTTCCCGTTCCTTTGACCTCCGTTCCAGTCAAGGGTGGATAATTCAACTGAGAAAGAGTGTATAGATTTCACAGTTCTCTTCTAGTTATATCTGATGTATTCTGTGGGATTTTAGATTACTCACATCACGATACTGCACTTTAGCTTGGACGACTAAGATCCTTGCAGGACACAACACAGCATTGGTGTCATGCGCATCACCGGAAGTCAGGGAAATCGGAGCATTAGTAGAAGGAGAGCACGAATGTCATCGCGGGACAATTAGTGAATACTTATGAAATGACGTTCGAAGTAGTGTATAACAGTGTTTGGAAATAATATGTGTGTGTGTGGAAATCTCACTGCCAGCGTCAAGCTCTCTGGCTAATGAAAGTGGGTGTCGGTCAATGCACCTCATGATTAAAACCAGAGAACAGTGTCCGTTATTATTATAGGGCACATGATTCTAAAACTCTACTCTTACTTTTATCATCCACTAAAACAAGTACACTCAGCTGTGGATGAAGGGTGACTCACCCGGACCTAGCGCCCACACGTGTAGTAATAAAATGCTATTGAGATCAGCATTGTGCAACAACTCGAGCGAGTGATGATACAAGAACCAGTTGCGGTAATTTGAGGTACTGTCAAAATTGGGTAGAAATCTCATCACGTGTGTGATTCTCTTTTTAACTCGTACCAACACCTACTGTTTCTTTGTCAGTAGAGAGTTACACACTTGACAGCATGTACAATTTTAATCACAAAGCAAGTCCATCCAATCCACAAGTCAAGCTCATTGGTTTCTTGTAAAGGTCACCGCCATTCTACCTTTTTCAATCTGATCTCTAGAGGTCAGGTTCTGTAACTAATGGGCTCTAGACGCGACTGGGTGCACATTGAGACATGAAGCTATGGAGGGGAGGGTAATGCCCTTACCATCTTTCAACTTGCTGATTGGAGACTGATCTGTATGAGCCGATTGTCGTTACTAGAGGACCACAAAATGTTCCATTCAGCCTCTGCTTTTATGAGGGTCGGTGCGATTTAAAACACGGAATCTAAATTCACCATCATCAACTAAACAGGAGTGTTACTTGGCTAATCTTAATTCACTGCCATTGGACTGTCTTGGCTGCGATAAACACGGTGACACTTGTATGCTAGTGCATTCACTAGCGCTGGGTGACTCTGCCAGCCGCAACCATTTTGTGGTCCAGCATCGCCAGAGTGGGGTATATTAGTTTATGCCAGGGCGAAAATGTTTCCAACCTAAACAGCACACCTTAAATATATTGTATGTATATGTTAACGAATGATCACTTCAAAACCTTCTTAACAATTCTTAGAGATTGAAATATCTGAAATACCCTAGAGGCAGAGCAGAAACAAAAAGTTGTAGCCTAACACCAGGCGGAGCAGCCCCCCTGATTCTTGGTTGGTCGGCAACAGGGGACAGGTTGAAAGGGGCCACAAAGGCCCATATTTATGGCTCGCTGGAAGCGACCACTGGCCTCACTTAAAGCCTTATCTGGTAATCGCCGACTGGGGCATCCGATTTATCCAGGGACTCATTTCCTTGCATGCTTCTATTGGTCCCAATCCTTGCAAAGAGGAGCCTCTTCTCTTCGGGATGGATGCCGAATTCGTGATGCGCTCGCAATAGTTTCTTTTAGCGCCGTGGCACTCTAGAGTAGCACTCATCGTGTATCACACACATGTAAAATATAAGTCCCCTCGCTCTCACCATTCCACCATTCCCTCACATTTATCGCCTTGACTATCAATCACTCGCTGTCTGCTCTCGAATTCTACGACCACAGTACCCAAACAAGACCGCCAACATGCGCACTCACCAGTTTCTGTCCATCGCTGCCGCTGCCGCGACTGTGCAGGCCATCAACCCTCTGCAGCCGCGTGACCTTGCAGAATGCTATGCTGAAGCAACCGATATTCTGGCCAGCCTGACCGATCTACCAACGCCCGACGCCACCCTCGTCAGCTACATTGTCGAGCAAACCCAATGGGCTACAATCACTGGCAGCTGCGAGCTTCCAGCAGTCACCGGTTCATTGGGTGAAGCATACACTTCCTACATTGAGAGCGTTACGAGCTGGGCGGCGGCACACAGCACTGATCTTGACAATCTGTTGTCGGCCTGTAGCGACGTTCCCGAGGTGACGAGCGCCCTCAACCAGTACCCAGGTGCCACTGAGTTGTGTTCAGAATACACTTGGGTCACGGCGGATGCTACTGGCGCGACCACCAGTGCGTCCACGGAGAAGGCTACTACCAAGGCCAGCAGTCAAGTTACCACCAGTGCGACCGCGACCAGTGCAGCCGCTAGTACTACCGCAGAAACATCAGCTACTTCAGCCGCCAACACCCCTAACTCGTCAAGCAGTGGGGGCAACACCGCCGAGACCCAGAGCGCAAACGCTGCTCCTCAGAAAACTAGCATGGCCCTTGCTGCCGCCGGTGTAGCTGGTCTCGCACTTGCTGGTTTGTACTAAATGCGCGTGGTTCAGTTGTGTCATTATGGAAAAAGCTGGAGGAATCGCATGAATCAAGATCAAAACGGGACTGTATACACACTATAATCTTGCAGGGATATCAATCTCAGGCTAATAAAAAATTAACGTACCGTTATTCAAACAAGGGTCCAGGAGGTTAATGAAGGAGGTAATTGAATAGTACAGCTCAACATTCTACGACGCATTGGGTGCCATATACTGTCATGTGAGACTCAACAGCAAGGTTGTGATGTGCATAACGAATGATGAAGCGGATTACTAGATAAATAGAAGGACATTATTGCTAGCTGCACCGATAACTGCAACGCTAAATTCTTGTATTAAGCCTACTGTCTGATCTCAACAAGGTGGAATCCACATTAGCATCTTAGGAAACACAAAAAAGCATAATGATGGAATGATAACTACATACCTCTAAAATCTCGATTCCCTACTTACTCGCTTTCCTAGGTTGCCTTTTTCGCTTGAATATCTGTAGTAGCCTCACCAGGTCCACCAAATCAAGTTCGGATGCTTAGAGTACGTCCTCATAATTCCTATCTTTTGCTTCAAGATTGACGGTATCATTCCCAAGTTGGATAAGGAATGTAGTACTATAAATATTCCTCAGTCTTAAGAGTAAAACTGATCACTCTTGCTCTCTAGTTTGCGCAATGCACAAGCTTATGTTGTGTTGAAACCTTTTAGTGTTGTGGTTGAGTATTGGACGTGTATGAAATCTCCTCGATTGTCCAGTCATCTCCTAAGGCTAGGATACTTGAGCCTCGTAGTGAATTTGCATTAATAAAAAAAAAAAACTCGACGTCTCTCGCGAAGTTGTTTGTGAATTCGTCCAAATTTGAGTCGTACACGACCGCTACCGGGTATGTCATGCAGAATACTAGGAAAAAATACAATAAAGTGGCCATTATGTCATCTCTCCCCCTGTCTTAAATTTGCTGGTCCCTGTTTAGCAGAGCAATTGAAGAGCAGCTTGGTGTGAGCTTAGACTTTGTACCCCATGTTGCTCATGCATGCATTGTTTCATGGCCCACATAGTAATAGGAGGGGTAAATAAATGGCCAAAGAAATGTTTGCTGTGAGCATACGTAGACGCTTCCAGGCTTGTTTCGCTCCTGCGGCTAAAACAATATGGGTTCCCTAATTGGTGAGTCTGATCGTTGGAGTGTTCAATTTCAGGCGCAACCATGACCCTATTATGCATGAACAGACAAAAAGTCAACGCCGGCCATGGTTGCCTGCGAGTGTCTCACTTGGTACATTTCACAGAATGTCAATCTTTTAAGTAAGGCTCCTATCCTTCAGACTTTGATCTATAAACTGAGTAGGTGCTTGAGTAAGTGTTGCCGAGTCAGTTTATTATAGCACGGACCATTTGAAAGTTCTGCCAAGGCTGACCGCCTGAGGTGGTCCAAAGCCACACACACTGTGAATGTGCCAAGTGTCGCTCATGTGAATAGTGAACAAACAAAACCAAGTAATTGGATCCGAAAAATGATCGACATCACTGTGGGTAGCCATGAAGCATCACACCATGACACGTCAAAAGCCAACTTTGGTATTCTTTCTACGAAAGTAGTGGAGTTAATTTGCTCGCAACTGTGTGAACATTGCCATCCCATTCAAAACGAATGCGAGCAACAGGAGGCGCAAAGAGCACTGCGTACCTTGTGCCAAACTTCGAAAAGTCTTTATGCAATTTCACAGCCTTTTCTCTACCATAGTCTCTCTCGTTCACGCAATAACTTTGCACTCATCCGTACACTATACCGTCGCCCTGATCTTGCTGCCTGTGTCAAAGCGTATCTTCTGGGGTGCAGCCAAGAATGGAACGATGATGATGAGTTTCAGTTCCTCACACGAGTGGCCACAGAACTTCACATGGATAATCCTGAGGACCCAGATTTCGAATCCGCAATTGAGGAAGATGTCTCTCCCGGATATTTCTGCAACGAGATCATCATCGCCATGCTTTCGAACCTTGAAACACTAAATGTCGTGATCGAGGATGAGGGTAATTACGAACCAACAGGCTATTATTTCTTGTCTGCGCGTGCCAAAAAGTTAGGAAGGCCAGTTCTGCCGCACCTCCGTCATCTGAAATTCGAAACAGAATCAGATTGGGGCTTCAAAATGTCTAACCCTGGAGTTGCATTTCTGCTTGGAACCGCGCCAAATTTGGAACAAATCATCTTCAACAGAACCATGGGACTCTGCCAGGACCTTCCGGAAGAAAACATCCTTGAAGCCACGCTCCCACAGCACCCTAACCTTCGAGCTTTGGAATTTCAGTCCTGCGCCTTTGAAGATGATGAAATTTCCTTCGGAACCTTGCGCCAGATGGTGAAAGGGGCTCATAATCTACAACACTTTCGACTTCATTCCCAGAGCGCATACTTGGGTGAAAACATCGATGCCTTCTTTCCGGCACCTCAAATGTTACAAATCCTACTGCCCCATCGGAATACCCTAAAAAGTCTGGATCTAAATTATCTATCGCATTCCCAAGGGATTGATTGGACTACAGGAAACGTCTTTGTCGATGGAAATGTTTTTAAACACTTCACCAGTTTAGAGACACTGAAGTGTGGAGCTGAATCCTTCTGTCGCCACCTCCGAGACGGTCCCAAGCCACCGTGGATATGCCTGACAGATGCGCTGCCACAATCGGTAAAATTCCTAGAGTTAAGGATTATTGGTAGTGATGATACCTGGGATGATTTAGAGGAGTTAGTAGTCCAAGCCCTGTCTGGAGGATTCCCCAACCTCAAGAGTATCAAAGTACGTGGAGTTCTAGAGTTTGTCGACATCGACTCACTACAAGACATCCAGGCTGCTTTCAAGCTCAAATCTGAAAGATTGCGCAAGTTGTGTGACTGGAAACCCCTGGCTTTTTCCTTCGATGAGCAAAGTTATGACTCAACTCAAGAAGAAGACGATGTACTAGGGATATTGTCGTGACTGAATCACAGTATGCATTTTCATTCTGCTAAAATCATGCGTTACCTGCCGATGCCGTTAACATGCCCTTTCACGATCATCAGCACAAAAGTATTTTTTGAAATAGGAGGGTATGTGCCCACAATTCTGACGTGGTTTCGATCGTAGATAATACCTTTTGAGGTAAGCTGAGAAAAATTAGACAGCTTTCGGAGATCTAAATGGAAATTATTGTCCATGATTTAAGGATGGTACTTTAGCTATGCTGACTCTGATGATAGTTTGGATAGTTAATTAATTTGGTAGACTCAATTTCCGACACATTACTCTCTGATAATGCAGTCAGCAATAAGCAGAACCACCCCGCAAGTAAGCCATAGGGCGTAGAACATCCACTAGGGCAAGAATTAAAACTGAACTGCTGAGACTATTTCGCAACTAGATTATACTGGTGTTTAGCATACGCCACGTTTGGCCGCCACCGCCGCCGCAAGTCAGGGCGGCCACATAAGGTACGGCAAATTGATGTGGGTATCCTATGGGTAGGTGTGATGCAATAGGATAAAAGAAATGTGGAGACTAATTGTGGCTGGCCTCAATGGCCTCACGGCCTCAATGCGTTGTCGCAGCCCCACAGCCAATTAGGGCTGGACCTAGCTATAAAACACATAGTTGACTGCTCTTTATTTCATAGGAATTAAGGCTCTTTCAATCTCTCGTTATGACCCAATGACCAAAGTGTGATAAGAAAGATTAACGTTTTTTCTGAAAAGAGGGAAATAACTGGATAAATATGATTAAATTTGATTATAATTTATTTGATTGGGAATAATCTGTTTTTATTTTCCATGCTTGGAGCACGCTGCTCTAGAAAAGAGGGATGTGGCTTGAAATGGCGCCGTGGCTGTAAAATTGATCGCATTCCTTCTCTTCAAGCCCACCATGAACTCAAACAGTGACGAATAGAAGCGGCGTTCTTTTACCCCTTTTTCGTGAATCAACCTGTCATGGTTATGAATTCCAACTGCCATTTGTTCATGTTACTGAGAAATACATCTCAGTCGATGTAGAGTCACATTGTGCCCCCCTGTTTGCGGCTGAAGCACTAATGCAAGAACCAAGCTGGCCCGTCCCCGCCCGTGGCTCCATCCACCGTAATCCTCCATCTCCATCCCCTCACTTGGTTGGCGGCAAGAATCTCGATTTGCACACTTTTGGTTGCCTCTATCATTGAATCTCTGGTACCAGCGGATCGCAGCCGAATAGCACACGACATGCCGAAGCCTTAAAATGGCTGGCGCTTACCTCGGAGACCTTCCCGAACTTGTGCGAGACTCGAAGCTACCTGCGACATTCCACTACGACGGGCAGCGGCACTGCGTCATCCATACCCGAGCCACGAGCTATAGAGGGAAGAAGAGCCAGGAAATATGGGTTGATATACAGAACTTGGGCAGTGGTGGCCAGGGCTCGGTCGACTTGCAGGCTAGCGAACAATTTGGCCAACGCCAATACAGAGCCGTCAAGAGCATCAGGATTTCCGAAAGCCAACGCAAGATCAGCTCGGAGCTGATTGTCCGCGAGCTTGAGGCCATCTTCAAATTTTCGCAAGCAAGGGTTAGATCTCCCCGATCCAGCCTCGATTAGTCGGTGCTGATACCATTTCGCAGTACTCGACGCTCTTCGTCAAAGCGCACGGATGGTTTACTAGCCCGACTCATATATATATTGCTATGGAACATTGCAGCCTGGGGGATTTAAAGGAATACCTTCAGGACCCTGACAAATGCCCGAATGGTCGGTTGCCCGAGGAGGAGGCACGAGATGTTGCCGCGCAAGTTGTGGATGCATTGTCGAGAATGCATGAAGAAAAGTACACTCATCGAGACATCAAACCTGCAGTATGTTATTCTAATGCTGGCGCCTTGTGCCATGAACAAGCTACTAACAAACATTTCGTAGAACATCTTAATCCAGTCCCACCCTCCGAACGATTGGTGGGTAAAACTAGGTGATTTTGGACTCAGCAAGCGGACGGCAGAAATGGCCGATTCTACCACGGTGCGGGGAACAAGAAGTTTTATGCCACCAGAGCTTCTTGGGTACCATGGGGATTCTAGAATGGCTAGTCCCTATGCTGTAGATATCTGGTGCTTAGGGGAGACTATCTTCCGAGTCATTTCCGGGCAGTCTACGTTTCCAAACGAGGCATTGGTGGGAAACTATTACAATGGCATCACAAAGTTCCCTCGACAGGTTCTGGAAAAATTGCAAGTTAGTGAAGATGCAATTGCCTTCCTGAGTTCCCTCATTGTACCTGAGCCAGAGAAACGAATTACTGCGAAGGATGCATTAATGCATCCATGGGTTGAGATGGAGGCTGGATCCCCACATCTAGGGAGTGGTTCCAACTCCTTGCAACACGGGAGTTTTCATAATATTGAACCATTCCCTTCCAGGCTGGACCAGAATCAAGCGTCTGACGCCTCCGCCTCTTGGACAGAAACGATTACACAAGGCCACTCTTCTTTGACATCTTCCAAAAACACAGTGGAAGAAGTCACACAGAGACTGCCCAACAGCGTGCAACCGCAACGCGAAACAGCAGCCAATACTCGGACGAACAATACAGATTTTGCCTCCGCTTCGTGGCCCAATACCAACTCTCAAGGTGCACCTTCATTCCCATCTTTACATGAGATGAGAGAAGAGGTGACGCAGATTCAAAACGGGTACACGTGGGATGAAGGAGAACAAGGAGGCAACATGTGGTCACAACCTGAGGCCTCAGAGAATCCATTATCATATAATTACCTTCCGGGGCCTCCCCGTCCAGGCAAGGTCCCCCTAATGGACAAATATAGCCATCGAGACTTTGATCCACCCACGCGCCCTTCGGCTCCGAAGCCCAGTTTCATAGATGGCACTGATGACAGACCTAGACCCTCCAATCTTTCTGAAGCATCAGATGAGGTAGATGAACCACAAGCCAGCAACTCAGAAACAGAGCAATATGACATCACCGAATTCCGAGTCATGTCGTATCGGGGAAACTTGATATTGGATTGCCCAGTGCCCCAGGATGTGCTCGATACAATACCTCATGGCGAGCGAGACGAATTCACGCACTGGCGATATACAGCCCTTACGTGCCGGCCGGAGAGAATGCGAGAGCAAAATTATGTCCTTCGCCCTTCTCTTTTCTCTAAACCACGGGCTATCAATATTGTACTTGCGATGCGGCTGGATCATGACGAGACGCCATCTAAATTCATAATGCGATGGCAGTTCCTTGTTCGGTCTCTTGAATTGCTCGACCCCACAACGATGGAGCAAACTAATACACCAGCATGGAAGAAGATTATAGTTCATATCCACCTCTCAGAAGATCTACTACCAGGTCTTCAGCAGATATTGGAGAAAATGGCTGTCCATCTTCCTCTAGGTATCGTGGTTAGTAGGCTAGATGACGAGCGTCTAAATCCAAAGTTCAACGACAGCTCTACTCATATCAATGGAAAGATTATATATGGGACTATTCGCGAGGTAAGTCCAACAGCCTATTGCTTATGCCCCCGAGGCAAGCACTTCTGACTTT
The DNA here is from genome assembly GCA_020809705.1 of Calonectria ilicicola. NCBI lineage: Eukaryota > Fungi > Ascomycota > Sordariomycetes > Hypocreales > Nectriaceae > Calonectria > Calonectria ilicicola. The sequence goes on along the minus strand of CP085834.1, from coordinate 1,909,402 downwards.
ATCGACTAATCGAGACACCTGACTGATATACATGACTTTTCAATAGTACACTACTCAGATACATCCTAGCGCCCCCACCTTAACGGGAGAGCAGGCCGCATTTCAACTTGCAACTCCCGTCCAAATAATTTTGACTAAGCCCGGGTTCGATGAGTTGGATGACGATAGTATACATACTACCTTGAATGTTTGGCCGCTTTATTGGATCCATTCCATCGGCTCAGGTGTAAACACTGCCCTAATTGTCGATCTAACAGAAATAGCGGATAAGGATCTTTGGGCTACAGAGTTCCTCAATAAGGCGTGGTCCAACCTTGATATATTCCCAGATAATGTTAGAGTCATCTCGTTGAGCAAGTTGTTAGCTGAACTAAACATGAAGCCGGACGTACCAAGATTTCGGAGGAGGGATGCTTTTGGTCTGGCGAAGAGGTTTTTCGCGTAGTGCTCGCACGGAATGATTGTATTTGGATTAGGAGTGTTAGCTGTCGTATCTATGGCTTGGGGAGAGTTAAGAAGATAAATTTGATGAAAGTTACATAAATTTGTTATTAATGATAATCTTGTTTTTTATTGAATCTAATAAATCCAACCACAGTCACTAACACAAACTCTTACACTCATAACTCTCACTAAGAATTAGACGTAGCTGTGAATTTTACTCAGTTTCAAACATAAGAGAGACATCACACTTATAAACTGCAGATTTCAATATTTCATTAAGAGTAGCAAGTGATTTGGCGGTGTTTACCTACGCATGAAAGGGCGAAAACACAAGTTTGTATTAAGAAGTGCCTTTGAGTAGGCTTTGATCTTCCGGATGGGTATTACTTGGACGTTGGCGGTTCGCCTAAAGGGTTCGGCTCCCAGCCACTGTCTCAATGCGCCACCTTGGACATCCCGGGTTGGCCGTACCTCCTCCAGTAGGCGAATGTATTGCTAGCAAGCCATCGGCGGCTAGCCAAATAATTCTCTTGGCAAATCTAGGACTAATCAGCGCTAGCAAGTCACCGGTTCCCCATCATCTCTATTTGTACGGATAAGGGCTTTTGTATAATAGCTGAACGATGACCCACTAAATTAGAGGGACGCCGCCACGGCTAGAAGGACAAAGCTCATTGGATGGTGATAGAAACGGGCATCACTCATCGCTAGCCGCACTAATTCCAATAGTTCCAGATAGTTCATACCAAAGCCACTCGTTCTAAGCCCAGTCAGTTTCACGCTATCCCCGTGACATCACATCTTCGTGGTTCGTGACCAAAATACGATGCCCCGCTTCAACACACTTCTCATTAAGCATAGTTAGACGTGGTGCGCCATCATCAGCTTAACAGGATTTTGTGTGTCATCCCAAACAAGCACGTTCCGCCAGCCACTTCAATCTCGTCACAAAATAGTGGAGGATTCAATGAATAGTGTGACCAATATTGAGGCAAATACACGTATTCAGCCAGCCATAACTCGGCTTCGTTTTCCTAATCCAGGTAAATCCGCCAGCACATGCACAGCCTGACTGCCTTTCAAGGATATACGATTATGGATACCACGGGCACGGCTGGCTGAATGCTGCATCATTCAGCCATAGGCAAGCCCGTGTGACATTGTACGGCAGCAAGTTGTCACAACTTAGTGCGCCACAGCGGACATCGACGATGCCTCAGCATTCGAATAGACAATCGGAAATAGCTTCCATCACTATTTAGAGCTAACAGAGTACGACGCATTCTACCCCTTCTATAGTATATAAAGGAGGGAAGGAGCGACAGATCAACAATCATCACAGACACAGCTTCTATCTGCTAAGAACACACACAATACCATTACAACATCAACATTCCTAGTCTTGTTTTGCAGGTATATCTCTTAACAAGTTCCAATATCACACCTTTGCCGACTCAACCATATTACCAGAGATCCACACCTTTTCACACCATGAGCACCAGACAAACCGCTCGCGTTTTGGTCAAGAACGAGACCGGCAAGCCTATCGCTGCCGTGAGTTTGTTGCACAAGTACAGCGACAATTACAAGAACCGCCAAGTCTGGGGTATTATCCCTGACGACCATCATGGCAGTGAAGAGTTGGAGGTTGAATACAACACCGGCTTCTGGACCACCGGGAAGGACTGGTGGGTCATTACGTGGTATAGCGCAGACATGAAGACGCTCTACTATTCTGACCCCCAAAACTTCCGTGGACTGTTCGATTTTCTGGACAAGGTTTCCCCGACAGCCATTGCTGGAGCCGCTGGTGCCATTGCCGCCGCTCTCACCAGCCCGACTGGCGCTGGAGCTGTAGCCGCCGCCGCCGCTGCTGCTGCTATCGCAAAAACCACAACTGATGCGCTGTTCAACTCTGAGACTACATCTGGCTTCAAGCAACATATTCTCAGGGAAGAGGACGCCGACCGCGTTATGAAGATCATTTTACACAGCGATTCGAGGATCACCATCCAATCTGTGTCCGGGAGCTCAGAGACTGGTGTTGGTGTATCTTCGCACAAGGTGTGAGCAAGTTGATCTGGTGCTCTCGCACTTTTTGGAGATGAAGGATTGGAGGAGGGTTTTTTTCTAATATTTGCGCTTGTGTGTTGATATTTGCGAAGATGATCGAAGGGACTGCTTTCACTCATGTTGATTATCGCTATCTGTCAATCGTTTCAGTATTTGAAAATAAAGATGGCTCAATAACCATGTGATAAATCACGGTCATTGCAAGCTTATTCGCCATCACAACGTCCTCCAATTTTGTATTATGAAAATAACTGCTGGAGAATACTCTAGTACCGTTCAGTGTTAGACTGAGCCCTAAGATGGGCAAACCCCCTTTTCCGAGAATGACTGTCCGGCAGCCCTTTTCTGTAGCAGTCTCCCTGGCCTACATTGAGTGATTTTTTGTTGCAAGCCCAAGCCTCGACCCATCAGCCAGGTTTACTCTTTGCTCAACCTCGCTCCCTTGCTCCTGTTCAAAAGTTCAGATGCGTGAACCCAGATCCAGACTCTTTCTAGTGCATGACGCGACTTGCGCCCCATCAGATGGGAAGGAAAAAAGAACAATGTTATCAAGGACAGCTAAATCAAAAATAGATTCAAGAAGATGAATTACCTGGATAATTCCAGATGAAAACAATAAAAACTGCCCTTATTTATTTTATACTTGTCCTGTGCTATTCCGCAGGGTAGCTAGCTCTACGATGCGATTCCGAGGCGAGCCTGGTGCATACGTAACACGAGTTGCAATCGCTGAACAGTATTGCATGAAGAAGTTCGGAACACGTCGAATGGAATATTTCGATTTCTGTTCATCACTGTCTCAACTTCGCAACTTTAAGTACGTTGTATATTTCTGACTCAAGCCTGTTTTCGCCATTCGAGCTTCAAGACCATTTTGAAGTATACATTGGACATCTTATCTTTCCAAGGCGTCCCCACCCCAGTATTTCTGGTTGATGTTGTACCTGCCGTGTTTCCACAAGTATGTGCCACAACAGAATCTTCCAAGTCATCTTTTCCTTCGCTTTGATGGATCTGTCCACTAGGCCCTGCCGATGAGACGACACACCAGCTCTACTGATTAGTACTTGCTCGGCCTCTGCCGGGTCGTGCTTCTTCCTTACTAAGTCGCTTAATCGAAATATTCTTTGATCAAATCATGAATTGCAAAATGACCCTTTATCATTGACGCCTCGAGTGCAGCCTTTACACTCTTTTCGCCCTCTTCTCCCTGACCAGCACCATTGAGGAGCAGAAGTTGCACCATGTCCAGCCTGCCATTCTCTGCTGCAGACTGAAGGGAGCTGATTTCAAATTCCATCCTTGCAGTTGGATTCAGACAGGCTCCCTTTCGTATTAAATACTCTGCGATGGCACAGAATCCTCTCTCTGCGGCGATTTGCAAAGCTGTTCCACCTTCAATCCCATCGGGTGGAGCATTAATATTTGCGTTGTGTTCAACCAGGAACTTGACCACATCGATATATCCACCCATAACAGCAAGCTGAAGAACAGTTATGCCGAGTTCGGAGACTCCATCAACATCTGCACCGCTCCTGACAAGCCTTTTTACTTCGCTTAAATCTCCAATTGAAGTAAACAGCTGTGAAGTCAACAAAGTTGAAGGGAATGAAAATTTAGCGCCCTTTGCGAGAAGATACTCCGTTATTCGAGTATTCGCGCCGTCAATTGCAAACTCTAGTGCGGTCCAATTTTCGGGATGGACAGTTGCGTTGGGATCTGCACCGTGCTCGACAAGGAGCCTGACAGTGTCAAAGCATTCTTTTTTCACAGCCAATTGAAGCAACGTCAGGGCGTTATCAGTATCATCATAGCAATGAATATTAACATTGGCGCCATTATTGATCAAAAGTTCGACAATCATTGGATCTCGCTTGCTAATCGCATGTTGAAGCGCCGTAGCGCCCTTCATGCTATGAGTGTAGGAAGCATTGATATTTGCATTGCATCTGATAAAAAGCTTCACCATATCAAATGACCTTTTATTTACTGCGTGTCGAAGTACAGTGGTATTCGAAAGGCCAAAGGCATTAGGCTTAACATTGACATCTGCGCCGTATCGAACCAATAGCCTCGCCATCTCTAGGTCTCCAATTGAAGCAACAAACTGTAGGCAGGTGGCGTGGTCATAAAAAGAGGAAGATGCATTTGGATCAGCGCCATTGTCTAGAAGCAGCCTTATGACATTAGTATGTTTTGCGGTGATGGCAAACTGAAGCGCTGTTGCGCCACCCTCAACGTGGCCGGCTGTGTTGACGTTGGCACCTTGCAAAATCAGATGCTCGGCAAGATCATAAAATCCCAGCAGCGCAGCGTGCTGCAAGGTATCTTCAGTGACTGCAGATCTGAATGAACCATGAATCTCGCAGCCAAGATTGACTAATCTTTTAGTATTAAGTGGGGCCACTCCATATTCAAGAAGAGTCATTTTGATGTCAAAAGATACGAGCGATGTATAGGGACAGTCAAGCACCTGCCCATACATATTCACCCAAATCTCATCTGCAAAGAACAGGCAACCAAAATCAAGGTATTCTGTTTCTGACAGTCTAACGCCATGATCAAGTAGAATCCTGACAATGCTCTCATTTCCCAGTCGGGCTGCCGTGTGGAGTAACGACACTTTTTCGCCTTCCCAACCTCGTATTGAGTCTGAACCACGTGGATCATAACCTGCCGCCAATAGCAACAGCAAGATTTTGTGTCTTTGCTCGAGGCTCTCATTTTCGGCAAACATGTGGGTGCGAGACAAAACCGCGTATAAGGGGGAAGGGTAAATATAATGAATACCTGTTTCAAGAAATGAAATTCCCTTATCAATGATAGCCTTCACAAGATCAAAATCCATAAGTTGAATAGCTTTTATCAGAGCAATTGTTCCGACAATACTAGGTCCAGCCCATGGCTTCGATTGAAATATGATACTTTCCAAAAGAACTCTGAGTGGTCCGTGGGCTGATGGAGAAGCGAAATGTGCAGCTCCCAATGCTATAGAGTCAAAGGGACTGCCCCCGGCAGCAAGTATAGCTCGTGTCTCAACAACCAGAGCCTCCGTGCTGGGAAGTTGAGGGGAAAGAAATAATGCTGTGAGCGGCGACATGTGGTATTTATATCCTTCAACTTTATCAAGCGGATCCAGATGTGCTCCTAGCCCCAAGAGCTCTAAAAAGCGAAGTGAGGTATTTCCTATGGCAATGCAGGCTGCCAATGGAGTAATACAGCAACATTGACATATAATTCCACAACGAAGTGATGGCAAAAGTATTATAGAGTTCTGTGTACGCGATACTCCATAAACGTTAATATCGGCGCCCATTTCAACGAGAAATCGGAGTAGATGCATGTCATTACACTCGGAAGCAGCCACCGTAGCGCTGACGTAGCGTGCATGACCACACCCACACCATCCGGCATTAACGTTGAATCGAGCGCCTCTCTTGACTAGGTGATCGACCAAGAGTTTGTCACCTTGTCTGATGGCGGCACAAAGCGCCGTGTCAGGCACATGATCATGTTCAACCACGTCGTCGACCTCGAGACCCGCTTCGATAAGAAATTTTGCCAATGGTTGATTTTTGCGAGTAATAGCCAAATGAATCAACCCCACCGTGCCTTCAGCCATTTTTTGTATCACTTTTCCAATGTTATGGCCGCATATATTTCGCAACATGTTGGGTGTAAGGGTGCTGATAACTAATATGTGCCTCCAATCGTATTTAAATTGCCAAAGCAATTGAGCTGCACAGTTGCAAGATAGTACAAACTCTCTCAATGTATTTGGTTTAAAATAATCGGATATTTGCCGCACAATTCGTGATTGCAAATTCAAATCTTTCATCTCATCTAGACTCTGGCAGAGCGAATGTGCTCCTGTTGGGAAAAGAGCCTGCAAAAGCGAAATCCAGGTAGTTTGTTTCACAAAATCATGGATACCAGCTGCAAATACTCGTGGACATAGCTCAAATTTCCCCGTGCTAAGAAAGTGTTCTAGGTCGGAAATGTCGGGCTTTACTCCATGGGAGATCAATGTCTCGATTGTTTCCAAGCATGGCACACTTGAATATCCGAGAAGTTTCAACCAGCCAGAACCACGTTTATGGGGAAAATGACGGTCAAAACCTTGTTTATGGCCAAAATGACGGTCAAAACCAAAGCAATTACCATCTGCTCCAGCCTCAAGAAGGTAGCAAATCATTTGCAGTGGAAATTGTGGCTCTATTCCGGCATCAGCCCCTCGACACCTCCTCTGGTACCAGTTCGCGTAGGTATGTAACGATGCTTGGAGTGCTGTGGTAATGTCCATTATTGATGGAGTACTAGAACATGGCCCACCACCCAATATAATATCGACTAGCTCCATGAGTTGATATCTTGAAGCTATTGTGAGTGGTGTCTGCCATTCATATCCCCATTCCGGAAGGGCACTAGCCGATATTGAGCGATCAAATAATTCCGGCTTATCAATCAAAAGGTCTCGGTCGCTGACAATTGCTCCATGAGATAGAAGAAACTTCACAAAATCTGTGATATTACTGATAGTTTTCTCCATCTCAGAGGAGTCCTCGTCTTCATCATCTTCAACCATGATGCGTGATTCCAACCTTTCGTCAAAACCGATGAGAGCAAGCGAAATTGCACTGCTTTTCCATCCGTTTCCAGGGTCATCAATTTTGGCCTTGTGAGTAACAAGTACCCTAGATATTTCGAGATCTCCCTTCAAGAGGGCATATTGAAGAGGTGTGAGGTAGTATTTGGTGTTTCGTATCATCCGGTGACATTGGCGTCCGTTTGGATTTATCCCATTCTCAAGCATATAAGTAACGGTGTCCAAATCCCCTCCTTCAACTGCAAGCGTGAAAATACTTTCGAGCAAAGCTTTAGCAGTCGCTTCTCTCGAGACAGGGGGAGAAGATATCAAGCGCAGCAAATCCAAAGCTTTCAGTACACTCAAAAGCGCTTCACCTCCCTCAGGGCCAAGATCTGTCAAATGGTTGTTGGAAAGGCCATAGGCAACGATTTTTACCAAGGCCTTGATACCGTTTTGTTGGATCATTTCTTCAATTTTAGCTTGTGAGCACCAATTTGAAGATTGCGGAAGGTACACCATCATAGAGGACCACGTTTTTCGGAATGGCACAGACGTGTACAGTCGTGCCACAGTATTACCAAGACCAACGAGATTAATTAATGGGGCTGAAACCATATGTAAGAATTATAATCGTTCTTGAGAAATGCGAACTTGAGCTTACCAAAACCTGTCAAGTTGTGGATTGTGTTTGTGAAAGTGGTAAAGGGAAGATCTAGGCTTATGGTTGGGGGGGGCGATTGGATTGAAAAGGCGAACTCAGGCGGTGTTTTGGGAGACGCAGCTTAGATGGTGATTAGATGATCGATATTGATATAATCCAGTAATGAGGATGCTTTACCTTCAAATTTCTTCTGCTCGAAGCTGGTAATATAACCTCGTGTCCGTAGAACCTTTCCGCTCACCAACTTACCTTGACGATATAACTGAACGTCTTTTCCGCGCTTTTTGGCTTTGGAAACCTTATAGCCAGCGACTTTCCAATCATTAGGATCTGTGGCTTTGGAATATTTTCCCATGCCCCAATTGCGCAGCTGCGACACATATTGGGATTTACTTTGCCAGTCAGCATCGCAAAACCATAATCTCGTTAATAAACACTTACGATTTATGGAATCCATGGCTAGTTTTCATCAATTCGATGACACCATCGACACCATCTAAAGGGAGATTTCGTGTGATATATAAGCTGTGGATGGTGTCCTTGAACTTGGTCCATTCCGATAAGTTTTCCAAGGCGTGACGGGGAGGCATAGCGAATGATGAGGGTTGAAAATCGAAACCTTTCAATTGGTATGAACGTCAGAACGTATGGTCTCAATATAAAGGGACAAGCTGAATAAATAGGCAAAAATAGGCTCCCTTGTCGATCTTACTCCCAATCATGATTCACATTAGCGCTCAGTGGCTGTCAAGCTGACTGAGGCATGGTTGGCCATGGTCCAAATTTTTGTGGTGCATGGCCAGCCCCACAATCGATTCAAACTGTCTTCCCATTGGTGAATGTCCAAATGTTTACGACAAGGATGAGAGTACTGACTGTTCATTGGCTGATAATAGTGGGGGTATCAAGCGTGATTGATTGGGCCAGTGTGCTGATGTAGTCTGCATAAGTTATTTATGCTAACATAAAGAAATGAGTATGCTCACCCAAAAATGCTTATCCGGCCAAGGTAACCGGGTTACTGACAATCTCTGCTGGCGATATGAGACTTATTTCTCCAATTCCTTCCTCTATTAGGCTCAGAACCCGCCCGCCCCGCCTAGTTATAGCCAGTCTACAGAAAGGAAATGATCATGGTGCCTGATCCGCTCATAGTATGAACAACGGCCTTCATCTTTCACATACGACCATAGCTCTCAGAAAATACGGGATCCCGTCCGCTCTCCCATAGTCAAGCTGAGAAGCGGTGAATTAGTACTCGGGTCGGTGACGACCGGGGAATCCTCGCTGTTGTATGTTTTTTTTTGGAACTTTCGTCCCTGGTATTTTTCCGTATGGGCCGCTGTGCTCCATTTTTTTTTACGTCTTACCCTACACTCCTTACTTCGTGGATTGGGGGTAAAAGAGAAAAGAAAACGCAAGTATTGAAATTCTCCAGGGAAGCCTCGTTGAAACCTATGTCATGTACCCCAAGGCATTCAGGAATGCGGTCTCTTAAAGGTTCCATCGATGTTGTCTTCTGATCCATTGTGTGGCTTACAATATCTAAAGGTTTTTAGCCTTTTGTTTGTTTAGTGGCCTAGGGGTTTGTTTAATTTTTTTTTTTGTAATGAGTACTTAGTATCTATTCATTAATTGGGTGGATGTATGAGAGCGAGGTCGATGAGATAATTGAGCTTCACTCGGCAGGAAATGATACCATCGGGTAAGCGTCATAGCAGATAGCAGGAAGAATATACTTAAACTTGAAAAGAAAACATTCGGTCGCATAATTTGTTTTTACACCTTGCCTTGATTTGTTCAAAATGGTTGTTGGTGGCTTGTCGACAAGCTTGATTTGTTGGGAAAAGTCAGACAAAGATCCACAAATACGTGAGAGCCGTCCATCAGCCTCAGCTCCACATTGGTCGTTACTAAGATCTTGGCAAATTTGAGGATTATCAATGCAGGAATATTATTGCGAGAATCAGAACGTTTATATTTTAATGATAGATAAAGAAAAAAAAATAAAAAAGAGAGGAAGGATTTATGTACGAGGAGCGAAGCAGAAATAAATGTCTTCTTGGATGCCGCTGCTGTGAGGTGCATACCAACAGTGAAATTTGTGGCTTTGATCTCAGCGCAACTATCGACTTGGCAGTGACCAGTGGCTTTCAATAGTCTGTTTAGACTCCATTAAATTGATGCTTTCAGGGGGCATGTCCAGATATAAAGCTCTACTAACCCATCTACTCCTGGTTTTGAAGGTGACCGGAATCATAACTTTGGCCGCAGCAACTTGGAGCTTAATCATGCATACCAAAGTCCTTTCCCGCAGCCTCTGTGTGGCGTTGTGTCTGTTCGAAGGCAGCTTTGCTCGCACATGCAGGCCGCGGACATCTTCTGCTTCGTCTCTGTCTGAACTCGCCTCTAGCACTACTATCGAGTCCATGACCGCTACATCTACCACGGCCGCCTCAACGGATATTTCAGCGTCTAATACCGACACCACCGCATCTGACGCCGACACCACCACATCTACCACCGACACCACCACATCTACCACCGACACCACATCTACCACCGACACCACATCTGCCACCGACACTGAACCTACCTCAACCACGGAAGATACATCTGCCCCACCTACTCCCCAAACAACACCAACCACGGACCTTACCAGTTCAAGTACATTTGAAGCTACTTTTGCAACATCTACTTTGACCGCAGAAGATACCTCCATCCCACCTCCAGAAATAACATCGGCCACAGACCCAACGACCACGGACCAAACAACTACAAGTACAGTTGATGCCACGTCTACTATTGATCCCAATCCCGTAATCACCTCGTTCTATTTGAAGAGTTCCAGTCAGACGGGGACTTTTAACAATCTGCCCCTGCTATTCGACTACGGCTTTGGTGCCTCTGGTGTGTACATGGTTCCACCACTCAGCTCAGCTTCACAATTCCATCCGTACCAATTGAAACTAGAAGATGGTTCAAACAAGCTCATGATAAACGACTATTACCTCTTCACTGACTCCAGTGGCTACGTTTCTTCAGCGCCCTTGAGCCAAATTTCCGCCAACAAATACTATATCACGTGCACTTCACCTGTTCGCGAAGGCCTAGCCATCCAGTGCTTGGGAGGAAGTACTCGCACCGACTTTGTTTACCAAGCTGGTTCTCTCCTCATGCTGGATTCTACCACCTGGACTGGTCTTCCTCGGATTTCTTTCATCGGATCAGCTTCACAGTAACCCTGCCTTACTGTGATCGAGCGAGGTCTAGCTTTCAGCTTTTGGTTTTTTAGTATTTCAAGACATTTTTTATACGAAAAGCTTTTTGAATCAGTCATCCATGAATATTACTGCTTGGGGATTAGATAGGTAGTGGATTAATTTGAGTGTGCATTGGGCCGTGAGGTACCTCACTCGCCAGCATGCAGGTTACAAAGATTCGTTCCTTTCAAGCAGATACCTGATTTCCCAAGTGACAAGTTCTTTTGCTTTGACCACAGAAGACGCAATACAAAACTCATGGCCTAGCTTAGAAATCTTATTATCACATCTTACAAAAGAAAATGCATGTCGCGGAGAAAACGGGGATGTTGCCATGCAACCTACACTATGCCCAGACGGGAAATACCATCGATCGACTCTTTAGTGGAGATACCTCACTTTGGTGACGGGATGGGGCAAAGTGAATGGGCAAATCACGTGACTATATTCACTGGTGTGCAGCGAGTGCATCGACAATCACAGTTGTTCGTTAATCCGGAGAATGGTATTTCATACAATTACAAGCGTAAGAGCAAGCAGTTTGATGGCGGGCATCGGGGTCGTTGAACGAAATTCTATATATTGTGGACGGACAATGAAACGCAAACTTTACATCCATTGTTTGCTCTTTCATTACTCGGGATAATAATTTGCACAAATAATGTCAATCGGTATCGGAAGAATAAATACCCGAAGCTATTGAAGCCAGAAAGGTGTTGTGCCTTGACATGGTGTTGGCAAAAAATACGAGGATATGAAGTCAGTAAAACCAAAAAAAAATCTTGCTTGCCAATAACCTAATTTTTAGCACGCAACTCTGGCAATGCACACGAAAATGGATTGAACACTAAGAGATGTAGAACATCTATCGGCAGAGTTAAACTGACCTGTTGGAGCTACCCTGTACATCATACTAACCTGGGCCATGAGTGGGTCAAGTTGGTGTGGGCTTCCATGGTACCTTTGACGTGCGTGTGGTACGACAGGCCAAGGGAAAGCCTTCTAAACGCCGTTTTTAAAAGGGAAAATAGTTGAGTAGATTTGGGATACTTGACATGTGCATTGTTATCCAAGGATCTGGGAGTTTTGAAATTTGCCGGAATTCAGATTCCGCGAGGCGGATCAAATGCTCAGACCCATCCAGATGGATTTGATCATGTCAGCAACAATTTAGGGATGGAGTACCCGACAGCCTCATTTGGGACAGAGCGGCAAAACGTTGGATACCGACGGTCTATCATCGGGCCGATGTGCTTCCATTGATTCGCTTCACAACGCGGCGCTTGGAAAGCTTTGGCTAAGCTTCCGAGGTCGCGGCGATACACTCCATATTTAACCGTGGGTCCAGGGAGGTGGCGGGAAAATCGCCAGAGTTGCCGTGGTAAATCTGGTTCCATAGGGCGTTTTATTGGTAATCTACAGACAATTGCAATGCTATCTGGGGCTTTTTGGTCTCTGGTAACCAACCAGGTGGCTGCATCTTTATTTGCAGACTGGGCCATGATGATAAATCCATCGAACCACATTGCGTCGCCTTGTTCAATTCTTCTCCATAGTTAATTTTTAGTGGTTGGCTTTTTTGCAATTGCAGTATAAATAAGTACAAGGGCTTTTCGTGAGCCAATTAGTACTGCATCATAATTTGACCTTCCAAAAGCGATAAGACTGTCCATTTAAACATGGTTTCCTCAGGATTCTGCGTTAAGCCTGCTGAAGGCATTTCTTACTTCACTCCTGCCCAATGGCCCCCGGCCGGCACAGCCCGCGACCCTCAGACCAATGGAAAGGCGATCCCAAAGTTGTTCAAGCCCCTCAAAGTTAGAGGACAAACGTTCCATAATCGATTGGGAGTGAGTATCTCTATTAAACCTGTAGAGTTATTTCTGACATGTTTTATTAGCTGGCGCCCATGTGTCAGTACAGTGCCGAGGATGGTCATATGACTGCGTGGCACATGGCTCATTACGGAGGCATCGCTCAGCGAGGACCTGGTATGATGATAATTGAGGCCACGGCCGTGTTGCCCGAAGGCCGAATCACGCCCACCTGCGTTGGTCTGTGGAAGGATTCTCAAATCGAACCCATCAAGAAGGTCGTCGAATTTGCGCACAGCCAGGGCCAAAAGATTGGCATCCAGTTGGCCCATTCCGGCCGAAAGGGCTCCACCGCGCCCCCTTGGCTTGGCGGCGGGTATGTGAGTGACGAGGCTGGTGGCTGGATTGGTGATTTGAAGGGTCCGAGTGCTATCCCATTTTCTGGGGATGTTGTTCCAAAAGAAATGACCAAGCAGGATATCCAGGACCTCAAGGATGCCTGGGTTGCGGCTGTCAAGCGCGCTTTGCAAGCAGGTGTGGACTTTATCGAGATCCACGCTGCGCACGGCTACCTACTTTCCTCATTTCTGAGCGCATCGTCTAACCAGAGAAACGACGAATACGGAGGCAGCTTTGAGAACCGCATTCGACTTCCATTGGAAGTTGCTGAACTCACTCGCCAAACTGTTGGAAATGAGATGCCCGTTTTCCTCCGTGTGTCAGCAACCGATTGGTTGGAGAAGAGCCTCCCTGAAGAAAAGGGCTGGAAGCTAGAAGACACTGTCGAATTCGCACGAGCTCTGGCTTCGCAGGGCTGCATCGATCTGATAGACATCAGCAGCGGTGGCGTCCATAGTTCGCAAAAGGTTGTGGCTGGACCCGCCTTCCAGGTGCCCTTTGCGGATGCCGTGAAGAAGGCCGTTGGGGACAAGCTGCTGGTTGCTGCCGTCGGTATGATTAACCACGGCGATTTGGCGGAGAAGCATCTCAACGAAGAAAATCTGGATGTGATTCTGGTTGGAAGGGCGTTCCAGAGAGACACCGGTCTTGCCTGGCACTTTGCTAAGGATCTGGATGTGGAGATTGCCATGGCGGGACAGATTCGATGGGGCTTTATGAGCTCTCGCAATGCCTCTGAGTATATCCAGCCCAACTCGATGAAGGCTACAATTTTTGACTAGATGCAATTTGGTGGTTGGAATTATGATATTAGAGACTAGATATAGACGTGAGGACACATAGTAGCCACATAAATAAATCCTGTACAACAATTGCAGATGAGAAGTCTTGATAAAAATACATCCTTTATTCAACTGATTCTATCAGAAAGGGTTATCCTATTATCTCTCCAATCTTATCACCCCCGTACACCCCACCGCATATATGTAATTAAAGTTAACTTCATACTCGACAGCACTTATTCCTTTTCGAAAAAGCCATCCGGTATCTTGCCCATACGCACTGGCGAGTCATCATTTTTATACGAGAAAATCACTCTCTTGTATCTGCGGATCGGGTATGGCCCAGCTGTATTGGTAACCTGCAACAGGACGTGGAAGTCTGGCGTGGCAAGACCCGTTTGAGGGTTGCGCTCTCGCTGAGGTGCCGTCACTTTGACCTTGGAACCCCGAGTGTAGCTGGCGAAACCAGCCTCGTGGACGGCAGGCTTTTGATCCGCCGGTGAACTCTCAACCGCTTCGATGAGGACCTTGGGTCCTCGGCCAAACATGTGGAAGGCATTGACATCGCCATAAAGCATCCAGACGTAGTCGAGCGCAGCAGCTTGGCCGTCCCTTGTGTCAGGGCTATATGTGGCACTGGCGTCAAGGACATATGTCCCGTCAGCCTTGACATCTAAGAGAAGAGGGTCAACGCCTTGGTGGCCGTTGACATCGACAACGGGAGGGTGCCCCGCGTCAGCGAAACCACTTGCGACTGTCCAGTGCATACGCGCTGCGAAGTCGTCTTGCATGGCGTCTCTCCAACGCCAGATGCTTCCCTTCTGGTCGGTGTATTTCTTTCCATCAGCGCCGATGACAGCATACTCGGTGACGTTGTAAAAGTGGTTTTGATCGATGCCGTCCTCCCAATCGGCCTCAGCCTGCGGCCTTGTGTAGCGACCGCCCCAACCACCCCAGTTGATGTGGTCGCCATGACTGAGCCCGTTCTGTACGAGCCACAAAAAGGATGGTGAGTCGCCCTCCATGCCAAACTTGACTAGAGGATACGCCTCGGCACCAAACTCGCCGATGCGAATGTGCTCAGTCAGCCATGGGTTCAGCACCTTGGTGTGGTCCGGCCCGTTGACAGCCAGCACGTTGACGCCTCCCCAGGTCGACTCATCGTACTCGTTCCATCCGTGGGACGACACGATGAAGAAGACGTCGGGGAACTTGCCGCGGATCCATGCGCCAGTGTCGTCTTGGTCGGAAATGGTGTAGACCCTGAGCTTTGCGCGCTGCTTGGCAGCTTCCTCGACAGAGACAGTCTCGCTGAGGTGCTTCAGAGCTTGGGCAAGCGTGTTGACACCGCCCCATACAGGAACGTATAGAGGCTCCTCAGACTCCTTTAGGGCGTCGAGAAGACGTTGCGCACCCTCGCTAAGGGGTTCCTTGAATGCCTTTTTGCCGTAAACCTGTGAAAAACGTTAGTCGGTCGTCAAGTTATCTTCGTCGTAATTTAATGCATCTACTACTTACGCTGGGTCCAGAAGTGACCAAGGCCTGAAAGTGCTCCGCTGGCTGGAACTGGAAATCAGGGTGCACGTGGTTGTTCAGGCGCTCAACGACCTTTCCATAGGCTGCGATGATGCGCTGGATCTCCTCTGGGTGAGTGCTGGAGCGCAGCCATGTGGAGGTGGTGGCGCAAAGACCGCGTGTGTCAAACTCGTTGGCGTACAGCAAATAACGGGTCAGCGACTGCGAGTCATCCGGCTCATTTAGCATGTCCGTGAGGATAAAGATGCGAGGTTTCGACGCGAACGTCGCGAGCTTCTCCAAGTGGGCAGACATTTTTGAATAGCCAATCGAGCGTAAAACAAGACAATTAACAATGTACCAAGAAAAGATGCAGAGTCAATCGGTTTTGTTCTTGGATGCTACAGGGATGACGGCTCCGGAATGACCAGCCTTTTGTCTGGTGAACGTTCCGCAATGTTTCTTCAATGGTTCAACGCCACTATAGGCTTGTGCTAGTATCCCACCTTCTCCATGGTTTCCCCGCGTTATTAAAGAACGCACGCGCCTTATCTTTCCATTCGCGGTGATACTGGAGCGAAAGCAGAAATGCTAACCGCCAGCAGCGGGGCATTTAATCGAGGTTGTACCTAAACAAGGAAAGCCGTACCATCGTGATACTTGCCCCGCTATTTTGGGGCTGTAGTGGGTAAGTGGACGCCAGACCGGAAATGGGAATTGTCGGAAAACCCGAGCAGGGCAATCCTTTACAACTTAGAAATCACTTGGGATAGCAATTTCATGTGATTGCAAATGTGGGTGTTTATGGGCTAGTACTAGATTCCCCGAATGGAATATCCGATTATATACTGTACAAATGGATTGCAGCCCATATGGCATTCCATCTGACTAGGTTAGCACATGCAACGCTTTGGCCTATAGCACTTGTTGCAAGGGAAGGTTTTATCCACTAAGCGGCCAAACGGTTCCCCAGAAAGCTTCAACTGGGCCTGATATACTTTTAGATGTCCTATTTCCAAATAGGTAGTTTGACCGTGACTTTCTGAGCTAATGGGGCGACAGTCAGCAACTGGTGTTCATTAAGTGAAATAATAGCTTCGCATAAGTGATGGTATAGCCTGAACCTTTGCTCAATTGTAAGTACATACTGGCCATCCTGATAACTCCCAATTATGTCGCTTAGAAGTTGGGGGGAGTATAGACCACGTGGGACAGTAAAGATGAATTAGATGTTGTTTCTTAGTGGAAAACCGAGATATCTAAAGAAGCCCGGTTCAAAACTGCGCCTCCAGAGGTAGGAGACCACTCGAGCAACTGGCTCTCGGTCAATGGGCAGTGGGCGTCTGTCTATCAAAGGACTCTCTAGCCTGGTAGTTTTGCCGCATTCTGTCAAATAATCCTTGGCTTTGAATGTGAGACTAGACGCAAGAGACACCAAAGCTTGCTGGTAGATTTTACTAAGGTTTACCTCACCTAAAAAAGAAAAAGGGTCCTACACATTCAGGAATTTTCTCATCAAACTTAGCCTGTGCCTTTGGTCTTTGGATCATGCATCTTGAAAAAAACGGCTATTCGATGCCGCAGACAGCAGTAAAAATCTCCAAAAGGTTTATAGGAAATCCACATCTTGCAACTCAGGGCATTCAAGTCATCAGTATTTTGCTTTCAGTATACGCCATTATGACGTACCTATTTACACGGGTGTGTGGTTCAGGTTAAATTGTCGCACCGTGCTGATGTCAGATGTGTGTTGGTGAGACCACGTGATGACGCGTCGAGTTAATGTTTGTTGGGGGCGGACGCGATCCGCCGCGCTGTAGCCTAGACGTGACTCGCAAAATAACCACAATGCAGGCTTTCGTGACTCATTCTGGTCAGGTCTCAATGGCTCACTCTAAAAATATATTGCTGACATGCATACAAATGATTCTCTCGCGTTCCATGCATTAACGCCAGAAGGATAAAAGAGAGGCACTTTCCTGAATTCCCCTCCCTCGCTTTCTCTCCTTCTTTTGTTTGTTCTTTGTCACCCTTCAGTAAGTTGAGCCAACATCCTTGGAACCTCAGGTTTCAAATCAAAGATTTGTGTTACTTTGATGTACAACTTAGTGTCTCACGCACCATCGAACATGTCTCGTATCCGGGATGCTGAAAAGCCTCAGAACTATAAATTGCCTATGAATGTATTTGTTGGGCATAATGATATGAAGAAAGACAATGGTCGATATGGGCCATTAAAGAAGAGGAAGAATGGATCTTCCCGTTCGATAGAATTTTCCCAACTTCAGAACTCAGATAGGAGAAGTGAAGATACAAGTCTAATACTGGCATTCGAAAATATGAGTGACCTATTCCGACGTGAGGCTGACCTTGGCCATACGCATGTTTGCGTTATGCAACTCAAAATTACACGTGGTGGAATTCAGTTTTACCGTTTCAACGGCGTATCTAACAGTCTGAGATACAAGTCGCGGGTTGAGTTTCGGAATCAAGTTTGTATTTTACACAAAGGGCCAATACCTCCCAATTTCATTGAAATCGAGTCTATGGAAATAAAAATTCCAAGTGAATTTCTTGAGGTATCTACTGAAGACTAACTAAGCTATCAAGAATATTCAATGATAAGACGGAGTTTATACAACCTATCGCGAGTTGATGAGATTCTGGATCGGAGGCGCCCTTGGTACTGGTTTTCCCTATGAGGTTTTCCCATACCTATCCGCGAATGCGGAGGGTTATGAATTGGTGGGGGTTCTTTGTTATTTCCTAGATAGTATATAAACACATAGATTACACTGGTCAAAATCTTTCTAACTGTAGTATTGTGTATGTAAAGTGTATCGCTTCATTCATAGTCCCCAGATTATACAAAACTTGCTTTCTTTTTTAGTAGTCGTCTGGACGGTATATCGAGAGTCAGTACTGAGTGACATGAGATTTCTGGAGACACATTGCTATTACTTTATGCTTCAGTACCCGATGTTATTTAAATTAATTTTAACCTTTTGCCTTTCAATATCCAAACTTTTCACCATTCATTGGATTTCTTGCAATTCCTGCCCTCGCAAACCCGAGGCGTGAAACCCCATCCTCTCCTTGCCACGCTCCGTACCTCACCTGGCCCTCTATGCTGGCACTCTTGGCGATTCCGCTTGCAGTTGCATTTGGATCCACTCCATCCAGGATGTGACCTTGGTTGTGTGTGCTTCCAAAAGCATTGGCAACTTCCAACGGGTTCAAACTGACACTGCGTCCCACGTCCCACCATCCCCAGAAAATTGGAAGCACAGTGAACAGACCAACCGCTGAGACTGCAATGGCAACCCACATCCTACCATAGTCTGTCACATACACTAGCTCCATTCTACCGCTCTCATATTCAACGTTTTGGGTATCCGTCGTGTTGAACTCTGCATATTGAAGCGAGGCTCTAAACCCCAGCTCGCGTGCAACTCCAATCAAATCATCCATCGGGTTTGACCACCTGTCTGCGCACGATGGTGTGGATCCATTCATGGTAATGTATTGTGCTGCAGGGAGGCCAATGGTAGTAAGGCCCCAGCCGCGGGCGCCGGTCCAGGACATGTAGGCGGAGGAGTTGTAAACCGCATAGAGGATCGTGCTGAACCCACCAATGACATTACCAGCGCCTTGGGAGATCGGCAGCATATACCTAAATTTGACATAGGTTGGTTAGTTCACTGCCATGCATTCTCAGTCAAGGGATCACCTACTTTTGCTCAATGAATTTATCGTCTCGCCAATCGCCGGTTAATGTAACTTTGGCTCCCTGTATTTTAACAGGATACCTAGCGATACCGCCATGGAGATCACACGTCTGGACTTTCAGTTTACCCAAACACGTCTTGTTATCCTTGTATAGCGTCTCAAATCGGAGCCAGGTGCCGAACTTTGAAGAAAGCACATCCTCGCCCTTGTACTCGGTGGCATTCACCTGGAAGAGATAGGTGCCGTTCAGCGCAGACTGAAAGTCTTCTCCAGTAGTATCCAGATTGAAGTTTCGCGTAGATTCGCTACAGTTAACGCTGAACCCAAAGCCCTAAATCATCGGCATCATATTAGCACATCAATATATTTCTACAAAAGTTTCCCTTGCCTTGACAGATGTAGTGCAGTTGTCACAGGTTGTCTTATAAATCTCCATGTCTTCTCGGTTACTGTATGCCTGAGCAATCTTGCTAAAGTTTTGTGTGAGAAGGGATACATCAGTTGAGCGCCCTGTGAGTATGGAGCCGTAGTCCACCGGTAATTCTCGCGCAATATGAAAATCGAGGGTGCCATTGAATGCCTTGTAACGATTTGCTGTTGAGGATGCTCTCTGCATCAAGGGACCACGAAGCACGGATAGTGTCACCATAATGGAGGCTGGATTCTGTTAGCACTTCTCCTTGTCGAATAATCACAATATGTTATACCTAACCCAACAAGTACCGCCCTAAGACGGAAGATATTTATCGTTGCTTCGAACACATTTGTAGAAGATTCGTAGATCGCATGGAGATTTTGAATCTAATGGATATTAGCAGCATTCATTAAACATAATTCAATCTTACCCACACTTGTTGACTTGGTAGCGCTTCGCCAAAAGTACAGAGCAGCTCCATCTGCAAAAGCACATGCGAGTAACGCTGCAGTAAGTGTAGAGGTCAAGGCAAGCCAGACTGTTGGACGAAGCTGACTGCCCCAACTATCTACTGGTACCCCATCACTACATGATAGGATGATTATGGCAGCAGCGGTAGCTATATACATTGTTAGTAAATATTGAGACACAAATTTTGGGGATTCTTCCTACAAAGAAGAGCAAGGAACCATGATCCTAAACCAATGATAGGCAGACGTCTCAAGACTCCCGTTCGCCACGGTGTACTCAGGCGAGGAGGCGGGGGTGCTAGTTGCGATGCGCATTGTAAGTAGGGTGCACGTAATTAACTTTGAGTGACCAGTTCAAATGTGGATGAACTTACGACTCTTGGGCGTGACATCGCCTGGTTCCCTATTGATGAGTCGTTTTGTGAGTTCAACATCTGAGGAGGTGGGCGGAGACATCTTAAGAGACAGGTTATGCCAACCACCCTCTGATGCTTGCAGTATGCCGACGAATAACCTCGGTTGGCGAATCGCTACTGGGTATGAGGTGAAAGAAGCATATAGAATAATTTAAACGCTGCAAATACCTCTAGCACATAGAATTTAGAAGAGTTTCTATATGAGGGGAGGTGGCTCGTTGATTCATGTGCTTTAAAAAAAACTGTATTGATTTCTTACCTCGTTGTCCTGCGCCACTTGAATACTTTACACAGCCACTTCCTTCTCAAAGAAATCATCAGCTTTTACTCTACTACTTGGTACTTATGGAAGCTTTTAATTTGTACCTTCTTCAAATTTCCTCAATGTAAAACCTGGTCCGTATACTTATGGCACCAGAGAGCGAGATCATATGCAGGCCGTTCATCCTTGAAGCTGGCCAGTGTTCAAGTTTAAATATGCATCATTCCCCAGCCATTTTTAATGTCGCTAAAGGTCATATTGCATAAGATTACAGCCCCCTGCATGATTTTGCGAGGTCTCTATAAGCACTAAAATATTCTCGGTGTTTTCCTAATAAGGCTTGGGCCATCATGTCAGCGAAAAGCCTCCAATCGGGCGTGTTAATTTTTCGGCGAGTGCCAAATACCGCATGGACTGAAACTCACGTGTACCAAAATTGATGTTCACTCAAAGATAACTCAGAATGCTGGCTGGACATTTTAAGACCACAAATCCATAACTGCGTTTGATTGGTCTGGGACGGCTCCAAGGGACAACAAGGATGTTTCGTCCAATAGACCACGGCTATTCCAAGCGATCAGATCAGGAGTAGAAAATAATCCTCGTCGCCCCGTAAGATTGACGGCGCGCCAGTCACAAACCCGAGGGATACCCCATTAATTGCTTAATTTTCGTAGCGCCAAAAATGTTGGCCCCATGGCTAATTTTTGATGATTGGCTTAGAAGGCAGAGGGCAACCCTTGGTCCGATGTCTGCCCGCCGAAGCCATTGCAGCTTTTCCTTTTCCATTGACAATAAGGCGAGGGTGGTTGAGTGCAATAAAATGGTTTTGTGCACTTGCGTGGTGTGCATGATGAATAAATCGCTTTTGCTTTGATAGGAAGAAGTTGACCCGAAGGCTGCCCCATTTTTGAGCCAGTTGGAAGTCCAACAGCACCATATTACTCAACCTTTTTGCACTGGGCGGATTATGCACGCCAACCTCAGTATCCAATGCGGGTTCAACAGATAAATCAACAAAGAAGAGTGTTTTATTTAGGTTTCAAAAACCCAACTGCGACTTTAAAAGCAACTTTGGTATGACATAGATATCTCGTGCAACATTTTTTGCATCAAATCTAACCACAAGGGACATAATGCAACATTACAATAGAGAGCAAGAAAATCAGTTTAAACAATATATCTGTCTCCTCAACAGACTTCAAGCTCGTCTTGGCCTATCACTTATGGTAGTCGAGGTCCGACATACTGCTTGGTTCGCCAGATGAAGTAAAGATAATCCCCAGAACGCCTATGATTGATATCTCCTGATATTCCTTGAAAGCCGTGAGGGGGGCTGTTGTGTCCATCGTCGGTACGCCAAAGGAATATGTCAGTTAAATAACTGCACGAGAAACGTATTAGCCTAATATTGCACCTTCCCAGTGAGCCTCAATGTCTTACTGATCAGCATGTGGTTCATTGGACCATTCAACATAGCGGAAGTCACCGCCAGAACCTTTAGCCAAATCCTGATGACCATCTTTAGGATTAGGGTATTTGTCGACCCAAACTTTGCTCATCATCTTGCTCGGTTTCTCAGCTTTATGAACCTTGAGCCAAACATAACTAAGAATAATTTAGTAAGCTAGGCTGTTGTGGCTATTAGTGAGAAAATATAGATACTTACTCTCCATCAAAGCCTTTATTTATATCTGCCGAGCACCCATTGATCTCATCGACGGTGCCAGCAGGCTTATGATTCGTATCAGTGTAGAGTACCTATACCCATGTCAGTTTTGTGAAAATTGGGCTTGGGGAGAGACATACCTCAATCCAAGAAGCAAATTCCACGTGTGCACGCGAGGCCCCGTCCATGTTAGCGTCTGATGAGTGAAAGAAGCCAATTATTGTAAATGGGAGAATTTGTGGACATTGCTTGATATTAGAACTTGAGTCAAAGAAAGCAACGTATTTGCCCAATCTTATACTTGTCCAGTTATGGAGATTTATGATAGCTCGAGTACCCTACTGAGCCATATCTTCTATTTTCTACAATTCGAGTCCATTTCATTGAGGCATGCATACGGATCCACTGAGTGGCGTACAGAGGCGATCTGAGAGTAGCTCCAATAAAGCGCAGCGTGATGAGGGCAGTCCAATCAGATCTAGCCTGGCATATCATCTGGGGCCTACTTTTGACGAAACTATTAACAAAAGGAAAAGCCACTCCCAGCTACCGTACCTTCAGCTGGCCACATTTTAGTTGAGCTCGCATCGTTGCCCCATGGTTAGTGTGGCGTGCGTTCGCTGCGCCTCGTGGTTGGTTTTTTTAAGCTAGCTGATTTTTAGCGCCGAGACAACAATAACCAGGCATTCTTGCTCAGTTCAGCCTAGCCTAAGACCAGTTCCAATGGCGAATTGGAGTTCCAGTACAATGCATAGCTGAGGCCGTCGACCTTGGGGCGCTCAATAGTCTCTCAGACTATAGCCATTCTATCACACTGTTCATTTACTATTGGGTGGCAAGAGGAGTGGAGTGTACTGTGCATGTAACCAGCTAGCACAGCAACCTACGGATGTACCGAGTTACCCACGGTCTCCAGATTCTCCTCTTGACCATTCAAGCTTACTGCAATCATGTCCGACCAATTCTTCTTCGCAATTTTACTTGATTAATCCACGCTGTGGGATGCCCGAAGCAATAACTCTGTGGGCCTTTTTTCATTTTTTCTTTTTCATCTATACCAGATTTGTACCGTCGGAGAGAGTGTCAATCTTTCTCAGTGTTACAGCTGAGGGTGCAGCTAGTTTGTTTTGGAAGATGTAAAATGGCAATTTATTTCGTGAAAGCCGCTGTTTTCTTTTTTTTTTTTTTTTTTTTTTTTGCAGCAGAGCACATTTGGGGGCTTAGGCGACAGGTTCTACCATGAGACCCCTTGACCTCGACTTCAACGACGCTTTCACCCGCGCAAGCCTCACTTACAACAGCATCTACAATTTTTTGGTTGTTGGATCAATTACTTTATTTTGGTTTGGATAGCAATGTGGGAATGCAAAGAAAGAAAGAGGGGCTTATAACACAGTTCTCATGCATGAGGGAATAGGTAAGCTAGGTTCAACTATTACGCATAAAAGCTAAAAGAACATTCCGCAAATAATGCGGCTCTGTTAATAACTCGCATTGGAATTTACAGTGTCTCTGAAAAACAATCCAGAGCTTCGCGTAAAGATCACAGTAGCTAGGATTGATCCCATAAATCACGCATTTCATGGACATATCGATTGGGACCAGGCGATTTTTGGTCATGCGTATCCATAATAACCAGATTTTAGCTTGCCACCACACGTTCTAGATCCGGTGGTTAACTGGGCGCTTTGATGTCCCGCTCCGAATGTCTGACCATTATTACGCAGCCATTCCTCTATTGGTGTAGTCCAAAATCCAATGGGTCTTTTAGTTTTCTCGTCACAACTTCACTAGCCCCAAACGAGAAAACGGCAGGAAAGCGGCATGTGTCTTTAAGGCTTAGTATGCAGTACTGGGACGATAAAGCAATAATCAACTACTTGATGGCTAACAAGTCTAGAATTGAATAGTTTGGAATGTAGTTGAGACATTTTGGTCGCCAAACCTCAAGGTGGCTTGCGTAAATGGGCGGTGAGATTAAGTCCGGCCCAAAATGTTTGTCTTTCTACTGCAAGCCACCACAGGTCTCGAATTAGCATCAGTGGCATTATGTTTTCGTTCGGGTCATCGTATGCATCCCGGATAAAGATGTTATTGTCACTGTCAACTCCATGACATAGGATGGTGCGTCGAATATAAACAGTTCGCTTTCCCGATGGAGAGTGGATAGACATTACACTCGATTTCGTTCAATTGCTTTCATGCCCACATAGCCTAACCCCCTTTATCTCAGATAAGACTTTTTT
Organism: Calonectria ilicicola; assembly: GCA_020809705.1. Taxonomy (NCBI): domain Eukaryota; kingdom Fungi; phylum Ascomycota; class Sordariomycetes; order Hypocreales; family Nectriaceae; genus Calonectria; species Calonectria ilicicola. The sequence goes on along the minus strand of CP085834.1, from coordinate 1,884,656 downwards.
TCAACTTAAAAACATGACTTCTGAGTTTCTTCAAGGAGTGGCTGACCTTTTGAAAGGGAGTGGAAGCGCCGACACCAGTGCCAGCAATGCGATTGATAGCGTCATGATTAATGGCGACGATGCAGCGGCAGAGGAAGTAGAAGGCGGGGGTACCATAGATGATAAGGTGGCAGAGGGAATGAAGGACAGTCAGCAACAAATGAAGGAGGTTCTTGACCAGATCCAAACTGGTGAGGATGGAGCAAATATCGATGCCCAAGAATTTCAAGACAAATGGAAAAAGACATCGGACAAGATCTGGGACAACAGTAAGACATTCGGCCGCTGGGCGGGCGTGGAGCTTGCCAAAGGCGCACTGTTCACTGCGGGCATGAAATTACTTGAGACTACGGGAGGCAACGGCCCTGGCGTTGCGATCATCCAGGCTATCAACAAGGCAAACCCGATTCTTCAAGATGCCCTTGATACCTGGGTCAAGTGGCAAGCGGCTCATTACGACGATCGCGACTCTTTCGGCACCATTAGCGTCGAAGAATACCAAATCCAGCTCTTCCAGATACTCCAAAACTCGGTCGCTAGCGCCAGCGAGGAGCGTGACAAGCTTGTGCCGCTGGCCAACACAGCGAAACAGGCCAACACTCTTGATTCCGCTAAGGCACTGTTGGCAGCCGACATCAAATATGCAAACGAGGTTGTCAATATTAGCAACCAGATAAGCGCAAAAATGGCGCTTATGGTCGATGCCGGTTTACCAGTTAAATTGGCCGAGGTTCAGGCTGCTTGTTCGAGTCTTGTTGCGGCGAATGCATAATTGTCCCCTACGTATGATATTGACCCACACTTGAATATACTCGAATGGATTAGCTATGTGTTTATTTGAGCTCTCAAAGGAGCTGTTGTGCCACTTTTGCCTCACTTGTGTCTGGCATGTAAAACCAGGCACACCGAATTGTTTATGGTTTCAGGATATGGGATACAGATTCCATCTCTCTTCTTGCAAATATTGACACGGCAGAAGTTGGCTATCATGTGAAAGTACGAAGGGAGTTGTCGAAGATCTTGATTTTTGTTTATGGCGGGTGATATAGGGTAGTGAAAGATCCACATTGACTTGGCACGACTTGGTCAAAACACCACCTAAAGGAAAAAAAAAAATCCACAACAACCAACAACCGCAAAAAATCAATTCTAGGTCACGGTGGGGGTCGAACCCACAATCTCCTGATTCGTAGTCAGACGCCTTGCCATTGGGCCACGCGACCAATGAGCTTGTATAGAAAATCAGAAGGCGATTCGCCTCATGATCCACGGCGATGGGGTCTGCCGGGGTGGATGAATCCAACAGGGAGAGTCGTTGGGATCTTGCCCTCTGTCTTATTGCGACCCCAATTTCGAATCCAAAGACTTTTTCAATTCAAGGGAACTAGAATGAGCAGCTATGCTAGAATAGACCAAGTCTTATTTTGACTGTAATTGTCCCCGCTTCGAGCTAGGTGAAGTTTTTCTGATGCTCATGCTTAAGTTCCAGAATACACCGGAATTCATTCAATTCCGCAGACTCCTCTGCGTATTAATGGTTACATGCAGGCTTCTCAGGATTGGTCAGAGTATCCATCAAGGCCCACGTCTTCGGCCATCGTAGTTACAAACTTTGCAAAATTTTCATGTACCATTGCCCCAGCTCGTCTTTTGAGTGAGTCGGCCGGTTGTGTTGTTTGTGCAGTTGAGGTATTTGTTGGAGTATTGTAAAATAAATTTGCTTCTTGATTCGGCCGCCTGGGAAAGAATTCTCGGAAGCCTTTCGGGCTTTTTTTCCATCTACGACCTACGATGATGCCTCAAGTAATAGCCTTGAACAAGTCCGTTGCTGTTTCCTTGAGCATCTCCCATAGCTTAGTAAAAAGTTCCTTGATAAACTTGACCAAGTTAAAGTGAGGTTGCCACTCGATGTGGATGGAGAAGCTTTCACCGAGAAGTACGCCTTCGATTGTTGCTTTTAACGGTGGACCATCGGCGATCAAGCTACTCAATGACCCCTCAAACTTAATCTTTCGGATGTCTATTAGCTTGCCAGCATGAGTTGCAACCCATTTCCCAACGTCCAAGTCAAGGTTGATGGCCCCTTCTGCCAACTCCACGGCATGACGAGCGAGGTTGAGCTCGCTGGTATTGTCTCTGGCGAATGCCAACCCTTTCTCGGCCACATCGAACGCCATAAACTCCGCACATGCCGCAAGTGCATCCACCGCTTCCCTGGCCAGATCAATAGCATGCTGCGCAAGCTTTGCGCCCTCATCCAGCGCTTCTTTGGCGAGGTCGAAGACGCGCAGTTCCTCGCTGGCAGTCTGTGCAGCCTCAAGCGCGTCGATGGCCGCCTGCACAAGGCCGTTTTGGACATCGCTGACCCCGTCTAGAGTTGATCGGGCTGCATCGAGCGCCGCACTCTTCACCTCTCGGACACCGTCAAGTGCGAGCTCGGCTGCACCAATGGCCCCTTCTGCAGCGAGGAAATCGGTTCCTTGAATGACCGCCTCGGCGGCTATGAGGATACCGCGTACGACCTCTAGAGAGGCAATTGCAGTTCCCTGGGCAATGCCAATGCCAGCCTTTTGGGCTATCAGGCCCGGGCAGTTATACCAAGGCGCGTCATCAATCTCTCGGTCCAAGCGGCGCTGCTCCCAATCTAGATTGTCTACTTCGCGTTCCGCACTCTCGACGTCTCGTTGCGCGCTACGGAGATCCTCCTGCGCACTGCCAAACGATCGGTGAAAGTCGTCGCGAGTCCGCTGTAGGTCATTCTGAGCCTCGCGGATGCTGTTGTCGCTGTCACGCTGTGCCTCGTTAAGGTCGGCCTGGGCATCCCGGATGGCGGCACTCGCGGTATGGCGGGCGTCATTCAGCTCACCCTGGGCATTGGCCACAAAAGCCTTAAATGCTCGCTCTGTTTCATCAACCTTTGCCTTGAGCTCCTCTGTGGTGCGCGCTGCATCTGCCTTGGCAGAGTCGAAAACGCCTTGGACATGATCGCGCTTCTCGTGCCAGACTTTGCGGGCGGCTTCTAGCTTGTCTATTGCAGCGTCACATCCGGCTTTGAATGCGGCCTCCTGCTCGTCTAATCTGGCCTTGACATCATCAAAGCCGTGTTTGACAGCTTGCTGTGCCGAGTCGATCTGCTGCTCGAGTTGCTGGAGGATATGCTCGATAATATGTTGCTCCATGAGGCCATACACCTCAAAATTAGCGTTCTGCAGCGTCTCGAAGTCCTTAAAATTGAAATCTCCAGTCAACTTAGCTCGAAGTTTGAGGAGGAAGAGATCTGACAGACGGAGCTCGACCCAGAAGTCAAACGTCGGCGAAGGATAGATGGTTGCTTGGAGGTGAAGAGCGGCAGACGCTCCCCAAATGGACACGGCGCCATCAATGAGGAAGGATTGTTTCTCAGCAGACAGCTCAAGGTCAACAATAGGGTCAGAGCCGGCTGCTCCTTTGACTGAAAGAGGCCCGATGTCAAAGGCTTGAATAGTGGCCATGAGCTTGATACACTTGCCAACAGAGCACTCGAATTTTGCTCGTTTCCCAAAGATTGTCATGTCACCTTTCAAGGATGCCCCAGGAGGATAGTAAGTCAAGCCAACTGTTGCACCAGTAGAGATGTACAAATCTACATCGTTGAAATGTAAAAACTCGTCGGGTTCTGGAAACTCCTTTTCGGCAATAAGTGATGCAAACCTGACCAGATCAACAACACCTAGATCTTTAATGCTTGCGGCGAGCAATTGCTCTTTCGGATCCTGGCTCAATTTCATGGCTACCTTGGCCTCCTTTGACCCTACATTGATCTGACCAGCAAGGCCGATGGCGCCCGGCATGCCTGTGGTGAGGAACGTGGCATAGACAATGCCAAACTCCAAGGCGCAGCCGCGAATGGTGATTTGTTTACCCAAGTCGCACGGGTTGACCCAGTCCGTTAGCATCTGGGCATAAGCAGAAGCACCGCTCATGTTAGCCTTGAGACCAAGGGAAAAACTGAGTGGATCAGGCTGAGTCGAAACTTCAACATTCAATATTGCCTTGAGCACCAACTGTATATCTTTGCCGGTCTGGATTTCTAGTGCCAACGGCCCAGTATAAACGTTATCGCCGAATCTTATGGTGCGTTCTCCTGGTAGGATAAGACTGAGTGCGAATGACCCATTTGTGTAGCCCGCCTGGAGAATTGCACCCTTGATGCTGCTTTGCATGAGAGACTCAAGTTCGGGAATGTTGTCAATCATAGCGCATAGGAATACTCCCTTTGCGATGGGGTACTTGCGTGTGTTGTAAGAAGAGTTTAAAGGTGTGTGGTTTGCCGCAACAAGAGCCAACCCATCAAGCGAAATGTCTAGAAAAGTGCCTTTAAGATCTGGACAGAGGCGGCTGGTGTTCAAATCGCCTTGAGCCTCACCATAAACAGCCCACATGAGGTCGGAACCCTCGCCAGCCTTTTCGGTGAAGATGCTGACCTTGAGGTCAATTTCGGCAAAACTAACATCTCCGGAGATTGCAAATTTGGTTGCTCGTCCGCAAGACTTTTCGCTCTTGCTACCGATGAATATATCAAGTTGAGCGCTGTGGATTTCCAGGTCCTCAAAAGAAAGATCTTGGACGCCACCAGATATGCACACGCCATCCCGCGATATTGATATTGACCCGTTGGCGCTCGTGTGCCCATTAACAGTGATGATACCTGATAGTATGAGGCCTTCTGAAGAGATACTGAGATACATGGAGTTGAATACAACGTCGTGATCAAAAATGTCGAGTTGAGTATCTGTAATCTGCGTGAAAAAAAGGCCTAGATCATGAAGCGTCAAATTACCGATGAAGGCTTCTAAGACGTAATGGTTTTTGGAGTATGTGCCGGCCACAGCAACAGTAGTCTCATGCCAGTTCATTAGGGCATCAACGCTGAAGGTGAGGTCAACTTCAGCCGAGAGCGTATTCATGACTGCTGTCAGAGTGACGGAGGCGAGGTTGAGACCTTTGACACCAAACACGTTCGTCCACTCATCATCTCTAAGCATTAATGATAGTGTGTAGGTGTCAGTAAGAGACCTGAGGTGATAGTCTGCTTGAAGCGGTACAATTGAGCCAGGCACTGTGACATTGACGCTACCAAAAAAGCCATAGCCGAACCGCCAATCAGTCTTTTGCATAATATGATCGGTATCAGAGTCCGCAATCAGCTCGACGCCAATCCTGGTAATCTCTAGAATTTCTAGAACTTTGACGTTTGTCCGGTCTAATGATCCCTGAAGTATGATGGTTCCGATACTGATGGGATCGTCCCAATCACGGGAGCAACTAAGGAATGTTCTCAGATGTAACGAGGGCTTTTCTTGTCCAAAGAAGTCTTTCAGAGCGTCTGACACCGGCTGAAGGGTACCTTGGAAGAAGAAATCTGCTTCAAAATATAGACCAGCATGATCCATGAGTCCAAACGACTGTTCTGAGTAACAGAATCGTGGTTTATCAATCACAATGGCATCAAGCGGGCCTCCTTTCATGCTAGGAATCAGCGAGCCGAGAGAAAATTGCTCCATGCTGGGCCTGACAATCTCCGCCCATGGATGGGCCTTTGTAATCTCTCGGTATATCTCAATTTTGGCAGGCATGAGAGAAAAGAGGTTAATATCGCCTGTAAGCACGACATTATGGGGTTTCGCTGATGGGTCACTCGGCACCAATCTCAGTGTATCATCATTTTTAGAAAACGGGTCTACAAGCTTCTCGTCTGGAGTCGGATTGGGGCTCAGTAGGTCGGGGATCATAGACGATGGTGGATTGACTTGGCTAGCCCCATGGTATACCATCGGCACGAGCGAGCCATCACTTTCTAGCGTAGCGAGCACCGGGTTTTGGATGACAAAATTCTCGTAGGTAAGTGACGGGATATCTGGAGGCGTTAACGCCCCCGATTGAAACAATCGAGTGACCTATTCCCTGTGATTAGCACAATGTTTTGATGCCAAGATTTTCACTTACAGTGGGGAGTAGAGGCTGAAAACCAGTCTCAACTGTTCTTAGCTTCTTGGAGACTCGATCATCTGGCTCTTCAGATGACGGGTGAGGACGTTTAAGATAGGAATCCTCAGGGGATTCCTTGAAGGTCCTGAGAATCTTAGACTCTCGCTCATCGTCAGGTGATGTAGAATCCCTTCTGCGTTTGAGTGAGGGCTCGGTCTCCATTTTTGCGCCCAGTGATAATAAGAATATGTGTGCTCAGCTGGACTATTTAAAAAAAGACTAGGAAAATATGGCGACTGAGAGACGCTGAGTTTGCAAGGTGTGATATGAGAGTCTTCCTGTTTGGCTACTTGGCATAGATACATGATTTTAAGGGCTTACGGTCGAGGGGCGGTGTTAATTGAGGGAATTCGTTTCCGGCAAGTCAAAAGCCGCCCATCGTTAAGTTATCTCCATCTTCTCCATAGTGTGCTATGGCTCGAAAAGCTTACTCTGTAATAATTGGATAGTCATGGCGCGTGCGGCACGGGCGTTGAAAGGGCCGGGCCGCAGCTGAACTAGAGAATCAGCGCGCATCGAAATAAAGAGCGCACAACCCCGCCTTTTCAGCTTGCTCGAGTTGGATTCAATACGCCACATAGCAGAATTTGGCGATATGGGCCGAATTATTGCTAAAATAAGGTCTGATTTAGGGTAATCACTCATTGGATGTATCACATTGGGCGTCGGAGAGCCCGAGGGCTGGCTGAGTGAAGCGCAATGCATGGGATATATGCATGCGTGGGATATGTGAGTGCTAGTGACCGGCTGAAGACCCCGGAATGGTATAGCTCCGCCGTTGCTATCGTTTTTAGTTACCGTCTGTCACGCATGTGGCTAGCACTCGAGTTTAGTCGCTGACCCTCGGAAAATGATGGGCTCTCAGCAGCACAGCGGGTCGCTGGGATGTTGAAGCTGATGGCCTCTCTGCAAGCCTGCTCACTTCAAAAACCTGAAAGAAGGTGTGCACAGTATTTGTTGCCATATATTCCAATCTGTCCTCGTGCCTTCATCCCTCATCCACTTTCGATAATTTTCCGCGTTATTCCTCACTCACTCAACATGGAGCCAGACCAAGGAGCTAGCCAAAATGCTCATGCGTCTTTTAAGGATCTCAAGTCCAGCGCCGGTGGCTACTTCGTCAAAATATCTTCGACTGAGAGCACGAAAACTGAATTAAATAATCCTAAATTCGGCTTTTCCTCTCATGCATACGCACCACTCGGAACAGACGACGCTATATACTTACCTATTGCCGCAGCCCTTTTCCACAAGTACTTGATACGCACCCTTGTATCGAAAATTGATACTGAGAAGTATCACGAATTGAATAAACTAGATAAACCTAGCTATCAAACAGCTTATGTATCCTTGCAATACATCCGGGCTGTCGCAGCGTGGGATAAGGATTCGGAGGATGGTCAATGGTTGGCTGACGTATGTAAGCCAGGTTCAAAAATGTAAGTTCCAGTTGCAAAAGAGTCATAAAACGTGTTTGTAACCTGCGATGATATCTAAAAGCCCAATAGTGTCACTAGCTATAAGAAGAAATTGCCAAATATCGACGAGAATTTTGTTTTCAGCAATCCCATGAAGGGGATAGCCGACTGGAGAAAGATGGAGGCCAAAAAAAACTCCGCCATTCAGCAGAACATGGCACAGGCCGAAAAGCCAGAACCTGCTGAAATAAAAAAATATAAATACCCCAAGGCCTGCGGGAAACTAAGTGTGGTGCCATTCAGAAATGAAAAAGGTGCTTTGCTCTGGGGGTATTATGACGACGCCAGTTCAAAAACAGAACTTGTTAAACTTTGGAAAAGCATTTTGTGGAAAACCCGCCCATTCTACCCATCATCGGGTAGAACGGGATATAGCGTGCGCTATGAGAAATTCCCAATGGAAATACCCCTCGCGATCGCCTTGTCGTCTAACGCATCCCAAAGATTCAAGCATCCGAAGGAAGTCTTCAAGCTTATCATTGAGCACATTGTAGCCAAGGAAGGATATGAGAGACAGTTGAAATTCTTTCCGGAGGGGATTCCTAAGGAAGGATACTCGTTCGTAAGTCGCATCCGCATGACAAGCGCGTTGCTTAAAAGTCCAACTTGCAATATTCCTGGTCCTAGACTAATTGTCCTCACCACAGCTTTCGGAGAGCCCTTTTCGCCTCTACAAAACATATATCCACAATGATTGCATCCAGGCTTACATGCAATATCTTCGCCACTCCGAGTTGCAGAAAATTCCACAGATTCGGATAGGTATGGATGAGGATGGCCGTATCACAACCGATCATCTCGAAGATGAAGTGGAACCTGAGGAAGAAAACAACAACGTCACAAACGAGTTCACTTCTAACCCGCCACAAGGCGGGGCAGGTGCCCAACCCGGCACCCTGGATAAAAATACAAACCCGGTGCGGGAGCTCCCAGTTGATGACGCCTTTAGGGAAAGGATGCTGAAGCTCTTGAAGGGTGAGCAAACTACCAACATCGACGCAACGTAGAATACATATATTGACAGAGTGCTTTAGCGAGTGATCCCAGTAAGGAGTCTAACATTTTGGGAAATATGGCGTCTGACTCTAAAAATGCCTCCACTCAAGTCCAAGTCGACTCAGATCAAGAAGATACGAGTGAGCTGCCTAAGAAGCGTAAGGGGCATTTCGTTCAAGATGCACATGAGGACGCATGGAACTGGAGCACCGATGCAATACCACTCAGCTGGGCCAAGATTGAAACTGCAGCATCAACTAGGAAAGATCCCACTGTCAATAAAACGACTCAAAGAAGTTCAATGGGATTTTCAGCAGGTCAGGTAGGCGCCCTAATTCTAGTCTAGGATTTCCCCTTCTTGCTAACCACCAATAGATGGCTGAATATGCACTCAAATGGGATTTCTATAAGAGTACCAAATCCAGAATGATGAAAAATGGTTTATGCATTGCTGAGGTATGAACGAGTGTATGCTACCAGTGATAGATGTACCCTAACAATACCCACAGTGGCTTCACCTCTGTGCTTATTCCTGGGGGGGTATAAGTTCTGCCCAAAAGAGTATATCGGAAAGGCTATCGGAAAGTCAAAGTCCCGAAAACTTGGTGTTTGGTACTTCAGAAGCAAATTCATGCATGACACGGTATGTCCATCCTTCCTCCATACTCACTACCATCTGCAATGTCGCTAAATATCTAAACAAGGTATGAGAAATCATGGCAGAGGCTTTTTGAAGACGAGAAAAAGTTCTTCGGACACAACCTTAAAGGGTTCCTGAGGGTGACCCGTAATCCAACCGAGGGTACCATGTACATCGACAAGTGCGACAAAAATGGACGTTACTCTTGGGAGGAAAGTGAAAACTGGTTCCATAAAAAAAAAGGGAAAGCCGAGCTGGTACTCGCCGGTCAATTCCCAAGTCTTGCATACTCTCTCGAATATTCCATTTTACTGCAGAATCATTCCTACATCTTGGGCAACCTTCCAACCGAGGCGGGCTACACCTTCTGCTTCTATCCTTTCTCCCGAAGATTTTTCCACAAGGCTGAGAACATGCTTGACCGGACATTATATCAGTACATGTTCTATTTGGCGGCGGTAGATCTTCCTGGCAGGAACGGCGGAGAGGAATTCCTCGAGAAGTTCCCCACGGTCCTTTTTCCCGAAAGCATGCTGGATATGGACGCAGGCCTAGATCAAAACCTCGATGAAGGACCAGGAACCAATTCACAAAAGTTTGATAGTATTCTCGCTACCTCAAATTTTGGACTACATCGCATTGGCTCTGGCATTGACAAAAGGTCAACATTTAGTGGCCACTTCCCGCACTACAGCCCATATACTAACAACTTCAACAATACTGGCATGGGGGGCCCGGGGAATATTGTTGACTCACAAAACGATACGAATCAGCAGCCCGCCTACTTCATGCCTCAGAACAGTGGAGGATACCCCATGAAAACCCCGCAAATGTCGATCAGCCCACAATCTCAAGTGGACAACTATATGAGCATGGATGGTCAAATTGAAAAAGACTCTCCCAGGATGCAAAGGTCTGGAAACAGTTTGAAAAGCCTACTAGGGCAAGATCTTTCGCAAAGGAACGATAGCCAACTTCCAGCTGTGCGCCATTCACGACCCAAGATCTTCGAAGAACCCGACCCCAACAAGAAGCTCAAGGGAAATGAGCATTTGGGATCATATAATCAAGCGGTGAACAGATAAAAGCCATCAGCCTGAAGATTCCGAGTTTTTTCATGCAGCCCGCGACAGTGTGGGGCAAAATTCGGTATCGTGTTCTCACCTCACTTTCTATTTGTGTAAAGGAGATGTCCAAAATAAATAAACGCATTACCTGTAGAAATTGTCGGTCAATAACCCAATTTAACCCATGTGAAGGCGAAAATGCCGAAATCCCGGAGAACTGCCCTCCGGGAAGTGGTTCTGTTGCTTTGTCCGGTTATGTTGTGCCGGCGCTAGAATGTTCAAATTATTAGAATTGTTGCAAGACCTCGCAGAAACGGTGCTTATGATTGGATTGAATATCACAAGTCAAAAATCAAGCCTACGAAATGATGCGCTGTTTCGGACAATATGACACACGCCAAGTGAGATACACAACTAATTAACCAACGTTGTCTAATGAGTGAGCTGAAGAGCTGGCGCCCATAGCAAGCACATACGCGCCACGGTTCCTCCTGCTTTTATCTTTGGAACTCAGCAACTAGTTTTGCTTAGTTATAGTGAGTCTGGCCGACGTGGTTTAACGAAGCAAGAGCGCAATTGCTTGAAATTAAAAAACGTCAGGTTGGTTTAACTTGAAGTTTTTGATTGCCTTGACGAGATACTGGGAACCGTTACACCGCGTACTCAGTGATATGCCGCTTATGTTCCATCTCGTACTAACGAAACCAGTATATCAGAGTAGATAGTCTGGCTAAGGGTCAAATGTAAAAATGTGGCAGTCTATTTTGTGTTCAACGAATCTAGCTCCATTTAGCTAACCAAATACTTCTCAATACACAATTCAGGATAAAAGTTGAACACGATTAGATATTAAAACAACACTTGTATAGACGCTATATTGAGAGGAGTTGTGTGGATGAAAATTGATCAATTGCAGTGTTGATTCGTTTGCCCTCGTGTTGGTTTTTCTTCTTCAGTTTTGCCCTTTTGCGAAGGGAGTATATGTATGGTCAATCATGATTATGCCATCTGTCTCGATTTTCGAGCGTCTCGCAGCGGCTTTTCATCTTCGATCCACGAAGCCAATTTCCGAGCGGCTAACCGGACTATTATATTTTGTCAGTGTGGATTGGCATATTCAATATTTCAAATACGTACTCTCCTCTCCTCCATCTACAATATTTTCGTCAACATAATGGAATTTTCGGAGAGAGTTAATAAGTTCAACATGCTGTTTAGTCCATGAAACAACATGTCGAGATCCTTCAAGAAGACAAATCTCAAGAACATGGAGTGCATTGAGAATTTGCCGCCAATTTGCCGCCTTAGATTTTAACCGGCTTTCTATAACATCCAAAATATAAACACATCCACTAATCCAGAAAAGGTGTGCTTAGTATCAATGCCACACGATGAAAGGACGGTCACATACATGCCGTGGGTCCTCTTCGCTATTTCCATCATCTGAGCTTGAGTTGGGCCTGACGGGCTGTTATCAGTAGCTATCCCAACTAAGTTAGCCCTCATTCCTCTAGATTACTATGGCGCCAGTTGTGACCTTGTCTGATACTTATTTGTGCTGTATTTGGGCCTTTGGTTGCAGTTCTGATATTCCGCATCACCTTTGCGGTGCCAGACGCCACAAGTGACCGGGGGCGACTGGAATATACTTCATCTTGACCAAGATTCTTGTCATGCTTGTAGTCAAAATGGATGATATCGTTATGCCTTAGCAGCAATAATATTAACATTCGGTAAGATAGGGGTAGAGAAGTACAAGACACTCACTTAAACCCCATTTGGTTAATTTTTAAACCGAGAATGTCAATTAATCTTTTTGAGCCGCCCGGAACTTGCGTTACCATGATTGACTTTAGGTCAACGGTTTCAGGTAGTTGCTCTAGGAGCTACAACAAGCGGATTAGCGCGTTACTTCAATGGGAAATACAGCTACCAAGAGTAGCTTACCAATATTCGTAATTGCCGAAATGTAGCTGTTTCATCAATGTTGAGACCCAACATACCGTCAGGTCCTTGAAGGTGCAGCAATATTTTCGGAGGCGGTGCAGTTTCTTGACCCCCAGAATCATCGAGGTTATCGTTCCGTAAATGTTCCAGCGGTTGATCAACCACGTTCGCATTCGATTCACTCGGGGTGTCAGTGGTCCTATACGGTAGACTCTTTCCATTTGGACCTAGTGAGGTTTGAGATGTTGAAGTGGAAGACATCTGACTTGCCTCTTCTGATAAGACTTGTATAGAAGGTCCAGAAGCGGTTGTACTTGTTTGCGCTGTCTGTGGTAGAGCAGCATAATCTGTTGTATTTGTGTAAAACGAATCAGGAATGTGCTGAGCAGTCATGGTAGACCATGCAGCGGAGGCTTGGGTGTGATCATCTGTGACATGATGCCGCGAAAGCTTTCCCTGAATTTCATGGTCATGCAAGCCAGTCTCCGCTGGTAAGAATAATTCTGATATTGATTTGAATTCTTCAAATGATGGCCTCATCCAATCATGCGCCTGGGCTTCGACTGCTGTGAGGCGTTTATCGGGAAGTGCAGCCATCAAAGATTTGACAAACCCAATGGCCTCAGGGCTTGAGCTCGCCACCTCCATCTCTTCAATGGGAAATTCGGTGTCGCCTCTGTGGTAGTTGACAAGTTCCATGATGTGACTAAATGTTCCTCTTCCTGTCAGCATTTGGAAGATTGTCTCGCCAAGACACCACATATCTGCCAAGTGTGGGTTAAGACCTGTTTGACCCCCATCCAGCCCTAGAGTCTCGGGAGGCATGTAGCCTGGGGTCCCTCGTACTGTTGTGGAGCCGGCCAATGTTTCAGTTCTCTTACTCAAACCTAGGTCAGAAACCTTCACCCACCAATCCTGGGGAGGTCTGCTTTTGATGAGAATGTTCTGATAAATGTTTCAGCTCCATGATTCCAGATTCGAATGTACCACTTACGGCTGGCTTGATATCGCGGTGTGCAAACCCAGCTTGATGCATTATGGATATCCCGCCAAGAACTTGTGCGGAGATGTATTGCACCTCATTCTCAGGTAAGCTACCTTTGTTCTTAAGGTATACCATCAAGTCGCCGTGTTCACAGTATTCCAGAGCAATGTGAAGATATGAGGAGTCGATGTACCATCCATATAACTCAACAAAAAAGTCGGTATACTAGAAGGAAGATGTAAGTAAATATACGAATAGCATATGAGCAGAAGTATGGTACCCTAGGTTGAGAAAACTTTGCTAATGCCTCCAGCTCCCGCATATATAATTTTGGGCCTGATTTGGAATCTTGGGCAACTCGAATCTGCTTCACGGCACGGAATTGGGGACCAGTGAAGGTCTCATCCGCTCTGCGCTGTAACCAGACCACTCCATTTCCACCATGGCCTAACATTTTCTCTACACTCCAGGACTCCCTTGTTTGCGATGTTCGTCGGCAGGATGGCTTTGAGTGTACAGTAAAGCCATCCTGCTGAATTGTCAACAATTTTGAGTCACGAACATGTTCAGGCAGTGAAATTCGGTCTGCCATTGTCTTCGTAGCGTGCGCATAAGTCTCGCAGCCCACAATCTACAAGGCAGCAAAGTTTGACGAATCCGATGTTGCTGATGACCTGTCGAGTTGAATGAGGCACAAGGTAATCAATCCCAAGCGGGGCCGCGATTTTACAGGCCTCGCCTCACGCTCATGCCAGCCGGTTCGCTATCACGTGATGTTCGATGATGGTCAGCAAGCTACTTCAGGCTTGCGCATAGTTGTGGGGATAGTCTCGTTACCCTGTATGACCGTATGGTTGGCCAAATTACTGCCTTTGGGCCCTGCATATTGTGTAAATAGGTTGTTGCTATTGCTTGTTGTGTCATTAGACCAGTCAATATTAATTATAGAGCTTGTCGCTATGACTAATTTATCTAGCAATTCGGCCAGCAAAATTGAGATCGTTGCCCTTCGATGTCATTCATGTAATTCAACCCCTGCAGGCATAGCTCCATGATCTGCCTTGGGGATAATGCGGTGGTGATTTTCTTAGTACACTCCACTCGCATGTCCTGAGTCGTCTCACCAACCTCAATAGAATGTACCATGATAAAGATCCAATCAGTTCATTACAGTGGAGAGTGCAATTAGCCCTCTCCAAAATGGGTTAGCGGTCTTTTCTGAGAGCAAGTCGAGTTGTGCACGAAGCGCTGAACCTTAGTAAGCATTGCGACTGGTACAAGTTCGCCTTGTGAGACAGCCTTGTCATGTTCAGCTTACCGCCAACATCGCCAATATTTTCGACTTCTCCTCAGTCTAACAGGATGTCAAGCATTGCAAGCCCGTCGCCGGATATTCTCCAGGACTCGCGCCTTGAGACTACATTTGAGGATGGCGTCACACGTCATACCTACCGCTTGCTTAGTGCTGTAGCTGGAGCCAGAGGCCAAATTGTCCACGATGTATGGAGGCCCAGGCGACGTATAGGGATGGGGGGGTTTAGCGAAGTCATTTTGGAAGCCTGTGAATCAGGCCCACGAAGAGGTCAACTTCGAGCCGTCAAGGTAATTGCAAACACGGTGTCAGGGGGCGACCAAGAGGCCAAGAATATGATCCGACGCGAAATGGAAATCATGGCCAGGCTTTCTAACGCGAGGGTGTGATTCTCCATAATCAAGAAGAACCAGAGGGCTAAGGCTAATCTAATCAGTATCAACATTGCTTCGTTAAATCAAATGGATGGTATGAACACGATGACAAAGTATACCTGTCAATGGAGTTTATGCATTTAGGCGATCTCGAAAGGTTTCTGGATCGCCCTCTTCCAGAAAATGAATCAATTGATATAATACGCCAGGTCACCGAAGGCCTTGTCTTTATGCATGAAAATGAATTCGTGCATCAAGACCTCAGACCCCATGTACGTATGTCCATCCACACCTGAACTATAATTAGGAAAGTAATATTATTCTTCTAGAATATTCTTGTTCGTAGAGGAAGTCCTGACTGGTGGGTAAAGATTGGAGACTTTTGTGTCTCCGCGCGATTGAGCCTCATTCGTGATACCACGATAATGATAGGAACTCGTCACTACGCAGCTCCCGAATTACATGGATTTTCCGAATCAAAGTCTATCAATGCACCCGCAGTTGATATTTGGGCTCTGGGAGCGGTGGCATTTCGTATCATTGTTGGCCGTGTCCCGTTTCGGAGTGTTTATGAGCTCGTAAATTATGCTATAAGACATGGCTTGCAACCCGTCGAATGCGCTATCCAAGGTGACCAAGGAATTACTATGAGCGGAGAGTGTTGTGACTTTATTCAACGATTGATGGCCGTTTCGCCTAGTGATAGGCTCACAGCTCGAGAAGCTGCCTCTCATAGCTGGATTTTTGACGCAGAGCCTCTAGAGGTGAGCGATCAGTTTCCTGTTGGAGTAGGGTGAGTACCGAGCGGCGAATAAATCGTTTTATGTTGCTAACGTAAAGTATCGATAGCGTTCAGCAACCTCGAATAGACTCAATATCGTCACCTCCATCACCAACATCTTCGACCGTCTCGGCAAGTTGGTCGGATATCTCTGGAGACAATTCGAATACAATTAATTCGGCTACCTTGCCCCCGCAAAGAGAAAACGGCGAAGCTTCAGACCCGATCGTTGCCTCTGTTCACAGTTTGTTGCCAGAAGTATCAAATATCCACAATGAGCCCTCCCAACAATTTGATGATTGGCCACAGTCTCTTCGCAGCCAGAATGGGCCAATGATTGCAGTAAATACACAACAAAGATCGGGTTCTCCGGAGCTTAGTCCCTGTAATACGCCACTGTTGAGTGAATCTACCATGTTCGCTTATACCACTATCACTTCAGACCAGATCCGCCTTCTCTGCCTCAAGAGAGGAGAGATGTTGGATAATATTTCGTGCAGTATTCAGACATTCTATTTCCAAACCCAGCCCGCCAACTCAGCGGTGCCTTCGTATCAAGCTCTTTCTTACTGTTGGGGAGTTGATGATGCAAGTCACGAGATTTACATTCGCGATTTAGATGAACCTCCATCTAAATCTAGAGGTAAACCTCGTCAGCTTCTTATCCGCGACAACCTCTACAACGCACTGAAATGTCTTCGCTCTCAGACTTTGGACTTGTGGTTCTGGATAGATGCCATCTGCATCAATCAAGCCGATGATGTCGAAAAGAGCCACCAACTGCCTAAGATGCTCGAGATTTACCGCAATGCTGACAACACGGCGATTTGGTTAGGAGAGCCCGGCCCACACTGGGTTCCAACTTATATCAAAGAATTCTCGCCCATCCATCCGCTTGATTTCGCTGCGCTTCTTTTGGACTTGACGAATCTAGACAACATGCTGACCGGATCATATTTAATCCCAAAAGGCTTGCTGAATTATCACACATTTGCCAACCTCCTCAATCGAAGTTGGTTTACCAGGCGATGGGTGATTCAAGAAGTCACAGCCTCGCATCGTGCTACTGTTCACTGCGGCTTGAAGCAGATACCGTGGGACGACTTTGCTTCTGCAGTGGAGATTTTTCTTGAGCATCTGGCCGAAATTAGGCACTTTTGTCAGCAGTCTAGTTATGGTGATTATGTAGCTAGATCTTTTAGCGGCATCGAGTGGTCTGGTGCTGGCGCCATCGTCACCGCTTCAAACAAGCTGCTCCGCAAAGGTCATAACGGTGACATCCTGGACCGCACATTCAACGTGGAGACACTGGTATATATGTTTAAAAGCTTTGAGGCTACTGACCCGCGAGACGGTATTTATGCTCTGCTGCCTCTTGAAAGCGATGGGCCGATGGCGCTCCCTGGACCTGCCCAAGGCCCGCACTCGCTCATCCCCGATTACACACGGTCAATTCCCTATACATATGTGCACTTTGTGAAGCATTGCGTGGCCTCTACTGGTTCATTGGATATCTTGTGTCGGGCATGGGCACTGCCTGCTTCGCCGAGTCCTGTTCAAGGCCTCGAGTCGTCGTTGCCCACGTGGATTCAAGTAATACGTCGGTCCACTACAGAAGGGCAGACAAGGCACATGGAAGCGGAAGCACTTGTTGGAGAACCAGGCTCGCGCACTTATAACGCGTCGCGGAGTATGGTAGCACGCTGTCGTTTCAACTACTCCACGAGGAGGACCACGCGAAACGGAATCAACCAACCGGGGAGGCCGCCGAGGTTGAATGCGGAAGGGGTTCGTATCGGAATTGTGACAAGCCTTTGCGGCCCCATTCAAAAAGGAGTAATTCCCGGTGAAGGTTTATGCATGGCAGGATGGAATAAAGATGATGGCAGTATAAGCGACAGAGTCTGGAGAACACTGGTAGCAGACCGCGATGATGCTGGTCGGCACTCGCCATCTTGGTTCCGTGCTGCCTGTCTTGCCGCTCTTGGGCATACGTTGCCAAATGGAGCTTTAGCTGTGTCCCAACTCATTAAGGGCAACACTCTACCCCGTATGGTCACCAGATACCTCAAACGGGTAGAGGCAGTAGTGCAAGACAGAAAGTTTTGGCAATGTACAAACGCAAAGCGAGGGGGGACGACAGTAAGTGGCCTGGGACCCGGTGACATGGAAATAGGAGACTTGATCTGCGTTCTATTTGGATGTTCTGTCCCTGTTATCCTGAGACCAAAAGACAGTATGCGGGGGCAGTATTACGAATTTGTGGGAGAGTGCTATGCTCAGGGTTACATGGATGGCGAGGCTTTGGCTGGGCTGGACGAAGAGGCCATTTTGCGCCGTACAATAGATTTTGAGCTCCATTAGCATCCAAGAAATGTTTTCATACAAAGTAACAAAATGATAAAATTGCGCACTGTTGAATTAAATTTCTCGGTAGCGATTAAACCACATCGATATTCAGGGTGATAAGCGATGCTTAGTCTTATCAATCCCTCGCCTCTTGTCTTTTTCACAGAATGCAACAACAGTCAGACTATTTGAAATACAGAGTGACCGCCTGTTGGTTGCGTGAAAAGACGACAGTGCCAAGGACCGGAAGCAGGGGTCGTGCATACGCGAACCGCATTCCAACGTTGGATTGGACCTATCTTAGCCGAATGTACAGCACCACCTCTTTGAAACTTGAGGGGTATTCGTATGGTGCACAGGGCTTGCTGCAGCAGGTATAAAAACCACAATCATGCACTTGGTTAATCCCGCTTTCCCTACTCGCTAAAAAATCTCGCAGGGTGTTCCATGCATGGTTGTCGCGAACATGTCAACCGAAACCGCCCCACGAATTGAGGCCGTAAGTTGCTGCAACGCAATCTTGTAACCCCTAGTCTGCTTTCTACCTCTTACAAGCGAACTCTCAATTATCTAATCACATGCTAAGCAGCAATTAGGACCCTGAACTGGCCGGCGGGAATGATGCCGATTCCGCGGCAGATGTGGAAAGGTATTACATTTCGCGTCGCTTGGCTGCAAACCCCTTTGAATCACATACACTAATGACTTTCATACCGGACAGCTTACGAGAGTCGACTGCATCACTTTCGTCAAGTATCTGGGCATATCGCGACATCCAGGGAAGACGATTTCAATCTTCCAAGACCACCGAATATTGGTAGAGACACAGCTCTTCTTAGCAGTTTTCAGGGATACTCATATAATCCTTAGGGCACCAAATGATGACAAGCACATAGAAGCATTTGATGTAGCGTATGGAGCTACCCTCAGTCTAGAAATAAATTCCATACAAAGTGGGGAATCTAACCATATGCAGACACCAGTGGTTGACGATGATGCTTGACGATAAGCTTTACGCGGCGCCGATAGGAGATAACCCGCAGGTAAAGGTTCCGATTCTTGGTGTGCTACTATTCTAATTCAAAACAGCGTATTCTAGACATTGGAACCGGAACTGGTATATGGGCCATGTTAGTATAAGCAATCCGTGATATCATATAGCCTCTAACCATACCAGTGACATGGCAGACAAGTTCCCTTCCGCTGACGTCATTGGTACCGACATCTCACCCACGCAGCCTTCATGGGTACCACCAAACCTCACTTTCCAAATTGATGATGCACAGCTGGAGTGGACATTTCAGCCTGAGAGTTTCGACTTTATTCATGTCAGATACATGCACGGTGCCATCAATGATTGGCAGAAGCTTTATCATCAAATGTTCCAATTTCTAAAACCAGGTGGTTGGTTCGAACATATTGAGCCCAGCATTGAGTTGCGTTGTGATAATCCTGCTTGTGTGGCCGAGAACGAGTGAGTGGAATTTCTTATTTAGCTCTACCCTGGCTGGGAGAATCCGAATACCGAAGAATTAATAAATAACATCTTTTATCAGAACCTTTAAGCAGTGGGCTCAGCTCTTTTACGACGCGGGTGACAAATTTGGACGAACCTTTAGGATTTCTGATGGAACTATGGGAAAGTGGGCTGATGAAGCTGGGTTTGTCAATGTGACCAAAAGAGTCATCACCGTCCCGCATAGTCCCTGGGCAAGAGACAAAAAGTTCAAAGAGCAGGGCCAATATGTGGGCTTGTACATGGACTTGAGTTTGGATGGCTTTGTCCTCTATCCGATTGGTGAAGTCCTGGGTTGGACACAAGAAGAAATCCACGTACTCGTGGCGAAGATGCGATCTGCCATTCGAAACCCAAAGAATCTGACGAACAGCGATATGTATGTACTGCCATACTCATCCGTGCTATCTTGTTTTTGAGCTAACAGCTGTTGTAAATAGGCATGTCGTGTACGGACAGAAACCTTTGAAGCCCAAAGAGTCAGCTGAATCGACATGAAGAACGGTATTTCTGGTACAGAAAGTACACTTTTCTTGTGAGATAAGGCAATTTACATGCACGTCAAAATATCAAGGCTGATGTCCTGAGTTGCGAGAAATTACGATGCTCCTGTGGGCACGAAGATTTGGTCCCTTATATCTGGATCTCACTTACATGAACAATTTGGTTTCGCAATATTCTTTTCAAATGCTGTTGCTTCCATTAGCTATATTACCGATTGGTATAGCTTTCTGTATTCCATTCCCTATTTTCCATCTTCTACAGTCTTTTGTGCATTATCGTATATAGCTTGATCAAGAGCGTCATTTTCCAGCAACAAAAGAGGGGACAATGCATCCAGCCAGCTGTCATTGTTGAGAAAATTCATCAGATTTGGATCATGATTATTAATGTCCTCGTCTAGACGAAATTCCGCGTCTTCTGCTTCAAAGTCATATCCTGTGACCGTTTCAGTCTCAGTCGGCAGCCCGAACTGCAGAGGCTGTGATATATTGACTACACCCTCATTGGGGGGTGGAAACGTGGTGGCTGAAGCGTTGTTTGGGCTATTTTGAGGGCTTTCCCGCGATGTCCCGATGAGACTTGACTCAAAGCACTCCTCCACAGTCTCGCGATAGGTGTGTCCAGTTTCAGGTGGGTGAAGGGTCTGGTTTGTTGTGCCCAAGCCCCATGGTGTTACAGGAGGAGTTGAAGAGTTTCCGGTCCGAAATTCTGAGAAGACCGAACTAAATCCATCTCTCACAATTTCAAGTATCTGTGAGTATCTCTCAGACCTGGACATGGCCGTCATATCATCAAATCTGGCGTCAATATTCTCGGCCACAACGTCGTAGCCGCGCCGTTGACAAAATTCAACCCATTCTCCAAAATCCGGTGATAGCTCAAAGTTCATATAGGGCGATGCAGGCTTTGGCAAGTCATCGAAAATAATATCCCATATTGCATACCATTGCTGTGATTCACTTTGGCTTGAGTTTGACTTCTTGCTGAGTTGTTCTTTTTGTCTTCGCGACACTCCATCCAAGATCCCGTTGAGATTCACAACGCAAACTTCACTCGCGAGAACATGCTCTTGGCGAATTTCTTCATCATCAAAAACCTCAAAGCATCGTTCGCAGTAATGTGGTGTATGATTTCTGGTAATATGTTGCTTTACATCCCTGATTCGGGATAGCTTTTTCGAATAGCAGCCCCGGTATTTACGTGGGCTCTTTTTCCAAAACGGACACGCAAGGAACTTTTTGGAAGCACCCTCCACCTTTTGAGCTTTGGATGAAATCTTTGTTCTACCGCTTTCACCAGAGCCCTCGTTGGTTTCCTCACTCAGGCGTTTTCTCTTGCCACTGCTTGGGCCATTTGACGATGATCCCAACTTCTCGTCATTCCCGGATCGTCGAGTTTCTGAGCTGCTTTCATGCGGAGATGGGTTGGATTTTCGAATTCCTTGCC
This sequence comes from Calonectria ilicicola, assembly GCA_020809705.1. Classification (NCBI taxonomy): domain Eukaryota; kingdom Fungi; phylum Ascomycota; class Sordariomycetes; order Hypocreales; family Nectriaceae; genus Calonectria; species Calonectria ilicicola. Next base: position 1,863,195 of record CP085834.1, on the reverse strand, counting down.
ACTCTTCCAATAATTGGTGCAGTATAGATACCAGAATCTCATATAAACCAGGGTCAAGCCCAAGTGAGTCAAATTCCTCTGATTCTTCCGATATTGACAACATGTCAGAATCCATGGACTCCTCTCCTATTGGTGTTGTTGTTGGTGTTGCACACAATCCTAGTTGATCTCGGATTCGTTAATTACAGTGTTAACAGTCGAGAGATAGGTGGCATACTTAACGGTTGAGCCAAAGAATCCTGCGAAATTCTTGATTGTTGCTCCTCAAGTGCAGTGCACTTGTTGGAATTTGGATTAACGTTTCTCGTTGAAAGATTCTCCTGCAAAATTGTCTGAGCCGGTGTTACATATTCAACAGACACAAAATTGACGTTGTTGACAGTTGTATCGTTGATTTGAGATGTTCTCTCACTATATGTTGTCACATGAAAGGGTAGCGTAGAAGGTTGTGATACGGGCAATGTGGAAGGCGACCTTTTCCAATCGCGCTCATGAAAGTCATGGTAAGGTACATGGCCGTCAGAGAGGCATTGTGGGGTTGTACTTAAGAGCCAATCGTGGTGACATTGACAGCATTTCCACATCAATGTCTTAGACCCTTCAGCGGGAGCGTGCATGAATACGCACGAACAAGGCGGACAGTGCATAATGTCTGGAAATGAGATGACTTATTACAAAATAATGAGGAGCAAAAAAAGCCGACAATGTAGGGAGGGCGTAATTATGAGTGAAATATCAAATATAATATGTACTATTCGGTGATGCAAAGTATTGCTAGTGTCATCAATGGTTCCTGACGCTACGTACCATGCAGAGCACACATGTGCCTTGCATTTCAATTGGCTATTGGATGACTAAGCACCTACCCTAGATGCACATGTCGCAGCGTAGGAGGCTTAAATTCAGACAGTTTTACGGCAGAAGTTCAGTTCTCTGCTAGCCTGAATTAAATATCCTTCATTAAGAACGAATTAACTAGATTTTTCAATCTTTTCTATCCTTCTTTTTGACAAACCGCCGTTGTCCTTGATCGGATCAGTCATTATTAAACTCATGAGTCACTAGTTCGGTGACTTCCCCACCAACACGAGCAAGTGGGGACAGGACGCATAAGACACTGAAAGCAACAAGCTAAATAAATTTAAGAAAATCTTAAAAATCTATTCAGATACAGATGATCGAAGGTAATACGTCCAGCCAGCTTGGTATCTCATGTTTTTTGTCCCCAGCTTGGCGGGTCACAAATTAGTGGTGCTAAAGTGAGACATTGATAAGATGACTCAGCCCCGCAGTTGGGAACTCAGCCTCACACACCATTGGATGAGACTAGTCAGTTAGGAATGACTGCAATTCCCTCTCATTCTCTCTTCGATGCAGCATCACCTCTTGTTTATATCACAAGAGAAAAAAACAGACATGTCGTTGGATCTACTTCCGGCTGAAGTCTTGCACGACATCATCCGCCTGCTTGACCCAATCGGCTTGATCTCTCTCAGCCAGAGCAATTCATGCTTCCGTCGCGTCATTAACCCCCAGAAACACCACTTCGTCGAGCGTCTTCTCGCACTCGAAGTTATTCACGAATATGGCGGGGCTGCACCAGTATACCATTCCCGCACTAATACGCTGACGCCGGATTCCAAACATGAGTCTTGGAAAGCCATGCGCTGGGCCTGCACCGACTGTCTCCGCCTCCTCCCACATCAGAGCTTTGATAACCATTTCCTGCTTGGGCTCGCCTACCGGAAGCCCACCTCGGATTCACCAGCCGCTACTCTGATCACCACATGGGAGCCCTCTCTCTTGGGAAAACGGTGGGGAAGATGCTCGGAGAAGACAAAGGAATATAAATTTAGCCCCGAAGAAAAGTCGCGCCGCAAATTCTATTCCATCGCCGTCGGAGTGCCCAGCTATGCTTCACCTCCACCAGAATACATTCCCGCCAGGCTACTGCAACACGAAGTGGGTTGGTATATAAGCATGACCGGGAATGAGTCTGGCTTATTTGATCTGTTGCAAATATTGGAAAAGATGGACCAGTATGCCCTATCATACGAAAGGGACCACTGTGGCTACAATAGAAGGCTGAGAAAGTGCAACGAATGCCGGTACCAGCGAGGCCAACTAAGACCTCGAATAGAGCCACGGGGACGAGGCATGGCGCTCGGCACAGCTCGAATCCCCATAATGCCCAGCAGGAGCATCGCTTTTGGTATTGCTTTAGATCGCTTCTTCCCTGACATCTCGCGTGTTCTACAAACAAAGCGACCGCCATTTGATCCACCTCTATACAATACCGAGCCCGATGGTGATCGTTGGGTGTTGAGGATGGTGCGCTGCCCTGGCTGTTCACGTTGGCAAGAAATGCGCGAGTTCCGTTTCTGTGGCTGGAATCCGGGCTGGCGGCCGACACTGGACGGAAGCCGATCTACATGGGATGATCGGGTCATCACTGAGGCTATAATTGAGAAATCATGCTGCAACAATTGCTTTGCAAAGAAACACGGCTCCCAAAAGCTAAGCGTGATTTTGCTGGCCTGGTTCAACTACCTCATCGAAATTGAGCTCAAAAAACACACCGATTTACTCTTATGTGGCTTTTCCTGGTTAAGGAGCTCAAGTAACCATCGTCCCTTTCAATGCGAACTAAAGCAGAGCGAATTGAATAAAATTATAATAGGCGCCATCACGGCTGGACGGAAATACGAAGTCGGAGAGAAGGAAGTCTCCATTATGAAGGCTGCTCATAAAAAGATAGTACCGTTTGTGGAGCAGCTCTTGAAGGTGGACAGAATCCGATTGTCTCTGGATGATGAAATGTTTACTGAGTGGCTATCGGATTTTGATCAGGTCGAAGAGTTTTGGAAGTGGACAAAAGCGTGCCAGGAGGAAGTGAAAGCGAACCCACTCCTCTTGGCAGAATGGGCACTGAGCAGAGATGGAGCTACACTTTACTAGGAACTAATGCCAGTGATGGATAGATCTAGTCCGGACATTCATTTGTTAGTTAACAGGTGGAATTAATTACTCCGGAATTTCTGAGATGAATTGTTCAAAGCGCTGCGACTATTGAGTATTGAATGTGCGGTTGGATCTTCTTTTCTTGCCGAGACCGAATGTTCTCATCTTACGGTAACACAAGAAGTTGATATCTTTATCTCGGATGAGCGCACGAGCCAGTGCCATCGCGGAGAAAGCGGAATTCGGAGCGTTCTTGAATCATTTCGGGACGGGAAACATCAACTCTCCGCAGTCCGCCATCCCGGCGCACGTCTCTGTTGCATGAAACTCATCTTCGCCAAGACAACATGGCGATCCCGCCGCCTTCTTGAAGAGCCAAGGCCGACCTGGATTCCCCATTCGGACACTGGTACACGTCGATCAGACGATCTAGTGCTGACGGCTAGGTCCTGTCAAGCAGCGCTTGGGCGCTCGCACTGGCGCTAGAGACGTTCTACAACGGCTACAACAGCCACGGCACCATTTCGGCGTCAGATCATCGCAGGTTCAAAGGGTCTTCTGGCCCTCGACCCTTTGATGGAACCCGCAATTTATAATCGTACGGATTTGGCAAAGAGTTGGGTCGGCGACACGTCAAGACGTCACTTTCAATATCATTGAACTCTATTAGACGAGATGGCATGTCCTGTAAATAGAGTTTCTTCTTCAGCTGAATTTTGCCCAAGATCGGAACCTAAGCCATTACGGGCCAACTCAACTCAACACAACCCATGTTCAGATCTGTGTCCCCTACTGCAGTAGCAGCATCTCTATGCCAGCCCAGAAGACCACAGCAGCAGTAGTAACCAAGTTAACCTTTCCTCTGTCCCACGGGGTTTTGTGGAGTCCAGACTGTTTGTTGAAAATCAGTCAACCCGTGAGCCCATTGTGGCTGACTTGCCCCCACAGCGCTTTGACACACTAAACGAAGAGCGACCCAGCCCGTCTTTTTCTCCCGTCTCGTGCCATGCATCATGTTTGTGTGCAGGAAGGATTCTGCTACTCGGCTATCGCCATCATCTGCTACTAATGTGCGTTCTATCTGAAGTTGATCTCGGGGGATCGCCCAGTCTCTTGGCATCCAGCATGTGTGAGGGTCTGTTCTTGTGGGGGAATATTTGGCCTGGAGGACTCTTCCTAGTCAACCCGACCCGCTTCCCCCTGAACCAGCAGCCAGCCAACGCCTCATTTTTTGGTGCTAGGGCTAGATTACCCGTTTACCAGTAGTCTCGACTCAAAACCAAGGAAGCCCAGCGATGGCTGATGAGCCCATGGCTTCGACGCTGATCCCAACGGTCCGAGCCATTCAGTTCTCACCGAGGAAACGGCGGGTAGCAGTAAGAAATTCTTCAACGCGCCACCCTCCCGCCCCCCCTCAGCCTGATGCCCGCTTTTCTGATTGGTTCGTGATTTACTATCTCGAGCTAATGGCATGCCGGTAGTAAGGCCCGACACTAGCCTCCTGCAACGTTCAAGCCGGACTCTTTGGTGCCTGCGCCAGGTGATGAGAGCCAACGTGCAGATTCTACGCACCCCAGCGGGAGAACCAATGTGACAGACATGACATCCCTGAAAGTCCCTTTTTTAAGTATGCAACAATTCCGCATTTCTGTTGTAAAATCCGGTGGCCTTGGATGATGGTCCAGTTATCCCCTTGCCATGCGTGCGATATGGAAGCTCGGGATTGCGCTGTGCCTACTGGTCACACCAGTAATACAAGCAGAGGTTACACAGACAGACCTCTTGTCACAGTTGCCTAAATGTTCGGTAAGCATTCCAGATTCCCCGCCTAATAACCTCGACTTTTCATTAATGCTAATTATGCCGCATAGCTGACATGCCTGACAAACTCCTTTGCAAACTCCGTGTGCCAGCCGACAGACAAGGCTTGCACGTGCTCAAACCAGGAATTTCAAAATGAAGTGACCAACTGCGTAATCAAGACTTGCACTGTCAAAGAGTCCCTCAGTGAGTTCCATTTGCATACATTACTTGGGTATCAAGGCTAATCCCTTTTCACAGCAACTAAGAATTTGACCCTAACATATTGCGATGCTCCCATTCGAAATAATTCGGCTGGACACGTGCTGATCACAAACTCTATGGGAATACTTGCTTGTCTATGTATCTTGCAGCGCCTCGTCTTCAAAGCGTGGTGGGGGCTTGACCTGGGTCCGGATGATTGGGTTATGCTGGCTGTCGGCATCTCCAATGCGCCCGCCCTCGTTGTTAACCAGTACGGTTTAGTGGAAAATGGACTGGGTCGCGACGTTTGGACCATCCCCTTCAACGAAATCACCAACTTCGGCATCTACTTTTATGTCATGGTAGTCACCTATTTTGGACAGGTGATGCTCCTAAAGATTGCCTTGCTTTTCTTCTATTTGCGGATATTTCCGACGGACAATATTCGTAAGATCCTGTGGGGGACTATGATATTTACTGGCGTCGTCGGTGCATTCTTTATGCTCTTCGCTGCATTTGAATGTATGCCCATTTCCTATTTCTGGACAAGGTGGGATGGTGAGCATCACGGCCACTGTGCAAACATTGATACCATCGCCTGGACAAATTCCGCCATTAGCATTGCGATTGATATTTGGATGATTATTGTTCCTATGTGGCAACTCAAAAACTTGAACATCCCCTGGAAAAGGAAGCTCGCTGTTGGGATAATGTTTATTATTGGAACTCTGTGGGTAGCCCCTCTTCATTGATCGAGGCGGGACAAATTTCTAACCTTAGTCGCAGGGTCACCGTTATCAGCATATTTCGACTTTACATTCTCATGAGATTCGGCAGGTCGGATAATGTGACTTGGGACTATCTCCAGGTTGTGCGGTGGTCCATCATTGAGATCGCCATCGGCCAAATATGCGCGTGCATGCCATCGATACGCATGGCGCTTGTACGCCTATTTCCCAGCTTCCAAGACGCACCCACACTCCCGATTCAGTACCCTAAAACTCTCGCTAGCAGACTCAACCTGGCATACTTTGGAACCAACACGAATGGTATGAAGACGAATTTTTCGCAGATACAGTCAACATCTACGAATTTGCAACCTCCAGGCGGTGGTCCAGGAATTGTCTGCGAGAGATCGTTTTCAATTACGGTTGATATGAGTGACGAAGTGGAATTGGTTCATGCAAAGGATCTAGATATGAATAGCAATAGATCTGAGATAACATTATAAATAGAATTTATAGAGCTCAGAGCCCGAAATGATGATAGTTTTAATACCCACATGTGGGATTTTGGTACGCGTGCATTTGCAGAATAGTCTACAAACTGGGTGTTGCTTTAAAGTGATGCTTATGTTTATCTTGCGTTAATACCCTGGGATATTAAAATAATAAAAAAAGCTTTCCTAAATTAGGAGCCGTATTCGATATGCAGGCTCTCACTGTCGTGTAACCCCTCAATCCCGGGCCGAGGCTTTAGCGGCGTCGGCTGAAAATGACCCAATCTGTAAAGTCTCATAAAAACCACCATCTTCGAAGCATCATTTCCTTGTCATAATTTTGCGATCATCAACACCAAAATGTCAAACTACAAGTTTCAGTATTTTAAAGTTACGGCGCCGAAGCAATATGTCGCCCACGTCGAAATTAACCGGCCCGAAAAAATGAATGCCTTCATTGAGCCGTATGTGGTGCATCACACGTCCAAATAGCCTCTCAAAACTAACAAGCTAGGATGTGGCATGAGCTAAAAGTTGTATTTGATCGCCTCTCTGACGACCCAATGGTGCGTGTCGTCATCTTCTCAGGCGCGGGCGACAAGGCCTTCTCGGCAGGTCTCGATGTCCAAATGGCATCTCAGAAGGGATCCATGTTTAACCCACACCCGGAGGAAGCGGCTGATGGCGCGAGACAATCATTCAAAGTCCGAAAATGGGCTGTGAAGTTCCAAGACTGCGTTACTAGTATTGAGCGATGCGAAAAACGTAAGTATTTCCCACGCATTACTTTTCAACCGAGGCTAAAATTACGGGGCCTTTCCAGCCGTCATTTGCGTGCTTCACGGAGTATCGTTTGGCCTTGCCTTGGACATGGCAACATGCGCCGATCTTAGGGTATGCTCCTCAGATACTGCTTTTAGTGTCAAGGAAGTGGACATTGGAATTGCAAGTGATGTCGGAACACTAGCTCGGCTTCCGAAAATTGTCCCGTTTTACGGTTGGGTCAAGGATGTTTGTCTCACCGCTAGGACCTTTGACTCACAGGAGGCATTAAAGGTCGGCTTTGTGAACGATGTGCTCCCTAGTAAGGCTGAGGCGATGCAAAAGGCCATTGAGATGGCAGAAACAATTGCCAGCAAAAGTCCGGTCGCTGTTCAGGGAACTAAAAACTTTTTGGATTGGTGCCGAGATCATGACATACCATCCGGTTAGTTCTATGCCGCCCGGTAATGCGCTTTTAGCTAATCGTTATTTCCTCTATAGGGCTGACATACATGGCCGTTTGGAATGGAGGAGCGTTGAACACGCCGGACGTAACCGCATCGCTGGCTGCAGCTCGTGGGAAGAAAAAGACTCCTACTTACGAGAAGTTGTAAGCAGGCCGCAGGTTGTGTAATCTACTGAAAAGAAAAACTCTTCTTATGGCAAGTTGAACCAAATCAAATCGTGACAACAGTCTACACTCGGTAGACGCCAGATACTATTATAGAGTGGGCGAAGTGGTTATAATTGAGTACTTTTGCTACTTTGAAGGGGAGCACTATATTTCGGTCCATCACGGTCGATGTAGAATGTTATGTTCAGAAATGAATTTTTGAATCCAAGCTTGTCGTATTGCTAGCTTTCCATTTATCAACTTGACCTTCCACCATCTCTGTGACGCGATGCGCAGGTTTTTATCCATTTTGCACTGTGATTTTCTATACACTAGATGTTATTATTACGTAGTATCTTAGCAACTGCATCCCGCGCGGCTTCAGCCTCACCGCATGCGGAATCTTCAGCTGTTCGTTGACCATAATTATTCTCCGTGTCGTGGTTGGTGTGGCGCGAATGCCAAGAACTCGTCTAGCAGACCTTGGCTAGACTGGTGCCTCGCGTAGTCACGACTCCAGTGACCATTTACCTTGGTTGGCTAGTAGGCCAACATGCACAGCGGTGGCTGTGTCAGCTGAAATGCAGAAACCCCTGAGCAATAAAAAAAGACCCATCAATCAACAATACAGTGAATTGTAAGTCAGGAACAGGACAAGAAGAATGGCCCAAACCCTTTGCGTATGTCTCAGTGTCCTGACATGTTTTGGGCTCTTGGCATTCGCTGTCTCTGATACTTAGTCTAATTGGTTTCATGAGACAAACTAGTCCTTTCAAGACCTCGCTTCTACAAAATCAAGTAATCTATCGCTAAATATTTCGTTTCGTGCTGCCGTTTTAGTGATAGCTCAGGGTCTTCGCCACGAGGGAAACACCGACTTTAAAATTGAGCTACAAGTTCTAGCGCCTTGTCGAAGTAGAGTCAGCCTCTTTAGTGGCTTCCGCACACGTCTCCATAGTGGAAATGACAGAGCACGGTGCCGAGTTATAGCATCGCTTGTACGTAAGAGCCCGCCGTTCACATAAAATTGCTGCCACTCCCAGCCCGTGTGCGGTTTTGGACTGATAAGCATATTGCCCATCATGGAGTTGAAGAATTTGATCATTGCACCACTTGTTGGCTTTGCCGCCGCTGCTAGCCTCTCGACACAGAAGACTTGCCTCACTGCCAGTGGCTCCAAGTCTGTAAAGCCCGTGCCCACTGTGACCCGTACACACAAACAGACAAATACTCTAATCAGCACCAAGTACGATCAAAAGACAGTCACCGTGACGCCAAAAGCTGTCACCAACACTGCTTCGAAGACGACCGTCGTGACTGTTAGTACCACAATCGACCCCAAGACAAGCAATGTCCAAGTTGCGACTACAGAATATACGACGACAACTATTTTCCTTGCTACGACTACTTTTACGTCAACGCAAACCAAATCCACTACGACAACCAAAACCAAGACAGACACGGTTACTATTCCAACCCCATCCGGATTTATGCCAATCCAGCAAACTCTTGAACAAGCGACAGATGAATCCTCGGGATCCCCTTTGAAGCGCGATACTCTTCCCGTCCCTGGCTTCGAGCTTGAGGGTCGTCAGCCCGGCTCCGGGGCCCTACTTGCTTCCTTTGTCGGTATGGAAAAGCGTGCAGGTACATCGTCTGGGAAAAAGACATATCCACAGAAGGTCCAGTGCGACGTGACTACTTTCATCCCTAAAACCGTCACCACCACCAAGACCAAGTCGCCTACAACAATTACCGCCCGCACCCCAATCACCACTATCACCAACACGCAGACAATTCAAAGCACCACAACAATTGTCCCTAGCGATATCACGATTACTACCACGTCAACAACCAAATCCACCATCAGGAAAACAATCACCCCCAGCACGACAATCACGACTACTACCACTACTACGGCGACTGTTATGGCTCCAGGGCCCTCCGTTTATGCCATGTGCGCGAAAAATAATTTTGGGAGCTCCAAGAACCTCAAGGGTGGCTTCACAGACTTTTACCTCGACTTCAGCTCAGCCCAAAATACCGTGACTGTGGAGAACCCGTACCAATGTTGCAACATGTGCGCCAAAACTGAGGGGTGCTACATGTTTTACTACAGTACCAAGGGAAATTGCGTACTTCCGACCAGCATTGGCGAGCGTGATTGCAGCGCCAAAGATATTTGCAAGGGTAAAATCATGTATTCTGAGACAAGCGCTGTTGTCTTTACAATCGGCAATGGCCCTTTCGTTCAGTTTTACCGTTATTGGTAAGCAAAAAAAAAAAAAAAAAGTAGACGGTAGGTTTTTATACAAGGAGACAATTGGTAGCTTTTATTCGCCTTAATGTAATGATGTTGCCCTGAGCTTGGCAAGACAAGCGCCATTTAATGCAGTGAGCTGTGCATTCGACCACCGTAGCTTCTGTTTGTGTTATCAATGGTGGCAGCTCTAGGATTTAAATGCTAGGAAATAACCCCTGATATTGCGAAAATCGTCAAAGCGGAAAGCATATAGGACATAAATGGGGTCAGCATGGGGTTAAACCTCCCCCCATGGCCCGACTCCGGGTCCCTTGAACAGTCGACCCGTCTTCCAAACATATCGGATATTCTCGCTATTCTGCAGAACTCGCACATCTTCCACGGGGTTCACCATCAAACCAATTATGTCAGCTTCATATCCGACTTTGAGCTGCCCAGTTTTTGGTGCTCGAGCCCCTATTGTTAGAGGGCCATTAGCAGTGGCCGCTTCGATTGCTTGCAGATTACTCATCCCTGCTTTAACAGCATATTCCAATTCTTTAGCGTGGAAAGATCCCGGAGGCAAATCAGTTCCAAGAGCGAATATAAGACCTTCTTTGATAGCGGCCTCATATGCATCCTTATTGCTCGTCGCGACCAGTTGAAGCTTCTCCCACATCGATGGCTGTAGCCCTTCACCTTTGCTATCCATGAGCAGTTCAATGATTGTTCTTGTGGCGACGTATATGGTACCCTTCTCCTTAATCAAGCGGATACACTCCTCATCAGCGAATGACACGTGCTCCACGGTCGTCACTCCAGCATTCACGCTCTGTATAATCCCCTCCTTTGAATGAACATGTGCGGCCACAGATCTCTTTTGGCGGCTTGCCTCTCTTACAATGCACTCCAACTCTTCTGGACTGAACTGTGCACAAGAAATATCATCATCACGGGACCCAACACCCCCCGATGCCATGACTTTGATGCACTGCGCCCCCCGTCGGATTTGGAGACGCACCGCCCTGCGGCATTCTTCTACCCCATCAGCGATGATGGACAACCCAGTCCCAAAATGGCCTGGAGTTGGGTTAAGAGCCCCAAGATTCAGTAATGCATCGCCAGCCGGCAGCTCAAAGACATCGCCGTGGCCACCAGTCTGACTCAGGCAGGCGCCAGCACTGTAGATGTGAGGCCCGATGATTGATCCATCTTCAATGGCATGACTCACCTCGCAGCCATACCCTGCGAGATCTCTCACGGACGTATAACCCGACTGCAATACCTCCCAGCAGCCCTTGGCCAAACGCGCACCTGCTGCTGCAGGGTGCCCAGATATGGTCTCAACGTTGCCTGCACTTGAGGTTGGGGAAAATCCTTCAAAATGAACATGACAGTCCCAAAGACCTGGCATCAGATAAGGGACAACTATCCGTCTGTGCGGGGCATCCGTGTAATCCCGAGGGACATGATCCAAAGGACCAACCCAAGCTATGACGGCATTCTGAATGACCAACGCAGCATCGGGAATTGGTTCTCCAGCACCGGGAATCAATAGCTCTGCGGCGATTATGGTCAATGTAGGCTTTGTTGCGGAAGCTTGCGGTTGTGCATCTCCCACACGCCCAGGCTCGAACGCGAATCCGAAGGCGGTGGAGAAAACGCGCTTTGGGAGCGACTTGGCCGTATCCGCGTCCTCAAGACGAGGTTCAACTAATCGCTTTACCATTGTGCATTACTTTCTACCTTATGAGGGCATTAGCAACAGTAACTTGTAGTTGACGTGCAGAAATATTGTCACCGACCAATTCCCAGCCCACCGCTTTTTAATTGCCTGACCCAAATAATTGAGGGGCTGATAACCGATCGCCCCCACCAGGGCCACAACTATCTGTGGCTCGAATTGGAAGCTGGATACCAACAAACTCTAATACAATAGAAGCTTATGTATTAACAACCAAGAGAGCAAGAGTCAATAGCTTCATTTTACTATCGCTCTTATAAAGATAGCTATCCTTAATAGTATAACTTTTATAAAAGAGATTAACTTTGAATAATTAGATAGGGTATATAATCATAAAGGTTTCACAAAGCTAATAATAGAGTATTACTTTAGAAGCTTGGAAGCCTAGAAATGCAGCCAAAGAGTCATCTTCTAGCTAGGCCTGAGCCTGTAGATAAAAGCAGCAGGCTTTTCACCCAAATTGAAATTTCAATCTTCATCCTCAACACAACTGCTTGATGACTTTCATCTCCATCGTTCGAAGCCACGCATCCGCATCCCTCAGCCAAAACAAAACAGCGATCCTAGGCGCTTGAAGTCACGCACAAGAACCCCACCCGTGACAAAGCCGCTTGCACTGCTCGCCGAGAGAGCGACTACCGGAGAACATTCTCGCAAGCACTAGAACGGTCTTCAACATACAGGTATGTGTTTCGATATAGCTGCAGCCAGTATGCATCCTGGGTTGTGGGGCCCGGCTGCCCTTCCGGTTCGGGCGCGGCAGCCATAGCAAAGAGTAACCAGGCGTGGATGAGACTTTGTTGAGGAAAGGAAGTTGCGAGAAAAGGGCCCTCGTGATAGAGAGGAGTTGACTTGGCGCGTTGTTCCTTTGTGCCCACAGTGGGACCCACTTCTGCTTCCTTGAAATCTGGGTTGCCCATCTATTCACATACACTCATAGTACCAGCGACCCACGTGTAAAACGAGGGCATATGCTCGTCCAAGTGCGCCAATGGAATGTTTAAATTGGTGGTGAGAACCTGGCGTGCCCGCTAAATAAACCATAGAAAGGGGAAAGAACTCAGTCGTTATCAGAGCATGATCCATTATTCTGCTCCGTACACACAGGCCAAAAATAAATAGAGCTCAGACGCAAAAAAACATACAACAGCGAGGATTCCCCGGTCGTCACCGACCCGAGTACTGATTCACCGCTTCTCAGCTTGACTATGGGAGAGCGGACGGGATCCCGTATTTTCTGGGAGCTATGGTCGTATGTGGTATGTGACAGTGCAAAACGATGCTATGAGTAACTCACTGCGCTATTGCACTCGTCTTAGGTTGACCATAAGATACAAGCCTCTTCCTTCCAACGTGTCATAAGGCTCCTCCTAGAACCTTGGTCGACCTTAAAACACGTCCCCATTAGATTTGCAAAAGAGAGGTTGGCCGACCCGGCCTGGAGTGGCTAGGTTGATTAACCCGGCTCTGCTTACTGAAGCCTTCTTTTTCTTGGCGTTTCAGCAATTGGCGATCGGCAGCCTATGATTGAGGCCAGATAGGGGATAAAACCCGCCCTTGCATTAGTCCCAGCGCTAAATGTTTGGAACCGCCTACGTATTATGCCTCATGTGTCACAGTTGCCCGGTAAATCGAAAGGCTGACCAATAACCGTGTGGAGAGTTTGATCATTGCTGGCAAATGCATCTGTACGCGCCATCTGGGCGCGCTTTGGTCAATCTTGCTTGTTTAGGCTTAAAAATAAGAGTAATTATCCGTGATATTCAAAATCAGGCTGTCGAAATCAGGCTGTGAAAATCGGGCTCGGCCGTAGCTTTGACGTCTATAAATTCTCTGCAAATCATCTGCCCAAAAACGATGTTCTCTCCAAGCCAACACGAATAATGATCTATATCATAACTTGAAGCCCATTGTATTTTATTAAGCCATCCTCATTTTCTACGACAACTTCTCTGTCCATAGTTAACATGCCTTCAAGGCAAACCGTCTCCGCAGCCTGCAAGGCTAGGAATATTACAATTACCGCCGAATTGTGTAAAATCAAATTCTTCGAGAACTCCTCTTTGGTGGAAAGTTTTGGAGGCGTGGCTAGAGGTGAATTTCAAGCAGATACTGATATCGCAGGGGAAGGCGTAAGTAAAAATGCTCTTCGTCTTTTCTTCGTTTTGATTCAAGCTTTTGTGCTAATTTACTGTTCAGGTTCTCGTAGCTATTATTATACCCAGTGTACTGGTCCTGCTTTTTGCAATTATTTTAGTTTTTATACATGCCATGTCATGGCGACGGGAACGAAAAGGGTAGGCGTCATCAGACGTATTAAATCTGTAGCTTTAAAGCTAATAGTCGGTTCAAGATACCATAATTCAGCAGATTCCATGAGAGAGGATGAGAGTTACAGCAAATATCATGGTCCCAAGTCAGCCGCAGATAAAAGATCGAACAAGTTTCATGAAGCATTCGATGATCTCCTTATCTCGACAGGTGATACCCAGCTCTTCCTCATTCTAGCATATGGTTCGGCATTTTACTCCGGCTCTCAGTGCAACGTTTCTAGCTACCATCTCACCATTGCTATTAGGATAGTTCTTGCTGGTCTTTCAACCTCGCTTCTAGGCATGGTAATGATGAAATACTCTCAGCAAAAGGCTATAACTTGCATTGTGCGAACGGTTGTTTTTGCGCTTTGTATAGGCGGTCTTTTTAGCTTAAAAGGGTTTTGGAATGGCATGCTTTCTCCTGCCAAACTCCCTCTATCCTCTCAGCGGGATAGCACGATGCTTCTGCCGGCCTTCTGCACTCTTTTGAATTCAACAATTTCAGCTATTGATGTCATAGACGCTGCTGTCAAGCTTAAAATGGCCAATCGCGGGTCAAGTATCGATATCCTTGTCCAGTCATATATTATATTAGCAATCTTTCTCTTGGTCACCCTGTCAAACATTTTGTTTCGGCTTTTTCCCTCAGTTGGAACCAAGATCAAGAATGGCCTGGAAAGCTTCCTTCCCAAAATTGCACGCAACTTGGAATTGTGCCAGATATGCCTAAAGTCAATTATTTGGGTGGTAGCTTTGATTATCATAGTATATAGCTACAAAGTCATTTTTGATCTTCGTAATTGGGTAGAAAGGTCTGGCTGGATGGAGATGGAAGATGGCAGAAATCCTGAAAAGGATTTCCAGGGCCTTGGTCAAGTTGCTCCTTTGATTGCACTTGTCGGAATTGGATTTGCTATTATGGATGCCTGTGGCAAGTGGCGGTGGCCGGAAGAAGTGGAATGTCCTGAATGCGACACGAGAATGGATAAAGAAGGAAGAATTATTGATTGAAGCAGGTTTGGATGAGTGCGTGGCGATGAATGAAAGGTCGCATGAGGTAGTGAGTGAGTGTGAAGGCGAAGGGCGCATGGGAAAAGGCTTGGTTAGGTAGGGGCGTGCACCACTGTTTAGTAAATTTTCCCATAATATTCACTTGTGAGTGGCTCTTTTTGTAAGCCTTGAATGCTTTGAGAAGATGATTGATGAAATTCGTCAATGGTGAACTGTCATTTGCGTGGCTGACTCCGAGTCTGCCTAACGCCATGGATTGGCTTAGTGGCTGCGCACTATTTACAGTGGTTAGTCCCTAGCCCCAGCCAGGTTAGCATAGACTGGAAACTGTGAGGCGGGGTACTGGATATGGATGCCTGGAATCAACAATCTTACATCTTTGGTCATGCTTCATAAAATCTGGCCTTTCGCCGGTTGATTGTCCATTTAAACAGTTACAGTCGGCCAGTAATTATCTCCATATCACCATCTTCAATCATTACCCAGGTCCTATGCCTGTCACTACCTTCCCTTCGCCCGAAAGGGCTGGCCGGAACAAGGATCCGTCGGTCAAGAGCGACGCTGCTTTGTTCGCTGCAACCTCCAAGGCTTGGACTGTTGACTTGCCTCCAGATCAGCTGGATTGGATCCAAACAAACAAGAAGGTCGGCAAAGAAGACCGTCGGGTTCTCCGAACATCTTTTGGTGATGTCTTTGAAAACAACGTCATCCCTTACACAAACGGTTTTGTCAAAGGAATCATACGCGCCTTCAACCAGGATGTCAACCTTACCCTTCGGCCGGATGATTTATGGTTAGCCATCATGACTCAATTCGGCATGTATATCAACGGCCATGCCGAAGAGATGCGCTCCTTCTTTGTCGAACATGAAGACAAGAAGAAAGTGACAGTTGATGTCCAGCCCGCTTCCCTGGCAGAAGTAGACTTGGGTGCAGTGGCACAGCGATTTGCCGAGAAAGCTCAAGATTACATTGTTGACCCAGAGTTAAAAGAGTGGATGATCCCCCAGTTCACTACTACATCATCAACTGATACTGCGGTGGCGTCGTTTGCCATGCTAGGCGCGCTTCAGCACTATTTTGAATACGAGATGTTATGTGGCTGCGGGTTTCCTTCTGTTACTCTACTGGGCGAGAAGGCGGACTGGGAGGCAATCGCCTCCAGAATCGGCAAGCTGGAAAGATACGGCGACGAGGTGGCAGAATGGAGCCGTCTCTTGCAGCCCATCGCGAACCACATGGTCCGGACTTTTGACGAGCCTGGGTCAGAAGAGGTAAAAGACTTTTGGCTTCGTGTCTGTTATGAAGCTGGAGCTGATGGCTCGGGGTGTTGCGCAACCATCTCTGGCTGGATAACAGCCTTCTTCTTCTGGAATGAAGAAGGGAAACGTACCTTTTCCTTTACGGATGAAGACCTAGAGAAGGAATCATATTTTTCTCACATTCCCGTCGAGGACCGCCGTCGCCTTGTGCTCGATAGAGTCCCATATCCAATCATGAGCCCGAATGCAATACCATCAGCGCTCATCTCGGTACCAATTACTGTTCAGGACTTTGCTACAGCAACAAAGTATCAGACAACAGTCATGGCTGGACATGTTGGTGTCACTTCGACGGCCGATGGTCACACCGTGCAGCCCTTGTCTGGGTGGTGGATGTTGGAGGATTCGTCAGAGCCCCTGTAAATATTGAAGATAGAACATTCGTTGAATAAGTCGTCCAAATTCCACCCACAAAGAGCATTCACGCTTGCCATATATTTGTTCCTTGATGGTGAATAAGGTTACCATAAATCAATGGAAAAATTGAAAATCAAATGTTATCCAGAGGATAATTTCCTCCATCTCAGTTTGGTGAAGTAATTCATACTAACATGTTCAAACTTTTTGTTCTCCAACCTCTTGCTCCCACATTTGTCGGAGGTCTTTTCTCAAAATCTTCCCTGCAGCCATGCGGGGAACTGTGTCGATGAAACTTACTCCTCCCCTCAATCGTTTATGGTCAGAAACTCGAGACTCTACGTAATCCACCAAATCCGCCTCCGAGATCTTGCCTTTGGCCGGTGGAGCAAGCACAACATATGCTCGTGGCACTTCAGTTTCATCTTGAGGGACCCCAATTACAGCACAATCAATGACAGCCTCGTGAGAAACCAAAATAGCCTCCAGTTCAGCAGGAGGAACTTGAATAGATTCAAATTTGATGAGTTCCTGTTACCGGTGAGTTCGCAATTTAAAAAGAGGTTCGCAAAATACTGGGGCCTACCTTCTTCCGAGCTATCATGAACAGTTCATTGTCTTTCATTTGAAGAACATCACCAGTGCGAAGCCAACCATCTTTTGTGAACACATCTTCGCTGGCCCTGGGGTTGTTGTGGTAACCCTGAAAGACGACAGGGCCTTTTAGAAGTGCCTCTCCAGCTTCACCCTCGGGAACATCATTTCCATTATCATCTACCAATCTATGCTCTAATTAGTCGTAGTACTTGAATGATTGCGATTAGCTACTCACCTCAAACTCATGTTCGGCAAGAGTGTACCAACACTCCCCCAGATGATGGGATTTCGTGGATCGGTAAAGGTCACTGATGCCGTTGTCTCACTCATCCCCCAAGTTTGCATCAATGAAGCACCAGGAGCCATTTTGGCTCGTACTGCTTGCTGTAATTCTGCTGTCATCGGTGCTGCGCCGCATGAGGCGGCCAACAAGTGGCGAAATTGGTCTTTCACGGCTGGATGTTTTGCAACCGCTGAAAAAATTGTCGGAACACTGAAAATTTCTGTAATTTGTAGTTTGTCGCAATATAGCACGAAATTTTCAAAGGTAAACTTGGGCATCCAGTAAACGATAGCGCCTTCGAAGAGTCCGTAAACAAAATATCCCAGTATTGCTGAGGCGTGGGCTGATGGGAGATGTGCCAGTGCTCGACATTGGAAATTAGCATCTTTTTCCCTCTCTTTGTCAAATATGACCCGGCAATTTGCGGATACGAGGAGAGCCTCAGCTATCAAGTTGGTATGAGAGAGGACAACACCTAGTACCATAAGATAAAGAATACTCCAGCCAGACCTTTGTGCACTCACCTTTGGGAAGGCCAGTTGTTCCAGACGAGTACACAATACAAACCTTGCTCATTTTTAGTTCATTTGGGTCGGTCACCCTTGTCCATGGGAGCATGCCCTTAAAATCACACACAAGTTCTCCATCAGCGCTTTGGAGCTCGATGTGTGGGTGGCTCGTGAGTATAAGCACATTCCTTTTCGCCAATCCGATGCTCTCAGCGGCATCAACAGCTAAATCCTTTACGTCTTGGCTGCAGACAACCACTCCGGAAGAGCCTTCCTCTATCTGTCGCGCAAGGTCTTTTTTCGTGCTCGTGGTAGCAGCGGCAGAGTAAACGCCTCCAGCAGCAACCACACCAAAGAAAAGGCATGGTAAAGCACGTTGGCCACTAGAGACTGTCGTAACGACGTCTTTTCCAGGCCCGTTAGTGCCAATTTGATAATTCTCTCGAAGAAAAAATGCAAAGGCCTCCGTGAGCTCGCGAACTTGAGATTTGGTTATGCATAATTTCGGGTCACGAGCTTCTGCATAAATGGGAGAATCGCCATTTCCAATGCAAGACTCAGATTCTAATTATTGTTAGCAAAAGTCAAAGTGAAGGGAGGCTTAAATATGGAAAGGGGGTAGGCACCAAATAAAAAGGTTAGGAGATCCAAGTTAGGGATGCCCACTTGATCGTGTTGGCTGTATATGGTCCCCTTTACTGAAGTCATGGTTGAGGGTGATAGAGAAGTGCAGTGCCAAGGTGATGATTTCTAGAGAATATTTGGTCGTAAAAGTTTGTACCTACTCCGGGACAAGCCCTGGTCATTTATAATGATGCTCACTTTGCTGAGCTCCAAATTTGTTGCAGTAATGATGGTGCTTACGGAACCTAGCCAATCTTTCGACTAAGGCTGACGCTTACGCATGAGCGGAGCATGCAACTTAATTAGGATCCAAATCAGCGGATTTGGCCCTCCTTAAATTGGGACTTCTGGGAAAATTCCCCTGTTCGAAAGATGAGGCACTGATCTTGACGAACGATGTGAATGACGCTCATCAGAGGACTCCTCTATTCCACTTTTGCCTAATATTCCGGATCAATCTGTCAAACATCCTATCTTCTCACTCTGCAAAAGTTCTTGCAGTACTGCTAGAGCTATACACCTATCAACCACGGACGCGTATTACTCATGCCGACCAATGAAATAACCAAATCCTGCATCCACTTTCGAAGATGATAGAACAGCTATGAAGGGTTCCGTTAGTTTCTCCACGGTAGTTTTATTTTAAAGAGAAATTGCGAGTCTTTACAACCTTGCCGGCTGCAAAGTCGCCAAAGTCTAAACCTACAAGTAACTTCAGGCACCCAGATTCGCACCACTTGCATGCACCCCAGCCCGAGAAGGTGTATGCAACCCTACTGGCGACGTGAGTCATTAATCTTTTACTTGAAATAAACATTCTAACTTCATTTGCAAGTCAATTTCCAATTTGGCACCTTGGCATTTGGGAGATAGTGGGCTCGAACAAGAGGGAGCTCCGAAGCCACAACGATGACAGATACAACCAAGTTTGGCGATGATTTCCTGGGACCTTAGTATAATGACAAATTAGTTCTTTATGTGAGATCCATCATACTTTTAATTCTTAAAAGCAGTTCTTTTTCTTTTTCCACACTAATGCAAGAGGTTGCTTGAGCTTTAATGGGTAAATTCTGTTAAATGTAAAATTAAGAAATACTTTGGCATTCATGATTAAAATTTTCTTCCCAGGCTCAGTTTGGTCTCATGATCATTGCTATGAGTGTAACCACGAAGGTCAGATATCGAGGTAACTGAACGGCCTAAACTTTACAGCATCCAGGTGTTTAAATCAGTCCACCTTGGGGATCGATTATGACCGTCTACCTTTCTGGTCTCAACCCAATATATAAGACCAAGCAGGACATCTAGTAGGCGTAGACCAACTTCTCCCTTTACAACTTCGATGCACTCACAAAAAAAGCATCTGCGAGCAGCCTGATTCATCTCCAAAGTTGCATTGGTCCAAAGAATCCAAAACAGATCCTCGCTTTATACTTGCACAACATCATACCCTTTTTCTTTCACTACCTTCGAAGAGTCGCATCAACCCACTACCGCCATCATGGGTAAGCGCATGTCTTCCAGCAAGGCCTTTAGCCAAAAGAAAAAGGAGGCCCTTCCCACATCATTCACTTGTCTTTTTTGCGACCGCCAACATGCTGTATCAGTCCGTCTTGACAAAAAGGCCGGCGTTGGGCATCTGTACTGCAAGGTTTGCGGCCTCCAGTTTCAGTGCCCTGTGAACTCGTTATCTGCAGCTGTGGACGTCTATTCCGAATGGGTCGATGCCTCTGAGGCCGCGGCAAATGATGAAAATACTCCCACCAAGACCGAGTATTCTGGAATTTGTTGTTCATCAGTCTCGGTACGATCGGCAAACAGCTGGTAAACCGTATTTGTATGGAGATGAATCTTGAGTCTGGGTGTGCGAGATATGCTAGCAACGACATACCTGTTACGATCACTGTCGGGATTCTTGAGATCCATTGCTGTTCACACATTTTGTCCTCTATCCCTTATCGAAACCACCAACTCTCATGAAATGACTGAGAAACACAAGTGGGATAAGTCTTTGCCAATTGATTCAGCACGACCTTTCAACCCTATGGGTTGCCCTTCAGATGTTGGCGGCGCAAATTTGACTGTCTCCAAAATTCCACTACTGGAAATTTCCAAAAGAAAAAGTTCTTTGGACTCTCTCCACGATATTTCTACACCAGGCTGCCCAAGTTGACGACCAATGCCTTCCGCTGCTGGGGATGCTGGTCAGTATTTCTATCCGAAGCGGAACTTGGCTCGGTGATTTTATTGGTGCATCGGAGAGGAATAGAATATGGGTGCAAGCACCAAGATGGTCTTGCATATCACAAGCAGAGGCAAATTGAACAGGTCACCTTCCTGGTGAGCTTTGGGATTGACTGGGACACAAATGAGATCCAAATTTCATTGGTCTAGAAGCTCGGGTATGGAGGAGATATATAGGTTTAATCAAACTAATTCTTTCTAACTTTTTTTTAATGACTTTCGATGTTAGATTTGCCTGTGATGCCTTCTTCTTAGCCTAGTTCGAGATCAGCGTAAGGCCCGGCCTTCTCAATGCGTAGAGCAACAAATCCATTTTCTGCCCGGTCGTACGATCGACCATATTGCCGCCCCGCAAGCTATTCGGATTTAAAAATGTGTTAAACGGAAGAGCGATAGCGTCGTAGATGTTGAGGTCATCATCGCCCAATTGCTTCTTGAAGGTATCGTATGATATCCACTTGACGTGCTGTAACTTTGTTCGATCAGTATCAAGATCCTTAATGAGCAAGACAGGCGTACCGGTGGTGTCAAACTTAGAAGCATGCTGAAGAAGTAAGATGGACAGGTCCAGGAATGGAACCAAATCCTCATTAGGCGAGATACTGGAACTTGATAGCCCCCGAGGAGCCGGAGCAGTCAATCGAACGGCTAGAGGAGTCAACTCATCACGGTTAATTAAGTCGGTGAATTCATTCAGGACTGGTTGGGTTGTCTTCAAGACATCGAGTATGTCCCGCTGCCAAGATGCTGCGGTAGGTTCTACGGGACCTGGCGGACTTGAATCAGACGCTTGGCCCACTGGCCGGGTGGTGGTAATGGCCTGAAAAATCTGCTCCAAGACCAAACGATCCTTCCGGGCAGGGACCTCGTCTTCTGGTCTCCAAGATCTGAATATGATACTATGCCTGCCGGAGAGAAAGGCCAAGGCGCGGACATAGGCCGGGAACGTCAGGCTGGTTAGTCCCAATGTCCCAGAAGGTGTAGTGGTGAAAGGCCATTGGGCGAAGTGGGTGACCAGTGCCCAAAGAAAGTGTGAGCAACTTGTTAAAAGAGCTTTACATGCTTCGTCATCGAGCATCTGTGTCAGGAGGTAGGACTCGAGCGAAAGTCTGTCCCAGCCTGTGTGGGAATGGTCAGCAACAGCTTTCGTAGATGCAAGGAAGAAACCTACAGTTGTCTGGGTTGGCATGCGCAGAAAAAATGTTCTTCAACGTCGCGGTTTCTGCAGATATGAAGACTGCTCTCCTGCCAGGCTCGCCATTAAGCAGAAACTTGGTGAAGTCGACAAGAATAGATTCTGTAAGAGCGCGAAGATAGGATTAGTTTTATTAGGATGGTCGGGCACGTCAACCGGAAGGTATGTGCTCACCGCGAGTGCTGCTTTCCAGCCATTGGTTTCGCTCCAGCTCCAGAGCCGGGCTTGAACCAGCATGTGAGTGCAAGGGTAAGTTGAGAAAGTTGAGAGCACCCAGCAGCTTCCCCGCGTTCTCGAGGAAAGAATCCATGACTTAAGACCACAAAGCAGCCTGTGTTCAATTTATACAAACCGCTGATCTTGCCTGTAGTCGAAATATAGTCTGCGTTTGCAACCCGTCTTCTACGGTTTGTGTGAGAGCTCATGTATGGAAATTAGGGAGCACTAGAAGAGGACACTTTTGAGTCATGGTTGTGGCTGTGGTGGTAAAGTGGCATCGTAGTTAGTCATCATCCTGCCTGGAGCACTGCTCAACCAACAGCGTGGTAACAGCCAATTGGGGATTGAGGCATGCGGGTCAAGCGATGCTTGGGCCTTCGAGAAATAGCTCTCTCCTAGCCATTACTCAAGGAAATTCTCTATTATACCGCAGCCTTGGTTTCGAGGCGGCGCCTATGTCTGTGGCTATGGCTTTAGCCGCAAGAATGAAAAACTCTCTAAGCGCAATGGTGCCAAAGACTCTATGGTCGCGATGGGTTACATCAGCAGTTACTTGAACAAAAGCTGTAAGCTGATCTGTGCGTACTCCTCGGGTTGGCCCCATGCGGCCCTACATATGATTCGAGAAATTGCACGTAGCTACTCCCTCATTTTGTGTATAGATTGAATATTCAAAAACTAATGCTCAATATTCCTCCGTAAATACAATAATTAACGTAGTGAGATAGATGCAGACGGCTGAGTCATGGTCATTTTGGCGGTACGTATGTATGTGGTTTGCCAGCTCTGCAATTCAGTTCAGGATGCAGTTTACAGCCCTGTAGTCAGTGAACTATGAACAATGTCTTGAGTCACCGAGATATTTGCAACGATTTGCAAATAACAGCTACTTGTGACATTGAATTTTAGCCTCCGTTAGTTTAATAGTTCATTCACAGTAAAGGTTCGGTTTGGAACAAAGACCCAAATTTATCTGCAACTTGTTCACTTTGTTAGCGGTAGGGATTTAAAATGACTCAATACAAAAACGTATATTGCAGTTGCTACCCAGCCAATCTATTAGTTTAAATTGTCGTCCAAGGGCTTGATAGATAACTGAAATCCATCGTTGTCCATGCCACAGCGGTTGAACAAAATAAATGGGAAACAATTGGGCGTTGAATCATACCCAAGAAACGGGCAGAAATACTTACATGGAAGCCAGAATCTAGAATTATAAACAACGCCAGATATTTCTCTTTTCCGAGGTGTTTCTTTCGGCCTTGAAGGTCGTTAACCACATCTCATGATCCACTTTATGGACTTTCCATCACGAACTCTTCAACAAAAAAGGGTTTCCCAGTGGTTGTTCACACACATAAATCTCATTTCGGACGTCAGAGTAGATTTCCATTTTCCAGTTTCTTCCGCAATATAAAATGTCTTCCGCGCCAGGTCCGTCCTTTTATCCGGAAAGTGGTGTTCAGCGTCCACCGCCCGCACCTTACCGCTCAGATTCGGTCGCGAGCCTGTACTTTATAATTTCGGCGCCTCCCGGCAAAGGTTCGAGAGACCGTGATGAAACTATACCGATAAGGTACTGGCAATGGTCCATTGCCGCATATCATAGGGAAAAGAACAAATGGCATTGTCACGAGATGCTTCAAAACCTTGAAGTAGACGACAAGGCCCAAATTTATGACACTGATCCCAGGGGTAAGCATGACTATTGCCACAAAATGCTCGCTATTTGCGGCATGACTGAGGATCAATGTACCAATGACTATCTTTGGGATTGGCTCGTCAAAGAAATGGATCAAGATCATACCAAACTTTACCCGCTCCTTGACGAAATCTTTGGGGGAAAGCTTAGAGGAAAGAGTGAGGCTTATGCATTTAACGTTGCAGCCTATTTGATGGCAAAAGGCTATTGCACCGAGGCACAAATCCAAAAGGCCGCACTTAATTTCAACGCATTTTGTGGCATGAGTCACTTGAATCTTCGCGCTGAATCGAAGGGTTAATACGGATTCATGCCAAGCTAAGGGTGTAAGACGAATACAGCAGGTAGATTACTAACACACAAACCACGGCTTCTTCGTAAAGTGATCATAAATTGCTATAGCAGAATATATTATCTTCATCAATGCATGTATTTCATTTTCTCATCTAAATATATCTCTGACCCGTGACTTTAAACCTATTTTTCGCACAACATGAATTGCCTCCATTATCAATTCCCCGACAATGCATGATCCACATTTTACTGTAGCAAATAGTTTAGCCAAATTAGCATCATGCTCTAGAACAAGCGCCACGCCGAAACAATCGGATGAAACTTTCGCCTTTGTAATTATAGAATTTATTTCATTGTGACTAGCTAGCTCCAGACTCCCGACCCAAAGACTATGTGTTTTCAACTCTCTTTGGTGGTCCAGTCAAGGCATAGGCCTTTAACTCCATGATACTCAAACTTCAGAAAGCGAGAGCATACGAAAATAAGATCAATAATGTCTCATCAATCTCCAACCACTAATTATACCTTGCTCACAACTTTGCAGCAGCAACAATGGGTCCGCCAGCACCGCCCTGCTGGACGATGACCACTGCATCCTGCTTTGGGTCCATTGTTGATCGAGGCGAAGGGAGCGGCACGGTGATGTTTCCACCAGTCCATTCTCCAATCTTCATGAGGTTGGTAACAACATTGCGGTGGTTGACCTTTTTGCCCTTGTTCGGGCCCTTTCCGATTTTGACCACCTCGTCACTACCGTTGTATACGATGACAATGATATCGTGCGTCTCCACCTCGTAATTGTCAGAGTCAATCTTGATGTCGGTATCGTTGGCATCGAGATAAATGTGCCAGTTCATGGCGTGCTGCATGCCCCTAGCTTTGGTAACAATGCCCTGGATCTCATCTTTGCCTCCCGCACCAGAGCCGTCGGCAACACCGTTGACAATGAGCTGAGGGGTGAAGAGGCTGGTGCGGCCCCAGGTCTTTGCGTAGGCGCGCTGGCGCTGGTCCCAAGCAGGGCTAGCAAATGTGTCTTTCCAGCCCGCGTGATCGAAGAGGGTGACGTCGAAGGTCAAGAGGAGCAGGTTTGGGTGGCTCGTGGCATCCTGGATGCCTGGGATGGCCGGAGGACAGGACTTGCAGCCTTGAGATTGATAGAGTTCGACGAGGGCGAGAGGCTCAAAGTCGATGAAGCAAGCTGAGGTGTGCTTGTGGTTTGGGTCGTCGGCGATTGGGTGGCCGTCGTTGTCGAGAGAGACTTCGCAGACCAGAGGAGCCTGCTTCTTGCGACGGAACAGCTTGCGGAGGATGGAAGCCATGATGAAGGTTATGGGAGTGATGGAGAAAATGTGAGATTTATTGTGGAAGAAGGCCTCTTTGCTTGTTCTGCTATCTCTTTTTTCGTAAACAAGGAGAGCGGGCTCATGGCTTCTTATAGCTTGCTAAGCAGCCTTATTCAGATGTCAGATAGGGCTGATGGTGATGTGATGACGACAGCGTCAGCACAGCTGAAAATTAAAGCAGTGCATTCCAAATCACGACTATCAAAAAGGAATCATCTCGGGCATGTAACAGATGAGCCAGGTCACTGAGCAGTCATTGGGCAGTCATTGGATCTAAGACCTGAAACTGGGTGTAAGCCGCTCGCGCTTTGCATCCCAATCGGGTAGTGGCTGGTCCACTATCAGCACTGCCTCTTCAGCCTCACCATGATTCCACAGAATCGATTCCACATTCTGATAGACCTGGAAAAGCACAGCGTATTATTTACAGTTGATTGGTCCAACTGATGAAATATAGATGGCTTTTCCTTTTCATTTACATTTAGTATCAAAACAAATCGGAGAGGATGAAGGTACGGTCCCAATCTGGCATTTTGTTTTGGAATCAAATGAAATTGTGGCTGGTAAGGCGCTGATTGGGGTATCGGAGCCGGCAGAACATTTATGCATGGCAAGTGCACTGACCAAGCCATGATAATGATTACGAATGCAGATAATGAAGTGATGACTATATTGAATGATGACCATCTTGAACGAAAGGGTGACACTATTGGGTATTATTTCGAAAGCTACGTACAAATTTTATTGCACCAAAATAGCCAAAAAAGACCATCTCCTATCAGAAAGACGGTCAAAACTTGAATGCCGGCGTCTTGTTTGATCTCAAAACTATCTCTAGGGTAGGCGCCTGTCTAACAGTAACTGGGTGGGCACGGGACAGACGGGAGCGATTTCACTGCACGTGATCGGGAACATCAATGGTCCGAACAGGAGTGGGCCACATGTGGTCGATTATTGGCTGTTAAGAAGGAAGAGAAGGGACACACGTGATATAATTACCAAATTAAGGATAGCGACTATTGACAGGGGGACCATTGACAGGGGGGACCATTGACCCATCCCCGACGTGAATGATTTCGGTTCGTCCAAAGCGGATCTAACGTAGGGATGGGTCAATGGACCTCCCTGTCAATGGCCGTTATACCCAGTTCAGCATAATCATCCAATCTCTGATCGACTATTGGCTGCTATCAAGGGATTTATGGAGAACACGTGATATAATTACCGAATTGGGGACAACGACCATTGACAGGGATTCCCTCCGATGATTGAAAACACCCCTTTTCCCCTCTCATCCACGGCATGGTGATTTTTTCTCACATGGGATTGTACCAGTCTTAAAAACTTCGCTCAATCGATCAATTAATTTGTGTATGCGCGAGTCTGCTTTGATAGATTGATTGGTTGAAGTGTGTAACGCCGGCACGTTCACATAAGAAGACAAAGGATGCCCATCTGTAGCTATTTGAGGTTGCTCTGGACGACGGGAAAGACGAATAAAGCAGATGACAGTTAAGAGAGCTTTTTAAAAGCAAACAGAGGCTGCAGATGAGGCTTTGGATATCAAACATCGTGCTCTCTGGCGCATGCCGCGATATCGGAACAACAGGCTATTGCTTTCTTGGAAGATTCTACTGGTCTATTATTGAGTCTAAACCCGAATAAATCGGAGAACCGTAAAAGAAGCTTCCGACTTAGATTTTCATTCCGTTGCTATGGCCCAGCTTGTAACTGGCCGTATGCTTGAGTGGATCAGATGCTTGTGCCTCAACCCAGGCATCATTAACATAAGCCTCCTTTTCGTTGGATCTTGCTGCGAGTTCAAATGGAAAAGGTTTTGGTTGCGTGTTAAATCCAGAGGTGTAATAATATGCAGGCGGTATAATCTCTCTTCCTTGGGCATCTCTTTTGCGACTGATTCGACACGCCCAGGCAATCCGCGCAGTGAGAATGTAAAGAGACCGCTCTGCAATATTCATCCCGGGACAGATCCTGCGGCCAAATCCAAAAGCTGAAAAGTTTTGCAAAGTCGGGAATTTGGTTAGCGGTTCTTTGAAGGTTGGGAATTCTGGCTTTAACCATCTATCTGGGTTGAAGGCTTCTGGGTCAGGGTATAACTTTGGGTCGCGATGGATGGCCCTAAGGTCTCTCATAAGCAGTGATACAACAGTTGATTGGGTTAATTATTAGATCTTACCACTGGTTAGCGTGAACGTTAGTGCCTTCGGGGAAGAAGTATCCCTTATACACGTCGTCCTTGATCAGTTGGTGAGGCACACCTAATTTCCTCCATTGTTAGTTTGGTGGTCATGCCGCGCAAACATCGACATTTCAAAACCGAGTCTCACCTCCAGCCGTGACAGGCCTCCAACGCAGGACCTCTTTGATCACTGCACGACATAATGGAAGGTTTGGAATGTCCTCAAACTCAGGCATTCGATCTGGGCAAACTAGGTCAACTTCTTGCCAAAGCCTCTGTATAGAGTCAGTTGTCGGAAAAGTAGGAAATGCTGGCAGTCTTTTCTACGAACCTCCTGCCACTGCGGATGTAGAGTCAGAGCTAACACAAAAGACATCAGAGCAGATGCCGTTGTTCCACTCCCTGCTTCAAAAAGCGTTCCAATTACATATGCCGCTTGGTCTTCAGTCATTCCATGGGCTTCCTTCTCCTCAAGCCATATGTTGACGAAAGAAGGAGTTACTGTGCCAGCATTTCTTTCAGCCTGGACATCTTTGATCAGAGTTCGAAAGAAGTCGAGTTCAGATTCATGAAGCTCCCGGCCTTCCTTCTTAAACGGAGCTAACCGTTCTGGTAGATATCTCAAGAACTGCAGGGTGTCGACGAGATACGAACCGGGAGACGCAATTCTTTCCACTGTGTGGACGACTTGCAGAGCCTTTCTCGCATGTTCTTCTTCACCTGTCACAATAGTTTTGCCGTATCCGATACGAAAGATTAGACCACCAGCGTAGCGCTCAAACCAGAGCTCATACTTGGATGGGTCTCTGATAAGATCGTATAGCATTCTTTTTGACTCAAGACTTTGTGCATGCTGGTATGAATTCGCCATATTTGTCATCGTCAAACGATGCATGAGCTTCCGTCCACGTCGCCATTCTTCTAAAACATCGATTTTATCAGCTCCGCCTTTCTTCACACAATAAAAGCCTGCCAGGTAGTTGCCATCAGTGGGGAAAATATTACCGTTGTAGCCCTGCAATAAAGGACGAAGATTGTCTGAAAGAAGATCGCCCGCCATCACCAACTGTTCGCGAGAAGAGTAAAGCGTGCCTCTCTCTCGTAGTAGGTCATTTGCAATATTTTCGGTTGAGATCACAACGTTCTCGCGACCAAGGATCTTGAATCTCACAATTGGGCCATATTCATCTGCCCAATCCTTGAACTTGAGCCATGAATGAAATGGAGGGATTTGAAGCATATTTCCCAACACCGGGAAGCCTTTTGGCCCTGGTGGCGGTTTAGTTCCAGGCGGCATTCGACATTGTTTCTGAATTCGGTTGTAGATAAGTTGAATGACTAGCATTAGTACCCCTACAACAGGCAAAATCTTTGTCAATACAGCCATAGCTTTGGGGATTATGCGATCTCAAATTTAATGATGATACCGACTGAATGTGTAAGATATGCGATATTGTACCTGATACTCAACAGTATGTTATACGGGTGAAAACAGAAGGAGTTTGGTTAGAACCAAGACTTTCTATCCAAGGATAATCCACCGAATCAAGTAATCCCGACCGTCTTATTTTATCGCATCAGACCTTGAGTCTTGTTAGACTTGGGGTTAATCCAATCGGCAGCGGAGGGGGGTCGATCATTCCCCCACTTTCCGTGAGACTTGAGTTGCATTGAGGACAAAATGCGGGGGGGTTGATGACTCCCCCACTTGCTGATGTCGATCCGGGGTTACGTGACCGAAATGATTGAAGTTTTGGGGTTAGCTTTCTGTCAAACTTTACTTAGAATCTTACAAAGGCTTACAAAATTCTGACCAATTCCAGTCTGTTGATTTGGAATAATTCCGGACATCCCTGTTACTGAAAACCCAATGGACTTTGAGAAGACACCATCCGAAAAATCTTAAAGGAGAGGTCCAACGTGGTAATGGTACGACTTGGTGAACCGCACACTGGTGTCATGTTGCAGGCGTTGATGACACCAATGACTGTGAGCGTTGAATTTCTTGGATATTGGCTTGTAACAATCCTACCTGGTTGTCACAACTGACAAGAATTTTCAGGCATGTATTCAAATGCGTATTCTGGGGCATACCGGGAGTTGGGAACCGTGATCAAGTCAACTAATGACTTGGTTATTCTTCCCACTAGATTTTGAAAATGAAAAATCCAAAACGATAAAGTTTTAGAGTGCAATTTGATTGCTACTCTGGGCTGCTACATTCATTGATATGATTGGGTAGGCTAGTCAAGAATCCAACCTCTTTCATTCGTTATAGACTGGCACACAGAACATCGTGGTAGGACTCCTACCGTCGGAGGAATTGGAAATATAGATTGTCACAAATTTGAAAGAGGAGATCATGGGATATTTATTGATGGCCATGGACTTTGTACAAAGATATTGCTCCCTACACCATAGTTATGACAACTGATGAATCTAAAATATTTTCTTTTGTTTAACTTTACTTTTTTATTGCATGTGTTTATCAATGTTCCAATATAGTTATATTTCTACGTAGTGATAAAAGGGGAGATTCAAAAGTCCCAAACTCCGTCGCAAGAGCATGGAGGGTTCTAGATAGTACCCTGATCTACGAACCTAACGGGCATATCCACATGTCGCGCCCCTGTATTGAAGTGTTGGCAAAGCTCGTCCATGGAATGAATGAAGAGTATGTCGGGGAATATATGGGTTAACTTACTAATAAACTCACAAACGCCTTTTGCGAGGCCGTCCAGCCTAGGAGTACAACTAATCCCTCCTTCAAGCAAGCCCTTGATGAGGAAATGAACACATCGGGCATGGGGCATCTCAAAGCGCTCAAGAGCGACATAAGGCTTAATTTCGTCCCCAAGTAGCTTTTGGAATGTTCCTACACTTAGGAAAGAACGGACCCATTCATATTCGTCATCATGCTCAACCCACAGCCCGACATTTGCATTGGAACCTTTGTCGCCAGATCGAGCATAGACTCTGGTGCCCAAAGGTACCTTAATAGTAGGACCATAAGAGTCTGATTGATAGCTACTAGTGGTGTTCTCCACCTTTTGTCCCGGAAAAGGAGCAGTGCATGCAGGGGCGGGCACAGGCAAGGTTTTGTCTCCCACGATAGCTGTGACTTTGAGCTTATCAAGAGGAATAAGAAATGGGTGGTATATAACAAAAGGCTTCGGAGCCAACTGTTGTACACGGTTAGTCCAAATTCCATCTCGTTGAAATGGCTGTTTTACCGTGCGGAAGTCCATGTGGAGATGCATTCCAGGGAATCCACCAAGCCAAGAGCCCATCAACACCTCGCGCACTCGCTCCACAGGCTCCTTACGAGGAGATTGAGCGAAGATGCGAAACGCGCAGGTTGCCAGTGCTTGAGTGGGGGCATTTTCCTGAGGAATACCGTATTGGTCAATTCTCAATACGCGGTATTCAGATTTATCTGGAATATTTTGCTGGAATATTCTTCGCAAGGCAGATAATTTTTGAGGAATATCAAGACCTGTAGCGAATACAGGAGTCTCACACTGATAACCTCCATTGTAACATACAGCGAGTTTGGTGGTTGACGGTGGTGCCATTCCTCGAATCCCACTAACCGTTACACTATAAATGCGTCAGACGCCCTGCCTATTGCAGGAATATCATTCTCTCTTACCGATTGGTTCCCGTTTCCTGAATAACTACATTGGTAATGTCTGCAATGACATCGGGATTAAGATAGTAGGGACCCTAAATGTACTAGATTAGTTGATCATTTAATAAACCGAACAGCCTGTGTTACCTGAATTTCATATACAATTTGGGCAGTGATTGTATTGCGGCTAATCAAACCATTTGCCCCTTCTTGGATAAAAATGTCAAATGTGCCGTCGGCGTGGAGGTCAACTACGGGGAACCCTTGGTTCTGGTTATCAATGATAGATTTAAACCCGCTAAAGTTTCCACCGGTTGCGTAACAGCCACATTCGATACAGTCTCCGTTAGAGATTAGCTAAATATCTGGGACGCAGTGGCTATTCCCTTGGAGGTCTGAGGTACTTACGTCCTGCAATTAATGATCCGGCAAGTGCATCGAAGTTTAATGCATCCCAGTCATGCCACCATACAGCTGCGCCTTTATGGTATGTTAGTTAGAGAGTTGTATGCCCTGATTAAGATGAACTAACCCATGATTGGACTAGCATCACAGCAGCGACCGCAGATAATGATGTCGGCGCCTTGCGATAGGGCTGTAGCAATTCCGCCGAGACCGATGTACGCATTTGCACATAGGACCTCGTTTTTAATGTCGGAGAAGCTGATGCTGTTATCATTCAGATGGACAAGTTCGTTAGACTCCTTTAGGCTACCAAGGTGAGAAATAACGTCATCACCTTCCACATATGCAACCTTTAGGGAGTGAATTCCATAAGATGTCAGTTTCTCCTCAACTGCAGAGGCTAAACCTTTGGGATTCAACCCTCCACCATTGTGAATAATTTTAATACCCTTTTCAGCAACAATATGTGCAGTTTCTTTATCAAATGCCTTCAAGAACTCTTTGTCGTACCCTTGAGTGTTATCCTGTTGCCTTTCGACGGCCTGCCAAGCTGAAAAAGAAATAGAAGGATTTATCAGCTTAAGATCGTTATTTGTTATCTGGAAGATAGGCTTACCGATATTTGTCTCTGCGAGATAGTCGGCGGTGACAATGTCAACTGAACCTTCTCGAACGACTCGACTAAATGCATTGCGGGCATCTCCTAAAACACATAATTTAGAAGCAGAAGGATGAGTGCTTAAATATTCCATACCGGTATACCCGCTGCAGTTAGCAACTCTGAGGGCACGTCTTGTAGTAGCCATAATTATTTTGTTTCGATCCTGATTTAAGCTTGACTAGAACACAAATTTGGAGTAAGTTTACTATACTTTGGGGTGGGAAGTGAGACTGCACAAATTTATAGAAATCAAGTTAGACGGATCAATAATCACTATTTCTCGCTTCGATGCTGTGTTTCACACTGACTATCCTCTTGTCGGTGGACTACGAGAACCTGACTTCACATCCTTAGAGTTTGCCTAGTGAGCTGAAAGTGGCGACCCCCACCGGTCAGATATTTCTGACACCACGTCATACATGAACCATGCACTCGCATAAAACTCCGCTCTGATAATTACTGCAAGGAATGATATTGGCTTAATGAGGTTGGTTTGTTGAGAATGACGAATCTATGATGGCAACTAACATGGAACATTTGGGCATGCAACCATTTCCGTCGAAAACCCATCATTCATAAATCGAGCTATGTGGGGTAGACTAGGGTGGGATTTGACTTAATAGCTAGTGGAGTGGAGTGAATTGATGCCCTATGGGGATAGTCAGAAATATCTGACTGCAGAAATTCAAGCACCCAAGCTCCATACATATGAGATGAGCAAGTCTTGTCTACAAATGGGTTTAGAATTAAATACATTATGTTTAACTATCAAAGATGTGCCATTTCATAAATTTGGCTATTTTATCAACACTAAGAATTTGAAAATACCTTACAAGGCTTCATCAAACTACTCAAACATGACTTCCGCTTACAGTGTGCAGAAAGAAGCTGCTCGAATCTTTCGCGAGAATTTGTTGAATGATAATCGCCTCAGGCTTCCGGCCAAAGTGCTGGAAATCGCCGACAAGACAACATTTGATGCATCCACCGTCTCTGAGCCATACATACCCACGCCTCTCAAGTTAACCGAATCTAGTGCTGCACTTTGGGCTCTGGCAGCAACATACGCAAACGCCATTACTAAAGAGCGTTTCTGCCTTGAACAAGGCGTTTCTGTCAACACTGACCTGGCTAGCTTGTTTCTAGTCTCTGCATTGCTGGTCCAAGTTGATGGCAAGGCGCTTAAGGAATCTGAGGTGGTCCCTCGATATCTCAAATATGATATCGGCCATATCACTCCCCGGTGGAGATTTAACTGCACTAACGTTTATCCGACCAAGGATGGCCGTTGGTTTCATCTCCACGGCAGTCTCAAATCCGATAAAAGCTTGAGCATGTTAAAGCTCCCCCAGTATCGGCCTGAACTCACCGACGATATGGAAATCATTAACGAGTACTGCAAAGTTGTTTCCCAATACGATAGCCACTGGCTAGATATCCAGTCAAATGAGCATTTGCGACAAGCAGGAACCATTTGCCTCACCCCCGAAGAATTTCATGAATCAGAACAAGGAAAGGCCATAGCGAATGATCCTATTTATCTGATCGAGCAATCAGATCAAGATGTCCTACCCCCAGTACCATACTCGCCTGTCACGAATACTACATTTAGACCACTGGAAGGCATCAAAATTCTGGACCTATCTCGAGCTGTGGCAGCTCCGACCATTGGAAAGCTAGCTGCCCTCTACGGTGCGACCGTGGTAAGGGTCTCTTGTGCCACGGAACCCGAGCTTGGTTTAGTTCTAGTGGATCTTAACTTGGGTAAACGTGATACGTCAATCAATCTAAAGACGCAAGATGGACGGGAGAAGTTTTCGGCTCTTCTCGAGGATGCCGATGTGGTTTTGGATGGCTATCGACCAGGAGCATTGGAAAAGCTTGGTTTTGGTTTTCGATACCTGCGAGAGGTAGCCAAAAGACGCCAGAAAGGCATCATACTGCTCAGAGAGAATTGCTACGGTTGGAAGGGGCCTGAAGCACACCGAAGTGGCTGGCAACAAATTTCGGATTGCTTCACAGGAGTAAGTTGGGCGACGGGTAAATTTCTGGGTTTGAATGAGCCAGTCGTTCCTCCTCTTCCAAACTCTGACTACCAGTAAGTTCTCATATCGATATTATGCAGGGAAAATCACTAAATAGGACGAAGGACTGGTATCATAGGACTCACGGCTTTGCTGGCAGCGGTTGATCAACGAGCTCACAAGGGTGGAAGTTATCTTGTCAGTGTCTCACTCAACCAGTACAACCAATTCTTGCTCTCACTTGGCGAATATTCACCCGACGTGAAAGCGTCTATCAGGTCAAAGCATCCGGGTATTAACTTGCGCCATTATGACACAATCTTCATTGCAGTAGAGAAGCTTGTCAACTCTCTTCAAAAGTCCGTACCTGATTTGTTTAAACCAAGTTATTGGGCGAATATAGAGTCGAATTATGGTAAAGAAAATGGTGAATTGGAAACATTGACCTATGTCCGTGAGGCGACAGCGTTTGAGCAGACCAAGTTGGGATACGACGTTGGGAGTTGCTATCCAGGTGCCTACGAAGCTCTTTGGCCCTGAAAAAAAGGTATTTGAATTGAAGTTTGGAATGCTGAATTTTGCTAAACGCGTGTATTCAACACTTTCTCTCAGACAAGTTCCTTGCAAGATAACAATTTCCTATGATGAGAATTTGTAGAAACATTTTGGCCCCGCGTCCTCGCACAGACTACTGATCGTAATATTTGCTGTGTTGCGCTGAATATCTAGATTTAGAATTTTCTTAGTCTCGGATATGGAACCCTAGGAGAACGGGGAAATTGGATTTTAAAAGCCAAAACGGGCTTTGAAAATCAAGACCCCAACATTGTTAAATTCGAAAGAATATAGCCTAGAAGTGATAAAAATACATTTAGAAGCCGCCGAGGCCTATTATGGTCTCTGCCGCCTGCTCAGGTGGTGCTGTTTGATACACAGACAAAATATCTATTTTTTCCATGTTAGACATTGCCTAAGAAGGGAGTGGTAAATGGACCGTATTTCTTACCTGATGAACAGTCTAGCATGGGATACTTTTCTCCAAACTCTTTTGCAATTTTCCACGACGTTACTCCATGTAAGCCAAAGAACCGCGTCATGTTTGTAAAACCTAAATTAGGATTGTTGGGGTGAGATATGCCGCTCTCAATGTCTCCCATACTCCAATATGTGGTAGTTGCCCAGTCAACGCTCCCGCTCGGGTCAGGTTGAAACAACGATAGGCCTTGAATAATATCAGAGGCTGAATTTTGTTGCATAAAAGAGGTGATATCCTGGAATAGGGCTGACTCTACTCCATAATCTATGTCGGCAGAACTCTCACTCTCCTTTGTAACTTGATAGAATACCCAGCTAAAATCTCTTAAATAATTCAGGTTTGTTCCTTGATGGTTACTTTTTGAGATATCAGAACACGTATGAAACATATCCATGATATTCAAAGATATTTCGCGCTGGGGTATTTCAATAACTGTGCTGAGGGAAATGTCGCGTTGCAATTCGTCTAAGTCGAGATTTTGTGAGTGAAGAATGATTTTGTCTCGCATTTCCGGCCAACAGATGAAGTCAATTAATAAATTATGCTGGGCTGCTGAATAGTCGGGCCGACGCTGCAATGGAGTGGGTGCAAACTGTGGCGGGATAGCCGCGCAATCGTCCGGCGCATTGCTTAGTCTCCATTGAACTATTTTTTTCAGGTACTCTGCTCTCCCCTAGTGCTAATCATTAACATTCCTCACACCATACGCGGGACAAATTGCTGTTCACTTACGGTACCATACACGTACGTTTCAACACCAGCACTGCGGCTTAAGAGACGTATCGCTGCAGAAGCTAACTGTTCGGAAAGCCCGGGTTCCGTCAGGCCAGCATCAAGACCGCACTGCAGATATTTTCTGCAACTATCAAGTACATGATCGGCAAACTTCATTGGTGAGCGAATATGGATTGCTCCTATATTGGGCTGCACCGAGACTTCGGTAGACATATCCGGGTTGGCGTCGCCGGTTAGTACGGATGCGTCCCAATTTACAGATTCAAAATTCATCCAGTTGGATAAATCAGGAGCGAGTGGATTTGAAATATTTTGAAACGTGATATCTCCAAACATTGTCTGTGGCATATACACGCTAGACTGGCCACCCACCCCTTCAGTGACTGGTTGTGTTGAATCCGATTGTTCGGGGGTTATCCGAATTGTCGTATCGTGCGGCTTTACTTGCGATGATACTGAGACATCTTCCTGTGTGCGCTTTTTGAACAGTTTCTGGAAAATGGGGTCATCTTGAATTTGTAAACATGATGATCAGCAACTTCATCAACAAACCGGTCCGAAATGGACTATTTACCAGCACCAGAGGCAGCGGTATTGCTCATACTGAGCATTCGTTTTCGAAGTCGCATCAGAGCATCTTCTAGTTCCTCATTTTCCTCAACAAGTTTCAGGTAGGCTTGCAGCAGCGCCGAATATCGATCTGCGTCTGGGGCATCGGAGGTGGTTTGTATCGCGGAAAGGGCGTGTTTCAAGCGCTGGGCCTTTACTGATGTCCGCTCACGACGACATTGCTGAGATATCCTATTCTGTGCCCGCTTCCGCGCCCCAGGTTTGGGGCTAGATATTCCGTTCTTGGCTCTTCTGTCTGACATGGAGATTCACCCGGACAGTATTGATGGGTTTAAATGCTTAATTAATGGACACAAATCGGACGAACGAAACGAGAGTATTTACAGGAAACTAATCTCCTTTTGAGGTTATGACGAGTGGTGGGGACATGTCGGTGAGGCCTTTTCAACAGGGGTCTGGTGGAGCATGGCGGTGTTGTTCCTGAGCCTAACAAAGCTAAAGATCCACCAGCATCGAGCCATCACCTCGGTTCGTTTCGATGAACTTGGTGCATAATATGGCAGGGCTTTTGAACATGGATATACGGACTACTAAAAATATTAAATTATAAAAGATTGCTGAGTAGAGAGCACTTTTCATGTTAAAAAAAATGATGTGGATGTTGACTAATCCTTGGTACCATTTTTTTTTTCTAATGTATAAAAATGCATAATGGCGTAAAATTGTCACTGTTCAATAATATTGAATTTGGACAAACATTTCATATTAAAATTCTATCTTGCAATGCCGAATTTACGGGATACTGCTCATTCTATTTAATCTAATAAGGCCTGTAAAAGTATCTAAGTAAGTTGAATACAGAATTTAAGGAAGTATAGGGCTATGACAAAAGCCTAGGCCCAAGCAGTTATTTTTCTCGACAGCACCAATGGATCATTCCCAGATCTCTTTGGTCTTAAACTGCTCCCAAAGTCCAGACCCAGTGGGCAAATCAACACCACCAATAGACCCATTGATGGTACCGATGAATCTGGTGTAATATAGACCGATAGTTGCGGCGACGGAAAGGTTTGTCACGTTTGCCACTAGCTTGCCTTCGTTGGGAATGTCAATATCCATAGAGAAGCCCGTGGGAGAGCCAGTGGAAAGAACTGGAGGAAAAGTTGAGTTGGAACCAATTGGTCGTATTTTGATTCCAGAACAATCACTGGCTAGAACCTTGCTGTCTTTGCTGACATATGCCGACAGATATTCAGATGCGTCAGGGGCAAGCGTGTCGAACCAAACAATTGAGTAATTACCAAGGCGTGCGTGACCCCAGTACCACAAACCGACACTGTCATAAAATGTGCGAGAACCCCAGTTCTTTATACCAGAAGCTGTTAGCTGATGCAATTATGGGAGTTAATGTTCCTCTCACCTTGTCATGGTATCCATAGCCGCTAAATTTCATTTTATAGTCTCCAATCTGAAAATTGACTTCAGCTTCAGCATCAGGGATAGAGTTTGCCCAGCCTACTCCGGGCACAACTTCCTCTGACTGGCCGGATGTAATTGGTCCACATGGGTAATGAGCAGGGGCAATCTATCTAAACTATTAGCTAAGAGCCATTCTGAAAAGACGAATACTGACAGATTTTATCTTCATGGTGCCGCTATACCCTGTGCTAGCATTCGCTGCATTGACGAAGTACTCATCAAGAGATGGAGAGCCTTTCCAACTCATGCCAGTTCCTTTCCAGTAACCCGAAGACCCATTTCCAGCAGTGAAAACAGGGCTGTCTTGAGCTGGTAGAATTGCTTCGTACTGGGTTCCATTCGGGAAGACACCCGAGACATGGACGAAGTTGATTGAATCCAGCTCCGGGAGGAAAGGAAGGGCTTTCTGAGAAGCAGAGTAAAAGGCAACAGTTAAAGACTGTGAAGCATCCTTGCTAACAACGTCAAAGTACCACCAATCCCATGTGGTATCATTGACGGGAATGACCTTCGGGCCATCAAATGGTGCCGTAGTGGATTTCATTTCAACCACACTTGATAAGTTGGAGATTATTTCTGCCTGAACATGGTAACTGTACGCATTGCTTGAACCAAGTAGATCAATGGAGCGTGCTGCAGCCAAAGTAGCAGCGCCAAAGATCCACAACTTGACCATTTTGCTGGAAGTAAAACAAAAACGGATGGAAATAGGATGCGTTTGTATATTTAGGCCGTTGCGTCGAACGAGTTTTCCATTATTTCGGATTTTGGGTATTGTGATATATACTTATATTGAACACCACTGTCCTCCACTAACATGTTCTCTAATGGCAACTGACGATAGTTCGACAGACAAGCGCAACCGAGCCAAGTGGGTTCCTCGTGTCAGATTATTCTGACGGACCCAGCGCCCCACACATGTAGTCGGTGGAGCGATGGCGTCAATACCGTCCGCCGGATCAACCGGCGATGTTTTCGCACGGGAATGAGATTTATTACCGGAACTTAAAGTGAAGTAGTGCTGGGATGTATGTGACATTCGAAAATATATTAAAGCTTCCTGCAAATTAGGTTAGAGTCTATCCACGAGCCTCGGCAAGAATCCACTTCGGAGGTCGTTAGCAAGAAAAATGATGGACTATCCACAAGAGTTTGTTCTTGGGCGAGACGACGTCACAACTTG
The DNA here is from genome assembly GCA_020809705.1 of Calonectria ilicicola. Taxonomy (NCBI): domain Eukaryota; kingdom Fungi; phylum Ascomycota; class Sordariomycetes; order Hypocreales; family Nectriaceae; genus Calonectria; species Calonectria ilicicola. The sequence continues at coordinate 1,823,711 of CP085834.1, read as the reverse complement.
GCTTGTTCGTTGATTTGAAAGCGTTAGAAACAGTTACTGCAACTCTCAGCAATCATGACATTTGCCCTGTATTGGCTGTAACTGCCAACATTGCAATTAATACAGTTTGAACCTACATTATCTAAATCACCATACACCGCGTTCTTTGCTACTGATCTTTTAAATGCGTGACTGCCCCAGCAACTCGGATTCAAACCTGACAAAGGGTTGGGAGTAGAGCATTGTTATTCTGTCAAATAAATGCTGTCATCAACATTCTCTATGCTCTCCAGCCTTAGGCACTCAATCTGCCCGGTCCTGTCGAGTCACCCCTCCTCAGTGACCTTAAGACCGGAAATAACCTCGAGCTCAACCATCCTTTTTTGCCAAGTTCATCAAGCCTACCCTCGCCTCGATATTTGCAGGTATCGTTGCTTTCTACGGACAACGATATGAATGGAGTTGCCGCACCCTCCCTGAGTTTGACGGCCAAAGTAGCGCCATCCCCGAGTGGAACTTGGACACGGCGGTCACGAGCCAGGTCTATCGAGAAAAGTTTGTAATCCAGTATCATAAGCGCTGCAGCACCATCCCGAGAAAGGCCTAGGTAAATTTCGCATTTACGAGGTCGCTTACTATACTTGTTGATTGCCACGAAAAAGGTCGGGTGAGCTGCTTCGTCACCAGATTCATGATAGAACACCACGAGAGGGGGGGGGGTTGGACAGTGCCAAGGTCGGTCTGATTTTTGCGAACATGTGTTAGTATCCTACCGGATTCATCTGTGAACCAATCAAGCCCACAGTCTTCAAAAAAGAAGTACCCCGCTGAGAGAACGCCTCCCATGCGAATTTCGGGCCACGAGTAGCTGTCCAACCCCGAGGAATCGCCAAATGTGGGCGCAGTCGTTTTGCTCCCCGATATGCTGGCATAGGTAGTTCGCGAGGATGTGAAAGAGGAGAGTGAAATGTCCTTGATAACGACAATCGAGGGATTGTGAACCCGAGATAAAACCCTTACACCCGTGCCTTCCACTGGACCTCTTGAAAGGAGAATCCCTACCGGATTTTTCCCGACACGGCATCTCAATGGTAATACAACGACAGGTTCGTAGATGTACCATACCCAGTGCTCAGGCCCATCCGGAGGCTCATTTTGTGATCCGATTCCAGAAGGTTCATCAGTATCAGAGACATTAACATTTTCAAACTCAGGTTTTGTCTCGTGTAATGGTTCACCCCCACTATCTGCAGCTTCGAAATTGATCATTGGTACTACCAGTTGGCTTTCTTGAGCTCGCTCGCTTATCTCAGCTTCTAGAACCTGATGTAGTTGTATTTGGGGCGTGGACGAAGTCGAATGCTCCAAAAGATAGCCGCCCTCAATTTCCTCATCCTGGTGAAGCTGAACGATATTGTAAAGCCTTGGCTCTAACATGAGAAGCTGTAGCTTCATTGCTTTGACATTATTGAACAGACGTAGCCTTATGCGGACCAGTCGGTTTACTATTTCAAACGGGTTCTCGTACTCTTCGCCATGCCCAGACATCTCGATTTGGGATGCTCTTCTGAACTGTTCAGGAGACGGCGCCAGAAGACCTGTCAGCGCTGTGTGCGAATGATGGTCATCAGGATATGACCATGCGAAGATCGACTGGTCTTCTGATAACCTTAATTATCTCCTGTTGCAAACGCAAGAACGTCTTGCGGCCCTCGCCGTAGAGAAGTGGCATGTTAATGTCAAACAAACCCATTAAGCAGTATGCTTCGTCCTCCAGTCGAGTTGTCTTTCGTCCAGCTGCCCACGACATCTTCTGTGCGACGCTGTACTTGTCCCAAGATCCATCCAAGGCCTTCTCATTTATTTTGGTGATAGTCGAAACAGTATTGCAGAGTGAACTTTTAGTGCCAATTTCAGCCCAATCAGAGCCTAGAAAGACGACTTCTGCAGGCGCAAGAAGTTCCTGCAGCGTCCAACCCCGAGTGAACCAGCGGCTCATGGAAAAGGATGAGTGCTGATTGGAGGGATCCTCAGAGCTATCGACATCTACCAGATATGCGTAGCAGACACCTGCGTCCCCGTACCATCGGAACATGGAGTTGATTGTCTCGGATAGCTCGGCGCTTGATGTCTTGTCGATGCAGCATGTGTCTACCCACGCGTATTGAAATCCCTCAGATTCGGCGAGTTGGCAGAAATGTTTGATCTTCTCATAGCCTTTCTTGTCTAGGTGCCTCTGTTGAATGTAGTCATCCAAGGATACCTCGCCGTCTTCCCATGTATGCGACAGGATGGCATAGACTGGGATGCCATGGCCGATTTCACCCACAAATTCCTCCAGTGCCAAGGTAGCCACATTCAGTAGTCGCATTTATCAGGTGCGCTAGCGAGATCCCCTAGATGTGTTCAAATCCTCAATCAGGGTGGACCACTCTAAGAGCCAGGACGGCACAATATCAGGACAAACAGTCAAGCCCTGTGAGGCGATACAGGTCGATACCAACTGATGCAGAGTCCAGGTCGGGAGTGCCCTGGACAATGGCCTACTTCGTTTGTTAGCCAATCGCGCCAAGCGCTCCAAGATTACGCCCTCGTACCCCACCCCGCATAAATCGACCATAAGCAAGAACATGCTTATCAAGTGACATCAGGACTCTCTGACCAAGTTCCATCTATCACATAGCCAAAAGACCTTGTATTCAACTCAAAATGCAAAATCAACGAATGAGCGAGCCGATTCATAGTACTAGCAATTTATGCATTTTCTGCATAGATCTCCCAATTTTTTTGGTTATGTTCTCAAAGCCAAGATGACAAGTTCCTTTCTCAGATCAGCACCGTGATAATCGTCTATCTACCTTTGTCCTTCTCCTCGATAAGCAGGAAATTAATCGTAAAAGACACCATATTATGAATAATTAACCACTTCATGTTTCTTAACATGACTCCTTCTTCAAAAAACTAAAATTCAATTCTCAAAAAGACCATACAATGGTCAGAAGGGAAGGGAGGGATGAGGAGTGTACCGCCAAGCTGACTTACCCCTGGTCTGACCGGACCAATGACACACAAAGAGCCCACTCTTTTCAAGCTAGCCTAATTAAGTCTTACCCTATAGCTAACTAAACCACAAGTATCAAAGAACTCTTACAAGTGAGTATCTTTAGCTACCTTAAATCAATCTTTCTAGTTTTCACGCTAGAATGATTAATTATTACAGTTACCTGGCCTGATTTAATAATGAGAGCATCAAACTAAACAACTGCTAAATGCCTGCTAAATCGGGCTACTTGACTTGGTGCTCCCTCCCATCGAAAAGTGCCCAGCTGATTCACTCATGCTAAGACTTTGTAGTACAAGTGCCTATTACGCGACTTTTTATAATACTCTTTCATTCCATCCTGGATGTTGGAACCGGCATACCTTTCATAACCGAATACGATTATCATTTCATATCAATGCTTGTGGTTCTTTAAAGCCAATGTTCTGCTTGGGTCAGGTCACTCTGAGTCAATCGGATTTCTGAGCAACAAAAGTTTACTGAGTAATGTATTGACAGTCGTTCTTCTCTGTAGTACCTGTGCCCCAAATAAATGTTTCTCTCATCCTCATGGAGCTTGATCTTTCTCATACTCTGGCGCGAATCTCGCCTGCTGTGCTCCGGCCTTCTGAAGCAGGAATGCGCAGTTCTGACAAGGACCAACAAGGTTTGTCCAAACCTCGCCTTCTTTTAACCCATTATACTCTGTAGTATTGGGATTGCTCATGAAGTCTCGCTGTAGGGCTAAGCCGCTGAGATTTTGGTTCTTGTTCCTGTCCCTGCAGCATGTTAGAAATGGGAACAAGCTTGCGTCAGGTGACGCAGGGCAAGGGCCCATACCTGTAAAACTTTTCTGTAAAAGGATATGTCTCGGCACAGTTTCCGAATGGGTTTCCGGAGCCGCCTGTGTTGATCTGCTCCGGAGACCATTTAAAGTCGCCGTTCTGAATCAGCTTGACCATTGGGTATGAGCGCACAATGTTGAATCGGTGAGTCTGGACCAACTTTTTGAACTGCCCAACTTGGGGTGGGAGAAATGCATCGCCGCTAATCGATGCCCCAAGAAAGAACCACTTTTTTGATTGAGAATCCTGGGCGTCGTACCATGTGCATTGATACATGTACGGCCACGTTCCAGCCCCCTTTACTGGGGGCTTATAGCCGTATTGTCCTGGCGGAGCTCCTGCAATCTTTGAGCACCATCGCCCATAAACAGCCGTCAAGGGTAGGAAGAAGTTGTTCTTAGTGGCGTCTGTAGGTGCAGGACCAAGGAGACTCAAGAAATACCCCAGCAGATCATATGGGTTCCAATAGGGAATGCTGATTTTTGCATCCTTGGGGCCGCGAGTGTAAATTCCTTCCCACTCCCATAGTTTGAACCTGGAGTCAGTGTCCTTTTTAGAAGCGTCCCAATCCTCGATGATAGAGCGCGGGAAGTGAGAGTAGGGTTCAGGACTTTTGTAATTTGTGCCATCTAGGAGCCTGTTTCTTGTAAATAAGCTGTCTGGTCGGTTATTGGCACCGGATACTTACGATAACGCCTTTATTTTGGACACTGCATCTTTCAGCAATCTTTGAACAGCCGGGTCCTTTGATCGATCACCTCCAACCTCTCCCCTTGAGGCCTTTTCAAGCCAATCGTAAATCTAACAGCTAGTTAGATTCTCTATCCCATTGAAACCACGGATCTGTTGGGCCTTTGGTACTTACAGCATCCCTATCCCATTTGAAGGCGTTGCGGAACCAATTTTCGCCTGGTTTGGAGCCAAACGCAGGTAGGAGAACGGGCTGGGCCATTTTCTTGTTGCAATATCTGACCTGACCTGAGGGACAGCTTGGCAGAAACTGAAGTAGTAGAGGTATTCAATTGCGGGGGATCATGAACTACCGGAATCTGGTCGTTATGAGAGGGACGCGGTTTGATGCCTAAGCTGAGAATTCACTTCGGGTTCTGAGTTTGCAAGACTGGAAGAAACTGGTAGGTACATAGTACATTGGATTGAAGTCTGTTTAACAAAACACGTGTTCTAAATTGTGGATAAATTAAGGGCCACACTGTCGCTCTGGTTGAAGCACTTAACTTCAACTTTTCACCCCTCATTGCTTCATCCACCCACGAGTCGACTATCCCCCGACACTAAATTCTGCCGTGGCCAGCCATGGTAAGTAACGATACATCTCAACAATGACTTGATGCATTATTCCGGACTTAACTGCATTCATCATTTCCGCTTAACCCCTCAATGTTACCCCCCTTGCTGGTTTTCAGCTCACGCACTGACCGCCTCTTAGTCTGGTCAAATAGTCCCTCCAGATGGCTGGACTGTCGATCCATCTGAGATGAGCACCAAAACGCACTGGGCAGCCGATGGCGAGGGCACGCTAGCCGCCAAGAGCGTTGGCCTGAGCAGCCCGCAGCCGGTTATGATTAAAAGCCGTCGGAGTGGCGGAGACGCTTACATGTTTACATCGGGTGGCAAATGTTGTATCTGGAACATGCTGTCGGGTGACGTGTACGAATTCACCAAACCAACGGATTTGAATTCAATCTTGGCGGAAATGAAAAAGTCTCCGGGCCAGGGAAGCGTGGAGAGGGAGTTGCTTCCAGTCGTGTCATAGGTCGTTCAACGTTAGTGTCAATGTATCATCCTTGAGGGGTAGAACAGGCGGTCTGTGCCGTGTTGAGCTGTGTGTCGCCTGAGCTCTACATTGGGCACAATGCATAGTTTCCTTTTAAGATGATATTGACGTAAGACGCGGCTAATGCCGATGGATGTTACTGCTTTTACTGGATAATTTCGCTTTTTCGTTTGTAAGGGTGTGGTCATGGACAGCTACTTTGAAATGTGAAAGCTAAACAATGCAATCCCAGCCAGTATGTGACGAGGCTTGCAGGAGGCGAATACGAAGCACCCTATGCCATGCGATGCCCGTATTATGTGACCGTGATAGGCTCGTAGATCTTGTTCACAGGCGGAAAGGGGAGCTGTGCAGCTGCTCTGTCATATTCGCTTTGGAAATTCACTTCTTGGCGTCTGGCAGACCAAGACATAAGCGCCAGTTGGGCCAATCACACATGCTTAATGTCATACACTATGCATCATGTTGTCCCTTTCTAAGGCGCTCTTAAGATACTAGCCTATTCCCACGAAATGTAAGTGGTGATGCAGGCGTTACATCGCGCCCAATGGGGCGTCTGCAACTAAATTCCCCTCAGTATCAGACACGCCGAACCAATGGTACCATTGTGAGCTAAAAAAGCCCCCACCAGAAATATGCTGTCAGCTGTTATCTGCAGTAGTGTGGTGCCCTCCCTCTGGGCACGGCACGGCAATCCCCAGGCGCCGGTCACGGAACGGGACGCATGCGTTAGTTTGACCATGCTGGTTCGTATCGCAAACACACCTTGCTTTGCCGCGAAGCCGGTTTGCCGCTTTTGACTTATCATGTATATTTATGTGTAGAGTTATTTATTTATCATGAGTTGGATACATATTGCAAAAACGGGATTAAACCATTGGCGTAGTGGGTAGAGGGAAATTTACACAGATTGCGGCCGGCGTGGATCAGACGGCGGCTGCAATTAGAGCATGGCTCAATTTGACTACTGGAAAGGAAAATTTAGTCGGTAAATCAATTTCTATGAGTTATTAAGGGGAATCGCATGGTTCTACCAGAAATAGGGTATGCATTTGGGTTATCAGCGTCGGCCGGATAATCACAACCGCACAAACTACGTTATTCAGTCGAATTCCGGAGAATTTCGACATTGTCAGAAATTGTGATAGCAATATGCGTTTTTCATATAGTTTATAATGATTCCAAAGAGTGAATTTTAGCTAAGAGTATGAAGGAGCTAGAAAATAAACACAAAAATAACTCAACTCCCCCTCCATGTTTGATACCACTGATACTGCCTAGAACCTTACTTAACTACCTTGACATGCTGATACATTATGGCTTGGGATTTCTCACTGTGACAAGCGTGTTGCGGTTGTCGATCCTGATTACATCATCGGGCCCTACCTTGGGGTTCTGATTGTCCCTGCAATAAAAGGCCCACGACGTGATTTCCAGTTGAGCCACGCTCACTTTGGGCGCATTCACCTTGGCGAGTCCAAGCAGGAAGCTCAGCTCGCGAACCTGGGTGACGTCAATCCAGCCCTTTGCGGCACGGGGCAGCAGGCGAAGACGAAGAGAAGGCTCGTTGCTATTCTCGACCATTGCAGGTAAAATGTTGAAGCGCAGGTTGGTCAGCATGTGTGCCCCAGGGCCGGTGTAATTTTGCATGATGTATTTGTAATCCTCGGTTGCTGATTTTGGGGCCGGACCGAGCTTGATCTCAATGTCGAGTTCCACAAGTTTGTACTGGTTGCTGTCGTTTCTAAGCCAAACTGAGAAGATTAAATCTTGTTCCAGATTCGGGTCTCCGAGGGTAATGCTGCTCCACTTGCCAGGGACATTGCTACCGACTCGAATGTCATACTCAGGAGGGTTTGCTGGGCCACGTATCTCTGCCAATGCCGAAATTGCCTCCCTAGTATCAGGAAAGGCCGTAAGACTTCGCACATTTGGGGCTAGATGCTTGGAGAGAGCATGTGTGCTGGGGGCGTAGTTTTCATGACGTTGGAATGTAGCAGCTTCATCATCATCCGAGACCAGTTCGCTCTGAACCTTTGCGGGAGATGTAGCGTCGTCCTTGTGATTCTCATGCGTGAGCCTCTTAACGCGAGCAGTTCCCAGCCTTTTCAGTGTCCTGAACTCGGGACCGCTAGTGCCTCCAGGTGGCCCTAAACTAGCCAGGCTGGTAGAAGGCGGATGGGGCTTGAGATCGATAGTCAGACTGTAGATGGGATCATTCAGCTGCATGGCAAACAGTGCCGATGTGGAGGCATTGTCATCAAAGTACTTCTTCATCTCTCCCCCTTCTTGGTAAGTTGGCATCAGCTCCTGTAAGGTGCTGAGTTGGAGATCAGCAAACCGAGGCAGTCTTAGAATGCGCAGGTCATTGAGACCGGAGCCAGGCTGAGAGTCCCAGATGAAAGGATTATCAGTCGACTGATCGCCCTTTGGGTGATAGATGTACTCTTTTAGAGCATCGTGTCTCTTCTTGTCCGTCTCTCTGGTGGTCTGGTCAACCGTGTATTGCCGCCGGATGTTGATTTTGATCTCGTCGGTGCCGATCCCTCGAGCGACAGCAAAGCGTTGCTGATGTGCTGGCTGTGTAAATACCAAGCTAGAAAACTCTGGCTGACCAGGCTGCCGATCCATAAAGGCCATCATGACTCCATCCGTAACGATTTCGTGTCGCAGCAACGGAGCACCCCCTGGGGGGTCTTGCCCAGCGGCTCGGATGGCGTCGCCGTCTTCACGGACTTCAACCCGCAGATCAGGAAACATGGTGACTAGGTCTGATCTCAAGTAGAATCCATAGGAAGGGATTTGCATCGGGTGGTCAAGCCCTGCAGGCGTGTGCTTGATGTAGTCATTGAGTGCTTTTTTGATGGCCACCCGGTCCAGGTCGTCGCCGAAATGATTGCCCAAGGAAAGCGCTCCATCAATCAAAGCGTCGACCCAGTACTCATCGATCCGGAAGAAGCGTAAGCTCTCCGTCTCTAAATAAGTTGCGTCTGGCAACAAGCAGTGTGCAGGTACTCCCGCCAAGAACATACGATCCACCAGCCACGACAGAACAATCATCCAGTCAGTAGACATGGGGGCGTTTGTCTCATCGAATAAACCACCGCCGGTGCTACCAGCGAGCGAACGGGCTGCATTTCGAGCCGTCTTTGGGTACTTGTCCTCGATCAAGGGCGATGTAAAGGATAAATTGGGAATATCAGCACGGGGGAGCCGAGGGCGGAACCAGCGCTTCTTTGCTCCTCCGCGTTCAAATGACGGCATGTTGGGTCGTTGAGGCGGAGCTGACGGATCGCCACCATCGCCAAGATGAATTGTTGCAAGACTGTTGACGACATTGGAAAGGCCACTGAGAACCTCCCCTCTAGTCCGGATCGCAGCGTCGTCAATGTCTTTAATGGTCTGTAGCTTGGCTTCGGCGGAGGCAGTTTTGTGGATGCTGCTTCTCAGTCGCACGAGAGCGGCGGTGAACGTCTCATCACCCAGAGCCATAGTGCGACCAGTTTGCCACGCCACTGAATACGTAATGTCCATTATTCCTAGCTCCTTGTCAATAATCTGCAGGTCGACACCAGAGTTGGAACAAATGTCCAGGTTTTCCATCTTTGGATTATTCTCCTTGCTAACATAGGTCGGGGTGAATGGACCTCTGTAAAGCGCAACAGTGGCCTCACCCGTTTGTGTGCGATACTTGACCAATGTGTAGCCATCATCAAGGCGACGTGCAACACGCTGCTTGATCTTCTGGTCTGAACTTCGCAACGGGGCAATGATCTTTTCGGGCGCACGCAACACATCCAATGTGCGTCCGAGATGCTCAAATGCGTCGGGAACATTGAGAGTGTTGGCGGGCAAGACTGTGTAGTTCCAGCTGTAGAGCGAGCAAAGTGCCACATATCGCTGACTACCAGTTGGGAACTTCATATCCTCAACGCCCTCAATTGACACAAGATGCACGCAGGCTGTGGTTGGTGTAAGGTTATCGAGGGGCCCTGAGCGGTTGCCCACAACAATGCTAAATACGGCTGTGTCCTCAACGCCCGCGAGCGCCATACCTGAGCCATTGACCTTGCGGACATGGGATAGATACTGGTACTGCGTTGTATTTGGATTGGTACTTTCAACGCGCTTCCCGTCATCATCAAAGGTTGAGAAGAGGCTTTTGAATAGATCTGGGTTGACAAAAATGAAGTCGCCACGGCTGTCTTTCATGGTGTCTGGACCTAGGTTTGGCGTCACCGGCGTGGCAACAACATTTTTATCCAGCGTCCATAAATCGGCAATGCTCATGTTGACTGTCATGGTGGATGACTGCTTCACGGGTTTAATGACACCGGAACTAGTGGGTTTGAAGATGGTATCGAGATCCTCGGGTGGCAAACGCAACTCATCCTGGGAGAATGAGAAGATTACCAGCCACGGCACACGGTTACGGACTGCCTGAACGTCATGTCCCGCTGCCATCATTCTAAAGTGATTCTTCAATTCTGCATTTGTGCCAGCACTAGGGCTCCCAAGACGCTCCCAAGGAAGATGGGGATCCGTAAGGACGATGTGAGGCAGGATGCGGTGGTCATCGCTGTAACCTGCTGGGGGGTATGTCGAGTGCACGCTGCCGTCTGGGAGCGAAAATTGTGGTGCGTCGACATAAAAGTCTCGTTCTGCCTCGAGGACTAGAGGTGAACCGGTGTGTGCATCAACCGTCTGCGTGACGGTGATGATGTGCTTTGGCCCAGCCTCTAGGCCAGGTGCCCAGTAAGAGTTGAGTTTCTCTTCGCCTGGCTGGAGAGGATCAATCTCTTCCTCGCTCTCGCTGACATTGCCTTCCTTGGCCACTTCTCCAGCAGCCGCGACGCGTGGTAGCCGGCTCTCACGCTTCCGAGTAGCAATAACGCGCCGCGAGTGTCGGATGGTGAGATGTCGTGGCGAGTCGACTCGCGTGCTTTTACCCCCAGGGAAGATGGCCATGTTGCTTTTCAGGAATGGCTGATATTAGGCGATTGTTGGCGTGTTCCTTGGTGTGCACTGTATTCGCGTGCAGTGTCCAACAAAGAAAACCCCCAGAGAGTTCTGACTGGTAAAATGACTTGGACAGAAGACTGACGAATGGATTTCTGTATACTAGAGGTATTTTCTCTTGATACAAACAGCAGAGTTTGAAAGGTCTCTGAAGAGATGTGATGTGACAACTGGACCTTGCTCAATCATTCAAGAGCCGGGTCAGATTTTCCCACATAACACTCAGCTCATGGCAAAATTGTCAAACGTAAAGGTAAACCTGATTGCATAGGGGGGCATCATGAACCTCTTTCCTTCATAACCTCTCTAGGAGCGACTTCCTTCGAATTCGAATAATAGCGATGCGTCGCTGTACGCTCTATCTTGATATTCGAATAACCTATTTTTTCGCTCTGACCGCTGTTATGCATGCACTAACAATTGCCGATGTCCCCAAGATGCAACCCCTCATTTACTTGTGCTGACTGAGACAGTGGCGCGAGTCTCGATGCTGAACTTCCCAAGAGGGTCTATAGTGCATTAGTGTCCTTCCCGTGCGGGGATACATGCTCTCGATGGGACCTGTCAACAAGGACACAGCGACTAGCTCATCAAATATGGGTTCCGCATTCTATCACCTACGCTAGCTCAATCTCATGGTTGGTTTGTACTCTTGTCTTACATTTTCTTCCTTCGTTTGGAGCTACGTCACGCATGGTCAAACGCGTCAGGTATCCGATACCACAACCCATCCCATGTTTTTTGTGGCAAGCACACCTTGCATTAGCAGCAAATGGAAATGACGTGTCACCATTGCCAAGGCGCAAGGTAACCTTGGAATTCAAAATGGACCATGATGTAGGAAGTACTGGTACCGAGGACAAGATGTCTCAGTCAAGGTTGCGAGGGTCGAGCCGACACGGGAGGAATCTCTCATCCGGAGTGGATGATCCACCCACACGTCTGACTACATGCGTGCCTAGTTAAAGTTTGAACATCACCTCCATGGCATGTTATTGGGTGCTTCTGGAGGCTCGTGCGGTGAATCTTTTGTGTCATATTCCGTATACGCAACGCCATTATCCGCTTCAAGGCGTGAGAGGAATTGAGCAGCGCTTTTGTGGAGAGCTGAAGGGTACCATTTGGATTACAACCGCGAAAATCACTGCAACCCCGCAGCGGTCTCGCCGAGACTTGTGTGAGGCCAGCGAGGGGTAAGATTGTCTAGTAACGGGCCGGCCGATGGCGGAACTAATGTCTCAGGTGCTGTGTTTGTGTTGGCTGATGGTGAGATGTCGCGTGCGGTTATCGCCACAACACCGAGAAGAGTAAGTGGCAGGCCTGTTGGTATCCTTAAGGTTTTTAACATGAAGAGTCCAATAATGAAAGCAACTATAAACAGGTTGACCCAACAATTTATCACACTCATCATACTTCATTGACAGACATCTTTTGTAACTTTGCAACTAAAGCATCACCACATCACAATGCCCGCTCTCGCAGCCATCGTTAACCAGGCCGTTCCTGACGAACAGAACATCAATCTATTCTACAACACTAGCACCGCTCAGCTCGCCGTAGGCATCAAGTCTGGCAGCAAGAGCAAGGACCCAGACAGCGATTACTGGGCTTCGGGTGACGATGACTACAAAGGGTATATCCTCAACCCCTCCGAGATTGCCACTGCCAGATACAATGGCATCGACTTTGTTGCAGCTGCTACTTTGCCTGAAACTGAGAAGGATGTTGAACCTACTGTCAACCAAATTTCACTCATCGCACCAATTTACCAGAAGCTGACCAACACGTCCTTGGCGAACAACAAAATCGCCATGTCATCGTCCGCAGACACCGCTTGGATCTACTTCCTCAGGCATGTCTTGCCCATTTAATCCCTCCTGAATCACCCTGCTAACAACTTTGTCTCAGTGGAGCTAACCAAGGCGAAACCCGTCTGAGCGAGTACAATCTTCAGACTGGCAACACCTCGGCCTACCTCAAGTTCCAAGGGGTACTGCTGAACTCGTCTCTGGCTGCCTGGTACGAGCCAACTACAGGTGAACGCTTGGTTCTGTTCCAAGAGGTGGATCAGGGTCACATCGTCCAGTACAACGTGGACCAAAATCAGAGTATGTGCCATGATTCGCACTGCGATGCGCCGAACTTGAATGCTAACGGATGCTTCTACCTGCCATAGCCCACAACATTACAACAACCACCGATGCCAAGACTCTCACGTCCATCACGGCCACATTTTTCGAAAACAGGGTGTATGCTTACTACACCGATACTCACGACAACCTGCGACGCATTATCAGAGACGAGGGAGGCAAGTGGGGTAGCCCAGAGAACCTCGATGGTAGTACCAAGGTTGGCACTAGCCAATTGACCGTGGTTACGGCAAACAGGATCAACCACATCTTCTACGATTCCTTGAGCGTCAAGAAGAAGAATGAGTTCGCCCATGTCCGGGACCCTCTTCCAGTGCCCAAATAGAATATTAGTGATATCATGAGCAACTGCGTGGACGAACATTGAATGGTGCTTTCTGCTGTCACCCTAAACAAATACAAGAAAATAGCTGTTGCATTCCAAACATGGTTGGCATTGAATTTTGTGAATCGTAAGATCAAGCCGCGTGAGCATCCCATGTTGAGCTGCTTTTCTTTTCCTATCCCATTGCAATAGACAAAATAAGTTGACTGACAAATTCTCTCTAACTCTTCCTTATCAAAATTCACGATATTAGATGTGATGTGATGCACGTAAGCCAAGTTAGACAATGTAATTGATGTTGAGATCTTGCCCTGACTAAATTATCTTGCACATAAAATTGCAACATGTTCACATCTCAAATGAGTAGGAAAAGCAAAGTTTATTCCTGCGGATTTTTCTATGCTAGTTTTTGACCCACTCCCCTACCCTATCAAGTCGCATCGGCAGGCTTGGGCATCATGATTGGGTTTCTCAGCTGCAAGAAGCCCTCAACGGCAGTGTACGGACCCTTTTGAAACCCTGGCTTGGTTAGGTTACCCCTCTTCTGAATACCAAACGGATTGTAAGAGGCCTGGTCCTCATCCTCTCCCACACCTGCAGTAGCCGCCACGGCATACGGCTGGAACCAGCTCCAATCGCCAGGGCCTAGCGACGGGAGTGGTAGGTCTCGCTTAGGCATGTCCCTGGCATTGTCATTGGTCAGCAACTGGGACGGGTCGTACTCTGGCACATCTTGCAACGGCATTGTCAAGGGACCAGCGTGGAAGAATGCCGTCATGGTGTTCATGGCTTTCTGCCACGTCCAAGGAGGCAGTGAAAGCGTGACGGGGGGCAGGAAGGATGAATATGCGTGGACAGGGGTGAAGGGATCGAGGATGGCACCGAACACGGACAAGTGAGAGTCGCGTCGGTCCTCAAACGTGTCTGGGGCGACAATATTGCTGTCGTATGGCGGCTGTGCTGGGAAGGGCGCCTCCCAGAATGGAGTAAAGAGCGGATAGTTGCTCGTATTGAGACGCTTGAGTGGCGCAATGGTGCTGGCTGCTGGTGCAAAGAATGTTTTTACGTAGTCGAGATTGAGCTCATCCGTGTCTGGAGCTGTCGTGTCAAAATAGCCAACCAGCCCGTCGTACGCAGCGTCGCGGTCGCCAAGCCGCACCTGGAACTCGTAGAAGGGTGTCGGGTCATCTGGTTCCGGCCTCGTCAGGCGACGCTCTGGTTTTTTCACGGCGCTCTTTGTGCTCTGGATTGACATCAGAGGCCCATCAAGCTCCAGGGACCATCCCATGTTCACCATGGCCAGAGGCTTGCCGACGATTGAATTGAGGAACTGGGCGTATGCACTGGGCGCAGCGGGCAGCTTCGCCTCTGCCGTTGTTATCATGTGCCAGAATCCGTTTAGGTACGTTGCATCACCCAGCTTGGCCGCTAGAGCGTCTAGCTGCTTCATTTCAGGCGTGGGATCGGTCTTGGGAGGGGCAAAGGGCAGCCATTTGGGTGCATCTAGCGCCCCGAGCGGCCCGCCAAACCGCACCTCCCGGTAAAAGGTACCGTCTGGGAGGAACAGCTGGATGCCGTAGTCGGCGTAGTTTGTGATGACCCAGCCCCAGATTGGGGATTCCCACTCTGATGCCGGGCGCCATTTGGCCTTGTGCTGTGATTTGGGTGCACCCTTTGCGGCGGCATCCAAGTCGTCATCAGCAATGCGTTTCACGAACGTGGCGTTGAGCCGTGTGTTTTGGTTGATCTGTGGTGGAAGCTGGAGGAATTCGCACTGCCTCTCATTGTCCTGAATGACCGTGTTGGCGTACAATTTGCTATCTATGGTGATGGTCTGGGGCTCATAGTAATCGCTAATGCACGGGTAGAGAGGCGGGGGACCCTCTAAACGCGGCTTGGGATCAATAGCCATCAGGGCCTGGCCAAACTTGTCAATGATGTTGAACTTGCGGAATCTAAACTGCCCGTGCGTGACAGGCTTGAATGGGCAGTATTGGTCGTCGAGGAAATTAGCCAATGCTGCATATGGCGTCAACGCAGAATTTCCCTGGATGAGCTCGATTCTCTCTGTCGTGAGGCCAGCCGCATCGACTGCTGCGGCTGCAATGGCCGAACTGTGCTCGCCATCAGGACCCACGGCCTTGTTCTCCGGCTTAATGTGCGTGCCCTGCGCCTGCGTCAACAAGCCTGTGGCGAAGCCAGACAGCGGCGATGAGAGATAGGCGAGCTGGTTGATCTTGGCCAGCAAATTTTCACGATCCTCCTGTGGCAGATATTGGTCTAGGATATCTGGTGGTGTGTCCTGGAACAGCTGCTCAACCTTGGCTTTTAGCGAGAAGCTAGGCTGTGGCAGAATGAGCACGCGGCCTGACAGCGTTCGCGTATCTGCTCCCTTGTCTTTCTGCTCATCCTTGAGGGCTGTCCACAGCGGCGGCGGGGGCGATTGCCCGCTATCCGAGGGCACTGTGATGCCGTAGCGAACGTCTTGGTTGGCTGATTGGCGGGCAGTGTGCTCATCCAGCTTCCAGTAATTGAAGGGAATGTGGGTATATTCGACCTCCCACTCCGCGTACAGGGGGAACCATGGCTGGCGATCTCCCCACTGATCGCGCCAGCGCCCGTCGGAGGTTTTTTTGTCATGAAATTGAGGATAGAACTTGTCCGTCGGGGCGGTGCTCGCGTCACCTCCACCAGGTCGGATTGCGTAAAACTCCGTAACAAGAGACTGAGCCGGCGCTTTGAAGACATCCGGAAGTTTTTGGAACTGGTCGATCAAGGCTTTCAGTGGAGCTGGTAGAGCCGAGGGCGCTGTAATGGTCTGGAATGGGGCGCGAACAGCGACGTGGTCGAGGTAATCGCATGGCCACCCGGACTCAATGCCGCCAACCAAAACCGTCGGGTCATTTCCCCGGTAGAACACAGACTTGCTGGCTGGCTGCGCAGTTGCTAAAAGATTGTCGTTCAGCAAGTCATCTATTTGCAGCTGCAGCTCAGCGATGCGCCCGTTCAGCCCAGCGATGTGTGCTGATAAATCGTCCGCATCCTGCTTAAACTTGTCGTTTTGCGGGTTGTTCTCATTTTCGCTGCTGTTTCCCACATCGCTAATGTACTTCCACCAAAGAGAAAACATGTCCCAGCGATACTGCTGCAGCGCGGTATTACATGTGTCGAGCAGGCTCTTGGTCTGGTTCAGCTGGCGCAGCTTGAGGATAGCATTCTTCTCTGGCTCCAGTGGCTGCTTGTCAGATTGAGCATCACCATCTTGGCCCGAAAAAAAGTATCGATCTCCTCCTGGAGAGCGGGCAAACGACCAATTATTGACCGTGTCTTTTGCTTCTCTCTGAGATTCGACGCCGTCGTCGCGAGCATGTAGGAGCGACTCGATTGCGAGAATGTCCTCCTCCAGCTTGGGAATATCGCCTGGACCATCTGGGTGATCCTTGCGCGCCGAGCAATATGAAATAATTGCATCCATCGGCGTTGTACCAATGGAAACTGGAGCCAAGCTGTTGTCCCCCAATCGGGCATTGTGTCGGTCTGCTGGGACATCCTTGGGCTTGTTCTCGTGGTCCCAGGTAACGTCATACATGGAACCATGGCAGAGAACTCGCAACTGACTCATTTCGTCTAGCCATGGATCTCTGTTTGGAGCAGCCTGCTCAAATCCTTGAATAGTCATGAACAAGGCGTCTAAACTGGCCCCGTGCGCGACACTCTTCCCGGACTTCCACAACGGATCAACATCATCTTTCCAGTGCCAGCCCATCACGTAGTAACTGGCTTTGGCGTAATCAAGATACTGCGGGTCATCTTCCTTGCCATATTGGAAGTTGTCCAACACGCTGAAAACATTGGCATTGTGCAGTTGGAAGTCCGCAAACAGCTGGTTTCCACTGCGCAGCAAACTGATGTTTGGTGGCGTCGCACTTAGGTCCTCTTCGCCAGACCATTTTGCTAATGGCGTCTTGCGACCGATGAACACTTCAGCCTGTTCGTCGATTTTAACATCCGAGGAACCCGCGTCTCCGACGACGAATGGAGCCAGGTCTGTCTGCAGATCCAGGTTAAGAGGTATTTGATCCAGGGACCAGAGATGGTCGCTCTCCACCACCCAAGCCTCATACTCGCGATCTGCGAATTCGGCTTTGGCCTCGGGAGGCTTTACACTCCCTACATCCAACTTCCGGATCACTAACCACCGAGTTGGCGGTTGCACAAAGTCTGGGGTATCGTTGCTGCCCTCGCTAGCGACACCTGACTTTGGCACGTCCAGTCCGCGCCGCAATCTGTCTGCGCGGCGGCGTTCTTTCGGCACTGTCCCTCCTGAGGATACGCCTGCGCGGTAGAAGCGTGGCAGGGTCCAGTGAATATAGACACCATGGCGATGGCGAAGTGGTTTGGGCGTAGGTATTGCGCCCAGGTCACTCATTCGCGGATTGACGCGATCTGGGGCAGTATTGTGTAGGTCCACATGATTCTGGACATCGCTCTGAAGCAAAAAGTTCTCCAGGCGTAGAAATGTGTAGTTTGGCTGCGTGATGGGAGCAATGCGCGCAGTGGTGTCGCCAGGCTCACCAGTGCCACAGACAGCTGGATTGAGCACAAAGGCATCTAGCTGCATAGGCAAAAGGACGGCATCAAAAGGTGGTGTTGACGACGACATTGCCACCAACTGGATGAAGTTGAACCTCTGAAGATACGCAGATTGATTAACCTGTTCGTCTCGCAGAGACTAGACACGCTTGTCTGGCTTATAGAATGTAATTCAGAGAAATGATACAGGTTGAATCTGGGGGAAGCTAACAACCCCCTTTGCTCGGTCCCTCTCGTATCTGCTGATGCAAATACTTCTTGAAAAGGAATGGATGTGGTTATGCAGGGCATATGGCCAGCTGCATAGCTCACCGTCTCTACGGTGTTGTCTGACTACAAGTACCGATACATACTGCACTCACCCCACCACCACCTCCCGCCATGCACTCCAACGCTACAAGCTGCAATCTGCAAGCATCAGCTCAGCTCGATGCAAGACCGCCACAAAACTTAATGACGGTGGTTGCGCGCGTAGTTGCATGTCGTGATTTTTTTTGACACACCACAGCATCAGACACGGCACGATGAGACACGCATATTGTAAGACGTCTTTCTCCGCACTTGTTGTCTTATGCAATGACGATCGGACTTCTGATATAGAGATGCAATTGAATTCAAAGCATTGCATAGAAATTGGGCCAATAGGGTCCACGAAGTGAATGTGTACAATTTCTCAGTGTCAAGAAGGGGAGTCTGGAATCCGCATTCAAGGCAGATCCAGTTCATACCCATTGATCTACCGTGCTACTCAATTCACCGGCCTGAGCGAGAGTAATGCGCCAAAACTTACATCTTTGGTGTAGTTGCTCCTGCTTTACCACTGGCACAATAATGCTTCAGTATCTCAGTGTGACTGGCGATTATAGTACTCTTATCTAATTTCCTACCCTTTAAGATCAACAGGTCCAAAGGGACAAACTCCATTTGCCTTTTGGTTGAAAATAACAACTCCACTATCGCATTTCCCATTACACATTCAGTATGGGTATTCCATCTCCAGCCTCCGCCCTGGCTGAGAGGCCCAGTGCTTCTGATGAAGGGGAACTGTACTACATATATGCCAGTTCTGCGGGAAAGTCGCCCGGGGAGAACATCAAGGTATTGGAGTCCGGCAGCGCCACTGATGAGTTCATCGCGTCCTTGAATGAGCAACAGGTCATCATCCTCTCTGAAGCTCCCAACCCAACAGCCCCCTTTGATGTCTCTGATGACACAACAAAATGGTTCCAGAGTCTCGACCCCGGTGCTTCCGTGTCATTGACTCTGGATAATCCACCTGATGGAGACATTGTCAACTTTGCGATTGAGCTCACCAAGCCATGGCCACTCACATTCAGTTCGGCCAGCGACGTCTTATTGTTCACATTCGGCCCTTCGGAGGGTGTAGTGGGAGGACCGACCGGTGCCAAGATTCCGCCACCAGGCATTGACGCGGCTGGACAGACGCTGACGTGTGGTCTTGACTTTACGAACAGCCAAGATATTACCGGCATCAAAGTCAAAGATCTCTTTACCCTCGCTGGAAAAGATGGTCTCATCGGGAGTCTTCCGGATTGGATGCCGGACTTGGCTGCGGAACTTAAAAAACCCGGCAAAGATGAGATTCCAAAACGAAATGCTTTGTGGTTCACCCCATCCTCCAACGACCAAGTTGACCTTCGCCTCCAATTCCAGATGCCCAATGTAGAGGCTTTCAAGAATTTGCTCAATGAAACCTTGCCCGGTTTTACACTTGAGGCTGCAGACATTGTCTACAAGAACCAGACCAGAGTCGGTACGACAGAGGAGGGACAACAGACGCTGGAAAAAGGAACTGTTTTCTTCAATGTCAACTGCTCGGTCAAGGGTGAAGCGTCTAGTGCTCCAAAGGTTCCCATAGCTGTCGGTATTGAGTTCTTCCTGTCTGACATCAACATTACTTGTATGTTGACCACCCGAGACGGTCTTAGTGGGGTCTTGATATGGCTTTCTAGTCTCCTTCAGGACCCGGAACTGGAAGGGTTGGTCAATAATCTCCTCAACAAAGAAGAGAACGGAAAGAAGATTCTCTCCAACGTGATCCTGAGGAGATTGACCATTTCATTGAGTACAGCTGATGACCCAAAGAAGCCCAAGCTTTCGTCGCTCTCATTTGATGTCGAAGTATCGACAGAACTTGGGAAAGGGACAAAAGGTTCCGTCGTCTTTCTTGTTTCATATGAATGGAGTGCATCCACAGGTGGCTTGGGAACTCTCTCTGGTGAATTATGGAATGGTAAGCGAACCCGGCCAGCAAGCCTCCTCCTTGCCTTCCCTTTAAACAATGGCTTTCATTTGCGACGGCATCCAAGTATCCCAAATTTCTCCCAGACCTTGATTATATTGACTGAATAGTTTGGCTGACATTTGGTTTATAGACTATGATAAAACTACTGATCTGGACCTTCAGGCATCTCAGGAGATTTGGACCATTTTTCAGCCACTCACGAATTCTCCGGCAGATGCAATCCAAATTGCGACATTGATTCCAGGGCAGGAAATTGTCAACATCCCCACCACGCTTCCCTCTGAAATTACACGGGCCTATGTTGCTTTGTCCAAAGATACATTCACCATCGGAGGTGTGGTCACTGCAATTCCTGTCACGCCAGGGTCCCTCCCACAACCATACCTGGGCGATGTCAGTGTGGACGCTTCATTTTCCTGGGGCCAGAGCAAGGCATTCACCCTAGATGTCGCATTTCATGCTGGAATTGAACCAAGCACAACCTCCGAGATTACTGCGCCTGCTCTTCTCAGTGGCTCGATTAGCTACGACTCGTCTCAGCAAAAATGGGCTCTCAAAGCGTCCCTGAGCGGCTTATATGCCTCTACATTGGCAGAGTTCTTTGACGAGGATGCAAAAGATCATGTCGGACCTCTTATCAAGTCAATTGCCATCGACACACTCGATGTCGAATACACATATGAAGGAGTTACTGAGGGGGCTGACAAGGGCAAGTCCAAAGGTAGCGAGTTCAAGATTACCGGTGACTTGTTCATTGCAACACTCAAGTTGAGTCTTGATTTCAACTACAACAAAGATGGCTTCACCTTCATGGCCAGTCTGAACCCGCAAAAGAAGGATGCCACGATTGGCCAAGTCCTATCATCTGTCCTAAATTCAAATGAGATTGAGCTGCCACCTTTCGTCTCCAAAATGATCCTGGTTGGGGACAACAAGGACGCTTTCAAGCTTGACATTGCCAAGAAGACTACAAAATCCAAGGAAGAAGAAACCACCTCGTTCCTGTTCTTGGCGCAGCTCAACATTGGAAAATTACACGTTGACTTTGCACAACTTCACAGTAGTGCATGGGGTGCAACGGTCCCATCCAAACGTCTTGTCAAGGTCGCCATTGACGGCTTCCCGAAAATGAAGCTTCCTGAAATCCCACTTGTCGGTGTCATAGAACAGCCCATCGATGAGCTCTACTTCCTCTGGGTCCAAGACCCACCACAGACAGGGCAACCTCAGCCAGGGAAGCAGGGCGGTATCACCCGTGAAGACCTTGTACAGCTCAACAGCGGCCTCCAGGACCAAATTCTTGTCAAGGACAAGATCAAACCCGAGGAGCAAAAGACCACAGATCTCCTCGTGGCAGTTGGATGCCACTTTGCCGTCATCATACACAGCCCTACTGGCGAACGTTCATGCCTGCTGGACTACGACTTCATGAAGCCAAAGGCTTCTGGAACAAAGGCACGCATGCCTTCAACACATGCTCTCGCTGTTCGTGGATCTAACAATGAGAAGTCGGACGATGATCAAGAAGATGATACTGGACCAGCTGCACAAGCACCATTCAAGAAGAAGACGGGACCAATTTCCATTAGCAACATCGGGCTCAAGTACAAGAACAAGAAACTCATCATGATGTTCGATGCCACATTCGAGTTGGGCCCTATTGGCTTCACCTTGATTGGGTTCAGTATCGATGCCGAGTTTGAGACCTTGGACAAGCTCCCAGACATTACAACGAATATCCAAGGTCTCTCAGCCGCATTCGAGAAGCCGCCATTGACCATCGCCGGCATCATTCGCCACGCTAATGAAGGCGGGATGGATTACTACGCCGGTGGCATGATTGTAGGCTGGGTGCCATACCAGTTCGAGGCTGCCGGCTTCTACGGCAAGGTGACGCCAAAGAGCGGACATGAGTTCCGGTCCGTCTTCGTTTTCGCCAAGTTGAATGGACCGCTCATCACATTGGAGTTTGCCGAAATTACTGGCATTTGCGGTGGCTTTGGTTACAACAGCAGCGTGCGCCTCCCTACCGCAGATCAGATTTACGAATTCCCCTTCATCGCCAACAGTGATCTCGGCGGCGCAAACGATGCCTTGCAAGTCTTGCAAAAGCTGGTCGACCCAGGACCCAGCGGTTGGTTCTCGCCGCTCGACAATACGTACTGGGCCGCTGTAGGCATGAAGATTGACGCCTTCCAAATGATTAGCCTCAATGCGGTTGTTGTTGTTCAATTTGGAAACGCCATCAAGCTTGGAATATTTGCCCTGGCTCTGGCTGATATCCCCACGGCCAAGTCGCCTATCAAATTTGCCCACGTCGAATTGGGCATCTCGGCCGTTGCCGATTTCGATTACGGCACTTTGAAGATTGAGGCACAGTTATCCCCTCGCTCCTTCATCTTCAGCAAGGACTGTCACTTGACGGGAGGCGCCGCCCTTTACTACTGGTTCGACGCGCCCAATGCTGACAAGTCGCTCGTTGGTGACTTCGTCTTCACCATTGGCGGGTATCACCAGGCATTCCTCGTGCCTACAGGCTATCCTAATCCTCCTCGTTTGGGCTTCAACTGGAGTTTAGGTGGTAGCCTGAGCATTTCCGGCGAAGCGTACTTTGCAATCACCCCCAAGGCTTGCATGGGAGGTGGCCGGCTTCATGCATCGTTCAAAGCAGGGCCGATTGAGGCATGGTTTGATGCATTTGCCGATTTCCTCATCAACTACAAGCCCTTCCACTTCTATGCCTCGGCCGGACTCTCTGTTGGTGTACGCTTCAACATTGACATCCTATTCATCCACACGCATATATCTGTCGAAATTGGTGCACAACTCTACCTCTGGGGACCACCGCTCGCAGGTCGTGTACATGTCGACTTCTGGATTGTCGGATTCGATATCAACTTTGGCAGTGACAAGAAGTCTGTCGACCCCGTGGACCTAACTCAATTCTATGAACTTGTTCTTCAAGCAGCTTCATCATCCTCGGTAGCCTCCACGGCCACTGCGCTCCTTACTGCGTCAGCGGAGCCCGAAACCGAAGGCACGCCACGGCTCACAGGTTCACGACCAAAGAACGAAGGCCACAATTTCCTAGCACAATCAGGTTTGATGAACCCTGAAGATAAGCCCGAAAAACAGCAGAATGAGACATGGATAGTTCGTTCAGGCACATTCTCCTTCATAGTTGCATGTAAGATGGCAATCAACCAGGTTAAAACTGATCCAAACAGTGACCCCATCATTACGTATGGCGACAAGGACCAAGGGATCGACGTCTTTGCTAAACCCATGCAGCTGACTGAGCCCATGGTATCCACTGTTGTTGTGCAAATCGGACAGGAACACTCCGATGGCTCAATCCAACCTGATGAAGGTTGGAAATATGAGAAACATCTGAAGAGTGTACCACGAGGTTTATGGGCGAAATGTGAGTTGAACGTTTTCAGATTTTGGCAATGTTTTCCACATCTAACTTTATCTGTCACAGACAATCCCAAGGATGACCCTGGTTCTAGCAACAATAATAACATCAAGGACCTCCTCAACAGCGATGATGGCGCCTTGCCTCTCATGATGGGCGTGCAAATCACCGCTCCGAAGGCACAGATGTCTCCCGACCCATTCCCAGCCTATATCACTGCCGACGCGAGCCTCCAGAACCTCCCCTCTGAGCGAGCTTTCCCCACAATCGCCGATGCTAGTGAGGACTGGGCGCCAGTAGAGCGACTCAGTGATACTAAAGACCAATACGATGCAATCTATCAAGGGTGGACTGTCCCAACTTCAGGTACCGGGGATGAAGGGCAGCAAGGCTTTGTGGAGACTCTTGCAAGTAGTCTAGCATGGGATAATGTCGCCGGCTTGAAGGAAATTGCTGGTATTCCCGAAAGATTGAAGAAGGGATTCAAGAATCTGTATGTGGCTGCGCCACTTATTACGGCTTAGTTTATCAATTCGATAACGAGTGCGCTTTGAACTGTGATCACAAGCTTCGTGTTTAATGTTTAAAATATTAACATGAGAATGCATATAGCTCTAAATCTAAAAGATCTCACAGACCAATTCTTGGTCTTACCGATGACAACCATGCTTCAAATAGCTTCTAAGAGTTCTGGGCAATAATTATAGCGGCCTGTTCTGCTAGGGCGTAAGTTGCGACCTGAAGATTCGCGCTGATGGTGACGGGGTAAACGGATGCATCTGCCACG
Organism: Calonectria ilicicola; assembly: GCA_020809705.1. Classification (NCBI taxonomy): domain Eukaryota; kingdom Fungi; phylum Ascomycota; class Sordariomycetes; order Hypocreales; family Nectriaceae; genus Calonectria; species Calonectria ilicicola. Next base: position 1,799,494 of record CP085834.1, on the reverse strand, counting down.
CGGAGGTTGGCAACGCCCTTGACGCGAAGGCTAGAATCGACTACCTTGCCCATTGATGCAGTTCCCATCGGGTGATAACAGCCACTACAAATAATAATTAGCGTCATACTTTTAGACCATTCGCTTTGTCCTCGGATTTACTTACCCTGTTGACTCACGGATTCTCGCATCAATCTGCTCGTCTGATGAGCTCACGGTTAACGGGCTTGTGTTTGCTTCACCGGAAATGATTTCTCGGCCAACTAAAGTTTTGTTGCTAGTCAAAAGTTCAATGTCATGGCGGATGGCCTCCCGCAGTGCGTATCGATCAACAGCAGAACCCAAGAAGTTCGGGTCAATTACCGGTGAATCATCGATGCTGGCTGAGGAGATGGTAACAGATCCAGTAGCGCGACTTCCCAAGAGAAGCGTCAGCAACATGACTGCTGATCCGTCATCGGAAGCTTGTGAATATTGAACCGTGTGCGAGACGAGAGTGCGATTGTTCTTGAGTAGTAGGTGAGTGGCTGAATCAGGCGCAACACCTTCATCTTCCTCAATCGCATCAGCAAGTCCATCCTTGGGTGCGGGAAGAGTGGTGATGAAGTCAATGTCAAGGCCAAGACCGTATTGAGGCTGATCCCAGAATGAAGTACCAGATTCTCGTGCATACCCAGCGGATGGGTCCTTTAGTGTCCAAAAGGTTGCAGTCAGAGGATGATCATGGAGATTTTGACCCACTTCGGGCTGATCGAGAACCACAGGGATATTGTACTTGTTCAAAGTTTCTGCAGGCCCAATCCCGGACAGCATTAGGATCTGGGGTGTGCGATAAGAACCTGCTGTGAGAATAACTTCTTTGCCAGAGATCTCCGTTCCGTTTGACAATTCAATACCTGTTGCTTGGAGCGTACCATTGAGAGCCTTGCTCGTCACGACTTTGGAAACCATGGTCTCAGTGAGAACGGTAATGCCATCCAGTGAATAAACTTTGGAAGTTTGCTGTCGTCGACCATTGTCTCGATTCTCTTGAGCTTCTGCGATACCAATGGGCTGTCCAGCATTTCCGTCCAGTTGAGGAAGTTGAGAAACTCCAAGGGCGTCCCAAGACTTGAGAAGGGGTTCTCGCATGGGAAAAGATCGGTTGGTGGAGGTTCTTGATTGGATCTTGACATTTCCATCCAACCCATGCTGAGTAAGATCTGTATCTTCTGTGAAGAATGCTTCTGTCTTGCGCATGTATGGCAGCAGCCCTTCATAGCTCCACCGTTGGTCATCTACCAATTCGGCCCATTCGTCAAATTCATACGTAGCACCTCGGACCCAGAATGCTATAGTATGTTAGTGTCATATCTTTTACTAAAAGTGAATGTGGAAAGCATGATGCTCACCTCCATTAATCAAGGTGCTGCCGCCCAACCCCTTTCCAGAGTTTGAAGCGATGGATCGGTTGTTTAGGTGGACCTGGGGTGTGGAGTAATAAACCCAGTCAAAGTCACCAAACTGGCCATTGGTCGAGTTGGCCCAGACAATGTCCTCGCGATCATTCGCATTGATGCCGGCCTCAACAAGGAGAATATTCAAGGACGAGTTCTGCTCTAGAAGTCGATTCGAAATAACCGACCCTGCGAGACCGCCTCCAACAACGATATAATCCCAAAGAGTCATGATGCAGACACAAAGCTGGAATCCCCCTTGGAAGAAATGAAAGTAGAATGATCACACGTCGGTAAACATTGGCACACACAAAGAAAAGCGAAGACAGAACTATTGTCTGCCTTATAGATGTAACTCTCATGCTGCCATCGTCCTGTAATCTCCTAATCTCGTGAGTGGGGCTCAAGGAGACAGGATGAACTTCGGGGCTGGATTGCGCGTTCGGCCGTGATAGAGTCCGCGATTACAAGGTCAGAGGTGATTTAATGAATTCACAGGGGAGTTGAGCTCAAGCCCGAGAGAATTCTGGTTTCTCCGGATGGAACATGGCTGGCGAATTCAGTGTGCGCCCCTGTTCCGCGTACTCGAAGGATTCTAACCCATGCCGTCCTAATACAGCCGAGTTGGGTGGCATCCTTGCACCATACAAAATATCTGCAATCGGATACCGGAATATCATTTTGAGCCTCGCGTGATCATGGTATGATCAGGTCTCGGTAAGAAAGATAGTACGAATGCATCATGGGATTCTGAGCTTGACGATCCTTGGGGCGGCTTGGAGACAATTAAACTAGTGGTTGGGTGTAAGGCTTCATCCTGGACTCTTGCCTGGGCTACAATGTCCTCACCAGTGAGAAATATGCGACTGAAATAATCTGCAAGGAACGGCGCGAGTGGTTTTCTTTTCACTCCCGCAGCAAGCCAACATCATGCCAAGAAGTACCATGCCCCTTTGGTCGAAATCCCTTTCCGCACCAGACGCCTCGTGGGGAAGCTCGGAGCCGAGAACAAGGCATTTGTGGTAACTCAAGCCAACATATTATGCATCGGGTGTTGTTCCGGCGTTTTCTACCTCGGTATCCTGCAAATGTGCCGACTACTGCAGGCAACGGCACAATTTGGCGAAATGCAACCCCTGTGCCGTGATGAACGGCAAATATGTTCCACGGCATTGCAGTGAAACATGGTTCCTGTCTAAATTCTGACAGGAAACCTATATCATTTTATAATTGAGTAGATCTAGTCAATAAAGAACCACAAAAACCTTCGTCCTCAAACTCGGACCTACCCGGTCTATGTTGATCGTCCTCTGTTTTTTGGGTCCATTCCCCCTCTTTTGCGGAGGCCTTGTGGATCGCTCTGATCATTGACTAGACGAGGAGCGGGGCGTTGGTGAGTGTGTTGGTCGAGTGTCTAAAGTAAGCTTAAGGGACCGATTCGCCAACATAACCCTTGTCTATAGCATTGGCATTGCAAGGGTCGCCATCTCCTTGCCAGGGATCTGACACAGGAATACCACCCAACGGGATTAAACAACCCCAACCAACACGGTTCGGTTATACACACCTTCATGGATGGTCTTTTTTCGGAATGGATTTCGATTGATTCCCGGAGAACCCAAGTCTCACGGCAAAACTGTTTGACCTGCCCTATTTCTCGTTCTTGTTGCCAGCTAGTCAGCAGTGATTTGACCCTTGATTATAAACTGGTGCATTTATCAGGGGAAATCCAGCAGCTCTCATGTCGCATAACACCCTCGGCCTCCCATGCGGCGTTATCCGAATTCGGTGTAATGTCCTGTTCGAGATGGAGTGACTTTGACCGAGACGCCTCAGGATGATTCCAACCGAGTACCTGGTCCGTGAGGGAACTCACCAGAGGTTCATCTACTCTATCTTCCCGGGACTAACTGGCACTCCGCAGAACCATCAACCATAGTAGTCTTCACCCAAATGAAAATACGATGCGATTTTACCACGAGTTTGTTGCCCGCGCAACGAACGACACTGATGTCGAACCGATCACTGAAAAGTTTCCTCCTCCTAGCCGATCCGGCAGCTCCCTTATTGCCGCCTCAGTCATAATGGCGATCCTAACAACATCTTGGACAGTGATGCGGATGGCATCGCGCAAGATTAGGAAGACGCATTACTATTCCGAGGATTACTTTTACTTTGTTGGTCAAGTCGGTTGCCACCTACTCGCCTAGCATCACATTGTCCCGATCTTCTAACATCTTGTTCAGATTCTGTATTATGGAGTTGTTACTTGCTTCATCCTAGGTATGGCAACAAGGGAGAGTAATCTGAGTTCAGGAGCGCTAATCATCTGCCAGCCGTTGTTCTCGGTGGAGCGGGAATAGACATTCGCCGTCTCAGTGCAGAGCATACCGGCCATTACTTCCGTATCGCGCTCGCAACTCAAGTCATGTATGGCCTATGCCTAGGCTTCATCAAAATCACCGTCATATCGATGATTCGCAGAATATTTCGAACGACCGGCCAATATTTCGTCATGATTACGTGGATCCTCACGGCCTTTTGTGTCATCTGGTCGCTATACACAACACTGCTGGGTTTCTTCATTTGCTTGCCGGTTGCAAGTGCTTGGGGTGGTGCGACTCCGGAGAGATGTGGCAACCAGATCGCCGCCTATGCCATAGTTGCTATCCTGGACATTGTCTCAGAGGTCATCATTGTTGCTCTTCCCATGAAGATGGTCTATGATTTGCAGATGAAAAAGGCGCACAAGGTTGCTCTGCTGCTGGTCTTTGGGGCAGGTTTTGTGTGAGTCTACTGGAGACGCTTTGAGAAGATAACCTCACTAACACTGTTTAGCACCATAGTATTCTCTTGTGTACGTCTATACTATGTGTACAACATTGATTTCACAAACATCACGAGGAGCTATGCCGAAGCATCAATTAGCAGTGTGCTTCAAGGGGGCATCGCTGTGATTGTTGCCTCGAGCCCCAAGATTCGCCCAGTATTTGACCTGGTTGCCTCCAGAGTGTTCGGTATGAGCCTTCGAAGTTCACAAAAAGGAAGCTCAACGAGAGGTGGCGGCCAGTCCGGGGGAGGAGGCACAGGCAAATTGGGGATGAGCGGATCTCGCCCACACTCGCATTTTCGCACACCTGCATATCGGCCGATGTCGGACAGTGAGGAGCACTTGGCATGGGAAATGTACAACATCGAAGGGAAACCTCAGCGGAGAGCAACCCTACAGAGGACCATGTCCTATCGTGGCAATGATGCGCCATCTTCACTTGATATAGCAAGCGGGAAGATTTTAGTAACCAGTGAAACAATTATCGAGAGAAAGACGAAGTCGTAGCACAAGTTAGGGGAGCGTTTTCATTAATTCGACGTATAGTTTAAGGTTTTGTCTTCTTTCGAGATATCTCTGGAGTGTTTGCTCTCAACTAATTGATTGAATACATTATAGCTGTTAGTACGATTCGTTTCCCCCATGCCTGATACTGAAGGCCTTGGATCGAAATAGCATCAGGAGATGTCGATGTTGAACTAATACTAGCAGCCATCTGACCTAATATCACCCACAGTAATAGTTGCCATGGCACCAGTAACAAATCAGGAAATGTGAAAACAGCTTTGAAACACGATTTCATAATTTTTATTGGAATATAATTTAACAACGATATTTTTCAATGCTCATACGCGTTTATCAACACATATCTAATATATACTTGCCTCAGGGTTCCACTTTATCTCATGAATACACATTCCTATTTGCTCTTTCCATCCGAGTAAAAGGTTACATCCCAGTGGTTACCCTCATCCTGATCACGTTTGGTTATTATAGCTTCCTTGAGAAGAAGATAGTAACTTACGCAGTAAATGTTGCCAGAGGCAGCCTTCCACTGAGGATAGCCATCACCACGGTTGGCAATTTTCTTGAAAGTGTTCGTAATATAGTTGTTCAGGCCTGAAGCCTTCTTGAAGTCCAACTTGTAACCGTTTGAGTGGGAGTAAGTACCCGTGGCATGACCCACTTCAGTACCACCAGTAATGACAATGCTGCAGTCACATGCCTTCTTAAGAGTAATAGCACCGGCAACAGTGACAGCATTGATCTTGTCATAGGAGGTACATTTGGGGTTGCTTCGACTTGTGCAACCGCCGGATGAGGATGAGCTAATGCCAGCAGCCTTAAGACGAGATGCGGCCTCAGCCTGCGATAATTTTGTCTGGGCAGTGACGCCAGAAGCGGCTGCAAAGGCGGCGAGGACGAATGAGAACTGGGGATTATCAATATGTTAGAGGTTTCACAAAGTGAACAAGAAACGAACCTTCATAATGATCGACGATATTTAAGGGTAGGAAAGTAGAGAAAAGTAATGAGCAAGAGAAGAGTCAGGCGAGGTGTGATTGTGAGAAGTAGCTGTCTTCGTCCAAAACACGGGCTGCATTGGTCTTTTAAAGTCACTCCTTTGAGAGGCATTGACAATTCGACAAGATGCGCATTACTTGAACAGGTGCGATGAACAATCTATGCTGTAAGATCGGACAAACTGCTATTGGTGATATTATGGGCAGCTGAAAGACTTGACCAGGATGAAACCGCCATGCCCTAGCGCTTGCAGGGGTGTGTGAGTGGTTGAGAGGTCATTGCCAGTGAGCGGCTGAAGTTCAGTGCGTTAAATTAGCAAAGGACCCCAGGAAACGCCCCATGAAACGTCAAGGCTGATGGTCAGCTTCAGCTCCAAACGGCATTTGGCTGATGGATAAAGGTATGCTTAATTTAGGGCGTCCAGATCCTGCTACTTTTTATGTGCACGCTCGCGCCACAGTAATGCTGGCTGACAATTGAGTGTGCCCAAAGCAGATGATCTAGCTGATCAGGCGGGTTTTGTTGATCTAACCCTTTTCGGCATACGTGCATTGGGTGATGATCCTGCACTACCCGTAGGCGTAAGGTGGGGCGCACGCCTTCACACCTTGTCCTGAGGTAGGCCTGGAAAACCTATATTAGCTTGGAAAATTTATATTAGAATTTTTTATTTAATTTTTTTTAAAAGTTTTATAAAAAAATATTAAATTAAATAATTTTTAAATAAATATTATATATTATAATTATAATTTATAAATATAATAATTTTTAAACTTTTAAATTTTTAAAAAATATATTATTAAAAATTTAAATTAAATTAAAAAAAATATATTTATAATATTTAATTTAAATATTTTTTATAATATATAAGTAATTATAAAAATTTTATTTAAATTATTTAATATATTAAAAAAAATAATTTAATATATTAAAATTATTTAATATTATTATTTAATTTTAAAAATATTATTTTAATTATTTTTATTTTATAATTTAAAAAATTTAATTTTTTAATTAAAAAAATATAAATTAAGAAAATTATATTAAGATTTTTATATTTTAAAAATATAAAAAAATATCACAACCCATGTCGGGACCAACGGCTAAAGGATAGAGAAGCGCCGAACCCTATATATAATAAAGAAATTATAAACTAATTAAACTTAACTATTTTAGAGGGATTATATAAGGAAGGATTATGGTAATTTAGATTATAGTGATCTAGATTATAATGATCTTATATATTATAATTTATAATAAGTATATAGATAGATTAGCTTTAATTATAATAAATAATATTAATTAATTTTTAATATAATTTAATTATTTTAATTTATAATTAATTATTATTAAATATAATACTTATAAATATTTTATCATTTATTAAATAATCTAATATATTTAATTTTTTATTAATATAAATTATATTAATTTTAATTAGTTTATTTTATTAAATAATTAATTAAAATATTATATATTAAAAGCTTTTATTTAAAATATTATTTATATTTAATTTTAAATAATATTAAATAATTATTAAAATATTAATACTTTATTAAAACTAAGCACTTAATACTATAACTAAAGGAAATCTACCTAATAAGCTTTAATAGCTTAAAGCACTTATTATCTTACTTTAAGTCTACGTATAAAAATAAATGACTTAGTTTTTAGCTACTTAGGAAGTATAATTTAATAAGGATTCTAAAGAAATCCTAAAATCCCTTATACTTAAATCTTTCTTTAGAAAAATATATAATATTATTTTATTTATTATTTATATAAAAGAATATTTTTAATATTACTTAACCTTATTAGTTATAAAAAAAGGGAAGTTTTATTATATTTAGTTTTTATTTTAAAGTAATATTAAAATATAGTTTAAATTTATTATAAAAGATTATTTTAATAATAATAAAGATAAATAAAAATAAGAAATTAAAGATATATTTAAAAATTAAGAAAATTTTAAAAAAATATTTAAAAATAATTTTAGAATTATTAATAAAAATAAAAAAATAGTAATTAAATTTAAGAAAATAAAATAAATTAACTTATATATAAATTATTTTATAAAATTTTAATAAATAGTTTTAAAATTTAATTAAAGTAATAATATATTTATAAAAATATATTATTAAGATTTGAAGGATAATATAAAAAATAAAATCTATAAAACTAATAAATTAAATAAATTTTATAAATTTATCTTAATAATTGTCACAGGCTAAGGCCTGGCACCTTAACCTAGGCTATGCCTAGGGTCTTATACATAGCTAAATGACTAAGTTGCCAGCTTAGTTATTATATATCCTTTTGCCACAATGGTTAATGATATAGCATCACTACCACAATCAAAGTGCTAGCCCTACTTTAGCCCAATCGGGCCAAACCATGATATATAACTAAGCTACCCTAAGGGTTATAGGTTCGAACCCAAGGTTAGATGGGTTGCTCCTAGGCTCACAGAACGGAAGGTTCTGGGGGGTATGTAATATAAGATTTCCGCTAATTAGAGCTCTGATCTAGAGTGGGTAGTAGCCTGTAGAAGGCATATTTTAGGCTAGTAAGCGCCTTAGAAGCTTGAGGAGATAGATTTTAGGTGAGGGAGCTAGGTATAGGAGGGGGTGATGTTATAGGCTGAGGCCTGGCACCTTGATCTAGGCTGTGCTTAGGGTTTTATATGTGGCTAAATGATTAAGTTGTTAGCTTAGTTATTATATATTCTTTTGTTGTAATGGTTAAGGATATAGTATTGTTGCTATAATTGAAGTGCTAGCCCCACTTTAGCCCAATTGGGCCAAACCGTGACAATAATTATTAAAATTAATTAATAATAATTTAAATAATAAAAGGGAAAAAAAGGAAAAAGCTATAATTTATTCTATTTTAATAAGAAATAGAACTAAAAGCTTTTATTTAAGGATAAGAAAATATAATATTATAATATATTTTATAAAATATACTTAAGATTAATAAAATTAGGTATTATTTAAAGGGATTTAATAGATATAATATATTATAATTATAAAAAAAAGAATATATTATAAGAAAATATAATTAATTATAAAAATAGTATTAATAAGTATTAGAAGATAAGAAGTATATAGAGATAATTAATAGATAGAAAATAATAATAATAATATAAATAGGTGTAACAGTCTGGTCAATTCCTAACTTAATAAACTAATCAGAATAAAGGATTTATTATTAATAGGATAGTTAGATGTATTATAGTAAATAAAGTAATAGAAGTATTATATTAAGTAATAATTAATTATAATTAAAATAATTAAATTATATTAAAAGCTAATTAATTCTATTTCTTATAATAAAATCTAATCTATTTATATATTATTATATTTAAGGTTCTATTATTGTAATGGTTAAATGGAGTTAATTTGATAGTGTTTATTATAATCTTTAGTTATATTGAATGGGGGTTATTCGATTTTACTTTTATTAGTTGGTTATGTAGGTTTAGGGTAGTTTGGTTTGATTAGCTGGGGTTTTGCTTATGGTTATTATTTTTTAGGTATTTAGGTTATAATATAATACTTTTTCTTTTATTGGTTTTATTTTAAGATTAGGTAAATAGGCTAGTTTTCTTATTTATAATTATTATATATTTTTTTCTTTTTATTTTCTTATAGTTTTTAATATTAATAAAATATTAGATTATATTACTAAGATTATACCTTATTTTAAGATAATTAAAGCTTATTAAAAGAATATTATTAAATTAATTAATAAATTTGGTTTTAAGATATTTTATTATTTGGTATATTTTTATATTAAGTAATTATTTTATATTATAATTAAGGGAAAAAGCTATTATAAATTTTATATAAAGAATAAATATTTTAATTATAATTTTAAAGGTATTTTTACTTAAGCTTATAAATATATTCTTCTTCTTTTATTTTTATATACTTATTTTCTTTTAATTAAATAAATTTCTTATAAAAAGAATCAAATTAATAGAAAGAAAAAGAAAATTAAAGTAAATTTAATAAATACTTTAGCTTAATTATAATATTTATATATTTAGAAGTATTATTTATATAAGAAGGTAAAGAAGATAATTTCTTAAAATTATAAGAATTTAAATAAATTAGAAGAAAAAAAGTATATTAAAATATTAGTATTATTAGAGGTATAATTGCTTAAGGATTATAAGATTATTAATTAGAGTAGTTTGCTTGATTTCCTTTATATTAATTCTAGAGAAATGCTTCTAGTATTTTTAAATAATATATAAAATATTTAATAGATTCTTAAGTTATTTCTTTATAATCTTTCTATTTAATTTTAAATTTTTTATCTTTTTCTTTTCTTTATAGGATTTTTTAACTTTCTATTAATTTTTTAGATTTTCTATTTATAGTTTATATTTTAATTCTATATTAACTTAGATATTATTATTAAATTTTAATAATAAAATGTAGAAGATAAAGTAAATCTTAATATTATTTAAAAGATTAAGTTTATAATTATTTTTTAATATTTTTCTTTTTATTAGGTATAATTTAATTTATATAAAGTTGATTTTCTTATTTTATTATTTTATTATAAGATTTTTTATTATTAGGTAGATTATATCTCCCTCTAAAAAGATTAATTCCTTTAACCTTTTTATATTATAATATCTTTTTATAATATTATAAATAAATTTAAATTTAATTTTTATTTCTTTATATAATTTTCTTAAATTATCTAACTTAATTATTACTTTTATTTAAATTATATCTTTTAAGAGGGCTTAATAAGCATCTAGTATAAAGCTAAAATTAGCTTTTATTAATATTATTTTAATATTATAATTATAAAATATATTATATATTAATTATATAATAAATAATTTTTTTATTTAATTAATTTATTTATAATTAATATAATATTATAAATATTACTTAATTTTTTAATTTTAATATTTAATTTATCTATCTATCTAAAAGTAAAATATTATACTTAACTTATAATTTAATTTTATTAATAATATTAAACTTTACTAGAATTTAAATATAAATAATTATTCTCTATTAAATATAATCTTTATTAGTAATCTATAGACTATAATTATATATTTAAAAAATAAAAAAGCAAATTATTCTTCTTTTATAACTTTATTATAAGAAATATAATACATTACTTTCATAAATTAATTTATAATAATAAAAATACTATTATAATATACTTCTATAATAAGATCTACAAAAGAAGTAGATTAATAATAAAGTCTATTATAATTAATTTTTAAAATCTTTATATTACTAATACTAATTATAATAATCTATATAATTTATATTTTAGTTTTTTAAAGTATTAATATAAATTATATTCTTTATATATTTACTTAATTTTCTTTTTTATTTTATTAAAGAAAAAGATCTACTTAATTTATTTAAAAGTTTTATTAATATCTTTATAATTATATAAAAGATATTTATAAATATCCTTTATTAATTCTATCTAGTATTCTTTAGGTATTTAAAGATAATCTATTCTTTTTTTATTTAAAAGTAAAAGATTATATTCTTTGATTTTTTTAAATAGTAGATTGCCTTATTTTATATATTATATTGGTATTTTTATTATAGTGGTTTTAATTATTTATAATAATTCTTTTATTTTAATAATAATAATTATTTTCTTTATTTCTATTATTATTCTATTAATTGGGGCTTGCTTTAAGCTTTTATTAGTATTATAAGTTAATAATTATTCTTATATTTTTAGTTTTTCTATATTATAATTAGATTGATAGCTAATTGTATTAGTATAATTGTTTTTAATTCCTTTAATATAAATAATTTAATAACTAAATTTAAAAAGGTATTTAATATATTATAATTATCTTTTATTAAGTTTTTAGATTATTATAAAATAAGAGATATTTTTATAATTTATATATATTATAATTTTATAATTACTTTTTAATAAATATTATTAGAATTCTTTAAAGGTATTTATAATAATAAAGAATTCTTTATTATAAATAGGGTAATTTAATTTAGGGCTATATAGTTTATATAAATAAAAAGTTATAAAATATAGGTTTCTTTAATTATTATATTATTTGATTTAGGCTCCTAGTATAAAGTCTAAGGTATTAGTTTCTAATTTTATAGATTTATTTAAATTAAATATAATTAGGATAGGTTCCTTTAGAATAGTATTCTTTATAGCTTTAAATAATTATTATACTTTAGTTCCTTATTAAAAGGTAATTTCTTTCTTAGTTAGTTTAATTATTATAAAGATAATCTTACTAAATTCTTTAATAAATCTTTAATAATAATTTATAAAGCTAAAAAAGGCTTATATTTTCTTTATATTTATTAATATTTTCTATTTTTATATTATTATAATTTTCTTTAGGTTTATATAGATTTTATTAAAGTTAATAATATATTCTAAGAATTCTATTTTTTATATATAGAACTTACTTTTTTTAGATTTAATTAGAAGTTTGATATCTTATAGGGCTTTTAAAATCTTATAAATATATTCTTTATATTCTTTTTTATTTTATAAGAAAATAAAGATATTATTTAGATAATAGATAATAAAAATATTTAGGTATTTTTATAATATATGGTTTATTATTTTTTAAAATAATATTAATATATTTATAAATTTAAAAAGTATAATTAAATATTTAAATAATTTAAATTTAATTTAAAAAGTAGTTTTTTATTTATATCTTTTTTTAATATAAATAAGATTATAAGCTCTTTTAAGATTAAATATAATAAAAATATTAGTTTTATAAAAATAATTTTTTATTTTATTAATTAATAATAATAAAATATAATTTTTAATAATAATATTATTAAATTATTAATAATCTATAATAAGATATAATTTTTTATTTTTCTTAAATATAAATATAATAAAGTATACTATTTTAGAATTTAAAATATTAATATATTCTCTTTTTAGTATATCTTTAATATATTTCTTTAAAGTATTAAATTCTATCTAATTAAGATTATAAATAAGATAAAATTAAATATTAGATCTATCTTTAAGAATAATTTTATAATCCTATTAATTAAATTCTAATAATTTAATATTAAATTCTTTTATAAAGAGTTTTTTATAAATTCTATATTATAAAGGGCTACTCCTAGGTTTATTCAATCTAATGGGTACTCTATATTAGTCTATCTAAAGCTAAGGAGAAAGAAGAAGAAGATAATCAAAAGAATATATTCTTCTAATTATATATATCTTAATATACCCTTATTACTAATATAATTATAAAACTTAATTTAAATAGATATAGTATAACTATAATCCTTTGCTAGACTTTAGCTTATAATATTACCCCCTCTCTTCTAAGTAATAACTTTGCTACTTCAGTATTATATACTTGCTCACTAGGTTATCTAATTTTATAATTAGTTTATAGATAGCTTTATATATATTTAGGGCTTTTAGTTTTATTAAGAACTTTATTGATTATTAAATAGGTTCTTTATAGTTATATTATTAAATAAGAGTTTTTTAGATTTTATTTTATTTTTGTTGCTTTTACTTAGTATATAGGATTTTTTTAATTAATTATTTATTTTTATTATTTATTTAAATTAGTAAGAGCTAGAAGTTATTTTATTATTATTTTAATAAAGGATTTTATTATACTCTTTTTAAAAGATTAATATAGAATTATAGATATATTATTTTAGATATATTAATCTTTATTATATATATACTTATTACTTTTATTATAATATATTACTAATATAGCTAATCTAGTTTCTTATAAGGCCTAGAGGACTTATAATTAATTAAATTAACCTAGACTTTATCTTTAATCTTAAACCTCTTTACTAATATCTACTTTTTATTTATTATCTATTTATAATGCTATTATATTATAATTATTGTAGCCTATACAAATTCTATAGTATCTTAAATCTTCTATAATAGGTTTCTAGCCTAGGCCTTATTACTACTTAATAATAATTTTATAATAATCTTCTAGACCTTAAAAAGCTTTATATAATATTTATATTTTAAGAAAAAGGGACTTATTCTTATAACCAAGTTCTTATAATTATTTAATACTAATTATACTACTAGAAGATAATAATCCTAATCCTTTTACAAATAATAAACATATGCTTATAAATATACTTAGATTTCCTAGTTTATCTATTTTAGCCCTTTATTAGTTTATAGGTAGTATATTATATTAAGTTATTATATAATATTAACTAGCTTATAGAAAGCTTGCTAGAATCTACTAGTCTAATTGCTCCCTTAGTTATTAATAATAGACTAAGGTATTCTATATAATTTATAATAATAACTAAAAAACTATTCTATATAAGCTTTTACTTCTATTATAAATATAACCTTAAGTATAATAGCTTATATAAATTAATTAACTATTATTTATAAATATTAAGATTTATTTTTATCTATTAAAGAAAGATTTATTATAAAATCTATAATTAGATTATTTTATAGCTATTCTAGAACTAGTAAAAGCTTTAATAGCCCTCTTTTTAATTACTATTAGATATAATTTCTTCTATAAACTTAATAATTAGTAATAAATTGGTAGATTAATTATAATAATTCTAACTAAAAGAATTATCTTAATATTAAAGCTATTATACTATTATAGCCTAGATAATCTTTAATAATAATATTATACTTTATTTATATAATATAAATATATAATACCTTTATATTAATCTTACTACTAGATATTTATAATTAATTTTAGAAGATTAATTAATCTTTAATATTTAAAATATATTTTAAGATTTAAATCTTTAAATTTAATTTAAATAATAAATTTTACTTTTATTATTATACTATAATATATATACTTATATAAATCTTATCTATAATAATAGCTTAATTCTATAAATTTTATAACTCTAGATAATTAAAAAAAACCACTATCTATAATATCTTTATCTAAACTACCTAAAGAATAATTTACTTTAATATAATCACTTTATTCTATAGAATAGCTAATTAAGGGATTAATTATAAATAATAGCCCTACTCCTTAAGGTCTTTAATCCCCTTAGGTATATCTTGCTTTTTATAGCTTAGTATATCTGGCGCTACTGCCTTACTACTAGGTTAATACTTAAGCTAGAAATTGTTACAACCCATGTCATACCCAGGGCGGTCTAGGATGGCAGAATGCCACACCCTATAAGAACCTAGCTACCCTATAGTTGCATATGATTAATTAAATAAGGAGTAATAAGGGCAATTGTTAGAATAAGTGTAAAAGATGTTACACTTAGTGTATTAAGTGTATTATATGTATTAAAATAGGATAGTAGTATATAGATGAATTAGATTCTATTATAAAGAATAGAATTAATTAGCTTTTAATATAATTTAATTATTTTAATTATAATTAATTATTACTTAATATAATACTTTTATTATTTTATTTATTATAATATATCTAATTATTTTATTAATAATAAATCTTTTATTTTAATTAATTTATTAAATTAAAAATTAATTAAATTATTATATATTAAAAGCTTTTATTTAATTAATTATTTATATTAATAATTAAATAATAATAATATTTAAAAAGAACTTTATTACTATTATTTCTTTTAATAATATTAAATTAATTATAAAATTATAATAAATTAAGAAAAAACTTATAAACATATAAGCCTAGCTTAAAGTAAAAGAAGCTAGAACCACTATAATTAAAGAAAGCAAGAGCAAGGATATTAATAAAATCCTAAGACCTCTGGCCCTAGAACCCTTTCTAGGAAAAGCCACTAATGTAGTTCCCTTTCTTACCTAAATAAAAGAATACTTCTGCTTCTTTCTAATTTAACTTATAACTCCTAAAGCCTAAGTATTATATATTAAAACCCTTTTTTAAGGAGATATAAGAGTATAGTTTAAATTTATTATAAGGGATTATTTAAAAAATAAGGATAATGTTAATTAAATTAAAGAAATTTGAGAAATTTTTAAAAATTAGGAAAATTTTAAGATTATTATTAAAAATAACTTTAATATAATTAATATAGAATAATAAGTTATAAATTAGTTATATAAGCTTAAATAAATAAAATCCTATAATTAGTATTTAATTAAATTTAAAAGAATTATAATATAAATAATTTAAAATAATAATATATTAATAGAACTTTATTATAAAGGCTTAAAGAGTAAAGTTAAAAATAAAATTTATAAAGAAGATTAATTAAAGAAATTTTTAAAGTATATTAAAAATATTATTAAAATTAATAAAAAATAATTTAATTAATATAAAAAATATATCTAAAATAATAAAATTTTATATATTCTAAATAAAAGAAAAATTTAAAATAAATAATAAAGTATTATATATAGGATTTATTTAGAATTAATAGAATTTAATATTACCTAAGGTTATAATAAAAGTAAGATTACTTACTTTAATTATAGAAAGAAAGGATATAAATTCTTTAAATATTACTCCTTAAAAATAAGAAATTAATTTAAATCTATATTAGAAGGATAGAAATAATTTAATATTATAAAAACTTAATAAATCTTAATATTAGAAGAAAAAAAGAATATTATAAAAAAAATTATTCTTATTATTATTAAAAAATATAAACTAATTATTATAATTAAATAATATATAAAAAATTATAAATTATATAAAATAAAACTTACTTTATAATAAAAAATTAATAAAGCTATCTAAAAAGCATAATTAATCTAATAAAAAGGCTAATCCTATCTTCCTTATAAATAGTTAGAATGAGCTAAGAAGATAGAAATCCCTACATTTATCTTAGATATATATACTAATAAAGTACTAATATAATAAAATACCTATATTTATAATAAAAATAAAAATAAAAAATAAATAATTAATATTAAAAGAATGATCTAATAAGTTAAGAAACTTTTATAAAATAAAAATAAAGTCTTTTTACTTATATAAAGTAAATAACAATTAAAAAACCATAATCCCTAATTTATCTAATATAAGGAGAATAATCTTAAATTAAATATAATATATAAAAAATATAAGAATATTTTATAAATAAATTATTATAATTATAATTACTTTTAATATATAAAGTAAAAATAATATATAATATATTTTTTTATTAAAATAAAAAATATAATTATTTATTATATTTATAGAAAATACTTTAATTAATATAAAATAATAAAAAGAAATCTTTATTATTAATTTATTATATTAGAATTAAGTAAGCTTAAATTCTTTAATTATAATAAACTACTTTAAAATAAATATTAAGATCTTAAATATAATATCTATATAATAGATAAAATAATAGCTTAGTATTAAATAAAACTAAAAAATAGGTAAAATCTTTTATAAAAGAGTAGTAAAAGTGGTTAAGATAATAATTTTTAAAGTTATTAAAAGAATTTTTTAAAAAAGCTTTATACTTTATAATTAAAAAGTAATTTTAATAATAATTAAAAGTAAAAATAAGAATTAAAAAGAAATAATATAATATTATAATAAATAATAAAGTTAAATAAAACTATATTAATCCTTAAATAATTAATTAACTTTAATTACTATAAATAATAAAAATTAATCTTTATTAAATTATTAATATAAAAGGAATCTCTTTTAATTATAATAATAATATTATAAATAAAAAGATTAATTATTTAAAAGTCTTTATTAAAAAAAAAACCAAAAAATAACCTTTAATATTATTAATATTAGATAATATAATCTAGTTTTAGGGTACCTATAATTATACTAATATAACCTTAATATCTACTAATATATTAGTTAGGTGTAAATACTTGAGGAGTATAATATAGCTAGTGATATTTTTATAAAATATAATAAAAGATCTTAAATTCCTAGTCTTAATTAAGTAGAAAATATAAATAAAGAAGAATTTTTATTATTTAAAAAAATAAAATATAAATATAAGAATAATTAGAAAAAGTAAAGATAATAAATAATTATTTATTTTAAAATATAATTTTAATAAATTAATAAAAGCTTTAAAAAATAAAGATTAAAGTAAAAATAAATAGATTATATAATATATTTTTATAATATTAAATCTATAAAAAGCTCTTTATAAAAGAACTAAACACTAGATTATTTAAGTTTAATTAATAAAATTATAAAATTATTTTTAAAAATAGATCTAATATCTAATTTTACTTTATTTATAATCTTAATTAAATTAAACTTAATATTTTAAAAGAATATATTTAAGATATATTTAAAAAAAGATATATTTATATTTTAAACTTTAAAGTTAATTATTTTATTATATTTATATTTAAAAAAAATAGAAAATTATATTTTATTATAGACTATTAATAACTTAATAATATTATTATTAAAGATTATACTTTATTATTATTAATTAATAAAATAAAGGATTGCTTTTATAAAGTTAATATCTTTATTATATTAGATCTTAAAGGAGTATATAATTTTATTTATATTAAAAAAGGATATAAATAGAAAATTACTTTCCAAATAAAATTTAAATTATTTAAATACCTAATTATACCTTTTAAATTTATAAATATATTAATATTATTTTAATAAATAATAATTAATATATTATAAAAATACTTAAATATCTTTATTATTTATTATTTAAATAATATTCTTATTTTCTTTAAAAATAAAGAAAAATATAAAGAATATATTTATAAGATCTTAAAAGCCCTTTAAGATACTAAATTTTTAATTAAATTAAAAAAAATAAATTCTATACTTAAAAAATAGAATTTCTAGAATATATTATTAGCTCTAATAAAATTTATATAAACCTAAAGAAAGTTATTATAATAAAAGATTAAAAAGAATTTATTAATATAAAGAAAATATAAGCCTTCCTTAGATTTATTAATTATTATTAAAGATTTATTAAAGAATTTAATAAAATTATCTTAAATATAATAGAACTAATTAAAAAAGGAATTACCTTTTAATAAGAAAATAAAGTATAATAATTATTTAAAATTATAAGAAATACTATTTTAGAAGAACTTATTCTTATAATATTTAACCCTAATAAGTCTATAAAGCTAGAAACCAATGCATCAGACTTTGCCTTAAGGGCCTAGATCGGATAACAAGATAAATAAGGAAATCTACACCTTATAGCATTCTATTTATATAAGCTATATAGCCCTAAGCTAAACTATTTTATTTATAATAAAGAATTCCTTATTATTATTAATATTTTTAAAGAATTTTAATAATATTTATTAAAAAGTAATTATAAAATTATAATATATATTAATTATAAAAATATTACTTACTTTATAATTATTTAAAAATTTAATAAAAGGTAATTATAATATATAAAATACCTATTTAAATTTAATTACTAAATTATTTATATTAAAAGAATTAAAAATAATTATACTAATATAATTAGCTATTAATCTAATTATAATATAAAAAAATTAAAAATATAGAAAAAATTATTAATCTATAATACTAATAAAAGCTTAAAATAAGCCTTAATTAATAAAATAATAATAAAAATAAAGAAAATAATTACTATTATAAAAGTAAAAAAATTACTATATATAACCAAAACTACTATTATAGAAATACTAATATAATAAGTAAAATAAGATAATCTACTACTAAAGAAAATTAAAAAATATAATCTAATACTTCTAAAAGAAGAAAAAATAAACTACCTACAAATATTAAAAGAATATTAAATAAAGTTAATAAAGGATATTTATAAATATTCTTTATATAATTATAAAGATATTAATAAAACCTTTAAATAAATTAAATAGATATTTTTCTTTAGTAAAATAAAAAAAAAGTTAAATAAGTATATAAGAAATATAGCTTATATTAATACTTTAAAAAACTAAAATATAAATTATATAAATTATTATAATTATCCTTTATTATATAATAACTATAAAACTTAATTATAATAGACTTTATTATTAACCTTCCTTTATTAATAAACCCTATTATAAAAGTATATTATAATAATATTTTCATTATTATTAATTACTTTATAAAAGTAATATATTATCTTCTTTATAATAAAGTAATAAAAAAAATAATTTACTTATCATTTCTTCTAATATATAATTATTATATAACATATATAATAAGCATACATCGCAGACAAGTATACATCACAAAAATCCCTCATACATAACACTTTTTAATTAATCAAATACTTCTCAACCATCAAACATATCATAGTTTCATATAAAGGCTAATATTTTTCTTATCCTTTAAGCTATTTAAAATCCCCAAAAATTAAGTACCTAAAAGGCTGTATAGATTTATAAAGTTAATAAGTATAGATTATATTATTAGTAGAAAGGGATTTAATTTTAAAGTAATTAGATTTTTTTATTATATAAGCTATTTAATCTAGAAGAAGATATTATTTTTTAATTTATTCTAGATTTAGATTTATAAGGATTTCTTTTATAGCTTTTTAGTATAAAGGAAATAATTAATTAATTATTTTTTAATTAAAATAAATTATTAATTAATTAATATTAGGTTTTAAATTTTATAAAGTAATATATAAAGTTTAAAATATAATTTTTTTATAAATATAATTATAAAAAAATTAAATATAAAGATTTAAAGATTATTAATAATTAGTTTAAGTTTGTGATAAATATAATAGGAAAGTATAATATTAAATTAAATAATATTTATAATTTTAATAAAATTAGCTTTATAATAGATATTATTATAAGTAAAATAGTTATAATAGGTATAAAAAGATATTTAAATTTAAAATTAATCTAGCTTAGAAATTGAGAATAGATAATAGTTATTTAAATTATTAATATAAGAGGCTAGATAATCCTACTATTTCTTATTATTATAAGTTAATATTATCTTATTAATTAATATAAAGAAAGTAACCTTTTAATTAATTAGGCTATTATTATTATTTAAAATAATTAAATTAATAATATAATAGATCTTAAGTAATTAAAGTACTTTAATTATTATATAAATAATTAATTAATTAATTATTATTATCTTTTTATTTTTAATAAGTATAAAAGTTATTATTTAATTTAATTTAAAGAATATTATAAGAATAATAAAATTATTATACTTTATATACTATTTAATTTATTTTATTTACTTTAATCTTTTAATATTATATACTTTAAACTATTAAAAATAATATATAAAAAAGAAATAAAATATTTAATTAAATACTTTATAACTTATATTTTAAAATTTAACTTCTTTTTAGCCTTTTATAATATATATAATACCACTATTATAAAAAAGAATATTTAAATAAGATTTAAAGGAGCTAGGTTTTATTCTCTAAATATAAAAAATATTATATTAAAGCTTAATATATAACTACAAACTCCAATATCCTTTAATTAAATAGTTAAGCTTACTAACCCTTAGGCTTTAAAGACTTCAAGGAATATTATTAAGATTAATTCTTAATTTAAATATTTTAAAAGATAAATTAGAAAATTATAAAATATCTCTCTAGAGTCTATTATTAAAATATTATAATCACTTTCTAAAAGAATAAAGGTAATTATATATAAGATAATATTAATAAAAGCTAAAATATAGGATCTTTAATAAGTAAATAAAATACTTAGTAAATACTATAGATTAAAAAGGATTAGATTATAAAATAAAGGGATAATAATAATAATTAATATATAAGAAGTAATTAATTAAATAAATATAAATATATAAATATAGGTAGAATTATTAAAAAATAATAGTTAAGGGAAGTTAGTATAATTAAGTAAAAGGTACTATAAGACTTATAGTAAGACTAATTATAATATAAGAATATATTAGGTAGTTATTAAGATTTTTAAAAAGAGAATAATAATTAATTTTAATTAATTAAATGCTTTATAATATTTTTATTTTAAATTAAAAATAGGGGATAGTGGAAAGTGTAATATATACTTATCTGCGATGTATGCTTATTATATATGTTATAATATTAATATAATAAAATAATTATAAATCTAAATTTAAATAATATATATAGAAAAACTATAATAACCTATTATACTAGCCTTAAAAATCAGACTAACAAAGAGAAGATATTATATTATAATCTATATTATACCTAAGACAATCTAAAATAGTAGAATACCATACCTTATAAAAACCCAACTACTTTATAATTATATATAATCAATCAAACAAAAAGTAATAAAAGTAACTATTATAATAAATATAAAAAATATTATACCTAGTACATCAAACACACCACACACACCAAAATAAGATAATAGTATATAGATAGATTAGATCCTACTATAAGGAATAGAATTAATTAGTTTTTAATATAATTTAATTACCTTAATTACAATTAATTATTACTTAATATAATACTTCTATTACTTTATTTATTATAATATACTTAATTATCCTATTAATAATAAATCCTTTATTCTGATTAGTTTATTAAGTTGGGAATTAACCAGACTGTTATAGAAATCATATTCTAATAACTATCCTGCCTAATAACTCTATTACTTTATAAGATATTAATATTTTATAAAGTATAACGTACATGATAAGCATGCGGCGCAAACAAGCATGCGGCGCATTTCAATATTCACCTTAAATTAATATTTTTAAAAAATCATTAAAAATCCAAAATTAGCTTAAAATAGCTAAAATCTTTAAATCATACTATTTAAAAATAAATAAATATATATATTTATTATAAGCTTATTATTATTTAAATATAGTTATTTATTAAGAAAATCTAAATTCATACTATACAAATTGCTATTTAAATATAAAGAAAAATATTTAAAAATAAAAGAATTATATTATACAATAGAATTTGTTCTTAATAACCTATATTAATTTTTTTAAGTTATAATTACTAAAATCATAGATTTTAGCTTTTTAAAAATTGATATTTTCAGGCGCACAGTATGGTGCGCCGCATGCTTATCATGTACGTTATTAGGTTCTTATAATTTATAATAATAATAAATAGGCTATAATTATATAATTTTGCTTTTTAAGCATCTAGATAATATATAATTACTAGTATCCTTTTATTATAAATCAAGTAGTTATATTCTACTAGGCTTAGCTGTTGTAAGTAAAAGGCAATTGGCCGATAGTGGTCTTACTTATCTTCTTAAGCTAGAACTCCTTCTAATATATTACCTAAGCAATTAGTTTTAAGAAATATTAATTTATTTAGATCTTATTATTATAATATAAAAGCCTTATAAAACCTATACTTAAATTCTTAAAAAGCTATTTTCTTATTAGATCTTTATTTAAAAGTAATCTCTTTTTAAATTAATATTATTAAAAAGACTAATATCTTTATAAAATCTAATATAAAGATCTAATAATAATTTATAAAGCTTAAGAAACTTTATATACTTTTTATTATTTAAAATACTTTTTATTTATAAATTACTTATTATTTTTTTAAATTATAAAATACTTCTTTCTTAATTTATATAATAAATCCTAGATATTTTATCTTTTAAATTATAAATTTATACTTCTTTAGATCTAGATATAATCTAGTAATAGTTAAGATATAAAATACCTTCTATACCTTTACTAAATAATCCTTCTTTAAATTACTAGAATAGATTAATATATTATCTAAATAGATTATAGTAAAGTTATTTAAAAAATCTTATAATACTTTGTTTATATACCTCTAGAATATAATAAATGCATCACTTAGGCTAAATAGGCATACTAGCTATTTATATAACCTAAATTGGGTCTGGAAGATAGTCTTAGCCTTATACCTTTTAGTTATTTAGACCTTATAGAAGGCGGTAACCATATCTAGCTTAATAAACTTATAAGGGTCATTAACCAGGGTGATCTTGAGAGTTATAGAACAGATTGTATTATAGTATATAGATTTTAACTTGGCAAGTGTTTCTTGATTGCTTACTAAAATTCTTTAATAGACTAAGTAGATTATATACTATTTCTAGCTATAGTGGCGCTAGGATCCTAATTATTCTTATAATTATCTTTTTCTTTTTAATACTTAGTTCTTAAGTATTTATTAGTAGTTTCCCTATTTTAAATGATTTTATATATTTATAGTTATTATTATATATTATTATTATTTATTATTTATTATTTATTATTTATTATTTATTATTTATTATTTATTATTTATTATTTATTATTTATTATTTATTATTTATTATTTATTATTTATTATTTATTATTTATTATTTATTATTTATTATTTATTATTTATTATTTATTATTTATTATTTATTATTTATTATTTATTATTTATTATATATATATATATATTTATTTTTTATTATTATCTTATTCTTCTTTTTTTTATTAAATACTCTTTAAATCTTTATAATATTATTTCTTTTTTAACTCTTTATAATACTTACTTACTATAAATAATTTACTAGTTAAATATTTACTAAGTAATTATTAAATAATTACTCTTACTTTTATTATATTATATAGAAATATAATAATCTCTTCTTTATTTATTACTAAAGATCTATTAATATTTATTATATTTACTATAAAAAAGTTAGCTAATCTTATAATATAATATATCTACCTTTATTAAATATTCTATATATAGTTATTACTAATTTAACTAGATTCTTTAGAAGCTTATTAATATTATAATCTAGTATTAGAATTTCCTAATTAAATTTAATATATATAATATTATTAAATATAATAAGAATAATAATAATACTTTTAAACTTTTAATAAATATTAATTATTAATACCTTAATTAAGTTATATATTCTATTACTAATTCCTAATATTATATTAAAAATAGTATTAAAAGTATAATTAATATTTATAAAATATTTAATAAATAATTATCTTTATATTTATTATAGAAGATTATTGTTTAATATAAGTTAATAATATTAAATTTTTAAGTTTAAGTAAATGCTTTTATTTTATATTTAATAAATATTTTATTAATTTATTATAATATAATCTTATTCTTATTAATATTAAAAACTTATACCTTTATTTAATTTTTATTATTTCTTTTTATATTTATAATAATAATATTATTATAATTATTAAATATTTATTAAATATTTTTAATTAAATTAAATTTATTTATATTTTTAATATTATAAAAGATTCTTTATCTTAATTTATTATTATATAAAAGTATAAGATCTTATATATTTTAATTACTACTATAAGTCATTATAGCCCTATTTATACTATTAAGTATACTAAAAAACCTCTTATTTAGTAAAAAGCGGTTAATATATTTTCACATTATATTCAGAAGGAGAAAAAGTCTAAGATTATAGAGTCTACTGCCTTTAAGGCTAAGTCTAAGCTTGCATCTAATAACATGCCTCCGCCGCCCACTAGCTATAATTGTAGTAGAAGTAGTAGTCACCCCTGTAATCGTTCTTATGGTTATCCCTATAGTTATGATTGTAATATCTCTTCTTAAGCACCTATTCACTAAGCTATTATTAAGTTTTTACTAAGTACCCCCTAACTATTACCTTAGTAATTTATATATATATTTATATTTATAAATATATTAATTAATAATTATCTTACTAATTATTTACTATATTTTTATTATATTTTTTATTTTATATTATTATCCTATTTTTTATATATATATTTATATTATTTATAATATTTTTTTTAATTACTATTTTAATAAACTATAGTACTAATTTTTTATCTTTAAAATAAAAATACTTAATTAATAGCCTAATAATATCCTCTAATTTATATTCCTTAGCCTAATAATATTGATTATAATATTTAGATTATATTTTTATAATAAATTACTAATATTTTTAGGCTTATTCTTATACTTAATAAAAGGTTATTAAATACTTATTAACTTCTTATACTTTAGCTCTAATATATTTAAAAATATAAGCTATTACTTTAGAATAATACTTATAAAGTGCTTATATTAAAGAAATTTTAATAATATTATATATATTATTATTATATATAAACTTTACTTTAGGTAATTAGGCTACCTATTAATTTAATAAGCCTCCTATATATATTTAAAAATATTTTTCTAGTATTTAGTAAGTCTATTCTATTTAACTATCTATTTATAAATAATATATAGTAAATAATTGGTGAGTAATTACCTATTCTTTTATAAATTTAGTTTAAAATTTATTAATAATTAATTTATTTTTATTATTTATAATTCCTTCTAATATTTTAAATTTATATTTAATATTTTTATAAAGGATTTATATAAGCTAGATTATATTAAATATTTTCTTTATTAATAAAAAGATTATATATTTAATTATATAATATATAATAACTAAGATTATATTATATTCTTTACTATCTACTTAAGTACTATTTAATAATCTTATAATAAAGTCTATATTAATTTCTTAAAATAGGTGTGTTAGTAAGAGAAGTGGCTATAATTACTTATATAGCTTATATTTTAGTAAGTGCTTATCTTAGTATGCCTAATACCTTGTTGTGTAGTCTCTAATATTATTAGCTATACCTTTCTAATAGAACTTACAGCTGATTAGCTTAAGTGTTTTATATGCCCTTATATGCCCTAATATTAGGTTATTATAATACCTTCTTAGGATTTCTTTCTTTATAATATATTAATTTAGGATTACTAATATTCCTTTATAAAAGAAAGTACCTTATTTATAAAGATAATACTTCTTTTATTTATTAACTACTTTATAAGCTTTTTTACCTTTTATTAATAATATTAATTATTAATTTATAATTCTCTAACCAAGTTTTCTAATTTATATAAAGATTATAATAAAAATATTATTTTATTTTATATAAATTCTTTTATAATAGGGTATAGGATGTATTAGTCTAAGCTAATAATCCTAGCTTTAAGCAAGTCCTTATAGCTCTTTATAGCTACTTCTTACTAAGTATTTTTTAAATACTTATTAGTATAATCTACTACTCCTTTAACTTATATTATAATTATAAAGATATATATTATATATTATATTAGATTAAGGGGTCCTAAGGCCTAACTTTAATCTAAAGGTAAGAAAATCTTTCTTAGATTAGCTCAAGTAGCTTATATATATGCCTAAGTACTTTTATACTTTTCTTTAAAGTTAGTAATTATTTATTATATATTTAATAATAATTTATTAATTAATATTAATTTTTTATTAAAGTAAATAATATATTATAATAGGTTATTTTATCTAATATATAATTAGGTCTTCTAGAAAGCCTATTAGTAAAGTTTATTTTCCTTAATTTATATTTAATATTAAAGTTAAATAGTATAAGTTTATATATTTAATAGATAAGCTTTCTTTAAAGGTCTTATATAAAGGTAGATATTATTTTTATTAAGGTAATATAATCTATTAATAATATAAATTTATTAAATAATTTTAGTAAATAATAGCTTTAATATTTTAAGCTTTTTATAATAATTAGAAGTTTTTATTAATTTATAATTTAGTATTACTTTATATTTATAAGCTTTTATAATTAATAAGTAATTAATTATTATTAGTTTACTTATAATTAAGATAATATACCTAAGATAACTTTAATTAATATATTTATCTTTATATATATAAATAATTTAAAGTTCTAATATTAAAAAATAATTATTAAATAAAAAATATATTAAAGCTCTTTTAATACTTTTTATATCTTTAAAAACTATATAAATTCTCTTATTTTATAATCTTTTTTATTATCTTTAAATAAGGCTATAATAGGCTTTATAATTTTTAAATATTTTAAAATAAACTTCTTATAAAAGTTATAAAAGCTTAAGAAGACTTATACTTCTTTAAAATTAGTTAGTATAGGCTACTTAACAACTACTTAAACTTACACTAGATCTATTTTAATCCTCTCTTATATAATAATATAGCTTAGAAACTTAACCTTCTACTAGTAAAAGGTATACTTAAATAGCTTAGTATATAGCTAGATTGCTTGTAATCTTTATAAGATCTTTTAATATCTTATATATATTAATCTTAGTTTTAGGAGTAAATGATAATATTATTTAAATATATAATATAGTATATATCTAATAATTTAATAAGTATTTAATAAATGTATATTTAGAAAGTAATAGATATATTAATAAGTTTAAATAGTATTATTATATATTAAAAATAGTTATATTATATATAGAAAGTAGTCTTCTAATAGTTAGTAGATTTAATATTAATATAATAATATATATTCTAAAGGTTTATTTTAGTAATATACTTTACTTTTATAAAATAATTTAATAAATTATTAATTAATAATAAAAAATAATAATTTTTAATTATTATTATATTTAACTTTTTATAATTAATATATAACTTTAAGATATTATCTTTCTTAAATATAAAAAAATTAATACTCTTACTTCACTAATTAAAGATTCTATCTAACTACTTATTATATTTTTTATAATATAATTCTATAATATCTCTTATTATTTCCTATTAATAAAATAGATTAATTTATATAATAGCTTTTTTTTTTAAAAAATTAATAATATATTCTACTTTTTTTAATATAAGTAATTTTTTTATAATTTTTTTACTAAATGCTTATATATTATCTTTTAGTTCTATAAGTAATATAACTTCTTTTTCCTAAATTTTCTTATTAAGGGCAATTATTAGTTATTTATTTAGTATAAGTATATTATAAATGTATATTATTTAAATTTATTTATTATTCTTTATTAACTCTTTTATAAAAAACTTTATATTTATAATAAAGATTAGTTTATAATTCTATAAATAAATCTTTATATTTATAATAATACCCTTCTTACCTATTAATCTAGTGAATAATAAGATATTACTAGCTTTATTAGGTCTAGTAGCTTTAATAAATGCTTACTAAATCTTCTATAGAAATCCTCTAAAGTCAATTAAAAAGAAGATTAATTAATAAACTTGCTCTAGAGGCTTCTTAATCCTATTATAGCTTATAAGACTTAATACCTTCCAATCAGCTATCTCTTTAAGCCCTAGCCTAGCCACTAGCCTTATATTAATAAGGTCAACTTATATATCTATATTTATATCTACTTTAACTATTTCTTTATTAAATACTTAAAGAATAATTGCTTTACTTTTAATAGTATTCTTTATAAGAACTATTTTTAGTTTTAGTATTAAGATATTAAGCTTAGCCTTTATACTTTCTTATTTCTTAAGAAATCTAATTTTTTAATTTTAATATTAATAATTTATATTTATACTTTTAATTATATTAGTTTAATTAAGGGTTATTTTATATTTTACTGGAATTAATTATACTTAAGATTAAAATAATTTTATTTATTATTATTAAAGTATTATATAATAAAGTAATTTCTTATTAAGCCCTTCTTAAATATTTATTATTAATAAGTATTTAGAATAGAGGAGTTTTAAAGTCTTTTACTTTAAGATCTTTTTTAAATCTTTAATTTTATATATATTTACTTTTTAAATATTTATAATATTAATTTAAAGATTAAAATTTTTTTATATTTTTTTAAATTATTTTTAAATATAATCTTTTATTTTAATTATTTTTTAATTATTTAATATTATTATATATATAAGGCTATAATTATTCTACCTTATAGGCTACTTCCCTAACTTTCTATAATAAGATCTATAACTACCTTATTTCCTTCTTTAAATTCTTATTTAATTTATAATAATACTAGTAGGCTAAGTTAGACCTATCTTCTAAGTTTTAAATACTTAAGGATATATAAATGATACTCTATATATTAAAATGATCTATTAATAATTGCTTACTGCCCTATTATAGATCTAGGAGATTATCTCTTAATTATATCTTTTAGAACTTTAAGTTAATATACTTTTTATAAATAAAGTTTAAAAAATCTTACTAAAAAGGATTATTAAGGCTTATAGTATGATTTTTCTATTAGGTTTATAGATAATAAGAGAATCTAGTTATAGCTTATTTAATTTTTTATAAATCTAAACAATCTTTTTATAAATTATTCCCTAACTTTATTATATATATCTAATTATTAATTTATATATTAGTTATATTGTTCTAGAGGATAGTATAATTATAAATTAATAGCTTATTCTAGTCTTTCTTTAATATATAATATAACTAATTTATTATTTTTTATAATATCTTTATTTAAGTTATTTATTATTAAATTATAATTTATAGTAAGATTTAGAATCTTTTTTTTTATTATATATTTTTTATATAAAGTAAATAATAAATAATTATTATACCTTATAAATCTATATAATATATTCACTTTCTTTAAGCCTTCTTACTTTAATCTTTTTATTAAAAAGGGCCTAGAATTATAAGATTTATATTTTAAATTTAAAATATAATTATTTAATATATACTTATATTATTATTTACTTAGTTCCTTAAGTTTTTATTTTATATTTAGATTTAATACTTCTATTTACTATCTATTTTATATTTATTTATTAATAAAAGCTAAGAGCTTAATTATTAAAACTAATTGATCTTTTATAGTGCCTAGATATTTTAGTAGAATATAGATTCTTTAAAATAATTTAAATATTATATTTATATATAATACACCTAGAGGGTATTTATTATAATTATTTATAATTTATATACTTATAATAATTATATTAATTATTTAAAGGAATATAAAAATTAAAAAATTATAAAAATTATTAATTAAGATAATCTTAAAAGTTATAAAATAAATTATATTATAATATATAGACTTTAATTTGGCAAGCATTCCTCGATCGCTCGCCGAAATTCTCTAACAAACTAAGTGGGTCATACGCCACTTCTAACCACAGTGGCGCTAGGATCCCAATTGTCCTTACAAAACTATTTAGCCTTGGATAGATTCTATAGTGTCTTTGTGATTAAGAGAAGAGGATATTGGTTCTATTATGTAATAGTATTAAGTGTATGGTAATTATAATAAAAGTATAATCTTTCTCTAGGCTTTTTAATAAATAATATTAGGGCACTAGTAGTCAAACTACTAGCTTAAATAAATCCCTTATCTAATAAATCCTTAAAAATCTTTCTAAGGATTAGTAATTCCTCTTTAAATATATTATATAAAGGTCCTTAAGGGAGTAATAGTTTATTCTTAAACTTATCTTATTATAAATTAACTTTATAATTAATATTTAATTAATATAATAATAATTTAATTACTTTTATTATTAAAAATAATTTTTTAAATTTATTAAATAATATAGTTAGAATTTATTCTTTTAGATCTTCTTTAACCTTTTATTAAAAAGCTTTTTTAATATCTTTTTATTATAACCCATGCCCACGCATGGCGGTCAGAACCGGCAGAATCAAGGCACGGACCCACTTACCCTAGACCACGATTACCCCACATGTATAATCACTACTATAATCACTAAACAATCACTATAATCACTCCTATAATTACCAGCACAATTACCAATTATATTAGTAATTACATATAAAACTTAAAAGTATATAGATAGATCACTCCATTATGTTAAATGGAATAATTAGCTTTTAATATAACTTGGTTACCTTAATTACAATTAACTATTACCTAACATAATACTTTTATTGCTTTATTCTATTATAACGCGCCTAACTATCCTGCTAACAATAAACCCTTTATTTTAATTGGTTTATTAAGTTAGGAATTGACTAGATCATTACACATTAAAAGCTTTTATTTAATTAGTTACCTATATTAATAATTAAGTAATAACAATATCCGGAAAGAACCCCGTCGCTACTGCTTCTCCTAGTAATGCTAAGTTAACTACAGAATTACAGTAGGTTAAAAAGAAACTTATAGATGCATAAGTATAACTTAAAGTAGAAAAAGCTAGAACCACCACGGTTAAAGGAAATAAGGGTAAAGACATTGGTGAAATTCTAAGATCCCTGGTCCTAGAACCCTTCCTAGGAAAGGCTGCCGATATAATCCTCTTTCTCACTTGAATAAAGGGATACTTCCGCTTTTTCCTAATATAACTTACAATCTTTAAAGCCTAGATATTATATACTAAAACCCTCCTTTAAGAAGATGTAGAAGTATAGTTTAAACCTATTATAAGAGACTATTTAAAAAATAAGGATAATATTAACTAAAATGAAGAGATCTAAGAGATCTTTAGAGACTAGGAATATTTTAAAATTGCTATTAAAGATAATTTTGGTATAATTAATATAGAATAATAAATTATAAATTAATTATATAAACTTAAATAAATAAAATCCTGTAGCTAGTATTTAGCCAAGTTTAAAAGAATTATAACACAAATAGCCTAGGATAACAATATACTAATAGAACTCTACTATAAAGGCCTAAAGAGCAAAATCAAGGATAAAATCTATAAGAAAGATCGACCAAAGAAACTCTTAAAATACATTAAAAGTACTATCAAGATTAACAAAAGACAATTTAACTAATATAAAGAATACACCTAAGATAATAAAAACCTATATATCCCAAATAAAGGAAAAACCCAGAATAAGCAACAAAGTATTACATATAGGACTTATTTAGGATCAATGGAACTTAGTATTACCCAGGAGTATAATAAAAGTAAGATTACTTACTTTAATTACAGAAAAAAAAAATATAAATCTTTTAAATACTACTCCCCAAAAACAGGAAATTAGTTCAAATCTATACTAGAAGGACAGAAACAACTTAATACTATAAAAACTCAATAGACCTTAGTACCAGAAGGAAAAGAGGATACCATAGGAAAAATTATTCTTACTATTATTAAGAAATATAAACCAACTACTATAGTTAAGCAATATACAGAAAACTATAAATTACATAAAGTAAAACTTACTTTATAATAAGAAATTAATAAAGCTATCTAAAAAGCATGGTCAACCCAATAAAAAGGCCAGTCCTACCTTCCCCATAAATAATTAAAATAAGCCAAGAAGATAGGAATCCCTACATCCATCTTAGATATATATACTAACAAAGCACTAGTATAATAGAATACCTATACTTATAATAAAAACAGAAATAGAAAATAAATAACAAGTATTAAAAGAATAGCCTAATAAGTCAGGGAACCCTTATAGGATAAAGACAAAGTCTTTCTACTTATATAAAGTAAATGGTAATTAGGAAACCATGACCCCCAACCTATCCAATATAAAAAGAATAACCTTAGATTAAATATAATATATAAAAAATATAAGAATATCTTATAAGTAAGCTACTATAATTATAATTACCTTTAGTATATAGAATAAAAGTAATATATAGTATACTTTCTTATTAAGGTAAAAGATATAATTATCTACCACACCTATAGAAGATACTTTAATTAATATAAAATAATAGAAAGAAACCCTTACTACTAGTTTATTATATTAAAACCAGGTAAGCCTAAGTTCCCTAATTACAATAAGCTACCCTAGAACGAATGTCAAGACCCCAAATGCAATATTTATATAATAGATAAAGCAATAGCCTAGCACCAAATAAAACTAAAAAACAAGCGGAGCCCCCTGTAGAAGAGCAGCAGGAGCAGCTAAGGCAACAACTTCTGAAGTTACTAAAAGAACTCCTTAAAAAAGCTTTATACTTTACAATTAAAAAGTAACCTTAATAATAATTAGAAATAAAAGTAAGGATTAAAGGGAAGTGGTATAATGTTATAGTGGATAGTGGAGCTAAGCAAAACTATATAAATCCTTAAGTAATCAATAAACTTCAGCTACTATAGATAATAAAAGTCAACCTATATAAAATCATTAATATAGAAGGAATACTCTTTGGATATAATAATAATATTATAAACAAGAAGATTAATCACCTAAAAGTCTTTATTAAAGGAAAAAACCAAGGAATAACCTTTAATATTATCAATATCAAACAATATAACCTAATCTTAGGGTACCTATAGTTATACCAATACAACCCTAATATCTACTAGCATATTAGCTAGATGCAAATACCTGAGGAATATAATGCAGCTAGCAATATTTCCATAAAATATAATAAAAGATCTCAAACTCCTAGCCCTAACTAAGTAAAAGATATAAGTAAAGGAGAATCTTCACCACCTAAAGAAATAAAATATAAATATAAGAATAATTAAAAAAGATAAAAATAATAAATAATTATCTGCCTTAGAATATAGTTCCAACAAATTAATAAAAGCCTTAAGGAAATGAAGGCTAAAGCAGAAACAGACAGACTACACAATATACCCCTATAGTACTAAATCTATAAAAAGCTCTTTATAAAAGAACTAGATATTAGACTACCTAAGTTTAGCCAGTAGGATCATAAAATCATTTTTAAAGACAGATCTAATACCTAATTTTACTTTATTTATAATCTCAACCAAATTGAGCTTGATACCCTAAAGAAATATATCCAAGATATGCTTAAAAAAAGATATATCTATATTTCAAACTCCAAAGCTAGTTACCTTATTATATTTGTGCCTAAGAAAAATAGGAAGTTACATCTTATTATAGATTACTAATAGTTTAATGATATTACTATTAAAGATTGCACTCTACTATTATTAATTAATAAAATAAAGGATCGCCTTTATAAAGCTAATATCTTTATTACATTAGATTTTAAAGGAGTATATAATCTTATTTATATTAAAGAAGGATATAAATAGAAAACTACTTTCTAAACTAAGTTTAGACTATTTAAATATCTAGTTATATCTTTTGGACTTATAAATATACTAATATTATTTTAGCGAATAATAACTAATGTATTATGAGAATACTTAAACATCTTTATTATCTACTACCTAGATAATATCCTCATCTTCTCCAAAAATAAGGAAGAACATAAAGAACACATTCATAAGATCTTAAAAGCCCTCTAAGATGCTAAACTCCTGATTGAATCAGAAAAAAGCAAGTTCTATACTTAAGAAGTAGAATTTCTAAGATATATTATTAGCCCTAATGAAATTCGTATAGACCTAAAGAAAGTTGCTATAGTAAAAGATTGGAAGGAATTTACTAATATAAAGGAAGTATAAGCCTTCTTTAGATTTACTAACTATTACTAAAGATTTATTAAGGGATTTAATAAAATCGCCTTAGGTATAATAGAACTAATTAAGAAAGGAATTACCTTTTAATAAGGAAATAAAGCATAATAATCATTCAAAGCTATAAAAAATGCTATTCTAGAAGAACCTATCCTTGTAATGTTTGACCCTAATAAGCCTATAGAGCTAGAAACTAATATATCGGACTTCGCCCTAGGGGCCTAGATTGGATAACGAGATGAAAAAGGAAACCTACATCCTATAGTATTCTACTCACATAAGCTATATAGCCTTAAGCTAAATTACTTTATTTACAATAAAGAATTCCTTATTATTATTAATATTTTTAAAAAATTCTAATAATATCTTTTAAAAAGTAATTATAAAATTATAGTATATACTAACTATAAAAACATTATTTATTTTGCAATTACTTAAAAACTTAATAGAAGGTAATTATAATATGTAGAATATCTATCCAAATTTGACTATTAAATCATCCATATTAAAAGAACTAAGAATAACTATGCTAATGCAATCAGCCGCTAACCTAACTATAATATAGAAAAACTAAAAATATAAGAAAAACTATTAATCTATAATACCAACGGAGGACTAGAACAAGCCCCAATTAATAAAATAATAATAAAAATAAAGAAAATAATCACTACTATAAGAATAGGAGGATTGCTACGTGTAACTAGAACCACTACTATAAAAATACCTATATAATAAGTAGAACAAAGTAATCCATTACTAAGGAAAATTGAAGAATATAATTTAATACTTTTAAAAGAAGAAAAAACAGATTACTTACAAGTGCTAGAAGAATACCAAATAGAGTTAATAAAGGACATTTACAAATATCCCTTATATAACCATAAAGATATTAATAAAACCCTTAAATAAGTTAAATAGATATTTTCCTTTAATAAGATAAAAAAGAAAGTTAAATAAGTATATAAGGAATATAGCCTATATTAACACTTTAAAAAACCAAGATATAAACTATATAGATTATTACAATTATCCTCTATTGTATAATGACTATAGGACTTAATTATAATAGACTTCATTACCAACCTTCCCTTATTAACAGACCCTACTATAGGAGTATACTATAACAGTATTTTCATTATTATCAACCACTTTATAAAAGTAGTCTATTACTTTCCTTATAATAAAGCAATAAATAAAAACTAATTCGCCTACCTTTTCTTCCAGTATATAGTTGCTATACATAGACTGCCAATAGAAATTATATCTGATAGAGGACAACCATTTGTATCCAAATTTTAACAAAGCTTAATATTATTAATGGGACTAAACTATAAGCTTAGTATAATATTTCACCCCCAGATAGACGGACAAATTGAATATTAAAACTAGGAAATTAAGTAATACTTATAATATTATATAAATTATAAATAAACTAATTGAGTAGAAAAACTGCTTATTATACAATTAGCACATAATACATCCTACAATCATAGCATTAAAACAATACTAATAAAAGCCAACTTTGGTTTTATATTGGATGCTTATTGAGCCCCTTTAGAAGGCATAATCTAAATAAAAGTAATAATTAAGTTAAATAATTTAAGAAAATTATATAAGGAAATAAAAACTGAACTTGAATTTATTTATAATATTATAAAAAGATATTATAATTTAAAAAAATTAAAAGGACTAACCTTTTCGGAGGGAGATATAGTCTACTTAGTAATAAAAAATCTTACAATAAAAAGATAAAATAAAAAAATCAATTTTATACAGATTAGACTATACCTAATTAAAAGAAAAATATTAAAAAATAACTATAAGCTCGACCTCCTAGATAATATTAAAGTCCACCCTATCTTCTATATTTCATTACTAGAACCTAGCAATAGTATCTAGGTAAATATAGAACCTAAATATAAACCCTAAATAGAAAACCTAGAAGACCAATAGGAAGTTAAGAAAATCCTACAAAGAAAAAAGAAAGATAAAAAATTTGAAATTAAATAAAAAGGCTATAAAGAAATAACATAGGAACCCATAAAACACCTTACACATTGCTTAAAGTTGCTAGAAGTGTTCCTAAGAATGCAACACCAAGCAAGCCATCGAGATCAATAGCATTCCAATTAATAGTATCTAAGGCCCCTAAAGCTTACATATCAATCACTACCCCTAACTCTACCTAACCTATTGTATCAAGATCGTCTAAAGATAATAACCTATAATAAACCATCTTCTTACTACAAGACTTCAATAATTGCTTTTATTTTCTTAAATGTATTAAGTAAGTAAGAGTCTTATTAAGCTTCGCCTGAGTAGCTAGCATATCCTCCTCAGCTTGCTCCTCTGCCTAGTCTAAATGATCGGACTTTTTACTTAACTTAGTCACTATTATAATTATTAATTATGATATTATGAAGTATAAGAAAAAATCTCTTATAAGAACCTATTACTGCCCCTAATATATTATAAGAATAATCTTAATAAGTACACTCTCTATAATAAGAAGAATAAGCTACTATTTAGCAATAAAAGCCCTTGGACAAACAAAAAGAATAAGATATAATATTGTATCTGAATAAAGCAATATCTTTAGTAAGTTAAATATAATAATAAGCGGATTTACTAGATATAATATTAGTATTTAGAGAAAAAGATTATAAATCTAAGTTTAGCTTACATTAAGTAAAAATCTACTAAGGTTATATATATAGTCTTAAAGACAAGAACCAATAAAGAGGGGACATTATATTATAACCCATGCCCACATATAGCAGTTAGAACTGGTAGAATTAAGGTACAGACCTACTTACTTTAGACCATAATTACCTTATATATATAATTACTACTATAATCATTAAATAATTACCATAATCACTCCTATAATTATCAATACAATTACCAATTATATTAATAATTATATATAAAACTTAAAAGTATATAAATAGATTGCTCTACCATGTTAGATGGAACAATTAACTTTTAATATAACTTAATTACCTTAATTATAATTGACTATTACCTAACGTAATACTTCTATTGCTTTATTCTACTATAACGCGCTTAACCATTCTACCAATAATAAACCCTTCGTTTTGATTAGTTTATTAAGTTAGGAATTGACCAGACTGTTACACTTTTAAATTAATAGATTATATTAATAATACTACTAGATTATATATTCTATATAAGTGATAATATTTAACTATAAAGATTATAACTATAATATAATAAGCTACCTATATCTAATAGATCTTTAAGATTTCTTCTTTACTAATAAGCTATAATTTAATTTTAACTATTCTATAAATAATATATTCCTTTATTATATTATAAATAACCTTATTTACCTTTAACTAAGGCTTATTTAAGAATAAATCCTCTTTTAAGTTTTTTATAGTATAGGTATATAGCCTCTACTTATAACCTTTTACTTTAAAAGTTAATATTATAATCTTAAAAATATAAATCCTTTCCTTAGATTTAATAAAACTACTAAGTTATTATAGTTTCTTTTTAATATACAGAAGGGCTAACTAATTGGCTAGATTTTTATTTATAAGGGTAAAAGTATTATAGTTTATATTAATAAAGGCTTAAATAGGTTAATTATTAACTTTTATTTTAATTAAAGTTAATTTATTAATTATTATAAGCTTTTACTTTACCTACCTTTAAAGATCTTTCTTAAATAGCTTTAATATTTAACTTTATATTAAAGTTTCTTATTTTCTAAATCTTTATCCTTATTAATAAATAAATTTAATTTTATAAAGTTAGTACTATTAGCCTACTTGGTTTTCTTTATATAAGATTATTAAATTATTAATTAGTAAATTAGATAAGAGATCTTTAAGTAATTAAGGCTTTTATAATTAAAGTAATATTATATATTCTAATTTTAATTATTAATAGGCTATTTATAAGAGATTGGTTTTTTAATAATTACCTTATTTATTATTAATATATTATTTTTATAATTTTTAATTATTTTAAAAATTTAAGAAATATAATCTTACTTTTAGCTGGTAATAGATTTCTTTTTCTCTAGTTTCTTAAATTTCTTTAGCTTCTAAGTTATATCCTATACTTAAGCTAGCTAGCCTATATAATTATATAATAGGTCTACTATAACCAAATTATATTATAATTATAAGTTTAGTATATCTTTTAAAAAGATAATCTTAGCTTAATTAATCTATTAAAAGCCTTCTATATTTATTATAATTTACTTAAATTTAAATAAAAAGCTTATAAAAAAGATATTTTTATCTTATTAAAAGGTTTATAAAGATATTATTATATATATCTATAAATTAATATCCTTATATATATAATTTAAATAATATATAAAATCTATAAGATTATAATAATCTTTAAATCCTCTAATAATATAAAAAATAACTATTACTTTCTAAAATCTTATTATTAAATATAAATTAATTAAATATTAAAACTTTTAATTTAATATATAAAAATAAATATTTAATTTTAATTTATTTTTTATTTATTATAATTATATTAAATATTTATAATAATTATTTAAAAACTTTAATAAATTTAAAAGTAATTTTTACTTTAAAAAAAATTATTAAAAGATATTAATATCTAATCTAATTAAATCTAATAACTCTACCTTAACTAAAACTCTTAAACTCTTCTTAAAGTATTCTTATAATAATATTAATATTTTTATTATATTACCCTATTAAACTCTTAACTATATAATCTACTCCTAAATTAAAGCTAAAGCCACATTTAATCCCTACTATATAAATTATATTAACTATTATTAAATTACCTTATTTAATATTAAGCTACTAAATCCTTAATTTATTATTATATTTATAAATATATTAATTAATAATTTATATTAAAATTAATTAAATTTTAAATATATAAAAGATTAATCTTAGATTTATTTAATTTAAAGAATACTTTATATTAATCTATCTAAAGTTAAGGAAGAAAAAGAAAAAGATAATTAGAAGAATATATTCTTTTAATTATATATGTCTTAGTATACCCTTGCTACTAATATAATTATGAAGCTTAATCTAGGTAGATATAGTATAGCTATAATCCTCTGCCAGGCTTTAGCCTGTGATATATATTATAAGAATATATTTTATAATCTATCTATTTCTATTTTAACTTTTATTTCTTTAAAGCTTTTATTAATTTATTAAAATTATATTCTAAAATAAATAATTATTTATTATTTTTACCTTTTTTAATTATTCTTATATTTATATTTTATTTTTTTAAATAATAAAGAGTTTTCTTTATTTATATCTTTTACTTAATTAGAGCTAGAAGTTTAAGATCTTTTAATTAGATTTATAGAAATATTATTAGTTATATTATACTTCTTAGATATTTATATCTAATTAGTATATTAATAGATATTAGGATTATATTTGTATAATTATAGGTATTTTAAAATTAGATTATATTATTTAATATTAATAATATTAAAGATTATTTTTTGGTTTTTTTTAATAAAGACTTTTAAATAATTAATCTTTTTATTTATAATATTATTATTATATTTAAAAGGTATTTCTTTTATATTAATAATTTTATATAGATTGACTTTTATTATTTATAGTAATTAAAGTTTATTAACTACTTAAAAATTAATATAATCTTATTTAGCTCTACTATTTACTATAATATTATATTATTTCTCTTTAATTCTTATCTTTATTTCTAATTATTATTAAAATTATTCTTTTATTATAAAGTATAAAGCCCTTTTTAACAATTCTTTTAATAATTCTATAGATTATTACTTTAATTACTTCTATTACTCTTTTATATTTAAATAATTTTATATATTTAATATATATTTATAAAAATCTTTTATTAAAATTAAACAAAAAGAAGTATTATTTTAATAATAATTTAATTATAATAAGTAATTTTATAATTTTTTAAATTTAGATTTTTAATATTAATATTTATTAATTATTTATAAAAAAAGATTTATTATTTATTTATAATAAATAATTTTTTAAATTATTCTTTTTAATTATATTAAATATTATTTTAATTTAATATTATTATTTATTTATTATTATTATATTTAATTTATTTTATATAATTTTTTATATTAATATTTTTTAATTATTTAAAAATATATATTAAAAATAATTTTAAAAATCTTTTTAAAAAAATCTAATATTTAATTATTTATCATTTATTAATATATTTATTAATATTTATAAAATTAATTTTAAAAAATTAAATATTTTATTTATTAATATAAAATTTATAATTAATTATATTATTATTAAATAAAAATAATAATAAAAAATAATTTATTTTTTATTTTAATAATACTTTTTATTAATAATTAATTTTAAAATATTTAAAATTAAATTAATTATATTTATTAATAATATTAAAAAAATATAAATTTATTATTATTAAAAAATATTTTTAATATTAAAAATATTATTTTAAAAATAATATTAATATATTATAAATATAAAATATTTTTAATAAAATATTTTTTTAATTAAAATAATATAATAAAAAAAGAAAAATTAATTAATAAATAAAATTATTAAATAATTTTATTATAAATATTAATTTTTTTAAAATTTAAATTTAATATTAAATTTTAATAAAAATAATAAAAATTAAAAAAAATATTTATAATTATAAATTAATAAATTAATTATTTTTTAAAAAATAAAATAATTTAAGATTTTATAATAATAAATTATTAAAATTTAAAATAAAAATAATTTATTTAAATTAATTTAAAGTTAATAAAATTATTATTATTATTATAATTTAAAAAAAAATTTTTTTTAATAAATTAATTAAATTTAAAAATATAATTTTTATTATTTTTATTAATATATTTATTTTTAATTATTTTATAATTTTTAAATTTATTTATTTATAATTTTATACTTTTAATAATAATTATATTATAAAATTTAAATCTTTATTATTAAAAAATTATTAATTTTATAATTAAAATCAAAATCCTTTAAATAATATAAATTTTCCTTACTAACACAGATTTTCTAGGCCTACCTCAGAACAAGATGTGAAGGCGTGCGCCCCACCTTACGCCTACGGGTAGTTAATCCTTCGATTCGAGTGTTTGAGTTCGTACGCGAGACCAGAATAAAGGACTCGCCTAAGACCTGGGAATTCCATTCAAACAAAATTAAGGATGCGAGAGGGGATACCAGGAAAATTTATTATTAGGCCCATTTGATCTCATTTATTCTACCTAAAAGCTCTCTATGTGCAACTACTCAGTTTAAGATGGTATAGGGTTAGTTGTGGCGCAATTCGTGTTTTCGTTCTGAGGTCGGTCGCTACTACCAGCACCACCGTCAGGTATAAGTGGCATTTGGAGGTGCCTCAAGTCCACTGAATTTGACTAGAGTGATCAAGCAAAGGTTTTTTGAAGCCTGGTGGAGCTTGCCACAGTTCTGTAACCCTAACCCGAAATATGACCGAAATAATGGTTGTACGGGGTATAGGGAAGTGTAAACGAGCTTTAGGCCGCTCTTGTGGTTAGACATAGTGATAGTTAGTGGCTTCTGACCACTACTTTAGTGAGCTTAAATTGGCAAGTTTAGAGAAGTCTCTGATATCGGGTCTTCCTGGGTCTCGGTTACTGACTCCTTGCTGCACAGTATTGAAGGTTGATTCGCACAGCTTTGATTTCTATCAACCGAAGAGCGGCTACCGGTTATAGGACATACCGTAGCCACTGTACGATGAAGACACATATGTGTTGTGATGTAATACTATGTAAATGGATATATTTTGCGACGTAAATGGCATCGCAACTACCAAAGATCTACATAGCTAGGAGCTTGGCACAGTAATAGCTATGACTAATTGGGTATTTTCTACGTGAATAGTGCGCCAACGCATTGAGGCCATTGAGGCCAGAAATACTAGTCTCCACAATAGGGCATTAGTTGCCGAGGCAGAAAGTATGTGACAAGATAGGTATGCCTGTCAGTTGAGCCCTGTTCTTTCCCTTAGCTATAAGACTATTTGTATTGATGAATAGTATTCGGAACTACATCCTGATCCACGAACACCGAAAGGAGACTTTCATATATCTCATTTCAATCATTATTCATTCTGTAATCTCTCGGCTCAGGACGCCCGAAATGAACTTTATCCCCAACTCGACGACGCCTCCTCAAGGGTGGTCTGCACCATCGGAAAATACTCTCACTAGGCCGTTTGACACAATTGAGAAATGGCAATTCGCGTACTCTAATATTTACAGCAAGTCCCTGGATCGGGATGCGTACGGAATAACATTGGGTTTAAAACTGAAGCTTCCGAACTCTCTGGTTGACCCTGTACGCTATCTGAAGCGGACATGGCTGGTACTTTGGCACCGTCATCCAATGTTGAGTGCTATTTATCCACCAGCATCAGCCAAGGACTCACAACAATGCATAACCGTCGGGCCGCTGAGCACAGAAAAATGGCTGCAAACTTTCGTGGTCCATGACAATGGGCCGGATTCATTTCAGAAGCGTAGTAATGCCGTTCAAGCTATTCAGCCGCAAATGATGCCGACTGCTCATTGGGTTCCTGCAACATGCGAATTTATCATCAAATGCTCACACCAAAGAATTGATTTTCTTGGGATGCTGAAGTTGGCTAATAGCGTAATGACAATTCTCTCATCAGTTATTCAGGACGGACTCGACGCCGACCTCGAGACCTATCATGCCGACGTTGCTCTTCCCACTCTAGGACCAGGAATTGATGCTATGCAAGGAAGCCAGCCAAGCACCTCCAGAGCAGCCTGTATCCAAAAGGTGGTTGATAAAATGCTTGAAGAGGGCGCAAAGGCCCATATGGGACTGTCACTACCTATCCGCCAGGGCTCTTATGAAAATCCACCCACCGGTAATCGGTGTATTTGTGTCGAATTTGACGAAGCTGCTTCAAAAGAGATTCGAGCAACATGTGTGAATCGGGGTATCAGTATCGCCTCTGCCATGAACACCAGCCTCGTTAGACTAATTGAATCGTTTCCACAACATCCGGATGCGAAATATGCATCTATTACTGTCGTCACCGACTTTCGCAAGCTACTTCATCCTTGCTACTTAACCCCAGATTATGCCGTAGGACTCAACGCAAACCTTGTCCCGTTCCGGATCTCCGATATTATGAGCACTGATATTAGTTTTGGTCCACTATCTACCAAAATTGCTGCCATGTATGCCACTAATTTGGCAGAATTCGGTAAAGATGAAGAAGGCAAACCAATTAGTTATATTGACGTGGCGAAGCATTGCCTTGAATTCCAAGCTGCGTCTTGGAATGCGTCTAAGCCTACCGATGTTTTATCAATTGGATCCCCAGCCATTAGCAGTTTAG
This sequence comes from Calonectria ilicicola, assembly GCA_020809705.1. Classification (NCBI taxonomy): domain Eukaryota; kingdom Fungi; phylum Ascomycota; class Sordariomycetes; order Hypocreales; family Nectriaceae; genus Calonectria; species Calonectria ilicicola. The sequence continues at coordinate 1,755,319 of CP085834.1, read as the reverse complement.
GACTGCTAGAAAAGTATCTAGGACGAGAGTTTGGATTGGGAGAGAATAAATGCGAGGTTGAGGATGTATTTTGTACTGTTGATAGCACTTGGACGCCAATCTTTTACGTTTTTACGTTCCAGGACAAGCTTAGAGTGCAAGTCAGCTATAATGAGACCTACTATGAGGAGGAGTTTATGGGTATGGTTTTAGAGAAGATCAAAATGGATCTCATGGAAGGATTAAACATTTGTTTGAGAACTGCGCCTTGATTGACACAGTTTTGATCTGTTGGAGATTGTAACTGAGAGTACCTTTTGACTTTTCACTTTGGAAGGGATATAGCTAGGTCTCTTATAGTGCTGTTCCTCATTGTGGCCCTGGGGTTCCTATCTAAGATTAAAGTTATTTGCAATTTGACGGCCTTTACCACAATTATTTGAGAGGGCCCATGACGTCCCCTGGCTATGTCTGTAACTGTTAAATGAACCTAGCACCGTTATTGACGGCATTTGTATGTGACCCCGGGCTGTGTGCAGCCTGGAGCTGGTCCAGTTGATCTGGCCATGACTGCCTTGGTCAGGCTAGGCTATTAAGGCTATCTACAATATGTGATACGAGCCACGGCTCTACAGCTCTCAGACTAAATAGACACAATGAAACAACTGTGAAATCTTTTCGTTGTGTCGGCGTGCCCACCCAATCCATTATGCTTGTTACGCTTTGCAAAAAGTTGGAGTGCTATGTGAAGTTTGAGTTGCGTCTGAGTGGATGGAGGCAGAAGAACTCGTAGAAACCCCGGCGGAGGCTTCACCCTGAGATCTTGTGATAGCGAATCTTGGTACAGCTGGATGGCGGACAGTCAATTACCAAATCACCCAGCTCTTTCGAGGTTGGGCTCGGGATTCATGCTCATGCTCACTCTGCGCCACTTTAGGAGGAAGTGACGCATGCTCCTTTTTGCAAATTTCGCCACAGAAACTCCCCCTACCATTTGCTGTCACCTTGAACCACCTGTCGGTTGGAATCCCCAAGTGAGTTTTTCACCTAGTGTGGAGTGTGCGTGATACAGTTTAGCTTCTAATCGTTTAATTTGATCTCACAAGTGTTCCAATGTCACTCTCGACCGAGACAAGCGAACCTAGGTACCCACGAGAAAGGAATAGTACTTGATAGTATTAAACGAGGCTCTCACAAGGTAAATTCGGGCTATGCGTGGCAGGAGCTTCTGATATGTTTCGAACTTGAACCCTAGTTCTTATGGCTACGTAGGTGTTGCTTGCGGCTCTCAGATACGACAGATCAACTATTCAGTTTCTTAGCGGGCTAACCCACCAGCCGTATCTCACCATCAACTCCATAGGTGAGAAGAGGAGTCGACGGCGATAGCCGAAATTGACGAACGAGCGCAGTCTAACTAGGTTGACTAATAGATGTGTAAGAGTACTTGGATATTTGTTAGTAGCGTTAGTGAGAGGTGGCCGATATAATCAACCACAATGTAGCGCCCCACACACACGGCCCACAGAACTGCTGAGGGCTTGCTGGGCTGACGGTGAGAGCTGCCGATACTGTTACGGCACAAGTATCGTTGGCCCCGTGGGTACTTGGGACTTCTGTATGTGCGGCACGGGACGATTGCGTCTGACTGCAGCCAAGATCAGGTGTGGCATACGAAAAGAACGAGCAAGGTGCATCCAACAGCACCAGGGTCTTGCATTTCTAGCACATGTACATACGGATGCGGCTCTGTGGTAGGGCGGGATCAATCTTCCCGTCTCCACAGTCGGCGACTTACTATTTTGGGGGCGTGCGGGCTCGGAATTTCGGTACAACGAGCACCAGCAGGGGTGTTGGTGTTCAATAGGAAGGTTACAGATTTACATACTCTTCGGGGTCCAAGTCGACCAACCGCTTGCTGTTTGCTGCAGCAAATCTTGCGAAGACGACATTCGTCGACCTCGCTTCGACTGCCTGGTTAGTTACGCGAGAAGGGAACACCCGCCTTGGCGATGGGGAGAGTGAGTGGCCGCTCGAATCAATCAGCATGGTATAGCCTCCTACAGAGGCCCTGTAGGCATGTCGAACCATCGCTGCATGGCGTATCTGGCTGAGGGATTTATACGCCGCTTTAGGAGACTGGCCCATTGGTCGGCGACCAATAGTCCTAGTTATTCTGAGGAATGGAATAGCATCCTGCCCCATCTCAGCTTACGCGTGCGATTGGGCAGTCTTCTATTTCGGCTTTGCATTTAAGCCGTCCGCTCCCCCGGGGAGTTCAACGCAATGAATGGCGGCTCTTACTAAAATTCTCATACCCAAGCGAGTTTTGAAGCACAGTTTTCGCATACTATTTACATTTAATCACCACTGTAGCACCTGCAATTAAGATGGCGGGAGGCAATTCATCTAGATCTCCGTGGAAACGGTCTGCATGCGATCGCTGCCGCGGCCAAAAGCTACGATGCCCCCGCGACGAAGGCCAATCCACCGACGCATGTCTCAGATGCTTAAAATCAGGTGCAAAATGCGTCACGAGCATGGCCCGACCCACAGGTCGCCCACCGTCGCAGCAACAGCCCCGCGTCGATCCGACCAGCGGTTCTTCGTCTCAGACAAGCAACTCATCCGCCGACAACAACAGTAGCAACGGGGCGGATACAGGCATGGTTGATTTAGATTATGACATGTTCCAAGAAGACTTCTTGGATAGCATCAGCATACACCATGACATTAACGCTTGTTTATTCTCTCAATTAACAAGCCCACACAGCACGTCACTAGACATTGGTCCACAACCACGAACTGGAGGGGACCTTGATTCGTCCCACCGAACTGCCTCAGATCAGTTCAGCGGAATACCCGTGGGTATGGCCAGCCCCACGGACCCTGCGCTATCTGCATCAACAGACTGCGCCGAAATGCTGCTGTCAAATCTGCATTCGGATCTCTGCGGCCAGCTCTGTTCCATCCGGTCGGTGCCCTGGGATGTCAAAGGTACCCTTAACCTTAGCTTTTCTCAAAACGGGATTGGTGCAGAACTAGAGAGCTCCGACTCACACCCTCTGGTTCAGGTCTCCAAGGCATCAACTGAACTTGAGAGTCTGCTTGTAACCTTTCGGCCGCCGGGAATGGCCGCGAAAACACCATTGACACTTCCACATACTTCTGGTCCATCATGCCTGCGAACCGCCCAACTACTCGTGGCCTTATCCTGCTACATTCAAATCGTCTCTATTTACGATGTCATCTTCACCAAGGTTTTGGAGTACCTGGGAAGTAGTCAAAGGACTCTGACGGCTGCGACATCAGCAGAATCCGCCCCTACGCTGTACTTGGGAGGGTTACCAATTCCTCCCAACCACAAACTGTCTGGAAGCCTGCTGGTTCACTTGATAGAACACCAGCTTCAGCAAATCGAATTGCTGATGGGACTGCCGGAGCATTATCGCATCTCTTCATCATCCAAACACGGCATGGATGGGGCCATTGGGCTCTTCAAGGGGCATCACTGTCAGTCCCTCCTCAATGCTGTGATAAGGCTAGGAGAAGACCCAGACGGAAACCACGATGACACGCGATGTGTTCGTTCTTTGAAGCTCAAAATGACGAGGATTAAAGACCTATGAAAGTTGAATGTCTGGCAACAGATTAGAATTGTAATGTAATGTAGATAGAAAGAAAAGCGAAGGATCCCTGATTTCTCTCATGAACCTCCCACTACACCTAAATCTTATCTGCTTGCAAGTGAGGAGAACGCCACATTCGGGGGTATAGTGGAACAAGACTAGATTTGAAGGCATTTTTTAGGCTGAAAACTAGTAATGATTAAAATAGAAACAGTTATCGGATGTGGCCATAGGATGCTGACACCCCTAGAGGAGCTGGTATCTCGAACAAAAATTATCGCCATGTTGAAAAGCTAAGCAAGAGCAAACACAGAAACAGATAGATTCGAGATTTAATTTTACTTTCCCTCTGGAAACGAGTGCTTTTATGGCATTGACATCAGCCTGTCTGTAGCTTCAAAAATTCCCGTGAACCCTTTCGGTATTTCGGTTTATGGATTTCGGCTTATTGGTTATGGGTCCGGGATTATAAAGTGAAACCCCGCGGGGATATAACTCAATGGCACGAACCCACTTTTGTTGGTTGTCTACTTGCCGATCTCGGCGTCATCATCAGCTGCATGTCAGACTGACGGAGAATTAATAAAAAAAACAAGAACGTTTTTCCGTACTGCCGTCGGACAGGAGGTGAATTCAACAATGGTGGCAAATTGTGATTACGAAACATTACAAGGGGCTTTCGACACCACTTACAAACACCATGCATTAGGCTTAGTGCATCTCACCCTGTCACTAATGGTGTGGTGTCTACTGAGTGCGGGCCGGCAACAGATACCGTTGAGGCCATGTGTTTACGAGCACGATGTGTGGTTTGGATATTAAATTCTGGGATCTCAAAGGCCAGTACTACTAATTTATTAAAACTAGATCCGACAGCAATTAGTTCAAAGCGCTTATGATTCTTATCCTCTCAACAATTACTCCATATTCCAAACTCAATCCGAATTACAGTCCTCATATCCGTTATGCTGCCTAAAATCGTCGATGGGAGCAACACGAGAGATATTTAGACTCGGGCCTAGCTCAGTATCCAACTTAAGTAAACTCTTAATCTCTTTCCTTGATTTCTCCTCAATTGTGTAACTCCGACCCTCTAGCATGTAATGCGAGGGCACGGAGATATACCTACCAGCCAAAGAAATCGACCTCTTAACGCACTCCTTGCTGGCACCGTGCTGTAACAACAGTTGCACAATGGAGACATAACCTCGATTCACGGCAACCCAAAGCGGCGAGCAACTTTTGTGATCCTTTTCAGGACAAATCTTATCCGGATGTGCTCCCGATTCAAGTAGGGCCTTGGCGATACGAAGCTGATTTCTTCGCACCGCAACCAAGAGGGGGCTATTTCGGCGAGTAAGACCTCCAGCTTTGGCACCTCCCTTGAGAAGGATATCCACTTTGGTGTAGTCGCACCATTGTGTAGCTCTATAAAGCGGATCGCAGCCTCCATATTGGAACTTGTTGGGAAGGGCTCCGTGATTTATCAGGGTTCGAAGATACTCGGAAGCATAGGAACCCGAGGTGGCCAAGTACAAAGCGGATTCTGACTCCCATCTAAACGAATTTGGGTCGGCTCCCTTCTCTAGAAGTAGACTAAAAATATCAAAGAAGTTTTTGTTCATGGCGAGCTGGAGAGTCGACATTCCGTTTCGTGGATAACGACCGACATGTGCTCCGTTGTGTATTAGAGTTTTTGCCTCTGTAATCATGGATTGTTTTATGGATAAATAAAGTGGTGAAATTCCCTCTTCTGGACTTGAGTCCAGATCCACCTTGTTGTCAATCAGCAACTGGAGAAGCTCGCTACGGACGGACGCAAGGCCAGCTTCTTTGATGCATGTATATACAGCTATACTGTCTCCTGTTGCGACCAGACCTTGGTTGAAAAATAATTTGACCGTCCGGAGAGCATATTCTGGTCGATGGGCGGCTTTTTTTAAAAAGTTTCCAAGTCCATTTCCATCCCCAAAGCTATTATTGATGTCGGCGCCATTTTCCAACAAAACGCCCGCAAAGGTGATGTAGTGTGATGAAGCAGAGCCATCAGAATTGCTTGCTGACTGCATTATGCAGGACCACAATGGGTTTCCTATGCTAGGACTGATGCCATACGACATAAGAGTTTTCAAGAGGGCGATTGTGGATTCTTCTTCTCGCGATGCGAGCAAAACATCCAATGCTTTTGTATGAACCTTGTGTTTAGGATCCAATCCATACTGGAAAAGGAGTTCAATAATCCTCGGCACTGCGGAGGATTGATAATGTAACCCCGAAGCGGCGACTAAGGAAGCAGTCAAGGGACTGAAGGAAATTTTTGTTTCGCTCCGTTTAGGAGTTGAATCAAGTCGTTCAGACGAGGAGTTGACTTCGGCTCCATTTACCAACAAGAATTCAATCCAAGGCAAGTTTGCGATCCTACATGCCTCGACCAGTGGAAGAATACCCACTTGTTCGAAGCCTTCGTCCCGAAAGGTGCTCGATTTGTACCGTTCGTGGTCCATAAACCTCGCGGTGCAAATACCACCGCTGGTGGTGAAACGTTCAATCCAGGGTATTCGTTGTTCTGGATCGCAGAATTCCGCCAAACTGAATCTCCTCATCACTACCATTGGGAAATCCTTATACTCGGTGATTATGTACTCAGGTTTAGGAATAGCAAGCGACCTGCCGGGCAAGGAGGGGCATGGTGGTGCTTTAATCAAGTCGGACATCGTGGTTGGTTGGAATCCACCACCCAGTCCAATTGCAGGTCCAATGTTAGGTTTTGTAACCGTCATCGCCATTTCTTGATTTTTTCCAAGTGCATCTCTCGGGCCGCTCTTGCTCCGCGATGCTTCGACGGTATGAACCTTGTGAATATCTGAAATAGACTTCTTAGATACAATGCTCTCATTAATGTCGCATGCGTCCTCTACAGCAGCATGATGAACAAATGACTGATTTGACGTGTATGGTGCCGCCTCTTTAGCCAGAACAGCAACCTCTGGGGGCTCTTCCAGTGTCGCTGCGGTATTGAAAGACTCAGGGTCTTTGATTGACGTTGAATGACCGCTTTCCGACGTTGATGTCGATTCTTGCTCCAGAATATGTGGATTTATTTGGCCATTGACTCCCGCCGATGCCTGCACCGATCCCCCTATAATTTGAGTAATATCAATGTCAAGCTTGTTGCTCTTTGTAGGCTCTAAGACACCGTCTTTGGCATCGTTGTGAACGTTGGGTGTAGAAAGCTGGACGGGTGTCTCTCCGAATACCGACAGATTATCCGATAAACTGTCGAGATATCTGTTCAGAATGAAGTCGGTATCAAGCTGGCTGGAATCACTATCTCGTGGTAACCGTGCTCTAAGTCGATCTATCTGAGCCAGAATCTCTTCAGTATCAAGTCGGATGGCAGTAGTGTCTTCCTTTATCACAGTAGTTGTGTCGCGAATCTTTACCGTCTCAGTTTTGATATCCTTTGATATTATCCTAATCAGCAGTTAGAGGGTTTCGCTTTTTTGTTGGAGACAGTAAGTAAGTTGGCTCATACCACTGCATTGTGTCTTGGGCAATAATCAAAGCTGACTTGTGAGCCTCCAAACTGGCTCGATATTGATCGACATCCTTCTTTCCATCAACAGTCCACTGGAGTCTTTCAACAACTGTGCCCGCCTGAAACTTATTGATCATGTCTCGGAGCCGGTCAACAACAATAGCGCAGTTATTAACTATGCCATCGATCTGTTCCTGGAGATGGTCGGGGATGAGGGTGATGTTGGTATTTGAGTCTTCCACAATCAGATCGAGCACAATTGTGATGGAAGTGAGTTCCTGAGCGACCAAGTCAAACTCGCCACGGGCGTGACGAGCACCCCGAATGAGTTTGTGAATGCTAGCGATAACGGTGGATGAGCAGGTAATGAGAGCCGTCGCACTCGATGCAATTTCTAAAGGTGCCATTTCTGTTACGTGCATACAGATGCAATCCCTAAAGTCGCGCGTGATGCTGTGGTTGATTACGAGGAATAAGAACAGAACGATATTTCACGCTGTAGGCAGTCTTTCGAACGCCATTCTGCCAGTCTGCCTTTCAGCCGTGGCGTCGTGGCAGTGCATGCAAGGTCCCCCACCATCAGGTGAGGCATCTGACGTTCGCGCCCCATTTACCCCTGTAAGTTCTATCAACCATCTTTTTTTTTTTTTCAGGTAAGCGCAACTATTGCTGAGATCGAGATTGATACACCTTGGACAACCATTGGAATCATGTCAGAGTTTATTCGTCAAGTGCGTAACTTAGATGACACATATGTACCCAATGTTCGGCCAAATAAAAGCTACGGCGCAAAGCACAGAGATATCACGGCTAGCTGAATGTCATGCTTTCGGTTATTCATCATCTAACCCAATCCACCGACTGATAAAACATAGAGACTATATCTAATATACATTGCCGAGCATGCCATTGTTTTGCAAAATGGACAAGTGGCGATGACTGATATCAGCTACTTTTTGACAGCCAGCTAGCGCCATGCACAACTTGAACTCTTTGGTGAGCAGATCAAGGGCTAGTCCTACGCCTTCCGAGCCGTTGTACTAGAGAGTGGAAGCAGATTGTTAGCATTGATTACTCATTCTACATGCCGTGCAAGAGTGGAGAGGAAATAATAGGTGTCTTACTGCCAAACCCCAGATGGCGATCCTTCCCGCAAAGACAAATTCTGCGCCAAGGGCAATAGCTTTGAAGATGTCTGAACCACGTCGAATACCACCATCCATTGCAAGGCGGATCTTTCCCTTCGCGAGTGGTGCCACCTCGCGGAGGATGTCGATGGTTGCGGGAGTGGTATCCAGCTGTCTACCACCATGATTGGAAATGATGACTCCGTCTAGCCTGTGCTGTATCGCAAGAGAAACATCTTCTGGGGATGTCACTGCGAATATTGATCAGTACAGGCGTTAATTAGTGCAAAGTGAATCCAGGCTCCATTTATCCAATCCTACTGACCTCCTTTCACCCAGAGTTCCAAATCAGTGTTGTTTCGCATCCATTGGATCTCATCTTCCCAGGTTGCAGCAGTATCTAGAAGTCACGTATTAGAAAATAGACAAGATTGAAGAGAAAAAAGCAGTCATGAATGGATGTCATACTGAAGGAGAGGTCAGGAATTCCGCCGCCCAAACCACCAGACCCTGATGGAGATTGCGAACTGAGATTTGGAAAAGTACAATCTGCGGGAATCCTGAAGCCGTTTCGTATATCTTCTAGGCGTCGGCCAAACATGGGAGCATCAACAGTCAAAACAACGGCTTTGTACCCGGCAGCTGGACGCGTGTTAACAAAATATCATGGCGTAATGGGGCTCTGGAGTAAACTAATGCACTAACCCTTTGCTCGTTGGAGAAGGTTGGCTGTGATTTGGCGATTTTTCATCGGACTGACTTGAATCGCATACGGCGTCGATCCATTGCTGCTCTGCGCAGAAACATCTTCAAGGCTGTCGTTGGACAAGGCCGAGAGAACCATAGGAACGTGACGAGCCGCGCATGCTTTCGACGTTCCAACCTCGCCGTCGGCGTGAGCAAGTCGGTGCATAGCTGACGGAGAAAGTCCGAGGGGAAGTGCTGCGGTTTTGTCCCACAGTGTGGTGCTGGTGTCGATATTAGAAACGTCTCGCAACACTCTAGGTCGGAGCATGTATCGATCAAATGCGGCTTCGTTGTGGCCAAGTCTATCATGGATGAGAAAGAATCGCGTCAGTCTACCAACACCAGGTTCATCGCTTTCTGATGAAAACTCACGTTATATTGTCCATGGAGCCGCCGTTGTAGTAATCTATCGTAAAGGTCAACTCTCGTGAAAGCGCGGACGATAATATATCAGCATACCTCGATACATTGTGGACATCTTTTCCGATGCTGCCTTTTTAAGGTCTTGGATGCACAAGACCTGCGACTCCACAGCCTGAGAAGTAGACATTTTTCTCGTTTATTTGATGTTTTGCAACAATTTCAAATGGATATATATGTTTTGTTCAATCGGAATCAGTCAATCAAAGCACGTATGTGTGTTAGCATCGAGAGAGCTATTTCATGGCCTCGTACTTGCAGCGAGCCTTATATAATGCCCTCTTTCCTTTTGGAATCTCGGAGAAGCAGATATGTCACATCACCGTTTATGGGTTGTAAGTCGCCTGTACGTTGTGTACACTGCTTGTGTCGGACAGACTCGGTGGTCGGTGGAGTGCATCTGTGCATCTAGAACACGCCATCGCTTACCTGACGAACCCATGTCTCCGAACCGCGGCGCCGCTCGGCCACATGCGGTGGCTGACATGATAGGCTTCCGAATGCCGACTGCAGGTCAAAACCCACCGACTAATCGGACATGACATGGTCCATGCTAGATGACCCCATTGATCTAATCAATCGGCCCCCCACGATGTTGGCGTTCCGCGGATTACTACCGAATAAACCAGGCTGCTGCCTAGAAAGCCGCCTGTAGTAAGCAAGCTAGTCCATTTTTAGGGGGGTCAAGGGGCGAAGGATGTGAATACATGCTGTTTTCAGACCATGAGCGTGGGGGTTGCTCGTCGTTGTGTAGATGGTTAGTATTCTGCTGATTGGCATATCCAAACCGGTTAGCTCAGATGGCCGCGAGGAATGCCGCACTTCAGTAAAGAGCTGCGACATGTCAGCGGCCATTTTGCTACCGTTCTCCTGGCCCTTAATCTCGGGCATTTTGTATAATCCACGTGCTAGATTCTGCCATGCATTGATATTGCCTCCCACCCTCCCTTGAAATGTGTCAAGTCGTCAGTAAATATGGCTCTCACAACACAGGCAACGGGATAACCGAAAATCGTTCGCTTGCCAAATATTTATGACTGGATGCTATATCTAGACTCCAATAAGCCTTTTTCGGTCTCGTATTACTCGGGTCCTTCAATACCTTTTGGTCTCTTCCAGGATTTTTGTCAAATTGCTCGCCCGTTTAACGGAGCATCATCTGTTGGCCTTCCCATCAAGATAAAAAAACAACAAATAAGTATTAGCCATCTCTATATAGTAGTCTATTCCTTGGCGAATCTTAGTCTTGTTTCGCTTCAATAGCCCATGAAAAACACATCAGTGTAATCCAGGAAGTCTCATCGGCAATACGGTCATAGTGGTGCATTTATCCGTCGTTGAGAGCAGATACCATATTTGATCAATCAAACCAGGCATCGTTTTTTCTTCTCCACTCTTACCCTCTAATTGACCACTAAGTAAAGGGCTCTGTCGGGAAAATGGAAAATTATAACTCTTTAACGATGTGCCGATACTGGGGTCTGTTTATAAGCCCGCGCGTTTATAGCTTTCGCTAATCGCGACTCTATAAACCCGAACCCAATTTCCGAGATAATGTGCTACGTATTATAAAATACCAACACAATAAATTCATCTCAGTCTCGGTTGTGAATCAGATAGCCATTTTTACCATCCTAGCCATGACCATCCTACCGCCTGTCGCCTCCAGGTCGTCCCTGACGATCGCTGCCGATGATGGCATATCTCAGGAAGTCAAGTACTCGAGACCCACAAGATGGATCACAACGTTTCATCCAAGGCTTGACGAAGCCGTCTGCGGTTACAATTATACCGGCGACGGAACAGAAACCTCCCCCTATCTTGTCGAATTTCTACCCAACGACTCCGAAGATGCCCTTACTTTTTCGACTGGGAGAAAATGGACCATCACTGGTCTTCAGGCCATGGCCACTCTGGCTGTGACATTTGCCAGCTCTGCTTATTCGGGCTGCATGAGCCAAGTCATTGCTACTTTCAACGCCGCTGAGGAGGTTGCAACGCTGGGAGTCTCACTCTTCGTCTTGGGCTTTGCAGTGGGGCCATTAATATGGGCTCCTCTTTCTGAGCTGTACGGGCGGCAAATCATCTTTGTCATCACATTTACAGCTTTGGTAGCATTCAGCGTTGGAGCTACGTGTGCGCAGACTATGCCCGGGTTGCTCGTTCTTCGCTTTTTTGCTAGTGCATTTGGCTCATCCTCGTTAACAAATGCCGGAGGAGTTATTGCCGACATGTTCACCAAGTCTGAGCGTGGACTTGCTATGGGTGTGTTTGCCATGGCTCCCTTTTTAGGACCTGCATTCGGTAGGTGGTATGACGAAACTAGACGAGCTATTCAGCTAATTATTTCTTAGGCCCCATTGTGGGCGGTTTTCTTGGCGAGACAGAGGGTTGGCGCTGGCTTCATGGTTTAATCGCCATATTCAGTGGCGTTCTCTGGATTGCTATCACCATTTTAGTCCCGGAAACCTATGCGCCATTCATCCTGCGTCGCCGAGCACAGATGTTGTCCAAGAAAACGGGGGAAAAATACATATCTACACTTGATGCTGGAGAGTCACCAAAGTCGCTGCCACGCCAAATCAAGATCTCTCTCACCCGTCCCTTAGTCTTGCTATTCAAAGAACCTATTGTCTTACTAACATCAGTGTACATTGCCATCATTTACGGTACATTGTATCTGTTCTTTGGAGCATTTCCAATAATCTTCCAGGGCGTTCGAGGTTGGAATGCTGGCATCGGCGGGCTTCCATTCATTGGAGTTGCTATTGGGGTTGTACTTGCGACAGCGAGCGCCGCTATTGATAACAAGCGCTATATGCGTCTAGCATCCATTAAAGGGAATGAAATAGAGCCAGAAGCCAGACTCCCCCTATCAATCATTGGGTCTTTCTTTCTTCCTGCTGGTCTATTCCTCTTTGCCTGGACGACATATCCTTCTGTTCACTGGATAGTGCCCATCATTGGCGGCATGCTTTTTGCATGTGGACTCGTCATGGTGTTCCTTTCGCTCTCAAATTATCTAATTGACTCCTGTTAGTCCTAGCCCATTCCCGATTATGCTATATATATGCTTACTTTATAGATGTCGTCTTTGCGGCTTCTGTGCTTGCGGCCAACTCACTGCTTCGGTCGCTGTTTGGGTTCGCTTTTCCTTTGTTTACACGTCAGATGTATGACAATCTCGGAAATCAATGGGCGAGTTGTGTTCCTGCGTTCCTGGCGCTTGCATGCGTGCCTTGCCCGTTCTTATTCTACAAGTACGGCCATCAGATACGCATGAAGTGCAAGTATGCCTCCGAAGCGGTCAAGGTGCTGGAGAAGATGCGTGCGCAACAAGTCGTAGTCACGGTAAATGAATCAGACATGGATGTTGAGGAAGTTTGCAGAGCTTGATTCCTTCACATGCTCTCGGGATAAAACTTTTATTGAGTTAAGCGATAATATGTGGAGGGTTTATTGTATTAATGGCATCACAAACAAGGATAGAACGAATTTAGATAGCAATTTTAGCAGGGTACATAGACAGGGTACAAATTGTAGTACACCCTAAAGCAGAATTTAAATACGTCACCGATTCTATTGCTGTGGACAAAGATGTCGCCGAGGCTTGTGCAAAATTGATCTCTTCAATTTAAATTGTGTAGTCGAGGGCAGCTACGAGGCCTCATGAGAGCTACGTCCAGGCTGGAGATCCGGGCCCTCATTCGATTTAAAATTCATGTTATATCTCCCGCAGTCATAGACATGATATCATGCATGCCGCTCTGTCACACCAGATTTATTTTCCGGCTCTGCCGTTCAATAGGTCTAAATATTCCATGGTACATTAGATCCTTAATGACCCAATTGCTTCTTAACGCTAAGCTATTTTAGCTCAGGAGGTAGTGTATCTGTATTAACAAAAATAAGAATAAAAAAAACCCCCGATGTAGGTCCATCGTTCCTCATAGACGTAGACATATCAATATCTACCCATAAAATCTAGTTGCTCGATCTGCCACTCATCTAAGAAGTCGAACCCGAGGAAATCACTATAGTTTGCAGGGTTTGCGCTCGGTACCAACTGAGATATACCCGCGCTAGCCTGTGTGTATGGCGATGCGTACGTGTTTACCATGTTAGTGTCATGTGACTGTGCAGATATATGATCGGCGTTACTTGGTGAAATCGAGTACAAATCTTTCTTGGAAAGAATATCTTCAAAAACTGGCAGGGCTCTTTTCAGTGCGGGTATCTCCTGGCCCTCAGAAAGAACGAGCATTGTCTGGTGAATGGATATTCGGGCCATGGAACGGGCGAGGTCTGTTTCAGCCGGATCAAGAGCTGACTCGATATGCAGCGCCAGCAATGCTGGCATTGTCGTTACGCTGAGAAAGGTATCTGTTAGCTAATACTGGACCAGGCCTGAAATGAACAGAACGTACAAAGACATGGGAAATTCCCGAATGGTACCATTTGCCAATACCCTCTTGGCAATAGTATCCAGCTCAATGATAGAAGACCGAAGCCGCTTTTTCGCCCAATCACTCCACTCGGCATGTTGAGATTGCCATCGCCGACGGCGACTCAGCAGACGACATAGAATGGACTCAAACCTGTAGCTTGTGGCCAGCACATCAATATAGTAGATGTCAGTTCCATGAGAAACATCGTCATCTATGTGCATCTTCCTAGCTAGTGATTTGCGCCATGTGTCAAGGGGCTTCATTAGTTGGCGAGGGTCCTGGTATGACTCATTTTTGACGGTGGATAAACACTCTCCAACTGAGCAAAGTTAGCTGCACTTGTCTTGTTAAATTCGAGCTTTGGCGTTGAAAATACGTACAAATTTGTGATAGTTCAGAATGGCCAATGAACGACGCCTTTTGTTGAGGTGTTATAGGTGATAGTAAGTCGAAACTGGGCGGAAAGCTCTCTGCTTCCCAGTCGATTTCTGTGAGGGGCTTAATTCGAGCGACTCTTTCAAGCAATCGCGAGTATCCTGTGTCGAGGAAGATGTGAAAAATGTCCCAACACTAGATAGCCATCAATATATATTACGAAATAACATTAGAGCTTGAATGATGAACCAGGATAACATACGTACAGACCCCACCATATCCTTCTGTATAACTTGAGGAATGTACAAGATTCATCTTCTCGAATGCATCTGGCCTGACCTCAGCTAATGGGGCAATATAAGTTGATCTGGGTACTAACGTGTTGCGAATGTCAAGCTTAGCTGCAAGACGGATAGAGTTGTGGAACCAGTAGTCAAAGTCCCTATCACTAGGGCGGTCTAAAATAATCACACCTAGGATCATTGATCCTTGCAGCATAAATAAAGGGTTGCTCTCGCAGTTGAAGTCGTGGAGCAGCTTGGTCTTTACAAAAAAGGACTCTTGTGCTGCCGAACGGCTCTCAAAGTTGCACCCTCGTATCACATCGTCTGGTGCGTAGAGACTGGCTGCGGTCAACATGGCCCGTAGCAGAAACAATGAACAATCGCCCGACTGGTAACTGTCAATGAATGCAGCCTTGTCAATGATGGGAGCAAACGGATAAACATGATCGAAATAAGCCTTTATTAGGGCGTCTCTGTTGGTCTGTCAGTTTTCCGGCCAAGAACCTTCCAAACCATCTTACAAGTGACGAGGACGGGGGAGCTCGAAAACACCCTTCCTGGTGAGGTAATCATTGTCAATATGGTCTAATTGAGATGGTGCGTTCCACAGCTGATTCGGATGCGTCAATCCATCTTCTGGCCTTGAGCTGTGGGGAGTATTGGAGTTGGTGCCCTGGCGACTAGATTCTGCACCTTCTTTCACGGTTTCGCGCAGAATATTCAGATAGAGCAGGTCAGGGTGAGACTGGCGTGGGCTTTGACAGGATAAGGAATCGGGAGTGTCTTGGCGTTGAGGGGCAGCCGATTGATCTGGATGCCCTGCATCCCTTCGCTCCCCTCGAGCCTAGAAGAGGTTAATGTGGAGCTTGGTCGGTCGGGTTTTCGGTCAGAGAGTAGGGGAAAGGGGAGAATAAGATTGGGCACTGGAGACGGAGCAGGATGAATGTTTTCATTTACATACATCATCTCTTGGTTGGCCAGACTCATCGGGATTGGAAAAGACGCCCTCTTTCCTCCTACATATACGTAAGCACACTCAACCCATGCCAATAGCTCATCAACCATAGCTTCGGAATTAACTAACTTGGTGCGGCGTTTACGAGCCGACAAGACACATCTCTCGGTACACTGTCTACTAGTACAGCTACTGCAGGGCAGGCCAACCACGGCGGCATCGCACTTGACCTTGCGCGTGCGACAGGGCACACACGCCTTGCTGGGTCTTGCAGTTCGCAGTCTGGGCTCTTGCAAGACATGCTGCTCGCCAGCGCTGACGGAAGCATCCATTTGAAGGAAACGGCTTTTGTGAGGAGGTGCTATTATCGGGATTAAACGCACTGAACACGCGGGTGCTTTAAGTCTCGGCAATTCGGGCTTTTAGACTAAGTCTCGCAATTTCGTATAATGCCGAAGCCGCAGGCAGAGACGCGTCCACGGCACGCGATCGCTGCCGCAAAAACCCAGTAAATCCGGATTTACCCGTGGATCTCAATACCCTTGTCAAGACTAGTGAACTGTACCCAATGAACGATCAATCTCTCTCTCTAAGAACTGCTGATCAGGCCACTAGCCGATCGTCAGCCGTGGAGAGCGCATTTCACTGGTCTAAAATGGGGGGAAATGACCCACAGCCAAATCCCAATTTACTGAGTTTTTATGGAAACTCTTTGGAAAAGTGGATATCCCATTAGCGTCAGCGGGAAGCCTCCACATTTAGCCCGAAAGTGTTGCCCGCTCACGACGCCCAAAGGGGGATGCTAGACGAGTGTACGAGCCTCAACAGCATCAATCTCATCAATGGATGTAAAAGTGATCCGCAATAGACTTGAATAGAGATAATTCTTCAAAGGAAATAAATTAAAAAACTACATTTTCAAATGTTATACTATTCGCTAAGTCGAAGTCTTCCATCTCCTTTTGAGTATTGTTACCACCCTACTCCTTAAGCCTGAGGGTATGTTTTCGTAACCAAGCTCTTGATCAACCTCATCACACAACATCTCAAAGGAAAGCCCTTATATTCTCTAGGGAAAGAGGAATGTAGGAATTATATGGATGCACCATATCACTTTATAGAAAGCATCGCGGAAGCAAATCTTCTGCTGGCTAACTCAGTCTGGTCGCCAGCCGCCGCTGTAGGGTAGGGAATGACCCCCACACGCGTCGGGGCCATACCCAAAAGGGACCGATCCATTAATTACGGGCTCCAAGAGACAGTGGAGGCCGAAGTACACTCCGATTGGATGTCACCTTGCTTCCGAACGCGCCGTATGACAGCAGCCGAACCAGATGTGGCCTGTGAAATGATACCGGCCATTTCCAGATAGACTTAGGAACCCACCGAGTTCCGATGCCAATGGATGGATATCCGCGAGTTGTGGCCTCTGGGGTGATACGATACCAAGATACGGGCCCTGGATGCTTGGTTATATATCCGGAAATGGTTCGTGTAAGAAGAGAAATTCACTAAAACTCAACATTGACATTCTCTCTATTAAAACGAGGTATCGAGGCAGATGATAAGTTCCTAGAAAGCGCATATTCCAATTGCTGTTTGACTTCAACTAGTATCGACTTCATCATGGCGCTCTCTAACGGCGGCCCTAACGGCTCTAATGGCTCTAATGGCACTCATGACCATCCTCCCCCCAATGCAACTTCAAGTCCTTGCCAAGGCTGTGATATTTTATCAGCCATTGCCATTATCGGAGTCTCTGGAAGGTTTGCTGGAGATGCTACGACTCCTAGCCGCCTATGGGACCTCCTCAAGGAGGGGAGGAATGCCCTGGGCCCGGTGCCAAAGAGCCGGTTCAACGTAAATGGTTTCTACCATCCAGATGGAGGCAGAGCAGGAACCTCCAATTCCAAGGGAGGATACTTTTTGACACAAGATGTTGATCGTTTCGACGCTGGTTTCTTTTCCATCACACCTGAGGAGGCAAAGGGCATGGATCCAGTCCAACGAATCTTGCTGGAATTAGCTTACGAAGGTCTCGAGAATGGTATGGATGCTTGCAATGAACGGTATGCAAAAATAACCATTTGACTAACGTGCATCTTTAGCTGGCCTTCAAATCGATCAAGTTGCCAACCAGAACATGTCTTGTTATATAGGAACCTGTCTGCATGATTACTGGGACATGCAAGCATACGACATGGATAGCGCTCCAAAATATACGGCAACAGGCACAGGAGAAGCACTAATGTCCAACCGAATTTCGTGGTTCTTCAATCTGAAGGGTCCGAGTATCACAATAAACACGGCCTGCTCGTCATCTTTGACTGCGTTGCATCTTGCAAGCCAAAGCATCCGACAGGGTGAAAGCGATTCTGTATGATCATTTCTGATTCCTTGTTTAATTTTATCCCTAATTCCTCTGCTGCATTGCTAACATGGCTGTGAATTTAGGCTTTGGTTGGAGGATTTGGGTTGCAACTTCTGCCCAACTTTGGTGTCTTCATGTCGTCCATGTCTTTCCTTAGCGCCGATGATAAGTGCCACTCATTTGACTCTGCAGCAAACGGATACGCCCGAGCCGAAGGAGGCGGCTTTGTGATCTTGAAGCGATTGGACAAAGCACTTCAAGACGGCGACACTATCCGCGCTGTCATTAGAGGCACAGGTTGTAACCAAGATGGTCGAACCCTTGGTATCACGCAGCCTTCGGCACCCCGACAAGAGGAATTGATACTTTCGACTTATGCTTCCGCTGGTCTGGGTGTGGATGAGACAAATTATTTCGAGGCCCACGGCACGGGCACAAAGGTGGGAGATCCCATTGAATGCTCTGTGATTGGTTCCGTCTTTGGCCCGACAAGACAGCATCCCATACATGTTGGCTCCGTGAAAAGTAACATCGGACATCTCGAGGGCGCAAGCGGTATTGCCGGTTTGGTCAAGACGATATACAGTCTTGAAACTGGCTTGATCGCGCCAACATATGGGCTGAAGAATGTCAACCCCAAAATTAAACTGGACGCCTGGAATATTGATATCCCAACCAGCACGATTGATTGGCCTGCTGGACTCAGACGTGCCAGCATCAACAGTTTTGGATATGGTGGAGCTAATGCTCACGCTATTCTGGATGATGCCTATCACTTTCTGAAGAATCACAACTTGCAAGGTCATCACAACACCAGGGTTGATGCTCGCAGCACCAGTTCTAATGGTTCAAACGGTCACTCCGGAAATGGAGACACCACCTCTAAGGTCGGAAGCACCCCGCGCCTTTTTCTCCTGTCTTCTCACGAAGAATCCGGCATCAAAAGAATTAGCCAGAGTCTCCAAACCTATCTTGGTGAACTTGATGCAATTCCTGAGTCCGAGGATGATTTCCTGCACCGTCTGTCTTATACGCTCTCCGAGAAGAGATCAAACCTTCCATGGAAGACATATGTCGCGGCTTCGACTATCCAGGAATTAAAGCAAGGTCTCGATAGTGCGCCAACTAAGGCTGCAAGAGTACCTAGGTCGCGGGCTCTCACCTTTATCTTCACGGGCCAGGGAGCGCAATGGTTCGCCATGGGCAGATCTCTCCAGAAGTATTCGGTCTTCCAGAAGTCCCTGCAAGAGTCGAGCGCATACCTCAAATCTTGGGGCTGCACCTGGGATCTAATCACGGAATTGAATCGTAGCGCCGAGGAATCCAAAATCGACCACCCCTCCATCAGCCAGCCAGCTTGCACAGCTCTACAGCTTGGCATCATCGACCTCCTGGCCAGTTGGGGCATACGCCCCCAGGTCGTCATAGGCCACTCCAGTGGAGAGATTGCAGCAGCTTACGCAAAGGGGGCTTTCGGCAAGGAGGCGGCCATGCGGATTGCGAACTGCAGAGGGTCCCTCACTGGTAAAATTAACACGAAGGGCTCAATGGCCGCTGTGGGATTGGGTGCTGAAGCAGCAAGAGCGTACCTGAAGCGAATCACCATGGGCAAAGTGGTGGTGGCTTGTATCAACAGTCCATCCAGTGTGACCTTGTCAGGCGACGTCGAAGGCATTGAGGAAGTTTTGACGCTCTTGCAAGCGGATGAGGTATTTGCCAGGAAGCTCCGTGTTTCGACGGCGTACCATTCCCATCATATGGAGAGTATCTCAGAGGAGTACCTCGCCTTATTGGAAGGAGCTTGGGAGATTAAGCCAGGTCATTCTGACGTCAAAATGTTTTCGTCGGTCTGGGCCAAGCCCATCGACGGAAACGAGCTTGGACCGTCGTACTGGGTCACCAACTTGGTCAGCCCAGTTGACTTCTCTGGAGCCGTCACGGCAGCCGCTAAGTCAGGCTCTATGGGGAAGACAGGCAAGGCAACAGGAAAGAGGGGAAGCCATGATGCGATTGTTGAGATTGGGCCTCATGCGGCGCTCCAAGGGCCCTTGAAACAGATTCTGGACAGTGTTGGAGATGCGGCCACAGCTCCTCGATATTTTTCGGCCATTAAGAGAAAGCAAGATGCTGTCCAGACAGTTTTGGAAGCGGTGGGTGAATTGCATGTTCTCGGGCATTCTGTCGATGTTCCACTGGTGAATGCTTACGCAGACACCAAATCTGATGGAAGCAAAATATCTGCGCTGGTAGATCTCCCGCCGTACGCGTGGAACAAGTCTACTCGCTACTGGCATGAGTCAGCTGCATTCTCTAGCTATAAGAACAGGAACCATCCCCGACTAGAGCTGCTCGGAGCCAGAGACGAACGATCCACGGAAGCCGAGCCATCCTGGCGCAACTATCTTCGCACCTCGGAGCAGCCTTGGATCGAGCAGCACCAGTTTCAGAACACCAACATTTACCCCATGGCTGGAATGATTGTCATGGCCATCGAGGCAACGCGTCAAGTAGAGACCCGGACCGACGTCTCAGGCTACCAAATTCGCAACGTTAACGTCCGAAACGCCCTGGTTGTCCCGCTCAACGAGACGATTGAAACAAGACTCCAGCTCTCGCCTTGGAAATCTGGATCTAATGCGGCATCATCGTCGCATTGGACCGAGTTTAGTGTATCCAGCAGAAACGAGAGCGGTGTGTGGACGGCTAATTGCACTGGTCTCATCACAACTCTCTACAAGCAGGGAGAAGTAAAAAACACGGCGTTCCTGGACGAGGAAGCTGTAGCAAACTCTGAGCTCAAGAGGGAGCATGAACAGATGATACAAGCAGGATGGCCGAGTTTAGATGCAACAGAATTTTACTCCAAGGTTAGCGCATCAGGCTTCAACCTTGGGCCATCATTCCAAGGCATCACCAAGCTTCACACCCGCAACTACAAATCTCACTTCTCCGCGGAGGTCCTGGATACCAAACAATGGTACCGCCAAAAGTGGGAACCGCCTCATTTGATTCATCCTGCCGTTCTAGATGTGTTCGTCCACGTCTTAATCTCCGCCTCGGGCAGCGTTACCCAGCTCAATGCAAGGGTCCCGGTATCGGCTGCATCGCTCTATGTCTCAGCAGACTTTGACTCTGCTCCTGGTACTAGATACTGTGGATTTACCTCTTCAGAAAAGCAGGGAGCGGATGGTTTGGTGAGTGATGTCGTTGCCTTTGGCCAAGATGGAGAAAAACCAGTCATCGCTCTTCGGGGATGTCAAACTGTGCCTCTTCGAAGCGCATCTGAAGCGCTGAGCGTAGATGGTCAATATGTTGGTCATGTGCCAATTATTCCGCACCTCTCGCCAGATGTCGAAGTTACCGATGCAGCTGAGCTTCAAAAGCTGTTGCAAGGAAAGGACCTGATGGAAAGTTTGGGCCACTATGTATCTCTGCTCGCCCATAAACGCCCGGCCCTGGACATTCTAGAATATAACCCGTCGGCTACTAGTCTCCTCAAAGAGGCTTTTACCTCGCTTCCGGCTGGTGACGTGAGTCTTGATCGCATCAAGTCCGTCGTTCTGGCTGGTGAGCTCGACGGGCCGAGTGAAGAGAGCTCATCAGCATCTGACCCGTGGAGCAATGTGATTCAAAAGCAAAAGCTGAATTTACTAGAAGACCTTGGTTCACAGGGTTTTCAAGATGGTGCTTTTGATCTCGCGATTTCTACATCCATTTGTGAGTATGAAGGTGATTACTCTGTCATGTTCGCGGGATTCAAAAAGCTATTGAAACAGTAAGTCATCTATGGTTTTCTGATAAATACATCAATTGTGAATCTAACTAATTGGCACCAGATGGGGAGTTTTGTTGATCACAGGCGGCTCCGATATTCCTGCTGTCATAGAAGAATCCCTCATGTTTGCAGGTTTTACCTCGACCAAAATCAATATTTCCAACTCGCAACATCTTATTATTGCCCACCAGAAGCTAGATTCAGAGATCAAAACACAAAACGTTGTCGTGATTACACCACAAGACCCATCTTACGGATTGAACCAAGCCATTGCAAAGGTTAGTTGTGAGCTGAAAGCGCAGAATTACACTGTTGTGCAGGCGGCGTTTGGAAACATTCCTGAACAAGATTCACCGTACTTGGCTCTGGTAACACTGGATATCGATTGTTCTTTCTTGGAGAATCTGGATGATTATTCCTTCTCCAAACTTCGATCAGTGATTCTTGGGTCGGCTGGAACTTTGTGGTTGACTTTGGATACCTATTCTAGAGGTCTCGTCAAGGGTTTCGGAAGGACGATCAGGGCTGAACACCCAGAGATACCCTTTGTAACCATGGCTCTCGACTTGAACGCTCCTCTTGATGTGGAAGTCAATGTCAATTCCATCGTTCGAATTCTGCATGACGTATCAAACAAAACTTCGGAGGAATCCACGGACTCAGAGTATGTAGTTCGCGGCGGCCTGTCGCACATTGAACGTCTGTTGCCCGATGCAAATCTAAAGGCCTTGATGGATGCGTCCAAGTCCGATCAGATGCTTCCAGCAACCAAAACTCCCTTTCAACGAGGAACTAAGGCGCTTCGACTATCCTTCAGAGAGCCAGGGCTTCTTGATACCTCCGAATATGTCCCTATTCCGGGCCTGTCTGCCGAGGACCCCATTGCGGATGGTCAGATGGAGATAGAGGTGGCATCGGTGGGCCTTAACTTCCGCGATGTTATGGTTGCCATGGGCCAAATGGAAGACTCGACCCTCGGGGTTGAATGTGCGGGAACTGTTTCCAGAATTGGCCGGGGGGTTGAAAAGTTCCAAGTGGGCGACCGTGTGTTTGGGTTGCACGGAGGTTGTTTCCAGACTCGTGTCCGAGTTGATCCCCGGACCTTTGAGAGAACTCCCGATGGCTTGAGTGATGAGAAAGCCGCTTCTATGATGTGCATATATGCAACTGCTGTCCATTCTCTAATCGACGTGGCCCGGCTCACGCGCGGCGAGTCTGTATTGATACACTCGGCTGCCGGTGGTGTAGGCCAGGCTGCTATCAAGGTTGCCCAATTCATTGGAGCAGAGATATTTGTGACCGTCTCATCCGAAAAGAAAAAGAGATTTCTAGTAGAGGAGTATGGAATCCAAGAATCTCACATTTTCAACAGCCGAGACTACTCCTTCGCTGACGGCATTCTTCGAATGACCAAGCAACGGGGCGTTGACGTTGTACTCAACTCCCTCGCACAGGAGGCTCTACGAAGGACTTGGCTTTGCGTTGCACCCTTTGGTAGGTTTATTGAGCTTGGAAAACGCGACATCTATGACAATACTGGCTTGGAGATGCGCCCATTCCTCAACAATATTACCTTTTCTGGTGTTGACATTCTGTGCCAAGTCACGGATTACCCTGATAGGGTCCAAAAGATTGGCAATCAAGTGGTCGAACTTTTACAAAAGGGCGCAATAGCCCCATTGTGTGACCTGGAGCAGTATTCATTTGGGGAAGTTGACAAGGCGTTCCGACTCATGCAGGGCGGAAGCCATATTGGCAAAATTGTCCTGAGCCCACGACAAGATGAAATTATACCGGTAAGCTTTTCCCCGGGCCTGCACTCACTCACATGTGCTAAATATTAGTTTAAAGGTTGTCCCTGAAGGCTTGATGACTTTCCAATTACCACATGACCGCGCCTATATTCTCGTTGGAGGTCTTGGTGGAATTGGTAGATCCATAGCTAAGATGCTCGTCGAGAAGGGAGCAAGGAATCTTGTATTCCTCTCACGGTCCGGGAGCTCTCGTCCTGAAGCGGCGACACTGCTTAGTGAACTACAGAGTCATGGTGTTTTGGCGACAGCAATCTCCGTCGATGTTGCGGATAAGCCTCAGCTGGAAGTTGCCCTGGCCAAGGTCGGAGAAACCTTCCCACCGATTCAAGGCGTAATTCACTGCGCCATGGATTTGAGAGTAAGTTTACGATTCTGGGGGATGATGGAGATTCTTGGGTCCCCATCAAATGCGATTTTGAACTAACTGGAACCTGTAGGATGGTATTTACGAAAACATGTCGGCGTCAGATTGGAACCTGTCGCTTCGCCCCAAGCTAAGAGCTACGCGAAACTTGCACGAGCTGTTACCAAAAGACTTGGGTTTCTTTGTTTGCTTATCTTCCATTGCCGGCATCGTCGGCTCCCGTGGTCAAGCCAACTACAACGCAGGCAACACATACCAGGATGCTCTCATGCACCACCGCGCAGCTTTTGGGCTAGCCGCGACAAGCATCAACCTCAGTCTTGTGGTTGGTATTGGTGTATCCACGGAGCGCGATGAAGTGTTCCAGCTACTCAAGAACGGTGGTCTGTTGGGCATGGATGAGGTCGATGTCCTCAACGTCGTCGCTGCGGCGGTATCGGGACGTGCTCCGACGCAAGTGGCAATGGGGCCATCAACCGGTGGCCAGCTCGACAGGTCGTCTCACAATGACCCGTATTGGTTTGCTGACTCCCGATTTGCCATTCACAGTCGACTTGGTAGACGGAATGATGGCGCGAATAGTAGCGCCAATGCCACGCAAGACTTCAAAAAGCTGCTCGCAGCGGCTACATCCAAAGACGAGTTCTACGACATTGCTTTTGCTCATCTTGTGGCGGGAGTTTCTAAAATAATCAAGATGAACCCTGAAGATGTGGATACCAGGAAATCCCTGCCAGCTCTTGGAATCGACAGCTTGATCGCTATTGAGATCCGGACCTGGATTTCCAAGGAGTTTCAAGCTGACGTATCCGTGTTTGATATTGTTAGCAGCGATCCTTTGCCTACATTTGCAAAGAAGCTGATCGATAAGTCTTCGTTGATCCCGGCTAGTCGTGATTAAAGAGATATCAGAATTTACTACGGGGGTTTCCTGAGTTATACATAGCTATTAATAGATCTATGTTTTATCACTCACCGATCACTACGATGGATATTGGTGTTTGTTGTATGTCGTTTTAATTTTGTTTAATTATCAGTGGGCCATATAAAGAAAGTGCTAAGATTTCACCCATCAACTATTTAAATAACTTGATACTTGGAATGGCGCAGTTACTGCCTCTGGTGTATGGTCTATGTGCATGGTAAGAGCTATACAGCTATAGCAATTCAAGGAAGTTCTACGCTTGTGTTCTCATTTTTAATGTTTTTTTGTTATTATCCAACTACAACTTCGTGTATGATATGGTACGAGTAGTTTTCAGGTCGACCAAAGGCGTTCTGGCTAGGTGCGACGGTGCGTGACTTCACCGATTTTACCGTAAAACGTTCAACTAGATGCTTGATGATGTTATTCACATCTCAAATATTGTACATCCGTAATGTATGTGTGGATGGAGGCGGGGCTGTGACCTTGTGCTGCTATCACGGCTCGCTCGAACAAAGATTTTACCTTCTTACGTCATCGTAAAGGTGTGATGGTTCGGAAGCTGTGTGTATTCTCGGTGCCGTTACTGAGCATATCACACGCCAGTGCAAAGGCTCCGAGCCGATGATCTGGCTTTTGCAAAGCTTCCGAGTAAGCTTCCGATTTCAGGCACACAACCCGACCACTCAAATTCATTAGGGCTTATACCGATGCATGGATCGCCATCATCTCAGTATTCTTATAAATCCATGCCACAGACCCGACACACCGCTACATTCCTGCAAAAGTGTAGCCCATATCAAAGTTACTTTTGCCATCTTGGACAATACCGCGATCGCGGACCTGAGTTTATACAAGCCCTTACACCTATTCTACGAGTTCTCTCAAAAAACCTCACATTTACAAAATGAGTACCGAAAACACTCCGAATCTCCGGGAGTATCTAGTCCACATACCTGATATTCCGAATACGCTCCCGAAAAGGCTCGCGCTGTTGAAGCAGCACAATCAAGATGCCGCACCCTTGGTTATGGCGGGCCGGGTTCCATTCTTTGGTAGCACGCTTTCCAAGCACGATTCTGAGGGAGAAACGTCCAACGAGAACGGAACGGTGATGATAATCAAAGCGGAAAGTGAGGAGGAAATTAGGGACATTATGAACAAGGATATCTTGACTGTAGAGGGGGTGTGGGACTCTGAGCATATGACAATTTGGCCTTTCAAGAGTAAATAAGAGCATCTGGAGGTTATTTTTGGAGAGGCTGCACCAAGTATACATGTATTTCCATGGTTGGGAACAGATAGGATATATAGGATGCTGTGCTGAGGAACTGTAACGGTTATAATTTCTTGGTAGCTGGGTCTCTCTGTAGCTGGTGGAAATCTGAACTAGTATACGGCGATGTGCTTTTTCGTCCAACTTGAAAAGAGTACTATATGTAAAGTGTTTTTATTTATTAGTGCCAATATACTAAAAGGCCAGAGTACCCTTCCCTCGATAAGTATGTTACCAGCGCCAAAAGAATGACATACGTATAGCAAGAATGATGACAACAAATTGAATTTTAAGCCTGACTGTGAAGCATTGGGGCCGCCCATCTCTTTTTAGACACTCTCATAATATTTTATTTCCGCCGTCAATCTATGCCACGTCCAAAAAAGGTCCATTAAATAGGTCTTCTAAGCAGTGTTAAAAATATCTCTTAATCTCTCAGATTTACTAAATCAAAGTACAAGCTGTCTCAATAATCAACTCAGCAAAATGCACAATCTCCTCTGAATGCCTAGGAAAATGATGGCCGCCTCGATGAGTCATCTTCCTGCATGTCTCTGGATCAAACAGCTCCGATAAGGAATCATCGACAAAGTTGTAATGATCCTTGACCCCTCTGACATGGACAGACGGTATCGCCAGCCTGTCCTCAACGTCTTCAGGCCTGTATTTGAGCAGAACCTTGACAGGGAAATCCAGGTTATCTCGCGCCACTTTGATCACGTCGTGTTCAATCGAGGTGCGAGGATCTCGTGTCCAATCCATGCCGTTTCCTCCCCGAGATGCATCAAATTCTCCCGGAATATACTTTGACTGGAGTTGATCTTTTTCTGTAGCATCCCATACTATCACGCCGGAATTGAAACGATGCGGGAGAAATGCTGACGTGAATATGGCCATCTTGAATGGGTAGCTTTCACTTCGTTCCTTTTCTTGGTGTATGAGTAACAGCAGAGCAGCCATTGAACCACCCTGAGAGAAACCCCAGATCCCATCAAAGGGTCCTTCTGACTCGACAAACGACATCAGACGCTCATAAGCCTCCTCCACGTCCTCTGGGTAAGAAAAGTTATACCAACAGTGATTTGGTTGGGAGACTTGGTCAAATAATGCTATCCGTTTCAAGTTAGCTTGATACTTTGATCCACAGGAGAATAACGGGCGGTACTTGCGAATTAAAAATTCCGATGGTTTCATGCCTGCCTCCAAGAATTCATATTCCCAATCACTCGGCAGATGCATTGTAATTGGTTCCATCTGCTCCTGGAGGACATCGATGTTAGTGCCATAGCCATGCAGGCATAGAAACCGCATTGCTGGTGATGTTGACACTCTAAGAGTCTGCAGTGAATTTAATTTGGCGAGTACCAGTTTTGCATGGATAAGAAAGAAACAGCAAGTTTGGTGCGTTGAATTGCTGGGGTCTTAAATTGCACGCGGGCTATTCTTATCGGTAATCTTCTACTGCCGTTGCAAATGTATTCTTCCAGGTCCAGCGTTGTCGGCTTAGTCTTGGAAGTCATCTCATTTCTAATCAAACTACCAACCTGCTTATCAACCTGTTCCGCCACAGCTTCAGGGATCGGTGGTCTAAGTTTGCACCGAAGAAGTTACCGGATTGCGGCATCCATCCCCTTTGGCATCCGAACCGACTTGGTCGGAGCCTGGTCCTTGGTATCCGGCCTCAGTCAGGTAATCGGACTAATATTCATTAATCATTTGATTTATTAGGGTGCATCTTCCCCGTCATGGATGATAGCTGATACTTCCGACACAGTTCCGACATTTCGGATAGTTAGACCGGCCATGGCACACAAACCCCGGTAATCGATGTGGGGAATCCGAGGTCCCGTTTTTGGAAGAGATCGGAGACTTACCTGGTTGGAATAATGATGATGATTAGAATGACATTGATAGATACTCCTCGGGATCGTTAAGGCTCATTAAATTGGACGGGGCAGGAAATTCACATGCATAGCTATGTACAAGTCAGGACGTTTGAATGGCCATAAACTCACACTAAACTGAATCCACACACATCATGACTACTACAACGATAAGATCAAAGCTTCATGAGAAT
Organism: Calonectria ilicicola; assembly: GCA_020809705.1. Classification (NCBI taxonomy): domain Eukaryota; kingdom Fungi; phylum Ascomycota; class Sordariomycetes; order Hypocreales; family Nectriaceae; genus Calonectria; species Calonectria ilicicola. Next base: position 1,727,215 of record CP085834.1, on the reverse strand, counting down.
GTGAGGAGTAATAGGGAAGAAAGGGAAAAAATTGGTCTGTCTTTCATCATATTATATATCCTTTTCTGTGGCTTTACTTGACTAACAATGCTTTCAGAATGCAAAAATGGTCACCTTGAAAACGATTTTGCAAAAGCCATTCCCGGACAGAAAATTGCTGTCTTCCCGTCATTTACACTCGAGTCTGGATTTAAAATGCAAAACGTCCCTGTGGCCTATATGACCTGGGGCAATCTATCTCCAGATGGGAACAACGCCATGGTCGTTTGCCACGCTCTCTCGGGAAGCGCAAATCTGAGTGACTGGTGGGGACCTCTTCTTGGGCCTGGCCGAGCTTTTGACACCGAAAGGTTCTTTATTATTTGCTTGAATAGCCTGGGCAGCCCATATGGAACAGCCAGTCCTGTCACAGCCAAAAATGGAAACCCTGCCGAGGGCTATTACGGCGCCAACTTCCCCTTGACTACAATCCGTGATGATGTCCGGTATGTGTATTTCGCCAAGTTTACCCCCAATACAAATGGCCCAAAAGACTGATTGATTGCATGGGTAGTCTCCATCGCCTTGTTTTGGATTCACTCGGAGTCCGGCAAGTCGCAGCAGTCATTGGTGGCTCCATGGGTGGAATGCTGGCCCTCGAGTGGGCATATCATGGCAAAGACTACGTCCGTTGCATTGTACCTGTTGCTACTTGCAGCCACCAGAGTGCCTGGGGAATATGTTGGGGCGAGGCTCAACGCCAGGCCATCTACAGCGACGATAAATACAATGGCGGTCGTTACAGCTTGGACGACCCCCCTACGGCCGGTCTTGGGGCAGCTCGGATGGCGGCCTTGCTGACATATCGGAGTAAAGACTCCCTTGACAAGCGATTCGGCCGTCAGGCTTCTACTGATAAAGTTCCAATGACGAAAATAACTGAAGAAATCGGACGAGTGAATCACCTGGGTCACAATGGCAATAACCACCAAGTCCAATTACCGAATAGCTCACCTACCAAAACGAGCTTGACCTCTTTTGAATCAACTCATACCAACTTTGCTGCCCAATCCTATCTTCGGCATCAGTCTAAAAAGTTCTCTTGTCGTTTTGATAGCAACTGCTACATCGCTTTGACTCGGAAACTCGACACTCATGACCTGTCACGTAATCGTGCAGATACTGTGACTCAAGCATTGTCCATGATAGAGCAACCTTCCCTTGTTCTTGGTGTTCGGAGCGATGGTTTGTATGCAATATCTGAGCAGGAGCAGATTGCCCGATGCGTTCCTAACGCAAGACTTAGGGAAATTGTGAGCCATGATGGGCATGATGCTTTTCTGATTGAGTCAGGTCAGATAAACGGGCTAGTGATAGACTTCTTGCATGAAGTTCTCTCAGATATAATGATGAAGTAGGTGGAAACTTAGCTGCAACAAGAATCAAGTATCAATATAAGCAACGGATGGCAGATTTCGCTGGCACAGCCTCATATTGACACTATATTTGGAGGTGCTTAGGACAAAGAAATCTGTAGATAGAATCTGATACGAGTCAAGAGGCCCATTCTGTATTATATATTACTTGAGAGTATATGACTGGTAGGCTGCGGGAAAAGCATCTGCGTCGCCTAATAACTGATTACATCATGAGTACAAATATGGTAGCTTCAGATAATGACATTCGATACAAATCACACGATCCCACATTCACAACATATTCCCAAAGGCCTAGGCATATCACGGATAGAATATCAAGAGATTATCCCTCCTGGGTTCGGAGAGAGAAAACACCCCCCTAGGCCCGGCTAGCCTGCCTTGCCTGCCTTGTTGTCTTGACCCCTCTGGCTCGCCTTGGTCTTCCAACTAGCCTAGCCCGCCTAGGCTGCCTAACTTGCCTTGTTGGTATATAGGCATTGGTGACTTGTTAATAGCAGTCCTTGACTACTTCTATCATAATGGTTAAGCTATAATAATGCTGAAGATAGGCATTCTATTTACTTAATTAGTAATATAATAAAAGGTATATTAAAATATATACCTGTAAGTTGAAGACTGTTCTAATGCTTACGAGAGTGTAAGTAGGTTCTTTGTGGCTCCCTCGGCGAGCAGTGCAAGAAGGGTGGTTTTGTGCGGTGGCAGGGCGGTCTCGATCTTCGCAACAGTGGCTTCAAGCAAGTCGCTGTTTGCGTTGGAGATACGGATGCTTGGCTTAGAACGATGACGAAGAAAGTGGCAGCAGTTGTGTTAAGGATTGGGATTAAAATCTCAATTTGGAAAAGCTTGCTGCTTTTATCTACAGGTTCAGATACCTCTTTGGCTGCATTTCTAGGCTTCCAAGCTTCTTAGAAATTGAGGGCATTCAGACTTCTATATTCCCTTGGAACCGAAGCTCTGACTACGGTTGTATGGGCCCGTTCCAAGCTTTGGATAACCTCTTCACCTAACCGTGGAAACGCAACGCTCTATCATTGGCTCTGTGAAAACCCTCATCATCACATGCCTCATCCAGCTACACAACATTGTTGGCGTCTTTCGTATTGAACCTCTAGGTCCTTCCATGTGAGTTGCGCTGCTGAGGCCAGCTGTGAAGCTTGGTGAGAGCCGTGGTAAAGGTGAGGTTGTAAGAGGCCGATGACTCTTTTTCCCAAAGTTGCGCAACGCACAAGCTTCTGTTGTGTTGGAACATTTTGGTGTTTTGGTTGAGTGGGTCGAAACCTTATACCATTGCACGTGTTCAGATGAAATCTCTTCAATTGTCCAGTCATCTCCGAAGGTTATTAGGGTACTTTGACCTTGTAGTGCACTTGCATTAATAAAAAAAAAACTCGATATCAAGAGATTATATGAAACCCTTGGCCGCTATGTAAAAAATGAATACCCATTTCACATAGATAGAGTCTAGATGCTTGCTAGAACAGAATGAGTGACGTAAAACTGCGGATTCGGTCACTTGGTGGTCTATTTTCCTTCCTAAACATTCCAACAAGTCCTGCAACCTTGCCTCCTCTCAATTTAAAGGTAAGATGAAGATGAAGTCGAAACCCTTCTCAAACACCTGCTAGCATTATGCTACGCCGACATTAAGTACTGCTTTGCCAAAACTGCCACCGGTAAACATAGAAAGGAATGCCTGATCAGCCTGGTCAATTCCTTTAAATTCAGTGTAGCGGGACTTGATTTTCCCCTCGGAGATCCATTTCGGCATCGTATTCCAAAAGTTTTCAATATTGTCAGAGTAAATATTCTCGTCCCAGAACATGAAGCCTTGAATCTTGATGCGGCGACGGAAAACTTCTGATATATTGGTGACCCCATACTGCTCCTCGATTGGTCTGTTGTATTGCGAAGCCTGTAAGTGTCGGCGTTAGTGAGAATACGGATATACAAATCGGGAGAGATCAAACTTACAGTTCCGCAGCTGATAATACGTCCAAACCATTTCATGTTTTCGATAGCGGCTTGGAAGTGATCACCTCCAACATTCTCGAAAACGACGTCCAATCCATCTGGGGCTAATCGCTTGAGTGCTTCGTTGACGGGCTCCTTTTGATAGTTGAAGCCGGCGTCAGCACCCAGCTCATTGATAACATAGTTGAGCTTTTCATCCGAACCAACGCTCGCGATAACCCGCATTCCCTCGATTTTAGCTAGCTGGACCACGGCTTCTCCAACTGAGCTTGAAGCAGCATTGACCCAGATAGTCTCACCCTTGACTGGCTTGATGAGACCGTAAAAGGAATTCCAGGCTGTCATGCCTGCCAATCCCAGCGTCCCGACATAGTGCTTGAGGTCTAAGCCGTAGTCATTGGTCACCTTCCACACCATCGGAGCCGCCATGCCTCGAGCATTAATAAGCTGTTTAGGAACTATGCCGTACTCGGAAATGGGTAGACTACCAGCAATTAAACTGCCCTCCTCGAAGGCCTCATTGTCTGAGCGGATAACCTTGGCGATGGAGAAGTTGGTGATGGGCTCGTCGATTTTGTAGCCAGGCACATAGTCTACCATCCCTGATCCTCGCATACGATCTCTCTGATGCGGGTCAAGCCCAGCAATTAGAAGCTTGATAACAAGGCCACCGGGTGGGGCCACTAGCTTCAGTGGTCGATTTTCCACAACGGTGTTGACTCCGGCTTGAGGCAGTCCAGTAGGAGCATTCTTGAACACCCAAGTTGTGTTTGCGACTGCTTCTGTTTCCACGACGGACATGTTGTTTTTGTACGAATTCTTTTTAATTATCCCAAAGGCAGAAGAAAGATATTCGTTGTGATACTGAGGATTAATGAATCTCAAATAAGATTGATTGATTTGTGATGCTGAGAGTATAATGTTCCGGCAGCTCCCATTCCCGTGCGCCACCTTAATAGAAAAGTCATGAAATGGTGTATATATGAATACGGCAATTTCTGGTAGCCCGCAGATCATCACGTGGCACTGTGTGGTCAGTCTATTGCGTTCGGGTGCTATTCACCATTGTTCGGACCCTTTCGGATGCTTCGGAGCCGAAGGTCGGAGGGTTCCGATCTGAATAGCGCACCGACAGTATATTCGGAGCAACTTCCAGATAGCCTGAAAGACATATGATTGGGAAATGAGTCAATCTTGGAGCAAGATGCGGGATGGGGAAGTGAGAGACGATAGGTGGAGGGTAACCCTAACCCCGACCCTAACCCTCATCGCAAACCCAACTTTGCAGATTCTGGTTATTTCTTCACTACTAACACTTTCTAAGAATCTCAACTAGGGCAATGGGCCATAACAATATAATGTGATTATTTGAAGTGATTAAATGCGGTAACCCGAGACACCGTTAATGAAATATAGTAAAGCCGTGCATTGATGTTGATGAAAAATAAATTAAACAACGGGTAGGTAAGTGGTTAATTGGATAGCCAGGCATTTTTCAATCTTGAGCAAGAGCACAGAAGGTTTTTAATACAAGAGGGGGTTTAAACTAGTAGCTTCGTTTGATTGTGTTTCATAAACATATCTTGAGGACCAAAACAGATAGTCAGACTTATATTTCGAGTCTAAATGGATCTAGTATAATGCTAATGTACCGTGATCAATAATCCGCAATGCATCCTTTACGCCAATCTTTGTCCGTAAGCCTGCTGAAATGATTGCTCAAAGTCTGCGATAATGTCATCAACATGTTCAATTCCAACAGAGATACGAATCATATCATCCGTCACACCAGAGGCAGTCTTCTCTTCGTCGGACAACTGCGCGTGCGTTGTTGTCCAGGGATGAATGGCTAGACTCTTGGCATCTCCAACATTGGCCAGGTTTGAAACAAGCTTCAAACCATCCACGACCTCGCTACCTGCCAGAGCGCCTCCCTTCACGCCAATACTTAGCATACCACCAAAGCCGCGTTTCAGGTACTTCTTTGCTTCCTCATGGCTTGGGTGTCGTTCAGATCCGGGCCACTGTATCCAGCCGACGTGTGGACTGGATTCAAAGTACTGAGCAAGCTTAGCTGCGTTCTCAGCATGGCGTTCAGCCCGCAAGCCCAGGGTCTCGATGCCAATCAGCAGTTGCTGTGCGGAGAATGGGCTCAGGCAAGCACCAATATCGCGTAGCATCTCAATGCGGATACGAGTGATGAATGTGGCAGGACCAAACGCTTCCCAATACTTCAGGCCATGGTATGCTGGGGAAGGCTCAACCATTTCGGGGAAGCGAGCCGCGTTTTTGTTCCAGTCGAATGTTCCAGCGTCAACAATCACTCCTGCAATTGTCGTCCCATGGCCACCAATCCACTTGGTTGCAGAATGAACGACAATATCTGCACCGTGCTGGATGGGACGAACATAGTAGCCACCCGCACCGAGAGTGTTGTCGACCTGTGTTCAGAAGTTAGTGGGAGTGACATTCGGAATTTCTAGTAATGGCTAAAAGCTTACAATGAGTGGAATACCATGATCGTGAGCAACCTTGGCGATTGCTTCAAAATCAGGAACAAAGTAGTCAGGATTGCTGATGCTCTCAACATAGATAGCCTTCGTCTTCTCGTCGATGGCAGCCGCAAACTCTTCAGGCTTTCCACTACGCACAAACTTGGTGGTCACTCCAAACCGAGGGAAAAGTACGTTTAGTTGGTTATACGTGCCCCCATACAGATGCGTACTAGCGACTATGTTGTCACCAGATCTTGCGAGGTTAGAAATTGTCAGGAATTGCGCGGCCTGGCCAGAGGAGGTAGCAACAGCGGCAATGCCGCCCTCGAGGGCAGCAATTCTTTTTTCCAAGACATCGACAGTAGGCTACAACTTACAATATCAGTTTGTCTTCATAAAGGTAACTCAGAGAGGCCAAGAAAGCAGTGGGTCTGGCGCTTGTTCGGGTGTAGTTGCTTACGTTCATTAGGCGACTATAAATGTTGCCGAGCTCTTGTAGACCGAAGAGTCGCGCCCCCTGGGCAGAATTATCGAAAGTGAAGCTCTAGAAAATGATTAATTTTGTTACTACCCAGGAAACCAATTTGATAATGGTGGCAACGAACAGAGGTAGCATAAATGGGCACAGCGGTTGACCTCGTGTGAGGGTCAGGCTTGTACCTTTGGAAGAACGCGTCAGCTTCTCACAGATCCTTGCTCTTGGTCAGAGTGAGTGTGTGAATTACCCGGCATGAAGCTGAAGAGTCTCAAAATTTTTCCACGATTCTCCTGCCATGTTGAAATAGTATTTGTTGTGATTCTACCGAGTGGTTTGGTTGTCTAAGCCGTGAGACAATTTCAAGGTTGTATAGAAAATAATGCAGAAGGGTGATTGCAACAGATAGAGCGGCCTAGTTATGCATTGAAGCAGATGTTATAACACAGATCCGCTCCTTACACACAGCATTCGGAACCTTGACAGTGTCGGTATAAGACCGGGACATCGGCGCCGAGACTCCACCCCGGAGCGGCCCGAAACCTTCCGATGACAGACTCGGTGGCTATACGGAGCTCCGGAGCTCCACAAATTCAACCAAAGTAAGCCTCTTTGAATATATTCCTATGAAATAGACTGTTTTAGGCGGTAAGCTAGCGAAAATTGGTTTAAAGGATCCGAAAAAAAAGTCTCCGTTCCGCCTGCATCATCATCGGTCTCCACATTTCGGAAACCGCTGGCATGCGTGCGTTGGTCTAACTCATACCAACTACTTAAATCTTCAGGAGATGGTTCGATACTTGAAGGAAATTTGAGATCTTCAGACCATTTCACTCTCCATCTCCCTTCTATTAGAATACAGAACGGCAAAATGGGTTCCATTCCCCCCTCGCCCACCTATGGCCAGCGACTCCTGCCGGCGGTGGTAGACGATGCGGCTCGAAAAGAACCTGATCGCGTACTCTTTTATACCAGTCATAACAACCAGCCCTCCCAAGGATACCGGGTTGTGACGGCCGCTACGTTTGCGAACGCCGTCAATAGACTATGTTGGTGGCTCGAATCAAAGCTGGGACGATTCAGAGCGGTCAAAACGATATGCTACGTTGGCCAGAGTAATTTATCAACCGTGCTTATGTTTTGCATGTTCTAACAAGACTTGATTTCAGATGACCTCAGGTATTTTTTAATGATGCTATCAGCCACAAAGATTGGACACAAAGTGAGATCTCCCCACGACTTGATTGCTTTGAGCCTTTCGTTTAGCGTCATCTTACAATTCTCAAGCTTCTACTATCGTCACCAAGGAACAGCGTCGATGCCCATCTATCTTTGATCAATCAAACCAACTGTGAGTTTTGGATAACAACAAACATGGAACATCTCGATTTTATAAAGGACGTTCAATTGCCTTGGGTCCAACCACCCGATTTGTCTGAGCTCTTGGGCCCCACTCTAGTCGAGGTGTATCCATATGACAAAGAGTGGCATCAGGGAAAATCCGATGTTCTCGCACTTTTACATACATCAGGATCTACTGGTCCACCAAGAGTCGTGCCTTTAACTCTTGCGGCGGTGGCCACTGTCGATGCGCTTCATCTGATCGAACCAATCGAGGGAAAGATGCCCACCTTGATTGCGTGGACTGGTACAAAGATGTTGTGTGCTATGCCATTATTTCATGTATGTGATAGAAGAAGTGACCTCATAAAGACAGGAACCAAGGCTAATGTAAAGGTACACATTCACTAGGTTGCCGGTATCGGCCTTGGCTTATTCTGCGCTGTATTCTTCCGATGGAGCGTAGTTCTGCCACCTACCGGGCCTATCACACAGCACAGCATCGAGGACACACTCGATAACATTGCGCTTGATTCAGCCTTTGTCCCCCCTAGTGTGCTCCAGGACATTTCCAAAAGTCCAAGCGCGCTGGATAAGATATCCAGACTCAAATTTATCACGTCAGCTGGAGGTCCCGTAGCACAGACCGTGGGCGAAGTCATACATTCTCGGGTGAACCTCTGGCAGACGATGGGAATGACTGAAGCACTATGGATACCATCTATTGTGACGCATCCGAATGAGTGGGACTATTTTCACTTTCACCCACATACTGGATATGAAATGCGACATTACTCGGATAAATTATTTGAGCTAGTGCTTGTCAAAAGACCAGAACTAGCTGCGAATCAACCCGTTTTCATCACCTTTCCAGACTTGGACATTTGGGAAACAAAGGACTTGTATTCTCCCCACCCAACTATCCCAAAGCTTTGGAGGTACGAGATGCGTAAAGATGATCTCATCGTGCTTTCCAATGGGGAAAAATTCAATCCACTTGCTGGTGAAGGACAGCTCATTGGTCATCCACTCATCTCCGAAGCTTACATCACAGGTCAACGCCGCTTTCAAACGGCTTTATTACTCTATACAGGCCCGAATTCACATTTTGAATCTGACCACGACGCGGTTGTCGATGCAGTGTGGTCAGCTATTGAGGACGTGAATAAATCCTTGCCGGCATTTGCCCAGATTCACCGCAACTTTGTCAAAATTGTCAACACTCCCTTCCCACGCACGCAAAAAGGAACACTAGCGCGATATGAAATTGAGAAGGTCTTTGCTACGGAGATTGATAATATCTACCGAGAACAAGAAAAGGCACCTTACTCGATTAGAATTGACGAAACCAGCGAAGAGACTGTTCGCGATGGTGTTCGGGAAGCAATCCAGTCAGTGTCTCGAGTGGAATACATCGATGACAATGACAACTTCTTCGCAAGAAATTTTGATTCGCTTCAGGTAGTTCGGCTTTCGAGATTACTCAATTCAGCGTTCTCATCTCCAATCCATATCGAGGTCGGCACTATTTATGCAAATGCCTCCATTGCCCAGTTGAGCAATTTCATTTGGGCACAACTTCACAAAGGGTCCCAACTAACAGCTCACCACCCTTCCAAGGAAACTTTTGATATGCTTTACAAACATTTGCAATCTTTCAAGTCTTCAAGAAAGCCAAAAGAATACGTGGTCATTACTGGCACGACTGGATCCATTGGGTCGTATCTCCTTGATGTGATATGCAAGAATGACCGAGTCGCCCAGGTTTGGTGCTTCAACCGGAGCGACAACGCGGCCGAGCGACAAGAGGAGTTGGCCAAGTCCAAGGGCTTGTCGCTGGATTGGAAGGGAAAGGTGCAATTTATTCAGTGGGATGCTCAGTCAAAAAGTCTTGGTCTGAGCCAAGCAGATCTGCAAGAAATTCAAGATCAAGCTACAATAATTATTCGTGAGTAACTAGGGGTTTGACCAAAAGTGAACCTTTACTAATTCCACCCAAGACAACGCGTGGGAGGTAAACTTCAATCTTCCATTATCATCATATGAACCTCACTTCATCGGACTCTGGGGACTCGTCAACCTCTGCGCAGAGGCTCGGCATAAGATTCGCTTCTACTTCATCTCATCCATAAGTTCTGCCACTAACTGGCCATCCCATCTCTTGGGTTCTGTGCCGGAAGCCAAGATGGTTAACCTGGACGCCCCAATTAATGGCTATGGTGCATCAAAGCTAGTGGCCGAGCATCTACTGAGCAAGGCAGCGCAGTCGGGTGTCTTGAACCTCTCAGTTTTGCGAGTCGGCCAAGTTGCAGGTCCAATCGAAACTAAGGGTCCGGGTGGTGTCTGGGCACGGAGGGATTGGGTACCCGCAGTAAGTATTGGCACTTTGCACAGTTTTAAAACTATGACGGTCTATTAACATCTAATACAGATTATTGATGCATCGGCATACCTCCGTATGCTGCCTGCCGATTTAGGCTCTGCAAATAGCATTGATTGGATACCAATAGATCTTCTAGCTGACGTTATTGGCCAGCTAGTAAACTCAAACTTGGAAACAGGTAGCACTCGAGAGGAAGTCTATTACAACCTCCTCAATCCTAAATTTACCACATGGGAAGATCTGCTCCCGGGTATACAAGCTCGACTGAAAGCGGCTCTGTCCGTGGAGATGAAGGTTGTGCCGCTCGGACAATGGATTGACAGTTTGCAAGCCGCCGAGACATCTATCGTCCATGAGGCTACTAGCGAAGAAACCTCCCAGATAGCAAGCCGGGCTCAGATGGGCCTCAAGTTGGTATCCTTTTTCCAGATGATGGCAGGACCAAAAAGCGAGGATACTTTATCTGTTCCTCGTCATCTTGACTGGGTTGTCAGTAATGCTTTGTTGGAAAGCTCTGTCTTTGCTAAGTTGGCGCCTGTGTCCCCAAATTGGTTTGAGACATGGCTAGACCAATGGGGATATTAGGATCGTGATATATATAACTAGTCTTTTACTATCAAAAGTATCTATGTATGATTTATTCTGCTGGCCGGCTTTCGATTTCTAATACTGCTCTGTAACATGCTCTAGGTAAATAGCTTCTCCATCATAACTTCCTACTCCTGCGGGAATTGAGAAACCCCTCTCCTTCAGATACATTTTTGCTTTCCCTAGTTGTTTTATATGTGCCAGTAAAAGTTTGTGTCGTCGTTCATACATTCTTCATCTAAGTATGAATTCCACCAGCACATGTCCACTCCCTTTCGCAATTTTTTCGCTCTCAATGCTGCTAGATCCAAATGCATTATAGCTCAAGGTTATTCGACACTGTTCCCTAAAGCGATTCAAGAGAAGCTACTCTTTCACCAACTCTGAACGTGTGGCCAGAAATGTACTCATAGGGCATGCCTTCCACTGTGTCATGATTTAGCGTGATGAGGAACAAGAAGCTTCAAAGCGTCAGGTCCCCGTACGCTACATCTACTATAAGAGGCTTTCCTATTGGAAAACCTCAAATTAAATATGGAAAGCCTTTCCCTCCATTTCGTTGTTCAAGCCTTGGCCCTTCTTATCGAGTCACTAGCGTAGGGCGTAGGAGTTGCCGTTATTCTTCAGGTAAAAAAGCCACTACCTGATATGTAAGCATATTCAAACTGGTGTGCTGTATGTAGCATCAAACTCATCTAATGTTTTACGACATCATGCGAGCCTCTGTGAAGCCTCATGGTGGTGGGGCAATCGTCCACATTTTGTGGTCAACAGACACTGACACTGCAATCAAGAACTGAATATTTCCAGCTGGATCAAGATCTATTCACATTTATGCAATTATACTTCTATGCATGTATTGGTAGTGGCCAACACCAAGCTAGGCGAGGAAATCTCGTCTTACATCATGGTAGAGAATGCAACGTGTGCCTTATTTCTGTTCCGTTGGAACTCGCACCCATGTCCGTTTCTGAAACACTTGTATCTCCGTCCTGTCTATATCAATAGATTGCGACATTCCATAAATTCCATCGTTTAGATCCGTATTCCCTGACCATTTGTTCACGTCTTTGTCTCTCATATGTTCTGCTACCTCGAGGAGCTCCTTTGTCTGAGGCGAAACCATCTGCGAAACCGCCTGCCATGAATTACCTATCAAAGGCCTCTCTCTTCTAATTCATAAAGCAAAATTATAAACATTAGCAAACCCAAATGCGCAGACACCAGGGCAAGAACTGTAACGAATCTTGTCCATTGTGCTAGAATAAGCACATCTATCGTGTGTGTGGTCGTAACTGGATACACCATATTAAAGTCCCCCTCCAAGTTGTAGTAAAACATCTGATAAAACCGAAAGACCAGCCATTGTAGAGCTATAGCGGGATTTTTCGTCTTTGTTAAAATCTCTTGAGATATAGATGCGTGCGCTGCGTGCGGATTCGATGTTGACTTTCGATCCATGTTATCGTCTCTCATACTCCAGCCATTAACGAGTGATTCAAAAAATGGCCATGTCGAGCAAAGGGTCACTGTATCCCTATGATTCATTATATAGGTTTTTGTAGTAGAATAATTGAGAAAAAAATATCCGACTGTAGTTATGGAACTCTGGAAATGGGGTTATGCCATTGAGTGAACAAAAGAGAGCTATTTCATTGATTCATATCTTGTCGTGTGTAAATTTAATTAGGCGTGAGTTTATAAATGCAGTTCTCAGCTAGATTAAGAAGCAATCATCGAAGGGCCAGGTATAAGTTTAGAGAGCAATTTTGACTGGCCTTTTAGACTGGATTTAAGGGTTCAAGGTCAATGACAGATGCCATGGAAATGGAATAGCCTGTAAAAGTAATTAATTTGTGTTTGTGAATCAACTGTTGGATTTGAAATTCTTTGTTATAAAGTGGTGAATAGAATGGCACAGACGTACAATTGCGCCGTGCACTGGAAGGTTCCACTCATATTAGGTGTTCAACAATAGTAATGAGTGAATGGGACAGTGCTACTAACAAAGAAACTAACACAGTGATTCAGGGATATAGGAGCCACAAAAGTACGATCAGATAAATATATAACCTATAAAAAGGCAGCCCCCATCCCCAAATCTTGGTGTCAATTCTCACTCCATCCTCACATTATTCTCGCGCGGTATAATTCCTTCACGATGGCCACTTATTCACTTGATGAAGAGTATGCAATTGATGTGCAGAAAGCGATGAAATTATTTGAGAAATATTTGCAGCGAAACTCTAAGGATGCTAAACCCGATTGGGATCCAAAATTCGATACATTCGAGACTGATGAGGATTTCCTTATCTATTGCGACCTCCCCGGCCTGGATGAAAAGGGTGTGATGGCCGTGTCACCTGATCCCGAAAGTATCATCATCTTCGGCGCGAGAGAGTTACCTCATCGTGACCTTGCCGAAGATTTCACTCCTACCAGCCCAATTATTGATCGCAAGAAGTACCAGGCCACCGTCGAGGATGATTTCGAATTCATTGAGGAAATCGCTCAGCAGGGCCCCAAAGAAAGGCCGCAGCAATCTGAAAAGACACGTGTTGTTTCAAATGTGACGTCTTTGCTCGCTGAGCGCCCGGCTGGTGTCTTTTACCGCCGTGTAGCGATTAGTGCCCAGGCTCTCAGGAAACACGCTGAACTCCATTTCACTAATGGCGTCCTTACTATTAAAATCCCAAAGAAAAGGGGAAGCGAATGTTGGCCCACTGAAGGCCTCCCACGCCTTGTAGTGATTGAGTAACTTCTTTGATGGCGATTTGATTCCATCTTACTGATTCGACGCCATGAGCTTGAAGTTAGAGTAGAGATTGGTTGAATACTGCGGGAATGTTTGGTTTGCGTTTGCTGCTTTTAAATAGATAATTAAGAAAATATCAGAAATGGCCCACAGCAACTCTATTGTGCTCTTTGTGTCAGTATTTAGATTTTGATTGACTTTGTCATCCGTATGTGGGACGCGGGTGTGAGACTGCGGTTATGCGGTGCTGGATGCCAGCTCATATTCTTGTGAGGAAGAAGAAGAATAATTAATTAATTAATATGCTATACTATAAAAATAGAATAAGTTATGACTCATAATGTACCGCCGCTGCAATGAATCTGGTTTTGGAAAACACAAATTATTCTTGGTTAGTGGCATAAACGTAGGTCATACATATGGGAGCTGCGGTGATATCCATAACGTCTCCAACGGTAGCATTGTCAGCCAGGCCGCTCATGTACAGAACATGGTTGAGGGTCGTGGTGCTTCCGTCATCGCCGCTGTAGTCAGAAAGGCGGGGGCTTGCGGGCTCCCATCCCAGCTGATCCAGGTCACTTTTGCTCATGGTGTTGTTACCACCCATCTCGGTAAGTCGGCCACTGTCCTGCTGCTGCCACTGCCACCACATAGCATCAAGCCAGGTGTGGTGGAGGAAGAACAGGGGGTCACCAGGGCTAAGCATGACACCAGACATGGTACCGCCGGCAGCTGAGTGGCCTGCACCATGGGGGTTCAAGAGATAGCACTGGTAGGCGTCGACATAGTTGGTCTCAGCGTAGCAAGCATTAGTGTTGGTCTTGCTAGCCATCTGAATACCAGCCAGGTTCAAGTCGCGAGTAATGCAGGTATTGCCGGTCGTGCCGTTTCCGGTCCAGTGGAGTGTCACATTGGCGAAAGCACCGTCGGAAAGACAGTTGTCCGAAGATGATCCATCGCCACCAAAGGCATCTGCTTGCAAGACGGTGGCTTCGCTGATGTCGGACAAAGAAGAATCGGCGAGTTCGTCCCAGTAGCTGAGACCAATTAGAACTTGAACGCGTTTGCGAGTCATGTTAAACTTACGGAAGGGGACCGGTGTAGCTGCAGTATGCCGAGAGAAGTTGAGCGTGAACCATGACGAAGTAGCGGTGCCATGGGAGAGCTTGACCCTGTTTTTAGACGGAGTAATTAGCCAGTGTCCAATTTTTTTAATGCGCAAAATCAACCAGTAACACGGGCCAGGTGTGGTGTCTGTTGTATTGAACAACCGGCTAGGTTTAGAACGTCTTTTATCGCCAACTTACATTGCTGTGGACATAGTTAGATTGCCAGATATGGTTGTAGTGAATATCGTCCCAAAGATTCTGAGAACCCTCGTTGTCCGTGATTTTTTCATGCTCCATCAAGCAAAGCTCAGCATTGAGGTAGCTGGATTTCTCATCTGAGCTAAGTTGATCCCTACTTCTGTGTCAGCAAACGCTTAAATCCAGCCAATTGTCGCTATTAAACGTACCAAGGCATGGCAGTTTGCGTCGAACTACAGGCGCGCTTGACACGACTGGGATGCTCATGCCTGACGCGTGTTGGAGAGGCCAGAACTTGGCTGGTTAGAGCAACAGTCGCCCAAAGAGCGACAAAAGGTGAGAGACGAGCCATTGTGTTTAAGATTAAATTCAAAAGAGTGACCGGAATTTTCCTGAGAAATGAAAAAAAAAAGAAAAGAGAATGTGATAGAGAGCGTGAAAGCGGAAGTGCAAGGTGCTGACAATGCTCTCCTTATATCGATTTCACGATTACGTCCTTGACCCTTAAATGGTTGTACTATAGTGACCCGCTATTTTGGGGCACTCACACTGGGGTAGGATCTATTAGCTACGGCAGTTCTTGGATAAAAGTCAACGTCACAGAGCTAACGCTCGGTATTGAGTCCAAGCTTGGAAGTCAAACATTAAACGGACATGAACTTTTCCGGCCTCATCAATGAGGGCTATGGCAAACCCACTGGGCAACAAGATCAGCGCTCTAATACTACCACGGAACGTGCATACCATTTCGCCGAGCAACAGGCCAGCATAGCTTAACACCGATTGGCCCTCCCTCCGTGAATTTTTCCTTGTTCTCGCCGATGTGATACTTTTCAGGGAAGGTATAAAATTGAGGAGATTACTAATTAAAACCCATCTTCAAGTTGACCAGTGGTTATGCTAGAATTGTTCATTTCTGGTGGATTCTTGTGCGTTCTGAGGCATGCCTCCTATTAAACCCCATCTTCCCCTTGGCCATTCGGTGGTCTTGCATTGACAGGCATCCCATGACATGCCCCAAAATTCATAGATTGATCAGCATTATAGGTGACCTTTTCGGTGTGCTAAGCCCCGGGATACCCACTCAGAGGTTGTGCGTTGGCTGGGGTGTTACAATACGAAAATTCAATGGAAAAGATTTACTTTTCGAGGAGCAGCCTCATCCCTGAGTGGTTGGGTTTTCGTATCTCGTATTGTTTACCCGTGGGGTCCGCCATCGTTCCCTCTTCCACGGGGACTTGGTTCATCTTTTTTGTTCTGTGCTCACGAGCCGCTTATAATGAGGATCGGCGGAACACGCAGCATTGAGGGGCTTTAATTAGTTAGGATTTGGCTCGGCGAGACAACCTTGTTCCAGTGGGTATACCGGGGATAAACCAGAAGACACCCGGCCCGAGAGTTGCTACAACTGTCGGCCGTGACTCAATGCACTCTACCTTCTTTCAAATCAGTGTCTTCTCTAGGGTATGCTTCAATAGTACAGAGAGGGTCTTGAGATTGTTTTCTCTGATTGCAATACAAACTATGGCTATTCATCTGCCTGCTCACTCTCGCTATCACTGCCGAAATCTATTTCAATCCCAATAAGGGCTGCTGTTTTTATCGCCGCTCTACCAGTACCACTGTTCAACATAGCACCCATAGCTTCTGCTGCGCCCTCCATGGGCTTCATATTCTGCGGGCCATTTAAACCTGACGCCAGCATCAGAATGTAGCCCACCACAAAAGGCAGCTCGCTTTCATTCTCTATGTAAGCTGGACCGTATAGCTGTCTCAGAACAGGATCACAAGCTTGTTTGACAGTCCGCAACACCCTCCAGCACCATCTATGGAAGAATAGGTATGGAAACGCAAGCTCCAGAGTCTCGGATTGAAGCGCGTAGACCAATCCTTCAACAAGTTGCTCCGGAGAGATCCTTGTTTCTCCAGATGCGGGCTTTTTGCCAGACGCTCTCGCTTTGGCCAGTTGCTCTCGGGTTCGATTTCTGTCTCTAAGCTCTTGCGGATCATCAATCGGTGTGATAGTCATCGTTCCATCCTCCTCCGAGCCCTCACGGTCGTACTGCGAACGAGATACAATGTCATCGATCTGCTCAGGCGTCCAAGCAAAATCAGCCGGAATTCCATTGACTGCCCTGTCTGCAAACATGGAAGAGACAGGTGCACCCTCCTTGATGCCCCGTGGCCCGGCACGCGACTCAATGGTGCTCTTGCGTCGGCGCCTGGCTGCGAAACTCGAAGCGCTTACTCCGATCTGAAGGCAGAACTTCTGAAAGCAGTCCTGGTGAGTTTTGGGTCGTTCTGCCCCCACCCAGAAGCTTGATTCCCCTAGAAGCGACAATACAATCTCCATATCTGGCCATGGGCCCGGAATTAGCTTTTCATTCATCAGAGCGTTGTACAGATGAGCGACAAAAGCAATTGACCCCCATCCATTTGCCACCGTGATTCCCAGTTCGCGTGCTTGCACCCTGGTCTGAAACATGTATAATCCAGATAGAACGGGAGAGTATCTCCAGATCCGGTGCGACTCCATTTCTGGTGGCACTGGCGTTCCACTAGCAGTGTATGCTTTCGCCTTTGCCTGGTATACGGGGTCCTTGCCTACCCATTCTATCATAGTTCTACACTGCCGGAATACCGTGTCATTTGATGCAGGCCACTCCTTCATCTTGACTCCCTTAAAGTATTCGAAATGGGCAGCGATGCTGGTGGAGACAGCTGAGGTTTCATTTACCATGGTGTTGAAACCTGCGTCGGCTACACCTCTGACGATGTGGTGAATATCGAGAAAGATTTGAGCGGCAAACACGACATGGTACGTGACTTTGCGATTGTTTACTATATCCCTTATGCCGCGCAGAAATTCATCTTCTACCGGAAACTGGGGAACGCCCCGCATGACCGTCATTTGCTCAGTGAAAAATTCAGTGATGAGGATTTTGTCGTCAACAAATTTCTGCAGACCAGTTTTCGAAGCCCAGTCGCTGTTGGGGTCATATCGACCAAATATGCCTTCCTTTGCGAGGGGTATTCCTCGGGCAGGAATCACCTCCAGCAATGCAAGCATCAGCTTATGAGCCACAAGATAGGTTTTGTCAGCCATGTCATAGTATTCATGATTGAAACTGTTTTGGCCCTTCAAATAGAGTTGGTCCTCCTTGTATCCTTTTTGCAGACAAGCCATAACGTAGTGTTGATTCGTGAGCCACCATCCACCTCCTTCGGCGCCGCTTAAAAGGGGAGCAGCGTCGTCAATCAAGCCACGAGCAAGGAAGATGGCTGTGTCGGTGGCCAAGGCGGCGGCGGGGAGATCAAACAATCCGTTGCAGTGCTTGGACCAGATCCAACTTATTCGAGATCTGATTCTATTCAGATCGTTCATCAACAATAGGAAGGCAAAGATGGTATCCTCAGGTGAAGTCTGGGGTTCAGCCTCGTAAGCCAGCGGATCGTTAGCTTGGGGCTTTGGTCTCTCAGGCGATGCACTGAGAAAGTCTTGCAAAAATTTGGGAGACGGTTCTTGGACCGACAAAGCAGCAAACTTGTTGCCCAGGTTTTTCATTGCATTTTGGGGCGCGTCATTTTTAGCCTCAGTGGAAGACGCTCCACTTGCTCCAGCAGTACTAGGACAAAGAGCATCTCTGACTGCCTCTAGAATGCCAACAAAGTAGCCATGCTTTGTATCAGATTCAGCATCACGCTTTACACCATGTTCAGTCATCAAATCGCCAAATCCAGATCTGATATCAATCAGGCGATTGATGGTGACCGAGAAAACATCCGGCACCGGCACAGTCGGCTTACGACGGCCAGCAATGTAATTGGCCAGTGGTAAAAAGTCCTTCAGTGCGACAATGTAGCTGCTCGCCTTGGGCGCCGTAAATGGCGGCGGCTTCTTCCCCTTTTCTGCAGCGAGTTTGGCTAGTTTCCTATCCTTACCCTTAAGTCTCTTTGAAGGTTGAGGCGCCTCAGCGGCAGCTTTGGGCGGCAAGGGTGTGGAGAGGAGGTCAGCGGGGTAGCCACAGGACTTTGCTGTGGACGCTAGCCATGACGCAACCGAGTCGGTGTCATGCTTGTATTGTTGGTAGAGACTAACGAGTTGGTTTGGGAGCATTCTGATTGATTCAGGAAACGTTGGATCACGCCCGTTGGGTTGTTCGTTCCTTGTCCCCGCTGCCGCTTCAACGTGTGCGACCACAATTTCAGTCGTTTCTTTTCTTTTTCCGGCCACGCGGTATCCGGAATACAGATGTTCCGATTCCCCAAGTTGTGAAACATGAACAGATTGTTCGCTGATGGGTTATTATAAAATTATTTGAAATTTTGTGTACATAATGAATTATGTCACACTCACAAGTGGTCTCAATCACTCATATAGACGGCTGTTACATAGGTCAGATACTCGGACTAGCCGGCATCGGGATAAAAGTAAAAGGAAGATGGTCACGGCCGCAGTCGGCCCCAAAACACCACACTAAATAACACACGAGCCCGAGTTATCAATCTATTGGCCACGGGCCCTGCTAGGCCCGACCAATTGACCATTAAGACCAAGTCCTAATCATCATACCGATCAAACCTTAAGACCCCGTAGCCGGAGGCCGCCCTCAGCGGCAGCCTCCAACAGCTAGCAGCAACAGCAGCTATAAGAGGCCTAGCTAGACTCCTTCCATAGAGAGAAATCAAGAGCATCCAATTCAATGCATCAGGAGCCGATCCGTTTGATCTGGCCGTTACTGCGCTGGCGAGGCTAGGCTATTGAGGCTTTCTACGGTGTGACATACCAGCGACCTCTGGTCCATTGTGACTCTCTTTGTGTTCTTTTTGCTTCAACAAATTCACAGGGCGCCTTTTCTGATGGCCAGTTGGACTCCTACGGGGATGCTAGCGTGTGCCAATTTTTCGAGTTCTTCGGGCTAGTCTCATCACGACGGGGGCCTCTGAAAGCGATTGGCCTCCGCAGACACTTATTATCAGAAGCCAAGCCAAGGAAAGCAAATAGCATTCTCGAAGCAACAAAAAGTAGAGCCGACTGCGAACGGACCTAGAATAGCATACTCATAAATACATCACATCACCCTTTGTAAATAGCCTCACCGGCCAAGTCCGTTCAACCCAGCAACAGGCGGATGAACCTAGCCGGTACCAGGCCGCACACAGCCCGAGTTGGCATCAGAATATCATCAAGAATGTTGCTACAACCATCTTTCCCCTGTTGGGTCTACAGTGGCCGGCACAAACAACATCCAGGCTGTGTTGTGATCAATAGGATCAACAGGTCAAAGCGGCTACGACTGCCGGAACAACTAGCTACAACAACGAACGGCGGTAAGTCATGCAAGATGTACCCTTCAATCAGCAAAATTAAAATGAACAAACGGAACCCAATGCAGGTAAACCTCTCATTTCCATTTTTGTTTGCGTTGCAATGGAGGAATGGTTGCTCCCTTACAACATAATTCGTGCATTCAATTCCAGAGCGGGGTAGTTGGGCATCTTTGCATTTTGAAAGTAAGCAAGGCAGAATCATTAGGGAGCGTAAAGTGAGTGGACCGCCAATCGTTCAGCCCGTTTCATTACGAAGGACACAATCAGTACTGTTTTGGCTGCGAATACTTCTGCCCATGTCATAGATCCAATTACTTTTGTGTAGTGCATATCAGTGCCATAACCGTGTCGCTTCGTCCAAATTCGGCATCCTTATGCGGACTACAACAGAACGTGTTAGGCAAAACCCCCCCAAGCCATGGTCGTGCTGAATACGTCTGCCTGTTCCATCGCATGTGATATCAAGCAGTGGGTGCCTCGTTAGGGTGCCTTGTTATGGCGCCTTGGCGCGCCATTAATTGGCTTGCAGCATCAAATTGCAGCGTCACTTTCAACCTTTGATGTGCATATTGGTCAGAAGAGTCTGGCCAGCCACTGATGGCCAGTAAATTCTGCGCCCGAGTTGCACGGTTGATCTCAAAAGTTCATTTCAATGCAACCAATTTTATGCATCGTGACGATTTCATTACGATCGCCGGATACCATCAGTTCCCCTTGCTCGAGTAAAACTCAGGCGAATTCCTAGAGCATCTGAGGTCAGATATGATATAAGCTCAGGTCTGGCAATATTTTTTCTCTCCCTTTTAATATTCGACATTGCTATCAAGACTGATCATTTTCAATCTTTACCCTCTTGACGCTAAGAAGTCACTAGATTTAGCCATTGCATTGCCGAACGACGTGTTCCAATTGAAAGTTAAACTTGCACATTGCCAAGATGAAACAGATCAAGAGTATGTGCAGATCTTCGGGGATGAGCGAAGTGGCTGCGTGAGCATGGCACAGTCGGCCTTGGACTGCTACCCAATCGATTGTATCGCGGCAGACCGGCAAGTGGTCCAGTTGCCTTCCAAGCTGGATGGGCGAATCACCATCGCCTACACAGTTCACCGCGGCGTCCTACAGTTCGCCTTGCTGCAGTTCGCCTTGACAGCCCAGTTTAGCTTGGTAGTTCCCGTTCACAACCCACAAAAACCCACCGCCCTGCTCCAGATGTGACCTAGGAGAAGGAAGTCGGTCAGGGAATAGAAAAATAAAATACCACCAATACATAGTGATTCTTGGTGACGCAAAGGCGATCCCAATTTTCTTTCTCTGCCAGACCTCACACTCCTACTCCCACGGCTACGGTGTACTTTTGAGGCCTGGCGTGGTCCCCACCCTCCATACAAGAAAAGCCGAGGTTTTTCTGCTTGAAGTTGCAACAACGTTAAAAGTCTTACTTCCACGACGCCTGAGGACGTCAAAATACTAACTGGTCTGTACTTGGAAATCTCAAAATCCCATGGAGCACTGTCAACGGTCCAAAAATTTGATCGAGCAATTTGCCGACCACTGGCTGGCAAGCACGGCTGATAGCAATCTGACCTTGCATGGGTTCCGTCGTTTCAAAACCACACAGCTACTGAATTTACGATACCTTGAAGCTGAAATTGCCGATCTTGATCATCAAATTTACCAGCTTGGGCTTGGTCTGAATTTAGAGCCTACTGCAAATGACAGGCTGGGCATTCAGCATTGTCAAAAGGATGAATTTGTTCCCCAAATTGATGAGGTTATTTCGCGAAAGTTTATAAAACGTCTCCGCCGCCTGATGAAGGAATATAGTAGGTAAATCATTTCATGCAAGGTGCGGATTTTCTAAATCTATTTTAGATGAAGCTCTGATCGCCTTCAATTCCGTCATGTCTATGGAAACATTTTCACTTCTTGATGACGAGAAATTATCTTCGCTTAGAACAGACCTTACATTGTACGAAAAGTACAAAACCAGGCTCGTAAGAATTGATCAGGGCACTCGTGCACGCCAAGATCCATTACAAAGGATCATTCATCATATCCTACGACTGATACGATACAAGAGAATATCAAAGGCAGAAAAGAATGATCTTGAGGCCGCAAGTCCGACACAGGAGCGCCAGAACTGGTCTTCCCAGAATAGCACCTTAATATCTGACATCATTGGTCGGGTCGTCATCGCGGGAGTAACGGGCATCTTTTTCACAGTGCCTTTGAGTATTTTGGCATACGAATCACGGAAGAAGGTTCAACTGTCTGTTGTGTCACTTTGCGTAATATTATTTGCATGTTTTGTGTCAGTCATGCTACGCGCATCAAATCTAGAAATGATGGTGGTGTCGGCTGCATATGGAGCGATTCTGTCGGTTTTTCTCTCTAACTTATAAAATTGAAGATTCTTCAATATTTTCCTGTAGGCTCTACCGCAACAGTAGAAGCACCATGCGATAAGAGATTATACGTACCATATTGCTTCATTTCATTTGCATATATATGTCTTCTTCCGGGCGGAGTTATCTGCATTTGATCCAATTTACATCGTTGGCATTGTACTTAGTTTCACTCGCTGTCACACAATTGTCATACATCACAACGAATGACGTACAATCCATTCCCATTTAATCCTAGTTTTTACTATTAAATCAAGGCGATGATTAAAGCAGTACTTGTGACTTTAACCACGTGCGACAGACACGCGTCAATCGGTCCGTCGCGTTGTAACAAGTACCCACTTCCAGATGCAACAACGCGTGAACAAGGCTTTGAACACTTCTGGTAGCACGAAAAAAAATTTAGCTGACACTAATTGTTCGAGGTGCTGTTCGGGGTCAGTGCTTTTTGATCTCATACATTGTGGTCACGAGTTCAAGGTTGGTTGAGAGACAAAGACATCTCCTTCGCCAAACATCAGATCAAAAAACGAAGCCGATGAATCATCAATCTCGACCCAAAAATACCAAACTTCTTCGCTCATGAGTCTTGACGGCTTCCTAATGTCTGTTGAACAGTCAAACTCCGACTTAACCCAGCCGATGACGCGACCACCGAGCTTCTGGGACAGATTGTCCAAAATTCCTTTGACAACAAGCGCCCTTCGGCAATTGAATCAACGGTTTGCGGAAGAACATGGACATTTTCAACCCGGTCCTTCTATAAATACTAATCGACAGCTGCCTATTAATAATGCCCTTGACGGATATTCACCTCGCCAGCTTACTTCATTGAGGCGATTTTCTCGGATCGGTGGTACTGATCTATCTGACATTCGAGGAGTATGCAACTTCAAGTCAACTCGAGAGTGAGAGTACTAATCATTAAGTAGTTCCCATATCCAGAACTAGTATTCCATGAAAACATGCGGTCAATTCCCTCTGCTTCCAATACCCATAGCCGATCGACGCCGAACTCCTCAAATCCAAGAGCCAGAGTGAATAGTTCTCAAAAGACCAAATTGACCAGTGCCTATGACAAAGCATTCGCTCAGCACCTCAGAGATCACGGTATTCTCAACTCCTTCGAATGTCGGGAACCTTCCGAGCCTGCGAATCATGAACAAATTCAGGAAATGCTCCGGAAACGCAGGAGTTCCGTTTCCTTAGACACCTTTTCGAAGAAGGACTTCCAGGCGTTTCAAAGAGCTTCGAGGGTGGCGCACTCAGAATTGAAGGTCTTCAGTTCCATATTGGCAGTCCTTGAGGGAACCATTGAGAATCCTGAGAGCTACTCTCAAAATGAACTCTTTTCAAATCTTGATCCATTGACTGACGGGACAATTTGTACTGCGAAACCAGATCACTACTATGGTGCGCATCCTGACGACGTCAGAAAGAAAGTCCAAGAAGGTCTAAACAAGCATATTATTCCCTCCATCAACAATAATAGATCACGTCCAATTGCCCCAAACTTTTTCTTCGAGGGCAAAGGGGCTAGTGGAAATCTTGATGTTTGTGAAAACCAGATTATCTATGATTTGGCCCTTGGGGCGCGTGCACAGCATAGTCTCCGATGTTACCTAGAACCAAGCCTCACTTTCGACGATATGGCCTACACTATGGGTGCAATTTATTGCAGTAGAGCGTTGCGCATCTACTCTTGTCACACTGTCCCACCATCCTGTGGGAGAGAAAAGCCAGGATACATCATTACAGAAATCGCGAGCTTCTGTCTAACAAATAGCCGTGAAACCTGTCTTGAAGGAATAAACGCGTATCGAAATGCTCGAGACTGGGCAAAGGAACAAAGGAATCGATCTATCGCTCAAGCAAACACCCATTTGGATCAACAAAAAACCGCTGAACACCAGCAGGACCCGGCTTCTACACCACAGACAATACCCAGTGATGGACAATCACCTCCCCAGGAGGCCTTGTCTAGCAACCAGCCGGCTCCTCGCAAGAGACCTTTGTCCACCAAAAGACCGCCAAGACCGAGGAGCAAACGTAAGCGTGTCGCTTCAGCTCAGCTCAAAAATAATTAGCAACAAAATCCAAAGAATTTTCAAGACCTCTCCATTACAAACTGACACAAATTATGTGATGCAATCATCAGTTTCCAAATCGGTTCTAAATGGTCCATGCCCTAGATATACAGAGAGAGCTCTCAAACTGCCAATATTCTGCATTCTTTAGTAAGAGAACATTTCTAGGTGCTGATAATGATATTGAGCTTGATCTATCACTAAATCTCGACTTGCCAAATGACTAATTGGATGCGATGCCAACATAACCTTGCAGCTTCTAAGCTCATGTTTTCAATCCTTAGAAAGCACTGTCTCTAGTAATCTACCAATATAAAACCTGCTCTTGAAGATTCTAGAGCACTGAAGTACCTCTAGGGAAAATAGATGGGTAATTAATTGTCTCTCAACATATAAGCTTCGTCATCCGAGTCGTAGAAAACAGGCATAATCGGCGGCCAAAGTGTTGTAATTTCTGGAGGTTTAATTAACCATTTATCCCCAGTGTCACTTTTGGTGGTGCAATCACCTATTCATTTTGTCCAAATCTCCAACTCAATACCGCGCTTTATAGTTCACATGAAAACCACTCACCGCATATGAAGCCAGAGGGACATTCCTCGTGACTAGTACACGGAAGCCATGGGACCAAGGGCGTTGCCAATGCCATACCTGACAACAGGAGTATTGTTTGGCAGAAGGTAGTGTATTTCATGATGAAATGTATTGGGCTGCTCAATGTCTGTAGATAAAAGAAAATGCGATGGTGCAAACTGCTACCAAGGTTACAAGCCTGCCTTTATATACATTTTTCTCCAAACAATATAGCATTTGTAGTATACATTTCTCAGTGGGTTCTGAGACAATTGTGATGTTGGGGCGGGGCGAATTACAGTATACATACATGAGCGCCTCATGAGATTGGCTCCTCTGCAGAAGCGATACAACTGAGCCCATAATCCGACACGCGAAATTGATGGGTTCTTACAGTAATACGCTGCACTTGTGAGCCTATTGGTAGTTCTACAATGCAACGAATGTCATCACATGACTATATCACGGAATGGTATATGTTTCACTTATTTGGGAAATTGGGATGACTGTGACTGTGCCTTGTGGCTTTCAGTTTTGTGTTGTTCCGCCAGTCGGACCGATTTAAACCGTGCTAAATTAGGTTTAAATCAAGGCATGTCTATCAACCTATTATCTTGAGCAGTTGTGAGTAAAAACCCATCTCCAGGCTCGGTCTTGTTCGCCTTGGTTTTACAAGTATTGAATTCCAATATCTCATATCAGACACAGACTCAAGTCAGAACTGTTCTTGCTGGAGTTTAGGTTTGACAAAGCAGCTTTTTTTCTCACAATATTTGAATATTTCACAAACAATCAGCCATCGCTGCTGTAAGAAAGCAATGTTAGCGCTCGGGTCACAAATTGTAATTTACGCATGCTCATTTGATTCACGTTCGATGCAATTCACAAACAAATCATTCGATATTATCTCTCATTCGAACACTCTAGCCAAACTTTGATATCTAGGTATATCAGGAAACCAGCTCCATCAGCCAAAGTATCACACCCTCAAGAGTTCCGACAGGTCAACAGTCGAAATATCTAGACAGTTGCCAGCCAAGAAAGAAAAGTAAGAAAAAAACGTGAGGAACGCTAACTTAAGCCCCTTGGACCGCACGGATCTTTTCAACGAGGAACTGGGCACCCTCCTCGGCATGGCTTCCATAAGACAGGTGGGGGGCAAGGATCGCCGCCGTTAGAATGCCATCGCAAACGGTGTCACGGGGGTTCTCAGCACAAATGATCTTGACCTTTTCCTTGGGGAAGTTGGGAATTTGGCCCTTGTCGGCGCGCCATTGAGTATCTCCAAAAGTGACAACTCCTGCGATGCGGTTCTTTTGTTCCTCGGAGAGGTTTTCGATTGCGCGATGGTTGACAGCCGCACCTTGCCTTTTTAAATCAGTTAGTTATATTTCTTTGCTTCTTATTAAGGAAAATTAGAGAGACACTTACGAGTATCCACCAGTCACGATGATGGAATCGGGGCACTTGGTGACAGCATCGCCGAGAATGCTCTTCATGTTGCTGACACCCAACGGGTCTGCTCCTCCGGGAAGCATGTTGGTCGAGAGTGCAGCAGAGTAGTCGACACCTTGGACAGCGACCTTATTAGGGAATGCTTGCTTCAGATCGTTGGCAACACCAGGTCCAACAATGGTTCCCTAATCATCACACAGTTAGAATCTCGCAAGCGTGAGCATCAAGAAGAGATCATACCATGTTGCCCATCTCGGTAGAGCCACGAGCCCAAATAAAGATGATGTCCTTGCAACCACCAGTCTTAAATTCGTTTGCAGTCATTCCGGTAATCTGACGTTTGTCTTGAGAAACTCCCAATGGGGTTGCAACAGCTGCAGAGACAAAAGCGAGGGTGTTGAAGAACTTCATGGTGGGCAAGTTGGTAAAGTTTGAACTGCACAGTCAAAGGATTGAAAAGGGTCGGTATGATAATCTTGGAGTGTTGAAATGAAGGTGAAGTGTGATGATGAAAAGTTGGATTCATGATTCCTTTCCCACGTTTATATATCCCAATGATGCTACAGTTGCTCAGCGACATTGGAGTATAATCCAACATCCTCGGCTGTTCTACTGGCCCCAGTAGATGGAATCAATTTAATAATGTGGTCCCAACTGAAATTTTGCACCAATAACTCAATTATCTGATAGCGATGCATTCCAAACAAACATGAAAAATGCGTTTGCCGGTCGATAAATGGGGCTTGGCGGGAGTCAATTTCTTGGAGGCTCTATCGGAAACACTTGGACCGTGGTTGATGGAAATTTTCCACACTTCAATCACGCGTATCAAGTTGCCATCGTGTCATGTTGGATAGTTTTACTTTTTTGGTTTTCTTTTTCCTTGGTCCGAAAGGGAAGTGATTTATGATTCATCACCTACTCGATACAAGACTTTTCACATTCAAATTCATAAAAACTACATTTAGCACATTGAGAACATTCATGTTATGCTTCTAGAAACCGATTCAACTGGGATCGACGTAGGAGGTGGCCCCAAACCTCAATATAGCGGTCGTTGCAAGTAATTTTAGACTCAATATAGATAATACCGGCTCAGGCTCCGTCTGAAAAGCATTCTTCAAGTTTCAACTAAGACACCGAATCAATCCCTGGGAGTAAGCTTATTGCAAAGCCTCGGTTTGGACTCTAGCACCCCGCCCTAAGAAGGCATGCCGAGGCTCACATTTGCATTTGTTGATGACGTTGTCACGCTGGATCATGTCGAGAATGAAGCTAATGCGGGTAGGGTCGAATGTGGAGAAGAGATGGGTCTGAGCCGCCCCAGGGGTTCGATGTCGATTGGAATCGCGACGTGAGCCCAATCTGGTTGGCGCGTGTCTGTGTCTGTATGCGGTAATTGGTACAATCTGGAAACGATGTGCTTCAATGGAATAAACTGGTTCAATTTTGAAGTAAAGGGTTCAATATAAAAAATTAATTTTCTGGGCAAGCATGTCATGAATAAATTAGACATATTTTTCTAGAATTTTTCTTCTATTTTTTCACCAAGAATTTGATCACTGGGACACTTGTTATTGTTTTTTTCCTCACTTCATAATATCCAAGAGTGATGGTTGTCCCACCTATGCATGATTATGTGCCTAAGAGCGGGGTGCAGGAAGAAATCCTTTGATGCCCAGAAAACCCAACCAACTCATCGTCTCTTGTAGAAAGATGCCTCGGTTCATCGTCTGCCCTTCACCTTTGACCAGGCCATTTTCTCCCATCTTGAAGCCACCAGCATCATCCCCTGACAACTTGGCAGCTTCTGTTGTTCTTCCGTTAACCCAAAAAGGAAGTGGACCTTCCTAATTCGTTAACTCCCAGTCTCCTGGGAATGCGGGGGAGGCGCTGGTTTCACTAACACGCCATAAATCTCCATATTCATGCATTAAAAAATCCCTACAACGTGATCTCACGACTTGGCTGTGGGAAAAAACGCCTGAATATCTGTGGATATGCCTGATTGATCTGCATTTTCGTTCGCAGCGAAGTGCGGCGAGTTCATCTGTTGTGCAATGGCACCTTGCCTGTTTCATCCAAATTAACTAGACAGAACCCTAGTCAAGGTTTGACCAGACCGCATACTTACTTGACATGTGACTAAAAACGGGTCTAAATTTTGTGTAATTATGACGTTTAATTCATCTCATAACATTTTATGATATGTCTTACAAGGCTTCTGATGCGACCTCGGCAGGTAGAAGTCACAATCTGTTACAACGTTTCACATTCAAAATTTTATACCATTTACTAAATTATTGTTATTATGTCTATTTGTTTACCTGGCACTTTGTTGGATTGAACGCGTACGGATTGAGCCCTATTCTTTCCACCGATACTAGGAGATTGAGTAACATTTGAACCACCAAGCCAACGAAGTTCATCCCACCATCCGGATGCAACTACGACTGATCTAGTCGACGGAGGGTTGCCGAATTTCCTCTTCCGATGCCAACTTGCGATCGACATCTTGTTGCCACACAAGACTAGTGTATGCGAGAAGACGTATTTGCTTTCAGCTTTCGAATCTTGGCCTCAACCGCTGTTGTAACTGGCTGGCCATCACATACACCAACTTGGGGCACCTTGACATGGGCAATGGCATATGATCGAGAGATGAATTCAATGGACGAATTCTATATAAACCAGACAATCAACCACATTATGTTGAGGATTCTTTTCTTCATCAAGCTCGGTCTTGCACATTCAGAGTAAACCTTCCAGCTCGAAACCTACAACTTTTTGCCTTCTCTTTGAACATCTCTCTTTGACAAAATATCATCATGAAGTTCATCAACCTTCTTATTGCCACTGCCGCGACCGCAGCTGCCTTGCCAACCTCTCCATCTGCTGGTGAGGGTGTCCTGACAGTCCGCGAGGAATTGACTTCGATTGAAGCTCGCCAGCTGAGCACTCGAAATGATTTGGAAAGTGGAAGCTCTTCCAACTGCCCCAAGGCCATTTTGATTTTTGCTCGAGGATCTACTGAGTCCGGAAATATGGTAAAACTACCATACTATCCCCGTCACTTTACATTCTTACTCATTTTACTTTCCAGGGAATTACGGCGGGTCCCGCCCTTGCTACGGCCCTTGAGGCGCAGTACGGAAGTGGCATTTGGATCCAGGGTGTTGGCGGCAATTACAAGGCCGAGTTGGCGCCCAACTTCCTACCCCTTGGCACGAACCAGGAGTCGATTGATGAGGCTAAAAGGCTCTTCACCCTAGCTAATACCAAATGCCCCAACACTCCCGTTGTTACTGGTGGATATAGGTATGCGATTCCCCCATTTCATCACGGTGCCTCGCTAACATAGACTTGCAGTCAAGGCACGGCCGTAGTCGGAAACGCTCTCTCCCAGCTGGGCCCAACCGTTCAGAACCAAGTCAAGGGTGCCGTTCTTTTCGGCTATACGAAGAACCTCCAAAACTTAGGCCGCATCCCTAATTATCCCACTTCTCGCACCAAGGTATACTGTGAGCTCGCTGATGCAGTCTGCTACGGTACTCTGTTCATCCTGCCCGCTCATTTCCTGTACGTGGATGACGCATCCATTTCTGCTCCGCGATTCTTGATCCAGCAGATCTCTAGCGCTTAAATGGCATTGATCTAGGCTGATGCGGATAATGGACGTCCGTCCATTGGCTGTATGCAAGGTTTACTCTGGATCGGGCTCGGCTTGCAAAACCGAACCCGGTGGATGGCCTGGTGCCACCACACCCGAAGGTTGTAGTTAGTTTCATTCGCTCGTTACCAGTCTTTGAATATCAAAATTGTTTTTGGCCAATTTACAATGAACCCATCAGAGTGATATCGGGGCTCCGCAACTGCTTCAAGGTGATCACCGTGACAGCAATTTAAATGGTTCAGTTTCAGATTCTTCAATCGGGTTTAGATGCTCAATTCAATTCTCGCTCAACTACTATCCGAGTCGTAACTCTCCTTGGTTTGGATGATTATAAATAAACGCTTTTAGTCGTCGCCCTCTTGGCGACTCGATGTAGACTGCTTCTCTGCAGAAACAGCTCTACAGTCTATCGATTCATCTAGCTGGCTTCCATTTCTTCGTCAACATGATCATTCATTCCCTGGCTTTTGTACGCAACACCGAAGTTTGTTTTAATTTGACCAAAGTCGAACGGCTTTATCCTTGCCTCCACTCGCAACCCGCTGTCCGTCAACACTCCAATCCACGGCATAAACCTCGTCTTCGTGGCCTGCCAAGTCTCTCACCAGCTTAAGAGTGTTCAGATTCCACACCTTGAGCGTGGTATCCTTGGAAGCGGTTACGAGCATTCGAGAATCGGCTGAGAAAGCGCACAGGTAAATGGGCGCAACATGACCTCGGAGAGTTGTGAGGAAAGTGCCGTCCCTACTTGAATGTTAGTGTCTAGATTGCACACGTATTCCTTTTTTAGAGCAAAACTTACTTGGCGTTCCACAGCTTGGTGTGGTTGTCCCAGCCTACACTGGCAATAAGACGACCGTCAGGTGAAAAGGCCACGTGGTTGACCATCTTTTGGTGACCAAACATTCGCGTGATGGGCTTGTTCTGGGACTGGATCGGGTTCCACAGATACATGGTGAAGTCGTCACTTGCTGAGACCATGGTCTCAACAATCTCTCCCTTGACCTTGGCAGCCTTCTCAAAGCGCTCCTTGGCTTTCGCCCTCTTCTCCTCGGTGGTGGTTGGGACGGGGGTTCCGGGTTCAAAAAAGGCTGTGCGAATCATGTAGTCGGTGGACAGGGCCAAGCTGTTGACCCAATGAGCGTGTCCTGTGAGAGTGTGCAGCAAAACGCCCTTGATAGGATCCCACATGCGCAACGTCTTATCGTGACTAGCAGTGATGATGGTGCCGCTCTCGCCGCCAGCGCCTCCCCACTTGACACAGCTGATGGCAGCCTTGTGTCCGCTGAAGATGTGGTCAGCCAAGCCTGTGTTGACATTCCATATTCTGCACGTGGCATCCTTTCCAGCGGTGGCAAGACGAGGTGTGCCGTCTTTCCAGAGGTGATATGGTTGCCAAGCCATGGCTCTAACGTCCTTGACGTGGCCCTTGAGCACCTTGCTAACGGGCTGTCCTGTCTTGGGATCCCAGATCCTGGCTGTCTGGTCCATGCTGCAAGTAGCGAGCAGCTGGCCATCGGGGCTCCACGCCACGCCAATGACGGGGCCGGTGTGTCCCTTGAGTGTGAATTTGGGCGTTCCTGTGTTTGCATCCATGATGCGGGCAGTGCAGTCTCCGCTACCAGTCGCTAGCAACTCGCTTGTGGCGGGAGAAAACTGAGCTGTCAGGATAGCTTCACCATGGCCCGGGATCCTGTGCGACAACCTCGAGACGGCTTTCACCTTGAAAATAGCCTGCGGTTCTGCCACAAGGCTCAAGATGGCTTCCGAGGGACTCGTTACACCGTGAGCTTTGAGCAGGTCTGGCAGATCGGCTGGGCTGGCTGGCAGTTGGTTGATGACCTTGTCCGTACCCGAGATGAGGATTTTGAATCTGTAAGGCACAGCATCCTCTTTTTCATTCTGCAGCAGCGTGTTCAATAATTGCGACATGTTCTTCTCGGTTGCATCCGCAAACGCAACCTCGACAACACTCGCTAGCTGCTCGCCTTCACCATCGATGAATCGGGCCCTGAAGGAGCCCTGAACTTGAGAAGCCGGGTCCTCATATTGCTGCTGGACCTGAGAGCGCTCAAGCGCCTCTCTCTTTTGTCTTTTCGATGGGGGGGGTAGCACCGTCGACATTGTGAAATATGTGTGCCTTTTGTTATGTTGAAGAGAAAACTCTTTTAGGCTTTGGGAACCATGATTACATAACTCAAGTTTTTTTTTTTTTGGTGTAGAATCAAAGTGGAGCGCCTGTGTTTTTTTCTGGCCAATCATGAGGTGACATGATGCGCTAGTCCCAATGTGTCCATACAGTTCTGAGAGGCAACATGAGCCTGAAGAATGTGATTTGACATCAATACATCGATGCATCGATTGCAGGTGGGGTTCCAAAAGCGATGGGAATTTAATCAGTTATTGGACGTCTTATTGGAAATTTAAGATTACTCCCTGTAACTGGTATGATTTAAGAGCTTAGATTTGCTTGTTCTACATCAGATGACTTGCTGGGAATTCATTATCAGTCAGCTGCGTTTGGGAGCGAAGAGATGACGTGAGGTGATAAAAGAGGTGGATTAATAAGTGAAAAAATTAAGACAAAAATAAAAATCACGAGTAATCTTGATTTATCAGTAGGCATCGCATCCTATCTAAAGGTTCTTGGGGTTGGTGATAGATCAAGCCTGTTGCATAGGGTAGGTCATTGCTGCAGCAGAAGCAATCTGATTGGATGGAACATTTATGGCTACGCGTATCTAGTATCCACACAGCCAAATTCGGCGTAAAGCCAGGATGGATAATTAGCGAGTTAGTCCTAAAACACCAGATAATGAGCCGCTCGTTCCATCATGAGGCCTTAAGGAATAATGCATATCTATGTTACAGCATCAGATAGTGCCTAGTTCAATTTCATTGGATCAGCCCAAATATTTGCCCTTTCCAGAAATGATCACCGAGGCCATGTCATCGACAAGCGTGAGAGGCCCAAAGTTTATATTAATCATCCATTCGAAAAGCCGTCGCACCCGATCACACGGTAAATCGGCACCAAGCGGGCCAGCGGTGCATCTAATAATCCTGCCACCAGTCCCAACCACAGCCTTGTAATACGGGCACGTGCCGGCTGATGGATTCTGATAATCAGCGCGTTCGATTGAGGGGTAGATTCGGCTAGCCTTTATTGTCTGCCCACCCTGGCAAGTCATGATGCCATCGTGGACCTGTCCCAGCAGGCATCGTGCCGGTCCCGGAGCTCCGCACGTTGGAATTTTGATAGACGGTTCCCGAAAAGTCAAACGCGATCGATTAAATATAAAAAGGATCTGCCAAGAGTTGCAGTATATGCATTGGAGCGGGTGTCTGCATGATCGACAATCTCCTAGTACATCCAGGTGGCT
This sequence comes from Calonectria ilicicola, assembly GCA_020809705.1. NCBI lineage: Eukaryota > Fungi > Ascomycota > Sordariomycetes > Hypocreales > Nectriaceae > Calonectria > Calonectria ilicicola. Next base: position 1,693,572 of record CP085834.1, on the reverse strand, counting down.
GCTCCAATGTCGCCGCACACAGCCACTTTACTTGGTGTCCTGGCCGGCATCGCGTCCGTCGCCGCAGGGTATACACCGAACAAACCCGGCAGCTATTCCCGATATCCCTTTGGCGCTCCTTATGATCAATCATTCACCGAAGGTGAGTAGCCATGTATGCATTGAGCCATTTCTTGGTGGATGCTAATTTCTGGGATAAAGGCTACTCAGTGCTCAAGCACTACGGCGGCAATGGCCCATACTCCAACCGTCAATCATATGGTATTGGTCGAGATCCTCCCGATGGCTGCGAGGTAGACCAAGTCATCATGCTCAAGCGTCACGGCGAACGGTGGCCAGACCCAAGCACAGGTGCCAATTTCGTTGCTTCTCTCGACAAGGTATACGCGTCAAAGCCTTCCAAGTGGACCGATGATTTGGAATTCCTCAACCGCTGGAAGTTCTTCATTCCCATCGAAGGCACCATGGCCTTGGAATCCTACAATGGGCCGTACTCTGGACTGCTCACCAGCTACAAGCATGGTGCAGAGTACGGTGTGCGCTATGGCCACCTTTGGGATCCCAATAAAAACGTTACCATCCCCATGTTCTCGAGTGGATACGAGCGTATCGTCATGACGGCGCGCAAGTTTGGTATGCTACCTCAAAACTGGACATGCATAATTGCTAATAAGACCAACAGGAGAGGGTTTCTTTGGCTGGAACTACACCAATGTTGTCGCCATGAACATCATCCCAGAGTGCTCGTACATGGGTGCCAACAGCTTGACCCCCAGCTGCTTAACCGACGATGACACGGCTGTCTGCGGCAATCTGACCAACTATCAGCCGCAATTTGACGTAGCTGCCAAGAGAATCAACTCGCAGACCGAGGGCCTTAACTTGACCCACACAGACATCTACAACTTGATGCAAATGGCTGCCTTTGAGCTCAATGTGCGAGGTTACTCGGACTGGATCGACGTTTTCACTCTGGACGAGTGGGTTGCGTTTGGATACACTCAGGATCTGAACTATTACTACTGCACTGGCCCAGGAGACAAGAACATGAAGGCTGTCGGCGCAGTTTATGTTAATGCCAGCTTGACCCTGTTGAACCAGGGCCCTGAGAAAGCGGGTAAAATGTTCTGGAATTTGTGAGTGACTCGTAAATATTCTGCTCGACACTCTAAACTGACATTTATTTAGCTGCCACGACACAAATATTACGCCAGTTCTTGCTGCCTTGGGAGTTTCGAGCCCTGCGGAGGACCTTCCTCTCGACCGTATCCCCTTCCCCAATGACTACAACACTGGCAACATTGTTCCCATGGGCGGCCACCTTACCATTGAACGCCTGAGCTGTAATGGCACTGCTATTTTAAAGAAAGACACTTACGTGCGCCTGGTCCTCAACGAAGCCGTCGTGCCCTACTCCAACTGCCAAGATGGTCCCGGCTTCTCGTGTTCGCTGTCAAACTACACAAAGCTAGTGTCTGGCTCTTTGCCCGACTTTATCCAAACCTGCGGCTACAACTCGAGCTACCCGCAGCACCTCAGTTTCTGGTGGGATTACAATACGACCAAGGCCTATGATTATGACATTCAGGATGAAATCCCATTCCAAGAGTCATATTTGACTTACAAAGGCACCAACGCCCAGTAAATAGTTCGTTGCCTTCATTTTAGGCCACAAGCCAAGACAATTAAATTAATCACGACCGACTTGTTGTGCACATCATGCGTTGAACATCTTTGAATGTTTTTTCTATTTATTATTCCTCGCTTAAAGAGAGGATTGCTTGTGACGGCGTTGTAGTTATTTTGAGTGTGGATAGCAGTTTTGCTAGTTGAGGAACCTGAAGTGGGTATTCGCCAAGGAGGCCCTTTTCCTGGGCCATTATCCACCCCTCGTACAGGTCAGCCATTTCTTGGCTGTCCCAGATGCCTTCCTTTCGGTCTATCTTCCGAAGCAGCCCCACACACCTCCACTTGATGTCGAACCTGGGGGACCGCTCGCAGGCTAGGCAGATTGCCGCCACTAAATTGGAGCTGGGGGTGAATACGGGCTGCGAGCTCGACGTGGTTAATCCGTACAAGCCCTCTGCAATGTCCAATAATTCCCCTGCGTCATTTCGTGATGGGTCATCTTGCAAGTGGGCTCGATTTTTGAATAATGACCAGGTTGCCCGGGCTAATGAAAGGCTCTGCAGCTGGATGCGTTCTTCAGATGTCATCTTGGTTTCGCTAATTCTATCCCTAAAGTCTTCAAAGCGAGCAAGCCAGTCATCCATTACGGCCATGAGGGTTCGCCACATGGCCCGGCCTTTTTCGTCTGGCGGAGGCGGGGCTTTAGTTGCGTTGGAGGTAGTTACTTTGGGGCGGGGGAAGTTCTGGTGAAAGTAAAATCTAACGGCATTATCAACCATTTTGGTTTCGCGCAGAGAGCTCTCTGCCTCGGCGAATGTGGCGAGTGGTGGCCGAGGGTATTTGGTGTCGACGGTGCTTATGTCCTTGCAGGTATATTTGGGAACAATTTCGTCCCCTGTAAAATAGGATGCATCCTGGCCTAGGTTAAATATGAGGTCTGTGACCTCGTCGATGAAGCTTGATTTCACCGAGGCAGTCCCTACTGAGCTGGTGTCTGACTCGGTGTCGCGTGGTGAGGATGACTGTTGGATGGAATCGACGAGGGAAGAGGCTGCCTGTAGATGGCGAAAGGCCTCCTTGTAGCGCCCTTGAAGATTTTCTATACATGTAAAAATCATGCAGCATACAAGGACGACTTTAAGATTTGGCTGAGATGCCGTGCTCATGTAAGACCTCATGTGCTGTATGGCCTGGTTGTACAGCTGGATGACGACGGAGCCAAGCTTGAGCCTGGCTGAGCGCGCCGACAGCGGCTCGCGGCGGGTCTTGAACTGGAGATGCACACCCCCAAGCGCGCACAGCGCATACTTGACCGAGTCTACAGAGTGTGCTAGAGGGAGCACGTGAGTGTGCCAGAACTCGAAGGTGCCGAAGCCCATGAGGAAGTCGGTTATTGTGGAAGTGCGGAAGTGACGGAATAAGTCGGCTTGGCCGCTCCACGCAGCCAGCTCGGGATAGAGGGCCAATTGGGCGACGTTCCAGTCGCTGAGTATGGGCAGCTCGACTTTATCACGGCGGGATATTGTCTTTGGTTGCCGGGATGGCGGGACGGGCTTGTAGCCGTCGCACTTGACCTCGTCGTACTCACACTTGAGACAGATTGGCTTGCGCTCGTCACATTTTACGTGGCGGAGTCTGGGTAAAATCAGTTAGCGTCTCAAAAGAACTAGTTAATGGGTTCTGTTTGAGGCGGGATCAACCAACTTGCTGTAAAATTATAGTCAACATCTCGACACTCGTCAAAAAAAAATAATAAGATAGGCATGAATAACTCAGGGTACGCACCAGGTAATGCATCCCGTCCTAACTTTGGGGGCGCTGGCCCTTGTCCGACGCTTGGTCTGATCCGCCATCCTGCTTCCTTGGGGGACTTGAGATTCAGCGTCCTAGCGGGCGCATCGCCGGCTTTTCAAAGAGGACGGACGGGATGGGATGTGTGCAACTTTTTTTCTTATATGTAGTAGTGAGTGCAGTGCAGCCGAGCTCGCTTAGTTCGGCCGTGTCTGGGGCTGGGCTGGTGGACGTAAGTACCGCGTATGTAAGATTTGTTTGTCTGACCCTCTATCGTGGATAATTTAACGGAAATACTCATCTGATGTGGCCCCTTTCCGGCGCAGCCAATCAAGGTCGTCAAGGCGTCGTCGCCTGCGGCGCGGTCTCCACGTGGGGATGGATGCTACCAGGGGACTCTTTGCACTCCACGTTTGATGGCCAATCACTATCAGATGCCCCCGCGGAAAGCTCAAGTGCAATGGATAGTATTAAGCAATGGATTATGAGAGAATTGCAACACTGTTTTTTGCTGGTGTTTCTTTCTGCCCTAGGGCTCACCAGCCTCATCACAGTCATCACAATCCTGATTCTTTTCCACGGTCGGCACAAAGCCGAATACGACTAGCCAAGACTAGTATGCCCCCCTTCTGACATCCCGAGTTTCAGTGAGTGTGACGTTACGCGTCATAGCGAAACACCACCAAAAGATCCTGCCGTCCACGTGATGGATGCTGCGCAATCAAAAAACGAGACACCGTGATTCGCCCAATCACGTGCGTAAGGCGCACTCGGAAGTTTTAGAAAAAAAAAGTCGCACTAATTAGCGAGTCTGCGAAGCATAAACAGGAAAATCTATCTCGGACAATTGATGAAAACAGAAGCAAAAGTGGAGACTTTTACTAATTAGGTACATGTTATGCATATTCTGACAGTAGCCGATTGATCACTCACAAAATGGGAATGTGACATCGGCCTAAACAACGATCCAACACGCGACACCCTTGGCGCAATTGGTGCAATATCTAGAGAGAAGTGCTTCCCGATACACATTCTGTTCACAGTACAGTTCCCGATTACTGCCCGGACCAGTTATTGAACCCTGACCCCATCACGGCCCAGTTCAACTGACCCATGTCGGAGTAGCCCATCATCGGATTAAAACCCGGAGTGTTGAGCTCCGTCCCAGTGTCCATGAAATCCGGCTGCCAACTCATATTATACAACGACCCGTAATCGTTTGCCCCATTGCAGTCGAGATACCCCGGAATCAATTGGGTGATATCAACTGCGCCAGGCTCCATTTCTTTGTCTTGCTGCTCTGTTGTTTTTGGGCACTTTTCTTGCCCCATGTCCTCCCACGTCTGTCTAATGTAGGCCACAATCCGCGGCACTTCCGGCTCGCGCCCCATCTTTTTAAATTCCGCAACTCGTATATTCCACGTTTGCAGCACATAGTTGGCGAGCACTTTGAAGAGCGGATTATACGTGTGCTGGCCGCATCGAACCTGGTAGTTGTCCGCCATGGCTTCCCATGCCTGATGGGCGAGCTTGTTGTCGGGTCGCATTCTCAAGTCTTGAATGATGTGAATGTAGGCCGGCAGCGGAAAATAAATTCGCAGGAGCCAAATAAATCCCTTGGTGAGAGGCGAACTCATCATTTTGGCGTCGCTCTCAAGCATTGTAATTGCATGGCTCACGGCCGTGTCGCAGCTTGAGGATCGTTGGTCGGGGGAGCCAGATAGTTGGTTGAAATAGAGCTCAAATAGCTTCAATCTTGCCAGATAGCCCCGCGTAGTCCATGTTGCCATAAAATGCAACGGATTGTCGAGGTCACACAGCTTCAAGTACTTTTCCTCCATCATCTTCTCCAATGAAGCAACGTCGAATGGTGCCTCGGGGTTGTTTCTGGTCTCCTTGACCACAAACTTCAGAGCTGGACATGAATATTCAAGATAAAAAGGGACTTGACGCATGAAGTTGGCCATCTCGCTGCGCACTGCGACGAACAGGCCCTCGGTAGGTTTTAGTTCAACAGTTGGTGGTTCTTTGGTATTAGCACTCAGAGCCGAGTCATTGACGTTTAGAGGGATTCTGCAGTTCCATGTTGGAGTCAATTCTGTGCTTTTGTGATCGACCAATTCGCTGATGCGACTGTCAAATAATAGAAGGGCCCACCAAAGTCTTCGGCGTAGCTCAGCTTCTAAAGCATTGCAATCAGCGTAGGATGCCTCTCGTTGTAAGCCCATCCGTTTGGCAAGACGCATCGCGACGCCAAGCATCGAAGACAAAGACCGGGGGTCTGCGCTGTGGCTGATGGACATCTGCTTTTGTTAGAACAAGTCAACCATGGCATTGGTGGGTATACTAAATAAAGAACCAATGCAGTGATACACTCGCGGCTATTGGTGCGTAAATAATTGCAATTCAGTAAAGCTTGCTCGCAGGCTGAATGAAATCTTGACAAAATATCATTTTTGGTGGAGCCAAATATTGATAGACAGCCGTCGTCTGTCAAGGTCGTGGCTGCAATAGAGTAGATGCTAAACATGAGCGCCTCTAAATTGCGGTCGATGGTTTTTACGTTGCTGATGGCTTCAATGATTCGTGGCTGTAGGCTGGGGGTATGCGTGACCTTGAACAGTGGGTCAACATTGTCAAGGTAGATCTGCCAAAGCCTGAAGCTGTGTGCAGGGCTCGGATGCAAGGTCGAGAGATCAACCATTGTATTACGGCTGCCGAGGAGAGGATAGTCTCGCGTTTCAAATAATTCATCCCACGCTGCCTTGGCCCAATTAGTCCTAAACTCCTCTGCAGGGAAGGAAGAGCCATCCTCAAAGGTGTCCCTCATCTAATTGCATACTATTAGTAAATGGGTGCGTGGTATATTTGCGAATGACTTACTCCTTTGCTCATAGTGTACCAAAGGTCTCTTGTAACCAATTAGAAGCTGAATGGTAGGTGGTGAACCGGATGCTTACCTGGCTTCATAGAGCTTTGCAACAGCCATGGAGGCCGTCTGTGATTTGGAGGTATCGGCGCTCTCACTACCCGAGTCTTCATCATCGCCGACACTAGCGGGCTCTTTTTCGACAGGGGACTCTGGGTGAAGGGGATCAAACTGGATCTTGTTTTCCTTAAGGAGCTCTTCGTATTTTCGTAGACGCCCCAAAAGCGTGCGCTCAGGGAACCGGCGTCGTCGCTGGCGTGGGGTTGCGGTGGCCGGGACACATTCCGCACCAGACCTGGTACAATTAGAGCAAGGAAAAGAGCGGTCGCACTTAACCTTGCGCTGGTGGCAGAGGGCACATGCAAGGGATCGCCTGGGCCTGGAAGCTTGGATTGATGGTGGAGATGGGCCGTCTTGGCTGGTCTTGGCTCGATCGGGAAGCGTGGTCATGGTTGTGTCGACACGACAGTGAGCGTGTACTTCAGTGGCCACTTTCCGCGCTTCGGCAGGATTCAAAAAGTCTCAGATGGTGAAAATGAATGCAAAAGCTATTTTTCGGCTGCTTGTATCGACCGAGTTTACTACTTCGCTCGCCCCATGTCCAAGGTATGCTGCTCGGCCATTTCTAACTTCCGATCACGTGACACACCCTCTTGTGAGTTCGGGTCCGACGCAGCTTGCTGTTACCCGAGGAATGCGTTGGTTCTCATTGGGACACGCGCATCACTAAATCGTCAAAGGCATGACATAGATTGCATATAGTTTTTCCATCTGCAATTTATTTCAAATTCGAAGATTGATAGAAATAAGGCATGTGGGCTTTGAGGGTAATAGTTCATTGAATAGAAACGAAACCTGAGGCATCCATACATGGGGGCTGTCTGTCACAGCCACCATTTGCGCTGTGAGGTAACCCGTCAGCACGATAAATGTAGTTACAACTTGTCCAATTTCTCTACCTATATTCGTGAGCAGCTCGTATGGAACCAATCGCTATCTTCTCAAGGCGTCTTTCGCTCAAGTACCCTGCACTATGAACTCTTTGGCCTCAGTTGCGGGGCTGTACAAGGCCTGTGTGGAGAACTTCGACATCATCGTGACTGCCAGGTCTTTCGGCGTAGACTTTGAATTATTGTGCACAGAGGTAGAGTCTACACATTCGAAGAAGTATATTGGATATGGAATTAAAATTCTTGCAGCTCGATCTCCAGCGTCTCAGACTCGGACTATGGGGCGAAACTCTCGGTCTCGTGCCTTCTCCCAAGGGTCCATGCATTCCTTACAACACGGCTCTAGATCGAGCAGACATTAGGCCGGTTATCAAGAAAACTCTAGATCAATTGCGTTTGCTTCTGGAAAAGGCAGATGTCGTTACTGCTAGATACGAACTCAAAGACGACGACATATCACCTACTGCTTCACCATCAACTGGTCTGGAAATTTTCAAAGAGAAATTCGACAGTCTCAAACTAAGGATTCGCCAAAACCAAAAACAAAAGTCAAACTGGAAGGTAACTGCCTGGGCCATTCATGATTTTGAGAAATTTAAACTGTTGGTTACCAATATCAAGAACTTGATTGATGGGCTTGAGAGTATCACCAGCTCACTGGGACTCTTGCAACGCCAGCAAGCACTTCTGGAACAGGAAATCGAATCCATTTCAGATACGAAAAGCCTCCGGCTCCTCCAAGATGTCGCGTCATCTCATTCAACATCGCACTCGGATACACTAGTTTCTGACAAGGCGAGCCAACGTCTCAGCCTAATATCCGACATTGGATCAATGTCCCGACACACAGGACGGAGTTCTACGTATTATACGGCCCCGTCTGAGCGGGACTCCAAGGCCCTGAGCATTATTTCTGAAAAATACACAATTGCGCAAGCCGCCGAGGATGGCGACTTGGAAGGACTCACCCAAATAAAACTCCGGATTAGGAGCAAAACAAATCACGATCCAGGCCCTACTTTGAACCGACAACTGCCCTCTCCCAATAATATGCAAGAAGAACAACCCTTTGAAAATAAGAACCCGTCATCCATTGATATTCCTCAACATAAGAGAGTCATGAATGACTTATTAAAAAAGTCCGACGGGGCCGCCCCCACTCCAAGCTTCACCTCTGACCCGAGTCAGTTTGGCATGAAAAATAAAACCCATAAAGGAGCATGATAGTAGTATCTGGATGAAAGAATCAGCAAGGATAATGTATCAGGCCCATCAAAACATTTCTACGGCTCGTCGGGTATTCCTTGAACTACGAAGTATTCGAGCAGCTGGAGTTTCCTTCATCAGCGCTTCTCCAGTAGGCGATAGCCTGGATAAAATCCTAGCTAGCATAGAAGGCCCCCCAGAAACTCCCTACGAAGGCGGTGTGTTTTGGATCAGCGTCAAGTTCCCAGAGGAAGGCTCGCCACCACTATTACGCTTTCAAACAAGAGTCTATCACCCCAACATCGATCACAACGGAAAGATTTGCGCTGACTTTCAATCTTGGTGGATTAACCCGCAGATTGCAAAACACATAACTATGGGGTCTAGCTTATCAGGTAAACCGTGGTTCTCGAGCAGTTATCCCAACAACTTTTCGCTCGGCACTTTGCTGACAGCTCTTTGTGGGTTGCTTGCCGCCCCGAACCTTCAAGACCCTCTTGTGCCAGAGATTGCTGAAACATATATTACGGACTTTTGTCGGTTTTGTCAAATTGCCAAGCAATACACCGAAAAGTACGCCTGTGCAGATCGCCCGACAGACGATCAAATTGTATTTGATGATGATAAAACGAAGGCAGAAAGTCTGGCGTCTTCCATGCTTACCTCTTTGGCTTCTGGTTATCCGAAAAATATTGCTGACTCTATTCTAATATCTGATGCAATTTCATCTCATTCACATGAAGCTTTCGGCGATTTCATTTGTATTACTGAGGATACCATACGGGGAGAACGAAAGATTGTCCCCAATATTTCCCACAGGCCAACTCCACAGAAGCAAACGGTGATACCTGTCAGTATCTATCTGCCGTGGGAAGCGCTAGATCAGAATTCGGCTTTTACTGTATACTGCAGTGTCGATGGAAACGAATTTCAAGTCTTTACAACAATGTGGAAATCTCTCCTAGAGAAGGCAGATTCCATTCAGTTTCCATCATATCGGCTTTCCAAACAACTGCAGGGAGACTCTACTCAAATCCTCTTTGAAGCCAAATTGTAAGTGTCCTCGAATTAAATTACATCCCGTTGTTAGTTATGTCCTGACAATTCCCCAGTGAAGTAGTCCGGGACTTTACGAACTTCAATAATGTCTCAATCTCGATCATTGGAAGAACACGGTCTCTCTGGGCCACCCACGAAACTGACGCCGAAATAGCTGTGAGTGGCTCTATCAGTGAAGCCATCAGTGGTGACCCCAAAACCATAACGATACCTATTCGACCAAGTCTGCAGCTCAAGTACTACGGTTTTGGGAAGGTTTTGGCCAGTATTGGGCATAAAGCCCTCGTCGATCAACCAACATCTTTGGACGGCTTTGAGAGACATCAGATCGTCGGTAAGGGTGCTTTCGGTACTGTCTACAAAGTAACTAGAAAGTCCACCGGTCGGGTCTATGCCCTTAAAATTATCAGCAAAAATAGTATCATTTCCCAACATGATCTCCCTTTTGCCAATGAAGGGCAAAATCGTTGGAAGGCGACCTTCAGGCCTACCATCGCCGAACCATTCTTCGCTCCAATCAAATACATTTTTCAAACAGACAGCAACTACTATTTAATTAGGGATTATATAATTAGGGGCCCTTTATTTCAGTACCGAAGGTCCTATTTCCAATTTAGCCCAGGGCTAATTGACTTTTACTCTTGTGAGCTAGTTTTGGCGTTCGAAATGCTCATCAAACAAGATGTATATTGGGACCTGAAGCCAGATAATATTATGCTAGATTGCTCTGGACATATTGTTATCGGCGATTTTGGTATTGGTAAACTCTTTCCGGATCAGATAACCTCATGCACTCCGCCTGAGGCAATTAAAACTGGTGTGTATTCTCAGATAGGTTACTACTGGGTCCTAGGCTGTTTAATCTTTGAGCTAAACGAGGGTGAATCGCCGTTTTACGACGATGATGACGGGGTCATGCGCCAAAATATATTAACAAGAACAAAGAAAAACAAGCCCATATTTACAGACCGTTTCGCTAAGGACGTGTATTCGCCGCACAAGCGACGCCTCAGTGAAGATTCTTTCGTTAACCAACTCCTTGAAGTCGATCCAACAAAACGATTAGGATCACAGAAAGGAATGAAAGAAGTCAAACGGCACCCGCAATTTGGCGGCGTGAACTGGGAACTTGTGGACATGAGGACTGCAAAATTTCCTAGATCATTTACCAATCGCGTTTATCTTGAATTGCCTGAGACCGCACGAAATGAAAGAGATTTGAAAGAAGAGGAGACAACGGGTGGGTATGACACCGGTAGCGATACTAGTGATGAGGAATTCAGTAGGGACTTTTTCTGGTCGCATGGGGGGGGGGTAAAGGCTGTGAGGGCCGTTAGAAAGGAGAGAAGAGAGATGAAATTGAGGATGGCCATTGACGAGGGAAGCGATGATGAAATAGATGAAACAAGAAGCGAAGAAATTGGCGAAAGACATGACGAAGGGAGTGACCGAACATACAACCAAGAGGGCACGGAAAAGAAAAGCCAGAAAAGCGACAACAGGGAAAGCCAGGATGTTGACGAGAACAACGGATTGGAAGAACGCGAAGAGGCAAGGGCTCCTAGACATGACACCTCCAAGCCTGCATCGCCTTCACCATCACAACAACTGCCCAAGCGCTTTCGAAGCCAAAAGTTTATATCGGAAATTTGGAAACCAAGACTCTTCAAGAAGGATCGTTCAACATAGATTTAACGTTCCTTGACCATCGCTAATTAAGATATATATTTATGTGTGTGTGTATATATTTGGATATCTCCTTTGAGAGACAGCTCTGACCTAGTCGCGTAAGGAGCTCGACCAAACAAACCAGAAGCGGCCGCAGCAAGCAACGCGCTTATTCATGCAATATTATATCTTGACATGTAGCCCAGATGGTGAATATTGACAACCATAGACATATGTAGATACAAATCATTCATTTGCAGCAGTATAAAGCCGTGAAACCCATACCAACGGATCGGCATTCTTATTATCGATGTCTTTATTACTGGCTAGGGAAAGTTCCTCAACTAAAACATTTGTTAGACAAAGTTGCATTTTAATTCAGCTTACTTGCCTCTTTTATCTAGTAAATGGGATATTTTCCTCATGTACTCCTCGGCAGGAAGGTCCAGTCCTGCCCGATTGATAATCTCTCTTCTGCCTGCCTCACTTTTTCTCCAGATTTTGAATGGTGTCGTTCCTTTGATAATTGCTTGGAAGTGGTATAGGATGAGCTTTGCTGACTCAACCCATTCATTAATCATTGTTTTGGTGATGAACTTGACATTCGCCAAAGGATCCGCAGCCTGCAGAGTTTCAGATATGGTCAAACAAAGTTTATCCGGAGACTCTCACTGATTTTGCGAAGCGGCTAATGTATTCCATCTGAAGTTGATGGACCGTTTCTAAACAGGTAATTAAGACGAAGCAAACGAGGTATATTTCGTACCAGCTCTTTCTCCTATTTGTGTTGAATATGAGTTTCTTTAGTTTTTTAGCCAGAAGTTTTGTTTGGTTGAGCATAAATTTAATAGCCATTGTATCAATTTGAAAGTCCAAAATGGCTGGTATTTGAGGAAAACCATGGACCTTCAGTTGTTCGTTATCGAAGTATTTGAGACCCAACACGTTTTCGCCGTCCAGCACCATTTTACGGCGACCAAAATAGACGCCAGCTCTAATATTGAGAGCATTGGAAACGGCAGAATCCTTTGAGATAACATTATTACATGCATATTTGATTGGAGTATTTTGGGTTCTTTTACCTTGTGTTTCTCTCCATAGCGAACTGCTTCTTGCATACTTACTCGCAGTATTTCATCGTCAAATTGGTGTATGACATCATCTAGCATATCTGATTTATTCTCAATGATAAACTGCTCCAATGTTTCGACGCACTCCTCTTGATCAATCTGATAAGAGGTCAGTTACGCGACTACATGAGATATCTATCGGATAGGTGTGATGGAAAAGGTGGAATCTCAATACCTAAGATAATAAATACTTACACAAGCAAACGGCGGAGACACGACGTTCACCAGGCCGGACGAAGTTTTGGCAGGCTCTTCCAAAACATCAGCATGAGACGGGATGAACTTGCGACATTTCAGACGTAGAGAATGTTTCATAGTCTTCTTAAAGTCGGTATATGGATGTCGCAAGACAATGTTTCGAGTCACTGTGTCATTAGATGTCCAACGGTAGTCTTGAAATTCGGACCTGTCTTTCCCAGCACGCGAGTTCCCAGCGCGAAAGACGATTATACCATCTAATGATCCACGGCAACACGGTTGGTAATATAATCGTGCTGTGTGTTCTACCTCCAGGCATCTTTTGCACGGGGTGTTCTGGTCGCACTGACCGAAAGTAGAAAGAAAAGCAAATCTGTCAGTCTATTGCATCAAAATTGTACGATTTTACCTACAGCTTCTTTCAAAATTCTACATCTTACGCAAGCCTTTGCTTGGCGCACTCGCTTCACCTTTTCGCGGCCCTCGGGGCTAAAGTTCTTGCGCTTCCTTGTCGAGCCTTGGACAGATTCCCCCTGGCCTTCAGTGCCATTCTGTTGAGTGCTGGGCTTGGGCGAATCTGCGATTGGCAGTGGGACGGGTGATGGGGAAAGTTGACTAACGCCGGAGCCATAATTGCAATGAAGAATTGAAAACCCAGGGGATTGAATCTCAAAGTCATAGTTTTGATAAAAGGGAGGGGTCAACTGCTCCAAATTGTCAATTGTGGCTTCGGTGCTGGGAGCTCTCATTGTTTGAGGCGAATTGTCACAATAAAGATCAGTGAGTGTAGTAAAACCAGGGTTCACCCCCCTGACACGTTCTAGCGCCATCATCTCATTCCCCAATGACATTTCAGATGTCACGTCTGTGATGGGCATCGATGACGTAATTGGATTCCATGGGGAAGCGTTCCCGGAAATATTTCCAATCAATTGCTGAACAGGGAACTCTCCAGGAAGCAAAACGGACATGTCAGGACTCTCTGTCGGCGTTAAATTCAATGGATCCTCATCTATAGCATTATGAAAAGGGAAGTCTTCAGAAAACACAAAGAACATTTCGAGACTCTCCGTTGGCGTTAAATTCAATGCATCCTCATCTATAGCGTTAAGATAAGGGTAATTGGGTGATTCCATGATGAGAAATGATTCAAGAGAAGGGTGTATAATTAAAATAGATGATATAGGGTGGCTGCTAGGACTATTTTTCAAAATAGCTGGTGTTTGTGGGGCAGAGTAAAATCCGAGTTGCACAAAGAAAAAAGACGCTTAATTTTTGAGGATTTTATTCAAATTGCACTGCTTTCGTCGGGTATCAAAATTAGGCCCAGTACGCCTTAAATAGCAAGGCAACGTGGAATGCATCTGGTTTGCATCTGGTTTGCATCTAATCACCTTCAGCTGCGGTAAGACTGGCGCTAACCCATTACAGTAATTTTAGAGTGCCGCTATTATGCCCAAATTCTACATGGCAAGCAACACCTACTGATACAGGATGGTACATGCATCTCTTTGACGTAGAAGTCTAGACTATTAAAAACACTTGGCTTTCGTTTGATTTATGGCCCCCTTCTTGTGAATAAGATAAGGATTGATTGCTTGTATTTATTTTAAAGTTCAAATGTGACGGTAATAGTCATGATGACACAGAGCAGCATGTCATTTTCATACTAATCGGGTCAAGCGTCATCTTACTGATCCATCTTCGTAATATGTTCAACCGAAAAATGGAGCTTACTGTCATCTACGGGAACTGATAGGTGCCAACACCCTCACTCAAAAGGTCGTGCATATGAGGCTAGGCTTAAGATAGAACCCCCTCCTAACCGGTGAAGAGAGCCAGTTTGCCGGGTCCGGGTCCGAGTCCGGAGCGTAACTAAAGCCTCACAAAGCCTCACAAAGCCAGGATATTAATTGTAATGATTCCCTCGAGGTTATCTGGTATTTAGCATCGCTCCCTATTTTATAGAAGCAACGGAAGTTATATCATGCCTGGAATCACAAAGCCGTCGCCTTCATTCCGCCTCGCAAAACCTTCTGATATTGAGCGTATTGGAATCATCTGTACAGCTGGATTTTTCTACTCCCCGATTTTCAAATGGGAAAGACCCCACCATACCAAATATCCTAATGACACCCTCTTATCGTACTGTAAAACGATGGCAGATGCCATCAAAAATGAGACCTCGGCGGTCTTTGTGGCGCTAGACGAGTACAGCCCTAGGGAGAACGAGTATACGGCGGCAACTATAGCTAATAATGATTGGAATCCGCCTAAACAGGGGGAGGAAGTCCCTGTGGCTGTGGCCTGGCTAAGATTCCCACCTGACTCTCCTCGCTGCGGGAAATTTCAAAGCAATGACGGTCCGGGTCCTGCATCGTTGAGGTAGAAAGCTGAACAGCTGACTGACTTTTAACCGAAGGACCTTACCCTGAGCTCCCAGAAAACAAGGGCAGAGATCTTGATAAGAGCCATTACGACTCTTGGGGTCAAATCAGCGGCGATGCTAAGCGAACGTTAGTTTCATGGCGGTCACAGTCCGCGCGAGTATATTGCTGATATAGTTCCCAGTAATTTCCCTGGCTACTACGTCACAGAAATGCTCGTGACGCATCCAGCTTACTGGAATCGTGGACATGCGTCACAGCTCGTTAAGACGATCATGCAGCTCGCCAGAGAGGATCAAGTCCGGCATGGGGTCAATGCAACAGACATGGGAGCTAAATTATGCAAGAAGCTCGGGTTCGAAAGAATACGCGAAGTAAATGACCCAGGTACGAAGAATGATGCGACTGGGGCAAAGACCACGCTGTACATGTACATCCCACAGAAGTGAGAGAATGCCTGAGCTTTGCATAGCCAGCGCGTGGACATAATTGACCAAATTAAGCAAGGATATGGCACGATTGAAATATGACGGAACGGTGATTTGACCCAGAGTCGTTGAAAATGTATTCATTACTCGGACGTGATATCTTGACTCAGGCACAAGTTGTTGTATCTTCAACTTTTTTAGTCCGCTGTCGGCCGCCACACCATAGCACAGGATGGGGCCAGACTGGTTGGAAGCCGCCCAATCATTTTGATGAAGATTCGGATAAGGTAAGTTATGGCCTATCATGGCGTACGAAATTTCTTCCCTTGATCAAATTGGCCCCGTGGTCTACAGGATGTGGTTGCGACTGGTCGGCGTCCTGCGGACCGAGAAACTTTGGTTAGCCAGTCATATTCATCTGCCTCTTCCGACCCCTGGTTACGTTGGGTACCATTCTCAATGCAATGCAAGGCGCGGTGAGGCCCGTACTGCCTCAGCCGCTGTGCTGTTGCTTCGCCTAACCGGTGAAGAACACCAGTTTGCCGCCTGCCAGAACCCGAAAAACACCACCAACGAATCTAGCTATACATCGTTAGCTAGACTATTTATAGAGTGAGTATGTATTGAATTGTGTATATAGTTCACAGATAATCTGCCGAATTAATAAACACTGCATGAGAAAGTGCAACATGCAAATTACTACACTAAATCCAATCACATTCTCGCCTGTATAACTCTTTTGCGAACATAGCACAAAAGGCTAAAGATTAAAGATTTATTCAGATAAAATGAGTACACTAGGCAGAGAAAAGAGTAAAGAATTGTCTTCTGGTGTGGACCTAGACCATTTAGGCAACACGCTTGAGGTCATTGACGCAGGATCTATCGTCGTTGAACCCGGGTCGTACCAGGTAAATTTCGCCACATCATTCGATGAGATGTCAATCTTACCAAATTCCAGAGTTCCTGTGGAGTTAAGGATTCTGGGTACGGTTCATGCACAAATTTCAAGTCTGACGAGTGCGTTCAAGCACAGCGCTCGAGGGAGCTGCCATCTTCAGCACAAGCCGATTCAAGTCTTCATGAACTGCGCCATGATAAGAATCACCAACAACAGTCACAAGACCAGGTCTTGGATTTGGAATTGGTGGTAAACGGCAAGCGGAAACGAGAACAAGGGAAACCCCTGTCCTACGCCATGTTGAACTTCCTTTCCATAAACAAAGAGTGTAGTACCCCCTGGGAGCGAATGCAGCGTGATTGGGTTTTACGCAACGAATGATGGCGAGATTCAACTGAAATTCGGCGTCTCCGTATCTTCGTGTAAGCCGAAAATACACTCTTGATGTCATGTAGAGATTGGCCAAAGCTTACGCCGATGTCACCCATCCCATCTGAGAGTGTTGGTCTGACAGGTTTCACAAACTATGCAATGTTCAATGAACGGTGTTCAAAATAGCATCCGATTATACGTATACACCGTTATATTCGAGAATTTCATTTTATTTTCACACTTGGAGCACTTTTTTCCCGTCCATTTTCTGGAATGAAATACATAATTGAACAAAGGTTCAAAAGTTGGGGAATAAAAAAAGAACAATTTTCTTTTGCTCACAAATGAAAGAATTGAATGCTCCACCCTACCACGAATGTGTCAAGTCACCACTGCTCTCTAGGCAGACTTGCACAGCCTAGCTTGGCTCTCACAAATGTGATGCTGTCGCCAAAGCAACGGCGGTGCCGTATATGGACTTCACCTCTGTGAGTCTGGTGTAGGAAGAGTGAGATGGTCCGATTTTAAACATCATGACTAAAAATTCCAAAGTAGAAAATGTGTGCACGGAGCAATTTACACTGCACAAATGCGGAAATGATGGGGTGGATATTCACGGTGTCATCTGATCATTCTGATGTGTCAAGTTCAACACGGAAGTGAAGAGCCTAAGAAGCGTGGTCTGAAAAGGATATATAAGTTGCAGTCGCTTCTCTTTCTTCTGTTTCTTGTTCTTTTTACCGGTACACAACTCTAACTATTCAGCACAGTCTAGCCAAGGTATTCACTCGCAGATATTTGCAGTTCTCTTTGATCACTTTGCATTTCATCACCAGCCAAGCATCCCTGAACATCCTCTTGGATATACAATCATGCCTAAAGTTCTGAAGGAGTTACCTATCTGGTTTCCAAGCCAGACTTCCGGGGATCTCTTCTGGACAGGGGAGACGTTTGAAGGGAACTCTGGCCAATATATTGTGCTTTTGAGTGCAGACAACATCAAGTCAATCGAGAATGCTGTTGCATATTTCAAAGGTTTGCCTCTCCCCATTATACTTGAATCAAGTTTAGAAGCAATATGATTAACATTGAATTTAGGACGGAATATTGTACGAGGCCTAGCCAGCCCTGATACTTTCCCGCTGAGCGATGATCTTCGCGGGCACCTCAAACAAGCCTCATTGACGGTAAGCCAAGGAAGAGGCTTCTTGATTTTGCGTGGTTTGGACCCTACAAAGTATCCTGAGGAGGATAGGGTTATCATGCTGGCCGGCTTGACCAGCTACGTTGCTGGGCTGAGAGAATACAGTATTAGTATGTTGTTGAACCACTGAAAACACTTTGCAAGCCGATAATCCTAACACCTTCAGGCCACATCCGGGATCGGACATACGCAAACCCTACCCGCGACAAGCTTCGGCCTCTTGAAAGATCCTGCCGTATGGGCTTTCACACCGATGTGGACAATGGAAATATCGTCAGCATGTTTACGCAAAGCCTCCCTGAAGAGGGCGGGGAACAGTACCTTGCTAGTGTCGAGGCCATTTGTCATATACTTGCCAAGAAGGACCCGGAGGTTTTGCACACCATGACCGAGGACTGGTACTGGGAGAAGAACTGGCGGTTCGTATATCTGAACACTCTGCTTGAGAACAATTTCTGACGATGTGTTAAAGACCCCAATTTGACATGACGGCCATGAAGCGCCTGCGTCGACCTATTCTTGCCTACGAAGAAGGCAAGTTTCAGATGAATTTCGCTTCGGCATTTGTTGGCGGAAACCCGGAATTTCCTCTGTCTCCTCGGGCACCTGCCTTGTCAGCCAAGAAGAAGCACGCTATCAAGGCCATTTCGGAGGCCGCAGATGAGGCTAAGCTGAAGCTGTCGCAACAAGCCGGAGATATTTTGTTTTTCAACAACTACGGCATCCTTCACGGAAGGGGCGAGTGGACTGATTCTAGAGAAGATCCTCTGAAGCAACGATATATCATGCGTCTGATTCTGCACGACGAAAATGGCTGGTCATCCGCCAAATCCCTCCAGCGGGATTTTAGCGACAGATGGGACATTGAACCTGAAAACCACAGCTTGATGACTGCGACTGAATGGGAGGATGTGCCAAGAGGCTGGAGAGTGGCCCAAAAGGGTATCGCCAACAGAGACGACCATGACTAGGAGTTGTAGTAGACCTTTCAGAGCTACGGGTTGGCGCCGTAGTGTAAGACGCTCGTTTGGTTCACCATAGAAACCTCTAGATAGAATCTTTTGAGGCGACTCAATAGAGTGAAGATGTTTTTTTCTTTTCGCATACTACAGTGGTTTCTCTCACTTTGGGCGGCTTCCAGAAGCCGGCTCTCGGTATTGAGTTATGTTTGAAGGTACTAAATAAATGGATGTATTCCTTGAGTAACATGAAAAGAAACCTGGTAATTGCATTGATTGATAGAAGTCTTACTATGAATACTGAAGCAACATGTGTCGCTATCATATTTAAGGGTGGAAAGAAGCATCTTGTACATTTGATTGGCCAAAAACGCCCGACGTCAGACCAAGGTGAGACCTGCGACATGTAAAGGGAGTGGTGAATTGGAATTCACACTTTTGGTGGGTGGCAAACCTGCAAGGCTTTCAGGATGGAAATGTCCGAATGTGCAAATGCATATGCATCCTTCACGCCACGTGCCCATCAGCAAGGAACTCTGCAGCCCCTAGGCATAAACTACCGACGTATTATGTAACGTGGAGAAGTCTGCCTAATGAAACGAGACCAAACAGTGTTGAGGTAATTTCAACGCCGTGGGTGACAATGACCATGATGACGCCGACCATTTTAGCCACCACGACGCTGCAGCTTGACTCACTGAAACATGGCAGCTGTCACGTTGTGCAGTCTGTAGTTTCAAGCATCATACTCACCAAATCTCATTGGCCATGTTTTAGCGGCTCACCTTTGAGTAGGCTGATGTCCCCACGCTGCCCAACAGCACTGCCACCGGCTTAGCTGACTTCGTCTACGCCGCCCATGGCCCACACAGGTCGCCTTATGGACCTCGGAACCCGTCATCATCAGCTGCTTAACCATCTTGGTCTGCTGTAGAACCACGGCCCGTACAAAGAGGCGCATTTCTCGTGCCGTCGAAACCGTTGATTGCCGGAGCTGCGCCTCCATATGTCCCCATCAAAAGCTCCACATGCAGGCATTGCTTCTCCAAATGCCCTACAAGGCAAAATCACCCCAGCCTTAGTAAAATTGGGTAATTAAGTCGTCTTGGCAGCTTATAGTGCAAGGTCTCAGACGCTGGATTTCTATCTTACATTTAAACTCAAGCAATTAGTTAGCAGGCACATGATGCATGCAATATCGGATGCGAGATCTGGCTTGGGACATGCATAACAAATCTCAATTAAGACGCTTTGATGAAAGAAAGCTAACTATCCATTCTCGAGTGTCGGGAGAAAAAGCGGACTATAAATCCCTTTTTAGCACCTTTCCCAATCAGATACTTGACTAAGGCACTTTGCTCTTTGGCCTTGGCCAAACGTAGTGGTGTCTGGCCATCTGCGTCCTTTGCCTCCAGATTAGCGCCCGACTCTGCCAACAACCGCGCTATAGATTCATGCCCTTCTTGTACAGCACGCAAAAGCGGCGTGTTATTATGCACGTCCTTCGCTTCTAGATGGGCACCTTTCTTGATGAGCATTTCTACCACATCTCTATGCCCGAGCCTTGTAGCCAGCAAGAGAGGTGTTTGACCCTCCTCGTTTTTCACCTCGATATCTGCACCTTTCTCTATCAGCAACGCTGCCGCGCCCACACATCTATTACCTGTAGCTGCCAAAAGTGCTGTCCTATGAAAACAATCTCTTGCCTCAAGGTTGGCACCTCTTTCTATTAGCAGTTTCATTATTGTTTCACGTCCATATGAGGCAGCCCCCAGAAGTGGCGTCATGATAGCGTGATTCTTCGCCTCAAAATCAGCTCCCCTTTGCAGCAATACTTGCACTATAGCCTCCTGCCCATATTCTGCAGCAAACAAGAGCGGCGTATAGTGATACATTTCTCTTGCCTCAATATCAGCACCTTTATCAAGCAGGACTTCCACTATTTTCTTATTCCCATTCAAAGTGCTCACCAAGAGTGGTGTTCGATGCTTATCATCTTTCGCCTCAAGATCGGCGTCATTCTCTATCAAGAGTCTTACCATAGCCTCGTTTCCAGTCCTCGCAGCGAATATGAGTGGAGTGGAGCAATTGTACCCTTTCGCATCGATATTCGCCCCCTTTTCTAGAAGCAGTTTTACCACATCTTCATGTCCTTTTATTGCAGCACATAATAGCGGTGTCAAACCGTGGTTCTTATCCTCGCCGTTATCAGAATCAGGCATCAGATCTTTCTCTCTCAGTAAAGTTTTCACAGCCTCGTGTAACTCATCGTTCGCCTTCAAAGGCGGTATGTTCAATAAATAATCTATCGTGTAGAAGTTGGCGCCACTTTCCACCAACATTCTGACCCTATTTATCTGACCGTGAAAGGCGGCTCTTAGGAGGGGTGAATGCCAATTTCGATCTTGCAACTCCACAAGACTGTGTTCTTCTGTCTTATGGAGTGTCGCGGTATTGAGATTGTCTCTGCTGGGGTCCACAGGAGACTGGGGAGAGACTATACTGGGCGGTTAGCTGCAATCCGATGACTTATCTCCGTGTAGGAAGGAGAATGCCAAGAGCTAGTTCAAGATCCTGAGCAATTATGTTGCCGACCTTGTTCATCCCTTTGGAGGGCTTTGGTATCATTTGACTCCAAGTGTTGGGTAGATTCAGGTGGGCTAGTAAAATAGAAGTTGACGATGCCACCCTCCGAGGCATGCAAGCCGGCAACCACATTTTGGCCAGTGACTGGCCCTTCAAAGTTTGTACGACTCATGGAATCACCGTGTTTTGAGTCTCGCTATTTCTGGGCAGGATAGAGTGAGTGAGTTGTCAAGTTCAAATTTTGCGGGTTGCGCTGTAATCGTGAGGTGCGTGCGGCTGAGTGAGGCGGGCGGGAGAAATTGACGAATCGCAAATCACTCTATCCCAAGATTGCCAGAATTTGCCTACCCGTTGGCGTTGTGGGGCATGACCGCCCGCCAACCTCTCACGAGGTTGGTCACAAAAATGCGGGATAGCCACATTAATTGGGATAGCAATTTCTGCCTTAGCTTTACTGAATCTAGTATAAAATTATATTTAAATAATATATTTTTAAGTAGAGATTGTATAATATTAAGATGCTTTATATTTGATATAATTTTAAGTATTTTTTGTTTTTAAAGAATATATTAAAAAAATCTTAGGCTAAATTAATATAAAATATGTTTATAGTATAATATTTAAATATACTTTATAATATAAGAAGTATAATAAAGGTTATTAAAATATTATTTTTAATATATATTCTTGTATTATAATTTAATATATTTAAGTTAAGAATTAAATATATTATTAAGTTATTTTTCTTAATATTTAATTTTATAAGCTTATAGGGCTATTTAGTATTATTATTACTTAGTAAGGATGTTGCTCTTATTGTCTTTATTATATAGTTAGAAAGATCTAGCTTTCTAGCTAAGAAATATTAAATTAAAAATATAATAAAGAATTTCCTATATTAAAAAGATATTAATAATCTAGAATTATTAAAGATATAATATCCTTACTTTTATAAATATTATCTAAAGCTTTAAAAGTTTTTTATTAAAACTATAGATAAGGTATATAAGTTATTTAAAGTCTTTAATATAAAAGATATTAATACCTTCTTTTCTAACCTTTAAAATATTATTTTTAATTATAATATTAATCTTTTAAAATATTAAAATAAAAATAAATATAATATTTATATTAGGTACCTTTAAAAGTATATTAAGGTCCTTATAATCTATATTATATAAGCTTAATACCTTAAAGTTACTAATCTAGCAAATTATAAATCCTATACTTAAATTAAAATAGGAAATATTATTAAAGATAATATTTCTTCTTAATTAATATTTAAAATCTTATTAATAGAGTCTTAGGCTAAGATTAATGAACTTCCAGGTATATGATTTATATAGTTAGATATAGATTTTAGTAATTAATAAATTATATTAAAATAGTTTTATAAATTTAATATATATTTATAAAGAGTCTTTATAAAAGTATAATAAAAAGAGATATTATTTATTAATTAGTTTAGTTGTAATAAGTGGTTTTAAGATCTTTTATTACCCTTAGTTATATATAATAAATCTTTAATTATTTATAATAATAATAATAAGATTTATTATCTTCTTATTATTAATAATTTTTTTAATTATTTATTATATAAATTTATTTATTATTATATTAAATTTAATATTATTATTTATATTTTACTTTTATATTTAATATATCTAATTTAATTACTTAATATTAATATATTTCAGCCCTTTAAAAATATATATCAAAAAGCATTATAAAAATCAATCTAGGAAAATAATCTAGCATTTATATATATATAATTTATTATTATATTTATAAAGATTTATAAAGCTAGATTTATTACTTATAATATTATATTAAGCTTTAAAAATACTAATATTTAACTTATTAATTTAATACCTATAATTAACTATATTATTACTAAATAATAATAATAATAAAAATCTATTTATCTATTTATTATAAAGATATTACCTATAGAAACTTACTTTAAGAATACTTAAGATTAAATTGACTATATTTATAAGAGATACCAACATATAATAAGCTCACTTATATTAAAAGTAATAACCAATATTAATAAGATTGTTATAGAAGCTTCTCTTATATATCAATAATATAAAGTATTTGCAGCTAACCGGCTAAGTTAAATAAAGAGATATAATAAGAAGAGAAAGCTTAGGTATTATATTAGGCCTATAGGTAAGTTTATTATTAATATCTCTTTTATTAATATTTAAGCTTAATACTAAGCTTTACTAAAGATAGTAATAATAAAAGAATAATAATTATAATTTTAGTTAAGTAGAGGGCTTATTTTATAAGAAATAAATACCCTTAAGAATACTTAGAAGGAGGTAAAAGAAATACTAAGAGATTTATCTTTATAAAGGCTAATATTTAATTAGTAGCTTTTAAAAAGTAATAATTAAATATAATATTTATCTTTTAAAGTTAATTAAAAGAAATATAATAATATTTTAAATTAAAAACCTACTTAAGTCTTTATTAAGGCCTAAGAATAAATTACTTAAGCTTTAAGATTAATTATTATAATAAATTAGGCTATCTAGTCAGATAATAATAATATAATCTATTTTATAAATATTAAAATATTTTAAAATAATAAAAATAATAATATTAAACTTTATAAAATTAATAATAAAAAAATTAAAATTATTCTTAATCTAGAAATACCTCTAAAGATCACTTTATTACTATTTTTAACTCCTCTCAAACCTACTAATAATACCATTAACAATAACTTCATAATACTACTACTACCTTTAAAAAAACTAAAAGAAAGTAAATATAGAAGGGTTATAAGGGCCCTAAAGTAATTACACAATTAACAGGCTATTAGGGGGTGAAGAAAGTTAATAAATAATATAGTCCAAAGCGGCTACCTAAAGCAGGCCCCTTAAACCAGGCAGCTCAATTAAGCCCTAAAATGCAATTTCCGCTATTTTCATCAATGTGTTCATTTCCAGCTATTCCTCAGCTTTTTAAATCTACTACTTTTATACTTTTACACCTAGAAATGATACTGGACATAAGTCTAAAAGCTTATAATCAAAAAATGGTCAATTTTACAGCTTAAGTGAGGCCGAAGCTATTGTCCCGAATTTTGTGGCTGTCCCGCATTTTTGTGACCAACCTCGTGAGAGGTTGGCGGGCGGTCATGCCCCACAACGCCAACGGGTAGTCAAAATTAGTCATCCAAGGACTTCGTGGTACACTTACTTCGAGGATACATCGAGATCCGTCAGCTTCCGGCTATTAGTCCTCGTAGAGAAAATGAGAAATTGAGCCCAGGTGCAGGCTGTGAAAGTTCTTTTCTGTCCACAGTACCTCAGAAAATCAGATATCGCGGTCAATTACAGGTATGTGAGATGGGTGTTGTATGTATACATGGGAATTGTTTATCCCAGCGCCGACCCACCCCATCGGTCAAAAGCAACAAAATGTGACGCATACCCGCTGAGTTGACTAAGCCGGCTCCGCTGTAGGCTTAGGCTCCTACCTCTCCAGAGGAGAGGTAGGAATATAACCTATATCTTCGTAGTTAGCGTATCTAGCTTTTTTAACCTTAATATACTATAACTCCATTAATAGTAATCTAATAAAAGAGATAATTATATTAATTAATTGCTCTAATTCTAATATAATTATAGTATATATTGTATTTATTTTTATAGTAGTTTTATAGTATAATAAGGTAGGAAAGATAATAGTTATTAATGGTATCTTGATTTTGATATAGTAATTATTTTATTATTAAAGTGTATAATTAGATTACCTATATTATTAATATTATTGCTTTTATTATTTAAGTAGTTATTTAGGATTCTATTATAGTTAAAATCTTTAAAATTAATATCCTATAATTAATTATTTTTTTTTTATTTCTTTAAAAAAGAGAATATTTCTTAAATAATAAATACTTTTTAACTTACTTTTAATCTTTTTAATTATAATAATCTTAATTTTACTTTAATTTAAATCTTTATTCTTATTTAAAGAAAGTAATTTAATTAATAAAGTTAATAAAGTTAATAATATTAAGATATAATTATTAAAATTATTTTAAGTTTTATTAAGTAAAATTAATATAATTATAGCTTAGGATGCTCTCTATCTTATTACTTTAAAAATATATTAAAACTATAATTCTAGCTAAATTAATAATAAATAACTTTACCTTTTATTATTAGCTTTATTTTACTTATTCTAAAAACTTTAAATAATATTAATATTCTCTTAAATTATTACTTTATCACAAGTTTCTTATTAACTAGCCTCTTCTACTACTACATATAGCATTTTTAACCTAGCACTAGCCCAACTACAAGGCTAAGGGAGGCTCAGGCCGTCAATTAATACAGTATTCTTTTTATCCTTTTATAATTACTAGAAGAGCTTATTTTACTCTTTATTTTACTTCTACCATAACTTCTATAAATTATTATAAGCTTTATTAAATACCTTTAAATAAAGCTCTTCTATAATATATACTTTATTATCAATTTTGACCTAGTGGTATATATATATATAATAAGCTTCTAATTGTATTTATTAGTATTATACCTTAAGTATCCTCTTTTAGGATAACTATATAATAATAGCTAGGTTAAGGCATACATCCATATCCTAAATAACCTTCTTAACTGGTGTTCTTAATATATCAATCTCTCCTTACTTATGAAGCTCTATATACACCCTCTTCGTCTTCCTTGGTATCATATGTTATGACCCATGACACGCCTGGGCGGTCAAACAAGGCAGAAATGATGCTCACTTACCCTATAGCCCCACACCAACCAATAAGGAAGCACTCACAAGCGATCACTTACAATATTAATGATCACCCTATGATTATTACCTTGATTACTAATATATTAGATAGAATCAATATAGTGAGTGCTTATTAGATAATAAGTATATAGATAGGTTAAAATCTACCCTTATAGCTAATACTACCTAGCTTTTAATATAATTTAATTATTTTAATTATAATTAATTATTATTTAATATAATACTTCTATTATTTTATTTTATTATAATATACTTATTTATTCTATTAATAATAAACCCTTTATTCTAATTAATTTATTAAATTAAGAATTAATTAAATTATTATATATTAAAAGCTTTTATTTAATTAATTACTTATATTAATAATTAAATAATAATAATATCTAAAAAAACCTTATTACTATTACCTTTTTTAATAATACCAAATTAATTATAAAATTATAATAAATTAAAAAGAAATTTATAAATATATAAGCCTAGCTTAAAGTAAAAGAAACTAGAACTATTATAATTAAAAGAAGTAAGGGCAAGGATATTAATAAAATCCTAAGATCCCTAGCCTTAGAACCCTTTCTAAAAAAAGCTACTAATATAGTTCCTTTTTTTATCTAAATAAAGGGATACTTTTGCTTCTTCTTAATCTAACTTATAACTTCTAAAGCTTAAATATTATATATTAAAATCCTTTTTAAGAAAATATAAAAATATAATTTAAATTTATTATAAAAGATTATTTAAAAAATAAAAATAATATTAAGTAAATTAAAAAAATTTAAAAAATCTTTAAAAATTAAGAAAATTTTAAAATTATTATTAAAAATAATTTTAATATAATTAATATAAAATAATAAATTATAAATTAATTATATAAATTTAAATAAATAAAATCTTATAATTAATATTTAATTAAATTTAAAAAAATTATAATATAAATAGCTTAAAATAATAATATATTAATAGAACTTTATTATAAAGGCTTAAAAAGTAAAGTTAAAAATAAAATTTATAAAGAAAATTAATTAAAAAAACTTTTAAAGTATATTAAAAGTATTATTAAAATTAATAAAAGATAATTTAATTAATATAAAAAATATATCTAAGATAATAAAAATCTATATATTCTAAATAAAGAAAAAACCTAAAATAAATAATAAAGTATTATATATAAGATTTATCTAAAACTAATAGAACTTAATATTATCTAAGGATATAATAAAAGTAAGATTACTTACTTTAATTATAAAAAGAAAGGATATAAATCCTTTAAATACTACTCCCTAAAAATAAGAAATTAGTTTAAATTTATATTAAAAGGATAAAAATAACTTAATATTATAAAAATTTAATAAATCTTAATATTAAAAGAAAAAGAGGATATTATAAAAAAGTTATTTTTATTATTATTAAGAAATATAAATTAATTATTATAATTAAGTAATATATAAAAAATTATAAATTATATAAAATAAAACTTACTTTATAATAAAAAATTAATAAAATTATTTAAAAAATATAATCAATCTAATAAGAAGGCTAATCTTATTTTCCCTATAAATAATTAAAATAAGCTAAAAAGATAAAAATCCTTATATCTATCCTAAATATATATACCAACAAAGTACTAATATAATAAAATACTTATACTTATAATAAAAATAAAAATAAAAAATAAATAACTAGTATTAAAAGAATAGCCTAATAAATTAAAAAATCTTTATAAAATAAAAATAAAGTCTTTTTATTTATATAAAGTAAATAATAATTAAGAAACTATAATCCTTAATTTATTTAATATAAAAAGAATAATCCTAAACTAAATATAATATATAAAAAATATAAAAATATTTTATAAATAAATTATTATAATTATAATTACCTTTAATATATAAAATAAAAATAATATATAATATACTTTTTTATTAAAGTAAAAAATATAATTATTTATTATATTTATAAAAAATATTTTAATTAATATAAAATAATAAAAAGAAATTTTTATTATTAATTTATTATATTAAAATCAAATAAACTTAAGTTCTTTAATTATAATAAGCTACCTTAGAATAAATATTAAAACCTTAAATATAATATTTATATAATAAATAAAATAATAGTCTAATACTAAACAAAACTAAAAAATAAATAAAGCCCCTTATAAAAGAATAATAAAAGTAATTAAAATAATAACCCCTAGAATTACTAAAAGAACTTCTTAAAAAAGCTTTATACTTTATAATTAAAAAGTAATCTTAATAATAATTAAAAATAAAAGTAAGAATTAAAAGGAAATAATATAATATTATAATAAATAATAAAATTAAGTAAAATTATATAAATTCTTAAATAATTAATAAATTTTAATTATTATAAATAATAAAAGTTAATTTATATAAAATTATTAATATAGAAGAAATATTTTTTAAATATAATAATAATATTATAAATAAAAAGATTAATTATTTAAAAGTTTTTATTAAAAGAAAAAATTAAAAAATAATCTTTAATATTATTAATATTAAACAATATAATCTAATTTTAGGGT
The DNA here is from genome assembly GCA_020809705.1 of Calonectria ilicicola. Classification (NCBI taxonomy): domain Eukaryota; kingdom Fungi; phylum Ascomycota; class Sordariomycetes; order Hypocreales; family Nectriaceae; genus Calonectria; species Calonectria ilicicola. The sequence continues at coordinate 1,664,845 of CP085834.1, read as the reverse complement.
ATCTATAATTATACTAATATAACCTTAATATTTACTAATATATTAATTAAGTATAAATATTTAAAAAATATAATATAATTAATAATATTTTTATAAAATATAATAAAAGATTTTAAACTTCTAATCTTAATTAAATAAAAGATATAAGTAAAGAAAAATCTTTATTATTTAAAAAAATAAAATATAAATATAAAAATAATTAAAAAAAATAAAAATAATAAATAATTATTTATTTTAAAATATAATTTTAATAAATTAATAAAAATCTTAAAAAATAAAAATTAAAGTAGAAATAAATAAACTATATAATATATCTTTATAATACTAAATCTATAAAAAGCTCTTTATAAAAGAACTAGATATTAGACTATCTAAGTTTAACTAGTAAAATTATAAAATCATCCTTAAAAATAGATCTAATGTTACGACCCATGTCATACCCAGGGCGGTCTAGGGTAGCAGAATGCCACACCCTATAAGAAACCAGCTACCCTATAGTTACATACAACTAATCAAATAAAAAGCAATAAGGGCAACTGTCATGACAAGTACGAAAGGTGTCATATCTAGTACACCAAGCGCACCATATGCACTAAAATAGGATAGTAGTATATAAATAGATTAGATCTTACTATAAGGAATGGAATTAATTAATTTTTAATATAATTTGATTATCTTAATTATAATTAACTATTATTTAATATAATACTTTTATTATTTTATTTATTATAATATACTTAATTATCTTATTAATAATAAACCTTTTATTTTAATTAGTTTATTAAGTTAGAAATTGATTAAATTATTATATATTAAAAGCTCTTATTTAGTTAATTATTTATATTAATAATTAAATAATAATAATATTTAAAAAGAATTTTATTATTATTACTTTTTTTAATAATACTAAGTTAATTATAGAATTATAATAAATTAAAAAGAAATTTATAAATATATAAATATAATTTAAAGTAAAAAAAGCTAGAATTATTATAATTAAAGAAAATAAAGATAAAGATATTAATAAAATTCTAAGATCCTTAGTCTTAGAACCTTTCTTAGGAAAGGCTACTAATATAGTCCCCTTCTTTACCCAAATGAAAGAATACTTCTACTTCTTCCTAATATAATTTGTAATCCCTAAAGCCTAGGTATTATATACTAAAACCTTCCTTTAAGGAGATATAGGAGTATAATTTGAACCTATTATAAGAGATTATCTAGAAAATAAGAATAATATTAATTAAAATAAAGAGATTTAAGAGATCTTTAGAAATTAGAAATATTTTAAAATTATTATTAAAGATAATTTTAATATAATTAATATAAAATAATAAATTATAAATTAATTATATAAATTTAAATAAATAAAATCTTATAATTAATATTTAATTAAATTTAAAAAAATTATAATATAAATAATCTAAAATAATAATATATTAATAAAATTTTATTATAAAGGCTTAAAAAGTAAAATTAAAAATAAAATCTATAAGAAAGATTAATTAAAAAAACTTTTAAAATATATTAAAAATATTATTAAAATTAATAAAAAATAATTTAATTAATATAAAGAATGTACCTAAGATAATAAAAACTTATATATCCTAAATAAAGGAAAAACCTAGAATAAGTAATAAAATATTATATATAGGACTTATTTAGGACCAATGGAACTTAATATTATTTAAAGGTATAATAAAAGTAAGATTACCTACTTTAACTATAGAAAAAAAGGATATAAATCCTTTAAATATTACTCCCTAAAAATAAGAAATTAATTCAAACTTATATTAGAAGGATAGAAATAACTTAATACTATAAAAACTTAATAAACCTTAATATTAAAAGGAAAAGAGAATATTATAGGAAAAGTTATTCTTATTGTCATTAAGAAATATAAACTAACTACTATAGTTAAGTAATATATAGAAAACTATAAGTTATATAAGATAAAACTTACTTTATAATAAGAAATTAATAAAACTATTCAAAAAGTATAATTAATTTAATAAGAAGGCTAATCCTGCCTTTCTTATAAATAATTAGAATAAGCTAAGAAGATAGAAATCCTTATATTTATCTTAAATATATATATTAATAAAGTATTAATATAATAAAATACTTATACTTATAATAAAAATAAAAATAGAAAATAGATAATAAGTATTAAAAAAATAGCTTAATAAATTAGAAAACTTTTATAAAATAAAGATAAAGTCTTTCTATTTATATAAAGTAAATAACAACTAAAAAACTATAATCTTTAATCTATCTAATATAAGAAGGATAATTTTAAATTAAATATAATATATAAAAAATATAAGAATATTTTATAAATAAGTTATTATAATTATAATTACCTTTAATATATAGAATAAAAGTAATATATAATATATTTTCTTATTAAGATAGAAGATATAGTTATTTATTATATTTATAAAAGATATTTTAATTAATATAAAATAATAAAAAGAAATTCTTATTATTAGTTTATTATATTAAAATTAAGTAAGCTTAAGTTCCTTAATTATAATAAACTACTTTAAAATGAATATTAAGATTTTAAATATAATATTTATATAGTAGATAAAGTAATAGCTTAATATTAAATAAAACTAAAAAATAAATAAAGCTTTTTATAAAAGAATAGTAGAAGTAGCTAGAATAATAATCTCTAGAATTATTAAAAGAATTTCTTAAAAAAGCTTTATATTTTATAATTAAAAAGTAATTTTAATAATAATTAGAAATAAAAATAAGAATTAAAGGAAAGTAGTATAATATTATAATAAATAATAAAATTAAATAAAATTATATAAATTTTTAAATAATTAATAAACTTTAATTATTATAAATAATAAAAATTAATTTATATAAAATTATTAATATAAAAGGAATATTTTTTAAATATAATAATAATATTATAAATAAAAAGATTAATTATTTAAAAGTTTTTATTAAAAAAAAAATTAAGAAATAATCTTTAATATTATTAATATTAAATAATATAATTTAATTTTAAAGTACCTATAATTATACTAATATAACCTTAATATCTACTAATATACTAATTAAATATAAATATTTAAGGAGTATAATATAATTAGTAATATTTTTATAAAATATAATAAGAGATCTTGAACTTCTAGCTTTAATTAAGTAAAAGATATAAGTAAAGAAGAATCTTTATTATTTAAAAAAATAAAATATAAATATAAAAATAATTAAAAAAAATAAAAATAATAAATAATTATTTACTTTAGAATATAATTTTAATAAATTAATAAAAGCTTTAAAAAATAAAAGTTAAAGTAGAAATAAATAGATTATATAATATATCTTTATAATACTAAATCTATAAAAAGCTCTTTATAGAAGAACTAGATACTAGACTATTTAAGTTTAGCCAGTGAGATTATAAAATTATTCTTAAAGATAGATCTAATACCTGGTTTTATCTTATTTATAATTTTAATTAAATTAAGCTTAATATTTTAAAAGAATATATTTAAAATATATTTAAAAAGAGATATATTTATATTTTAAACTCCAAAGTTAATTATCCTATTATATTTATACCTAAGAAAAATAGGAAGCTATACCTTATTATAGACTATTAATAATTTAATAATATTATTATTAAAGATTATACTTTATTATTATTAATTAATAAAATAAAGGATTATTTTTATAAAATTAATATTTTTATTATATTAGATCTTAAAGGAGTATATAATCTTATTTATATTAAAGAAAAATATAAATAAAAAATTACTTTTTAAATAAAGTTTGGATTATTTAAATATTTAATTATACTTTTTAAACTTATAAATATATTAATATTATTTTAATAAATAATAATTAATATATTATAAAAATACTTAAATATTTTTATTATTTACTACCTAAATAATATTCTTATCTTCTTTAAAAATAAAAAAGAATATAAAGAATATATTTATAAGGTCTTAAAAACCTTTTAAAATATCAAACTTTTAATTAAATTAGAAAAAAGTAAGTTCTATATTTAAAAAATAGAATTTCTAGAATATATTATTAGCTTTAATAAAATTTATATAGACTTAAAGAAAGTTACTATAGTAAAGGATTAGAAAGAATCTATTAATATAAAGGAAGTATAAGCCTTTCTTAGATTTACTAATTATTATTAAAGATTTATTAAAGAATTTAATAAAATTACTTTAAATATAATAGAATTAATTAAAAAAGGAATTATCTCTTAATAGGAAAATAAAGTATAATAATTATTTAAAGTTATAAAAAATGCTATTTTAGAAGAACCTATTCTTATAATATTTAACCTTAATAAGCTTATAGAGTTAGAAACCAATATATTGGACTTTATCTTAGGGGTCTAGATTGGATAATAAAATAAATAAGGAAATCTATATCCTATAGTATTTTACTTATATAAGTTATATAGCCTTAAGCTAAACTATTTAATTTATAATAAAGAATTTCTTATTATTATTAATATTTTTAAAGAATTTTAATAATATCTTTTAAAAAGTAATTATAAAATTATAATATATATTAATTATAAAAATATTATTTATTTTATAATTATTTAAAAATTTAATAAAAGATAATTATAATATATAGAATATCTATCCAAATTTAATTACTAAATTATTTATATTAAAAAAACCAAAAATAATTATATTAATACAATTAATCGCTAATCTAACTATAATATAGAAAAATTAAAAATATAAAAAAAATTATTAATCTATAATACTAATAAAAGACTAGAATAAGCTTTAATTAGTAAAATAATAATAAAAATAAAGAAAATAATTATTATTATAAAAGTAAGAGGATTACTATATACAATTAGAACCATTATTATAGAAATACTTATATAATAAATAGAATAAGGTAATCTATTATTAAGGAAAATTGAAGAATACAATCTAGTACTTCTAAAAGAAGAAAAAACGGACTATCTACAAGTACTAGAAGAATATTAAATAGAATTAATAAGGGATATTTATAAATACCTCTTATATAGCTATAAAGGTATTAATAAAACCCTTGAATAAGTTAAATAGATATTCTCCTTTAGTAAAATGAAAAAGAAAGTTAAATAAGTATATAAGGAATATAATCTATATTAATACTTTAAAAAACCAAGATATAAATTATATAGATTATTATAATTATTTTTTATTATATAATAATTATAGAACTTAATTATAATAGACTTTATTATTAATCTTCTTTTATTAATAGATCTTATTATAGGAGTATATTATAATAGTATTTTTATTATTATTAATTACTTTATAAAAGTAGTATATTATTTTTTATATAATAAAGTAATAAAAGAAGAATAATTTATTTACCTTTTCTTTTAATATATAATTATTATATATAGCCTATTAATTAAAATTATATTAAATAGAGGATAATTATTTACATTTAAGTTTTAGTAAAGCTTAATATTCTTAATAAGGTTAAATTATAAGCTAAGTATAATCTTTTATCTTTAAATAAATGGATAAACTAAATGCTAAAACCAGGAAATTAAGTAATATTTATAATATTATATTAATTATAAATAAATTAATTAAGTAGAAAAATTATTTATTATATAATTAATATATAATATATTCTATAATTATAGTATTAAGATAATATTAGTAAAAGTTAATTTTGGCTTTATATTAGATGTTTATTAAGCCCTTTTAGAAAATATAATTTAAATAAAAGTTATAATTAAGTTAGATAATTTAAGAAAATTATATAAAAAAATAAAGATAGAATTTAAGTTTATTTATAATATAATAAAAAGATATTATAATTTAAAAAGGTTAAAGGGATTATTCTTCTTAGAAAAAGATATAATTTACTTAATAATAAAAAATCTTATAATAAAAAGATAAAATAAAAAAATTAACTTTATATAGATTAAATTATACCTTATTAAAAGAAAAATATTAAAAAATAATTATAAATTTAATCTTTTAAATAATATTAAAGTTCACCCTATCTTCTATATTTTATTACTAAAACCTAATAATAGCATCTAAGTTAATATAAAACCTAATTATAAACTATAAATAAAAAATCTAAAAGATTAATAGAAAATTAAAAAAATCCTATAAAAAAAGAAAAAAATAAAAAATTTAAAATTAAATAAAAAGATTATAAAAAAATAATCTAAAAATCTATTAAATACCTTATATATTATTTAAAAATATTAAAAGCATTCTTTTAATAAATAAAAAGAAGAATTAATATTAATAATATATAATACTAATACTACCTCCAAAAAAAGACCTTCCTTTATTATAATCTTAGCCTCTACTACCTCCATTACTTTAATACTTTATTCTTTTAGATTATCCTTTAATTTCTTTAGATACTTTAATTTAATAAAAGCTATTATTATTTAAAATTAAGTTTTTAAGATAATCTTTTAAGAAGTTTTTAAAAAAATATATAATAAGTTTAATTTACTTTATATTTTTAAATATTATTAATATAACTTTTTCTTTTTTTAATAATATAAAGAACTATTACTATTAATATATTAAACTAGCTAGATAAGGAATAATAAAAATATATATAAGCTATACTCTTTATACTTATATAATTATAATTTTTATAATTTTAAATATACTTAAAATAATAAATTAAATTTTTATTTATTATATAAGAAAGGCTAGTACTTATATAATATATATAAATTATAATAAGTATTTTAAAAAGATTAATATAATTAATAAAATCTTTAATTTTATAATTTTTATAAATAAAAAATACTTTTATTACTTTACTTAATATAATATTAATATAATAAAATAATTATAAATCTAAGTTTAGATAATATATATAAAAAAACTACTATAATCTATTATATTAGCCTTAAAAATAAGACTAATAAAAAGAAGATATTATATTATAACTTATATTATACTTAAAGCAGTCTAGGGTAATAGAATACTATACTTTATAAAAAACCAGCTACCTTATAGTTATATACAATCAATTAAATAAAGAGTAATAAAAGTAATTATTATAATAAGTATAAAAGATATTATATTTAATATATTAAGTATACTATATATATCAAAATAAAATAATAATATATAAATAGATTAGATCTTACTATAAGAAATAGAATTAATTAACTTTCAATATAATTTAATTACCTTAATTATAATTAACTATTACCTAATATAATACTTCTATTACTTTATTTACTATAACATATCTAACCATCCTGCTAACAATAAACCCTTCATTTTGATTGATTTATTAAGTTGGGAATTAACCAGACCGTTATATCTAATACCTAATTTTACCTTATTTATAATTTTAATTAAATTAAATTTAATATCTTAAAAAATATATTTAAAATATATTTAAAAAAGGATATATTTATATTTTAAATTTTAAAATTAATTATTTTATTATATTTATACTTAAAAAAAATAAAAAACTATATTTTATTATAAATTATTAATAATTTAATAATATTATTATTAAAAATTATATTTTATTATTATTAATTAATAAAATAAAAGATTATTTTTATAAAACTAATATCTTTATTATATTAGATCTTAAAGAAATATATAATCTTATTTATATTAAAGAAAAATATAAATAGAAAATTACTTTTTAAATAAAATTTAAATTATTTAAATATCTAATTATACCTTTTAAACTTATAAATATACTAATATTATTTTAATAAATAATAATCAATATATTATAAAAATACTTAAATATCTTTATTATTTATTATTTAAATAATATCCTTATTTTCTTTAAAAATAAAAAAAATATAAAAAATATATTTATAAGATTTTAAAAGTTCTTTAAAATATTAAATTTTTAATTAAATTAGAAAAAAGTAAGTTCTATATTTAAAAAGTAGAATTTCTAGGATATATTATTAGCCTTAATAAAATTTATATAGATCTAAAGAAAGTCATTATAGTAAAAGATTAAAAGAAATTTATTAATATAAAGGAAGTATAAGCTTTTTTTAGATTTATTAATTATTATTAAAGATTTATTAAAGGATTTAATAAAATTATTTTAAGTATAATAGAATTAATTAAAAAAGAATTATCTTTTAATAAAAAAATAAAATATAATAATTATTTAAAGTTATAAAAAATATTATTTTAAAAGAATTTATTTTTATAATATTTAATCTTAATAAGCTTATAAAATTAGAAACTAATATATTAGACTTTATTTTAAAGGCTTAGATTGGATAATAAGATAAATAAGAAAATCTATATTCTATAGTATTCTACTTATATAAATTATATAGCTTTAAATTAAATTACTTTATTTATAATAAAGAATTCTTTATTATTATTAATATTTTTAAAAAATTCTAATAATATCTTTTAAAAAGTAATTATAAAATTATAATATATATTAATTATAAAAATATTACTTACTTTATAATTATTTAAAAACTTAATAAAAGATAACTACAATATATAGAATACCTATCCAAATTCAACTATCAAATCATTTATATTAAAGAGATTAAGTGTTATAACCTATGTTATACCTAGGGCAGTCTAGGATAACAGAATACCACACCCTATAAGAAACCAACTACCCTATAATTATATATAACCAATTAAATAAGAAATAATAAAAATAATTATTATAATAAGTATAAAAGATATTATATTTAATATATTAAGTGTATTATATATATTAAAATAGGATAGTAGTATATAGATAGATTAGATTTTATTATAAAAAATAAAATTAATTAATTTTTAATATAATTTAATTATTTTAATTATAATTAATTATTATTTAATATAATACTTCTATTATTTTATTTATTATAATATATTTAATTATTTTATTAATAATAAATCTTTTATTTTAATTAATTTATTAAATTAAAAATTAATTAAATTATTATATATTAAAAGCTTTTATTTAATTAATTACTTATATTAATAATTAAATAATAATAATATTTAAAAAGAATCTTATTATTATTACTTTTCCTAATAATATTAAATTAATTATAAAATTATAATAAATTAAGAAGAAATTTATAAATATATAAGTATAATTTAAAATAAAAAAAGCTAGAACCACTATAATTAAAGGAAATAAAGGTAAAGATATTAGTGAAATTCTAAGAACTCTAGTCCTAAAGCCTTTTCTAAGAAAGGCTGCTGTTACGACCCATATCATACCCAGGGCGGTCTAGGGTGGCAGAATGCCACACCCTGTAAGAAACCAGCTACCCTATAGTTACATACAACCAATCAAACAAGGAGCAATAAGGGTGACTATCGCGATAAGTGCAAAAGGTGTTGCACCTAGCACACCAAGCACACCACGTATATCAAAATAAGATAGTAATATATAGATAGATTAGATCCTACCATAAGGAACAGAACTGATTAGCTTTTAATATAATTTGATTACCTTAATTGTAATTAACTATTACCTAATATAATACTTCTATTATTTTATTTATTATAATATACTTAATTATCCTACCAATAATAAATCTTTTATTCTAATTGGTTTATTAAATTGGGAATTAATTAGATTATTATATATTAAAAGCTCTTATTCAATTGGTTACCTATATTAATAATTAAGTAATAACAATGTCTGGAAAGAACCTTACTGTTATTGCTCCTTCTAGCAATGCTGAGTTAACTATAGAATTACAGTAAGTTAAGAAGAAACTTGTAGATATATAAATATAACTTAAAGTAGAAAAAGCTAGAACCACTATGATTGAAGGAAATAAGGGTAAAGATATTAATGAAATTCTGAGATCCCTGGTCTTAGAGCCCTTCCTAGGAAAGGTTGCTAATGTAGTCCTCTTCCTTACCTGAATAAAGGGATATTTTTACTTTTTCCTAATATAATTTGTAATCTTTAAAGCTTAGGTATTATATACTAAAACCCTCCTTCAAGGAGATGTAGGAGTATGGTTTGAACCTATTATGAGAGACTATTTAGAAAATGAGAATAATGCTAACTAAAATAAAGAGATCTAAGAGATCTTTAGAGACTGGGAATATTTTGAAATTATTATTAAAGATAATTTTAGTATAATTAATATAAAATAATAAGCTATAAACTAGTTATATAAACTTAAATAAATAAAATCTTGTAACTAGTATTTAGCTAAGTTTAAAAGAATTATAATATAAATAGTCTAGAATAATAATATATTAATAGAACTTTATTATAAAGGTTTAAAAAGTGAAGTTAAGAATAAAATCTATAAGGAAGATTAATTAAAGAAACTTTTAGAGTATATTAAAAGTATTATTAAGATTAATAAAAGATAATTTAATTAATATAAGGAGCGCGCTTAAGATAATAAAAACCTATATATCCTAAATAAAGGAAAAACCCAAAATAAGCAATAAAGCACTACACATAGGACTCATTTAAGGCTAATAGAACCCGGTATTATCTAAAGGTATAATAAAAGTAAGATTACTTACTTTAACTATAGAAAAAAGGATATAAATCCTTTAAATGCTGCTCCTCAAAAATAGAAAATTAGTTTAAATTTATACTAGAAGAATAGAAATAACTCAATACTATAAAAACTTAATAGACCCTAGTACTAGAAGGAAAAAAGAATATTACAGGAAAAGTTATTCTTACTATTATTAAGAAACATAAACTAATTACTATAATTAAGTAATATATAGAAAACTATAAATTATATAAGATAAAACTTACTCTATAATAAGAAATTAATAAAGCTATCCAAAAAGTATAATTAATCTAACAAGAAGGCTAGTCCTATCTTTCTTATGAATGGTTAGAATAAGCTAAGAAGATAGAAATCCTTATATTTATTTTAGATATGTATACTAATAAAGTATTAGTATGGTAGGATATTTGCACTTATAATAAAAATGGAAATAGGAAATAGACAATTAATATTAAAAGAATGGCTTAATAAGTTAGAGAATTCTTATAGGATGGAGATAAAGTCTTCCTATTTACATAAAATAAATAGTAATCAAGAAACCATAACCCCTAATCTATTTAATATAAGAAGGATGATCCTAGATTAAATATAGTATATAAAAAATATAAAAATATCTTATAAATAAGCTACTATAATTATAATTACCTTTAATATATAGAATAAAAGTAGTATATAGTATACTTTCTTATTAAAGTAGAAGATATAATTATTTACTATACTTATAGAAGATATTTTAATTAATATAAAATAATAGGAAGAAACCTCTACTATTAGTTTATTATATTAGAACTAGGTGAGCCTGAGTTCCCTAATTGCAGCAAGCTACTTTAGAATGAATATTAAGATCCTAAATATAATGTTTATATAATAGATAAAGTAATAATTTGGCATTGAATAAAATTAAAAAATGAGTGAAGCTTTCTGTAAAAGAGTAGTAGGAGTAGCTAGGGTAATGACTTTTAAAATTATTAAAAGAACTCCTTAAAAAAGCTTTATACTTTATAACTAAAGAGCAATCTTAATAACAATTAGAAATAAAAGTAAGGATTAAAGGGAAGTAATATAATGCTATGGTGGATAGTAGAGTTAAGCAAAACTATATGAATCCTTAAGTAATTAATGAACTTTAATTACTATAGATAATAAAAGTCAACCTATATAAAATCATTAATATAGAAGGAATACCTTTTAGATATAATAATGGTATTATAGATAAAAAGATTAATTATTTAAAAGTCTTTATTAAAGGAAGGAACTAAGGAATAACCTTTAATATTATTAATATTAAATAATATAACCTAGTTTTAGGGTATCTATAGTTATATTAATATAATTCTAATATCTGCTGGTGTACTGGCTAGGTGCAAATACCTGAGGAATATAATGCAGCTAGTGATATTTTTATAAAATATGATAAAAGATCTTGAACTTCTAGCCTTAACTAAGTAAGAGATATAAGTAAAGGAGAATCTTTGCTATTTAAAGGAATAAAATATAAATATAAGAATGGTTAGAAAAGGTAAAGATAATAAACAATTACCTATTTTAGAATATAGTTTTAATAAATCAATAAAAGCCTTAAAGAAATAAAGGCTAAAGTAGAAATAGATAGATTATATAATATATCCCTATAGTACTGAATTTATGAAAAGCTTTTTATAGAAGAACTAGATACTAGACTACCTGAGTTTAGCTAGTGGGATTATGAAATTATCCTTAAAAATGGATTTAATACCCAATTTTACCCTATTTATAATCTTAATTAAATTAAGCTTAATATCTTAAAGGAATACATTTAAAATATACTTAAGAAAGGATATATCTATATTTTAAACTCTAAAGCTGGTTACTCTGTTATATTTATGCCTAAGAAAAACAAGAAGCTATGCCTTATTGTAGACTATTAATAGCTTAATAATATTATTATTAAAGATTATACTTCACTACCATTAATTAATAAAATGAAGGATTACTTTTATAGAGCTAATATCTTTACTATATTGGATTTTAAAGGAGTATATAATCTTATTTATATTAAAAAAAGATATAAATAGAAAACCACTTTCCAAACTAAATTTAAACTATTTAAATACCTAATTATACCTTTCAAACTTATAAATATACTGATATCATTCTAGCGAATAATAATTAATATATTATAAGAATACTTAGATATTTTTATTATCTGCTACCTGGATGATATCCTTATTTTCTCTAAAAATAAAGAAGAATATAAAGAATACATCCATAAGATCTTAAAAGCCCTCTAAGATACCAAACTCCTGGTTGAACTAGAAAAAGTAAGTTCCACACTTAAGAAGTAGAATTTCTAGAATATATTATTAGCCTTAATAAAATTTATATAGATCTAAAGAAAGTTACTATAGTGAAAGATTGGAAGGAATTTATTAATATAAAAGAAGTATAAGCCTTCCTAGGATTTACTAACTATTACCGAAGATTTATTAAGGGATTTAGTAAAATTATTTTAGGTATAATAGAACTAATTAAAAAAGAAATTATCTTTTAATAAGGAAATAAAGTATAATAATTATTTAAAGCTATAAAAAATGCTATTTTAGAAGAACCTATTCTTATAATGTTTGATCTTGATAAACCTATAGAGCTAGAAACCGATGTATCGGACTTTGCCTTAGGGGCCTAGATTGGACAATGAGATAAATAAGGAAACCTATATCCTATAGCATTTTACTTACATAAGCTATATAGCCTTGAGCTAAATTACCCTATTTATGATAAAGAATTTCTTACTATTATCAATACTTTTAAAGAATTCTAATAATATCTTTTAAAAAGCAATTATAAAATCATAATATATACTAACTATAAAAATATTATCTACTTTACAATTACTTAAAAACTCAGTGAAAGGCAATTATAATATATAGAATATCTATCCAAATTCAACTATTAAATCATTTATATTAAAGAAATTGAAAATAGCTATATTAATACAATCAGCTGCTAACTTAACTATAATATAGAAAAACCAAAAATATAAGAAAAACTATTAATCTATAACACCAATAGAGGACTAAAATAAGCCTCAATCAATAAAATAATAATAAAAATAAAGAAAATAATTATTACTATAAAAATAGGAGGATTATTATATACAACTAGAACTACTACTGCAGAAATACCTATACAATAAGTGGAATAAGGCAATCTACTATTAAGAAAAATTAAAGAATATAATCTAGTACTTTTAGAAGGAGAAAAAACAAACTACTTATAAGTATTAAAAGAATATTAAATAGAATTAATAAAGGATATTTACAAATATCTTTTATATAACTATAAAGGTATTAATAAAACCCTTAAATAAGTCAAATAGATATTCTCTTTTAGTAAAATAAAAAAGAAAGTTGAATAAGTATATAAAGAATACAGCCTATATTAATACTCCAAAAAACCAAGATATAAATTATATAGATTATTATAATTATCTCCTATTATATAATAATTATAGGATTTAATTATAATAGACTTTATTACTAACCTTCTTTTATTAGTAGATCTTACTATAGGAGTATATTATAATAGTATTTTTATTATTATTAATTACTTTATAAAAGTAATATATTATTTTTTATATAATAAAATAATAAAAGAAAAATAATTCACCTACCTTTTCTTTTAATATATAATTACTATATACAATCTATTAACTAAAATTATATTAGATAGAGGATAACTATTTGCATTTAAGTTTTAGTAAAGCCTGATGTTCTTAATAGGGTTAAATTATAAATTAAGCATAGCCTTCTACCCCCAAATAGATAGATAAATTAAATGCTAAAACCAGGAAATTGAGTAATATCTATGATACTATATTAATTATAAATAAACTAATTGGGTAGAAAAGTTATTTATTATATAATTAGTATATAATATATTCTATAATTATAGTATTAAGATAATATTAGTAAAAGCTAATTTTGGCTTTATATTAAATACTTATTAAACTCCTTTAGAAAATATAATTTAAGTAAAAGCTATAATTAAGTTAAATAATTTAAGAAAATTATATAAAGAAATAAAGATAGAACTTAAGTTTATTTATAATATAATAAAAAGATATTATAATTTAAAAAGGTTGAAAGGATTATCCTTCTTAAAGAAAGATATAGTTTACTTAATAATAAAAAATCTTACAATAAAAAAATAAAATAAAAAAATCAACTTCATATAGATTAGACTATATCTTATTAAAAGAAAAATATTAGAAAATAATTATAAACTTAACCTTCTAGATAATATTAAAGTTCACTCTATCTTTTACATTTTACTACTAGAACCTAGTAATAGCATCTAAGTTAATATAAAACCCAACTACAAACCACAAATAGAAAATCCAGAAGATCAATAGGAAGTCAAAAAAATCCTATAAAGAAAAGAAGAAAATAAGAAATTCAAAATTAAATAAAAAGACTATAAAGAAACAACCTAAGAACCCACCAAACACCTTATACATTGTTCAAAGATACTAGAAGCATTCCTCCAACAAGCAAGAAAGAAGGATCAACATCGGTAATGTATAGCACCGATACCACCTCCGAAGGAGGGCCTTCCTCTGCCACAATCTCAGCCTCTATTACCTCCATTGCTCTAGCACCTCGCTCTTCCAGATTATCCTCTAACTTCTTTAAACGCTTTAACTTAGCAAATACTACTATTATTTAAGACTAGGTCTCCAAGATAACCTTTTAAGAAGCCTTTAAAGAAGTATGTAGTAAGTTTAACTTACTTTATATTTTTAAATATTATTAATATAATTTTTCTTTTCTTTAATAATATAGAGAACTGCTATTATTAGTATATTAAGCTAGCTAGATAAAAAATAATAAAAATATATATAAGCTATACTCTCTATACCTATATAATTATAACTTTTATAACTCTAGATATACTTAGAATAATAAATTAAACCTTTACTTACTATATAGGAAAGGCTAGCACTTGTATAATATATATAAGCTATAATAGGCATTTTAAAAAAATTAATATAATTAATAAGACCTTTAATTTTATAATTCTTGCAAATAGAAGATACTTTTACTACCTTGCCTAATATAATATCAATATAATAAAATAATTATAAGTCTAAGTTTAGATAATATATACAAAAAAACCACTATAACCCATTATACCAGCCTTAAGAACAAGACTAACGAAAGAGAGACATTATATTATAACCCATATCATACCTAAGGCGGTCTAGGGTAGCAGAATACCATACCCTATAAGAAACCAGCTACCCTATAATTACATACAACCAATTAAATAAAAAGCAATAAAGGCAATTATTGTAATAAATATAAAAGGTATCACACCTAGCGCACCAAGCACACCATACGCACCAAAATAGGATAATAGTATATAGACAGATTAGATCCTACTATAAGAAATGGAATTAATTAGCTTTTAATATAATTTAATTACCTTAATTGCAATTAACTATTACCTAACATAATACTTCCATTGCTCTATTTACCATAACGCGCCTAACCATCCTGCCAACAATAAATCTTTCGTTCTGATTGGTTTATTAAGTTGGGAATTGACTAGACCGTTACAGCTGCCAATATAGTCCCCTTTCTCACCCAAATAAAAGGATACTTCTACTTCTTTCTAACCTAATTTATAACTCTTAAAGCCTAAGTATTATATATTAAAATCTTTTTTAAGAAAATATAAAAGTATAATTTAAATTTATTATAAAAGATTATTTAAAAAATAAGGATAATATTAAATAAATTAAAAAAATTTAAAAAATTTTTAAAAATTAGGAAAATTTTAAAATTATTATTAAAAATAATTTTAATATAATTAATATAAAATAATAAATTATAAATTAATTATATAAACTTAAATAAATAAAATCTTATAATTAGTATTTAATTAAGTTTAAAAGAATTATAATATAAATAATTTAAAATAATAATATATTAATAGAATTTTATTATAAAAGCTTAAAGAGTGAAATTAAGGATAAAATCTATAAAGAAAATTAATTAAAAAAACTCTTAAAATATATTAAAAATATTATTAAAATTAATAAAAAATAATTTAATTAATATAAAGAATATATTTAAAATAATAAAAATCTATATATTCTAAATAAAAAAAAACCTAAAATAAATAATAAAGTATTATATATAGAACTTATTTAAGATTAATAAAACTTAATATTATCTAAAGGTATAATAAAAGTAAAATTACCTATTTTAACTATAGAAAGAAACAATATAAATCCTTTAAATACTATTCCTTAAAAATAGAAAATTAGTTTAAATTTATACTAAAAGGATAGAAATAATTTAATATTATAAAAACTTAATAAATCTTAATATTAAAAAGAAAAAAGGATATTATAAAAAAAGTTATTCTTATTATTATTAAGAAATATAAATTAATTATTATAATTAAGTAATATATAAAAAACTATAAATTATGTAAAATAAAACTTATTTTATAATAAGAAATTAATAAAATTATTTAAAAAGTATAATTAACCTGATAAAAAGATTAATCCTACTTTCCTTATAAATGATTAAAATGAGCTAAGAAGATAGAAATCCTTATATCTATTTTAAATATATTTATTAATAAAGCACTAATATAGTAGAATACTTATACTTATAATAAAAATAGAAATAAAAAATAAATAATTAATATTAAAAGAATAATTTAATAAGTTAAGGAATTTTTATAAGATAGAGATAAAGTCTTTTTATTTATATAAAGTAAATAATAACTAGAAAATTATAATTCTTAATCTATTTAATATAAGAAAAATAATTTTAAATTAAATATAATATATAAAAAATATAAAAATATTTTATAAATAAATTATTATAATTATAATTATTTTTAATATATAAAGTAAAAATAATATATAATATATTTTTTTATTAAAATAAAAAATATAATTATTTATTATATTTATAGAAGATACTTTAATTAATATAAAGTAATAGGAAGAAATCCTTATTACTAGTTTATTATATTAGAACTAGGTAAGTTTAAGTTCCTTAATTATAATAAACTACTTTAGAATAAATATTAAAATTTTAAATATAATATCTATATAATAAATAAAATAATAATTTAATATTAAATAAAATTAAAAAATAAGTAGAGCCCCTTATAAAAGAGTAGTAGAAGTGGCTAAGGCAATGATCCTTAAAGTTATTAAAAGAACTCCTTAAAAAAGCTTTATATTTTATAATTAAAAAATAATCTTAATAATAATTAGAAATAAAAATAAGGATTAAAAGGAAATAGTATAATATTATAGTAAATAGTAAAATTAAGTAAAATTATATAAATTTTTAAATAGTTAATAAACTTTAATTATTATAAATAATAAAAGTTAATTTATATAAGATTATTAATATAAAAAGAATACCTTTTAAATATAATAATAGTATTATAAATAAAAAGATTAATTATCTAAAAGTCTTTATTAAAGAAAAGAACTAGAGAATAACCTTTAATATTATTAATATTAGATAATATAATCTAATTTTAGGGTACCTATAGTTATATTAATATAATCTTAATATTTACTAATATACTAGCTAAGTATAAATATTTAAGAAATATAATATAACTAGTAATATTTTTATAAAATATAATAAAAGATTTTAAATTTCTAATCTTAATTAAATAAAAGATATAAGTAAAGAAAAATCTTTATTATTTAAAAAAATAAAATATAAATATAAAAATAATTAAAAAAGATAAAAATAATAAATAATTATTTATTTTAAAATATAATTTTAATAAATTAATAAAAACCTTAAAGAAATAAAAGCTAAAGTAAAAATAAATAGATTATATAATATACCTTTATAATATTAAATCTATAAAAAGCTTTTTATAAAAGAACTAAATATTAGACTACCTAAGTTTAGCTAGTAAGATTATAAAATTATTTTTAAAAATAGATCTAATACTTAATTTTACTTTATTTATAATTTTAATTAAATTAAGTTTAATATTTTAAAAGAATATATTTAAAATATATTTAAAAAAGAATATATTTATATTTTAAATTTTAAAGTTAATTATTTTATTATATTTATATTTAAGAAAAATAGAAAGTTATATTTTATTATAAATTATTAATAATTTAATAATATTATTATTAAAAATTATATTTTATTATTATTAATTAATAAAATAAAAGATTATCTTTATAAAATTAATATTTTTATTATATTAGATTTTAAAAGAATATATAATATTATTTATATTAAAAAAGAATATAAATAAAAAACTACTTTTTAAATAAAATTTAAATTATTTAAATATTTAATTATACCTTTTAAACTTATAAATATATTAATATTATTTTAATAAATAATAATTAATATATTATAAAAATACTTAAATATCTTTATTATTTACTATTTAAATAATATTCTTATTTTCTTTAAAAATAAAAAAGAATATAAAGAATATATTTATAAGATTTTAAAAGCCCTCTAAAATACCAAACTCTTAATTAAATTAGAAAAAAGTAAGTTTTATATTTAAAAAGTAAAATTTCTAGGATATATTATTAGCTTTAATAAAATTCATATAAACCTAAAGAAAATCATTATAATAAAAAATTAAAAGAAATTTATTAATATAAAGGAAATATAAGCTTTCCTTAGATTTATTAATTATTATTAAAGATTTATTAAAGGATTTAATAAAATTATTTTAAATATAATAGAATTAATTAAAAAGGAATTATTTTTTAATAAAAAAATAAAATATAATAATTATTTAAAATTATAAAAAATATTATCTTAAAAGAATCTATTTTTATAATATTTAACTTTAATAAGTTTATTAAGGTAGAAACTAATATATTAGACTTTGCTTTAAAGGCTTAGATTAGATAATAAGATAAATAAGAAAACTTATATTTTATAGTATTCTACTTATATAAATTATATAATCTTAAGTTAAATTATTTTATTTATAATAAAGAATTCCTTATTATTATTAATATTTTTAAAAAATTCTAATAATATTTTTTAAAAAATAATTATAAAATTATAATATATATTAATTATAAAAATATTACTTATTTTATAATTATTTAAAAACTTAATAAAAAACAACTATAATATATAGAATATCTATCCAAATTTAACTACTAAATTATTTATATTAAAAGAACTAAGAATAGCTGTGCTAATATGATCAGCTGCTAACCTAACTATAATATAAAGAAACTAAAAATATAAAAAAAACTATTAATTTATAATACTAATAGAGGACTAGAATAAGCCTTAATTAGTAAAATAATAATAAAAATAAAGAAAATAATTGCTATTATAAAAGTAAAAAGATTATTATATATAACTAAAACTACTACTATAAAAATATTAATATAATAAGTAAAATAAAATAATCCATTACTAAAAAAATTAAAAAATATAATCTAATACTTTTAGAAGAAGAAAAAATAGATTATTTATAAGTACTAGAGAAATATTAAATAGAATTAATAAAGGATATTTATAAATATCCCTTATATAGCTATAAAGATATTAATAAAACCCTTAAATAAGTTAAATAGATATTTTCTTTTAGTAAGATAAAAAAGAAAGTTAAATAAGTATATAAGGAATATAGCTTATATTAATACTTTAAAAAACCAAGATATAAACTATATAGATTATTATAACTATTCTTTATTATATAATAATTATAAGATTTAATTATAATAGATTTTATTATTAATTTTCTTTTATTAATAGATCTTATTATAAAAGTATATTATAATAGTATTTTTATTATTATTAATTATTTTATAAAAATAATATATTATCTTTCTTATAATAAAATAATAAAAGAAAAATAATTTATTTATTTTTTCTTTTAATATATAATTATTATATATAAACTACTAATTAAAATTATCTTAAATAAAGAATAATTATTTATATTTAAATTTTAATAAAGCTTAATATTATTAATAAGATTAAATTATAAACTAAGTATAGCCTTTTACTTTTAAATAAATAAATAAATTAAATATTAAAATTAGGAAATTAAGTAATATTTACAATACTATATTAACTATAAATAAATTAATTAAATAAAAAAATTATTTATTATATAATTAGTATATAATATATTTTATAATTATAATATTAAAATAATACTAATAAAAGCTAATTTTAATTTTATATTAAATACTTATTAAGCTCCCTTAAAAAATATAATTTAAATAAAAGTAATAATTAAGTTAAATAATCTAAGAAAATTATATAAAGAAATAAAAATTAAACTTAAATTTATTTATAATATTATAAAAAGATATTATAATCTTAAAAAATTAAAAAAATTAATCTTTTTAAAAGAAAATATAGTCTACCTAATAATAAAAAATCTTATAATAAAAAAATAAAATAAAAAAATTAACTTTATATAAATTAAATTATACCTAATTAAAAAAAAATATTAAAAAATAACTATAAACTTAATCTCCTAGATAATATTAAGATCTACTTTATATTCTATATCTTATTATTAGAACTAGATAATAATATCTAGGTAAATATAAGATTTAAATATAAATTATAAATAAAAAATTTAAAAAATTAATAAAAAATTAAAAAAATATTATAAAAAAAAAGAAAAATAAAAAATTTAAAATTAAATAGAAAGATTATAAAGAAATAACTTAAAAATTAATAAAATACCTTATATATTATTTAAAGATATTAAAAATATTTCTAAAAATATAATACTAAGTAAACTATTAAGATCAATAATATTCCAATTAATAATATCTATAGCCTCTAAAGATTATACTTAAATAACAGCCTCTAACTCTACTTAATCCATATCCTCCAATTTATTCAAAGAAGAAAGACCTTAATATACTATTTTTATATCTTTTATTTTAAACTAATATTTCTAATAATAAAAGTAAAATAAATAATTTAAAAATTCTTAAATTTTAATCTAAATTATAAATATCTTTACTTAAATATAAAGGAACTCCTTTTTAATTACCTTTTTCTCTATATTTAAATAATTAAACTTTTAATTTATTTAAATTATTATAAATATTAATATTTACTTATATTTATTATTTATAAAAATTATATATATATAATTAAAAATATCTTTAAAATATTATATATTTTATTATAATAGGTATATTTATTATAATAATTATTAAAATCTAGTAATATTTTATATTATAAATTTTTAAAAAATAAAAAGAATATAATATAATTTTAAAATTAATTAAATTAATAAGCTAGACTTAAATATTAATATAAAAATATAGCTTAGAAGTATCTAGACCCTAAGATATAATTAAAAAATATTTTAAAGATTAAGAATAAGGAACTTATATATAAAATTAATTTAATAGGCCTTAAGAATAAAACCAATAAAAGGAGAATATTATATTATAATCTATAATATACCTAAACAATTAAATAAGGTAGAAATAATACTCACCTACTTTATAACTTTATATTAATTAATAAAAAAATATTTATAAATAATTATTTATAATATTAATAATTACCTTATAATTACTATCTTAATTACTAATATATTAAATAAAACTAATATAATAAATACTTATTAAATAATAAATATATAGATAGATTAGAATCCACTCTTATAACTAATACTATCTAGCTTTTAATATAATTTAATTACCTTAATTACAATTAACTATTACCTAATATAATACTTCCATTACTCTATTTTACTATAACACACCTAACTATCCTATTAATAATAAATCCTTCATTCTGATTGGTTCATCAAGTTGGTGTCACAGTCCTAACTGTGTCACATATATACTCTAGCTGGTTGTGATGTTGTTGACATCACAACGCATATCCTTTTGGTGTAGTGGCTAGGGTCTACTCCGTTACAGTTTGTGATGTCGAAAGGCTGTGTGTTCGAGTCCCGCCTCGTACACCAGTTCAAGGCTCTCTTTAGAGTTGCAGTCCTGCCTGGCTCAATGAACCCTTGGGGATACATATAGTGGGGCTGTTTAGCCACAGACTTCGCCGTGCCGGCCCGGGCGGACAGAGCCTATGAGAGAGGGAAGTACTGTCACAGTCCTAACTGTGTCACATATATACTCTAGCTGGTTGTGATGTTGTTGACATCACAACGCATATCCTTTTGGTGTAGTGGCTAGGGTCTACTCCGTTACAGTTGGGAATTGACCAGACCGTTACATTATATTTATCTTATTTAGCCGCTTAGGGAAAAGAGGCTCTTTAAGATGCTTTATTGCTTGATAATAAGGACCTAATATGACTTCTAGGCTAAGTAGCTATAATCCTGCTTTCTTAAACCTAATATATATATAGTAGCTTATAAATGTAGCCTTAAATAGGCAGTTCTATTAATTGAGGAAGTTATATTAAGTTATTTATATATTATTATCTTATATAAACTTAATAAGAGTAAAATATTATTTTAATTTAAGGTGTTAATAAATATTAATATTAAAAGATTAAAGGAAATAATTATTATAAGAGGGAAGGTAAAAGAATATAATATTAAAGATATAATAATATTAAATAAAGTTAGGGTCCTTATAAGTAAAGAAACTATTTATAAGAAGTATTCTATAAACTAACTTTACTTTTCTTAGCTTTTAGACTATAATATTAATTACCTAATAATTCTAACTTTTTTTTTATATTAAGTTTATAATTAAATTACTTTTTAATTAAAGTATTATTAAATTCCTTATTAATAATAAAAGAATAATAATTAAAATATTCTAATTATTAATAAGCCTTATATATATTATTAAAGCTAGTATTAATTTAAGTTATAATAATATATTTATTAATATTAGTTATTATATATTCCTCTAGGATAACCTTTATAAAGAGGATAAAAAAGGAAGGAATAGCTCTATTAGCAGCATTAATAGCATTAATAGATATAAGTGACTCTTTATTGCTTAGTTGAAAAGCAATTAGCTAAGTATTTTTCTTTATCTAAGTTAAAAATAGCTTTAGGGTATTATTAATCTAGCTAATTTAAAATAATATTTTATTAAAGTTCTAGAAATTAGCCTTCTTTATCTTTAACTCTATAATAAAAGCTTTATATTTTTTAAATTATACTTCTAAGCTAAGGATATTATATTTAATAGTAGCTTTTAAGATCTCTTTAACTTTAGGCTTCTTAAAGTAAAGCTCTAGATATTAGATTTAAAAGCCTTTTATTTATAATTTAAAAAGCTTTATTATAATACCTATAATATAATACTTTCTAATAAAGTTAATATAATTTAAAATATATATCTTTATAATTATAAATATACTTTTTTTAATAGATTAAATATATATAATTAATATATATTCTTTATTAATTATTAAAGTTATTAGCTTACTTTCTTTATTAATAATTAAAGATAAAAGTTTTCTAGCTTTTAAAAAAACTATATATTTCTTTACTAATAATAATATTATATAATATAAATAAATTATCTTAAATATAATCTTCTATTAAAATAATATAAGATTCTTATAAATTATATATATAACTATCTTACCTAACAAATATACATACACTACATTTACTACAATAATTTTTAATTTCTCTAAAAATTTAATTATAATAAAATAAGATTACAATAAATATATTTCTTTAATTTAAATCAATTTAAATATAAAATAATAATATTATAATACATTAAGGTTTAAAAACTTAAATATACCAACTACAAAGATACAGGTTATATTACCGCCTCTCCGGAGGATATGCGGGGGCTTAAGCCGCCCCAGCGTAGCAGCGGCTTAGTCAACCCGGCGGGTACCGGACACCATACACAAATATTTAGCTCGACGCACATACATGATGCTCAAAAGCAGCCATCTAAGAGTGAACAAATAAACTGATCTAAGTGTCCATATTGCATGCTTTGGTAACCTTTATATTAAATGCAGCAGATCACGTCGCTGGAGGGGCGCATCCTGACTGTGATTTCTCAATATGCAAAAACTTCCTGAGGTCTCTGTCCCAAGAAATGCCTACATCCTGAGGTCTGCAAATCCCAAACCGGGATTCGTCTGCCTGGTAGTCCATGATTTGATCTTCTCCCACTTCTTCCAGGACGCTGGGATCACGGGACAGGTCTGCGGCGGTACAATACCATTCCTGAAACTTAGGCTTGAGACATTCCGCCCTGGGGTTGGCATTATGGAAAATTAGCTCGATAATTGTGTCTAGAGGCTTTTGATCAATGACACGAAACCAGATCGTTTCCCGCCACCCATCACCAAGGCAAAAAGCAATAAAAGGCATGCGAATAGTCGGAGTAAACTCTCGCCACCTTGCTTGGATAGATCCGTCCTTGTCGATCTGAGAAAGAGTATCGGTATGCATCAGGAAAAATGCCATGTTTGCTTCGAAAATAGGGCGAATAGAGTCTTCTTCGCCCTGAACAAACGTCAAAATTTGTGATGGGTCACGCGACGCGGCAACGGGGCCGCTATGTGCCACGTTGGTAGAAGCAACCAACCCCCAATGGGCCGAGGGGGGGCATTTTGCAGCCATGGCTCGTAGTATTTTTGCACGAGCCTTTGCATTCTTCTTTGTGCGTGCGCCGTTCTTATTAATTCGTTGGTCGAGCAAACAAGTCAGAAACTCCCACATGGCCGTTCTTCGGACGGCTGATGTTGTTGAAGAGGTGGCATGAGCACGCACAGCTCCTGGGTCAGCACCACATGAAAGCAGATGCAGCACCATGTTTGAATACTTCTCCGTATCGTCTGCTACAGAGCCCCAATTCAAGTCTCCCAAAATATCGGTGGCCCGCGCGGCATCTGCATTCTCCAGCGCAAAAACAGCGAAATCGCTTGGATGTTTAACATCTGCCAGAAAACTCGCAAATTGTCGCCGCGGGAATCCTTCTAGCGAGAAAGATCCCTTGTCGTAGAGCGATTTTGTTTTATTTAGTACCCAAATCATCCTCTCTATTGCATCTTCATTCTCACTCATGGCGTCGTAGAATCTGTCAGCCAAGTGCAAACAGGAGGGTGCCCAGTCCTTTCCTCCAACAGCATCACGATCCAGCCATAGCCTGCATAAGTTGGCTTTCGTGATCTCAAATAATAAATCCGGGGCCGAATTTTTTCCGTAGTCGAGAATCTTTTTCCCTGTCTCTGTTTCTACCAGAAAGTCGTGTGCTGTGCGATGCACGAAATCAACCACCCGCCTCATCGGTTTCTGCTCATCAGGAGCAGTATGGTAATCCCAGGAATCCGAGTCTTTCGTTACGAGGAGACCCGCGCACCGCGTGTAGATTTCCTTCTCCACTTTGCCGCACAAGCTCCTTATTTCGTCATAGTCAACATCGTGTGTTGCACCAAGAAGTTTCTCCAGCCCACGTGTTTTGACGTAGGTAGCGTCTAGGAGGGTTAGAGACAAATCACACTTTCCCCAATATTCCGGATATTTCAAATCCTTTCTCGTGATAACAAGCTGAAAGAACATGGCCGCAGACTCTCTATAGATAGGTTCGTCTTGGTTTAATCTCTTCCACATCTCTTCATAAAGGCTCGAAAGCTCGCCCGGAAGCTGCTCTAATCTCATCATAAGCAAGTCTTCTTCATTATCGTCCTGGATACCACCTTGGACACTTTTCATTGCCAGATGCAACCAGAGAAACACTCCCTCTGCTTTGTCCAGAAGCATAGAAGCCAACTGATCCACCATCTTTGCAGAGACTTTCCCACTGCTTTGAAGTGGGTCAAACTCTCTTAAGATGTGCGCCATCATATCCGGCCCTGTCAACTCATGAAGCTTGAGATTTGGTGCTTTCTCCAACCTCTGTCTCAAGCGTGGCTCCGCTCGACTCGCAACACATAACTTGACATTCTGAAGTTTTGCAAGCCGCTCTATTCTGTCCACAAGACCTTGTTGTCCATCATCGCCACAATACTCATCAAGGCCATCGATAAAAACACACAGTGCCCCCTCGTTAGCCCGATGTTCTATTGCGGCATGCAGAACTTGTTCGAGTTCACCGGTATTCCAATCACTAAAATAGTCCTTCATTGCTAGAAATGAAAATCTTTCCATCATTACATTAATCAATGCCACATCATCTTCTAGAAGTTCATGCAGCAGTGTACAGTATAAGCCTCGAATGTTATGTTGCATCTTATTCCCAATCTTCCAGAAGAAGTGTGACAACATCTTAGCTTTGGGATGCCACTCATTGAGAATGTTCTGGGTGCTTTTATAATTAATAAGAAAGTTGACAAGGGTGCTCTTTCCGGAACCTGGCTTCCCTTGAATCCAAAATAAAGAATCGCTCGATCGGAGCCAATCAATAAAGGTCTTCCAAGCCAATTCAATTCTCTCAGTATCGATCGAGTGATAAGAAGCGCTCGAACTAGTGACGTCGGGGGAGTCATTATAATTGGTCACCTTTTCGTAAGAACGAAATATTTGTTCAAAGGTGGCATCCTTTGGGTCCATAACTCCATGTCGCCGTTGATTCATCACATCAAACTTGAGACTCTTAAGAAGGCGTTTGCGTTGCTCTTGGGTGGCTGTTTCCAACTGACTCGCCTTTGCCACATTTGTCACATGTGCCATGATGGACATTTCGTTTTGCCTCATTTCACAAGTGACATGATTTCGGGTGAGAGTGCCTTCGCTCTTGAGAAGGTCCTCCATCGTGGTGAATCCTGCTTCAATCTTTAAAATAAATGACTGAAGATCATGACTCAAGCTTTGAAAAGCTTCATGATTTTTTAAATCGCCGGCTTTTCTCTGATCGCTTGATCCCACATGTCAGAATTTAGAAATAGTGTGATATTATGCAGTGCTCACCAAATTTTGTTAATTAGGAGTATTTGCATCGTGTCTCTATATTGACAGAGAGTTTTATCAAGTTCCTCGATTTTCTTCTTTTTCCTCACAGATCTTAATCCGGCGCGGATGGCAGAAAAAATCTCGCCTTTCTTATGGCGTAGAGTAATTTTTTTCACTTCCAGATCCAGTCCCTCAGCGGCGTCTATGCACTTACCCGCAATTTCAATGAGGTCTTTATCCTCGATATTGGTGCCGTCGCACTTTTGTCGGGCTCCCTGAGCAGCTAAAACCATGGCGGTCGCCTTCTCCTCAAAGACCGAATCTGGGGTTTTCTGCCCTTGGTAAATAGCTCTACAAATTCCAAGGGTCTCACGACTGAAGCTGATGGTCTGGAATATGGCGCAAGCAGTGCCGAGAGCCTCCAACCCCGACATGATGCGTCCGATTTGGTTACAAATACGACTATGTCAGGGGTCTCTAAGATTGACTGGTTCGAGTTATTTTCAGTTTGTGTTCAACCGTGAATGATGAAAAAGAGAATGATAGAAAGCGGGGTAAGCTGAAACTGTGTCGCACATTTTGGGGCTAATCGCATACGTCCAAGTGGCGCATAGCGCGTGATGGTTTTGGTAGTTTAACTATATTTTAGCAGAGTGATTGGGTGGCTGCAGAGACTTCTTTCCGCTATATATTTTTCAAATAAAAGTTACAAATAAAATTAAATCATGTCTATATAGCTTTCATTAGAAACCATGACCACTAACGCCATCTATATTATGAACCTTTTGACATTCCATACCCAACAAATGAAATAACCCTATGGCGTAGAGCACGGTGAGTCAAACTTGTTTGTGGCCAGGAGCAAGTCGACAACGCCCTTGTGACCATTTGCGGTAGCATAGGAGAGTGGTGTATTGCCGCTGTGGTCTTGTCGATCCAAATCTACCTTGTTCGTAGCTAGGAGCAATTTTACTATTTCTTCATGGCCGCCTCGGGCAGAAGATATGAGTGGGGTATTACCATCGTCATCGTGTAGATCTAGCTTGACTTTATTGGTAGCCAGGAGCGCTCTGACAATGCCATCATGGCCAAACCCAGCAGCGAATAGGAGTGATGTCCGACCAAAGTCATCTTGGAAGTTGATATTCGGCTTATTTGTAGCCAAGAGAAGCTGGACGATGCCCTCATGGCCCGCGCGAGAGGCATTTATGAGAGGAGTCTGACCATTGTTATCCTGGCAGTCCACACGGATGCCTTTTCGAGCCAAGAGCTGCCTGACCATTGCCTCGTCACCGGTGGAGGCAGCAAGCGTGAGCGGAGTGGTGCCCCTTCTATCTGCCCTGTTTAGACTTTTCGGTGGAAGATTAAACCAGGATCTGATGACTCCACGAAACGAATGTCGCTCTGCGTCAAGCAAAAAAGTCGCCTCATTCTCGTGTTTTCCCATGACAGCATATAGTAGTGGTGTCCTGCCCCAGGTGTCTTTTACGGAAAGCCTTTTAGATATTTTGCAGCTAGTCCTGAGTTCTTTAGTGACTCCATAAAATGCAGCCAAGTGTTGAAGCGTAATCTTGTCTGGCACTTCGAATGAGACCTTCCATGTATAATCGGTAGCACGCGAAATTATTATTGCCATTGCAGCAAATGATCTGAGCTTCTCTGAACGCACAAACTGAACGACTTCTGGTGGTACGGGCGAGGATGAGCTGGTGTGCAGACCCCAGTAGCGCACAGCATAGTCGAAAAGGGGATTCAGATCTAGAAGCCTCCAAAATTCATCGACGGACGGATCATACCGACACTTGTTGTAGTCGGATATCGTATCTGAGATGTATTGGGTGCACGTTCTTGAGATGATGCGCTCAGCCTCGGGGAAGTAGGGAGCGCTCATCTCATCAAAATATTGCTTTGCGGTGTCGTGGACCAACCGGATGAGGGTGCTTTCTTCCTCAATAGTGACTAAACCGGCACAAACTGACACCAAGTACTCAGCATCGTGAATCTCTGTCTTGTTCGGTCGAGGTTGTCCAGGTTTTGCGGCTAGTGCATATTGAAGCTCCCGTGTCTTTAATGGTCTTTTGGCATGAATGACCCACGAGAGTACCCTGTGAGCAAGGTGTCGGGGTTCATCATCTTGCCTTTCAATTCGCTTCAAGGTCTCGGAATAGGCAAACTCATAGGCTTTAGATCCTGCTGGGAGCCTTTCCAGAGTCTCTTCAAAGTCGGTTACAGAGTCTGCGTTATTGGTCTCAATCAAATCAAAGAGTAGTCGTGCCAGAAGAAATCTAAGATTCAGTCAGTAAACCGCCACATAAGAGTTAGATTCAAGCATGGTACACACATTCCGTTAGCAATTTCAATAATTTTGTCGGTGAGTTTTGCGCCATGGGCTTCAAGGATTTCGGAGTTGGAGTTCATGATTCGATCCTCAAGATAAGCGCGCATATCTTCGTCATGTGTGCGAATCTCGAGGTGAGGGCGACGGGCAAACTTCTTGGTGATTTCGGAAATGGCCCTGGACGTCACAAAAATGTTTGCACCAATAATGTCCTGGAATTCCAAGAGCTTTGAAATGAACTTGGACCAAGTGCCGTTGTCGATTTCGAGTTCATCAAGAGCGTCAACAACGATGAATACTCTTGAGAATAGCTTGGCAGTATCCTGGAGGGCGTTCCAAATCTCTTCCCAGGAAGGACGGGTTCCATCGCTCTTGTGATGCTGGTAAATGCTCTTGATCGCTTCTGGAAGTGATGTGCGCTGTCGAGCAAGCTGCTTGAGCAAGCTTGAAAATAGCTGATCAACCTGCTGCTCAGACTTTTTGTTGAAGTTGCAGTAGACGTAAGCAATACCGACACTGGAGTCGTCTCTGAATTCCTCCTTGAGATGGTCGATGACGAAGGATGACAGGACAGTCTTGCCGGCTCCAGCAATGCCTGTGCAAAATAGAGTGGCGTTACCATCTTGCTGCCAATTCTGGAATTCGGTTGTCTTGCTGAGCCAAGTCCCGGTTCCAGGCTGACGTCTTCCTGCGTGATAGTTGTGCACAAAGCTATAGTTGACTTGCGTGATCCATTCGAGCATTGCATCATCCACTAGCGTGAGGCGGCGGTTCAGCATCTGGTCCAGCTTTCTCCGGGTATACGAGGAAACCTCGCTTTGGACCTCGCTACGAGCTTTGACAGCTGTGATTTGTTAGTTTACTGCATATCATTGACATGTGCATTTTGCACACACGAAACAGCTGACAGCTCCGCACAGCATTTCGTCATACGGACAAATGTCAGCTCAAGGTAGCACTCACTATTTTTGATTGGAGCCATTCCGTCAATTGCTGCAGGCTTAATAATGTGAAGCAGGTCTCTCGTATAGGCTGCAGCTGTAAGCGCTGCATACCTGTGCCAATCGTTGTTTTGGTGCGAATCAGAATAGTCGCAGATACCTCGTATCAGTAGACTTGGCAAATTATGCATCAGACCTGCAGCTTCGGTGTCGAAGCACAAGACCTTCAGCTCGGGATCTCCGGAATAAGCGTCTCGCGCAGATGTGTCCTTCATGACCTTGTGGGCGCATGCGATGTTACCGTAGTGAACAATGACTCGGCGATCAGCTCGGCGCTCCGCTCGCTCCACCAAGCCGTCGGTTCCGCAGTCATCGCAGCTCTCTCCGTCGTTTGCATGATGGCAATCAGCGCGATACAGTCGATCTTCAGATGGGCGTTGGTATTCCGGTTCGTCGTGCATTCTTCTCATATGGTCCGCAAGTGTGTCGGGTCTCCTGGCGTCGTCGTGAAGTCGCTTCATTTTCACCAATCCAGCGCGAATCATTTTTGGTGGAGGACTCAGCGCGCCGATTTGGCCGCCGCCCAATTTTTCCAGGTAATCATACTGCACCACGCCGCCATGCTGGTCTTGCGGCATGCTCACAACGACGTCTCCAAGCCGAATGTCCTTGTCCTTGGTGGGCGCGCCTCCTCCAATGCCAACCATGAAGACAAGTCTCAGGTTGGGAAAGACCCAGATCATGTCCTTTGCAACGGCGGCAGCGGAGTGAGCGCCATATTCTCCAGAAAGAAGGCACCCAATGGCAACATTGTGCTCATTGACGCGGCCGAAGGCGTAGGTGTTGTTGCCCTTGAAATCGCTCGTGTCGGGTCCCTCGAAAACTTCATCAAGCATGCGGCGGGCGGCCACAAACTCCTCCTCGATCGCGCATACCCATCCGATCGTGTAGATCTCGGAATCCATGGAAATATCACGGAGGCGCGCCGCCAGGAAATGAGCTGTGGGTCATGGGCGAGTGGAGTGTTACAGCGCCTTGGCTACGAGCATCTGGACAAGATGAAGCCGGCGACGGGCAGAGAGGCAACACACATCCACGTCTAATAAAACATCAGAAAGTCAAGTTAGATGAGAAGGAAGTCGAGAGAAACAGCAATTGGCCCATTGTGCTAATAACGACACGAGGAAAAAAAAAAACACGTCAGCGAGCTCAGCGGGGCTTTGCCCAGTCGTGGCGTTGAATCCATGTCCATTCTCTTACTTTTCCAAAACGATGGCCCAATGGGCTTCGGCGATGATTCCTCCTGCTGAAATGCCGACCAACAGCTCGTTACAGCTTTGCCCAATCGCATCCTACGCCAAGGTCCAGTGGGCCCAAAGTTGCTCGGTGAACTGTCCCGTTTTCTGAGGCGAATGTACGTAAGCACCCATTTCAGGATCCTCACAGGCATAGTCTCAACCCTAACTTATTTTTGGCTCCACGCAACGTGAAGGATTCAGATCGCGAGACGTTTTTGACAAGATGCGCGTATTTGCTTGGCAATGGGTCAAAACGTTGCTTGGCGGTTGATAACCAAGCAAACCTCTTGACATGTCACACACACAAACACACACAACCAGCACACACACACACACGCTGTGATGATGACGACGCGAAGGCCTCAAATCTCTGCTGCTTTACCCGGGCGGAAATTAAGCGACACGGGCTGTACTTCGCCTAGTTATGCGCTGGGCCGCCAAGCCATAGCCTTGTGGGGATGATTTCCCGGCTGAATAACCGGCTGACAGCGACAGCAGCGCTGAATGCAGAAACGAATGCATCAACAAGGAGAGACCTTCCTAAAGGGGTGTTACAGCCGTGTTCAGCTTACATCTAGCATGTTCTATGCAGGGACAGGCATTCATAACGCAACGCAACACCAGACAGAACACGCACGGGGTAAATACATTGGAGTCGCAATCGTGGAGAGGGACATGAACTCGACCGAGACAGACCCGCATTTGCCTCCCGGCTCAGCCGTGTGCGGAATAACGATCCGCTGTTGTGCGCTTAGAGCGAGCCGCCGCTCCACAGCGCTGAGTAGCACCCAAAACACACACTCACTCTTGGTGAGATGATCCCACTTCTGTCAACTGCTAGTCTCGAGGGAAAATGGGGCTTACAAGTGGGCTTAGACCTTAGTTTTGTTTTTTCTCCTCGGCATCTACCGCAGATCCAGGCACACACATCTCGATTGCCGCCCGTTATTCCTCACACCTCCCACATCACACTTCACATCCAATTAAAAATACTAGTGGCGTATTTAACCATAGCTCAGCTAAGCTAGATTGGTGGCGATCCAGCCGCCGCGCCGACGAGATGAACCAGCGCCGAACCGGCGCCGGGACTCCAACCTTAATTTTTCACACTAAATTTAGGGAAGACGGTGGGAGACGCAGGGCTAGTGAGCCACGTAACTGACTAGCGAGCATCCAAACAAACGCGTGGCGGTGTGTGTGTGTTTTTATCTCCGAGGCTGATGTAGGTCATCGTAAATTTGCCCAGTTGATCGTTATTTGCTTTTGCGAATTTATTAATTAAATGATGTCATAGTAGGTTTACGTCACCGGATGCCCAGATTTGTTTCTTGGTGGCAGGCCTTTAGATCGCTGAGCAGAACCAAGTCCATCCAGACATAAGTATAGGGTAAATACCACACATTAACTGAATCTGCACGACACATCATAGCCAATAGAAAGACCACGTGCATGTAGAAATGTTTCGATAGAAATATAAAATTTGATCTGAATTTATTGTTCATACAACTGCGCTAAGAGGCCACTGCAATAAAGACAAATTATTGCGTTAGGCAAAGGCTGATATTCTTGTACTTTTATGCATGCATTAAGCATAAATACGAACTTGAGCCAGCCTATGAACTCAACAAACTCTTATTCTAGCCATTAGTAACTATGAAGATAGGGCCATATACCCTATAGTAAACATCAATACTAGTTCCGAGTCGGTTCCACCGATACATGGCGTTGTTTTAAATAGCACGAAAAAAGCGAAGGGAAGTGTTTGTTCAGAACCAGCCGATCACAGCTTGGGCATGGCCCATCTGCGATAATTATATTTTAAAAGAACAAAAATAGTGCCTTTATACAGATAAAGGCAAATATTTACAGAATCTCCAACACTCAATCTCCTCTATTAACAGTCGCAAACCAGCAAGACCTGTAAACAGGCTGCTACCCAGTGTACCCGCCACCGAATAAACGCTGAGAGTTTCAAGCGAACTTAGCCATTGGACAGTTATCAATGGCGAGAGCGCTCCTCGAAGAACCCGGCATTTAAGCGCTGGTGCTGTTTTGCCAGCCGCGGCTTCGGGATAGCTCGTACCACCAGTTTCGCAGCATCCAGCCATCAAAATCAGTGACACCGCCAACAGAGTTAGCATCCATGACAAAGCCGGACTGACCGGTGGGCATCCAATCTAGATAATAGTTAGTCGGGTGAACTCAAGAATAGGAAGAGGTTCGAGAAGAGCCGGGGAAGAAGATGGTGCATCATACCGTAAACTGTAGATATGTTAGTAAATAGTTCATAATTTTTTCTCAAAGGTGAGAGGGAAGAGAAACTTACAGTCATCAAGTCCAAAGCTGTGGCCCTGTTCGTGGAGCAGAATGTTGTCCTCGCCACCAATAACCTGGAAGAGCCACTCGTAGCCAACTCGCTGACCCCAGTCACCACCGGCACCACCGGAGAATCCATCAGTAACCCAGAAGGACTGGTCGTAGTGGCTGTCAGCACCGTTGGTGCAGCCGCTGTAATCGCCGCCCTGGTGGAAGAAGCGACCACAGGCGGTGGCGCACTGAGGAGCACCATCACCGTCAACATCGGTGTAGACGTCGATGTCACTGCTGTCGCCCTGGAGGAGGCTCTTGTCCTTGACAGCCCAGCCAACAACATTGACTTCGATGTTGGCGTAAGGGAAGTTGTCATAACCGTACAGCCACTTGAACCACTGATCATACTGGCTCTGCAGATGGCTGGCAATCTGCTTCCTCTGCTCGGCAGTGGCGGCCTTGGTCGACTCCCATCGAACACAGTAGTTGAGTTTACTAAACCAAAAGAGTGAGCCCGGCTTTCCAAATCGCTTGTCCCAAATTTTCTCACCCGTTGTTGGCCTTCAATTGATCCCATCCGTAGTTCTTGAAAGAGAAGATGTCGCCGTTGTTGTAGGTCTTCTCGCAGTGATCCCAAACCTCCTTCAATGGGCTGGCAATGTCCGAAGGGGGGTTCCACCCCGACTGGCGCTTGATGCGGGCGATTCGAGCCATCATGTCTCGCTCGGTGACGGTAGGCTTTCCTCCCCAAACCGATGGGTCAACATGGGCCGTGGCCGACGCGGCGAGGGTGAGCAACCCAGCAAGAGAGTAAAAATGCATTTGAATGAGTGGAAAAGTTGTAGTTGATGAAATGAATGAACGTCAAGTTCAGATAAAAAGAATGTAAAAAAATGATAGAGAATGGAAACTTGCTGAATGAATGGCTTGAGAGATCTGTCTGGAAACTCTTGGTTGTAGTTGGGACCGCATGCCATATATATCGTAGAATCAAGACGGCTACTAGATTTGAGCGTTTTGTTCTGGATTCATCATCCGCCTCGCTCATTGGCGGGAAAACAAAGTACAGGCATAGTGGCTATCGGCTTCTACGAGGTGGCCTGAGCGGAGTAGTTCGTCTCTTGGCAATGGTAAGGGGATATCCGACTTTCGGTTTTTGCCGAGAGAATTGGGCTACCAGAATCGTAGGTGCTGTTAAGATGAAACACGATTGTTTCCAGAACGGTCGCGACCTGTGGTTTCAGAAGCCAGGTGGCATGTGCTTGGCTTTCCGAGATTGGCATAGGAGACGAATGGGGATGGACCCGTGCGAAGCGAACTGACTGATTGAAGTTTATTTCTTAAAAATTCTCTAATTTATGGGGTCACGTTACCCCAAATATTCCAGGAATACGGACCTTTTGAAGACTCCGTCCCCAATCATCACCCGCGGTACCCCGGTCTGCGACAGCTTGGCAGTCACAAGTTATCCTTGTACGGTCTTGGCAAACGAAGATTATCCATTATGATGTCTACGAGGAAACCCTCCGCGATGCATTCTGAGAAGCAATTGATCAACAGTGTTTGCTTGTAAAAAATCTAAACTGAGGCTGCGTGAAAGTTTACTTCGGTAGGATCATAACTATCCAACTTTTTCCTCTTAAAATCCACATTTTCCAAGTCGGGTTCGTTGCCGATGAGCAAAACGAGAATCATCTGGCAAAGAACCATGACAGGGGTAAGATGCAAATGAAACAAGGAAACGAATGACCACACACACTATTACCGTCTCATTGACGACAGGTACCATGTCCTTGGAATGGATTCCCACTGGAGCTTTTACGAGGCGCGCAAATCTCGCTTTCGGATTGGAGGAGTACTGGAGGAGAATGTCCAGATTCACACCCAACCTCCTATCTGAGAATTGCGGACGACATGATACTGCTAATTATCGGCTAAACTGTTAATTGTTGGGTAAATAATATCCATCCATTTGAAGATTAAGCGATGCAATTCCTCAATTTGGATGAAAAAAAAAACAGGTGTCGGTGAGAGCTCTATACATACCTGTAGACTCTCGGCTGGCTGCTTTAGGTGGGAGGAAGCATGGGTGTGGGACATAATACGAGGGCGAAAATTGGTCATTGTTTGTCAGCATTGGTGGTTGAATATGCAGCAGCAGCTATCAACATATATTGCTTTCTTACTGAAGCCTCTTTTAGGGCGTTTGGTTTAAACAGTGAGCAATTTCTAAAGTGATTCTTTAGTGATCACCTCATTCTGACATCTACCAGAAAGATGCCATACTCCTCTTTTGACTAATCGTAGGATGATATAAACGAAAACGGGGTTAATAATCCAAGCTATCAGTTTGAACAAGTGTGAAATCAACGGGAGCGAGTCAGGGGTTCTGCTAGAGCCCAAGGTGCACTGGGTGCCCCATTTCTCCGCTGCTGCTTCTCCAGGCAACCCCTGATAAGGGATAACTGCATCCATACCTTTGGAAGCAGTTAATCTTTTAAAAAATGACCCCTGATGCAGATTGCATTGGTCTAGGTGTGGGAAAATCTGCGATTTATGCTCCTTTTAATAGTATTTTAATACTTATGGATCTTATTCTTTCAAAATAAGTAAAGTAAAGCTTTGGATGTACCTTTAATACCATCACATAAGCCAGCTGAAGCCATGGTGTTACTATTTCTAAAGGCTATAAAAAGTCCTAGCAAGGTGCGGAGCCTGTAACCTATTCTAGTGTCGGTGATGTGTTCGTTTGGTTGCATGGATCTAGTAGATTCCCTCTGATGTTGCTCAAAATTGACAGGCAAAGCCTAATGGTGCTGCTATTCGGAGCTGAATTCTGAAGGATTTGCTCTGCTTTCATGACTAACATCGAACAATCCATCGTTGGCCCATATTTGGGAAGAAACTTGGCCAAAGCGGGTGTTGCGAGCGCCAGAACCAGTGTCATTGCCGCGCCCCAAATCCTATTCGCTATTAATAAAAGTTGATCTCCAGAAATTAGGTAAATTCTACCGACGTACATGTGGAGTTCAAACCAGTCTTGAATTTTAGTTGGCGGTTTTGATGGGTCGATGTCCTTGTTGACGATGAGGAGCCCGGCGCATTGCAGACATCGACTGCATGCATCGTAGACCCAAAAAGGATGTCTGGGGTCATCTGTACTGGTGCTGCTAGGAGACGTCTGGTCAGGTCGTATGGGCGTTTCAAAGCTCTCATGGGCAATATAGTATAGAACAGGACGACACATTAAGAATTCTAGGATAAAATATCGCATCCTTAGGTGTTCCTATTTGGACATGTCAGCCACAGTTGCCATATTCTATATTGATCGACCGTACCAAGAAATCGGGTGTCTGGGCTGGAGTCGAGGTTGCTCCGCTCAGATCTCGTGGAAAGTGCCAGTCGATAGGCAGACGGTCAAACCAATGGCATAACTCGGCCTTGAGCTTAGCAATAGAGCTAGCTAGTACTGGAGGAGGTGAATAGGCCTGTTCAATGCTATATAGTTGCACCAGGATTTTGTTTTGTATGTTACAAAGGGTAAGCATGGAGTTAAATAATAGCTCTGCAAGCTTCTTATTGGCGATTTCCGCGACAGACAGGTTAATATAGCTGGTCTCTACCTCTCTCAAGTTCATTGTGCTCGGTAGCTGGGTGAGAGCAGTGAACGCGATGTTTGAGGGCAAGCCATCAATGGTCAGGAGAATGTCACTGATCCTACGTTAACCACAAATGGAGATTCTTCATTAGAATTGGAATACTACCTTTCAACAATATAATGGAGCTTCAAGCATTCCTCATATACTGTAGTACACCACTGCTCATTGATTTGCCTATATTGTAGACTAGTTAGAAGACAGGTATCGAGTGAGATATTGTCTGGCCTAGTGCGCCCCTACCTTTTACTGCAACGACCAAGGCGATCTCCAGCTGCCTGTATCAGTTTGAGTGCACCAGATGGATACGTATCGGACATTAGTAGATGGGCGCCTAGGATCAGGAATGGGATTGAATCTTCATCTGACATGAAAAAGAGCTCGCTGATTTTTGGGTAGGCATAGCTAAATGACTGGGCTCGAATGATCTCCGATGCCATGCCAACGTCCGAATCATGAGCATGTCCATTCACTCGCCGCGTAGCGAGATTGATGGTCAAGAGCGACTGGCAGTTGAAGGTTTTCAGTTCTAGATATCCGGTACCAGTTGTTGGACTAGTAGTAGAACTGGTCGAAAGCTGCCGAGAACACGTTTGTAGAAGATTTGAAATGACATTCGAATTGCCTTGCAGCATCTGAAAGAACAGACGGTCAACTCCAGTGCAATACTCATCCATGTTCCTCAAATAAAAGCAAACAGAGTCGGCATCCACGGGTATCGAATCGCTAGGGGTCAGAGGAGGAATCCCGGCTTCTTCAGTATCCTCGATATATTTCAAGGGGTTACATCCGTCTAGAGTGAGGCTTATGTTGATTCTAGGCCAATAATGTAGCATTTTATGCGAACAAGCTGTGTGGAATAACGGCGCCTGTACCAAGCGACTGAAGAGTGTTAAATGGGTAGCTTAGGAAGGGGTATGCACTGGTTTTGGCTGAAGGACTCATACCCTGTCTTTTCATCCGCAATGGCCGTTCCATAACCATGTACAATCTGGCTAGGAACTTCACAGGCCCACGGAGAGCTGAAATGAGCAGCATGAAAGGAGTCCAGAACAGCGTGACTGGGAGTTTCTAGCTGATCGAGTCGGGATTCAAATCGATCAAGTCGATCCAAGATGGCCTGTTCGTTTCTAAAATGAAGAAAAAAAAGAAAAGGAAAAAGTCAGTAAAGATAAAATATAGCCTCTGAAGCTTAAGTATCAGCCATCTAGTTGGGAATTTGTATCTTACATTGAGGCTGGCTCAGCACCAGAGCGATACACACATTGACCGCCGGTGGATCGGCAGTATGAGCATGAAGGCCTCTCGCCGTCGCAACGAGTCTTCCGCGTTCGACATGCATTACATGCTGTATTGATTTTTACTTTCTTTGCTGTATGTATATTATTCATCATCGTGGAATAGAAATAGATCGAGTGGGTTTGGTTATGCTGACCCCATAAGTATAGGTTCAAATTCAAGAACACTGGCGTCACTACCTGGGTTCAGTCCCGTTGGGATCACGTGTGATGATTAGTCAAAGTTTATTTCACTCAATTACGCGATTCCACTTGCGGAATCGCTAGAAGCCACTATTATCCGGCGTTTGCTGGTTGGTGGCTTCATAGACTCATCAATTGTTAGATCATCTTCACTATGATGATGAGAATTGGGAAATACTGCAATCGATTGATAACGACTATAAAGCTAACACTATTGCTGAACCGTTTTCGTGCGATTATTAGATCTTCCTTCCAGTCTTAGTGGCCTCAGTCTTGCAACGCATTGAGCTGAAGGATAAATATGATTTGAATTCTGCAATCATAACATACTACCGTATTATTCGAGAGAACCCAGAAAATATGATTAAAAAACCCTGCTCGGGATTCCTAGCACTTTTTCAGATCTTCCAATAACCTCCTCAGAGTTTACTGCTTTTCCAGGCGCGTGTGTCAACTTTCCAAGAACTGCATATTTGGTAGCACCCCCTGCAGCAGGAATATTATTTGCGAGACGCCTCTTAGTTGCAAATGCCAAGGTGGCAAATTTAATTGCTTCTTTATAGGCGGCAGGGAGTCCAATTTCGTCGCCAACGCGCAGCTTTAGAGAAAGCTTCGCAAGTTCTTCTGCGAGGTTTCGCATCAGAGTTGCATTGCGGGTACCACCACCCGAAGCAAAGACTTGAACCAAAGGTCCTCGTGGGAGAACGTGAGTTTTCAGACTGTCAGTAATTGATAGAGCAGTGAACCATGTCACTGTAGCCAGAAGGTCCTCTGTTGATGATGTGGTGTAACGCTCCAAGATCGCATCAGCATATGAAGCACCAAAGTCAAGGCGCCAGGCTGACCGTGGAGGCTGACGCTTGAAGAAGTCATGGTCTCGAAGCTCCGCAAGCAGAGGTTCAATGATCTGGCCCTTGCTGGCAAGCTGACCATCTTTATCGTAGCCTCTTCCAGTACGAACCCGAGCAATATGGTCTATTATAACATTGCCGGGCCCAGTATCAAAGGCCATCATCTTGCTGCGATCCTGGTTGGCAAGTTGAAGGTTGGCGATACCACCAATGTTGAGCGTCACGGTGGGACCTTCCTTTCGGAAAGCCACAAAATCCAAATATTGCATCAATGGCGCTGCAGAACCTCCTAAAGCATGGTCCACTGGGCGAAACTGTGTTACAGTATCGATGTCTGTCAGAGCTGCAACAACCCCAGATTCAGCAATAAAGAAGCCGCAGGGTAGCCCTCCCTTAAGCCACTTGTCAACTAGGCTGATATTTCCACTCTCGACATACTCCCTTTCCTTCTGACGATTGGGGGGTTCTTGGTAGATGGTCTGGCCATCATAACCAATAACATCAACCTCGCTGTGATCGAGACCGGTTTTTCGTAGTAAAGCAAGAGCGGCTTCAGCATATAGAGCACCGGCAGCATAGTTGACCCGGGTCATGTCGAAGATCGACAGGTTGTTATCGAATGCCTTGACGATTGAGTCCTGTAGCTCCTCAGGCCAGTTCACCGTGAGTCCATCGACGTAAACTGGACGAGAGGGATGGCCATCTTCAGCGATGTCGATAGTGCAAAGGACAGCATCGACACCATCAAATGATGAGCCACTGTTCAAGCCAATAATGTAAGGCATGGTGTATGAGATTGTTGAAATGAGGGCCGAGAATGAATTTTTGTGGTGTAGATACGGGGTAGCCAAGATGATATTAATTATACCATCTCGTGCCTCTTTTTCCCCCCGATGCATTCATGTTTGGCTACTGGTTTCAAAGATCTTGAACTCCTGGATCCCCGAGTATTCTGCACGAGTTGAGCTAGCCGGAGGGGTTCCGATGCCATCCCTACAGAACCTTCCGGTCGTTTTCTTTGTTTTCCCGTCTAACAACGTTGCTCAGTCAAGGATGGGATCTAACTTAGTGGCTACGGTGAAATGGGTCCTGGAGGTGATCATGTGTGCGGGTCCAAAAGCCACTATGATTTGTCGCTAAACCGGTTTCGGTTCCAATTACCCGCCGGAGTTTTGAGTGGGTCTTGGTTGGAGACTTGTTTACTCAACTGAGTGGTAAGACGGGGATGCCATCGGAGCCCTCCGCGGAGAGCCTCCGAAACCAATCGTTTCATCAAGTAGGGGTTGGTTAACCAAGACCCCGCCTTTAGGGTGTTGCCAAGGGACCACATGAAGCCATCATTCCGCAAACACAGGCGAGCCTAGGCCCCGATGAAAAGCACCGGCAATTTTTACATGGACTCTCGTGAGCGTGAAAAAGTAGCCGTACAGAAATTAGACACTGTCCATGCGAAATGGTCCACGGAGAGGCATTGTACTTGCTCCATCCGCTGTGTTGAAATAGCAGTACGTTCGATTACTGGACTCTTGGTTCCTACAGGCATGGTAACTGGGTCGCGCGAGGAATTGCATGGGATCAGATATTAATCTGCGATTTTCAAACATAATTCAGCAATCTGGGGTCATTTCTCGCTGTCAATAGTATAGTAGATTTAATAGCGAAAAATTACACGACTTGTACGCTTGCTTCAATTTGAGTCAAACAGCTTCATCGTCAGCGTCGTACTCTATTCCAGCCATTCCTCTCGCAACATCCATCCATTCTAGAATCCGTGCACTTTCCAACTCGCCAATTACATGACCAGTATCAGATCCGTTTTCTCGCATCTCTTGAATTACCTTCGCAATGAAATCTGCCTGGTACCAGAGGCCCCAACCGCGCTCAACTGGCTTGGCAATTGTCTCGTGCTTTTCTCGTCCAGCTCCGTCTAAATTCTCGTCATTGTACCATTCAATTTGCAACTCTTGAGGTCTGATCAAGGGAAATGGGATGCAGATTTGAGCATTGGTGGCCTCGATTCTCACGCTGGGTGAGACCTTTTTGACGGCAAGCTTATCCTGTGCTTTGACGGAGCCCGCCAGGCTCAAGCTTGTGGTAACTATACCAATGCCCCCATCTTCTGCGCCCGAAATTAAGATGGTATTGATGTCGTCGATGGCATCTTTGCCCGTGTCATAGGAAATAGTAGTGGCATAGGCTACTTTGGCCGCCGTGGAGCCACTAAAGGCGATGTCTACCCAAGACAGAGCGTACACTCCCATGTCCAGTAAAGCACCGGCGCCAGCTTTTTTATCCAGCAATCTTGACGTGATGGGCATGTCCTTGGAAGCAATGGGGACAGAAAGGTCAGAGAAGACTCGCTTTACGGAACCAATCCTAGGCAAAAGCTCCTGCTGAAGATGCAACACGGCTGGAAGGTACCGAGTCCACATGGCCTCCATTAGGACAACCTTGTTTGACTTGGCTTCCTCTGCTAGCTTCTTAAATTGAGCCCCATTCATTGTGATGGGCTTCTCGACAAGCGTATTATGGCCATTCTGGATGGCGGCTAGAGCATGCTTGTAGTGTTGTGGATGCGGTGTAGAGATGTAAACCACGTCGAAACCACCTGATTTGAGCATTTCATCCGCCGAGGTGAAGATGGAAACGCTGGGGGCATCCAAGTTTTGACGTTGCTCTAGCCACCCTTTAGCTCGTTCGACAGAGCCAGTAGTGGAAACACAAACGACACTGTGTTGGATCTGATCGGGCTCATCTCTTGGTAGCAGGAGATCATCG
Organism: Calonectria ilicicola; assembly: GCA_020809705.1. NCBI lineage: Eukaryota > Fungi > Ascomycota > Sordariomycetes > Hypocreales > Nectriaceae > Calonectria > Calonectria ilicicola. The sequence continues at coordinate 1,621,840 of CP085834.1, read as the reverse complement.
ACGAATGTTGTCGCGATGTTGGAAAGGCCTATCAATGCCCAGCGGCACTGGAACTTTTGCGTAGGCATGATGATCGCGAGAGTGATGGACAAGTAGACGAATGGAGGTTAAGGAAGAAGGATGGGGACATCTCAAAGCTTTGCACCTATCGCGTACTTATGAAAGATAGAATTACGATATTTCGTCTTCATTGCCTAACATGTACTATTGGCACCAACCATCCCCTTCGACTGAGGCTTGAGCTGGATGTCGGATGGCTCCGAGGTGGGCCCCGATAGTAGGGCTTTTGCGATAGATGACTTGCCTCACCTGGTCTAATTTTGGTATTGTCGCGTTTTCCATACTCCTGTAACTCCACCTCTTCTCCGCGGTGATCTTCCCGACGGTCCCGAATACGCTAGACCAATCTCTCCACCTCTTCATGCGGGGAGAGCCTGATGTTCTCCGAAGCCTACATAAATGCCCCAATTGGCAGTGCTATCTAGACAAGGCTAACCGTGGTTTCCAACTAAAAACTTATTTTTTTCAATTTTCTATCCCGTCAGTAGCTTTACGCTTAAAATCATCACCATGGATCAGGTACGTTGTTTTAGCTTTTGTGTCAATGGAATACATCATCTCTTACATATGGCTTCAGTTTTCCTGCCAAGGCAAAACGGCGGTTGTGACCGGCGCAGCTCGAGGTTTGGGCTTGGTATTTGCCCACGCTCTTGCCGAGGCTGGCGCAAACATTGCTATTTTAGATCTGGGTATCCAAGAAGATGTTCTCAATGAGATCAGGTCTAAATACAACGTCAAAGCCGAACACTATAAGACGGATGTGACAAACCGCGAACAAGTCAATGCAACAATCCAGAGGATTGAGGATGAGTTTGGGACTGTGGATATAAAGTGAGATCCATGATATACAAGGTGGCCCTTCCCCATTGCTAACTTTGAGATCATTTTAGTGTGAATGCCGCTGGCATTGCAATGGATGAGCCATTCCTGACTTCCTCGGATAAGAATCTTAAGTCAACATTCGACGTTAACGTAATTCGTTTACAATATCTTGCTTGGGACACGCTTACGCTGACGTTTTGATTAGTTTGTCGGGTCTTTCCTCGTTGCCCAAGCTTGCGCGAATGCGATGATCCGCAAGCGCAATCGCCTTGGTGCTCCGCCTCCAGGACAAGAGACCTCGATAGGGTCAATCGTCTTCATCGGCAGTGTAGCAACTCACGTCGGAACAGCAGCGCAGAATATCAGCGTTTATGCTGCTTCCAAATGTGCAGTGCGAGGCTTAGTGAAGCCAATGGCGATGGAGTTGGCGCATCACGGCATTCGGGTGAACTCGCTATCCCCAGGCCCGATGAAGACGGCGATGTATGAGCAAGCATCGAAAGCAAATCCTGAGTTTGCATACCATATGAGCAGAGAGACCATGTTTGGACGAGTTGGTAATCCTGACGAGCTTAAAGGGTGTATACTCTTTCTCTGTAGCCAAGCGAGCAGTTGGTATACCGGCCAGGACATGTTGGTAGATGGAGGCGCGAGCTCCTGGAAGCATCCTGCCAAGTAGCCATGATATAACTCAAATATCCCAGGTAGTTAAATGCATCTCTAAGTGTGATAATTTTGCCTCTATCCCTATAATCTCCTCCAACCCATCGATTTGAAGCTCGAGGATTCAGCTTGGCTCGCAATTAGGCTCCCTGTGTGACTGAGTTAGTGTAAAATCACTCGCGAGTGTGAACTCGTGGATAATATAACAGCCTCTGAGCAGGGTGGATATGAAGTTCGGGGCGTCTCCGAAAGCCTGCTAGGTATTGCGCCAATGTTACTAGTTCTGGCGACCTAATTCGCTCCACGCAGTGCATGCAGTAATCGCTCGCCCACCGCCTGGACGTAAACCAGTGGGTCGTCATCGGAAGCCCTCCGACGGCGTTCCGACCAACATGGGTACGCATTGACTAGGCGGCAAAATCCACAGTCTACTCTCAATTTACGGTAACTCCTTTAGGACTCAAAGTTTGGGGTCTCGACTTCTTGGTGTCCGGGGGTCTGGGGTCCGGGGTATGGAATCTGGGGTTGAGCGTTGACCGTTGTGGTACGATGAATCTGTCAAGTATAAAAGGTCGAGCTGGCGGCCAACAGTTGATCGAACAAATTCGGGACATGGCAGCAGAGTGCACATCTTAATTCATATTCCCCTTTCATGACACGCTCCGTCATCATGGGTACACCATTCTTCGGCCTTCGAGGCACTAAACTCAACTTTGCCATTTTTCTTGTTGCTGGAATTGATCTCCTGTCTGTTACATTCAAAAATTAATGGTAAAAGAAATACAAGGCTAATCACACCCGCAGACTGTTTGGATATGACCAAGGTGTTATGGGGGGTCTGTTAACCCTACCATCGTTTACGAGGACATTTCCAGAGATTTGCACCACTCAAGAGTGCACGATAGACATGTCGCCTGCACAAAAGAACCACCAATCCGTTATTCAGGGTATGTCCGCGTCATGTATTTTCGGTGAAACGGCGTAGCTTTCGCTAACAACCTTCCTAGGCATCTCGGTCTCGTCATACAACCTTGGGTGCTTCGCTGGGGCACTGCTTACCATTGCGTTTGGAGATCAACTTGGACGCAGAAAAACCATCTTCGCTGGCTCTATCATCATGTCCATCGGGGCTATTCTACAATGCTCTGCGTTTCATTTGGGGCAGCTCATTGTCGGACGAGTTACCTGCGGAGTTGGCTGCGGAATGAATACCGCAACCGTGCCAGTCTGGCAGGCGGAGTGCTCCAAGCCTCACCGTCGAGGACAGGCTGTCATGGCAGAGTTATCCATCGTCATCTGTGGTGTTGCAATAAGCTACTGGATTGACTTTGGATTTTCCTTTCTCGAGCCGTCGACCGCGGCTTGGCGTGCCCCCATTGCCCTTCAGCTCGTTTTTGCTCTGTTTGTCATCGCTACGGTCATGAGCATGCCCGAATCCCCAAGGTGGCTGGTGCTCAAAGATAGAACCAGCGAAGCGGTAGAGATCTTGAGCGCAATTAACGACCTCCCCACAGATGATGAATATGTTGTGTCGCAAGTTGAGGCTATCAGAAACACAGTGCAAGCGTCTACTCAAGGAAGCTTCCGCGATCTTGCCCAAATGGGTCGCTCCAAGAATTTCCAGCGAACGAGGCTTGCTTACGGTACGGCATGCTTCGATCTTGTGTCAAACGGGTGATTGCTGATTTATTTTTGCAGGTATCCAGGTGTTACAGCAGATTACTGGCATCAACCTCATCAGTAAGCTTAAGGACTTTCACGCCCCTTCTGCTCATATGGACAGCATTAATGATCGGTATTGTAGCATACTACGCCACCACAATCTATGAAAATGAAATCGGACTCTCGGGGTTTATGTCTAGAATTCTAGCAGCTTGCAACGGAACTGAGTACTTTCTCGCCACACTTCCAGCCATCTTTCTTGTTGAGAGACTGGGGCGGCGGCCATTGCTTCTAATAGGATCTGTTGGCATGGCTATCTCTATGGCCATCCTCGCGGGTACCACGATGCAAGGAGGTACCAGTGCGGGAATTGCCGCCGCAACTTTTCTCTTTGTCTTCAACACCTTTTTCGCTCTTGGCTGGTGCGGCCTTGGCTGATCCCCCCCGAGCTCGTACCACTAGAGATTAGAGCGCAGGCAAATGCCCTCGCCACCTCAGCAAACTGGATCTTCAATTTTCTCGTGGTGAGTGATATCGTCTCAGAATATTTGTCAAGAGCCTTCTTTATTGACATTGCGACTAGGTCATGATAACTCCCGTCGCCTTTGCCTCCATCGGCTGGAAGACGTATATCATTTTTGCTGTCTTTAACAGCATCTCGGTGCCACTAGTCTACCTATTCTATCCGGAAACCAAGAATCGTTCTCTTGAGGAAATGGATCTGATATTCTCCAAGTCTAGCGGATTCTGGGATGTGGTCGCGACAGCTAAGAATGAACCGAGACATTACGGGAGTCATGGAGAGATTTTAAGGGATATGCTCACCGATGTAAACCTTGCGAATAAGAAAGAAGGAGACATCGAGCACCATGAGACAGTGGAGAAATAGGCCATGGGTATCTTCAAATAAATGGGAGATTCGTGCATCTGAGAGGAATAGTTACTGGAACCCTCTACGGCGTTGAAACATGATAACAAATATAAACAGAAGTCCCATTGCCACGAAAATAGGCCAGGCCCTGAGGGCGGCGAAATCCTGTTTGAGGATGAGGACCAGATGGGGGATTACGGGTACTATACGATATGTGAGACAAACAACCTGTGCGTGGTAAATCTCGCAGGTGAGGTTGGAATCGCCCTTATTGGCGGAATTGAAGACGACCTTCCCCGAGAGTTACCGGGAAATTGCCACTAGTCTAGCTGGGGTGAATGTTCTGAAATTTACCCTAAGTCAATGTACTGCCATTGTACGTTATAACAGGGTACATGTAGGTTTTCCCTGAATACACTTAGATGGCCTCTGGCTGGGTTACGGGCTGCAATTCAGAACGATGCCTAATATACGATAGACACGCGATTTCTAAACAAGGGAGCAGCTGCGATAGCAACATTCCCCAGAGTCCTAAAGACTGAGATCACTCGTCTACCCACTCATATTTAGCATCAATGTCCGTGCGGGTGTGCCCGGGAGGGCGCAATAACACTAATTATCTTTTTGCAATTTCAAGCGCTCACCACTTCAAGGTATGGGAAATGAGGCCTACTCAAGAATGTTTGTCGAGGCAGAAGATAAAGGTAATGTGATGCCGTACTTCCTCTTGTGTATGCCGTGAACCGCCACTGAGGTTAATGATAGAGAGAACCAGAAGGTTCAGAAGTCTTAGCGTGAAATGAGTTCAACGCTCCTTTTTATTTTTATTTCAATTCCACGCTAATGAATTTTGACACCGCGCTACTGGGTACCGCCAGTCTGTCGTACAGGTCAGTCGTACAGGAGACTTTCCAAAAACGTGCCGTTTTCTCTTAAGTCATGGCCCAACGGAAAGGCGCTGAAGGGCTTCCCTGATTGGCCAAAAACAGGGCTTCTCGTATCGAATTACGCTGTCTATTTACTTCTGGAAACTCAATTAAAGTGAACATGATACATGCTGGGCGAAAATCCATGTGCCGGTGCTCCCGGTAAAAAGCTTTGGTAAACCTAAATCGAGACGCCGGCCAATGCCATTACGATTGGATGGGATTGGAAATAAGGGCAATATTATTGAACGGGTATTTATAAAACGGCCTGATGATCCAACCTTGGCACTGGCGATTCATCCACTACAGCGCTCATCACAGTCGTTCATATCTCAAACCAGAAAGTCACGATGCGAGCCGGACTCATCTCGTCGGTCTGCGTGGCCCTCCTGGCAACCGCCGCGGATGCCCAGTTTGAGGACCCAGAGCACCCTTACATTGCCCCTAGTCCCTCCGACCGTCGCTCACCTTGCCCTGCGCTCAACATCCTCGCCAACCACGGTTACATCAATCGCAATGGCTCCTTCATTTCAGGCGAAAGCGCCACGGTGGCACAGATGCAGGCCTTCAACTTTTCCCGCACCATCGCAGCGGGCCCCGTCCCTTCTGCCCTGAATTATTCCACCACAGGCGTGAACAACACGTTCCATCTTGACGACCTTGTTCAGAAGCCCCTCGACCACGATGGGAGCTTGAGCCGGGGAGACTTGGCGTTCGGCGATAACTTGAGCTTCAACAGAACCATCTGGGACTCAGTGATGGCGAGGCTGCCGGATGAGTATGTTACCTGGAAGCAGGCTGCTGAGGCAGGCGCTGCAAGGTTGGAAGACGCGAGGAAGGCGAATCCCAATTTTAGCCTCGATGCTGCCGATGTCCAGGCCACGTTTGACCAGATGAACGGTCTCCTCGCCGCGCTCGGCGGGAGTGTGGAAGATAGCAAGGCGAGAAGGGATTGGATCAATGCTAGCTTCGTGGAGGAGAGACTGCCGTGGGCTCTGGGCTGGAAGACGTCCGAGAAGGAGCTCACAGTGACTGACTTCACGCCAATGGCAAAGGCTTTGAGGCAGTATGCGCCTGGCGGCGTATAATTGGAAAAAGCCATAATCTCTCTTGTTTAGCTGCAGTGGTGATCGGGGGGTTGCAGGAGTTCTGCGTGAGATGATGCCGGATACGCAACAACCGCCGATCTGGGTAACCCTTCACCACTACCCTGAGACTAAAATGAACAAATCTCAATGTAGATCATGCGTCATATTGCCTTGGGAGTTGTGGAAAGTGTTTCTTAATCGTCATCCACGCAATTTCTTCTTCAAGCACTAATTTTATATCCTCCTAAATATCATCATAGATATGAACAAGATTATGAACCGTGCCGCCTACCTTTTGGTAGAACCTACCTTTTTGTAGAAGACATGGTTGATCGATCCCGTTGGCCGCAACTACAGTCAACTGGCCAGGCTCAATCTTTGGATCATTTTGAACACTCTTTTCCTCGCTTCACATTCCACTCTGCATAATGATATCACATAGCATAGACAAGAAAGACCCCCAAAATATCATTCAGTGAACATTTGCTGCTCGGAAATCAAATCGATTCTGATAATGCACGTGATTAAACTGGAATATTAGCTTTGGGGCACATTCAGAGTTGATACGAAACAGCAGCCCCGATGACCAAGCACGTACAGCTTCTTGACTAGATTCTTTCTAGAATAAAAGATAATAATGAAAAAGATAAACCTTTTTCCGGCATGATGAGCAATTTTGTTCAAGGTTGCGTGTGGAGGTTGATCAAATGCTTTTTGAGAGGCAAATGAATTCGATTACATCGATCTAGTAGAGGCTGGTCGGCTGGATTGACACTACTATAGCATTATTTAGGCCAATTATCTCAGACATCCTACTTCTTGTAGCATGTAAATTGTGAAGATTAATTGATGCCAGCTCAAGAGGTGCCTCCAAGGGTTGCTTGGTGTTTGTGATTCAGCCGATTATAGAGTAAGTATGACTTGACTTGCGGGTGCGGGCATCCAGTAAGAACGTACATCAGCAGGCAAAGTGACCACTGCTGTCACATACGACCACAGCCCTTAGAGAATACGGGATCCCGTCCGCTCTCCCATAGTCAAGCTGAGGAGCGCTTGAGTAGTAGTTGGGTCGGTGACGACCAGCGAATGCCGAGTGTTGTATGTTTTTTTGTTGTTGTTTTTTAGTACCCACTGTACCGGGTCGTGTTTTCCTAGTGGGCCGTGGCTAGATTTGTGAGGACCAAGGTTGTGGAGACGAACAGGCTTCTGCATGCCTTTTCTTTTGGAGGGAGGGTCTGGGATAGCTTGTACGCCATACGAACCTAGCCTGCAGCATTTTCTTCCATCTTGCAGGAGCCAAAGTCAACGCCGTTTTGACCCGAACATGGCTGAGCGGACAACCCTATTATACTTGAGTTGACTTAGGTACTAATTGAACTGTATATCGGATCACGTCACTAGATACTGATTAAGAGTATTATATATTTCCAATCAATTCAATAATCCGATTTCAGGCTGTGCGATATAAAATATTAAAATTTATTGATTGTTCTTCTGGCTGGGGCGAAAAATGAAGACCAAATGGAGCGTCGCTTCTTAATTTTTGCAGCCTAGCTGTAAGAAGTGTCTGGTGCAAAAGCAATGAAACACATTTGGATGCTTCTATCATGACAATTAATTCAGGAACTTTATTCCATGGTCCAAGAGTTCTCTGAATAAACTTCGTTTAATAAATCGAAAATTACCTTGTTTGAGTTGGGTGATGCTTGGGGCTACATGAGCAAGTCCTTCAACAGTGCGCCCAAGGCCGTCTTATTTCCGTCATTTTTACATAACAGTCCGAGTACGCCTTTCTGGCTGGCTTGTTGCCTATTCCATGACGCCAGGTTCTGGTCCTTCTTGCAGGAGCTGAACTTGTCGTGTCCAATCACACCCATTTTCGTTTCGGATTGGGGCGGTGCTAGCGCCAAGGCGAATATCGGTTCCCCGCAACCACATCGTGAGGCTGACTTGCATATCCACTCCCCTCAGCCGTTTTGCCGACCCCTCAAAGGAAAGTCCTTTTTGTTCTGTCAATGTAGCTTCAGCGTTCATCAGTCGCTGCTATGGAAAAACACGAGAAATCAAATCCAAACCCGCCCGATGACAAGGACGAAGACGACGATGTGGTGGGTTTCGCCGACGCCCCAATGTCGCGCGAAGATGACACAAATACCATTACAACACAATCATCAACGGAAACTGAACATGAAGCTGGCCCATCATCTGCTTCTAAAAACCAACAAACTGCTCCTCCAACACCTGGCGCTACAATCAAGCTGACGGGATGGAGAGACGCTGTCCACGGCATCGTGCTGCTCTCCGCAATCACCTTGCCATGGATTGTCAGCATGATTTTGTCGTGGACGCCTCTCACTAGAATCCCCTTGAGCGATGCTCCTAAGGAAGTGTATGTCTCTCCAATCGCATGTTGCCTAATGCTCACATTTACAACACTGACTGCGTTCAATTTCAGCTTGGTGAGCATAGTAGCTAGCACCACCGAAGTTGGTTTCCTCTTTCTCCAATTTGTCGTCTTGCCATGCGTAGATCCCAAAGCCGGGCCCGGCTGGTCGATTAATCTCCTGCTGTTTTTTATTGTCCTTTGCCCCATCATCACAGGCTCGTACGTCTGGAACGCATCAGACCAACTCTCGTGCAAAAATCAACGTCATAGCCCTGCATGCCGTGTCGGGGCTGACTTCATTCGCGCTATTGGTTGTTTTAGGGCCCTTGGAGTGTAGGTATTTTGGTGGTTCTTGACAATGATCCAGCTGCTGATGACGTTTCAGGCTCGGAATGTTCGCAACAGGACTATGGCTAACTAATGTCGTAACGAAGCGCATGGAAAAATTACAGAAACAAAAGGATGCGCAAGCTGGAGATAGTGTGTGATGGCTACAGGAATCTTTGAGCTTGCTCTCCTCTATTGATCTCGTCTATCTGTATCTTGATTTACGGGGTCAAATTGCCTCCCCATTACCCCAAAACTTTACCTCTGGTCCCGTCATAGTCCTCTGTAGCTGCTAGTTCTAGCGCAGAAGAATCACTCCCCCCATTCTAACTGAAATTCATTCGATGTATTCGATAGACTCTTCCGGTCCTACTATGGAAACTCGAAGAGCATCGCATCGAGAGAGGTATCGTTTAGTCCAAGACTGTAAATGTCGCTAAAAGCCTTATCGAGGTCCCAATAGAGTGAAGCGTTCGAATGGGAGAGGTAATTTATATCTTCATGGGTTTGAGAGTTATTGTCGTCAAATAATGGGTCTGAGATTGAGGAAGGCGTCAAGGTCGGTGGTGGTACTGCCGTCAATGAGCTACGCTGTTGTGATGCGTCGACATGGTCTGTACCTTGAGCGGCGATATTTGTTGGTGGATGTCTTGTCAAAGATGCGGGATGATTTAGAGGCGAGCCAAGCGGGCTCGTTCTCACGAACATTGCAGTTTCCTCAGCTCGATTCGTAATTCTGGAAATAGGATTGTTGAGAGCCTTTAGGGCACGTTCACTCAATACCAACATTTCTTTGGCTGTCCACCAGTATTTACTTAGGGCTACCAGGGTTTCATGCCGCGCTTGAATATCACGAAGTGCAAAACTCGGCTCCCGTTGTGAATCTTTGAGGGTCCGGTAGGCAACCGTCACGGCCATTGAGACAGCATATGGGACCAAGGGCAGCGGAGGCAGGTCGATGTATCTTCCAGATGCTGTCAACTCCTGAATCCGGTCGGAGCAGCTTAGTCGACGTTCGTAGGCTGGGGTGCCGGGCCGACTGCTGCGGCATGCGAGTGTTGCAATGACAAGATACCATAGTTCCATGTAATCTGTTATCAGTCAATATCCACAAATCATACACGATGTGGTGATGACGCACTTCTGTGAGATTCTTGGAACCCCCCAATATTGATATCGCCCACAACATCCTCAAATTTTGGTAGCGTTTGAAAGTATGACAAATCTTTACCCGAGGATGGCCGATAAACGTCCAGAACCTCGCCTAGGAGATCCCCCAATTTCGTGGCAAGCAAAGACAGCTGCGATTCGTAACTGGCAACGGGAGACGGACGTGGCAGAAAGATGTCTCTATCTGAGATCTTGAACGGCGATCCTTGAAAACAAGTATTTAATCGGTCGAATGCTCTCAGAGTCCACCACAAGAGCCCCCAGTGTTCATCGTTCGGTTTTCCTGGGAGCTGGTAGTGAAGACACAAGGCCCAGGCGTCGTGGATCGCATGTGAGAGGTGAACAGAAGCTTCAGGGACACCTCCTCGACCATCGTTGTGTAAATGCATCAAGGTCAAGATCTGAACCCGGTTGAACCTATTGGGCACCAAGTCCATCTTCATGACCCAACTCAAGCTGGTGAATAGCTCTGAAGCAAACTCGAGGGGCTCGAGTACAGGCCCATTATTTTCTAGTCGGAGATATGGAGCTGCTCGGGGACACTTGGAGGCGATGAGGCAGACGGCCTGTATAAGGTACTGCGACACCTGGTCATACTCTCGAAGAAACTTGGCGCTGTCAAGTACGGGCACAAGCCCGTTGATCGAGGATAAGTAAATCGTGACGAGAGCATCTCGAGTGGATATCGGAAGCACTCGAAACGCGCCATTTTTCTCGAGAAACTTTCGAGAAGACTCGGAAAGCGTAGTCTTGCAAGCTTCTGTCAATTCATACTGAAGCCGTTTGCGCCACCTGATGGCCCAGTCTGAGCCAGGCTCAAGGCTCAAGGCTCCAGGTACGGTGTGATCATTCTCGGATGCTGGCCCCGTTCCTCGCCGGCTCAATGGCGTCTCTTCTCGCATCGAAAGCTCTGTTAAGAGGGATTCAGGATGGAAATCACCCACCCGGGCGGGTTCTTGACCTGACGTTTCAGACTCGCCTTTGGAGTTTTCCTTTGAGTGACTTGGGCCCGTTGTTCTCGGCCGAGGCAACGGTTTTGTCCGCACAGCTTCGGGGCTCGTTTGGGAGTGATCACATCGCTTCTTGCGCTGCTGGCAGCTGTCACACGCCTTATTTGCCCGCTTCCGCGGTATCTCGGTCGTCGGATGGGCGCCCCAGACTATCTCCATCATCGAACAAGGGTGTAGAGGCTGTCGGGACAGTCTGAAGAGGGGATGTGCCGCCTTTTCAGACTAATACGTGGCTCCACCTCCACTCGCTTACCCCGCTTTGGTTATCGCTCGGGGTAAGTCTGGAGTGATGTGAAGTTGGAGTAGACCACGCGACCGGGATACCTCCTGTTTAGCTCATCTGGTAGCGCATTTTAACATTTTATACCCCGTGGTAAGTTTGAGAATTACCGGCTAGATGTGTCCAACTTCCAGCAGTAATAATTGATATCTAAGTTTTCGTCGGACAAGCTCGACCTAGACCTAAGCTATCGGCCATTGCATTTACTCAGAGTGTGCACTTGAATACGTGTGATACGGATCCCAAGAGAACACATGTTTGTTCAAACCGATGATTCAATTCCGTCATATATCTACCATCTACTAAGTCATCAAAGTCTTATCATACGATAGATGCCTGCCCTGAATCTTCAAGCATCTGAAGGATCAATCATGTGTGTGACGTCAGTTTCCTTGAATTTACGTGCCGGAACTCTACGTGAAAAGAGAAGATCGATTTCTTCATAAGTGCGAGACTAATCAGGATGTCAGAAAAATGCTTCCTTAAAAGGTGATTCGGAAGTACCTTGGTTTCAGGCAGCCGGAAAAAGGCCCAGATAAACGTCAAGAAGGCTGTACCCGCCCAGAAGAATCCTGTGTAGCCAGACAGGTTCCACGCAGTAGGATTCATAAAGTACGGCTGCAAAACTCCAGCGACAATGTTTACAAGGTAGTAGGCGTTTCGAGCTAGACAGATGGTCTTTTGGCGTAAACGCGTGGACCCGATCTCTGCTGGCAGAGCCCATCCCAACTGACCAACAGTCATGTCGAAAATGAGATTCCAGAACATTGCCAAGACGGCCTGAGTCCAGCCAATCCGAGGTTTAGTTGTCCAAATATTGAGAACTCCGATGGTAAAGAGAGTTGCTGCCATAGTGCCCATACCCCAAAGATATAACGTTCGACGACCGAAATAAGGCGCACAGGCAACCCAGTTGATGATGGTACCGAAAAAGGCCAGACCGAGTCCACCTATGCTCAGAGAGTATACGGTGGGTGTATCAAGACCAAGTTGCTCGAAAAAGTACGAGGAATTGTCTAGCACAAGATGTCAGCTAGGTGAAGACGCGAAATCGAAAAAGGAGCTACACACAAGCAAAGTTTGAGCCAGATAAAACTTGACCGACGAAGCACATGCAGGCAATTTCGGTTCGCCGCAGCTCGAATGATTTGAAACAGTCCCAATAAGATGTTCCGACGGCGAGTTGCTCCTCCAAGTTGTTTGTGTGGATGATAGAGGCCAGCGTCTTTCTCACTTCGATTCCTCCAACACCCCCTTGTAAGCGGATCAGTGCCTTTTCAGCTCCTTCGTAGTTTCCCTGTCGGACTTCGTGCCAGGGGCTCGACGGAGCGAAATAGATCATAGGAATTAAGAAACATGGCCACACCCATTGGAGAGCAAAAGGGATTCGAAATCCCCATTCGTCAGTACGATCCTGCAGTCCCCGCAGGACACCAGCGGCGATGAGCTGCCCGATACAGAAGCACATATTCACCCAACTGGTCAGGTAAATCCGCAATACCATGGGAAGGCATTCGGACGCGTATGCTGGCGCAACTGTGGCAAAAATTCCCCAGGGAAAGCCGGCGAAAAACTGGCCTACGCAAAGTACGGCGACGTTGGGAGAGAAGAAGGTGATGAAGATGACTCCGACCATGACGAGCAGGGATCCTAGGAGGACCAATCTGTGACCAAATCGATTGACAAGATATCTGATGAAAGGAAACGTCAGCACGAGATTGGAGAGGGTAAAAAAAATAACAACTGGGAAGAATCACCCGTTCAGCAAAGTTCCGAAAAAGGCACCACAAGTCGAAGCATTGGAAAGCCCGGCTTGCCAGGCCGCCGACAATTGGTATTCCGTCGCTCCAGATGCATCGACTCCAGAAGGTGTGCCGTACATCTTCTGAAAGCTTGGGTATGCGTAAAGACTGGCTACCAAAATCTGATCATAGCCCTCCATGATGACACAGACTGAAACAACCAAACACCAGAAAACACCTTTAGGGTAAGCTCGGATGGCATCCCAGACGCTAAGGTCGTGTTCGAACTGGGCACTCTGTTCTGCGTCGGCAACTATTGCCTTGCTCGTAGCAGTAGGGCCGACATTCTCGACATGATGGTCATCGGAGGTCTCAACTTTCTCCATTGAGACTTTGTGGGAGGCGTAGGGTGCAGCGTATTTGAGAGGCAATTATTCGTATTCGACGCAATAATATGATTCAGAGACAAGTAAATATACGATGGATGGAAAATCTGGGGAAAGCGAATCCGGGGAAAGGAAATCTGGGGCACCTTAAATCTATTGGGGGAAATTGCTCCCATGGCGTGGTACTGTCAACGCCAAAGGATGGCGAAGAAGGACCATCCATGCAGCCAATGAGATAAAGGCGCTTCAATCCTCTACTGTGGAACATACTCCAAACCCCGCCTGCGGAATACACGAGTAGCGGAGCTAGTTCTCAAGACTAGAAAGGATGTTGGCGTGCTAATTGTGAGCTTCTGCTGGCGTGTGTTCCCTGGGGTCAAAATGCGTGGGGCTTGTTGCAGTTATTGTGGATCCATTCATGGTTCGTACGATTGCTAACCCATATTGGACCAACCCGACCGACCAAATGCTCGGCTAAGTGACCAGGTACCGGCATCTCCTCAAAAGAGTCTCAACCGGTGGCGGGCCGGTCCCAAAGCGGACCAGTGGTAAGCTTGTCTCTCGCCCACGTCTCGCGACGATGTAATCGGATCGCCATGTCTGATGGCAGTATCAGTGACAATGTCATAATCCTATCGCCATGTTGCTGCTCACTATATTATGTGTTATTTGCCGTTCGATGCAGTCATGGATTCCTTGTCATTCAGATCTTTCTGCCAAAAATCAGCACTACACAATATCTGAGCTTTCAACTGTTGCCTCATTAACGGCGCAAACGAACAAGACTAAGCTAGGACTACTAGTTGATCATGTTCACCGTGGAAAACTCAGCACTCCAATGGGAGTACGAGGGTGAAAAGTTGCAGATAGAGCCATGGGGACCCAACGCATTTCGGGTCCGCTGTACGAGGCTGCCAAACCTTCCAGAAATGCCTTGGGCTTTGTTGGAACCAGTCTCTGCGACCAAATCAACCATCGATCTACCAACTTCTCAAGTCACTCTGGTAGCTCCCGATACAAGCTCGCATGGTTCTTTCAAGAAATATGGCAATTCTTCGATTACAAATGGCGACATCCAGGCTGCCATCACGGCATATGGTAAATTGACCATTAAAAACATCTGGTCTGGGAAACAGGTATTCGAAGAATACAATCGCACAAAAATAGACCATAGTGACCCAAAAACCTCCGCCATAGAGGTGAAGAGCCGAGAGTTTCGCGCTCACGGCACCGGTGCTACAGAATACCATCTCAGCTACCGTTTTGAGCCCCAAGCCTCGAATGAGAAAATCTACGGCATGGGCCAGTACCAACAGGATTTCTTGAATCTCAAGGGCCTAGATGTCGAGTTGGCGCAGCGCAATTCTCAAGCTAGCGTCCCCTTCTTCGTTAGCAGTCTCAATTATGGTTTCTTGTGGAACAATCCGTCTGTTGGACGCGCTGTATTTGGACGGAATCTCACGACATTCGAGGCTGCTTCGACAAATGTACTTGACTTCTGGATTGTCGTTGGAGACTCCATAAAGGAGATTCTCAAACGATATGCGGATGTCACTGGTCATGCTCCTGTGATGCCAGAATACGGTCTTGGTTTCTGGCAGAGCAAGCTACGGTATGCAGATCAACAGGAACTCCTCTCCGTTGCTCGCGAGTACAAAAAGCGGAACCTCCCAATCGACGTTATTGTCATTGATTATTTCCACTGGAAGATCCAAGGCGATTGGGATTGGGATTACGATACTTGGCCCGACCCAGCGGCCATGGTCAAAGAACTGGGTACGCTTGGGATTAAGCTGCTCGTATCGGTCTGGCCTACTGTAGACAAACGATGCGAGAACTACTCAGAAATGGTAGAGAAGGGGCTCTTGGTGCGTGTGGATCGCGGGATTCATACCACACGCGACTTTTTGGGTCAGAATATTCAAGCCGACTACACCAACCCCGCAACTCGAAAGTACGTTTGGAGTTTGATAAAGAAAAACTACTTTGACGTTGGTATCAAATCTTTCTGGCTGGATGAAGCTGAACCGGAATACAACTCGTACGCGTTTGAAAACTATCGCTATCACGCGGGCCCCGTCATGAGTGTTGGAAATTGCTACCCCGCCGAATATGCTAGGGCGTTCTACGAAGGCCAACTAGAAGCCAGCCAAGAGGACGAAGGGGAAGACGGGGTGGTAAATCTGGTACGCTGTGCTTGGGCTGGCAGCCAACGCTACGGGGCTCTAGTTTGGAGCGGCGATACCGCGAGTTCTTGGGTTGCCTTCAAAAACCAGCTCGCCGCAGGTCTGAATATGGGCATGGCTGGAATCCCGTGGTGGACTACCGATATTGGCGGATTCTATGGTGGCGTGATTGCAGATCCAGCTTTCCAGGAACTCCTGGTACGTTGGTTCCAATGGGGAACATTTTGTCCCGTGATGCGTCTTCACGGCTGCCGGGAGCCTACTTCAGACAGCAGTGGCCTCATCCAGTGTCCAAGCGGTGCCGATAACGAGGTGTGGAGCTTTGGGGATGGGAACTATGGCATTCTGGTTCGATATATGAAAGCTCGCGAGCGGATGCGTAGCTACATACGGTCTTTGATGAAGGAAGCAAGCGAGAACGGCAGTCCCGTCATCCGCGCAATGTTTCTTGAGTTTCCGCAAGATCCGCTCTGCTGGGAGATTGAAACACAGTACATGTTTGGTGATAAGTATCTAGTCGCGCCGGTCTTTAGCCCTGGTGTTACCGAGATTGATGTGTATTTGCCCAAAGGCTCGCGGTGGAGTCAGTTGGTTATTGGTGA
This sequence comes from Calonectria ilicicola, assembly GCA_020809705.1. Lineage (NCBI taxonomy): Eukaryota > Fungi > Ascomycota > Sordariomycetes > Hypocreales > Nectriaceae > Calonectria > Calonectria ilicicola. Next base: position 1,605,659 of record CP085834.1, on the reverse strand, counting down.
TGAGAGGAGCACTGAAGTGGGTGAATTTGCGGGTGGACAAACGGTTTCAGTTGCGACACCTATTGATGTCTTGCCTGTTTTTACTCGGTTGGACATGTAAAGCATGCTCTTAGTATGAATTGAATATTTCATTGAGTGAGAAATAAACAAACAAGTCCCTATTACAATTAAAGGTAGCCGCGCATCACTCCGATAGAATCCCGTGTGCATCCAAAGCTATCCAGAATCTGCATCGGCAAATATATACCGATCCACCAACACAAGCGCTACGAATCCTCGTGCATAAAATAGATCATTACAAATATATCACAAGTTAAAGTTCAGCCGGTAGCGGAGATGTTGATTTTCGTTGATTCGGGCCAGTCCAAATTGGGCGAATACCGACATTGGTTCCACCGATGCTAAATTCACCAAGACGCACTCGCTCAACGTAGCCTACTAAGTTGTTGGCGGGAATGGATTACGTATAAAAGAGTGCCGTGAAGAGTTGGATGCAAGATAAACTCAGAGTCCCAAAATAGCTTACCGCATATCTCACGAAACTTTGGTTCTTTGACATCAAGGCAAGGTAGCCTAATAACCACTCTTTAAACCATGTCTTCTATTTCTACGGGGTGGAACACTGTTCCCCGACAGCACCCGTTTCCGGAAACGACATATACCTTTGATGACTTGAGCAAGAATGGAGTCAAATGGATTCATTGGCGACCTGGACCACTCGATGTGGACTTTTTCATTGATGCTGATCAGAGAATTTATCTCCATGACGTGCGTCCTCACGGAGCTGAGCCTATAATATATGCACTCGAAATTGAGACCCAACTTTCACTACCTCTAGCCCAGATCCGCGTTCAGGCAGAGGGGTCATTGGCGGGTACTTCGGAGCGTCTCGTATTCAGCGCCCCATCGCAACGACTCGTTTATACTGGTCATAGAACATGGAGCGAAGCAGAAGACACACATTTTATGGAAATTAAAATGCATGATCCAATGATGGAATTCGAGGTTCGCTGCCGTTACACTGTGTTTTCCGGCATCCAAGTGCTGCGCAGCACGACGATTGTGGAGAATAAAGGCTCCATCAAGTTATCATTGACAACCGCCGCCTCGCTATCGATCGGGTTCCTAAATCGTGGAACCGAGAAATGGTGGGATGAATACGAAGTAGTGCTTGGTAATAATACCAACTTTCGAGAGGCGCAATGGAAGGCTTTCGATTTCCCCGACCTGGGCATGGACTACGTGGGAGAAAGCGACTTTGACAGACCAGGCACCCGAGCCTCGGTGGTAAAATCGAACCTGGGGACATTTTCGACCAGTACCTCTCTTCCAATGGGTGCCTTGGTCAGGAAAGATGGCAACAGGTCGTTACTGTGGCAGATTGAGCACAGCGGTTCCTGGAGATGGGAGCTTGGCAACACGATACATGGCCTCTATCTTGTCGCTGGCGGCCCTACCGAACAAGACCACCAATGGAGCAAAGATTTGGCTCCCGGTGAAACTTTTACTAGTGTTACCACTTCAATGGCTTGTGTTGCCGGGTCTTTCGAGTCCACGTTTATACCTATTACACAATATCGAAGGCGGATACGCCGCAAGCATGCAGACAATGACGAGTTGCCGGTTATTTTCAATGACTACATGAATTGCTTAAAAGGCAACCCGACAGAGGAGAAGGTAGAAGCTCTCATCCAGCCCGCAAAAAAATCTGGAGCAGAGTACTTTGTCATCGACGCCGGGTGGTATGCTGATGAACAAGATTGGTGGCCCACGGTTGGGGCTTGGGAACCATCTAAAGTTCGCTTCCCAAGCGGGTTTGACATTATCCTCAGCAAGATCCGTTCTGCTGGTATGATCCCTGGTCTTTGGGTGGAACCTGAAGTGATTGGAGTGAATAGTCCCGCTGCCAAAGACTTGCCGGACGACGCCTTTTTCCAACGTCGCAGCGTTCGTGTCACAGAGCAAGCCCGCTACCAACTCGACTTTCGCCACAAGGCCGTCACCTCGCGCCTTAATAGGATTATTGATAACCTAGTCACCAATTATGGGATTGGGTACTTCAAGTTTGATTACAATATTGATGTCACGGCAGGGACCGATGTGGCGAGCTCTAGTCCTGGAGACGGAATGCTTGAGCATAGGCGAGCGTATATGAAGTGGATCAACGGCATCTATGATCGCTTTCCGGAAGTTGTCCTGGAGACATGTTCTAGTGGCGCTCAGAGACTCGATTATCACTTACTTGCGTCACATTCGATTCAATCTACGAGCGACATGCAGGACCCTATCCTGTACTCTGGCATCTCTGTCGCTATTGCGACGGCTGTTACGCCGGAGCAAAGTGCGTCATGGGCTTTTCCGCAACCGCAATACAGCGACGAGTTGATTGCATTTACAGTCATGAACAGCTTGCTGGGGCGAGTACATCTGAGCGGTCGTATCGACCTCCTTGACGACCGCCAGCTTCAACTCGTGACAGACGGTATTACTGCTTACAAAAGTATCAGATCAGATATCAAAACATCTCTGCCATTCTGGCCCTTAGGGATGTCTAGCTGGAACGATGAGTGGTTAGTCTTTGGCTTGTCAGCTGGGGAGAGCACATACCTCGGCGTCTGGCGCAGAGGAGGCAGCGAGCAATGTTCTATCCCCATTTCCAAGTTTCATCATCAAGATGTAAAGGCAGAAGTACTCTACCCGGCGTCAATGACGACCATAGTGGATTGGACCGTGGCGAGTGGCATTTTGAAGGTTGCATTGCCTGCTTCGCCCTCGGCGAGACTGATCCGACTCAGAAATCAGGGTGGTGGCGGAGCGTCGAGTTAGCTTATGTAGCAATGGAGACGGTATTTTGCAGCTGTTCCAAATAATACCAAGAGCTATTTTATGATTCACCCCCGAAGTTTAAACTGTCATCTGATGGTGTGCTTGATGCGTTACCAGGTGCAGGCAAGGTTGTAAAGGAAGCGCTGAAAATGTCGAGGACAATCAGTTGACCTATCCGCCCAATGTCCTGCATTATGTCGACTGTCAAGGTTATTAGATCCTACTTAGACATCTAACTTCACTTCATAAGATTATAGCCAAAGGTTTGTCATGCTATAATTGCGATTAGGTATCCCAGGCGATGGGTAACAGGGCATAGACATCAGAATCTGGCCAGTTCCATGAACCATTTCGGTACCAGATTCTATTAGACACCTTTCTTCAGTTTCCAATTATCTTTGTCTTTTCTATGCATGCGTACTCGTACATAGTGAGAGTACCGCCGTTAATAACATATGTGCATCCCGTGATATATTATGTCCAGGCGAAAGTTAATACCTGCCTTCCACGTTCGTAGCTCATGCTCCTCCGCTTCTTCTGGTGACATATACTCATCTCCAGTAAGTTCTAAGAGAAGAGGAAAATATGGTTTTTCAGTTACCGTAAAGTCAAGCCCCATACTTTGCACGCCGTGATACTTTTGTCGTAGCCTTCTATATAACTTGAATTGCGGGGCAGGGCTATTTAATGAATAATGCCAATCGGGATCATCCCAACGAGAGTGAAGCTCCGGAAGACTGACCGAGACATCGATTGTTTGTACCTGCGTCAAGGGCAAAAGAGGCGACAAGAGCTTCCGCTCGTTGACGGTAGACCAATGACACTCCTCATCGTTATCGACCCAAAAGTTAATCCTCGTGAGCTTTTTGAATCTTGAAACGGTTGGGGATATTCGAAGCCATGCTTCCCATTGCATGCAGCTATACGGCGAGGGCGCTGTATTCGATCCGTTCCTCAAACCCTCTTTCTCCTTGCACAAACTCCAAGGGAATCTCAAACTGATATTTAAATTTTTAATGTTCAAGAGTTGGGGTGTGAAGAAGTGGGACGAAAGAAATGATGATGATGCATTAGAGCAGGAACTTGGTGTATCTGAATACTGAAGCAAGCGATCAAGTGCACCAAGATCTGTAACATGGAAATTCACAAACGAAAGAATTTCGGAAGATCTATTGCATAGGTAAAATCCAGGTTAGACCAGGGAGGAAAAATGGCCATGTCATGACCACTTACAACTTTTTGCAGACTAGCAAGATGCCAAGACCTTTTCGGGACGCATCATCTGAGGCCGAAGCCATCTCCTCGCATTCCCAGTGAGGACCCCACCAAGACCTCAGGCGGCGAGCCCAAGTCTGCGCGGTTGAGATTCCATCCAAGTCTGCGCATTCAGAAGCTGAGGGCTTGCATTCAGAGCCGTCGCCGAGGCATGGTTCAGTTTGGACGCAGGGCGAAAGACAAACTTTGCCTGCCTTAATGCAGATATGAACGTCGGTTACCGATAAATGAGCATAAATGGCATGGCGAATTTCGGGCGGCACGCGCAAAAGTCTACTTTGAGATTGCTGATTGACGTGTATGTCCAGCGCAGATGCCATCACCGCTAGGGGTAGGATTAAATGAGCTAATGGGGGAACAGCAGATTGGAGGCAACAGGCGGGTGAGAATTTGGAATCATTGTATGATGTTGGGCATTCGCTCTTGATAAGATGCGCCTAAGAATGGTGCAAACACAGCCTGACACAAAATGCACTGCAGCCACTGGCCGAGAAAGGTCAGACGCACCGCTGCCACTTTGTCAAGCGGGGTAATTGGTGGGAGGTGAGGTCATTTTTTGTAAGCTCCTCAAGACACAGGGCTGTTCTGAGTTGATATAGGTTTAATATATTCACAGTCGAGGTAATTTGCGAATAAAAAAATCCAGGTTGTTCCGGGCCTAAGCTTGAGTGTACATGTGCAAAGTGGTTGGCCGCTAGCAAATGTTGGGTGTTGGACTTCTTGACTGTGCCAGTTATACTTTTAGCCAAAAGCGCAGGGGTCAGTGACAGCAAGGTGTACAAGCAAGCCAGCTTAAACTGGTTCACTTAGGCCTTTTTCTCCTACTGGATCATTTTCTTTTCGACCTTGGTGAGTCCATCTTGAAAAGCCAAATAGTCAACTGTCAGACTGCTTGTTGTCACGTGGGAGGGACCGACATCTGCCTTTCCCAACAGTGGGGCCGGAGGTTACATTTCTCCGGTGGCTGGTGGCTCGGAAATTATACGTGGGTCCTTTACTGATTCTGCCAGATTTGACCGCCTAAATATTTTACTATATATTCTCAAGACACCTCCCTCCATTTCCTTTCCTTTTCTCTTTCTTCTTCATACTTACCTTATCTGGAGGTTCGCCGCTCATGACTGGCGAACCTTAGTAGGGAGGGCCTGCATTGCACATCGCGGAGTCGCTCCCTGCTCTATTGTCCTTCGGGGCCATAGCGGGTGCAATTTTTGATTTACCACTTCACTCTTTCATCGTGCTACTGCTGCCAGCGGCGGTCACGAAGAAGGAGTCTCTTGTTCCTTCTCTTGTCCCAATCAAAACAACCCTTGTCTCACTCTGAGGTGTACCCATTACTCCGTGGTATATTTCTATTTTTGTTCAAGGAAGATGAATGCATGACCCTATACTCACCGCGGCATTCGGGCACTTTGCCCCCATGTATGCCGAGGTCCATTAACAAGGCCTACAGATCTATAATGACTAAAATCGTGAACTTAAAAAACTTCGACGCGTAGTCAATCGTAATCCACAACCTTGGCCGCAGTTGGTTAGGGTGAGTCCTTCAGCATCGAAGTCAGGTTCAGTCGTGTCACGTACCTGAGTGGGCATACCCTGTTGCCTAGGACGATGTGCACCCTACTGTCTGTCGTTCTTGTTGCTGTCGAGATTCTTCAGTTGAATGAATAATCATGGCTTGCGGATCGTCTGTCCAACTATTCATTCCCAAACACTGAATAAACTGCTGTTTGCACACGGCCAGATATTTGGGTCTCATGAACATGCAATGTTTGGTTGATGGATAGTGGCTTTCTTTCCCTTTGCCACACCATTATTGGGCGCGACAGGCCGCTGAAGTTACTAGGACCTCTGGCGGGCTGCGTTTCAGCGCACTAGGACACTTTTGACGTGTTCTTCCATCTCAAACACGGCATCAGAGTCAATGATGGGGGTCAAACGCCTTCGTCGTCATAAGAAACTACCCTACACCCCTAGAGCAAGTGACCAAGGTTTTGATGACATCTGAAAAGCGCATCAATTTGGCACCTCGAACATCATATTAAGCCCAAATCCCCGTACTATATACCAAAAATGAATTGCTTCAGGTAGAAAGGCTGTTTGTATGAGGTAGGAAAAAATGCCATAGAATGGAGGCGGCTTTATCTTACCAAGGCTTTGCGTAAATATGGTTGGAGTTTACACTTCCCACCATTGATCTGGCGACGAAAAACCAAACGCCCAACTGTTCATGGCCCTTATGTAACATTACCCATTCAAAGTAACACCATTGTTTTTTATTTATTTACAAACATAGCATTTGCTAATATTATCGCCACGCTGGGGACAAGGCAAGAGTCCCTGATCGACTGCTGATGTGAGTGGGTGCAGGAGCAAAAATCCCACAATAATTTAGTTGGACCACCATCCAATAATTCATCATCACCTAATGTCGCTAATTTCTGCTTCACTGAGAGCTACCTTTTAAGCTGCTTGGCGATGCGTCGCACTAGAATGCATCAATTCAGCATCACTTTCCCGCCGCATGTCATTTTCATTTTGCCCACCTCCCACATTCATCTCGGAATGGTCTACAGATGATGTGGTTCTATTCACAACAGTCTCTTGCCGTGAAAATCCCGACTCTAATGTTTGGGGGACGTGCAAATCACGACAGCTACCACCGCCGTCATTTTCGTCGCGCATTCTGAAATATGGCCTCAAAGAAGGCAGACAGGCGATAATGAGACCCAGATTGCTTTCGATACAAAACCACAAAACTAAAATGATGTTTTTTGTCAGCATTCGTCGCGGTTTGGGAAATTGCCAAGTGCTTATACGTACGAACTGTGCTCATCGGGACAGCACCTCCGCGTTCGGACTGCATAGTCAAAACAAAGCGTAGACAAGAAAAAAGAAGCGTTATGATTCCGAGGAGAAATGTGCAGTACACTCCGATCTTTAGTTTCCGCCGGACATTTAATCCTCCAATGACGAGCCAGGGTAAAAAGAAGACTGTCAGAGAATGAGTATATTGTGTATGTTGTCCCTCCCACCTCGACGTTTTTTACCTAGCAAGTCTCCGAGCAGGTGAAGACCCCATGTGATAATAAAAAGGATTTTTCCTTTGTACCCTGGACAGGGTTTCTCCTCTGGTACCCTGTTTGACTTGGTGATTAGTCTTCCTACGAGAATATTTGATTCCAAATCTTACCAGTATCCAGTACATATTAAGAACAGCGAAAGGATGCTCGCTATATAAGAAATGCAAATGTAAGAAATAGTTACCCAAAGGAAGATCCTTCGCTTGACCATGAACCTTGGAAATATTTCCAGATATAAGGACAGAAGCGTCCCCTTACAGAGATATAGGGTCGTGGTGATAGGGACGCTGGATGCCCAGAAGAGCTTGATCATGGCCCGTTAGCATTTATATAATAGAGAAGTTAAAATATACTTAATTCTGACCTTATTTACCTCCTTTAACTGGTCAATGGTACCCTTGAACCCTTGAAGGTTGGTCGTGACTTCAGGATCAAGACCGCCAAGCTTTGCCATGGCAACGAAAATGCCCATATTTGCACATGCAGGAGGCCATGACGCAATCATGAGATAGTCGCTGACAAGGATTCCGCGACGTTGGATTCTGAGGCGTAGGTTGAGACGAGCGATGATGACTCCAGCGGCTGTGGCTAGGAGGGCAACACCCACAACCTAAAGGTCTTTTGTTTAAATCAGTGGATAAATCGAGAGGCCTTGAAGTGAAAATACCAGTATAGGCAGTGGACCTGGGCCTTTGTTCCCCGCCATAATTTACCCATTAGATTTAAAATGGAAATTTACCTATCAAGTGGCCTCAACGGGTTCTGTGGAGCGTGGGAATACGTAGACTGATCCCCTCAGTCCACCCCAAGGATGTACAAGATCTCATCGGTAAGGTCTGGGCAGAAGGAGCCCCGCCAATGAACTATCTTTTGTGTTTATCTCTTCCGATTGTTTTTCCGGGAGACGCGGTCATTTACCGTTTCCGGCAAGTCTACTACATTGAAAGCGGATCAGATCTATGCTGGATACTTGAGCCGCAGAACTTTAATCATGTTCCACGATATAACCGAAATAAGGCTAAAAGATACCAATTTAAACTTCTCAGAGCTTAGATTATGTCATATTAGGAGAGAGGTATGTATGGTCCTGATAAAATGAAAATTTGGGTCCTCTAGTACCTTAACCAATGCGGCCACTGGTTTATGTGTTATGTGGTAAATTATTTCTTGTTCGAAGAATAGAGCCACTCGCTTTCAATTTGAGTTGAAATAATGATTATGAAGGTAAAGAGATGATGACAAAAGGAATATTATCTGACGATCAAGACATGACCCTAACCCTAACCCTGGACATATGACCAAATATTAGACAAATGTCAATCTTGAAAAAGAAGTGTGACTGAATAGGCTTTGCCCATTCTGTGCCATATTCAAGGCATAGGTTGTAAATGAAAATAAGCCCAACTTCAGATCGCCATTATATGACGATACCACGAACAGAAATTTAGTGCCTGCCACCTCGAGACTCGACTCGCTCATCTTCGGCAGATTTGTCGCGCTTGGTACGATTTGTGCATCGTTCATTTGTGATTTTCTGACTCATAATCCCAAGATCTAGGATTGGATCGGATATGCAAGTTAATTCGGGTTGACATGGGCAATAGTTTACGTGCTTTCTCATAAATATTGCGTGATTTCCATCTATACCAAAGTCAGTGACAATCCTTCTACCATTCCGTAACTTACGTACAACAGGATCCGCCCTCCTTGACATAAGGTTTACAAACACCCTTCTTCAAAAATTGGAAAATACAACAATGATTCGCATCGCAGTCCGCATCTGTTTTGGTTAAGCTATTTTCCTCAGAACCATGGCCTGCATTTACCTTGTGAACATGGGATTTCCCTCTGTGCTGCACATAAAGCTATGAGTCCAAAAATGTAAAGCGACTTCATGCTGGTAACAAGTGAAAATACTTCGAATTCCCTTTTTTCTTTTTTAATAAAAAGACAAAAAATAAAATAAAGATTGAATGGTTCCTTGTTCTTGGATTGTCTTGAACGAAGTAGTTGAGGATGTGATCAAATTTCCTTTCACACCTGTCACACTGGGCAACTGGTGGCCCAAGGAATCAACAGAGACAAGTAGGTTTATTGACACAGGCTGCGACAAACAATTCACCGACCGAAAGACATAATTTCAGAGAGATTTGTTATAAATGTGTTCTTTCTAATTGAGGATTGTATTTTAGTACGGTGAGGCCAGCCGCTGGAAGCCACTTGATTAGAAGCTGTCGCATACTGCGATTAGGACTGGAGTTCTGGAGCTGACTTTTCTGTGGATTTCTCTCACTTTGAGGGATAATTATGGATCTTCTGAACACATTTAGTTGACAATGAGATCGCTGTCACATTTTGATTCGGCCCGATACAACCTGCGCAACTGATACAAGTGTTAGACACTCACATGTTCTTGGCATCTCAATCGGAATAGCGCAATAAAATAAGATGGAATGAGGGAGTGTCTGAGGCGGGGCGGCCTCACAAATCTAACTCAAAGGTAAGTATTACTAGAATTATCATAGCTCATTTTGTCACATTGCCGGCTACGGCAAAAGTGAAGTGAACACTCCGCTAATGCGTAGTGCAATGGTGCCCTATATCTGTTTGACACATTTACTTTTTTAAATTTCCATTTAGATGTTGATATGCCATGCAACCCGTGCTCATGCAATCTGATAAAGATGCCTGTTCTAATATAGAACCACTGGGAAAGATGCAATTAAAAGTCACTTAGCTCCACTACTCAAACAACCCCCACACAACCTAGAGATAACAGCTTGGCGTCTGGTTGTATATTCCAGAATTGACGCATTTCGAAATTGCTTGCACTTTTATTGTAGTGGTACCTTAGATATGACCACCCCCGATCGGTTTGAAACACCTGTCTTGTATTTTCCTCGTGATGCATGAATTTCTTTTGTTCCCAATACCTCATGACCAAAATACACTTGGCGACTTCACTTTGAGGGCTCACAGCACAAGCTTCCCCGTTTCGCCGGTGAAAAAGCACTGGAAGCAGTGTTTTAATAACGAAAACAAGACATTTGATGTCATGGATGCGGTAGCCCGAACAGGCAGTGGTTAAAGATGTCCTGTGTTGGGAATATTGTTGTTCAAAATCGGCTCCAAGAAGCGGAAAATTGTGTGAGGGGTCAACAACTCCTAGCAAGTGGCATGGCATGGTAGAAAGGATTGTTCTTGATATATGGAATATGAAGAAGATGACTTTTTTCCACAAACCGGCGGTTTTTCTCGTGCTGGATGTCTTGGTCTTGGTGAGCACTTGGGACAAGGGCCACTGCCAAGGGTCACAAGGCGCCACCGAAGGCGTTTGCACGTCCATGTACAGCGTATCTAGTTGAGCACCACAGCTCAGAAGGCGCTCAGCTACTTCTCTAGACTCATACTGGGCACCAATATGGAGTACTGTCCTGTTAGAAGCTCCGCTCTCTTTAACATTAACTCTTTGATGAATAAAAGCTTTGACAGAATTGAGACTGTTATACATAGTTGCAACATAAAGCGGTGTATTTTTCGGGGATGTATCTGTCTATAGTTGACTGGAGTTGTAATCGTGTTGTCATATGAGTTAGCCCAAGTATTTTGGTGTTAGAATATGTGTGGAGGAAGTCCAGCAAGATTTGACGGCCTTCTGTATTCACTGTATTAACGGTAGGGTGTGGTGGCTTTTGAAGTAGATGAAACAAAGTGCTACCTCCTTGCAGTATTCGAAGCCAAGAGTTTGTACAAGTGAGTTGAGCTCAAGATTCGATGCCACCGCTTCTATCACTACAAAGCACTCATCCTTGTATTGCAGCTGATGTATGTCGCAAGATGGGTCCGCCTTCCTCAAGTAACCATTGTCACCACTGTTTAAGACGAGTATTTGAATCGCCTCTGCATGTGTTACTAGGTGAGACGCTCGTGGAAGGAGTTTGAGAAAGATGTTGTCAATGGAAAAGTCTTGACAGACCTGCTTGAGCTTTTTTTTTACACACAAGATCACAGTGAGCCATTTTGAAGATATGAACACAGAAGTAACATAGCCTTCCGCGATATTGCAAAACAAAGGAACTTTGGCTTCGACCGCCACCTGTATCAGGAATAATGAGGCTTGCGTATTGGAGAGATTTCTCGAGGAGAATCAATTTCGTTACACCGAATTAAATCGGGACCGGCGCGATAAATCCGATTGGTCTCCCTTACACGTAGTCATAGGTAAAACATCTTTTGACGTCTTGGGATTATGCCGTGACAAGGTTGGGATGCGGACATGGCAAAAAACAAAAGGGTCAAACATCAAGAAATTCGTGTTCGAAAACTAGCCATGGACCCAAGTTCGGCCCCCCAAAGCGCAAATCGGAGGATGAAGATGAGAATGAGTAGTAAACTGGCACCATTCACTCTCTACTCCATCTACTATCTGACTTAGGATGAGCATTTAGATATATAACTCAGCGACTACTCCAAATAAAGGTATCGGGATGAAAAAAGATGTACCTCAAACTCTGCTGGGATATGGCGCATTTACAATCACCCAAGATGATATTGCTCAGTCACGAAGAAACGCATGGATTATCCTAACCAGTCGTAACTCCAAGCCTCTGAAAATTGCTTCTTGGTGTCACACAATATCAATTACTCTTTATGAATAGCCATCCACTAAATAGCGGTCACTGTAACCATAAAACTACGAAGCCATGCGCACAAGTTTTGGTACCCGTAGATAACCCCTGGGACCGGAGCTTTTCGCTAAAATTGGACTAGATTCTTAGTAGCTCGGACCTTTTTAGTTTCTACAATATCATCTATCATGTAGCCGGGCCTTTTTGTGCGCTTGGGGTGTGGTGAGACAAATCTGACTCACGCGTTGGAGTAGCTTTACATGTCTATCACAGCTAGGCCTTTGTCACATTCAAAGTTAGTACTATCATTCACATAGAATATCATGAAGCGGGATATTTTGATGGCTCTATTTTCACACTAAAAAGCGGCCTGTTTTGACGCCACCAATTTTTGTCAAACTAAGCTAGTCGTTCCCACTTCACTAGCCGTGCCGGCACCAGCCGCTCCCATTAGTTGTATTCAGATATTATTGGCATTCCGGCGAGCCTTTCTTGCTCGAAACTTGGGCAGCCTTCGCCCAAGCTGAGCACAAGACATATCACCAACAAAAATGGTACATGTGCGAGGTCCATCATTTGTTAAGCACGGCCTAAGGTCGCAACTATTCCTAAAATTAACTTGAAGCTACTCCTTAGCTCAGTTATGATTGAATCGGCGCTATGTTGGGGTTGCTTATGTCTTTCACGGAAGCTTGCTAGTGCCTGGGACTAGTTGCTGACAGTGCCCAGGTTGATCAAGGATCTTCACTGCTTAGGCTGCTGCCACTCCCGCACTAAAAGGAGAGAGCAATGGCATCTATAAATTGAAGATCGCAACATGGAGTCGGCCGAACCTTTTCTAGCAATCTCACCTCAATTCAATATTCTACAGCTTCTCTTTCAACCACCATCATGTGTGGATTCACAGCAATCTATTCTTGCCTTGCAGCCCAACCCGACGCCCATGTACATGGACACCTTGGTGACAATCAGAATGTAAATGTCGTTCAAAACCAAAAATGCATAACATATCACGCCAAAGATCTATCCACCGAGGAAATCGGGCGAGACGAGTTGATTACGCAACTCCAGAGTAGTGTCGACGTCATCAAGCATCGTGGGCCAGATGGCTCGGATGTCTGGGTCAACGCTGATGCCAGCATCGGTCTCGCACACTGCCGTCTTTCAATTATAGACCTTTCTCCTAGTGGTATGCAGCCTCTTCATAGCGAGGACGGCTTGATCCATGCTGTGGTGAACGGCGAGATCTATGACCATGATCGTTTACGCCAGATGTGCATTGAAAAACATGGATACAAGTTCATGAGCGAGAGCGATAGCGAACTTGTCGTCGCCTTTTATCGTATTTATGGAGCTCCAGGACTTTTTGAACATCTGTGTGGTGAGTTTGCCTTTGTCTTGGTTGATGAGAGACCAGACACCAGAAAGATCATTGCTGGCCGTGACCGATTTGGGGTCAAGCCGCTTTTTTGGACCTCCCTTGACGGAAAGGTTTTGTTGGCTTCTGAGGCGAAGGCATTTCTCCCATTAGGATGGAAACCCGAGTGGAATATTCGCAGTCTTATGGATGGAGGCTACATGATAGATGACAGAACTATATTTAAAGGAGTAAGAAAGCTCATGCCAGGACATTGGATGGAAATTACCGACGAGTGTGGCATCAAAATCAACAAGTACTGGGATGCTGAATATCCAGACAAGGTATGCTAGGACCCATCCTCAATTTGGTCGCAGGATATCTGCTCACCCACTTTAGACAAGCCTTGACCCACGTACATTTGACGAGATGGTCCTTGGAGTCCGAGAACGACTTACAGAGGCGATTCGACTGCGACTGCGAGCCGATGTCCCCATTGGGATCTACCTATCGGGAGGTATTGACTCCTCAGCAGTAGCGGGCATTGCGGTGGACCTGGCTCGTAAGGAGAAGGTTCAAGTGGGCAATGGTAGCTCTTCTCAGATTTCTTGCTTTACGATTCAGTTTCCCCAAGAATCAGGCCATAACGAATCGGGTATGTGATTTTATGAACTAATAGGAAAACCTTTACTAACTCCAAGTTTCAGCTATTGCTGGTCGTACCGCAGAGTGGTTGGGTTTGGACCTGATCAAGCAGAATATAGATGAGGAAGAACTTGCAGAGAACTTTGCCGATGCTGCTTATCATACAGAAAACCACATTCTGATTTTAAATGCGGTTTCTAAGCTTGCGTTATCGGCCAAGGTTATGGAGCGGGGATTTAAAGTGGTTCTTAACGGAGAGGGCTCCGATGAGTTATTTGCCGGGTACTCACACCTTTTAAGCGAGTATCTGCGCGAGCCAGATTTGAGCATGCCAGAGACCGTTTTGGCCAAAGATGACATTTTGCGCAAGAGTTTGTGCAAGGTTGCTCACGCAGAAGGGGCTGCGGCGTGGCATTGGGCCGGAGAGCCCCAGGGCATGCGGAAGACGCCAAAGTCCCTCGAAGAGGTGAATGGTAACGGAATGCCACGGACAATTTTAGGACTAGGTCTCCCTCATTCGGTATTTTCGAAAGAGCTGAGAGAGCAGTATCAACATGCCTGGGACCCACGAAATACGGTCATAGCCAGCCTTTCACCTGAAATCCGAACAAAAATGCGTACCAATTGGCACCCTCTGAACACTGCCTTTTACATGTGGTCAAAGAGCATCCTTCCTAACTTCGTCCTAGGTTGGGAGGGAGAGCGCCTTGAAATGGCGAACAGTATTGAGGGACGCACCCCGTTCTTGGACCATAACTTGGCTGAGTATGCCAACTCCCTCCCGCCTAGCTCCAAGGTGAAGTTTCCACCACTCGAGGAGTCAGACCCATACTCGTGGCAAACCTCCGGGTCAGCAGTGCGAGCACTGACAGAAAAGTGGGTGCTTCGTGAAGCAGTCCGCCCTTATATCACTGAGGAGCTTTACAAACGGACGAAGGTTCCTTTCCTGACTCCTACCAAATGGTCAAGAGATGGACCTCTCCACAGAATGTTTAAGAAGCTACTGACGCAAAAGGCTGTGGAGAAGCTGGGTTTTGTTGATTACGATGTAATCAAGCATGCTCTTGATGTCGGGTTTGGAGACCGGGCTGATTCAGCAGCCCTTCGTACGGTGTGCAATGTTGGGTCTTGGGTGGTATTGGCAGAGAGATTTGGAGTAAAGAAGGCATCGGTTTGTGATCTTGGCTTGGCTTACTGAGGACTAAAGCTATGATATTTTACTTTTTGATAGTGTCTGTGATGAAGCGAACGTAGGTAACAACATCTTGTGGAAATAGAGACGGATTGTGGTTTGGTTTCTTGATGTATTTTTCGCTAGGCTCTATGAACACGTAGTCCATAGGAATCTAAGAGAGGAAGAAAATAATATAGGTTTGCCTATATAATAGAGTAAACAATAGGGAAATAGAAAAATGGGAGGCGGACTTTTAGTGCTATTTCTCGAGATATTCATATAATTTTTTTTATCCTATTCATACTATTTATATCTATCCGTAAAAGCGGCGGGTTACTACCCGATCAGCTGAGACGTGTTCATTGGTGGCGTATGGAGAGTGAAAGTGGCTGAGACCCAAAAAGAATTCTCATGGATAGGATTTAGAGAAAATATGCAGCCCCTTTCATGCTCCAGCCAATTGAGCGACTTAACCGAGTGGGTGACCTCACCCTGCCAGATGAGCTAGACACTCATGCAGCGTTCATCACAAGTCACTACTATATAAATAAATTTTGATTGGGTTTCCTTACACGAGGCGTTTTCTGGCGTTGGGTCTGTATTGCAATTGGTTGTTGGCACATGATTATTATCGCGTGCCACTTCAGCTGGCCACCCCCACTCGAAAAGCTGGCGTTTAAAACAGGCTGGCGCTTAAGATCAGCCCGCTGTTGTATTTAAGACCAGTCCGCGATCGAAAATGCCCCCTCTCTGTGCTGAATAATCATATATTGAAGGAATAACACACATTTGTGAGAAAAGTCTCATCCAAATCTTGAAAACGCTATGGCGCAAGCGACAAAAAGTAAGAATGGCGACGAACCGAGCCTAGTCGATACAACTGGCTTGTGTCTGCTATCGCTCGATGGTGGCGGAGTACGAGGTCTCTCAACACTCTTCATTCTAAAAAGTATCATGGATCAATTGAACAACCAAAGGAAGCAAGGTGGTCATCCTGCTGTGAAGCCATGTGAAGTTTTTGATCTTATCGGAGGAACGAGCACCGGAGGGTAAGCGCCTTAGACTTTTCATCAATGTGACGTACTGACGATCAATAAGATTGATTGCGATCATGCTGGGTCGACTAGAGATGGATGTGGACCAGTGTATTGACGCATACAGCGGGCTTGCCGAAACAGTATTTAAAAAGAAACAAAGCTGGCTCCCATTCAATTATCGCCTTAGAGTTACGTCGCAATTTGACTCGGCGGAGTTGCAGGCTGCGATCTTGAAAGTGGTCGAGAGTAATGGTGCATCTGAAAATGATTTGCTCAATGACGGTGCTGAGCGCAAGTGTAGAAGGTAAGTGGTTTTCTGGCCTTGGTTAACTCAATCTGACATGGCTAGTTTTGTTTGCACGGCCGACCGTGACACGAAGGACATTGTGCGCCTTCGAAGCTACGGACTGATGCATGAACCAGATATTCAGGCAACAATATGTCAGGCCGCCCTCGCGACATCCGCAGCTACCACCTTCTTTGATCCTGTTCGTATCGGCCATCGATCGTTTGCTGATGGTGGGTTCGGTGCGAACAACCCAGTGGATGAGTTAGAGGGTGAGGCATCCAATGTCTGGTGCCCAGACACTGGAGATCTGAAGCCGCTAGTCAAGTGCTTCATCTCGATTGGGACGGGTAACCCAGGCAAGAAAGCATTTGAAGACAGCATGACTAGTTTTCTTAGCCAGACGGTAGTTCAGATCGCGACAGAAACGGAGAATAAGGAGAAGTTGTTTATTGCTAAATGGGCGAAGCATTATGACCAGAAGCGATACTTCCGGTTCAATGTCGAGCAGGGACTACAGGATATTGGACTTGATGAGTACAAGGAAAAAGGACTTATGGAGGCAGCAACTCATGGTTACATCACACATAAAGATCGCCAGTTCAAGCTGCGGGACTGCATTCAAAACCTGAGTCAGAAGAAGAGTGTGTAGATTGAGAACCTGGAATAGGAAATAAAGACTCTAATTGACTGATGTTTGAACAGATCGATCGCGCCTTTCATTTTCTGTTCATATGGATGTAAGTGCAATGCCAGCCTGTTCACCCGTACCTCGCTGAAGTGAGTAGGAATATAATATTCAAATTGTTCGGCAACAGCTGGGCTCTGTAGCACATGATAGTTGTTTCATGGTTCCATTTGAAAGGAACACCCGTTTCATAGGTCGCCAGCCTCAGCTTTCTCAACTGGAAGAATTGCTATATGATGAGGGACGTACCGCTAAAGTTGCCGTCATGGGGCTGGGTGGTGTAGGGAAGACCCAAATTGTGCTTGAATTGCTCTACCAAATAAAAGACAAGGACTCTGATTGTTCCATAATCTGGATAGCGGCAAACAGCTGGGGAAGCCTAAACCAAGGCTATCTTGACGCTGCGCAGCAGCTCAACATTCCAGGCTTGGAAGAAGACAAAACCGATGTGAAGCGACTGGTGCAAAGACACTTGAGCATGGATCGTGCGGGACGATGGCTGCTGGTGTTTGACAACGCCGATGATATAGACATGTGGACAACTAACAGCAGTGATGGTGGATCGGGAAATTTGATGGACTACCTTCCAAAAAGCAACCAAGGAGCCATAATTTTCACTACGCGCAATCGCAAGATAGCGTTCCACCTTACACAAAAACGTCTTGTTGAGATTCCAGCAATGGAAGAAGATGCAGCTATTCAGCTACTCAAGGAATGCTTGATAAAACCAAACCTCATCGATAATCGGCGAGACACAATTTCTCTGTTGTCGCAGCTCACCTACCTTCCGCTGGCCATTGTACAGGCAGCAGGATATGTCAATCAGAACGACATAGAACTTGAGGAATATATACTGCTTCTGGAAGGAAGAGGAGGAAAAAGGGTGATTGGGCTTCTTGATGAAGATTTCCCGGACGATGGGAGATATCGCGATACTGAAAATGCTGTAGCAAAGACGTGGTTGATATCATTTGAGCGGATCCGACTACGGGACCCGCTCGCAGCAGATTACCTGTCTTTTATGGCTTGTGTTGAGCCGAATGACATCCCGACTTCCCTACTTCCACCAGGAGAGTGTCGCAAAGAGGAGACAGAGGCAATTGGAACACTCATGGGGTATTCTTTTGTTACGAAACGTTCGATAGACAAGACTCTTAGTCTCCATCGGCTTGTACATTTGGCTACACGAAATTGGCTTCGTATCGAAGGGCAGCTTGCGTCATCAGAAAGGAAAGCCATTGCTCGGATAGAAAAGGTCTTCCCGGATCACAACCACGAGAACCGCAGTCTCTGGCGAACCTATCTGATTCATGTTCGTCGGGCACTAGAACCTGAATTAGTGGACAAAGATTGGAAGAAAAGAATGGATCTCATGTGGCGATACGGAATGTGTCTTGAGCAAGACGGTCGATGGGATGAGGCAGAGCTTCAGATCAAACAAGTTCTTGATGTTAAAAATCGGATGCTTGGAGAGGATCACCCGGACACGCTCACCGGAACCAGTAGCCTTGGGTCGATCTTGGAGAAACAGGGCAAATATCAAGAGGCAGAAAACAAGCAAAGGGAGGCCCTGGAAAGAAGAGAGAAGGCACTTGGGTTAGAGCATCCAGACACACTGACTAGCCTTAGTCAGGTTGGTTGGGTATTGGAGAGACAAAACAAATTTGAAGAGGCAGAAGAAATACAAAGACGGGCCCTGGAAGGAAGCAAAAAGATACTTGGATCAGAGCACCCCGACACACTTGCCAGGCTTAATGACCTTGGAATCGTCTTAGAGGGGCGGGGCAAGTTTAAAGAGGCAGAAGATATCCAACAACAAGCGTTGGAAGGAAGAAAAAAGGTACTTGGGCCAACACACCCAGATACACTTGCTAGCATTAGCAATCTCGGCTGGCTCTTCTGGAGGCAGGGCAAGTATAAAGAAGCTGAAGCTATGCACCGCCAAGCTTTACAAGAAAGTGAGATATCGCTTGGGCCAGCACACCCAGACACGCTGACTAGCCTTGGCAACCTCGGGCTGGCGCTGGGGAGTCAAGAAAAATATGAAGAGGCAGAAGCCATACACCGGAGAGCCCTAGAAGCCAGAGAAAAGGTACTGGGTCCAGAACATCCACACACGCTGATCAGCATCAGCAATCTTGGAGCGATATTGGAAAAGCAGGGCAAGCTTGAAGAGGCAGAGGCAATGCACCGGCGAGATCTACAAGCAAGTGAGAGAGTGCATGGGCTAGAGCACTCAGATACCCTCGCTAGCCTCCGCCATCTCGGGTCAGTATTGTTAAGACAGGGCAAGAACAAAGAAGCAGAAGAAATGGACCGGAAAGCTGTAGAAGGATGTGAGAGAGTGCTCGGGCCAGAGCACCCAGACACGCTTACTTGCCTCAGTCACCTTGGTTTGGTATTGGAGAAACAAGGCCGCTACCAAGAGGCGGAGGCGATATACCGGCGGACTCTGGAGGGCAGAGAGAGAAAACTTGGGCTCAAACATCCGGACACGCTCATCAGTGTCGAAAACCTCAGGTCGCTGGAGAATCAGGGTGCCAAGTCACGGAAACGAGGCATCGACGAACCCTTGGAACAAGAGCCCCAGGCCCAGGAAGAGAACGATGCGAAGGGACAAAGACGATGCACAAACAAAAGACTGAAGCAAGAACCTGAGGATGGTTGAGCCATGTTTCGGCGTCATCTTTTTGAATGCAGTCGATCAGATAAGGTCGGATAGTACTTTTTGGGCATTTTTAAATTTAAGCTGTTGTCAGTGAATGATCTCATATCACACAAGACTTGCTTAGTACCAACCAATAGGACCTGTTTGTAATATAGACTGTTCCCTGATTAACAAATTCAACCATGCCTCTTGCATCAATGACGATGGCAAAAGTGAAGTGGGACTACCCTGATGAGTGATGTACTCCCTAGGCTGAATGAATGTAAGTGAGCATTATGGAAGGAGAGTGCGATGTAGGTAGGATTCTAACTAGAGGTCTCACTGTCCTGGCCCTACGCACTCCCAGTGATTTCTGAAATATCAAGAGGTTCTTTTTCTACCATTCACCGATTCATACAGCACTCGAGGGGGGACCCAACTGTCACACACTGCGCTCTTAAACTTCGCCAACAAGAATTTCTATTACACGAAGTGAATTAAACTTTTTCAGTAACTAAGCTGGCGGGTTGTAGTGAAAGAAATTGGAGAATTGAGCTGGAGGACTGAGGTGCAGATGCAGAGGTTAACCGAAATCTATCGGAGGCAAGCCGGAAAAAGAAAAGACACTTATCTGTCCCTTGGACCACTGACTCGATGCTTATTGGTAATGTGACGCATATCACTTACTGCTGGGCGATCCGTGTCACCGAGACACTCATCAATTCCAGTGGGACTTTGTGCAGAGTGCAGAGGATCAACTCCACCGTGGCGTACATATTTCCGTATATCCTGACGCTAAACTGAACGTATTTTACAAACAGTGGGGACTCCCGCGCGGGAGCCCACTTTCAAACACGGCATGTAAGCCTAGATGTCTTGGTCGAGCAAGAAACAGCGTCCATCACCATCTGTTTCATGCATCGCGATTGCCGCGGCATAGGTATGAGCACGGTTCAAAGTCATGGCAGTCAATGAAACGCTTCCTATTCGTCAAACTAAAAACATGTTTACAAATTATCCACGCGGTGAGAGGGATGGTGAGTGATGGCAGCGGATATTGATAGAAATCTTGAGGTACAAATACCAGTCGAAGTCATCATAAATTTCCTTCCAAATCACATCAATCATCCAAATTCAAGATGTTCACTATGGGTTTAAAGACGGCTCTTACTGGTCTCGCTCTATTCGTGGCCGCTATCAAGGGTGCGTTATAGCTGATAAGTGTAATTGACCTTGCTGATTGTTTGCCCATTGACAGCCCATTCTCCCCCGTCTCTCGATGAAAAATCCCTGATGTTTCATCGCGATGTTCTTGAAAGGTGCGGGCCTAGTGTTGCTCGAATGAAGCATGCTCGCCGCACCTTGCGCCGTCGGGGTGATTCCGTCGACCCGGGGTCTGGGGACACCGACTATGTCATCCACGCCGTAGCCCCAAAATACAAAGAGGTACAGAACTGGACTAATATTCTGACCCCTGAAACAAGCGAGGGCCCTTATTTTCTGCCTCGAAGCCAGATTTTACGTCAGGATATTCGTGAAGGGCAGCCCGGGGTACCTCTGTCCCTCGAAATTGGGGTGATTGAGGTGGACACGTGCAAGCCACTGGATGACGTCCTTGTAGACATCTGGGTAAGTCAATTCCCTACTAGCGAACAAAATAGTTTCTAATCATTTTATCACCACTAGCATTGCAACGCTACAGGATCCTATAGTTCATTCACCGGTCTATCCCCCAACACTCAATTTTTAAAGCTTTATAGCCAGACCAATGGTAGTGCCTTCAACATTCATGATGGTCTACCAGATCTTTCGGTTCGTTCCCAACTCTTGCTCCCAAATGCTTACCAACATCTGGCAGTGGCTTTCAACCGACAACACCACATTCTTGCGCGGAATGTGGCCCACGGATAAACATGGCGTTACCTCTTTCACAACAATATTCCCTGGTTTCTATGTGAGTATTGGTGTTTTTTTTAGCAGTGCAACTGTCTGTATCTAACCACCCACAAGGTCCAACGGGCTATTCATGTTCATGTTCAAGTCCATACCAACTGGACAGTTCAATCCAATGGAACAATTGTCCATGGATCCATCGTTAGCACTGGCCAGATCTTTGCAGACGAGGCTCTTTCAGAGGAAATAATGAGTCTGGAGCCATATTCCAACCATACTGAGATTGAGCGTGTGACAAATGACAAGGATGGGATTTACACTCATGAGTCAGCTAGTAAGTGGTTTGATTGCTCCATTATTGAGAAGTTTTGGAGTCATGACTGACTCTGGCCGGCTAGCGGGCGCAATGACTGTTATGCATACAGAGCCTTTGGATGGTGTAGACTACAAGAATGGAGTTTTTGGCTACATAACTCTGGTGAGATTCATTATCAAACCGTGAAAGGCGAACAGCAGTGCTTACAAGATTGAAAGGGTATCCAGATGAGTCAAATCAGAAATGGAAGTACTATTGATGCGCGTATGTGGCATTCTCTCGGAGAGTCTATACCTGTACTAACTTGAATATAGTCCCAGATGCTACGGTTACTCCTACAGAGTCAGCCTGACTGGTATGATTTGGGCAATGCTCAGTGCGACTTGGAGTTTATCATCTTATTGTCAATTCCAACCTCCTCTGAATGTCATAACATGGGCGGAGCCTTCATTGATATAGGATTCTTATCGTGTATATCGCTTGCGGATGATTCAGTATCGAAGAATGTGGCTCCATGGCCAGGATCCTCGATATTTCTGACTTCGCAAGTGAGCACACGTGCAAAGTGCGATCCAATCATCCGCTCCGACTAATCGGTCGATTTAGGCGAACCGGATGACCCAAGAATTAATGAAGGTGTGAATGCTGCGTACGCAAGATTAGTGTTAATTGAAACACAATTACAACCGACGTGAAAATGACGCAGCCAGAACACATTAATTCCAGGGAATATGTCTCGCAATTCTGATGTAACCATTATGCACATGACTAGTCCACACTTATGTAGGCTTGATGAGGGGATATTGTAGGAGTCTTAGGTCGAAACTCCAGTCGCTTGTTCGTTGCGACAGTGGCAATGTGGCTCTCACGCTATATAGATTCATTGATTGATAGCTAACAATGCTTGCCCTTTATTGTATTAGTCTCAGGTTAGCTATGCCGAATTTGGAGAGTACAGACGGTCCACTTAACCAGGTCTAATCCTTCATTCGTAATTGGCTCCCTCAAAAATGACTAGCTGATTCAGAGTCAAGATTCGTTACTCGCCCCGCACATTATTACACTTCGTTTCCAGTGGCTGGCTGAACGGTTCTGTTGAGCCATGAGATTGGATGATATCTAATGCGCGTTATTTTCAAGTTAAAGCGACGTGATGGAATAGACTAATTTAAATCCTAGCTCATCGCCACCCTTTTATTTTCCTTCAGTTCACCGTCCCGTCAGCTAGAGAACACACAGAATATTGGGTCAGCGAGGCTTTTTTCTTTCTTCTTCTTTTTTTTCTTTAAGAATTATCCTCTTTTACTTCTGTGAGCCGAGGCAGATATCGCTGGCGACATTCCAGCACCATGTCGGGAGTGCGTGGAATAACATATGCCTGATGCGCGGCCTTTACTAACGGAAAGCAAATAGATTAATCTCAAGCCGTTGGAAGAACATGGAGACGAAATAGACAGGGAAGCTTTCAACCAGATACTTGAAATGGACGATCCAGATGACGGTAGCTTCTCCGGGGCTATCGTAAAGGGCTTTTTGGAACAAGCAGAAGACTGCATTGAGAAAATGAAAGCTTATGCGTAAGTTCATCAACATGATATGATACAATGGGCCACATTTGACACCACTGTCTTGCTTTGGTCGAGACATTTCAATTTCATTCACCCAAGTGGTTTATTATAAAAGCTAACGTCCAACTTTGCGGACAGAGATGATGCACCGAACCGCTGGGGTCTTGCTCAACAGGCGCAATTATTAAGGGGAGCTTCAAATACGTTGGGTGCAAGGAAAGTCTCCCAACGCTGTCAGGAAATTCAAAGTTATGCCGCCAACCAGGATCTTGATGGAAGGCATCAACCAGACAGCAACCTTTGTCTGGAGCGAATTCGGAAGACCCTTGGTGAACTTGACCAAGATTACGCCCGCGTAAGCAAGGTGTTGAAGGCGTGCTATCCTGACATGTTTACGGAATAAGACTCGATGAATAAGAAATTCATGGGCATTGTTTGGGTTGAGCTGTATGTCTTTTGAATGCATTCAAAGGAAAGAAGGCAAGATTTCAAGATAATCATGTCTACGATTCTATTTAACAATCATAGGCTTGGCAATCCAAAAAGAAAGAAAAAAGTGCGCGATACCCTCATAATGAACTATTGTCTGCTTTATTATTCCTGTTGGTGCTATTAGACGAAACACAAGCCACGTGACTAAGCAGAATGCTATTTGAGGAAGCGCGGCTTGGATCCATCACAAGGCTGAGCCAATTAGAACCAGCATTCTCGGTACAATTATTCTTTATTTTAATGGGCGTTTAAAATGCAGGGGTTTATTTTGGTGCAGTTTAGTTGGGTTCTACGCTCGATGTGGCTGTCGTGGCATGGGGCGCGTTTCGCCCGTGTCGTGAAATTCCTCCCCCGCTTCTTTTTTTTCGGTGAAATGGTGGGCAAGACAAAGAATGAGGGAACTCGAACGCCACAAAGGTGGCTTTGTCCGATCAACTCTTTCCCATCTTGACTAGACGGCTTTTTTTTTTTGAGAAGGATTTAGCACGGAGTGATCCCAATGCCAGACATGGTAAAATAGTCTGAGATGGAAGAAATAAAATTTACGTAAAGGGCGGTTTAGGGTTACGAAAATGAGTAGTAAATTAGACAAAATGGCGCATGTGAGATAGTTTGGTATTGGGGCTATGTTGGCTCTTGTTTTTGTACCCTCATCGTAGCGTCATAACTTGCAGTAACCTGCAGAAGCTGACCATGTAAAATCAACACCGCGCAGTGCATCCAATTGCCTTGGGATATATCTTGTGGGTGTGGATTCGTCTGCCTCAGATGCATTGTTGTTGGAGTCGCTAGAATATGGATCGGGCCTGCTGATGTGACTTCGTGGATGGGGCAGCATATCTACCTGGCTCAAGAAGGGAAAGTGCTATTAGATGAGAGGGTCAGCGACATAGCTTCCGGTCATAAAGTTGCCCCAAATTATCTGGGAACACTACGTATAAGGCTACCCCTAGGAGGTTCTCATTGTGAAAAGAAAGGAATAGCTGGGCAAGAAATTCAGGAATTACTTAGCAATTAAAGCCAATCTATAAAAGCAAGCTAGTTTAACACTACATTATTTTTATATTATCATTAAAAATGGATTGTCTATTAGATTTACGCGGATAAGGAATTTTATGTACTTTCAGACGATTAAGTGAATAAAATGTAAATTAGTACTTGAATTAATGATAACTGGGTAACCCTCGCTCTTACAGGTTCTCTTTTCTTTGGCTTCTCCAAAATGTGCGGTACTCGGTCATTGAAGGTGAAATGAAATTGTTCTAGAATAACAATCGATTACATCTGCCACATTTGTGGGCCAGGTACTTCTAGGAAAACTGCGGGACAAATCTTAGAGACGAAAAACAACACTCTTGAGATACATGATGACTGAATGATTTTGGGTTGATGGGGAAATCGACAGTCTTGGAGGTAATTTCAATAGCCGCGTACCAGTGCGCTCCCGTCCCTCTTCGAAAATCAGCAATTTCCACCAGTTCACCAGCCATGAACTTAATCGCGCGGCTGGTATTTAGTCTCTCATATTATTGGAGGTAGTTTTCTGCTAGCAACATAGCGCAGATCTGAAATACGCTAGGCGGGTGGTATCGTACCAAGCGTCCGGTTCCCTTGTGACGAGCTGGAAACAAAGCAATCTTCGAAGCGGCGGTTTCTCCAATTAAAATAATGAATTGTGAAATCTTTACTGCAAAATGGAAGCGGGATCTCCATTGTGCTTTTTTGAACAAACCGACTCTTGGGGAAGAGAATCTTCGCTGAGAAGGGTTGGGCTTGTCGTTCAAAAGAATTGGATCAAGGAGCAGAGATAAATTGCTTTTCTGTCCCTCCTAGTTGAGAAAATACAGATTAAAATCTACCAATGTAATAATACTTTCTTTTTAGTGGTATGACTCTGGGTTATGGGCATATCATAACTATCATGGCATTATTATTGCTGTTGTGCCCTGCATTCATTCTTGTATCCTTGGGGTGACACGGCTCATCCTCACCGAAGTATCGAACCAACCCCCCGGCCTCTCATTAGACGGATCTCAAAATACTACAGGGTTCTATTTTTGGGTATGATTGGCTAGGCTTTCAATCTAGAAATTCGAGATGTGGGTTCTCGAACGATCTCGAAATTTAGCGCAATTTTGTATTGTCTTTTCCCTAGTCTATTCTAAGCGATGCAAATACAAATCCGATACCCTGCATGTACGGGAAACATCCTTTTGAGATTTGCGACAAGTTTCATGGTTGCGGTCTGTTTTAGTAGCGATTTTGCAGCTATGATTGGGTTTTGGTGGCTGGACGGCGAATGATCGGAATCACTAAACCTGGTTTCAGCTGTGTTGTTCGCATTCAATTTGCCAATCGAAAAAACTTAAGAGTATGGAGAATCAGCTTGTACTGTCTTGGTTATCTTGCAGAGGCCAGATTTCCCGTTTTTCTTTTCGCGGGACATTGTGTTGAGTGGCGAGATCAACAGGGGCGGGGGCCGTCAAAGTATTTTGTGAGCTGTGATTGGGTAATTGAGCCAGTGTTAATTCTCGTCCAAACCGCACTTGGCCAGTAACCAATGGAGTGGTGGTGCTATGGGTATGGGCTAAATTGGACCGACTTTTGATGCCATTGATGCCAATGTTACGAATCCCCCCTTTCAAATTCGTCATGTTTGCCGACTGCTGCTCGTGTAACGCGGCATGACGTACAATGGGCGGCAGGGAAATGAAGCCATGAGCGAGGCCAAGATGGCCCAGGCCATTGGGGAATGCGTATGGATGCTGCATGAAGCTGTGTCCCATTCTTGCCGCGTCCCAGTTGTTCCGTGTTCCACCTGTACCGTGTTTCACTGTGGCTGGATGTGGTTGATAGGCCCTGGGTTGGTTTTCAGCTGATGATGCCCAGCTGCTTCAATTGGTGGCTTTCTCCGATCGGATCATGGCTTACTCGTCGATCGATCGGATCTGTATTTATTGAATGCAACCCATGGCCTTGATCTGGCATCTTCCGAGAAATTCGTGCAACCAAAGGCCAATTCGAAGAGCATATAATTCCCATGGCTGACCGCGGACATTTTGATTGTTTTAACTCGCCCTCCATGATGAATTGTTCGACATGCCAGGTCCCCGTTGACCTTGATCACGATGAGATCCATGTAAGACAAAGACAGTGTGCACACCTTTCCCAGACACCTAGCTGAATCAATGCACAGGGAGCAGCATCTCACGACCCACATAAGACGGACACTGATGTGGACGGTCTGCCGTCCAGTCTCACTCCAGAAGTGGCCGACTGGTTTGCGCGACGAACCTGGCAGCCGGTGCCGTGGACCTCCGAGGAGCTGATTGCCGCCAAGCGCGGCCGCACCGTGAGTGTGGTCTTACCGGCGCTGAATGAGGAGGCCACGGTCGGCGGAGTGGTAAAAGCCATGCTTGCCGCCGGCTCGCTGGTGGACGAGGTCGTGGTCATCGACGGCGGATGCACCGATGGCACCGTGGCTCAGGCTTCGGCGGCCGGAGCCCGGGTGGTGGATCTCGCCACGGCGCTGCCCGGAGTGCCGTCCCGGCCGGGCAAGGGCGAGGTGCTGTGGCGCTCGCTCAATTGTACCCGGGGCGACTTTATTGCCTTTGTCGACGCCGACTTGGTCGATGTTGGCCCGGATGTGGTGAGAGGTTTGCTGGGCCCGTTGCTGATGGACGACTCGGTGCGTCTGGTTAAGGGCTTCTACCGGCGACCTCTGCGACAGGCTACGACGGAGCATCCAAGCGGCGGCGGGCGCGTCACGGAGCTCATGGCGCGTCCGTTGTTGGCCCGATTTGCACCCAAGCTCGGCGGCGTGGTGCAGCCTCTTGGAGGAGAGTATGCTGCGCGTCGCGACCTGCTCACGGCGCTGCCCTTTGCTGGTGGCTATGGCATCGAAGTGGCGTTGCTGATGGACACGCTGCGACTTGTCGGGCTGGACGCCATTGCGCAGGTTGACTTGGGCGTCCGCCGACACCGCAACCGCGACCTCTCAGATCTAGGCGTCATGGCTTCTGAGATACTTGCCGTGGTCCTGCAGCGCGCCGGCTTGGATCCGGCCCCAATGCCCGTCGATTTGGTGCAGTTTGCCCAAGATTCAGCGCCAGGCGGGCGTGGCTGGCATCCGGTTGTGCGCCACGTTGAACGGTCAGGTCGGGAGCCTTTGCAGGCGCTTCTAAGCTCTGGCGATTTAGTCTAATTAAATGAGCTCCATCACTGTGGGCTCGTTTGATGGTTCAGAAAGGTGTGCATCTATTTCTTGTATGCATGCAGGATTTGGGGCTTTTCATTCTTGCTGCTTGGTGGGGTAAATTATGTGCTCATCCCAAATTCATCGCAACAGCCGATTTGTTCCCCATGCAGGCTTCTATCTATATAATATTTATGTTTTAATTACAAAACGTATAATTACTAGTCGTCAGGCTTTCAGTTTTCATATGATATACCTCGTGAAGTTGTAATCGATGTTTTTTGGTCTTGGCTACTGCTAGTTAACTTTGCTCCCCAAAGGTCCATTGTGCAACGTAGATGCTCTAAGCCTCAAGGTAGAGCCTACTAACAAGTCTGAGGCAGATACGGAATAGAATTAGCTTTATTTGGCTGGCCCCGAAAACTAAAATAGAGTTGATGAGAGGTTTTGTCGCGTAATTATGATATTTCTGTGTCAAGGTTGTTTTGGGGTTCTGAGAAACGGATTTAGTTACAGAACAGAATTACTACTCATTTTCTGCTTGCTCAAACGTCACTGAATCGAACCAAGCGGTCCCGACCTTCGAAGACTGATACTCTATAACCACAGCAAGATTGCCAGCATCAACCTGATCTTGCGAGAATTGACGGAGTATTGGGTTTAGTAGAATTCACCTCCAGAGGTTGTTTTATACCGATAAAGAAAGTTGTTCCCCCTGTCTTGACCTTAAGAGAGCCCATGCCCTTCTCATAAAAGCTTCCATCGATGCTAAACGCGCCTGGATATCCTTCCCAAGGGCTCAGGGTGGGGGGGGGGGGGTTGTATCGAAACCAGCATTGGCAAGGTATGTTGGGGCCGCAGCTGATGTAGTCGTGCTGGTTACCGCCGCAGTACTACCAGTATCAGCTATTGTTTCTGTGGCCGCGGACTCCGTGGATGTTGATGTTCCGGTCAAGGTAATTGAGGGGGATGGAAGGGTTGGTGAACTATCGTGTATTGTTATCGTGTCGGTCAAGGTTGTGTCGTCAGATGTGATGAGTGTTGTTAACATAGTTGGATAAATGGCGGAAATCGTCGTGCTTGATGTAATGGCAGTTTCGATGCTCAGACTGCTCAGTGAAGTTGAAGATGACAGAATATGTGCTCTACACAAACCAGCATCGGAGCCTCCAGCCAGAAACTCGAGAGCCACAAGGCTCAGGCCAGCAAAACGAACAGTCATCGTAACAGACCATATGTTGCCCTTGGGATTTAGTTACGAAAGGTTGAATTGAATAGATGCAAATGAGCAACGCGTATTTAAGCACAACCACCATCAGAATGCTGAGACAGCCCATGCATGGTCTCGACCACATTCTAAGGGCCCAATTTGGTATATTTTTGTTTAATTATTGTGGAAAACGACGCTAACTAAACTTGGTTTGGGCCAATGTGGTCATACTATATTAACTAAGAAAAAAACTGAATGTTCTAATGTGGATAACTGTTTTGCCTTTAGCTCCATTATTGGCCAACTCTGCACCACCCCTGAAATTTTGGTGACTGCATTCAAGGTCCGGTGTCAAACCATAACGAGACTATTGAATGCGGCTGAACGCCTCTTTTATTCAACGTACAAACTGCATCAACCCCTGAGGCCTAGCGTAATCTTTTCTTACTCAAGTCATATATATTCACTCATTCAGATCTTGAATAGGCCCGGGTTTCAGGTATTCGACCGTGGGGGGTTTTTCTTTTTTCAAAATTAATTTTTCTGACTTAGGCTGGAATCTCATAACCTTGGCTACTTGTCCTACTTGCCTACTGGCACGCGGTGCACACTCATTCTCATGGCCCACCGAATATGTTGATCAGAAGTAAAATATTTATAAATCTTAAGATTGGAGCACAGCGGCGTCCCTTGCATTGCCCTTGAACCCATAGACAATAGTAATGCTAGTTGCGGCAAAATCATATTCCGAACGCGACCAAAGTCGCTCCCAATGATAAAAGTGTGTGGATATAATCCGAGGGTGGTCCTTTACTTAATTACTGCAACACATGTATTAAGACGCGAAAGTCGTAATATTAGGTACATCATGACATGTACACTTTTCGTGAGATATCACAAAAGCAGATGTTACTAAAACCAATTAAATAATATAACCTAAGCCTAAGGACTTGTAGATCTAACCAGTTTTCTAACTTGCTCCAAGATCCCAAAGCCTCTTGAACTCACTATCTCGCTTCAGGAGAGTGCGGGGACTATCCCATTCCAGGAGCCGACCACCGCCCATAACGGCAACAAAATCAAAGTCCACAACGGCACCGAGGCGATGCGCGACAGCAATGACGGTGCAGTTGGCAAATTGCTCACGCATGACGTCTCTTATGAGCCGTTCAGATCGCTCGTCAACGTTGCTGCTCGCCTCGTCGATTAGAATGATTCGCTTGCCCGCGAGGATGGCCCGGGCGATGCACAGGAGCTGGCGCTGTCCTTGCGAGAGCTGATCGGTGTCCAGCGGGCTATCTAGACCGCCTAGACGATCTACGGCATCGTCAATCTTGAGCTGGCGCAGGACCTGAAGGATCTTGTTGTCGTCGATTTGCTGCTCCTGTTCCTGTTGTTCGTACTCCTGCCGGTGCCGCTGTCGGTGAAGAACGACGAGATTATCGCGGAGGCTTGTGTGCTTCAGGAAGAAAGGGTGCTGCGGTACAACAGCCATTGCAGCACGCACAGCCTGCCGTGGTAGCGTCGCGATGTCGACGCCGTCGATAGAGATGCGAGAGCCGGAGTCGACTTCGAGGAGGCGGAGGATGCAACCCAGGAGCGAGCTCTTGCCGCTCCCACTGCGGCCACAGATGCCGACCTTCGCGCCGGCGGGGATATCGACGCTCACGCCGCGCAGGATAGGCTCTCCGCCGCCGCGCGCATCGTACGAGGCTACTAGATTCTCTATGGTGACGCGGCCATGCGTCGGCCAGTTCTCAGGCTCGGTACCTGTCTCGGCAGGTCGGTTCTCCGACTCGGTATCAGTGCAGAACATCTTGACGCGAGCGATTGCGCCAAAAGATGTCTCGAGCTGGGTCCAGTCCTGGATAACGTGAGCCAGCGACTGGCCAAACGACATGACCTGGACCAGGGCCAGGGCCACGTACTGCGCCGAAAGCTGTTCCCGTAACTTCATGACTAGGACCATCATCACGGTCACGAGGACGGCGGTCATTAGATCAAGCACGAGGCCCAGCCAGCGCTGGATGCAGTAGAGCAGGTAAAAGGGCCGTTGCGAGGCGTCAAGAAGGTCCAAGTACTGCTCAATAAAGCGCGGCCCCCACGCGAACGCCCGTACCGTGGACAGGCCTTGCAGCAAGTCGAGAAACTGTGTAAAGAGGGGAGATTTGGCTTCGAGATCAAACAATCGGATCTGCTGAGACGTCCTTAGGTAGAACTTTTGCAGAACTGTTGGCTCACAGTGGCTTGGGGGTCAGTGTCATGATTCTTTGCAACATCAAGGGGCTTGGGGGCGGGCTGTCAAAACTCACACCAGCAGAAAGCGACGAAGGGCACAAGCACGGCTGCAAAATACCCAGAAAAGACGCACATCAGTATGACCGACATGATTATGAGGGCAAAGTTGATACAGAAATCCACGAGAGCAAAGGGCAGCTCGGTATCGATGACCGACATGTCCTGACTGAAGCGATTTGTGGTGACTCCGATGTCAGTCTGCGAGAAGAAGGCCACAGGAGCATTCATAACGGAATGCAATAGCCGAGCGTGGAGAGCCCCGGAGCTTAATGGCACCATAACAACTAGGAAGAAATAAGCGGCCCCAGTAATACCCAAGACAGCGAGACCGGTGAGCATTCCGAAGAGGCCAAGGTAGTAGTCGTTGGTGGCTTGGCCGGATTCTTCTGCATTCTCCGTCCAGAAGCTGAGTACGAGTGCTGTCATCCGATAGCCTCCAGTATACAGAATAATGAGGGTAGCGAAGAGCATGGTGTGCCACAGAGAGAAGGAGTCAAAGTAATATGCATAGGTGGCAAACTCACCGAGGACTTGACCAGGAGATTCAGAATCATCGCTATTCTGAGCAGCAATATCTTTAGATTGGCGGCTGGGAATAGTCTCGTGGCGGTGCTGCTGCACCGATGCCTCAGCTGCGTCCCGCGCGTCAATCGCACCGTTTTGCTCAGCTGCCAGCCCATGCAGATAATCAGTGTCGGATTGGAGTTGTGCGAATGAGCCTTGGTGTATTACATGGCCTCTAGCATCAAGAGCGACCACATGATCAGCATAGGCGAGTCTATGGATGGCATTTGTGACACAGACGACAGTCGTGCCCATCTGCCGAAAGAGACCCGTCTCAGCAAAGATATTCTGGAAGACGTGCTCCTCAGTCACCGTATCCTGCCCTGCGAAGACGTCGTCCAACAAGACCATCTTCTCCTTGGAGTAGATCGCTCGGGCTAAGGCGAGTCGCTGCTTTTGGCCACCGCTCAACGAAAACCCCGCGCTGCCCGCCCTTGTCGCATCTCCGTCAGGAAGCGTGGCAATATCCTGGCCCAGCCCACACGCGTAGATAACTTTGCCGTACCATTCCGCGTCGTAGCTGCCACTGCCCAGGATATTCTGGCGTATCGTGAGGTTCTGGATCCAGGGCTCCTGACCAACGAATGCAATGTTGCCGGGGTTGGCATGGATGGAACCCCCACGAAGCGGGACTTCTCCCAGAATGGCTCTCATGAGGGTGCTCTTGCCGGAGCCTACAGGTCCGACGATGAAGGTAAAGCAAGACTTGCGGATGTTGACAGTAATGTTGTTGAGAATGTCTGGCTTTCCGGGAACCCAGCCAAAACTGGCCTCTGATATCGCCACAAGAGCATCTCCTTTCTCATCGTCTTGTCTTGGGTGATGATCCCGCTCACTCAAAGGCATTCTGTAATCGATACAACTTTCCGCCAACAAGTAGGTTTGAATGCGAGAAAAGCACGCGAGGGCGGCACTGACGAATGGGATGGTACGAAACACGACAACCATGGGGTCCGACAAGAGGTATATCAGCGAGAGTGAGCTGTAAGCAGATTCGGTGTTCAAGGGCTGACCAGTGCTCTTAGAAACAATGACAAAAGTTGCGAAGGTCGCCAAAGGGGCAATGGTCCCTGTGTTCATTGCTGCTCGGATAAAGGAGTCAGCAATTGTATCAAGGTCACACGTTAAAAATGTGGCAGAGAAACAATTCACAACTCGAGTACTTACCAATAAAAGTCTGTACGGCCAATAGTCTACGGTACTGCTTGGACAAGTTCAGCTCTTTTACACGGAGGTTCTGGATCATGTTGGCGACAATATCTGACAAGCCAAGCATTTTGACTTCCTGCAGCAAACCGATTAGTGCTTTAGTCTATCAAGAATAATAGGTATTATCATCAGGCATTCCCGCTGGATCCTAACCTTCATGGATGCGAGGACGGAAGCCGTTACGTCGACCCGCGTTTGGATGCCCCTCATCCATCTCTTCTTAGCCGCTCCAATAAACTGGGCAAGCTGCAGCGTGCCAATAGTGGCAATGATTGCCACAGCGACCGGTGCCAGAGCGGCAAGGCCAAGTTGCCTGTGCAGGAGAAAGATGGCAACTGCTGCCTCGATTGGCGAGGCCCAAAGCTCGTGTAGAGTTGCGGCGCTTTGGCAGATACTCTCGGTGTCTGTGGACATGAGCGATACCGACACGGACTCGTCGAGAGCCGCGCTGCTTAGATGCAACGTCTTGGTATAGATCAGACTGCAGAGACTGCCGCGAATCGAAGTGACAAATCGATACGTTATCTGATAATAAAAGCCGTTCGAGATTGCTTGTCCCAGGAATACCAGCAGCCATGCGCCCGTCAGTCCCCATCCGATTTCATGCGGCTGCGACGGGTCAGCTGTCCAGGAAGTCGTCCTGGTGATGAGAAAGGGGAGCGTGTACTTGAAAGCTGCCAATGCAAGTCGGGGTGCCACACCAGCCAGAAATACATACTTGGTAGCCCACAAAATGGAGAAAGCCAAGGCATGACGGCTGGACTGATTTGATGAGGAAAACGAGATTTGTGCGTTGGGAAGCAGTGTTCGTGCCGCTAGGCTGTCAACAACGGGGAGCAGATCATCATCAGTGAGGGAGCGAGTGAAGCCAGTTCGCAGCAATGAATTCAGCCACCAAAAGACACTCCGGGCCAGTATTCCACTGGTTGCCTCTGGGGAGAGATTCTGGTACTGGGAAAGGAGTATGGACCTCTTTCCCCAAGCCTCTGAAGTCAAGACGACGAGCTTAGTTGCAATGGTTGAGGTAAAGAGGCCCGAGATGGTAGGATCACGGCCAGCAAGCCACAGTGTTCTGACGACGGCACAGTCAAAGAGCGAAGTAAAAAGCAAATACACGTTGATGATGGTGGATGGTCGCACAGAGCGAGTATGCTCGGCGTGGGACAGGAACAAGAGCAAAAGTCCATCGACGAAGGCGAGCACAGCGGCTGATGTCCGCAACCGAGACGAAGGCCACTTCTCTGGATTTAGAGCCCAGTACAACAAGACTGCAAATTTCAGAGCCGTATAGATGGCAATTAACCCCTGCAGTTATACAATCAGTCAGCAGCTGTTTTTCTCTTTTTTATTTTTTGCAGACACAATGGACCCAAAACGCATGGTTCCGGGGTGGAGGTTATCACGTGCCACTTTCACGATTGGCTGGTGGCTTTTGACGACCTTGTGAGGCTGTCTCGCGAGCCAGAAGAGACGTTGCAGGGCCGCGACCAAAAAGAGGGCCGAAGGGACGATGCATAGAACGACATCCTCAAAAACGGGTGTGAAGTCGAAAGCGCCTGTGCCAGCGGCGACGGCAAACCGAGCTTCTGGCGACATTTCTGGCTTCTCAGGAGCTGGAAGAACCACTTGACTATCTCGCAAGAGCCTTGTAAAAACACTTGGGCGCTTACATTCGGGGGAGGAGGAGTGGGGTAGTTATAGCTGCATCAGGGGAAATGCAGCGCTGGGTTGCGCGATGCGAGGACATCTGGCGCAATGTTGGGGGTTGCCGGTTTCCGTACGAATGTATATATTTGGGTAGTCCCGTCCCCTGTTGCAACCCGCCCCTGTCGCCCCGTATTTTCAGCCTGTTAGGGCAGTTAGCGCCCCTTTGCTCCACCACAGCTCACGTCAACGGCATCCTTTACCTAGTTAGTTAGTGAGTTAGGAGTGGTGTCTTGCTTGTCACAGTCACAACTCATGTGGTCAAGACCGCATGAGGCTATCGTAGCTCTGAACGATTACGTTGGTAGTTAGATATGAATCGTCATGTGCTTGTTCATTTTTGTCTACAGTGCGCTAGATTCCACACTTGAGTGACCGAATCCAGTGGGTGAACAAGTCACTCATTGTGACGCGTAACAACATAGTTATTTATGGACAGATGCGATCGAGTTGCAGCACGGCCATCCAAATCCTTCAACTGCCAAGAGCAGCGACATGATCCGCCACCAATTTCAAGACTTCTCGCGCGATCCCAACAGATCCTTCGTAACTGGAGTTTGCAAAGAGGGTCAGGCACTGACTGAGGCTACGGATGAAGGGAGGATGATGTGAGGGGGGGGCAATGAGCTTACCCGGCACTATCGTGGCCGTAGGCGTGGCAGATGAACTTGCCATCCCGGCGACGCTCTAGCTCCATCCGCGGTCCACCGTGGCGGGCTGGACGAAGACCGACGCGCACTCGGCGGACCTCGAACTCGCCGTCGGCGTTCAGCAACTCGGGAGCCAGCGGCTTGCACCGCTCTAGGATCAGCTGCGTCATGGCCTCATCAGGCTCCGTGCTCCACTCGCCGGGCATCTTGCAGCCGCCCAGCATGGTCTCGTCGGTGCCCGGCCACGGGATCACGAGCGCCTCCCAGCCCTCGCGCCCGCGCCGGGTCGCCACGCGCCGGGCCGATCCGGCCACCACGACCGTCTGGCCCTTGCTGGGGTAGGCATGCGGGTCGCCCGTCAGCTTGGCCGCCGCCACGCCCGTGCAGTTGACGATGCCGATGGCGTGTTCGAATCCGGCCATGCCGAATACGTCGTCTTTGTTTTTGTCTTCGCTGAGGACAAGTGACATTGCGGGTGCCGTACCGGTGCGGCACGGAATGCCTTGGGCATCGTATTGGCTCCGTAGATAGGCGAGGTAGCGGGTTGGGCAAAGGGCGAATGTTTCATACGCCATGCCCGCCGCGAATGGCCCTTCCTTGGCTACTTGGTCGCGCGGGAGGACCTGGAAGCCTGGGATGAACGACTTGGTCCACCAGTGCGAATCCTCAGGCCGGCAATCTTCCGCGTCATCCCTGTGCAAAAGGAAAAAAAGAAACGGTAAGCGTCGTGGCTGTAATACAAAGCAGCATGGATTTTGCTGATGTGGACTTCAACTGACCATAGATACGTGGCTGGATACAGCTGCGGGTGATTGTCCCATGTCAACATAGCCTCACAAACGTACTCCCTAGGATCTGGATGATGCAATGCTTGCATTTGATCTGCATACGTACCTGCAGGCCGAGCGTCTCCGCGGAGGCGTTCCGGACCAAATCGGACCAATGCAAAAAGGTCTGCCGGTCCCAGTCCTGTTGGTTGCTAACATCGATATTGGAGCGCCATTGCTGCGGTGCTCGGAATTAGTCCGCTGCAGGGTACGGACGTACGTGGGTATGAGCCATGTATGAACTCACCGCCCCAGACCTAATGCATGCATGTTAGCGAGTGAAGTGAAGGTTCCCCATAGTCGGTATCCCGCGCTATTGCGGGGGAGAGGTCAATGACAGCCTGCGGACGTCGGGTGGGCCTACCATGTCGAGGTATACAGAGGGTCTTCTGACCCTGGAAAGTCCTTGGAGACAATGAACATGTTGAAGCCCGCCTCTTTGAGAATCAAGGCAGTCTGTAGTCCAACAACTCCCGCTCTGTTGTCACTGTGAGCAAAAAGCACGTCTTGGGCTTGCGCATGCTCTCCTGACTCATGGAACCCTTCCCGAGGACCAACACTTACCCGAGGACCCCAATCGTCTGTGGGGAACTTGCACACATGATGATGGACACCGTTGAGTTGCTTGAGAAAATTTCTACTGTTGGATAGACTGTGTAGGTTAAGAGTAAGAATATTGTCTCACCCTGCTTCATGCAGTGACTTTTGCTCCTTTTTATCATGGGGGTGCTTCATGAATCTCCATTTCTTACAAAGTCCTGCCGACGACCATGGTACGATTTTGGTCGGACGATAGATTCACCAGTGTCTGATAGAAGCCGCTCTTCTGAGCACATCATTTCAGGGCTATGCAACATCATAGTTGTTGGTCGCAACCAACACTTTTCACCGTACATATTTATTAGTCACGACCAACACATTTTTTTTTTGCCGTACATGACACCCCTGAATGATTGTTCACGCATACCCGGCCATATTCAAGCCCCACACAAGTGCAACTTTCAACAGAATTCTCGAAACTGCCCCAATCACAATGGGATGAATAGATTTGAACCTTCTCATGAGGGTTAAAATGTTGCATTAGATACTTGCATCAATGTGCCCCGCCTGTTGTTGGCCTTTCGAGTTGTAAACACGTTGCAGGGGACCCCTGCGAAAATATAGCGCCATTACAAGCGTTCAAGGGCTTAGAAGCCGAGCCGCAAGATCCAACACCCCGGCATCTTATCAAATTCGACCAGATTCATACTTTCGCGCCGCTTTCAAGCAAGGGAAACCACCCTTGACGCTGTACGCCTCAACCCCATGTGCCCTCAGGATGCCTGTCAAGACCCGGGAACTCTCCCCGTCGTAGCAAACTACTAGGATTGGGCCCCTGCCTTCGGTTAAGTCATGCCCCGCTGGTTCACGACCAACCAACTCCTTCATCTCCGTCCACTGATCCTCCAACACGGCCACATCATCGAACGGACTGGGGACATCGGCCTTTACCGAGTCAAAAGGGACATTCTGGGCATCGAGCAGGGTTTCCTTGGCATAATCGGCCGGGGCGCGAATGTCGACGACTTTGACGCCCAACACTGCCACCACATTCTCACTGAATGCAAACTTGGCTGCCTTGTGCAACCAATCAACTGTAGCGGTTGCTTCCAGCTCCCACGCCGCGTCATACGGGTGGGTGTCGATGCTGAGGAGTTGCTGCATCGCCTAGAGTCAGTCACAAAGGAAACCCACACCCAAAGGTAGTCAAACACGGCTCGACTAGGGGTTTTGGAACCACTTACAACGTTCTCAATGGGCTCGAAAGCCGAGGGGCCTAGCTTTCGGGCGTAGTTGTCCATGTACTGATATGGCAAGTCGCAGCATGTGAACACGGCGCGGACTTGACCATCTGAGGCTGCAAACTGAGCCAAGCGACCTTCGTTTTTTGCCTTCTGCAGCACATTGAGGAGTGCCTGCAGGGCCATGCCCGAGGAAGGCCCGCAGATAAGTCCCTCACGCGAGAGCAGCATAGACATACGGTAGGCCTGTGGCGAGTCCACTTCCTGCACCTCGTCGACCACTGTTTGCCACGGGAAATCGATTGACTGGAACAATGACGCTGGCCGCGGACCAGGGATTGGATCTCCGGTCCGGTTGCAAACACTGCGTATGAAAGCAATTTAGGTTAGGTAGAAGTTTTAAGTGGGGGACTGGGGAATGGATGGACCCGAGCGGATAGGCCCGTCTCCATTTCACAGGCAGGGAGGGTTCAGGGGTTCAGGGGCCAAGGGGAGGGCCAGCCTCACCTGATGATTTTGACCGTGGGTTTATGCTCCTTCAAGTAGAGGCCGGTACCGGTGATACATCCTGAAGGTAACAAAATGTCAGTGAAAATGGCATACTTTTATTCCAAGATTGCGACACAATAGATTCCCTTACCAGCACTACCCATGCCGGAGCAGAATATGCTAATTCCCGGCAGTTGCTCCAGGAGCTGGGGCCCTGTCCAGCGAATATGCGATTGGTAGTTGTTTTCGTTTTCATACTGCATCGGGGCCCAGATGGCGCTACCATCTGCCTCGGCCTGTTGGCGGATCTTGTTGATGATGCCTCGCTCATCCGAGATCTCGGGTTGAGCCGGTCCCCCGTACAGTTTCCTGGTGGGCGCGACCAGACACGTGTCAGTTAGTCACTTCTTGCCACAGCAGCTGGCAACAGAAAGGCACCTTACACTTTGATTCCAAAGAAGGCCAGGGTCTGCAGACGAGACACTTCCGTCTTATTGGTGACATATGCGGTAACGTCGTTGTTCTGGTTGATGACGCGAGAAGCCATTGCCAAAGAAATGACAGTCGAGCCGGAACTGGCCTCAACGACAGGCTTCTTGGAGGCAACAGGTGCGTTCTGGATCATGTTCAAAGCTAAGGATAATGATGGGCAACGGTCAGTGTTTCACGTTTCACTCATTGATCCCGTGTAGCACCAAGAAGGGCAGAAGGACAAATGCTGTTCCTTACCAGGCAGAGCTTTGACGTTCTGAGCCGGCAACGCCGTGAGCATCTTGGCGTAGATATGCACGCCATCATCCAGAAAGGGGTTCAGTTTGGCTGGCAACTCTACCAGTGGCAACATAGGCTGCGCATCAGGATCAAAGTAATTCTTTAGAGCCTGCGGCCCGCTGTAGACGTTCAATGGCGAAGGGTTAGACATTCTTAAGATGGTTTCTTGGACACGGAGCGAGATTTGTTATGTGGGCTTTCAGATAGAATCCCGAGTGTGGTAAGATTCTTGGGTCTTTCAAGTTAAAGATACGGTCCATCATGAACCCAGAGTCGGCAGGTAATTAACGTTATTTAACCTTCTCTTGGAAATTTCCCCTCTCCAAGATCGCTACCTAGCTACCGTGATCTTTTGCCGGCTCGGATACTTCATTGAGATTGGGTCGACATACATTCTTCCAGGCTCCAGACATGCGTAAGACTTGGTACTCAGGCTTCTCAAATCTTGCGCAATGTCCCGGATTCTTGCATCGTGTTGACAGAACGTATGCTGATTTGCCGTTCAAATTACCAGATGAGCTTTGCCGCGCTAATGCTTCCCCCCTTGTTCGCACAGAGGGTAACCCGCGAGGTGAAAAAAAGGGACTTGCACAAGTGCAAGGGCTTCGAAACTCACATGCAGTAGGCTTATTTGGTATATATCTGGCGGGTCATGGGTTATCTGAATATCACCTAGCGTACATCACCAACACGGAAAATCCTGGCGACCAGGGATAAGCGGCAAAGACCATGACGACAAGATGGATGACGTTTCAACGGACGCTTGTAACCTCATAGTTTGAATTTCAAATCAATTTCCACGGGAAAACTTACTCACTAATCCATCAGTAACGGGTTGTTGGTTAATCACCTTCTCCGTTTGGTATCGTGCATTGAGTCATTCACGTCTCGGCACTGTGATCCGTCATGCTAGGGTAAGCTCCGAACCAGGCATCGGCGCCTACCTAGTTTCCGTGGCTGTATAAGTAAGTACATGTGTACCCTTCTTGCGTGCTACTTTCATCGACTGCACTTGTTGAAATAAACAAACCACCCCATTCCAGTCTCCCCATAGCAAGATGACTGTCTGGCACTCAAGTTTGGAGACCTCACAAGGCAAGGGACGACTCCCTGAAGGTGCCTGTACGTATCACTTCCCTCTCCTTTCTGCGTTATCTCTATATCAACCTGACATGGGAAACTCCCAGTGGCTGTTACCGCTTGGATCATCTTGAACTCCAAACTCTCTAGCAATGAACAGGTTGCCTTGAACAGGCCTGAATTTGCCCAAGGCCCTGATGCTGCGGACAAACAGCAGGTTGTGTCCATCTTTCCCAGCGGAAATGTGCAAGATGTGGTCGAACAAGTCGACCGCGCCGCATATCTCTTCCTCGGTGAATACCGCGTGTGGCAGCTAAGTTTGCAACTACCCCCTGACGGCGCGACTGGCAAGTCCCTAGCCACAACGGAACTCCTCATAGCCGAGACGCATAGCTCTATATGGACCTGGCAAGAGCTCTTCCCTCGGACCAATACCGATCGGTTGCTCTGTGCCGTTAGTCTGAGGCATGGTGGCATTGACGTATCGTTTTCCACGTCCACAGCCGCCATTCCAACTACCCGCTCGCAGCGGCTCTTTCAGCAGTTTTCCCAGATAGCAGGCCAGCTGGTGGACACACCGCTGGGGGCCCTTGTGCGCGACTTAGATATTGTCAGCCCCCGTGATGTAGCAGACATGCGCAGATGGAATGCGGCGGCTCCCGTGGAGCCCGAGCTGACCTGCCTCCATTGGCCCATCGAGCAACACGCGGCCAACAGGCCAGACTCCGAAGCTGTACGCGCGTGGGATGCCAGCTTGACATACGGTCAGCTTTCGGCGACCGCAAACCACCTGGCCGCTCGTCTGCGGAGATTGGGGGTCGGGCCAGAAGTCTTCGTGCCTGTGTTGTTTGAGAAGTCAGCCTGGGCCATCGCCGCGATGCTTGCCATTCTCAAGGCCGGAGGTGCCATCGTCCCCCTGAATCCAGAGCACCCTCTAAGTCGCCACCAGGCTATTCTCAATGATATTGATGCGTCAATACTGGTGTCATCCGCCTTACATCAGGACCTGGCTCGTAAACTCAGCGAAAGTGTCGTGGTTGTGGATCAGACGGCACTCGACGATGCTACTGATACTGCTGACTATACTAACAATTATCATTCTGTTTCTTCGAAGCACCACACAAATCCTTCCCATGATGAAGTTGGACCCAGCAATCCTGCGTTTGCCGTCTTCACTTCGGGAAGTACCGGCCAGCCCAAGGGCATTGCCATCGAACACGGTGCGATCTGCACCAGTATACGCGACCACGGCCGGGTCATGCGGTTCGGACCGCAGACGCGCACAATCCAGTTCGCCGCCTACACCTTTGACGATAGCTTTTCCGACATATTCACCACCCTTTCTTTCGGCGGCTGCGTCTGCGTCCCGTCCGACGGGGATCGCCTGGACGACCTAGCGGGCTGCATCGTCAAGCTGGAGGCGAACCACGCCTGTCTGACCGTCACAGTAGCTGCCCAATTGCGGCCACGGGATGTCCCAGGCCTCAAGGTGCTTGTTGTTGGCGGAGAGAGCGTCACGGCCTGGGTCGTCCAGCAATGGGCCGACCACGTCTACTTGATCAACTCGTACGGACCTGCCGAGGCGTCCATCTTTTGTTCTGCCAACGCCGGTATGTCTCCTACCGATGACCCCATCAATATCGGCGTCGGGGTTGGGTGTATGCTCCACATCACCGAAACTGAGGACCCCAACCGCCTGCTCCCCGTCGGCGCCATTGGGGAGCTGCTAATCGAGGGACCCATCCTGGCGCGTTGCTACATTCGCAACGAGGCCAAGACGGAACACTCCTTCATCAGCGATCTAGCATGGGCTATTCCAGATAATGGAAGAGCTAGTGATGATCCTATGAGGAGGTTCTACCGAACCGGCGACCTGGCACGGTACAATGAGGACGGGACAATCCAAGTACTCGGCCGCAAGGACACGCAGGTCAAGTTGCACGGACAACGCATCGAGCTCGGCGAGATCGAGCACCACCTCCGCGCCATGATCTCGGACTGCCACGAAGTCGCTGTCGAGGTCCTAACGCCCAAGATAGCATCGGGAGCAGCCGCCGCAGCATCGCCCGTCCTAGCAGCCTTTTTGCTGCTCGGCGCCGACGCGGGCAGCGACAGTGGCATATCGGAGCCGACGTCGGTTGAAGTCTTGCCAGAATGGCCCAACGGTGCCGGTGATCGCCTGAAGGAGCTGCTGCCATCTTACATGGTCCCTGCCGTATGCAACAAGGTCCAAGAGATGCCCATGATGGTGTCAGGAAAACTGGATCGCAAGGCCCTGCGGTCCATGGTCTCACACCTAACCACGCGGGATCTCGCTGGATATCACTCTAAAGGCGAAGGGGGAGGTCTCGCTGGCCCGAAAACAGATCAAGAAAAGTTACTCCAGAAACTGTGGGTGCAGACGTTGGATACCGATGCGAATTTAATCAAGCTGGAAAGCAGCTTCTTCCGCCTCGGAGGCGATTCAATCGCGGCAATGAAGCTAGTCGCGAACGCGCGAGATGCAGCCGTCAAGATCACGGTGCAGCAAATCTTCCAACACCCTACCTTGCGTGAGCAGGCCTCAGTGATAGAGTTCTCTCACCAAGTTGTCGGAACCTCGGGCTGGAAGACTGTCGACAAGTTTTCTCTCTTGGGCAGCGTGGAAAGCGGCCCAGTGTTCGGTCACAAATCAGAATCTCAATTCCTCGCGTTGGATACGGCATTAAAAGCCATTCAAACCCATGATCCTTACACCACCCGGGATTCTATATCAGATATATACCCGTGCAGCGCATTGCAAGGCGGTTTGATGGCCCTCTCGGCTCGAAATCCCGGTTCGTATGTTGCCCAAATGGCCTACAGGCTACCACCAGACGTCCAAACAGATCGGTTCAAAGCGGCCTGGTATGCTGTCGCTCAGGAGAATAGCATTCTGCGGACAAGAATCTTCCAGGCTGCAAATGACTCAAACCTGTGGCAGGTTATTGTTGACGAGCCGATTTCCTGGTTAGAGGCAAATGATGCCACGCTCGAGTCGTACCTAGACGAGGACAAGCAGGTCCCGATGGCGCTTGGATCCAGGCTGGTCCGGTTTTCTATTATTTCCTCGGGATTGACACGCTGGTTCGTGTGGACAGTTCACCATGCTATGTTCGACGACGTCTCGCAGCGCCTCCTACTCCGCGCAGTCGAGCGCGCCTACCACGGCCTGTCTCCGAACCCGCACCTGGCGTTCAACGCCTTCATCCAGCTCGCTGCCGACGGAGCCGCCAACGCAGCTGCAGCCGCCGAGTTTTGGAGGCAACAGTTGGAAAACCCTCCACCTCCGTCGTTTCCTGTGCTGCCCGACTTGAACTATCTGCCATCAGCCGACCAGACCATCAGGCGAAGCGCCCAGGTCGAGTTCCTCCGCGGTGATACCGACGTGACGCCATCCACGCTTCTCCGCGCTGCCTGGGCCATACTAGTCGCCCAGTATTCCGAGAGCGACGACGTTTTGTTTGGCTGCACCGTCAACGGCCGCGGCATGGCGCTGGACGGCATCGAAACTGTGTGCGGGCCTACCTTTGCGACGGTGCCCCTGCGCGTCCCTGTAGACCGTAATGCCAGGATTTTGGACTCTCCAACAGCTGCAGGAGAAATATGTCGACATGATGCCGTACGAACAGTCTGGCCTGCAACGAATCGCCCGGTGGGTTCCCGAAGCCCGCACTGCGTGCCAGGCTCAGAGTCTGCTAGTTGTCCAGGCAGTAGACGTCGACGACGGGCAAGTAGAAGGAGGCGGCGACAGTCTCCTGGGAGCGCGGGAGCTGGTAGGACACTCGGCGGGCTTTCTCGCCAACGCCCTGACCGTCGAGTGTCGCCCCAGGACGTCGGGCTGTCTCGACATGCAGTTCCATTTCGACTCAGGTGTTTTGCAGTCGGCCCAGGTCGAGCGGCTGGCAAACCAGTTCGAGCATATCTTGCGTCAGCTGAATCAATACGGAAACGCCAGAGAAGAAAACAACCAAGAAGTGACCATTGCATCCCTGGAGCTGATCACCGAGGACGACCTTCAACTCTTGGCCCATTGGAACGCTGCGACTTTTGCTAAAGAACGTGTGGCAAGTATTTTTTTCAAACGTTTCTGTCTTTTTTTTTTTTTACCTCGAGTCCTGCTAACAACGTGAGCCACGCACAGGATGAACTGATGCACTGCGGTTTCTACGAACGCTTGCGTTTACACCCATCAAGTCCAG
The DNA here is from genome assembly GCA_020809705.1 of Calonectria ilicicola. Taxonomy (NCBI): domain Eukaryota; kingdom Fungi; phylum Ascomycota; class Sordariomycetes; order Hypocreales; family Nectriaceae; genus Calonectria; species Calonectria ilicicola. Next base: position 1,560,746 of record CP085834.1, on the reverse strand, counting down.
CTGTACAAGATTACGACAATTGCTTGACGTATGCCGAGCTTGAGGAACGCGCGAGCCGCCTGGCGCAAGCTTTGGTCACACAGTTCGGGACCCAAACTAATCGTTTTGTGCCCTTGTGCATGAACAAATCGGTAAGCTACTCCACTGAAGAAAGAAAGGTGATGAAATGAAGATTGGAGTCGAGTCAGATGCTGACCATCTACCCTGCACTGACAGGTCTTCGTCGTCGTCGCTGTTCTTGCCATTCTCAAAACAGGCGGGGCACTGGCCTTGGTGGATCCACTGCTGCCACCCGATCGACGCAAGCAGATGGTTTCGACCTGCAAGCCCGATTTCCTCCTCTGTTGCCCATCAACACAAGGCTTCTGGCGCGAGCAGCTTCTTCCCATTCCCGCAATCACGGTAGACCAAGCCTCGATCGATGCTCTGCCACCATGTCAGAACCAGCAAGTTTTCCAAGCTGCCGTGGACCCGGGCGATCGAGCCTGCATTGTCTTTACGTCCGGGTCGACAGGCGTTCCCAAGGGCACCGTCATGTCGCATCGCACCTGGTCGACAGGGACGCACAAGCTCCGCCACTTTACCGGCATGACGCAGCTGAAGCCTCTGCGGACCCTGCAATTCGCGGGGCTGTCGTTCGACTTCTGCCTCTTCGAGATCATCCAGACCCTGTCGCTGGGCGGGTGCGTATGCGTGCTTCCCGAGGGCGAGCGCACAGTCGAGGGCGCCACCCGCGGCATCAATCGCTTCGGCGCTAACTGGGCTATCCTGGTGCCTACATTCGCCTCTATGCTTGAGACGAGCAACAACTCTATCCCGACCCTGCGAATCTTGGTGTTTGGCGGAGAAACACCTCCTCCCGCCCTCTTCTCGCACTTTCCGCCGCACGTGCGACTCATCCATATCTATGGCCCCAGTGAAACCACACCAGGCACACTAGTCAACGAGAACTTGAACCCAAGAGTCCCTGCAAATGTTGGGCGCCCCATAGTCGGAACCAGCTGGATCGTGGACCCTCATGACCACTATCGCCTCGTCCCTATCGGCGGCATTGGAGAGCTGCTCCAGGGTGGACCCATGGTGGGTAGTGGCTACCTTGACCACAGCAAGACGACATCCAGAGTCTTTGTCCAGCCGCCCCCCTGGGCCAGCCGCTTCCCATCCATAGAGCCCGGCCAGAAGATGTACCTGACGGGCGATCTTTTCCGCCAGGCTGATGACGGCACTTTTATCTTCCTCGGCCGCAAAGACACGCAGATGAAGCTTAGGGGCCAGCGCCTGGAACTGGGGGATATTGAATACCACATGCAGCGGCTGGTACCGCAGGCTAAAACTATCGTGGTAGATGCAATTGCGCCAGCAGACCAGCCCGACAAAAAGACACTTGCCGTCTTTCTCTGTCTGTCAGATAACGAACATAATAGCATCAATGGCAATGATGATAACAGTGATATTCTCCTTCCAGTCACGGCGCTCGGTGCAATCAACCTCAACACGCTAGTCAGTCGAGCTGCGGCCGTCCTTCCGCGATATATGGTGCCCAATGTCTTTTTGCCCATAAGGCGCCCCCCCTTCATGCCGGTCTCGAGGAAAATCGATCGCAGGGCTCTCCGAGAGGCCGGTTCGTCCCTGAATGCAATCTCTTTGCGTTTATATTCCACCCAAACTGCTCGGCGGGACTCGAAGTCCCCCAAAACTGCGACAGAGCAGAAGCTTATCGACTTGGTCGCCCGGGTCCTCGGGATGGAAAAAGAGGCCATCGGAACTCACGACAGTTTCCTATTACTTGGCGGAGATTCGATCGACGCCATGCGGCTCACCGCCTTGGCAAGTGCAGAGGACCTGTCGCTCACCGTTGGGAAGATCTTGCAGAAGCCCATCTTGTCAGAACTAGCGCAGTTGGTAGACGACCAGCAGCAGGACAGCGTGAATAGTAACTGCAACTCTGCCCACTCGGGGGATAACACTGCCACCATCGCAAAGTGGCAGCTTCTGAAGGGCGACGATGCGCTTTCGCCAGAGTCTATCCAGGCCGAGGCTCTGACACAATGTCCTTGGTTAGCTTCGGTGGAAGAGATTGAGGATGCATATCCATGTACCGGTCTTCAGGAAGGTATCTACGCCCTGTCAATTGCACGCCCTGGGACATACCTCTCACAACATGTGTTCACTGCGTCGCCCTCGGTGGACCCTAAACATCTAATCACCGTCTGGGAAAAGCTTTATGCAACTCTTGCTCTTTTGCGCACGACCATCATCCAACTCTCATCCTCTCAGCTGGTGCAGATCATTACTCGGGGTCCTCTAGAGTGGGAACCAGCAGGGGACGACGGCCTCGACGCTTATCTGGCACGCGACCAGTTAAGATCATTTAGGCTCGGGGACCGCATGAGCCGCCTAGCTCTTGTGCCCTCTTCTCCCTCCTCACCTTCGCAACCCCTGACAGTGGTATGGACCGCGCATCATAGTTTGTACGACGGATTCTCGGTATCCCTGCTCACGGCTGCTCTCAATTCTGCTTTCGGGGCCGCGTGGGACGATGCGGCCGCACAAATGGCCGACTTCCGTCAATACATCAGATACATAGGTGATACCGACCCGACCGCCGCTCACGAGTATTGGGAAGGTCAATTTGACCAGAAGAGCTTCGCAGCGTTCCCACCAGTTCTGGACAATGTGAGGAATGAGAAGACGACGGCGGTACAACCTGGTCATCGTGAAGTTGTGCTGGAAACGATTCCATACCTGCACAAACTCAGGGAGGTCACAGCCCCATCCGTCATTCGAGCCGCGTGGGCTCTAACTCTGGCGCGTTATACCGGCTCGGCCGACGTGGTGTTCGGGGCAACCGTGTCCGGCCGCGATGCCGCCGTGCCGAACATGTCAGACATCATCGGGCCGGTATTTTCCACAGTGCCAGTTGCGACGAGCGTAGACTATTCAAAGAGCATACGGGAACTCGTCGAGAGCGTGCAGAGGCAGGCCGTCGGCATGATCGAGTTCCAGCATCTTGGGCTTCAGAACATCGCTCGGTGCGGACCGGCAGCTGCTGCAGCCGTTGGACAAGTCCGCAACCTAATCGTCATCCAGCCGGCCTCGTTCGGGGATGGACAAGCCAAGAACTCACTGGTTAAGCACCACTTCGCCGACCAGAACAGGACCGAGACCCACACGTACCCCGTGGTCGTTGAGTGCGACATCACCCCGAAGGGGGTTCATGTCCATGCATCCTGTGAGCACCATGAGCTGGTAGGAGGAGTTGGGGAACTTAGGCGCGCCATCAGCGTTTTTGCGGGCTTTCTCGGGCAGATGGCACAGTTGGCACCCGAGACGAGCATTTCGGCGCTGTTACGACGGTGCCAGCCTGACCTCGATACCTTGCACGCTTGGAATGCCCACGTGCCACCCGCCGTTGAGAAGTGCATTCATCAAGCCATCCCATTCCGGGCCCGAGGGCAGCAACTCGCTGTCCGAGCATGGGACGGAGATGTCACCTACCGAGAATTGGATGCTCTATCAACACAACTTGCCTACCGTCTCGTCTCCATGGGCGTAGGCCCTGACAGGCTCGTGCCGCTGTGTTTCTACAAGTCGCTTTGGGCTGTCGTCACTGCTTTAGCCGTTATGAAGGCAGGCGGCGCCCCTGTGTTTCTACATCCGCACCTGTCTCTAGACAGGCTTGCCGGTCTTGTTGACTTTGTTGATTCCGACCTTCTCCTGACATCAGTTGGAGTGCTACCCCAGAGGAACACAGTCAACAACTTGAAACCCGTGGCCAAGAACATAGTCGAAATTGACGCCATATTTGTACAGCGACTCCTGGACCAGGAAGACGATTTGCCCCCCTCAACACTACCAGAGGTGCAGCCACATAACCTGGGGTTTGGCGTCTTCACATCGGGCACCACGGGCGTGCCCAAATGCATTCTCTTGGAGCACCGCAATCTTATGACGGCCGCCTGTTTGTATGGAGAGAATGGAGAATTCCGACCGGGAGCACGGGTGCTGCAGTTCGCGTCGTACGCGTTCGACGTCTCCGTCAAAGACATGCTCGGGACGCTCTTATACGGGTGCGAGCTGTACGTGCCGTCAGAAGAGGACCGCATGAACAACCTAGTCCAGTACATGCAGACGCATTGCATCACACAGGCCATGTTAACCCCCACAATTGCCGGTCTGTTTGGGCCGAGTGATGTACCCGACCTTCAAGTGCTGACTTTGACCGGTGAGAAGCTGGCAGCTGGGAACATAGAAACCTGGGCAGAAGCTGTGCACCTGATCAACGCCTACGGTCCCGCCGAGACGACGGTACAATCCGTATGCAACAGTGGGCTCGCTGCCCACACAGACCCGCGCAGCATTGGCTGCGCACTGGGCTGCAATGTCTGGCTCGTTGATCCTGGTAATCACAACCTGCTGGTCCCAATCGGTGCCGTGGGTGAAATGGTCATCGAAGGACCCATTGTCTCGCGGGGCTACCTGAAGGATGTCGACAAAACGGCTGCCGTTTTTATTTCACCACCGGACTGGCTGCCTACTGGGCGGCGAAATGACATCAAAAACCGCCTGTATAAGACGGGCGACTTGGCGCGCCTCGGCTCTGACGGTAGTCTAATCATCCTCGGCCGCGAAGATGCACAGGTTAAGCTCCACGGGCAGCGCATTGAGCTTGAAGAGGTTGAATTCCGTCTCAAGCGCCAACTCCCCACGAGTGTCGGCGTCGTCGTCGAGACGGTGTCGTCAAAAGGCGATATCGATAGCAGCCTGCTTGCGGCTTTCTTGCACGACAAGACTATGCCGGTTGACCATCATGGCCACGAGTTGGGGTTAGTCGATCCTCGTTCATCCAAAGTTCTACGAGACCTTGATATCAGCCTTGTGAGCAGAACCGTGGCCCAAACCTTACCTCCCTATATGTTGCCCGGTGTCTTTCTCGCCATTCCCTGGATCCCCCTGTTGCCATCTGCCAAGACCAACCGGAAGCTCTTGCGTGCTCTGTATGACAGCACCGAGCCGTCCACGCTCGCAACGGTGTCATTTGCTTCCCTGGCTAGGGATTCAACGAAGTTGCAGCTCGTCCAGCAACAGCCCTCCTCGGTAACTACCACTACCACCAACAGTCGCAGGCTCGAGCGGCTCCGGGCCGTCATTGCTAAGGTCCTGCGCTTGGATGAAGCTACCGTCGTGCTCGATCAGAGTTTCCAGCAGCTGGGCGGCGACTCCATCACGGCCATGCGACTAGTATCGGCAGCGCGGGCTCAGGGAATCGGCCTGAATGTGATGGATATTCTACGGCATGCGACAATCGCACACTTGGATAGTGTCGCGACCGACCTTGATGAACCTGCCTCTGCAACCTTATCTAAGCAACAGTCCACTTTGGTACCGTTCTATCTAGTCAAGGACGTTGTTGATGATCTAAACCTGCTTGTAAATGAAGTTGCTGCTCAGTGTCGAGTTTTGCCCGATTCGGTCGAGGACATGTACCTGTGCACACCATTGCAAGAGGGATTGATGACCTTGTCTATTCACCAGGCTGGCGATTATGTGGCGCGCCGACGCTTCCAGCTTCCCGAAAACGTGGACTTCCCGAGACTGCTGGCTGCTTTGGACGCCGTGGCCCAACGCGCCCCGATTTTGCGGTCGCGTATTGTCCAGACGGAGTTTGGGCTCTATCAAGTGGTTGTACGAGGCCAAATTCCTATTACTGAAGAGGTGGACGACGTGCAGGATAGCGGCCATGCGGTGTTAGACGTACACAACAACAAGGTAATGGGGCTAGGAGATGCTTTGAATCGCTTCACCGTGGACCGGCAACAGAAAGTCCTTACCTGGGTCTCGCACCATGCAACGTATGACAAGGTTTCGTTCATCATGTTCCTGAAGCTGGTAAATCGAATCTACCACGGCAAATCACTTGACGGTTCACTGTCGCCTGCAGACTACCGCCTCTTTATCCAGCACATTGCACAGGTGTCCCTGGAACACTCTCAGCAATTCTGGTCAAATCAGCTAACTGGCGCGAAACCGGATGCCTTTCCGCTGCATGCTACTGGTCAGAGCTGGAACAGCAATTCGATGCCTAAAGTCAAGGTCACTGGGCGATTCCGCACTACCGCGGTTTCGGACAAGCCTCTCGCGCAGGCCGCGATCCGAGCTGCGTGGGCCGTCGTGCTAGCTGCGCACACCGCGCCAGACGACGTCGTGTTCGGCACCATCCTCTCGGGCCGCAGCGCCCCCATAGAAGGTGTCGACCAAATGGTGGGGCCGACCATCGCCACGGTCCCGATCCGGGTGCGCGTCGACGGGGGGGAGACGACGGCGGCGCTGGTGGGGCGACTGCGGGCCCAGGCCACCGACATGATTCCGCACGAGCACTTCGGCCTGCAGCGCATCCGCCGGATCAGCGACGAGGCCCGGCATGCTTGCGACTTCCGTAACCTGCTGGTTATCCATCCACCGGCTGACGAAGATGAAGACGGCGAGGAGGAAGGGCGCGAGAGAGACCCGGCTGTTCTCAGGATAGACGATCCTGAGGCGGAGACGTTGCCCATGAACACGTACCCGTTCGTGTTGGAGCTATATCTACCGAGGGCCAGTGGCCCTGATAATAGCTATCAATACTCCCTCGACGTGTCCTTCGACCCCTCCATAATTGATGCCACCCAAACGGAACGTGTCGTGCGGCAGTTCCAACACGTACTTATGCAGCTGCTGTTGTCACAACAACCTCCGTCTAATGCGGCGAGTTCTCCTCACGAGCCGCAGAGAATGGTAAAAGATATTGAGACCATTTCAGTCACTGATCGCGAGCAGCTCTGGCGCTGGAACGCCCATGTGCCTATCACGGTTGAGCATAGCGTTCACAGTCTCATATACAAGAGGAGCCTAGCGGCCCCAGACGCTGAGGCCGTCGTCGCGTGGGATGGACGCCTGACATATGCCGAACTCGACAAAGCCTCGTCGGCTCTAGCCCATGAGATCCTGGCCCGGGATGGAAGCGTCGGCTCCTTTGTCGCGCTCTGCTTTGAGAAGTCCGTCTGGGTCGTCGTGGCCATTCTGGGTGTGTTGAAGGCCGGCAAGGCGTTTGCATTCCTTGACCCTGCCTACCCTGTGGAAAGGCTACGCCATATAACGTCCCTTCTCGATCCCGTGTTGGCCATCGCGTCCCCGACATATCTGGAGACCTGTCGAGGCCTGGTATCCGACACCATGGTGTTTGGGCCAGGCTCCCAGAGGACGGCGGCTGTTTTCAATTCACCCGCCGTGACGGTACGACCCTCCGATCCCATCTGTGCCGTCTTCAGCTCCGGGACGACGGGCATGCCGAAGGGCGCTATCCTCTCGCACCGATCGTACGTAACAAGCAACCTGCGGCATGCCCGTATAACTTCGCTAGACGCGACGTCGCGCGTACTGCAGTTCGCCTCGTGCAGCTTCGACGCCAACGTTTTCGAGGTCCTGACCCCGCTGATGATGGGCGGCTGTGTGTGCATCCCGCACGAGGCGAACCGCAACGGCGACATTGATGTGGAGATACGCAGCATGCGCGTGAACTGGGCGTTTTTCACCCCGGCGTTCGCGGCGCTGCTTGAGCCTGAGCGTGTGCCGACTCTGAAGACGATTGTTCTCGGCGGTGAAGCTGTCAGTGTGCAGCTTGTCAAGACGTGGAGCCGACAGGTTTCCCTCCATATTGGTATGTTCTAATGCCCCCCTGCTTGCTGCGACTTATTGTTTCTATTGGCTTTGTAACATGCTTGCTAACTTACTTCTCTTACTCTTCCTGATCAGCCTACGGACCTAGCGAATGTAGCATTTTCAGCACCTTGACGGATCCTATCGACCAGGAGGCGTCGCCCCTGAACTTGGGAAAAGCATGCAGCGGCGCCTCGTGGATCGTAGACCCGACTAATATTGACCGACTGGTTCCCATCGGGGCACCGGGAGAGCTGTTGTTAGAGGGCCCTAACATTGGCGAGGGCTATATCAACAATCCGACGCAGACGAAGGCAGCCTTTCTGGAGCAAACACCAACCTGGTTTTCCCGTGCTGACTCAACAACGATTCATGGCCACAAATTCTACCGCACCGGAGATATTGTCAAGTATGACACGGACGGCTCGCTCGTCTGGGTGGGACGCAAAGATAGCCAGGCCAAGATTCGGGGCCAGCGCGTGGAACTGAGCGAAATTGAGAACCACTTGGCCCTCGTTCCAGACATGGGCCACGCTGTCGTCATCCTTCCCGCCACAGGGCCACTCCGCAAACGTCTCGTGGCCGTCTTTAGTGGAGAGAAGAACGCAGCCTTCCAACAAGAACTGCGGGCAGCGGCGACGGCAACTGGAGGAGGCTTGACCCTGCTCGATAGGGACCACTTACAACGGACAGCGCAGCGCCTCATCAACGCTGCAAGAGAGAAGCTGTTAGATGTGCTCCCGAGCCATATGATACCCAACTTTTGGGTCCCCGTCGAGGCCCTCCCGGTCCTTTCGTCGGGAAAACTGAATAGGAAGTATGTGTTGGCGTGGTTGGAGGGCCTGGACGACCTAGCGTGGGCTCGGCTCGTGTCTTTGGTGGTGGATGCAGACAACACCGCGCAGAGCGACGACGGCGATGAGATCCTGACGGACAAAGAGCGTTCCCTGCGGCAGCTGTGGCACCGTGTTCTCAATGTTGGTATTGATGCCATCCACAGCCGTAGCGCATTCCTCCAGCTCGGCGGCGACTCCATCTCGGCCATGCAGCTCGTATCTAGTGCTGGAGCGGCGGGGCTGCGTCTCACCGTGCAAGATGTCACCAAGTCTCGGAATTTGAGAGAGATGGCGAGCGCAGCGATCGCTCGAAACCTCACCGGCGGCTCGCAGATCCCGGGTGGAGTCCTGAACGATGCCGCGGATTCAGTGGTCGAAGATGTTCTCTTTGAGCTGTCGCCAATCCAGAGGCTTTATTTTCGTATCACGCCCAGTGGTAACAATGGCTTTGAGCAGAGCATGTTGCTGAAACTAACCTCAAGAGTGCCTGTTTCTACCCTGTCGAGTGCCCTAGAGACGCTAGTGAAGCACCATGCACAGCTCCGTGCTCGCTACAAGCACGACTCGGGGTCTTGGAAGTGAGTTTTTTCTTTTTCATTATTTCCTGTGTCCATCTTTTGCTTTCTTGAAAAGTCTAGCAAAAAAAGTAGCTGATCACTTTTAGGCAATACATCTCTAAGTTCGACCCCACGTAACAAATCCTAAGTGTGCATAACGTAGATGACACATCGAGTATCTCACATCGCATCGGAGTCCCAACTTCGCCTAGACTTCCAGAAAGGTCCGACCTTTGCAGCAGAGTTGATTGAGACACGGGAAAACCAGTATTTGTTCCTGATTGCTCACCATCTGTCGATTGACTTGGTATCCTGGCGGGTGATTTTGAAGGACCTCGAGGATCTCACACTAGGCCGAGCGAATTCCTTGCCTAGATCATCCATGTCGTTCCAAGCCTGGGTTGCTCGACAGGCCGAGTACTGTCAGCAACTGGAGCCATCTGTCGTCCTGCAGCAGCAGCAGCGCCTCCAAGTCTTCGATGCTGCGAAATACTGGGGCCTTGAGTATGGGTTCAGCAATACTTCCTCAGATGTCAGCCAGCAGAGCTTCGTATTGGATAAGGGCACCTCGTCATCGCTTCTCCGCGGTTCCAACAGGGCCTTGGCCTCTAAGCCTGTCGATATATTCCTCGCCGCCGTCGCCACCTCTTTCGCCCGGGTTTTTGTTGACCGGGATCCACCTAGTGTCTTCCTCGAGGGCCATGGCCGTGAGCCGTGGAGTGCTTCCATCGAAATTCTCCGCACGGTGGGTTGGTTCACGACCCTGTTCCCTGTGCCGATTGACCGAAAAGAGGCACGAGATATCACCACAGCGGTCTGTTTGGCCAAAGACCGACGCAACCAGTTCATGGACAACGGTTTCGCCACTTTCACTTGCAGCCAGTTATTACCACCATCGCATCCGGGAACTTCTGGTTCCACTACTGCTGCTGCTCCGGGAGCGCCCATAGCTGAGATTATGCTCAACTTCGCTGGCCACTTTGCTGAGCTGGAAAATGCGGATGGGCTCTTTAAGCCTGCCGCCGTTGATCTGTCGGTCCAGGACAAGATTTCCTCGCAGGACCGCTTTTCCCTCTTCGGCATTGAAGTGGGCGTCCATCAAGGCGAACTTCGCTTTGAGGTATCATACCATAGCCGATCACAGAAGCGCGACCTCATCACCCGCTGGATTGACGACTTCCAAGCCTGTCTGCAAGAAGCCAGCTCCATTTTGCCCACCTTGCCGCGAACATATACGGCGGGTGATTTCCCGTTGCTGCAACTCTCGAGCGACGAAGAGCTGCATATCTTGTTGACAGACACCTTGCCGTCGCTTGACATTGATATGGACACGGTGGACGACATTTCTAAGTGTACCCCCACCCAACTCGACATGCTCGATGCAGAGGAGAGGGCCGTTGGGCACCATATGACCCGACTCGACTTTGAGGTCACGGGCACCGTGTCTAGTGAGAACATTGACCCAATCCGTCTTGTAGAGGCGTTTGCGACGCTTGTTGCCCGCCATCCAATTCTGCGGACTGCCTTTGTGCCGACCAAATCCTCAGGATTCGTGCAAGTTGTGCTCAACCATCACGATCCGGCCATAACGCATGTGAGGGTTAATATGAACGAAGAGTTCTGTGACGCAGCGCCACCTACAGACATGGTATATCGTAAACTCCAACGCGGCGAGCCGCCCTATCATCTCACCTTCCATCAACTTGTATCCCAGAATAAGGTCTTTCTTTCGTGGGAGCTCAGTCACGCCTTGTTAGACGGGAACTCGGTCGCCATCCTTCTCCGGGACTGGAACCTCGCTTACGCGGGCCAACTGCCTGACGGGATTGCATCCAGCTTCCAGAACCTGGTTCGATACACGGCACACCGAGCGTCGGGGCCGGCTGTGGCGTACTGGACACAGCAGCTCACGGGAATCCAGCCCAGTCTCCTCCCTATCGACGCCTCTGCTTCTGGCGACCGCCACCCGACGGGCACACGCCAGCAGCGCTGGATCCCGCTTCGACTACCCACGCTAAACGCGCTGCAGCGCTTCTGCCAAGACGCCGTCGTCACCGTGCCCAACCTCATCCACGCAGCCTGGGCCGTCGCGCTGCGGCGGGCCCTGCCGGGCTCACCGGACGTCGTGTTTGGATACCTCGTGTCGGGCCGTGACGTGCCGCTTGTCGACGGCATCGGCGATGCGGCCGGCCCCTACTTCAACACGGTATTGTCGCGGTACGATCTCAACCTAATAACGACGCCGACGCTCGGCGACGTTCTACGCACCGTACAGGCCGCCATGACGGCACGGTTGCCATTCCAGAACTTCTCGTGGCCCGAGATGCGGGAGCGACTCCTCGGGGTCCTGGACCCGCCCCTGCCAGCTGGGCCGGTGTACAATACCATCATCAACATCCACCGCTTCGCGACGCCAGATGATGCGGGCGTGGAGAGCCGACTGAGGTTTGAAGGGAAAAGGGGTTATGATCCGCTGGCGGTAAGTTTAATTTTCCTAGGGCCGTTGTTTCTCCCTTTGTTGGTCTTGCTGTTGAAGAAGAAGGCGGATTGGATAGATGGCTAACATTGATATACAGCATGATATGGAGCTAACAGGGAAAATCGATACGGAGGAGATTCAGCTGGCTCTCGTGTATTGGAACACGAGCTTCACGGATGAGTTCGCCTTGACTTTGGCGCGGTCGGTGGAGGATATTGTGGGGGAGATGCTATCTAATTTAGATTCGCCTATGGAGGGCTCTAAATGAGTATCTTGTGATCTAGGTTTATGTTGTAATAGACCCTGTTTAGGGAATGTTGGATAAGGAGGTAGATTGGATAACAGTGTAACCCTGCTTTTAATACCATTTATGTATGGTGTGTACGCGACTCGACGTAGGTTCAAAAAATTACGGCTAGATACTCAAGTCAATAAGAATAGTCGTGCTCGCCTTTTTTGCAACCTCTGACTAGGTCTCAGTACTGTTAGATCTCAAAAGATTTCCAAAAATATGTGCAACGCAACCGCTCGTCCACTAAGGACCCAGGCTTGTTAAATATGGCACCCGGAGCCAAGGGAAACGGCCGGTTTTGCCGTCAGTATCGCGCTCGTAGCCGCTGCAACGCAAGTGTCATCAATGGCATGCTACAGGGGAATATATCACGCAATACAAGTAAAGAAAGGTCTATAAAGAGTCGTGGTCACGCACTCGAGTGGCCGGCTCCTCTTCACTCTCCCCTCCTCCTCTTTCATCACTACCCGACCCACCTCCTTCATTCCGTTACACGACACCTCAAGCCCAGCAGCCCAGGATCTAGGTCTGTTCCCCAATAATGAACCTGAAAATGGAAACCAAGACGGCAGTTTCAATTGTTCAAGATTTTTTCGATGACAACTCGGACGTACTATTCGTTCGCTTCGTCGTCGTGGACCACGCGGCGGTGCTCCGCGTGTCTGTCATGCCAAGAAAGGCCACGCTCAAAGTCGCCGCTGACGGGTCCTTCAATGCGAACATGTCTGTGTTCGTCGTGGGCATCACGGCGTTCGACACGGCAAACCCAGAGGCACTACAGCTTGGCGTCGACAAGATTGTACCGGACTGGGCCACGCTGAAAGCATGCTCCTTCTATCCAAGCCACGCCATCGTCATGTGCGCCGTCCGAGAAGCCGGCACGGCGGAATCAAGCAACAACAGCGTCGACGAGGACGGCGGACTCAGCCTGTGTCCGAGGACCATCCTAGCGAAGCAGGTGCAGTGGGCCCAGAGCGCTGCAGGTCAGGAAATACGGGTCGGCGTTGAGATCGAGTTCCTCCTGTACAAGTCAGGCGCCACAGACTTCACACGGCCGGCGACAGCCCGCCCGAACTTCAACTCGACGTTCTTGTACGATCAGGCCTTGGCCAGCGTCCTCGATGACATCGTCCAGACGCTAGCGCGCGCCGATATCGACGTACTCAAGTATCACCCCGAGGGGATGGGTCCCGGGCTCTTCGAGATCGTCCTACCCCCGTATGGGCCGTTGCAGGCCGCGGATGCCGCCATCTACTGCCGTGAGGCCATCAAGACGGTGGCGCGGCGCCACGGGTACGAGGCGACTATGTGTCCGTTCCCGTTTGAGCAGGGCGATTTGTATCAGTGCCTGCACGCGAGCGTCTCCGTCTCGGACACGGCGGCGGCTGATTATTTCCTATCCGGTGTTCTGGGAAGTCTAGCTGCCATCGGGGCCTTTGCTATGCCCAGCGTGCACCAGAGCGACCGGCGCCTCGCTTGCGACACGACTAAACAGCTGGTGCGCTGGGGGCCCGACAACAAGTCATGCGCGGTACGAGAGCGGCGGCCGGGCCTGTGGGAGATGCGCTTCTCGGACGCAGCCATGAATCCATACCTAGCATTTGCGGCCCTGATCGCGGCCGGCATCGCCGGCATCGAGAGCCAGAAGGAACTGACTGTGAAGCTGCTATCACACTTGTCGTTTAACCCGCTTGAAACAATCTCCAAGGACGAGTTGGCAGTCACTGACCTAATCCCTGCTTCTCTGGAGGGTCGGCTAGCGCAGCTTGCGAATGATGACGTCTTAAGGGCTGCCTTGGGTTCGCGGTTGGTGGACGAGTTTGTGAGATTGAAGAGGTGCGAAATCAAGGCCGCAAGCCAAATGACGGTGGCTGAGATTAATGAGCGGCTCAGACTGATCTTTTAGTTGGTACTCTGGTCATGCCTTGGATCTATTAGCTGAATTTAGCATTCTCCTCTTTAGACCTTTGTCAGCCGTACGTGTAAGAGAGAAAAGAAACACAAAAGAAATAAATTTGGCCTTTATCTCGCTTTGCACAAAGGGGTTTTTTCTTTTTTTAGGGGGGCTCAGTTTTCCTTTAGACTTGCCTTAGGTCTAAGAGTAAGGCTGCTACTTCTATCTCGAAATACTCTTTCGGAGCTGAATAAAAAGGCCTGTTGGGCTGTTATAAAGTAGTTCATGTAAGAAAAAACAGCAATGAGCCCAACCAAGCAGTAAAACTAGGAGCACCTTGATTGTACAACCATTTTACAGATACAAGCAGTGAAATCAAGACTACAACCCCTTGCCATACAACTCACTTTACTGTTCCAAGCAGAACAACGTCAAGACCCTTTAATATTTATCAATTGTTCTTTTATCTAAAGCTAGAAATGCGAGTAACGCAGAACTACAAGAGGAAGCTTTTATCGTTTGAATGAGATATAAAGGTTATTCAGTTAGCTAAGGGCACTGAAAGCGGCCTCTTATAGGGAGAATTAGCCCTTGTTAGGGCGGCTTGTAGCGGCCCGTGGCAGCCTACGGCTGCTACCAACTAGGACAGCTATTTCTGTCGTATACCACTCTTACGGAACGTTGCCATTTACAAACTGGATTATTCCATTTTGCGCTCTTAGCTCCTTAATCGGGTTCCAAAAATGGAGGCCAGGCCATCATTTAGTAGACAAATTCTTGACGGGATCCCGAGTTCCCTCATTTGTGCTTGGAAGAGGGTCGCAGAGAGCCAATAATCCTGAGCCTGCTCGTCATTGCGGAATTTTCCGAAAAGTGCCATGCTCAACCACCATTCATTTTCTGTAGGCCAATAGTAAGATTCTATCACCTACTTTAGAAACGGAAATTGCGGGTATCATGCCCGAAGCTGGAACCCTTGGCAAGTTGAAGTTCAAAGTGAAAACTGTCCTGGCAAGGCAGACCGTTGAGCACAGGGGTCCATATTCAGGGGATGGTTGATGCTTCGGGATGGGCTGGTATCCACCTCCATGATGGTGTTATCTTGGAAATGGGACTTTCGTCTTCACAAATTTCTCAGAAAGGGCGATGGGTTAATAGGGTCAACGAATCAGAGTACCAACACTGACAGAATGCATCGTATGTGGGCCCATGTTCCAGGTCCCATTTATCCACCGGGATTGATAATGTCGCTTCCTTGTCTCAATTCGGAGCACAGTCTCAAATACGACGTGGATAATACCCATTTATAACCAACTCTCTTCAGCCCGAACCAGGGTCATCAGCCTTGCGCTCGGGGACCTTGGTGGATCCCGGGGACCTATGCACCTATCGCTATACAGAGCCAAGACTTGACAATAGACATACAGAACTCCTTGAATTTCAGATAGATATATTTAACATGAATTCCCCAACTCGAAGTATTGTTGTATTTTCAACTCGAGCTCATCCTTCTCATCCAAGCTAACCCCAAACAACTTGTCTCGGAAAAAACACATCGCCAAAATGTCCCGCGCCGGTATGCAAAACGAAGATTACCATGAATTGATGGATGGACAGTATCGAAATGGTATAAGGCCACCTCCTATTTGCGCTAATATTTTTCCAAGCGCTGACCCTCGACCATCATAGACATGTACCGCCAAGGCCAGGTGGAAAATGCTGGTGTACCACCTCTGCAGCCAAGACCAGTCTTTACATGGATGAATTATTTGGCCTTTGCTTTGATGATGATCATCCAAATATATTGGATTGTCACCATTTCCATAACTCTTACTAATTGGAGGGGCTGGGACCGATCAACAACTACGGAAAAGATTTGGATTATTGGAGGACCTGTGGTCATCATATGTTGCTTATATGCCGAGTTTGATTTATACAAGCAGTGGCGGGCTAGTCGAAAAGGTGTTCGGGCATGAGCAATGTTGACATTTTGTTCAGACTTGACATTGGTACACTAAAAAACCAATGCACGAAATAGAATTGGATTTTATGATGTAAAAACAACCTGACTGCCGGCTGCAAGCTTCATACTATACAGTTCAGGTCACTATAGCGGTGGAAGATGGAGCACCATAACAGCCATGGCCATGAGCAGTCTGGACGATTTAATTTGTGACACTACTAGAGATCAAAAAGGCAGAAATTAACTTTTATTGTTTAACTTATTGACTCCAGTGGAATCTCGCTTGTGTCTTGATATACATGTGAGTCTTGTGCGCTAGCTAAATATAGTGGACTGTGTTGGTTGCTGTCCTCAGCTTCTGCATTGGCGCCCGCATTAATCAGCAGCTTGACCATATTCGTGCGGCCCTGCGACGAGGCCAGCTGTAGTGGAGTCCGCTGATCGCCATCTTTGATCTCTTTATTAGCCAGCCCCTGAATGAGTACCCTTGTAACATTCAGGTGGTCACCGAAAGCAGCCCAATGTAATGGCGTCCTTGTGTGGTTGTCCGTAACGTCTTTACTAGCGCCTCCATTGATCAGCATTGAAACGATATCTGAGTGGCCTTGCATGGCACCCAAGCATAACGCCGTTCTCCCATCCTTCTCTTTGGCTTCTTTGTCGGAACCCGCCTTCAAAAACAGTGATACCGCCTCAGTATTGCCTTTGTAAGCGGCCCAGTGTAATGGAGTCCACCCTTCGTTATCGCTAGCTTCCTTATCAGCTCCTGATTCGATGAGCTCTCTAGTCATTTCTCTGCGATTCCATATGGCAGAATAGTGAAGGGAAGTTCTCCCTTGGTGATCTTTGGCTTCTTTATCAAAGTCTTCTTCTAGAAGCCGACTCAGCACATGCACGTGCCCACTAGTGACTGCTCTATGAAGAGAAGTTCGGCCCTTGTTATCTCTGGCGTTCTCATCCACGCGCAAATCAAGAAGTAGTTCAATAGTCTCTAGGCGGTTGTTCATCACGGCGAGATCTAGTAGTGTGCACCCGTCATCATCTCGTGTGTTTGGGTCCATGTTATCCGCAGCCAGCAACAGCCGCACAATTTCGGTGTTGCCGTCTTTTGCGGCCTTGGGTAATGGGTTCGAGGCCATTGAGAAATTGCGCCCAAGTGTTGGAATTTTATTTGGGCTTTTGGAGTACTCCCGACAAAGCCTTTGAAAAGAGGCGCAGGATGCAGTGATTTGTCGCTTGCCAATTTCTACCATTGCTTGAACCGCATCAGTGCAACCAGTGGCTAACGCGGCAAAGAACGGGTTGCCGTATCTTTCGACCGATTTCTCAAGTGGAGAGGTCGTGGAGAAATGTGCGCTAATTAGGTTGGCTAAATTCCTCTCCGCAAGCAAGTATAAGAGGCTCGCCTTTGATGAACGTCGACGTGCTCGCACTCCATAGCCCACAAGGACATTGTGCAAGTAAATCCACTTTTCGCGTGCAAATTTCTGAATAAATTTACCTTGATGCACCCCTTCGCCTTCGGCTGTATTTGCGTGGTGCAAAACACTGTGGACGGAATATTCAAGGAAGGGAAAAGCCTCTTCAACAACGTCACGGATATCGCCTGCGTCCGTGGTTGAGGTGTCCGGTAGCCTCTCAGGAAGCAGAAAGTAACCCATAACATCCACAGACATGTACTCTTGGCAAGATCTCTTCAGTCTTTCGTGGCTGCGCCCGTAGAATTCACCGTCCAGGTCCGGCCATATTTTCTGGAGACCATTGCCTTTCAGTAGGAAATCCCGCACGGACTCGTGGATGAACTGAACGACTGGGACATAGGAATTTGTGGTTTCAGCCAGTCCTTTTGAAGAGTCTAGGATAAATCGACGAATGGTTGCAGCGTTTGTGATCTCTTCATCCCAGGGCCCTAATGATTCAGGGTCCGTTCCAGCAAGGACTGCAAAATACAATTCCTCTGGTCTCAACGGTCTTTTTGCAAAAAGGATCCATTGAATGCATAATATCAATTCCTCCCTATCGCGCGTATCTCGAGTGAGTATATCACGAAATAGCTCGTTCAAGCTAGCCGGTATTTCATCCAGCCGTCTTCGTAAAGCATGAATGCGCCCGCGGTCATGTTCCTTATTTAGGATGCTGACGACCAAAACCACCCACATGAAGACACCTGACGCCTTGGCTTGTAGTCTTGATCTAATATCCACCGTTAGTTTACTATGTCCTATTTTGAGCTCAGAGTCGATGTAGTTGGCGATGTCTTGATCATGCCCTTCTTGGCTTTCCAATATCAACTCTAACGCATGGCTAACTGTGATATAGGGATAATGTCTGCTAGAAAAGCAAACTTGAAAGCCAATATTAGATTTTATGGCTAAGTCGCCAAGATGTTCGAAAAATGACACCATATCCCGAATCTCATCCTCATCGCACTCATCCAGTGCATCGATGAAGCAAACAACTTCAGTTTGGTTCAGTGATTGGATGGCTTGCTCAAATAGATTCTTTAGTAATTCTACGGTCCACCGCAGTTGATCTTTTTTCGGACGCATATTCGAGTGGAGAGAGTTTAGAATGTTGTCAAGCCCAGGGACGTTTTGCAGTAGCTGTAAAAGGAGCGATCGGTACATTCCTTCTATGGACTTCTCCAGAATCTCACCTCGAGCATTGAAAAAGAACGAGATAGTGATCCTATCCTTCTTTATTCTTTGAGCTTGACTTAGCGCAAACTTCATCAGGGTCGACTTTCCAGTTCCGGGCTTTCCCTTGATCCACAAAAGGCCGTGGTGTTTCGAAATATTGCTACGGCTCAGCCAGTCAATGTACTCCTTTTTGTTTTTTAGCCACTCGCAAGTTTTTGTATGAGCGCTCCTTATATCCATATAACGAGCGTTGATTTGGCTAAATTTTAAAGAATCCAGCAACTTTTCCTTTTGTGCCGGTGTCATGGCGTTTTCCGGGTTGGTCACTTGGTTGTCGGGTAATTTGGCTATTTCTTTCATAGTCGCAGGCAGTCTTTCCTTTTCTGCGGGCGTCATGGCGTTTTCCGGATTGATCACTTGGTTGTCGGGTAAGTTGGCTGTTATTCTTCTCATAGCCGCAGCGACTTTTTTGTACTCCGTATCATGAAGACTACTGAATCGACACATGTGAGAATGATCATTCCCTATATGCTGTGTAGTTTCCAATGTCTGGAAGTTGAGGCACGAGGAAGTGTCTTCTACAACCTAATTCCAACTGGTGTGAGTTTACGTAAACATGAACGTCGTGACGTATTTCTCCATACCTTGCGACCATTCAGAGATTTTACACCCAGCTGCTCTTGAAATGAGTAAATACGCCACATCTTTTCATGGGCAATCCGACTGAACTCTTCCCCCAGTTCTTTTAAGCGTTCGGATGAAGGGAGAAGAGTATTTAAAATATCTTCATTCACCCTGTACCCTATTGTTCTCATCACAAGCTCAGTAGCATGCTGGAGAAAATGTCGTGGATCTGCTCCGCCATGGGGAGTTCCGAAGAAGACCAGGGAATTTGTGGAAAGGAAAACATCTCGAAAGCTACTTTGTGCTTGGCTGCATCCACTTGATCGCCGCAGCAACTCCTTCACAACGATCCCTCCCAGACTATGGGCGACGAACACAAGAGGCCTGAGTGGTTTTTCCCGACGTTCTGCTTCTAACGTGACTAAAAAGTCCCACGAAATGTCTCGAACAGTGTTGCGACTAATTGGCTGATCAGACCAGTGTCTAATATGCGTGTCATATCCATAGGTTAGGATCCGAGCATTCGGGACAGTTGTAGGCAGAAGGTCGCGAGGCCAGTATACAGGGGAATAAAAATCATCCCTGTCCCGATGAACCTTGGAGAAGGGGTTGAGTCGTCCTCTTTTAGGCTGTGGCTCCAAGCTCTCGTCATCATTGTCGCCAGATTGGCGTTCGCCTCTTTTATGCCTCCATGTACGTTCTGGATGACCAGTAAATCCATGAACAAAGACGATGCTATTTCACAGATTAGCTTTGGAAGCTTGGATAGATGCCTGACTGTAACTTACTCCAGTGCTGGATTGTCATGGGGTACTACGATTGTCAAACCAGTAGCTGGTATAGCACCTGGATACCCTAGTTCTGCATTCATAATATTTTATTTAACTGGGAGTGCATGTTATCTAGCCTAGCTTTGAAGTTATAGCTTTAGATAAAGCTGTCACCCTTGCTGGTGCTCTCAAAAACAGGAGCGGGGCGCGGAGTTCTGTTGTGGCCGGATGAAAGGGAAACGCAGAACAAGAGTGGCCAGGCGTAGCCAATCAAGTTTGGTCATGCAACGAAAAAGAAAAAAAAAAAACTTGATTCGAAATGATTTGAGTGAAAGCGAGAGAGCTGACGCAGCCGTGAGGGAAAAAAGAGCAGTGGCCAGACGGTATCGCGCGTGGTTAAATGACCCCACCGTCAGCTTGCAACACTACCTTGACGTAAGAGGATCTGATTGGCCGTTCGTCAACATCCTTGCACACACAGCTTATCCAGCTAAAATTCGTGGTATTGCAAATTTGTATTGCCTCTAGGATATGTGGAATCTTCGGGGACCAGAGCTCCGAACCCGGTGCCTTTATTCAGACCTAGATACATTGATAACATGAAGCCAACGTCGTGGTAGGGTTTGATATGGGTTCTATGGGAGGCAGCTGCGGGGGCTGTGCACATTAGCCGAAGAGGCAGTGCCATGATTACGAGACGAGCTATTGTCCAAGTGTGGTATCAAAAGCCTTCTAGCCTGCCTGGTATGCCACATTTATAGACCATAAACTCGCATGTACATCATCTGAAGATTTTTTGAGACGCTTTGATCCAGGTCCCAAACAACGTTGTCGAGTGATTCTGGATAGAATGAACATCCATGAATATTTCGCGCGTACTCGAGTACCATACCCAGAGCCTCTAGTCTCAACACAGTCCCGCTTAGTAGCCGTGCGGCCAGGTCGCTGGGCAGATGTTATTCATTGTGAGGTCTTCAAAGTATCCGATATCGAACGTCAGAAATTTGACTATAAGGCTTTATCCTACGCTTGGGGGCATCACGGCAGGCGAAATCCCAAAATCATTGTCAATGACTGTCCGTTGGTAATCACCGCCAACCTCGAGTCAGCTCTGCGATACCTCCGGGAGCCAGAACAATATGCAATTCTTTGGGTTGATGCATTGGTATATTCATTTTTAGCTTGATAAATGTGACATATTGACTAACCGAATAACAGTGTATTAACCAAGATGACATGTGGAAACGGAATTCGCAAGTTTCACGGATGCGCGACATTTATAGTGCAGCTGTTGAAGTGATTGTCTTCCTTGGAGATGGTCAAATTCGTCGATCAACCAACTATACCAATCGCAAAGACCCTGAGAGGAGCATAGTGTTTGGGAATACGTCGGCTGACGATCATTGGACTGGCCAATTCCTCTCAAAATGGTCCGCACAGCCACACCCAGCGACGGTTACCCCTCTTGATATTTTCTGTCTACTGAGTATATTGTCTCGGCCTCATGATCCATCTCGCCCGTTTCAACTATTAGAAAGGATCTCAAGCACACACTTAGTGGCTATTTTTGAGGAGCTGCGACAAATGCTGACCGTACGCTGGTGGGACCGAATTTGGGTAGTCCAAGAGGCCATACTGGCTAAAAACCTAACGGTGAAGTATGGCAATGTCTCTGCCCCATGGAACATATTTGTGTGCGCTTCAAAAGCAAGCTCCTCAAATCTATCGCGAGAGCACGCAACCACAATCTCCGAGGACGACATCAAAGTTTTAAGCCTTCTCTCACGGGCGGTAGATATCAACAACCGTCGCAAGACTTGGGCAGAGAAATCCAAGCCTGATCTCCTGTCCCTTCTGAGAGAATTCAGTAACCGAAAGTCATCCGATGAGCGGGATAAGATCTATGGTCTTTTGGCTTTATGTGATCAAAACACCAAAATTTCCCCCAATTATTCGCTGGGTATTAGGGAGGCCTACACAGTGGCAACTATCGACATTTTAGATATGGACACATCTCTTTCTGTGCTAAGCGGAGATCTCGGTCGCAAGAGTAGGCAAGATTTGCCATCATGGGTGCCCGATTGGAGCGCCACGTTTGACGAATACGATCGGAGGCGCATCTCCTTTTGCGACCAGTATGCAGCCTGTGGAGAATCTCACTCTATCAGGCTAGCTATCAATAGGTTTGACGGGCCTATGGAGCGCGACACCCCAGATGAGATGAAACGCTTGGCGCGTACTTTGGAGACCGTTGATGATCCTGCAGAACATCTTCCGTGGTGCATTCAAACCTCATTAAAAGAATACGGAGCAAAGAACCCGGAATTTCAAAGTGTCTGTGATGGATTGGTCAGATTTTGCAACAAAAAAGGCAGACGAGATGTTACAAAGTTTACAGACGTATGCTCTATTTGTCCTGCTCCTAAAGTTTTAGAACCCGCGGCATCTCTGTATAAAACAGTAGATCAATCATTTCCAGGCTACTTTGGTCGATGGTTTGAACAAGATGATGATCTAAGACGATGGCATGACTGCTTGAGCATGAGAGGAAACCTGGTTGGCACGGTAGCTGAGGTCCTACCACCTATCTACTCATTTTCGAGTATAAGCACTGTTTCGGAGACGATCGAAACATGGCTCCAGCGACTCTTTGTGGACAAAGTAACTGACCCAGAAAAATTGCAACAAAGACAGGTGGAATTTGTGACCACCATCTTATCTGGCATGAGAAAAACGAAAACCAGGTTTAAAAAGTTGACAGATGATGACAAAGAAGTAATGATGTACTGGTATCATCGAAAAATTGAAAATATGTCGCCAGATTTGATCGACACTGAGCTCGCACAGCCACCTGACGAAGTTTTGCATGAATTTACCGAGATCTTGCAGTTGTCTATAACCAGAAGGTCCTTCTTTATCACCGAAGATGGTAAAACAGGGCTCGGGCCGGCCTCTATGGCAAAAGGCGATCAGATATTCATTCTTCCAGGAGGTAATATGCCTTTTGTCCTCCGTCATACCCCCACTAGGTTCCTATACTTTAATGCAGAGGATCACACATTTAGATTGATAGGTGATTGCTACCTACATGATGCAATGGATGGGCAATTAGCATTTCCTTCGGTCGGCAGGCTTCCAGACGAAATCATTATGAACACACTTCGGTCTCTTGAGGATAATTGGGTTAGATGTTACAATGATTACACTTTCCAAACGAATGATATGTTCGGTGGGGACTCGACATGGCTTACATCAATAGATCGGGAGGTTAAATGGCCTCCAGTGACCGAAGAACCTCAGGAACTGCTACAAGAGATGAGAACTTTGCATGAGGACTGGATGCATTTGAGCAAGGGTTGGATTTATTTAATTTAGTATATTGTCAAACCATTCTCGCATATTGGGAATTTCACAATGTTTATAGTAGCATTGAAGATACGTGGGTCTAAATTGCTGTTGCCCTGAATCTGAAAGGGTAGACTAATACGAATGAATAAAGACCAGAGGCAAGGACAATATTCATGTCAACGGATAAACAATTAAATTCACAAATTAGAACATTAATCCAACTCAATATTATTCCCGGATCCCTTAACCCACCAACCATTAAATTCGCGTTTTGAGGTCTACAACCAAGTCATCTCAATTTCGTGTTGGGAATCCTATACATAGTGTCTCCTCTTGCTGAATGGATACCAGGTAGCTTCTTTCTCTCTTTCCGCAGATTGGGCCTGCTCTGAAGCTACGACCGATTGAAAGGCGATGTATCCAATAGGATCCTCTGGACGCACATCAGCAAGTTGCACTCGAATATTTCGCAGTGCCCTTGCCCTATCTGGCCCATCTAAGCCCGTCCCTCCAGGAGGTAGGGGAATGTATGGGTTTTCTCGGGTGATTGAGCTTGCAAAGCCCAATATGTCTGGTCCGTGAATGAAGTAACGTAAAACAAGTCCCATTATCGCCAAGCCTTGGAGAATGAACGTGGTGATAAGCACCACGGCGACCCAGCATCTATTTGCGTGGTATACCGTCCGTTTTATTGTCACGTGGGCTTCTGTTGAATTAAGATATGCCGGGTTTGAAACCGAAGCCTCATGAATCGGGGTAGTGTTGCTAGGCAATGTGGTGAAGGAACTGGTGCTGTATCCAAGAGGATCCAGTGTCGCCCCCCAATAGGTATTGAAAACGGTAGTGAGCCGTCTTGATAGAGTAACGGGGTCGGTATAATTCCATGGCTGCGGTCCGCTTCCTCCATATAGGTTGACCTCTCCTGCGAGGTAATTATCCGTTGGCGATGCTCTACTACTAGTCGCAGATCCATCAGCATATGGCCAAATAGAAAAGAGATTCTTCAAAGCATCAGTTGACATTATTAGATGGCGTAAAAGTAGGTCAGCAGGAGCAGCACGATCCACACGCCGTTGCCTTCTTGCAGAGCAGGTCGTTGCTGATGGCGTTGGGCCACACCGCATCTCCGTTTCAAGCACAACAACCTTCATGCTGCAGTTGAATGCGGTGGTGCCATAAGTCATTGTTTCTTACATTGCTTCCGTTTCGCTGGCGTATATCATGTTTAGGAATGGATCTTGACCTTTTGTCACCCGTGCGAGTCCTGGACCTGTTAGATTGGCAGTAAAACTGGTTCCGTTGAATGCTTCGGTTAGGTTAAGTTGGGTTGCAAGATAATCCCCGAATCGTTGATATTCTCTTTCCGTCCCCAAAAGTGCACAATCAAAGCCAAAATACGTCGTCTCAATTCGGAAATCGTGCTGTGTCTGTTGGCTCTCCACCCCAGACACATTTAGACCTTGGATTTTGATCCCCAGCAACGAAATGTAATCTGCGTCACCGTTTCCAAGTGCAGTTCCGTTGACTTCCACAAATTCGCTTGTTGTTCCTGAGTACCATTAAGGGATTTTTGGAAGATCCCAAGTATCTCTAGCAGAACGCCTCTGTGATTGAGGAGAAAGAAGGGTGCTAGAATAGAGCGAGTTGACGTTACCACGAGATATGGACACCATGGACCTCCTAGCGTAATTAGAAATCTGGTAACTCGGGTGAAAATAATAAACGGTTCTGTTTGCAAAGGAGGTTTTTTGGCCCGTAGATAGCATTCTGGACGAACCTTGTCATCCCAATGGAGACATTCCCCAGGTGACTAGGATAATGAGACCAACCCAAATTTGGGTGCGAACAAAAAAGAGGCGCTCTACAACTCCCGCGAAACTTTGGCTGCCAAATATCTGTTCGAGGGTTGCAAGGCCAATTCCATTTGGTTGCTCCAGGCGCCAACGAGAAAAGTTCCGATAGAAGCGGCTGGCGATTGCGGCGAATATGATGGGGTAAATAGAGGGGTTCAAACATGTTATGTCTAGTAGCATCTGCCCGCGAGAGGATTCTGGCTCCCCATCAATTCTCAGAATCAATACCGCGAATACTATTCCTATGTCAGTAAAGTATGAAAAATACTCTCGGGATGTAATTACCAATGAAAAACAGAGGCGCTAAAGTAAGACCAATGTCCCACATCCATCCCGCGTAGAATGTCCATCGTTTTGAATGTAACTTTTGCGGGCCTTGATGCCAGTCATATGGAACTCCAGCCACAGTCATAGCATCAGGAAATTTATCGGTTTTGTTTGGTGTCGTTTCTTCTGGAAGCTGATTTTCGATAGACTGATACATCTGTCCATTTGAAGTCTGGTAACGATGATTACTGAGGCTAGTAGGCGACGTTAGTCATTAATCCCATAAACAAAGAGCGATCGAATGAGCGTACCCTTTTCTTGAAGGGACCCAAACGCATTTCCAGAAAAAGCCCAGCAGAATTAGACCTAAGAGTAAAATTCCAATAGAGATACCAATAGCATCTCGGGGCTCAAGAGTGCCCCAAGAAGCTTCATGTTGAACCTCAGGAGTTTTCGAAGTAGTGGACGTCGGAGATGTCGTCGGGGCAGTAGATGGAGTAACGGTAGTAAGTGTAGGTTCTAGTGTCGAATAGAGCGTGACGGTTCTCGTTACCATGACATAGGCAACAGTAGTAATAGTCATGCTAGGCTAGAAAAAGAATTGTCGATCAAGTCCGTCAGGCAACAGAACGGCTGGCTTCAATTTGTCCTGGGGACATCCCCCAGTAACGTTGTGAGTTGAGCAGGCATCTTCCTCACAGCAACCCCAAAATCCCTTGTCACAAGAATTCCAAAGCGCCGAACCTTGGGGGGCATCGCAATCCTGAGCATACACGTTTGAATCCGATCTTTCAGAGATTAGGGGCCGTAGGTCCGACTCTGGACAAACGCCATTGTTGTCGGCGCAGGGGTCGCTCGTGCAGCATCCAAAAAACTCTATCCATGCACCTTTGCAAATATAAACATTGCCTCCATCTGAACATTTAAGACGGAGCTCTTCGATTGCGGTAATGTTATTGTCGGACATTGTAGTGTGTCGGAGGTGGGCGAACACCGTGGAGACGGGAGCACTCCGTGAGCTTCAATGGCATGATGGGCGGTGTTGGTCTTATTCAGTGATTTGGTTAGTGGGACCAAGATTCTAATAATAATGCGTCGAGATAGACCCTCACAGCCTTGTTCCAAGCTTGAGCTAAGCCTGATTAGAAACATGAGTATTTACAGGCAGAACACTGTGCCACCAGACAGCAGCATGTGTGATGTTCCAACTCAAAACCCGTAACAACCACCACCAACAGATCATATCACCTCACGGCTTATATATATAAATTTCTTTTTTTAATCATCTTAAATTCACATCATCTCAAACGGTACTCTGAACATTTTCGTTGTTGGCCTCCGCCACATCCTTCACCGAATGTCGGGGTTGGGCCAAACGCAACACTCGTCGCCGGAGACAAGCTCTGCACGATAAAAAAACATGGCTGGGAGAAAATTTTGATCCCAAATCAGTCCGCACACCGCATAAAGTCTGTTGGTTGTTGACATTCATTCCAACCGGAAGAATAGTTCCATGCGTCAGCGGTGACACGTAGCCAGGCGCAGCGACAGTGAAGCTGATGTTCAAGTTCGAAGTGAGCCCAGGTTTCATTTAGGACAGGTTGACTGAGCCATAAGTTTCCATTGCTAGATCCATCAATATACTATTCGTTTCCCACGATTCCAGAGCAGATTCAATTGCGACCGCAATGTGTTTCAGCCTTCATGGGCAAACTCTCACAAAGCAAAACGCGTCCCAGTCACGGTGGTCTTGGACAAGGAAACCTGGTCGATTGTCAACATCCACATGCATTGCTACGTCATACGGCCAACCAAGTCAAGGATTTTCCAGTCAGCACCAGCTGTAAAGGGCCAAGAAATCATATGTGTTGGCTTCAGGCACCATGGGGTAATCAGGGGCGTGTCGCAATTTCTCATATCCTAAAAATATCCCTTGAAGTTACAGGCGCAATTCCATTGAGATGGCCTTTGTGGGCCGACCCAATGCCGTTCAATCACACACACTCCGTCTGCAAGTTTGAGCTAACGAAGCCGTGATCTGGGCTCCCTTCATAATAATAATTCAGCAAAGCACCTGATCCAGTTCATATCTGCTGCTTGGTACAGGCTCAATATGCTCACCAAATTTCTTGTCAATGATGCGAGGAGAAAAAGAAAATTAAACGCGTCCAAAAACACGCTAAAATTCGCGTCGCGTCAGTGCACCCGCCAAACGCCTCACCCTATACACCAAAATAACAACGCGAATGAATAATTGACATGCGAGATAAAAGTCTGTGTTCATGTTGTTCCGTGTTGAATTCCTTTTTTTTTTTTTTAGAAAGGAGAGTGTGTGATACGGATTTGAATTACGAAACCAAAATACATGTTAGTCGAGAATCATCACCAATCCTTTGCAGATACCGTAATAACTCAACAAATACGGTCTTGGCAAAGTGGAGAATATGCAGATGGCCAACACACTAGACCACAAATAGAAAGGTCATCCAGCGGCTCTGCAAGCTGCAATATCAAGATTGAGGGGATTTCGGGCTGGCTTTTCCGTACGCCAAAAATCCCCTTAATGGTGATGAATTTCTTGGTGTTGTGGCCAATTTCCTCTCTTTCTAACACCACCAATACAATACCGCTAGATCCAATTAACCCAAATACCCAGTGAAGGCCAGGTCTAAAGAAAAGAAAACTTTCTAATCGTACATTTAGCCCTTCCAAGCTAATCCAACGCGTTGAGAGAAGCTATTCCGTACGGAAGAAGGAAGAGATTGTAATGTGGCTGTTATACCATCGAGTTCATGATCCTGAGGGCCTAAAACATAGATATCTCTCTAAGGGCTACCGATGCCCTTATATTCGTGAGGCTGCTGAATACTTTAAGATCCCTGCTAATATAATATAACAATAGTGGGTAAAGAAGGATAACCTACACCTTCATACTTGTACATACCTACCCCAATGGTCTGATCTTAAAGACAAGTTTTTCCAATAGTTTTTACAGCGCCGGGCAGAGCGGAAAATAGTCACAGTTACTTGGTTCTGGAAGACCAGCTATGATATCTTCAAAAGGCTCTATCCCTCTATTCCAACTATTTTTACCTTCTTAAATAGCTGGTTTAATAGTTTTAAAAGAAGGTATAGTATTGTATAAAGAAGGATAACAAAGCAAGCCACTAGACAACCAGATGAATATATTCCTATAGTAAATTCCTTCCTTTGCTTTATCCGTTGCGTCTTATAGCTCAAGGACCAGCCATATAATGACCTTGACTGTCTTCTAGAATTACTAAGGCGCCGCTATAGAAGGAATTATATAATCAACTTAAATAAAATACTAATTCTATTTAAATAACGTATATAATAAGCATGCATCGCAGACAAGTATACGTCGCACTTTCCACCACCCCCCATTTTTAATTTAAGATAAAAACATCACAAGGCATTTAATCAATTAAAACTAATCACTATTCTCTTCTTCAAAGATCTCAATAACTACCTAACATATCCTTACATTATAACCAGTCTTGCCACAAGTCCCACAGTGCCTTTCACCCAATCACGCCGACTTCCCTTGATTACTACTTCTTGATGATTCTGCCTGTATTTACGCATTTGCATCTATCTGATTAATTGCTTCTTGTGTACTAGCTACTGTTATTGTTCCTCTATCTTATAGTCTAGTCTTTTTTGATCTGTGGTGTTTACTGTTATGACCCATGACACGCCTAGGCGGTCTACGACGGCAGAACTAACACCTACCTACCCTATAGCCCCATACCAACCAATAAGGAAGCACTCACTCGCGATCACCTATAATATTAGTAATCACCCTGTGATCACCTACCCGATCACCAACACTTAGATAGAACTAATACAGTGAGTGCCTATTATAATAATAGTATATAGATAGGTTAGAATCCGCCTTTATAGCCAATACTAACTAGCTTTTAATACAACTTGATTACCTTAATTGTAATTAATTATTACCTAATATAATACTTCTATTACTTTATTCTACTATAACACACCTAATCATCCTACTAATAATAAACCCTTTATTCTAATTAGTTTATCAAGTTAGGAATTGACCAGACCATTACACATTAAAAGCTCTTATTTAATTAATTACCTACATTAACAATTAAGCAATAACAATGTCCGGAAAGAATCCTGCTATTATTACTCCTCCTAGTAATGCTAAGTTAACTATAGAACTACAGTAGGTTAAGAAGAAACTTACAGATGCACAAGCATAACTTAAAGTAAAAAAAGCCAGAACTATTACAGTTGAAGGAAATAAGGGTAAAGATATTAGTGAAATTCTAAGACCTCTGGTCCCAGAGCCCTTCCTAGGAAAGGCTGCCGATGTAGTCCCCTTCCTTACCTAAATAAAAGGATACTTCTGCTTCTTCCTAATATAACTTGCAACCCCCGAAGCCTAGGTACTATACACTAAAACCCTCCTTTAAGGGGATATAGGAGTATGGTTTGAACCTATTATGAGAGACTATCTGGAAAATGAGGATAACATTAACTAAAATAAAGAGATTTAAGAGATTTTTAAAGATTAGGAATATTTTAAAATTACTATTAAAGATAATTTTAGTATAATTAATATAAAATAATAAGCTATAAATTAGTTATATAAACTTAAATAAATAAAATCCTATAGCTAATATTCAGCCAAGTTCAAAAGAATTACAATATAAATAGCCTAGGATAATAATATACTAATAGAACTCTACTATAAAGGCCTAAAAAGTAAAGTTAAGGACAAAATCTATAAAGAAAACCAGCTAGAAAAACTCTCAAAATATATTAAAAGTATTATTAAGATCGATAAAAGACAATTTAACCGATACAAAGAACATGCCTAAGATAATAAAAACCTATATATCCTAAATAAAGGAAAAACCTAGAATAAGCAACAAAATACCACACATAGGACTTATTTAAGATCAATAGAACTTAACACCACCTAGAGGTATAATAAAAGTAAGATTACCTGCTTTAATTATAGGAAAAAAGGATATAAATCCTTTGAATGCCACTCCCTGAAAATAGGAAATTAGTTTAAACCTATACTAGAAGGATAGAAATAACTTAATACTATAAAAACTCAATGGACCTCGGTACTAGAAGGAAAAGAGGATATTATAGGAAAAGTTATTCTTGCTATTATTAAGAAATATAAACCAACCACTATAATTAAGTAATATATGGAAAACTGTTACGACCTGTGTAACCGGGCGCACGAGACCCTATTTAATAGCTGTTATCCGTACCTGTAATTGCAAGCATTGCGATTATTGACTTATCTTTTGGCCTGACGGGCTAATTGACGTAATGGGAAGTACGGATCCTTACACGATAATCGCATACTGTAGGTCATGAGTTCGATTCCAGGGTCACACGCTTTGACAAGGAATTCAACGCCGGCTCAAACTAGGCCCCGCTGTGGCTAGTTGGGGTAAGGCAGCTATGTGTGGCGCAAGATGATAAGGCTTGGTTATCCTTATCAGCGCAGTGAACCAATGAGAGGCAATAGGGCCTGAGGGCATGCCCATTGGAGAGAAGACATCGTGTTACGACCTGTGTAACCGGGCGCACGAGACCCTATTTAATAGCTGTTATCCGTACCTGTAATTGCAAGCATTGCGATTATTGACTTATCTTTTGGCCTGACGGGCTAATTGACGTAATGGGAAGTACGGATCCTTACAAAAACCATAAATTATGCAAGGTAAAACTCACTCTGTAACAAAAAATCAATAAAGCCATCCAAAAAGCATAATCAACCTAACAAGAAGGCTAGTCCTACCTTTCCTACAAATAGTTAGAATAAGCCAAGAAGATAGGAATCCCTGCATCTATCCTAGATGTATATACTGACAAAGCACCAGCATGGTAGGATACTTGTACTTATAATGAAAATAGAAATAGGAAATGGACAACTAGTATTAAAAGAATGATCTAATAAATTAGGGAACCCTTGTGGGATAGAGATAAAGTCTTTCTACTTATGTAAAGTAAATAGTAACTAGGAAACCGCAACCCCCAACCTATCCAACATAAGGAGGATGACCTTAGACTAAACACAGCACACAAAGAATATAAGAATATCTCATAGGTAAGCTACTACAACCACAACTACTTCCAATATATAGAACAAAAGCAGTATATAGCATGCTTTCCTATTAGGGTAGAAGATATAATTATCCACTGTACTTATAAAAGATACTTTAACTAATATAAAGTAACAGGAAGAAACCCTTACTACTAGTTCATTATATTAGAATTAAATGAGCCTGAGTTCCTCGATTACAGCGAACTGCCCTAGAATAAATATTAAAACCCTAAATGCAATATCTATATAATAGATAAAGCAATAGCCTGGCACTAAATAAAACTAAAAAACAAGCAAAGCCCCCTATAGAAGAGCAGTAGAAGCAGCTAGAGCAACAACCTCTAGAGTTACCGAAAGAACTTCTTAAAAAAGCTCTATACTCTACAATTAAAGAGTAACCTTGATGATAATTAGAAATAGAAGTAAGGATTAAAGGGAAGTAGTGTAATGCTATGGTGGATAGTGGAGCTAAGCGAAACTATATGAATTTTTAAGTAGTTAATGAACTTTAGCTATTATAGATAATGAAAGTTGATCTATATGAAATTATTAATATAGAAGGAATACCCTTTAGATATAATAATAGTATTATAGATAAGAAGATTAATTACCTAAAAGTCTTCATTAAAAAAAAAAACTAAAGAATAATCTTTAATATTATTAATATTAAATAACACAACCTAGTCTTAGGGTACCTATAATTATACCAATACAACCCTAATATCTACTAGCGTACTGGCCAGATACAAATATCTAAGGAGTATAATACAGCTAGCAATATTTCCATAAAATATAATAAAAGATCTTAAACTCCTAGCCCTAACCAAGTAAAAGACACAAGTAAAGGAGAATCTTTACTACCTAAAGAAATAAAACACAAATATAAGAACAATTAGAAAAAGCAAAGACAATAAACAATCACCTACCTTAGAACATAGTTCTAATAAATCAATAAAAGCCTCAAGAAAATAAAGGCTAAAGCAAAAATAGATAGACTACGTAATATACCTCTATAATACCAAATCTACAAAAAGCTCTTTATAAAAGAACTAGATATTAGATTACTTAAGTTTAGCTAGTAGGATTATAAAATTATCCTTAAAGATAAATCTAATATCCAATTTTACTTTATTTATAATCTTAATTAAATTAAGCTTAATACCCTAAAGAAATATATCCAAGATATACTTAAAAAAGGATATATCTATATTTTAAACTCTGAAGTTGATTACCTTATTATGTTTGTGCCTAAGAAAAATAGGAAGCTATACCTTGTTGTGGACTACTAATAGCTTAATAATATTATTATTAAAAATTACATTCTATTACTATTAATTAATGAAATAAAGGATCGCCTTTATAAAGCTAATATCTTTATTATATTAGATCTTAAAGGAGTATATAATCTTATTTATATTAAAGAAGGATATAAATAAAAAACTACTTTCTAAATTAAGTTTGGATTATTTAAATATCTAATTATGCCTTTTGGACTTATAAATACACTAGTATTATTTCAGCAAATAATAACCAATATATTACAAGAACACTTAAATATCTTTATTATCTACTACTTAAACAATATCCTCATCTTCTCCAAAAATAAGGAAGAATATAAAGAATATATTTATAAGGTCTTAAAAGCCCTTCAAGATACCAAACTCCTAATTAAACTAGAAAAAAGCAAGTTCTACACTTAAGAAGTAGAATTTCTAGGATATATTATCAGCCCTAATGAAATTCATATAGACCTAAAGAAAGTTACTATAGTAAAAGATTGGAAGGAATCTACTAATATAAAGGAAGTACAAGCCTTCCTTAGATTTACTAACTATTATTAAAGATTTATTAAAGGATTTAGTAAAATTATCTTAAGTATAATAGAACTAATTAAGAAAGAAATTACCTTTTAATAGGGAAATAAAGTATAATAATTATTTGAAGCTATAAAAAATATTATTTTAGAAGAACCTATCCTTGCAATATTCGACCCTAATAAACCCATAGAGCTAGAAATCGATGCATTAGACTTTACCCTAGGGGCCTAGATCGGACAACAAGATGAATAAGGAAACCTATATCCTATAGCATTCTACTTATATAAGCTATATGGCCTTAAGCTAAACTACTTTATCTATAATAAAGAATTTCTTATTATTATTAATACTTTTAAAGAATTTTAATAATATTTTTTAAAAAGTAATTATAAAATTATAATATATACTAATTATAAAAATATTACCTATTTTACAATTATTTAAAAACTTAATAAAAGGTAATTACAATATATAGAATACCTATCCAAATTTAACTATTAAATCATTTATATTAAAGGAACTAAAAACAGCTGCGCTAATGCAATCAGCTACTAACCCAATTATAATATAGAAAAACCAAAAATGCAAGAAAAACTATTAATCTATAATACTAATAGAGGACTAGAATAAGCCTTAATCAGTAAAATAACAATAGAAACAAAAAAAATAATCACTACTATAAGAGTAGGAGGATTGCTGCATATAACTAGAACCACTACCACAGAAATACTAATACAATAAGTAGAATAAGGCAATCTACTATTAAGGAAAATTGAAGAATACAATCTAATACTTCCAGAAGAAAAAAAAATAAATTACTTACAAGTACTAGAAGAACATTAAATGGAGTTAATAAGAGATATTTACAAATATCCCTTATATAGCCACAAAGGTATTAATAAAACCCTTAAATAAGTTAAATAGACATTTTCTTTTAGTAAGATAAAAAAGAAAGTTGAACAAGTATATAAGAAATACAGCCTATATTAATACTTTAAAAAACCAAAATACAAACCATATAGATTATTATAATTATCTCCTATTATACAATAACTATAAAACTTAATTATAATAGACTTTATTACTAATCTTCCCTTATCAGCAGACTCTACTATAGGAGTATACTATAACAGTATTTTCATTATTATTAATCACTTTACAAAAGCAGTCTATTACCTTCCTTATAATAAAGTAATAAATGAAAACCAATTCGCCTACCTTTTCTTCTAGCATATAGTCACTATACATAGACTACTAATAGAAATTATATCTAATAAAGGACAATCATTTACATCCAAATTCTAGCAAAGCCTAATATTATTAATGGGATTAAACTATAAGCTTAGTACAATATTTCACCCCCAGACAAACAGATAAACCGAATATTAAAACCAGGAAATCGAGCAATACCTACAATGCTATATAAATTACAAACAAATTAATTAGTATTATAACCCATGCCCACACATGGCGGTCAGAACCGGCAAAATCAAGGCACAGACCCACTTACCCTAGACCGCGATCACCCCACGTGTATGATCACTACTATAATCACTAAACGATCACCGTGATCACTCCCATAATCACTAGCACGATCACCAACCATATCAGTAATCATATATAGAACTTAGAAGTATATAGACGGATCGCTCCACCGTGTTAGACGGAATGATCAGCTTTCAATATAACTTAATTACCTTAATTGCAATTAACTATTACCTAATATAATACTTCTATTACTCTATTCTACTATAATACACCTAACCATTCTACTAATAATAAACCCTTTATTTTAATTAATTTATTAAGTTAGGAATTAACCAGACTATTATATATTAAAAGCTTTTGTTCAGTTGGTTACTTATATTAACAATTAAGTAATAACAATATCCAGAAAGAACCCCGCCACCACTACTCCTCCTAATAACGCTAAGTTAACTACAGAATTACAGTAGGTTAAAAAGAAACTTGTAGATGTATAAGTATAATTTAAAGTAGAAAAAGCCAGAACTACTACAGTTGAAGGAAATAAGGGTAAAGATATTAATAAAATTTTGAGACCCCCGGTCCTAGAACCTTTTTTAAGAAAGGCTGCCAATGTAGTCCCCTTTCTCACCTGAATGAAAGGATATTTCTGCTTTTTCCTAATATGACTTACAACCTTCGAAGCCCAGGTACTATACACCAAAACCCTCCTTTAAGAAGATGTAGGAGTATAGTTTAAACCTATTATAAGAGATTATTTAGAAAATGAGGATAATGCTAACTAAAATGAAGAGATCTAAGAGATCTTTAAAGACTGGGAATATTTTAAAATTACTATTAAAGATAATTTTAATACAATTAATATAAAATAACAAACTATAAACTAGTTATATAAACTTAAATAAATAAAATCCTGTAGCTAGTATTTAGCCGAGTTTAAAAGAATTATAATATAAATAGCCTAGAATAATAATACATTAATAGAACTCTACTATAAAGGCCTAAAGAGTAAAGTTAAGAATAAAATCTATAAGGAAGACCGACTAAAAAAACTCTTAAAGTACATTAAAAGTACTATTAAAATTAATAAAAGATAATTTAACTAATATAAAGAACACGCCCAAGATAACAAAAACCTATATATCTTAAATAAAGAAAAAACCCAGAACAAGCAATAAAGCACCGCACATAGGACTTATTCAGGACCAATGGAACTTAACATCACCCAAGAGTATAATAAAAATAAGATTACTTACTTCAATTATAAAAAAAAAGGATATAAATCCTTCAAATACTACTCCCCAAAAATAGGAAATTAATTTAAATCTATACTAGAAGGATAGAAATAATTTAATATTATAAAAACTTAATAGATCTTAGTACTAGAAGGAAAAAAGGATACTATAGGAAAAGTTATTCTTACTATTATTAAGAAATATAAACCAACCACCATAATTAAGCAATATATAAAAAACCATAAATTACACAAAGTAAAACTCACTCTACAACAAGAAATCAATAAAGCTATCCAAAAAGCATAATCAATCTAACAAAAAGGCTAGTCCTACCTTCCCCACAAATAATTGGAACAAGCTAAAAAGATAGAAATCCCTACATCTATCCTAAATATATATATTAATAAAGCACCAGTATAATAAGATACCTACACTTATAACAAAAACAGAAATAGAAAATAAATAACAAATATTAAAAAAATAATCTAACAAATTAAGGAACCCTTATAGGATAGAGATAAAGTCTTTCTACTTACACAAAGCAAATAACAACCAGAAAACCGCAACCCCTAACCTATCTAACATAAAGAGGATGACCCTAAATTAAATATAGTATATAAAGAATATAAGAATATCTTATAGATAAGCTACTATAATTATAACTGCCTCTAGCATATAGAACAAAAGTAATATATAGTATACTTCCCTATTAAGGTAGAAGACATAATTATCCACCGTACCTATAGAAGATACTTCAACCGACACAAAGTAATAGGAAGAAACCCCTACTACCAGTTTACTATATTGGAACCAGGTGAGCCTAAGTTCCCTAATTATAGCAAGCTGCCCTAGAATAAATATCAAAACCCTAAATATAATATCTATATAATAGATAAAGCAATAGCTTAGCACTAAATAAAACCAAAAAACAAGCGAAGCCCTCTGTAGAAGAGCAGCAGGAGCGGCTAGAGCAACAACCCCTGGAGTTACTAAAAGAACTCCCTAAAAAAGCTTTATACTTTATAATTAAAGAGCAACCCTAATAATAATTAGAAATAAAAATAAGAATTAAAAGAAAATAATATAATACTATAGTGGATAGTAGAGCTAAGTAAAATTATATAAATCCTCAAATAATCAACAAACTTCAGCTACTATAGACAACAAAAGTTAACCTATACAAAATCATTAATATAAAAAGAATACCCTTTAAATATAATAATAATATTATAGATAAAAAGATTAATCACCTAAAAGTCTTTATTAAAGGAAAAAACCAAAAAATAACCTTTAATATTATTAATATTAGATAATACGATCTAATCTTAAAGTACCTATAGTTATACTAATATAACCCTAATATCTACTAGCATATTAGCCAGATGCAAATACCTAAGGAGTATAATACAGCCAGCAATATTTCCATAAAACATAATAAAAGATCTTAAACTCCTAGCCCTAACCAAGTAAAAAACATAAGCAAAGAAGAATCTTCACCACCCAAAGGAACAAAACACAAACACAAGAACAGTCAGAAAAGGCAAAGACAACAAATAATCGCCTACCTTAGAACATAGTTCCAACAAATCAATAAAAGCCTTAAAGAAATAAAGGCTAAAGTAGAAATAAATAGACTATATAATATACCCCTATAGTACTAAATCTACAAAAAGCTCTTTGCAAAAGAACTAGATATTAGACTACCTAAGTTTAGCTAGTAAGATTACAAAATTATCCTTAAAGACAGATCTAATACCTAATTTTACCCTATTTATAATCTTAACCAAATCAAGCTTAATACCCTAAAGGAATATATCCAAGATATACTTAAAAAGGGATATATCTATATTTTAAACTCTAAAGCTAATTATCCTATTATATTTATACCTAAAAAAAACAAAAAGCTATACCTCATCATAGACTACCGATAGCTTAACAATATTACCATTAAAGATTACACTCTATTACTATTAATTAATAAAATAAAAGATTACCTTTATAAAGTTAATATCTTTATTACACTAGATCTTAAAGAAGTATATAATCTTATTTATATTAAAGAAGGATATAAATAGAAAATTACTTTCCAAACTAAGT
The DNA here is from genome assembly GCA_020809705.1 of Calonectria ilicicola. Lineage (NCBI taxonomy): Eukaryota > Fungi > Ascomycota > Sordariomycetes > Hypocreales > Nectriaceae > Calonectria > Calonectria ilicicola. Next base: position 1,522,774 of record CP085834.1, on the reverse strand, counting down.
TTAGACTATTTAAATATCTAATTATATCTTTTGGACTTATAAATTGTAACGGTCTGGTCAATTCCCAACTTGATGAACCAATCAGAACGAAGGGTTTATTGTTGGCAGGATGGTTAGGCGCGTTATGGTAAATAGAGCAATGGAAGTGTTACGTTAGGTAATAGTCAATCGCAATTGAGGTAACCAAGTTGTATTGAAAGCTGGCTAGTATCGGCCATAAGGGCGGATTCTAACCTGTCTATATACTATTATCGTAGTAGGCGCTCACTGTGTTGGTTCTATCTAAGTATTGGTGATCGGATGGGTGATCACAGGGTGATCACCAACATTATGGGTGATCGCGAGTGAGCGCTTCCTTATTGGTTGGTGTGGGGCTATAGGGTAGGTAGGTGTTAGTTCTGCCGTCGTAGACCGCCTAGGCGTGTCATGGGTCATAACATAAATACACCGGCATCATTTCAGCAAATAATAACCAATATATTATAAAAACACTTAAACATCTTTATTATCTACTACCTAAACAATATCCTCATCTTCTCCAAAAATAAGGAAGAACATAAAGAACACATTTATAAGATCTTAAAAGCCCTCTAAAACGCCAAACTCCTAATTAAACTAGAAAAAAGTAAATTCTACACTTAAGAAGTAGAATTTCTAGGATATATTATTAGCCCTAATAAAATTCACATAGACCCAAAGAAAGTTACTACAATAAAAGATTGGAAAGAACCTACTAATATAAAGGAAGTATAAGCCTTCCTTAGATTTACTAACTATTACCGAAGATTTATTAAGGGATTTAGTAAAATCGCTTTAAATATAATAGAACTAACTAAGAAAGGAATTACCTTTCAATAGGGAAATAAAGCACAACAATTATTTAAAGCTATAAAAAATACTATTCTAAAAGAACCTATCCTTACAATATTTAACCCTAATAAGCCTATAGAGCTAGAAACCGATGTATTGGACTTTGCCCTAGGGGCCTAGATCGGATAATAAGATAAAAAAGGAAACCTATATCCTATAGCATTCTACTTGTATAAGCTATATAGCCTTAAGCTAAACTACCCTATCTATAATAAAGAATTCCTTACTATTATTAACACTTTTAAAAAATTCTAATAATATCTTTTAAGAAGCAACTATAAAATCATAGTATACACCAACTATAAAAATATTACCTACTTTACAATCACTCAAAAACTTAGTAAAAGGCAATTACAATATACAGAATACCTATCCGAATTCAACTATCAAATTATCTATATTAAAGGAATTAAGAATAGCCATGCCAATATAATCAGCTGCCAACTTAACTATAATATAAAAAAACTAAAAATATAAGAAAAACTATTAATCTATAATATTAATAGAGAACTAGAATAAGCCTTAATTAGTAAAATAATAATAAAAATAAAGAAAATAATTACTACTATAAAAATAAAAGGATTACTATATATAACCAGAACCATTATTATAGAAATACCTATATAACAAGTGGAATAAAGTAATCCACTACTAAGGAAAATCAAAGAATATAATCTAATACTTCTAAAAGAAAAAAAAATAAATTACCTACAAGTGCTAGAAGAATACCAAATAAAGTTAATAAAAGATATTCATAAATATCCCTTACATAGCCACAAAGACATTAATAAAACCCTTAAATAAGTCAAACAAACATTTTCCTTTAGTAAGATAAAAAAGAAAGTTGAACAAGTATATAAAAAATGCAGCCTATATCAACACTCCAAAAAACCAAAACACAAACCATACAGATTATTACAACCATCCCCTATCATACAACAACCATAAGACTCAATCACAATAGACTTCATTACCAACCTTCCCTTATCAGCAGACCCTATTACAGGAGTATACTATAATAATATTTTCATTATTATCAACCACTTTATAAAAGCAGCCTATTACCTTCCTTATAATAAAGCAACAAATAAAAACCAATTCACCTACCTTTTCTTCCAGTATATAATCGCTATATATAGACTACTAACAGAAATTATATCTAACAGAGAATAACTATTTATATCCAAATTCTAGCAAAGCCTAATATTATTAATAGGACTAAACTATAAGCTTAATATAACATTTTACCTTTAAATAGATAGACAAATCGAACATCAAAACCAGAAAATCAAGCAATACCTACAATACTATATAAATTACAAACAAACTAATTAAATAAAAAAACTACCTATTGCACAATTAGTACACAATATATCCTATAATTATAATATTAAAATAATACTAGCAAAAGCCAACTTTAGCTTTATACTAAACACTTACCAAGCCCCCTTAAAAGGTATAATCCAAGCAAAAGCAATAATCAAGTCAGATGATCTAAGAAAACTACATAAGGAAATAAAAACCAAACTTAAATTTATCTATAACATTATAAAAAGACATTACAATCTAAAAAGGCTAAAAAGACTAATCTTTTCAAAAAGAGATATGGTCTACCTAGTAATAAAAAATCTTATAATAAAAAAACAAAATAAAAAAATCAACTTTATATAGATTAGATTATACCTAATTAAAAGAAAAATATTAGAAAATAATTATAAGCTTGATCTCCTAGATAATATTAAAGTCCACCCTATCTTCTATATTTTATTATTGGAACCTGGCGATGGTATCTAGGTAAATATAGGATCTAAATATAAACCCTAAATAAAAAACTTAAAAGACCAGTAGGAAGTTAAGAAAATCCTATAAAGAAGAGAGGAAGATAGAAAATTCAAAATTAAATAGAAAGGCTATAAAGAAACAATATAAGAACCTACAAAACACCTTATATATTGCTCAAAGTTACTAAAAGCATTCCTAAGAATATAATACCAAGTAAGCCATCAAGATCAATAGCATTCTAATCAATAATATCTAAGGCCCCTAGAGCTTATATATCAATCACTACCCCTAACTCCACTTAACCTATTATATCAAGATCATCTAAAGATAATAACCCACAATAAACCATCTCCTCACCACAAAACTTCAACAATTACTTCTATTTCCTTAAATATATTAAGCAAGCAAGAGCCTCATTAAGCTTCGCCTAAGTAGCCAGCATATCCTCCTCAACTTGCTCCTCTACCTAATCCAAACAATCAAACTCCTTGCTCAACTTAGTTATTACTACAATCATTAATCACGACACTACAAAATATAAGAAAAAATCCCTTACAAGAACCTATCGCCACCCCCAACACATTACAAAAACAACCTTAACGAGTACACTCTCCGCAACAAGAAGAACAAGCTACCATTTAGCAATAAAAGCCCTTAGACAAACAAAAAGAACAAAGCATAACGTTATACCCAAATAAAGCAATATCTTCAGCAAGTCAAATGCGATAACAAGTGGATTTACTGGATATAATGTTAGTATCTAGAAAAAAAGGTTATAAATCTAAGTTTAGCCTACATTAAGTAAAAATCCACTAAGGTCACATATACAGTCTTAAGGACAAGAACTAATAAAGAAAGGACATCATATTATAACCTATACCCACATATAGTAGTCAGAATCGGCAGAATTAAAGCACAAACCCACTTACCTTAGACTACAATCACCCCACATATATAATCACTACTATAATCACTAAACAATCACCATAATTACTCCCATAATCACCAGCACAATCACCAACCATATTAATAATCACACATAGAACTTAGAAGTATATAAACAGATCACTCCACCGTATTAAACAGAACAATTAGCTTTCAATACAACTTGGTTACCTTAATTACAATTGACTATTACCTAACATAACACTTCTATTACTCTATTCTACCATAATATACCTAACCATCCTGCCAACAATAAACCCTTCGTTCTGATTGGTTTATCAAGTTAGGAATTGACCAGACCGTTACAATTAGATAGAAAAACTGCCTATTGCACAATTAGCATATAATACATTCTACAATCATAACATTAAAATAACACCAACAAAAGCCAATTTTAGCTTTATATTAGACGCTTACTAAGCCCCCTTAGAAGGCATAATCCAAGCAAAAGCAATAATTAAGTCAGATGACCTAAGAAAACTACATAAGGAAATAAAAACCGAACTTAAATTTGTCCGTAACTGTAACGGTCTGGTCAATTCCCAACTTGATAAACCAATCAGAACGAAGGGTTTATTATTAGCAGGATGGTTAGGCGCGTTATGGTAAATAGAGCAATGGAAGTGTTACATTAGGTAATAGTCAATCGCAATTGAGGTAACCAAGTTGTATTGAAAGCTGGTTAGTATCGGCCATAAGGGCGGATTCTAACCTGTCTATATACTATTATCGTAGTAGGCGCTCACTATATTAGTTCTATCTAAGTGTTGGTGATCGGGTGGGTGATCACAGGGTGATCACCAATATTATAGGTGATTGTGAGTGAGCGCTTCCTTATTGGTTGGTGTGGGGCTATAGGGTAGGTAGATGTTAGTTCTACCGTCGTAGACCGCCTAGGCGTGTCATGGGTCATAACACAATATCCCCCCTCTGTTAGTCTTGTCCTCAAGACCCGTTAGTTCGACCTTATATATAAGTTCCCCATTTTTAACCTTCAAAATATTTTCTAATTATACCTCGTGGTCCAGGTGATTCCAAACAACATCTTCGTGCCAAGGCCCAAGCTCAGCTTATTAACTCAACAGGTTTTAAAATCATACCGTGTTCATTCTGTTCCTCTAAGGGTTTGCAATACAAGATATTGCCGGATTCTGGTGACCGTTGCAGCAAGTACACTCATTGTAATAGGACCTGTGATGCTTCAGAGGCGTCTTTGGCTGCGTGTGCGTTATTTTATGGTGGTGAATGTGGTTGGTTGCTGACTTTTGTAGTAAACCGGATAAATCGGGAGTCCGATCGTTTGGATACAGAGGAAGAGGTCGCTGAGGAGGAGTTCCTTTGTGTATAAGCGGAGGCGCTTGCGGCTCAGGCCAAGGTTTAGGAATCCTTGAACCGTTTATCCCGTCTTCGTCGTCAGAAACGTCGACTCAAGACGAAGGGTATGGAGATAGTGCGTCGTGGGCTTTCTTCTTTGGATGAGTTGGAAGAGGCGGATCGGGTAGAGTCGGAAGCTGTCGTTCAGGCGCAGTCTTTAGGGGCAGTGGATATTATCGATTGGAATGCCGTTGACCTCGATGGTTTGCTTGGCGTTATGTCCTCAGGAACGCTTCTAGCAGCTTCGAGCAATGCATAAGATGTTTCGCAGGTTCCCATGTTGTTTCTTTATAGCCTTTCCATTTAATTTCAAATTTTCCGTCTTCTTCTCTTCTTCGTAGGATCTTTTCGACTTCCTATTGGTCTTTGGGGTTTTCTATCTGTGGTTTGTATGCTGGTCCTGTATTGACTTGGATGCCATCGCCAGGTTCAAGGAGAGAAATGTGGAAGATAGGATGTACCTTAATATTGTCAAGGAGATCGAGTTCGTAGTTGTTTTCTGATATTTTTCTTTTTATTGGGTATAGCCCAATCTGTGTAAAGTCGATTTTTTTATTTTATCTTTTTGTTGTAAGATTTTTTGTTGCTAAGTAGACCATATCTCCCTCCGAAAAGGTTGGTCCCTTCAGCCTTTTTAGGTTGTAATGTCTTTTCATAATGTTACAGACAAATTCAAGTTCGGTTTTCATTTCCTCATGTAGTTTTCTTAGGTCATCTGACTTAATTATTGCTTTTGCTTGGATTATACCTTCTAAGGGGGCTTGGTAAGCGTCCGGTGTAAAGCCAAAGTTGGCTTTTGCTGGTATTGTTTTAATACTATGATTATAGGATGTATTGTATACTAATTGTACAATAGGTAGTTTTTCTACCTAATTAGTTTGTTCGTAATTTATATAGCATCATAGGTATTGCTCGATTTCCTAGTTTTAACATTCGGTTTATCCATCTATCTGGGGGTGAAATACTATACTAAGCTTGTGGTTCAGTCCTATTAATAATATTAGGCTTTGCTAGAATTTGGATGCAAACAATTATCCTTTATCCGAAATGATTTCGGTTGGTAATCTGTGTATAGTGACTATATATCGAAAGAAAAGGTAGGTAAATTATTCTTCTTTTATTGCTTTATTATAAGGAAGGTAATATGCTGCTTTTGTAAAGCAATTAATAATAATGAAAATACTGTTGTAATATACTCTTGTAGCAGGGTCTGTTGATAAGGGGAGGTTAGTAATAAAGTCTATTATAATTAAGTTCTATGGTTGTTGTGCGATAGGGGATGGTTGTAATAATCTGTATGGTTTATATCTTGGTTTTTTGGAGTGTCAATATAGGCTGCATTCCTTATATACTTATTCAACTTTTTTTTTCATCTTACTAAAGGAAAATGTCTATTTAACTCATTCAAGGGTTTTATTAATGCCTTTGTAGCCATATAAGGGATGTTCGTAAATATCCCTTATTAACTCCATTTGGTGTTCCTCTGGCACTTGTAAGTAGTCCGTTTTTTCTTCTTCTGGAAGTGCTAGATTATATTCTTCGATTTTCCTTAGTAGTGGATTACCCTATTCCACTTATTATATGGGTATTTCCGTAGTAATGGTTCTGGTTGCACGCAGCAATCCTCCTATTCTTATAGCAACAATTATTTTCTTTATTTCTATTATCATTCTACTAATTAGGGCTTATTCTAGTCCTCCATTGGTGTTATAGATCAATAGTTTTTCTTGTGTTTTTGGTTTTTCTGTGTTATAATCAGGTCGGCGGCTGATCGCATTGGTGCGGCCATTCTTAGTTCCTTTAATATGAATGATTTGATAGTTGAATTCGGATAGGTATTCTGTATATTGTAGTTGCCTTTCACTGAGTTTTTGAGTGGTTGCAAAGTAGGCAATGTTTTTATAGTCGGTGTATACTGTGATTTTGTAATTGCTTCCTAGAAGATATTGTTGGAATTCTTTGAAAGCGTTGATAATAGTAAGGAATTCTTTATTGTAGATGGGGTAGTTTAGCTCAGGGCTATGTAACTTATATAAGTAGAATGCTATAGGATGTAGGTTTCCTTTTTCATCTCATTGTCCAATCTGGGCCCCTAGGGCGAAGTCCAATACATCGGTTTCTAGCTCTATAGGTTTATCAGGGTCGAACATTGCAAGGATAGGTTCTTTTAAAATAGTATTTTTTATAGCTTTAAATAATTGTTATGCTTTATTTCCCCATCAAAAGGTAATTCCTTTCTTAGTTAGTTCCATCATGCTTAAAGCGATTTTACTAAATCCCTTAATGAATCTTCGGTAATAGTTAGTAAATCTAAGGAAGGCTTGTACTTCCTTCACATTAGTAGGTTCCTTCTAATCCTTTACTGCAGCGACTTTCTTTGGGTCCATGCGAATTTCGTTAGGGCTGATAATGTGTCCTAGAAATTCTACTTCTTAAGCGTGGAACTTGCTTTTTTCTAGTTCAACCAGGAGTTTGGCGTCTTGGAGGGCTTTTAAGACCTTATGAACATGTTCTTTATGTTCTTCCTTGTTTTTGGAGAAGATAAGGATATTGTCCAGGTAGCAGACAACAAAGATATCTAAGTATTCTTGTAATATATTGGTTATCATTTGTTAGAATAATGCCGGTGCGTTTATAAGTCCAAAAGGTATAACTAGGTATTCGAACAGTTTAAACTTAGTTCAGAAAGTAATTTTCCATTCATATCCTTCTTTAATGTAAATAAGATTGTATGCTCCTTTAAGATCTAGTGTAGTAAAGATATTGGCTCTATAAAGGCGATCCTTCATTTCATTAATTAATGGTAGTAGAGTGCGATCTTTAATAGTGATATCGTTAAGCTATTAGTAGTCCATGACAAGGCATAACTTCCCATTTTTCTTAGGCACAAACATAATAGGATAACCAGCTTCGGAGTTCGAAATACGGATATATCCCTTTTTGAGTATATCTTGGATGTATTCCTTTAAGGTATTAAGCTCGATTTGGTTGAGATTATAAATAGGGTAAAATCGGGTGTTGGATCTATCTTTAAGGACGATTTCGTGATCCCACTGGCTAAACTCAGGTAGTCTAGTGTCTAGTTCTTCTGCGAAGAGCTTTTTGTAGATTCGGTACTGTGGGGGTACATTATGCAGTCTATCTGTTTCTGCTTTAGCCTTTATTTCTTTAAGGCTTTTATCAATTTGTTGGAACTATGTTCTAAGGCAGGCGATCGTTCATTATCTTTGCCTTTTCTGACCATTCTTGTGTTTATATTTCGTTCCTCTAGGTGGTGAAGATTCTCCTTCGCTTGTGTCTCCTGCTTGGTCAGGGCTAGGAGTTCGAGATCTCTCATTGTGTTTTATGAAAATATCGCTGGCTGTATTATATTTCTTGGGTATTTGCACCTGGCCAGTATGCTAGCAGATATTAGGGTTGTATCGGTATAACCATGGGTACCCTAAAACTAGGTTGTGTTATCCGATATCAATAATATCAAAGGTTATTCCTTGGTTCTTTCCTTCAACGAAGACTTTTAGGTGATCAATCTTTTTGTTTATAATACCATTGTTATATCCAAAGGGTGTTCCTTCTATATTAATAATTTCGTATAGGTCGACTTTCGTTGTCCATAGTAGCTGAAGTTCGTTGACTACTCGAGGATTCATGTAGTTTTACTCAGCTCCGCTATCCACCATAGCATTACACCACTTCCCTTTAATCCTTACTTTTATTTCTAATCGTCGTCGGGGTTGCTCTTTAGTTGTAGAATATAGAGCTTTTTTAGGGAGTTCTTTTGGTAACTCCGGGGGTCGTTGCCCTAGCCGCTCCTGCTGCTCTCCTATAGGGGGCTCCGCTTATTTTTTGGTTTTGTTTGGTGCCAGGCCATTGCTTTATCTATCATGTGGATATCGCATTTGGGGTCTTGACATTCATTCTAAGGCAATTCGCTGCAATCGGGGAACTTAGGCTCACCTGGTTCTAACATAGTGAACTAGTAGTGGAGGTTTCTTCCTATTACTTTGTGTCGGTCGAAGTGTCTCCTATAGGCGCGGTGGATAACCACGTCTTCTACCCTAATAGGAAAGCATACTGCATGCTGCTTTTGTTCTATGTGTTGGAAGCAGTTGTGGTTGTAGCAGCTTACCCATGAGATGTTCTTATATTCTTCGTGTGCCATGTTTAATCTAGGGTCATTCTCCTTATATTAGATAGGTTGGGGGTTGCGGTTTCCTGGTTGCCATTCGCTTCGCGCAAGTAGGAAGACTTTGTCTCCGTCCCACGAGGGTTCCCTGACTTGTTAGGCCATTCTTTTAATACTAGTTGTCCATTTCCTGTTTCCATTTTCGTTATAAGTGCAGGTATTCTACTATGCTGGTGCTTTGTCGGTATACACATCTAGGATGGATGCAGGGATTCCTATCTTCTTGGCTCGTTCCAACTATTTGTGGGGAAGGTAGGACTGGCCTTCTTGTCAGGTTGACTATGCTTTTCGGATGGCTTTATTGATTTCTTGTTGTGGAGTGAGTTTTACCTTGCGTAACTTATGGTTTTCCGTACATTACTTAATTATAGTAGTTGGTTCATATTTCTTAATAACAGCAAGAACAACTTTTCCTGTGATATCCTCTTTTCCTTCTGGTACCGGGGTCCATTGAGTTTTTATAGTGTTGAGTTGTTTCTATCCTTCTGGTATGGGTTTGAACTGATTTCCTGTTTTCGGGGAGCGGCATTCGAAGGATTTATATCCTTTTTTTCTGCAGTTGAAGCAGGTAATCTTACTTTTATCATACCCCTGGGTAGCGCCAAGTTCCATTGGTCCTAAATAAGTCCCATGTGCGGTGCTTTGTTGCTTGTTCTGGGTTTTTCCTTTATTTGGGATATATGGGTTTTTGTTATCTTGGGCGCATTCTTTGCATTGGTTAAATTATCTTTTATCAATCTTAATAGCACTTTTAATATACTCCAAGAGTTTCTCTGGTCGGTCTTCCTTATAGATTTCATCCTTGACTTCGCTCTTTAGGCCTCTATAGTAAAGTTCCATTAGTGCATCGTCATCCTAGGCTGTTTGTGCTGCAATTCTTTTAAACTCGGCCGAATACTGACTGCAGGATTTTATTTGTTTAAGTTCGTATAACTGGTTTACAGCTTGTTGTTCCATATCGATCGTGCTAAAATTGTCTTTGATAGCGGTTTCGAAATGTTCCCAGTCTCTAAAGATCTCTCGGGTCTCTTCATTTTGGTCGGCGTCGTCCTCGTTTTCCAGATAGTCTCTCATAATAGGTTCAAACCATACTCCTACATCTCCTTGGAGGAGGGTTTTGGTGTATAGTACCTGGGCTTCAGGGGTTGCAAGTCGCGTTGGGAAGAAGCGGAAGTATCCCTTCATTCGGGTGAGGAAGGGGACTACATCGGCAGCCTTTCCTAGGAAGGGTTCTAGGACCAAGGGTCTCAGAATTTCACCAATGTCTTTACCCTTATTTCCTTCAACCGTGGTGGTTCCGGCTTTTTCTACTTTAAGTTATGCTTGTGCATCTACGAGTTTCTTTTTGACCTACTGCAGTTCTATAGTTAACTTAGCGTTGCTAGGAGGAGCAGTGGCGGCGGGGTTCTTTCCGGACATTGTTATTGCTCAATTGTTAATGTGGGTAACCAACTGAACAAGAGCTTTTAACGTGTAACGGTCTGGTTAATTCCCAACTTGATGAACTAATTAGAATGAAGGGTTTATTGTTGGCAGGATGGTTAGGCGCGTTATGGTAAATAGAGCAATGGAAGTGTTACGTTAGGTAATAGTCAATCGCAATTGAGGTAACCAAGTTGTATTGAAAGCTGGTTAGTATCGGCTATAAGGGCGGATTCTAACCTGTCTATATATTATTATCGTAGTAGGCGCTCACTGTGTTGGTTCTATCTAAGTGTTGGTGATCGGGTGGGTGATCACAGGGTGATCACTAACATTATAGGTGATCGTGAGTGAGCGCTTCCTTATTGGTTGGTGTGGGGCTATAGGGTAGGTAGGTGTTAGTTCTGCCGTCGTAGACCGCCTAGGCGTGTCATGGGTCATAACAGTAACATTATAAAAAGATATTATAACTTAAAAAGGCTAAAGGGACCAACCTTTTCGAAGGGAGATATAGTCTATTTAGTAACAAAAAATCTTACAATAAAAAGATAAAATAAGAAAATCAACTTTACATAGATTAAGCTATACCTAATAAAAAGAAAAATATTAGAAAATAACTATAAACTCGATCTCCCCGACAACATTAAGGTACATCCTATCTTCCATATTTCTCTCCTTAAATCTAACGATAGCATCCAAGTCAATACAGGACCAGCATACAAACTATAGATAGAAAACCCCAAAGACTAATGGGAAGTTAAAAAGATCCTATAAAGAAGAGAAGAAGATAGAAAATTTAAAATTAAATGAAAAGGCTATAAAGAAATAATATAGGAATCTATAAAATATCTTATATATTACTTAAAGCTACTAGAAGTATTCCTAAGAACATAACACTAAGTAAACTATTAAGATCAACAACATTCCAATCAATAACATCTACTGCCCCTAAAGACTGTGCCTGAACAACAGCTTCCAACTCTACCCGATCTGCCTCTTCCAACTCATCCAAAGAAGAAAGCCCACAACATACCATCTCCACACCCTTTATCTTAAGTTAACATTTCTAACAATAAAGACAGGATAAACAGTTCAAGGATTCCTAAACCTTGGCCTGAGCTGCAAGCGCCTCTGCTTGTACACAAAGGAACTCCTCCTCAATGATCTCTTCCTCTATATCTAAACGATCGGACTTTCAATTTATCCGGTTTACTATAAAAGTTAGCAACCAATTATATTTATTACTATAAAATGACATACACGCAGCCAAAAATACCTTTAAAGTATTATAGGTCCTACTACGACGAGTGTACTCGCCATAACGGTCACTAGAATCCGGCAATATCTTGCATTACAAACCCTTAGAGGAATAGAATGAACACAGTATGATTTCAAAACCTGTTAAGTTAATAAGCTAAGCTTGGGCCTTAGCACAAAGACGCTATTTAGAATCACCTGGACCACAAGGCATAATTAGAAAATATTTTAAAAATCAAAAATGGGGAACTCACACATAAGGTTAAACTAACAGGCTTTGAGGACAAGACCAACAGAGGGGGGATATTGTGTTATGACCTATAATACACTTAGGCAGTCTACAACAGCAGAACTAACACCTACTTACCCTATAGCCCTATACCAACCAATAAGGAAGCACTTACTTGCAATCACCTATAATATTAGTGATTACCTTATAATCACCTACCCGATCACCAATACTTAAATAGAACCAATATAGTAAGCGCCTACTATGATAATAGTATATAGACAGGTTAGAATCTGCCCTTATAACCAATATTAACCAGCTTTTAATATAACTTGGTTACCTTAATTGCAATTGACTATTACCTAATGTAATACTTCTATTGCTTTATTCTATTATAATGTGCTTAACTATCCTGCCAATAATAAACCCTTCATTCTGATTGGTTTATTAAGTTGGGAATTAACCAGACCGTTACATTTACTAAGTATTTTATTTGCTTGTTGAAGATCTTGTATCTTAGCTTTTATTAATATTATCTTATATATAATTGCCTTTGTTCCTTTAGAAAGTGATTATAATGCCTTAATAATAGACTCTAGAGAGGTACTTTGTAGTCTTCTAATTTGTTTTTTAAAATACTCAAACTAAGAGCTAGTCTTAGTAACATTCCTTGAAGTCTTTGGAGCCCAAGGGCTAGTAAGCTTAACCATTTGATTAAAAGGTATTGGAGTTTGTAGCCGCATATTAAGCTTTGATATGACATTTTCTGCATCTAGAGGATAAAGCCTAGTTTCTCTAAATCCTACTTGAATATTCTTTTCTATGATAGTGGTATTATATGTATTATAAAAGGCTAGGAAGAAGTTAGATTTTAAAATATAGGTAATAGAGCATCTAATCAAATGCTCTATTTCTTTCCTATATGCTGTTTTTAGCGGCCTAAAGTATACAACATTAAAAGACTGAAGCAGATGAGATAAATTAGGTAGTATATAAAGTGTGATAATTTTATTGTTCTTATAATATTCCTTAAATTAGACTGAATAATAACTTTTATGCCTGTCAAGAATAAGAAGATAATAACAACCAATTAATCAATTACTTATATGATAATTGAAGTGCTTTAGCCACTTAAGACCTGTTATATTATCAGTCCAGCCATTTTGGGTAGTAGCAATAGCCTAATTGGCTGGAAGGTTACTTTCTTTATACCAATTGGCAAGATGATATTGGCTTGTAGTAATGAGAAATGGCAGGATTGCCCAGCCTCTTGTATTAATAGCTTGAATAGCTGTTATCTATTCTTGATTTCCAGGCTAGATTAATTTCGGGTTTGAATATCTTTCTGCATCTATTATAACCATTCCACTTATAATAATACCTATTATAAAGCCAGTCTTATTAAAGTTATAGATATTATTTAATTTAATACTATACTTCCTTATTATATTTATCACAAGCTTAAACTAATTACTAATAATCTTTAGATCTTTGCATTTGACCTTTTTATAATTATATTTATAAAAGAATTATATTTTAAGCTCTATATATCACTTTACAAAGTTTAAAGCCTAATACTAGCTAACTGATAATTTATTTTAATCAAAAAGCAATTAATCAGCCATTTCTTTTATACTAGAAAGCTGTGGAGGGAATCCTCGTAAATCTAGATCTAGAATAAACTAAAGAATAATATCCTCTTCTAGATTGGATAGCTTGCATGATGGAGGGACCCAATTGCTTCGAGATTGAATCCCCTTCTGCCGACAATGTAGCCTATGCTCATTGACTTTATAGATCTGTGCAGCCTTTTAGGTGCTTAATTTTTAGGGACCTTGAATGGCTTGAAGGGTAAGAAGGGTATTAGCCTCTATATTGGACTATGATATGTTTAATGGTTGAGAAGCATTTGATCAATTGAAAAGTGTTGTGTATGAGGGATTTTTGCGACGCATACTTGTCTGCGACGCATGCTTATCATATACGTTACCTTAATGGCTATATATATAACTAGTAAGGGGCTTATATAGTAGCTAGCAAGTTAGATTGAAGTAGGTAGAATGAGTGGTAGGTTACTGTAACGATCTGGTCAATTCCCAACTTAATAAACCAATCAGAACAAAGGGTTTATTATTAGCAGGATAGTTAGGCGCGTTATGGTAGAATAGAGCAATAGAAGTATTACATTAGGTAATAGTCAATCGCAATTAAGGTAACCAAGTTATATTAAAAGCTAGTTAATATTGGCTATAAGGGCGGATTCTAACCTATCTATATACTATTATCGTAGTAGGCACTTACTGTGTTGGTTCTATCTAAGTGTTGGTGATCGGGTGGGTGATTACAGGGTGATCACCAATATTATGGGTGATCGCGAGTGAGTGCTTCCTTATTGGTTGGTGTGGGGCTATAGGGTAGGTAGGTGTTAGTTCTGCCGTCGTAGACCGCCTAGGCGTGTCATGGGTCATAACAGTTACCTTGATTTTATATATCTTTGCTAATGGTATTCTAAGGCTAAAGCTAAAGATTATCTTCTATGGTATACCTGAAGGTAGGATAAATAAGGAAGAAGGGCACCTTTATTCCCCAGAGGTCATAGTTGAATTTAATAAAATTATATATAATAATGAAGACCTTTTATTAACCTGGATTATAGAGAAATTAGCCTCTTTGAGCTATAATGGTGAGTATCTTTTGATTATAGATATTGTCTCATTTTATAAGTTAGATCTTATTTTACAATAGCTTCGTAATACACAGGTTATACCTGCTTTAATTCCTGCTGGTTGTATGAGCCTTCTTCAATCTCTAAATACAACAATTAATAAGCTATTTAAATAGTGGCTTTTAGAGGTAATAGAGGTATATATACTTAAATATAAGGCCCAAGGAAAGATAGAGTGGTTAGTGTCTGATAAGCGGATTATGATAACACATATTATAGCTTAAGCTACTTGTACACTAGCAGAAAGGATTAATTTAATTGAAAAGGCATTTCTAGATTGCAGTATTAGTGTACGGCCTGATGGAAGCTAGGATTATTTTATTTGAATTAAAGATATCCCTCTAAATAAAATCAACCTTTTAGATTAGGAAGAGATTGATATAACACTTAAAAATATAGACTTAAAATTAGAAGAAGTGATCAATTTAATCTCTAACAAAGAGAAGCTAGGGCTGGCTGCAGATGACCTTAATTTTACATATATAACTCTTAATATTATAGTATTACAGAGGCTACTGCAAGAGAAAAGGCTTCCAACAGCTAGATCAAAGAAAAAGCTTATAGCCTAGCTTCTAGACCATTAGAATAGCTAGAAAACACTAGAAATGCGTACACAGACCTCATCACGATGCCTCAATTGCCGCAAAATTGGAAGAGGGCGGGGAAGGGAGTCAAATGATGCATTTATTATTGCGGTTTAGTGTGGTGGCCATCTGCATATTCTCCACTTTGCCAAGACCGTATTTGTTGAGTTATTACGGTAGTGAAAAGCTTGGCAACAAGGCTAAGACATAAGACAATGTTCTTCTTAAATCGGCATCGAACCCCATTTGCTCCACAACCTCGACATTTACTGTGAAGGTTATTCACTCTTTGCTAATACTCGAACTTCTGGCCCACCAGTTCCTCACTCAATTCCCAAAGGGTTTCCGACTCAATCGGATCTCTCGCCCAGCTTTGGATGTGTTTAGGGTTCACTACATCGCTATCAACCAGGTACGACCCAATTAGGTCTATTTATCGCATCTGGTTAGCATATGTAGTATTTAAAGCCATAACGGGTGCGGGTCAGATCCCGCAGTCGGGCGGGAAATTGGCATTTGCAAACCAGGGGAGTAAATATGTCACACTCACAAGTGGTCTCAATCGCTCATATAGACGGCTGTTATGTAGGTCAGATGCCCGGGCTAGCCGGCATCGGGATAAATGTAAAAGGAAGATGGTCACAGCCGCAGTCGGCCCCAAAACACCATACTAAATAACACACGAACCTGTGTTATCAATCTATTGACCACGGGCCCTGCCGGGCCCGGCCAATTGACCATCGAGGCCAAGTCCTGATCGTCATGTCGATCAAACCTTAAGACCCCGAGGCCGGAGGCCGCCTTCAACGGCAGCCTCCAACAGCTAGCAACAACAGCTATAAAAGACCTAGGCAGAGCCCTTCTAGATAGAGGAATCAAGAGCATCAATTTCCAACACAATGCACAAGGAGCCGTAGCTATCTATTGATAAAATATTTACCGGCAGAATCCAAGCTAGCATGGAACGCAGCAAACACATGAGTTGCAGTTCCCTGCGATGGTGTTTTGAACTGATAAGGGGCATCCCAGAAAGATTTATAACCAAGAGTTCGATCAATATCGGCTTGAAGGTGTCAGGTTCAATCAGCTTGCGCACTCTGAGAATTTGAGTTCGTTGCTTTGGACTAACCGTATTCCTGGAAATCGGCTATTTGCAGATCTCTGCTAAGTCTAGTCTCATTGATAATCCCTGGATGTAGGCTGACGGAAACCAAGCCTCTCTTCCCCAGCTTTCGGGCCAGCGCGACAGAAAACAACATGTTGGCAGACCTGGATTGAGCATATGCGATCCATCGATTATAAGTCTTTCCGTCCTATTCGTTATTATATATCGAATTAGCTATTTTCCCCCGAGGTGAATGCAATCTGAGATTTTCGTACATCAAAATTCCAATCCTCAAATCGTGGAGGCCCAAAACGGAACCCACCACTGGATACATTGACGACTCTGATTGGAAGGCTTTTAGACAGGGTCTTTGGGAGGAGTAAATTGGTCAAGAGAAAATGCCTAATATGATGGATAGCAAACTGGCTTTCAATCCCGTCAACCGACTTTGAAAATGGAGGTGCCATGATTCCAGCATTGTTGACAATGATATCAATATGATCACAGAGTGAGTTTATCTTCTCTGCAGCCTGTCTAACTTGGTTTAGTGACGCTAAGTCTAATTCAACAGTCCAGGTTTGTACTTGAGGGGCAATAGGAGCAATCTGGCGGGCTGTTTCTTCAGCCTTTTTTGGATCACGGGTAGCCAGAATAATAGTTGCTGGACCGTATTTTGCAATTGTTGTAGCAAACGTCGCACCAAGTCCTAGCGGGCTGGCACCGGTAATGAGGACAGTCTTTTTCTCAATCCTTCCACGACAATCCTCTGCAACCTCTTCCGCAGTGGTTTGATAATTATAGTCGGTCATTTTTGGGCCAGGGGATTTCAAGCGTGTGAATAGAATAAGAGGTCAGAATTGTATTGTCGATGGTAATCGCAAAAAGGCATCACCATTGAGTATATATACCCATCCTAGCATACGTAGATTTGCCGACCCAAGGTGACGAAAAAATTGATACACTCCTCATGCGACTTGTATTGATTTTCCTATTCCAAAAAGGGATGAATTTTTTCGTGGCATTTGCCAAATTGAACAAGACAGCTCTCTGCTTGGGTTGAACAGGAGCCGATGACGTAGTGACGCTAAAATCTGACCGCTAAGTGGGGTCGACAGGATGCTTACCACTTTTGACACAATTTATTGATTGCTGAATCCGGTTAGAGACCTAATTAGTAGTTACCCGAGATGACATGGGGAATTAGCAAGCAGCATTTTGGCAAATCGTGGGCTCGACCAAGAGGGAGCTCCAAAGCCACAACGGTGGCAGATACAACGGAGTTTGGCCATGATTCACCCGACCGAGATACAATTAACTCGATCCTCTGCACAGTATAACCTATGCCCTCATGAAAACTGGGATAGTTGTACTTAAGATAACTCCCCTTGTCAAGACCGTGAATCTTGACGCACATCATACATCCTATATCCTCAACACAATGCCGTTCGAACGCCGTGTGCTTCACGACCCCAACAATTCATCAGCCGAAAGATACATCAATGGTGAACTCCGCGAGCGATGTCTAATAGATCCGTACTCCAAATATAGACCAATACTTGATAACAAGGGATTCTTCAATATTGTATGGAATAAAAGCAAAGTCTCTAATCTGACGCTGGGTATATTATAATATCTAAGGAAATTTTCGCACAGAATCTAGGATGCAGTGCTTCACTAGATGATGAGACGAGTAATACTCGAGCATATGAAAACTACCAAGGTTATACAGGCTCGCATATTGATGGACCTCTTTGCATTGTCTGAAAACTACTTGAAATCCCAATTTATCTTGAACCGATGTACCCGTAGTTAATCTACACAGAAAATGTACCACCACATACTTCGATGGGCTTCCGAACTTTCTTGGAGCGACTTGGTCCACACGACTAATTCAACTGCCTGACAGACTAGCGTCAACTTAAGTCCTGGCTAGTGCGTGACATTGACTGTAGCCAGTTATCTTGGCAATGTAAACAACCAGGGATCTGACTGTTCTTCCAAAGTTTCGGCCCGCACTCATTTAAGGTTCAGGGGTGGTAACGCACTTGCATAAAACTAGCCAGGGCCCAGGTGGCATGTCGTATACTAAACTGCAACAATGCTCAGGCCCATCCATCAATGTTTACCAGACATCTAAGATGGACCTAGCTGTAACCCTAGAGCTGATGCCTCAGCTTTCCGAGGCTCAGAACCTACATGACGATTGGACTGGCGTGACCAGCACGGCCGAAAGGAAAAGACGACAGAATCGGCTCCGCCAAAGGGCATACAGTGCGCCCCCTCCCCTGCCGGTCGTTCCGGAGCCCGCAAGACTGATAGGCGTGTGTGTAATAGGGAAGAGGAAGCAAGCTAACTTTGCCTCCGTGCCGATTTTAAAGCATCACATCAGCAGCGATAAGACAAATGGAAATAGGCAGGTGATGAGACAAGAGCGGGGGTTGGCTGGAGAGATTCTCCCGAAAGGCCACCTCCTGTTGCCTACCCTTGAATCACGTATCGAGGCTCAACGGTTTGTTCAGAGCGCCTACGAAGATTACAATAATTGCGCGCCGCGTCTGGAACACCTCGACATTTTAATTCGAATCAATGTCTTACATGCTATCACTTGCAACGCTGCTCTGCTTGATTTTGCGTTTGAAGGGCTCTGTTGTCCCGAGCTGATATCACCATATAATACGGTTAGGCCCGGGATTTCTTTTTCGGAGTCTCATTCCCAGCATTTACTACATCATCTTCGCCCTACCGTGCTGCAAATTATCATCAGGCATCATCCATGGATTGATTTGATTCCGTTCCCCCATTTGCGGGATAATATTCTGCTTGCGGTGGGGGCGGGTCATCTCAACCCTGAAGAGTTGGGTATCGACATTCTTGATGTCAATCAGGAACATCCTCACGGGGTTTCCCTAATAGTTTGGGGCAATTCTTGGGACCCTTTAGGGTGGGAGGCGAGTGTCCCCTTTTTGAGGAAATGGGGTTGGTTACTAAAAGGCTGCCTGACACTCTTGGAGGCGACTAATTCCTGGCGTCAGAAGAGAGGAGAGAGAAAGATCATTTATGAAGATATTCACACCATTAAAACATCACCAAAATATTCATAATTCTACAAATTGATCATGCTATCAAAGTAGCAATAAAGAAGAACTGCATGGTTTTCATTAAATGTGCAGCTTGAAAATCTGGCAAACGGTGAAGATATTCAACGCTCAACGCACAGGACTGACACTATTCCCATAATGAAATAGCTTACGACCAAATCTAATCGGGACTACATGGATTTTAAGGTTCGAAACCATGGGTGGATAATTCACTAGACGGGGGCCACGACCCTGGTTCCTTGGCTTCAGCCATGATGGTGGCGACAGAACTGGTTTTAGCACCTGCCTCTCAAAACCTTCTTTTATTCCTTGCTTTAGCATTAGCCAAATAACCTTGCACTTTGGGTAACGCTGAACACATCAAGGTTGAGTTGGTCATCTTCGATTTGTAATTATTGAAGATTTGGTGACTTCTATAGAATTCTGTGACGCGAACTAACCTTCGGAACAGATATAAATACTGATATCAGCACCCGTACACCTTTTTTTGTATTCCATCCCATTCATATCACAACACTCTAAAACACTTTAAACCACTCTACAAGTCTCGTCGACGATCATTATTAACAACATGAAGGTTGGAATCTTGGGCGCAACCGGCCAGACTGGCTCTGTCATTGTGAAGGCTTTATTGTCGTCAGACTCACCAAAATTCGTACAGTTTTCCCTATGAAATATGCATTTTCCATTTACATCGGGTTCTAATAGTATTTAGGATGTCACGGCTCTCACGCGGCCTTCGTCCTTGGAGAAGCCGGCAGTCCTAGAACTGCAGGCGCACGGCGTAAAAATCGTCCCTATTGACATTTCCGGTTCTGAGGACGAGATAAAAAATGCGCTCCTCGGTTTGGACGTTGTTATATCTGCAATTTATGGTGGTAGTGTGTTGGACGAAATCCCTCTAGTCAATGCGGCTAAAGCTGCCGGGATTCAACGATACTTGCCTTGCTTTTTTGCGACTGTGGCACCTCCAAAAGGTGCTCTTCTACTGAGAGACATGGTAAGATGTTGCACATAAACAATTACACAGCTCCGATACTAATTCTTATTCTTAGAAAGAAGATGTGTTGAATCATATCAAGAAAATCAGGCTACCGTATACCGCTGTCGATATTGGTTGGTGGTATCAAGTCAATTTGCCTCAACTTCCTTCCGGCCGTATTGACTATGCCGTGCTAGAAACCAACATGACTTCTGGAATTGCTGGCGATGGCAATGTCCCAACCGCCTACACAGATTTGCGCGATATTGGGGCTTATGTTATGCGGATTATCTCAGACCCGCGTACTCTTAACCGCATGGTATTTGCATACAATGAGGTCATGTCCCCCAATCAGGTGCGCGATATGTTGGAAGAACTGAGCGGAGAGAAGCTGGAACGCAAATATGTGAGTATTTTCTTCTAAATTATCCGGTAGTTGAGCTGACAAGATGCCACAGGCTCCTGCTGAGGATATTGAGCGCCACATACGCGACTTGCAAGCAAAGAACCCTGGCCTTGACTCATTGGAATTCATTGTCCTGTCTCAGTTGCAATACTGGTATTCATGTGGCATCCGTGGAGATAATACCCCTGAGTATGGCAAGTACTTGGGGTATTTGTTGACGAAGGACCTGTATCCTGATTTTAACGGCATCACATTTGCGACTTATGTTCAAGAAGTCCTTGATGGGAAGGCAAAGAGGGTTTACAAGCATCTCCCAAACGTCGCTGTGAGCGACCTATAAGGCCTCAGAACAAGGCCCGGTGAAGAGTTTTGCGGGATTGGTACCTTAGGTAGGCTTTCTATAGATATTTTGAATTGATTCCAAGGCTGTGCGATCCCAACGCTCGTCCTTTGATCGACCCGAATGAGTTCATTTCTTACTGATGAAGGGCGGATTGACGCGTAAGCTGTCATGAAGTTTCTGTGTTTCTGCCTTAAATGTCATATTGCTGAATGGTAATGAGTTACTATAAGTTATCTTTCTCCCTCTCCTTGGTCTAGGGGGGAGCTCATAATACAATGTCGCTAAAATCTGACTGCTAAGTGGGATCGACAAGACGCTTACCACTTTTGGCACAATTTGTTGATTGCTGAATCCGGTTAGAGGCCTAATTAGTACCACAAGTACGAGTGGAATTTGTCAGCCCCATCCAAGAGTGCATGATGCGACCCTTGAAAACGTCCTTCATCAGAGCTGTGCATCCTAGTTTTGTTCGTCATGCCGACACAAAGCTGTTTCATTGGCCATCTGTGTCTCCCGTTTTGCGGAGTCGACTCATGCACACAGTCGTGATTCCCGCATGGGTTTCTGATGGGTTCATTTCCCCCATTCTGATCTCTAGGAGTTGTAGTTTATCGCTTTTAACGAAGTCTACCTCGCGACAATGTCTACCCCTGCTGAGGTAGTTTTCCCCCTAACGGCAAACCAAGATGAAATTGCGGAACACCAAGTATTCTGCTACCAGCCTAAATCGTCAAAAGCGCCACGGCCTTGGAAAAGAGGTCGGCCCAAAGGATGTTAGTATCTCTAACAATTTTCTATACGTCTTGAGCCTCTGCTTACTAGGACTGAGTAGCTACTAGTAACACATTAAAACGCAATATATATCTTCAAAATAAGGACATGACGCCGAAATTTGAGTTTATCAATGCAACACAAGAATGTAAAGAAATCACCGACGAATCGCGGGTAGTGATCCGCAGACAGGCCAAGCGTCATCATAGTCAAAGGAAAGAATACCGGCAAGAGACTGCCGTTAGTGATTACCCAAAGACACCAGAAATTGAACCTTTTCAGACCAAAGCCATTTACCAACTCAACCCACGACACCTATCAGGAGTGGATCCTTTTAACAAGTCGGTTGTGAAACTCGAACCTTACATGCATGATCTTCTTGTTTACTGTAAGTTTGTGGTTAATATCATCGAGGGAAACATATGAAGACATTGAAACACTAATATCACTTAAATAAAGTTTTCACGACTATTTGGAAGCAAATATATTCTCTGGAGCATTTACTAGGATGCAATCCAGTGGCTGAATACTGGCTGCCTCTGGCATTTCAAGATACCGCACTTATTCATTGCCTTCTTGGATGTGCACATCTCTATATTGCAGAACGAAAAGTTATAAACGATCGTTGGATAGGATTAAAACATTTGACCACATCAATTTCCATAATAAACCGACGGCTTTCAGAGGACGTGGATGCCACATCGTCCGGAACTCTTTCAGTTATTGCAGGGATCGCCATTCTTGAGGTATGTATTTCTGCATCTTCTGTCCGAATCTGTCGCCAATCAGTGGTTGTGAAATCCGATTAGAAAGGTGCCGGCCGACATGACCACTGGAGAATACATATGCAAGGCTTGAAGCAATTGTGAGATCGTTGTGATGGGCTTGAAAGTCTGCATTCAGAACCAATGGTTTTGAATAAAATCTATCGGTTAGTCAACTCTGTGGATGTGTATTTATCATAGGAAATATACTAGAATACATGGCTAACCCGAACATTTAAAGCGCTGATCTTTATGGCTCACTTGATGCTGCACAACGGCCATACTTCGAAGGGCCGTCGCTGAATTGGCCTAGACTGCATGGTCAAAGCTCATTTCATAGTGAGGGGTTCAAAGATGTGGAAGCTTACATCCAGCTGGACAATACGATCCGTGACTGTATTCACCAATTTGAAGATGCCATGGCATTTTGGACCAACAACGAGAGTTATCCTGGTACCGAGATAGGGTTTACCAACGGTGGCAAGCACAACACGACGCCTACCGCAAGTGAAATTGCTCGAGTGCGGTATTTGCTCACCGGAGTTCAATACACCTTAGCATCCGTAAACTTCAAGGGGAAATACGGCGATACACAGGAGAGCTGGGCATTTGAGTTGTGCAGAATAGCGCTGATCCTATTCTCGTTAACCATTCTCAATGAGCGCGCGGCTTCATCAACAGTTGGACAACAAGTAACAGGAATGTTCAGAGATGTCCTGACCGAAGCTATGTTGCAATCGTGCAACCTGCTCCCCATAGACTTTTATGTTTGGGCTTGTTTCATGGCAGCCAATGTTGCGGGAGATGACTGCGATACAAAAGACTGGTTCTTAAAACTTATGTTGGACACTTCATTGCCGAGCCATGGAAACATTGACAGTGCACTGGAGCTCAAGTTGCGATTAAGTCAATATTTGTGGGTGCCAAGGATTCACGAGCCAGCTGCACATCATTTATGGTTAAGAATAATGGGATGGTATAACCACGAGAGCTAATTCTGAGCAGTGCAACAGCCAGCACGTTTTACGGACCTATGAAAAATATTCAATTGGCAGACTTTTCCCGTATCCCAATCTTTCTACCTGCAGCGGCAGCTTCAAACTGTCGTTCGTCGGGCGTATCTCGTGTGTACATCCGTTCGTTTGCATTGCTGGGTGAACTGGATAGTTGAGTGGGGACCTTTGTCAGAATCTGTCCATAAATTCCATAAGTTATGAATGCCTGAATCTCATTGATTTAATAAGCCAATGTCCATCCCAATTTCTGTCTATTCTATATGTTAAATTTTAAGACGGAATATTCTCGTACCATCTCAATCCCGACTTTATGGGTGTCGGCGAATTCCAGGTCGGAAATGTTTGACCGCAATGTTACTTTGTGGTAAGTGAGGACAGAGAGGCGATGAGAACTGGACCAATCCTCACCTGATGTCGGGACACGTCTTTCTGGGCGCATGAGACCCTATTTGAGAACTGCTATTGGTGCCCTTAATTGAAACTACTGCGATTTACGAGATACTGGACACAATAGGAAGCATGAATCATTACACTGGACTATTCGAGTGATAGATCCTTCCGGCGGATACTGGTATAGGCAATTGACCCAATAAATTTGGAGCTCTCTCCACTGCCAACACTACCCTTCCGTCAGGAACCGAGAGAATTATATGTGGGCCACGGGCCGCCGGCACGAGCCTAAATCTTGTCCACCATGACCAGCGGAAACAACCACTCCGTAGCCGTACAATTAGACTTGGCGTTCCTGTTTATTGTTAATACCGGCTACATATAAATAGCGGTGTAAATTGTCTCTGGCTATATGAAGTCACCTTGGAGGTATAAAAGATTTGTGTTTTATTGTTTATAGACTGTCGATCTCGTCTGCATCGGTCCAAGTTTGGTAACGGCCGACAAACCTGGAGTACTCCACCAGTTACCGTGTTGGGCACTAGCCGAGGGACTTCGCCTCTGAGCAACCATGGCTATGTGGAGAAGATGGATTTTATTCTTCGTCTATACAGACTAATTTGAATACCTACAGAAGAAGCCAGTCGGTCAGGATTTAGTTGACGAAGTATATAAGTCATTGTCTTGCCCAAGAAAAAACATCCCCATCAATTCCAACAACTGCAATCAACTTAATCTACTCTCCTCACCACTATCTTACCCTTCAAAATGAAGTTCTCTCCTGCTCTTTCTGCCTGCCTCATGGCTTTCTCTGCCATTTCTGCCACTGCGGCCCCCCTCGAGTCAGAGCCAACCACGATCGACTTTCAGAAGGCCTCTGGAATGAAGGAGTTCAAGGATGGCATCTACACTCTCAAATACAAAGATGATGATTCTCCTTCCATCGACTACGCTCCAATCGACGACACTGTTGATCTTAACTCAACTGCTCCCTCCCGGCTCATAGCACGAGATGCGGGTTGTGACAATATTAGTCTTCCCCACGGCGACACAGACAATGCCAACGCTCAGCTCCAAGCCAAGTGTGGCAATGGCCTAAAGAATACCGTCTGGATTCGTGTTAACGATGTTGTTGCCTTTTACTGCCAGTACGCGGAGGCGGCTATGTGTTCTGCCACTGAGAGCCAAAACGCCAACAAGTGGATCACTCAAAAGTGCGGCGCATACGGAGCTGGTAGCTATACTGGTGACCACTACGCCTACGGATACACCAACCCCAAGCTGCACTCATTCTGTGGCATCTGGCTTTCTTAATTAACGTCAAGGGAGCAATATTTTAGGAGGTTAGGGTGGGATTATGGGATTAACCATTCTAAAACATAGGAAGTGCACAGGAATAGCTTGTTACTTCAGCTTTGAATACAATTTGATTACTTTGATGCAACATTGATTCCCTTACACAGTAACTATAATGATCCTTAATTCCTATTATGCCTAATGGTCAACTTTTAGCTCAGCAATAACCCATTTGGTTGGCTATCTGAAAGAGGGAATAACGGACGCGCAAAATGAATAGGTAAAAAAGGCTGAGTTTTAGATGGATTTTTTTAGTTTAAATAAAACAATAAGCGAGCTGCCGAGACTCTAACGCGGCTCTGGGTGAGCTAAACACGAGAAATCGAATTCGAGACAAAAATCGATCTATGGTCCAGACCATGATGAATATTAATCTCTACATTATTCTTTCTGTTTTAAATGCAAGAGTCCCGCCCAAGTAGGCAGCTTTTAATACAAATAGGGTTCAACAATATGTGGTCGTAATCTCTACATTAATTTTTGAATTAAAGATTTTGGCTTTTTTCGTTCTTCATAAAGCTACGAAGGCTTTCGCCAAACAATACTTTAACATAACACATATCGGCGGGCGCTCGCATTAATTGGATTAAATATGCTATAATTTTAATTCTAATTTTAATATTGATCCCATATATATGTCAAATGTTGTATCTTTGTTCTGCCTTGGGCTTCAGTGTTTCGTCTCGGGAACTATTTCTTTCTTTAAATTTAAGCCGTAAATTTTCTTTGTCGTTCGATACTTCCACCCAAGCAACAGAAGAAAATGTCTTCATGGACTTTATGCCTGCACATGTATTGTTTAATATGGCGTCTTGGGGTGGTGGCGACTTTTGTGCTAGGGCGATCATTTCTGCAATGCTGTCCCACGATTCACTAGTTTTCCCCCAACAAACCACCCAGATCGTGTGTGCTAGCGCTAAAAGGGCATGGCAAAGCAACAACATGATAGAAAAGTAATCGAATCGGCCCTTTGCATATATTGCATAGCCGGTGAATATTGCTCTCATTTCCATCCGAGTCGCGTTTCCATTCGTTAATATCAGTGGTGCTGAAAATGTCTCTTTTGGCTTGCCAATCCGGAGCATTGTTCGGGCCATCGACTCATTCCGTATACTAAAATCTCCATCTGGCCAAGCGCCAAGAAAGCGACTCGACTTATCATTTGGAATAATACCACATCGAGATAGCCCATCTGCGATGGCCGTCGATATGGTGTACTCCAATGCTAATAAGAAAGTGCGATGGTTACTCATCGAAACTTCAAGTATGCGATCTAAAGTGGTCTGATTCTCAGAAACGCCGCCAAGGCCGGGTATTTGAAAAACATTCGAGGAAATCATAGGCGAAAAAAATATCATACCAACTGGGTGTTAGTTTAATCGGGATGGGAGGCCCATCTTCGGTGGGATCCAGTGGCGAGGGATAATACACGGTAGGATTCTTAAGCTTAAAATCCGTTTCCAGTAAATTTCGCACTTTGCCGTTGAAGAATTCATGTGGAAGAAGATTGCGAGTGGCTGCTTCAATAGCTGACATCCCTCGTATCCACCTGGCATCGATTGAGCAAGTGGCAAGATTCCAGTTCTCAGCATCCCTATCCAACTCCGACTCGGTTCTGTTGACGAACAATATTAACCCCAGAGAACTAACAGTATCATTTCCAATGTTTACGGGAACTGAGAATATACGACGGGTGCCATTTAGTGCGATATTGTCGAGTATTGTATCATTATCATAGTACATCCCCCGTTTCGACATGCTTTCTTTTATGAGTTGAGATACTTCGATTTCATCCCCAAAAGGTGGCGTCTGTCCCACTTTCACAGACTCTGGGAGCATTGGAAACCGGACTGTCAAGTTTTGGGGTTGAAAATTGGTTATTTTGTACGATAAGCAAGCAGTACGCACTGCCGGAAACTTCGTCTTGACTTCGTATCTTTTGGTTTTGGCGAAATAAAGATTTCTGGGATAGGGATACGAATGAGCCTTATTATTAAATAACCAATCCAATGATCTTGTGTGTAATGTAGCAAATGCATCTTGTAACGTAGCTGATGCAACATGCGTTGTGTACGCCCATGTGTCTACTCCTGACCCTGACGAAGGGAGAGTGTAAATAACTTTTCAAACATTGGTGTCCTGAAGTGTAAATTGAAATGAAGCATCTGGGTGGCTCCACCAGGTCGAATAATGCATATAGAGAGACAGAAAACCAGCTGACGGACACTTGGGACTCTGGAGCTGATTGTATTCATGAGTACAGTCCCAGCCAGAATAATACGTGTTGTCTAGGTACGTGGGCCATAGCTGATCGCTGCTCCCTTCAAGCCAGTTTGTCAGCATATGTCGGGTTAGATTGAAAGCTTCTCTAACGATTTACCATTCAGCCAAAAGATTCCACCATCAACCGGTGTTTGCATTTCTCTCGGTGTCATTAAAATGGCTGCTGCCGGACCAGCAAGGACAGCCATCACACCAGCCGAAAAGACTAGTAAAAGAAACCCAAAGCGCCGATAATAGCGACGTGATATTTTCTCGTCTATTAAAATCCCCGACCAAAATTCTGGAGACCAGAAGTAGCTATATACGACAAAGGATTCAGAATGGCAATAGCGAGAAAATAGTGTTGATAGCCTTACCTAAGCTGAGTGAACGACCACCCAGAAGAAATGAGGCCTAGAGGAAGGCCTTCTCCAAATATGAGCTCCGACCGGAGTGCATGAAATATGACCACTCCTAAGCTGGATACAATGAGAAGCTCCTAGAATAACGAGTAAGCTGTTAGAACATGATGACCTAGAGATGTAGTACTTGCCTGCATTTTAGCGGCGACTTGTAAGAATCCAAACTTGAGATTGTCTTGTCCCTGAAAGCCCTGTAACTCCGCGCCAATAAAGTATACTTGAAGGTTGAAGACTACGAGTATGAAAGAGACAAATGCAGGTAGCAGGTGAACTGCAGAACGGGTCAAAGCTACTTTACGCGACTCGTTAATCAGGACCTTGGACGGTTCCTCAGCTTTTGGACCTAAGAATGTGAGTATTTTCAGACCAACGGCCCGAAGCAAAATCCCAATCCTAATTCTAATAATGTAGAAAAGTTTAAAACGTGTGAACCAGTTCAAAAATGGTAGTTTCTTGGGATTAGCAGTCCCACCGGGCCTTCTCCGATTTATGTATATGCGACTCATTTTGCGCTCGAGAAAAGGATCTTAGGCAATTACGATGTGAGTGGAGGGGCTTAGACACGACATCTTTTAACATGAATTGGAAGAAATTGTCGCAGCCTGATCATGGGCGTCAGCCAAGCTAAATACCTAGGTGTAGCCCGGATGCGGAATATTGCAATAGCCGAAGCCGTATCACCCATGATTAAGGCTGAAGCAAAGAAACATACGTAGCGTGGGAAGCAGTGATACTGCCACGCTTTAGAGGTCAGATTGTAGGCTATACATGGCAGGCGCCGGAACTGGGATCCAAGTTTCGCTCAACATACAACCTGATACTGCCTTGCAATTCAAACAGCAAGAAAGATGAGTGACCTAGGATTTAAAAAGACAAAACAGTGCGAAAATTGTTCCCTTTTGCTTCACAACGAAGACCCACAGCGGACCTTAATCTATAAGCCAAATTGGCCCCAAAAATAACAATAAAAAATGACAGAAAAAAAAAGGAAGAGGGAGCAAGAATTATTTATTTTTGAGACAGTTTGCCACTGTAAAACAACTTTTCGACTCTCGTTTGGTTCACTAGTTTCTTGGCACAATGGTTGGTTGGTCAGCCAACAAGGCGTTTTGCTCAGCCACACAAACTGGACGATCACTGCAGATCGCGCCTTTTCTTTTCAGCCAATACCAGACTACTTCTGCTTTCCCATCATTAGCTACAGAATGAACTTGGTTTCTAACTTTGTATGGATGGGAATGGGTTTATGAGTCTTTCAGAGCTGATCCCATTGTTTGACTTCGAGTGGGAGACACTGAGAATATTTATATCAGGAAAGCTTTCCGATGAAAGGCGATTACCAAATCTTCATTCTGTTTCCTCGAGGACTAAATATGGAAGTCATCTAGGGTAAGTGTTTTAGTGATTTATGAGGCGTAATTGACGAATGCCGAATGTTACACCATTACGCCACCGTCTCATGGCCCTTCAGCAAGTCATAGGTAGGCACCTTGCTCAAATCGTACAAACCCTCGTTTGCTTGACTGTCGAAACGATGAGCAGCCGCTTTCTGATCCATGTACGAGAACAGCACATCGCAAAGCCCCTCCTAGTCAAGCTTGCATGCCTGAAAAATGCGTCGATGAAACGATTGTTGAAATTGGAGCGTTTCCAACACTTCCTTCACCCAGCAAACGCAGTTCCAGCCCGGAGTTTCTCCTCGTGTTGGAACGCTTCTCAGGATGGCTTCGAGGCGGTCCTTATCCTTAATCTTACCGATTCGAATGCGAGCAAGAATCATCGAGGTGGGCCCCATATCAACATCGCACTCGTTGACCTCCCAAGGGTACTGAAGCTGACCATCAACCATTTTCTGTCCTTGCTTTGCATGAAACCGCTTTCCAAGGGAGTGGGTGTCTTCGGTTTTGGGCCCAATCAAAAGGGCCCAGTGGTATCTTTTAGATACTTAGAGATGGTATCACTGCAATATTTTGTAGTACCTGACATACCTATCCTCTTCTCCGGGCATTGTGACATCCCCGGCTCGTGCATACAACGCAACATACAGGTTGTCCTGTGAAGGGAAGAGTCGCTTGAAGAAGGACCCTATGGTGGGTGGATTGGTGAGGGGCATGATGAAGATAGCTCGAGCTGTGAAGTGTGAATTTGGAAACTGGAACTGATGCGAGTTGAAATATTGCCTTGAAGTTGAATGGGTACATCAGAGAGCCTTAAACGCGGAGTTGAGCTCATAAATCAAGATACATGGTGCAACACGTGACAATAGCAGATGAATCAACCGGATAGTTTGCGAAAATTTATAAATGAACCAACGCGTCAAGGTGTCTTATTGTTTTGTGCTGCAAGCAAAAGTTTGCCCATTTAACTCACCGATTTGGAGCTATTTTCGTGCAAGCGTTTGCATCTGTTTTTGTCCCAACACAAACGAAATCCTGAATATTCAAACCACTGGCTTAGCGGGCATGAAGGAACATGCATATTCTTTCTTCTTTTTTTTTTTAGAATTAATTCTCAACACCACCATGCATATGTGTGCTGATGCGAAGCAGCTGTTATTATTATGTTCACAACACAGCGAGTATGGTAGTGGCCGACCTCTGGTATTCATCTTCGATAGCGCTATTGCCGAGCGAAAAATTAGATTCAAAGTTAAATATCTTTCCGCAGCCCCAGTGAACGCAGTGGTAGATTTAAAGGACTGAATGCGAGAGTGGTAATATAAAGAAAGCGACAACATTGCCATGACTCAACCACGTCACTCGGGGGAAACTGCATGAATCACAGTCTTGGGACAAATTATTGGTAAAGTAACCGATGGATAACTTCGCATGTGTATTTTCGCTACTGGTACTGCTAGACTCTCCACGCATAGAATGTAGGCATATCACTCAGCGACTATGCAAGTTATCCTAGTGTACTTCGAGTTCGCTCTTTTAATTATGTAGTATAGGGCCCCAGCACAAAAGAATTTTTAATCCATACAATTTAGAGCATATTCTATTATTTTTACTGGGCTCCTTAGACAATTAATTGTTGCGATTATCATGGAATCGTAACGGTAGGGCAGTTGGAGAGTGCTACATCGTCCAATAACCGACCTGCATGCCGGCGTGGTGCAAGATGAAAAGCAAGCCCTGGATTGTCCTAGCTTCTAAAAATAGCCTCGGCACTGACGCCTAAATTATTACGTGGTTAATTTCTGGGCCGAACACAATGACGACCTTCCAACTCGAGAACACTGGCAGGTTGGCAGTATCTGAAACAACCTTACCATGCCTAGAAAAAGACGATCTCGTATGAGCAGCCAAAGAATAGACGAGTGGTCGTTTCAGCTGAGTACGCCTGGTCCAGCTGCACGTTGGGAGCCTGGGGCGAACTACCTGCCGAAAGAGTGCGACCTGTATACATGGATCCCATTCCTACCATGGAGCTCAAAGACGGAGGCAGATACAAGTGGGTCGTGGTGCCACGAGGGCTCGACTATGCCGGCCCATTCGTTTTTCCTTCCATTGAGGCTCGGTGCTTACGTCGTCTAGAGCACTGACAGGGGTTTTGCCTGGGGTGGCCCGAAGCATCTGTGCGATGCATGGCAGTTAGTTAACCGATGACCCACTGCACGGCATGTCAATTCCAAGCCCCCTGGAAGGAAGTACATGCCAGTTTTCTACTGTCAGCAATTAGATACGCCATGAACGTTACGCGAACCCACAGTCAGCTCATCCGTGGAAGAGGAAGGCATAGGCCTATTCTATGCACCTACGTCATGTTTGATGTGCATTGATAAGTCCCAAAAAGGCACAGGTCCATGGATTTGAGTCAAACACTTCCTCATCCAATTTCTTCAACCACCCTAATTTTTAACAAAATAATCCTAAAAAAAAGATGTCTCAGGGAAATTTCAAAATCATCATCGTGGGAGGTTCTATCACAGGCCTGACACTAGCCCACAGCCTAGACAAGCTCAACATTGATTATACTATCATTGAGAAAAGACCAGAGATTGCCCCACAGGAAGGAGCCTCAGTTGGAATTCTCCCCAATGGAGCCCGAGTTCTAGATCAACTTGGGCTTTACGATGCCATCGAGGACTCAACTGCACCCCTCGGAGCCACGCGCATCCTTTTCCCAGATGATTTCCGCTTCAACAGTCCCTATCCAAAGCAGATGCTGAAACAGTACGTACAGCTCCCTGATATCTTGAGCGAATGCTGATGCACTATGGTTTAGGTTCGGCTTCCCCATCGCCTTTTTAGAAAGGCGTAGGCTGCTAGAGATTCTCTATGATGCCCTACCCAACAAGGATAAAGTCGAAGTAAACAAAACAGTTTCCCATATCGAGCAAGTTGAAGATGGTGACAAAGGCCGAGTTCGGGTGCACACCAAAGATGGAGGTGTGTTCGAAGGTGATCTTGTTGTAGGAGCCGATGGCGTGCATAGCCAAGTTCGGAGCGAAATGTGGCGCATGTCTAGCGCTTCAGCATCAGGCGAGATGCCGCAAGAAGAAAAAGACCGTGGGTGTAACCCCATCGATTTTGCTGTTGGAACATGGTCGCTCACAATTTGGTTTAGGCACATTGGTCGAGTACTCATGTGTATTCGGCGTTTCCAAGGATGTTCCTCGATTGGGAGTGGGAGAACAAGTCATGCGAATGTTTGATGGACGAACGCTAGTGGCGATCCCGTCCAAGGATCAGCTCGTCTTCTGGTTCATGTTGCAGAAACTCGACCGCAAATACAAGTACGGCGATGCGCCTCGCTATACCTTGGACGATGCCGCAGCAGAATGCTCGAAAGTAGTGGATGCTAATCTCGGCGATGGCCTCAAATTCGAGCACATATGGGACAGGCGAATCAAATTCAACATGGTCCCTCTAGAGGAACAACACTTCACCACGTGGTCCTTCGGCCGGGTTGTTTGTATTGGAGACAGCATTCACAAGGTAGGGTTTGAACGCAAGCTTACATGCACGTGTGCTAATCCGGAATAGATGACTATCAACCTGGGACAGGGCGCCAACTGCGCCATCGAAGATGTTGCTGTTCTATCCAACCTTCTGCGCAGCTGCCTGTTGAAGAACAATAGCTCGAAGCCAACAGATCTGGAAATCACAAGTCTTCTAAAGAGTTTCAACGAAATGCATCTGTCCAGAGTGGCTGACATCTGTGGCATGTCAGGACTGGTTACCCGAGTCCAAGCTCGCGATGGTCTCCTCTACAAGATTGTAGGCAGATACATTATGCCGAGCTTTGGACAATACATTGACAGCCGACCGTTCCGTTTGATGGCAGACGCAGCTGTCTTGGATTTTCTGCCCTTCTCAAGATCTTCATTCCCTGGGTGGGAAAAGTACAAAACCAAGAATGGCCAAGGGATTGGACTTGTGGGGATGATTCCTCCAATGCTACTATTGTTGGTGGCTTTGAGGATGACGTGGGCGCATTAAACGGTTTTAAATAGACTTCGCTGATTTGTATTTTTAATCCCCATTGCATGCTAGAGAATGTTATTTGCTGCCTCATAAAAACACTTGTTGCTCCATCACGTCTGATTATTCTCTATCCCGTCATGAAAAAGGCGATGTTTACTTTGTGTTGCTCGATTTCAATATTATGAGAGCAATCAATATCTCATGTTGACAAAATCTATTAATTGGTTGTGACTTCGACATAACTTTTCTATTTTACAATGAACCAAGTCTAAAAGTGAGTTTTATGGTTACAATCTACTTGCTAGATACTCCATGGAGCATCGGTACAACTCCAAGCCTTCCCTCCTCCGTTCAGAAATTGCCAAAATAATACCACTGATGACCCTCAAATTTCACCAAAGTTTTAGTTTACAGCTTCTTCTTGGCCTGGGCTTGTTCGTGTTCATATCGACGAACATACCAAAGGCAGATTCCATATGAGGCGTTCAGAATGAGGAAAGTTCCAATGAACCAAAGGTAGAGAGGCTCCCCCATGTACTCATGAGCTTCCCTCCAGTACATGTAACGCACAATATCGCGAGGGATAAGAACAAGGGAGCCAAAGAACCGGGAAAACCTAGATGAAACAAGTTAGAATCTAAATTACAGCAAGTACAGCTTCAAAGGGATCCAAGAATCTTACCAAATAAAGTAAGATGCTCCGCGGGAATGACCACGAGTGATCAATTGGCATATAGCGCCAACACTCAAGAGCAACTGGCAACCGTATGCACTCCAGCCCTGCGCCAGTCTGGGGCCAACCTGAGCGGCGAGCGCCAAATGCCCAGACATCCAGCCAGCCATAGTTAGAATAAAGATAAGTGGCAGGTTGCGCTGAACTAAGGGCGCATGGTCCCATTCATTGTGGGCGTTTTTGATAGCGGTGTACATGACACCACAATTTATCATCAGTCCTATGTAATGGACGCGCCTTTCGACTTCTGTCCCGAATGGGTAGACGAAGACGCAGGCCACTTCCCACGTGAAATTACAGCACAGCGCCATCAAAGCCATGCCATAGGTCTTCTCTTTGAGAGACTTGTGAATCATGCCAATGTAGTTGGTTGTCCATCCTATGCCCATCAACAGTTGACAAGCATTGGCAATCCATGCGACCTCCTGATACTCAGGGGGTGCTTGGGAAACGTCTCCGACATTCATGATGGACTAGGACGGCCGGTGGTGTGGATAGTATGATGTGATGTTTGTGAAGGGTAGGCAAGGAAAAGTTTAGGGGAAGGTTGCAGATCCAAGTGTGTAAGTGATGTGACAAGAAGAACTGTTTAGAGAGAAAACCAATTTGTGCTTGTTAACTCGGGCTATAACCTTCCGAGTGAGTAAGAACTTACGTGTTCAGAGTAAAATGACAGACAAATATCATCGGCGCATATTACACCTGAAGAGCCATGCAACTTTTCACTGTTTGAAACTGCCGAAGGGATTTCATCGACTACGTTGAATCAGGTTGTTGGCTCGTATCCTACCCACACCGGAGTAAAGCCGCGTCAGCAGATGTTGGTGCGGTTCTGTCGTCTATTGAATCCTTCCGGGGGATTGAATATCCACCCTTGCCAGATTCGGCAGTCATGCTGGCGGCGGCCCGTTGTGCAGATTGGCACTGGGCAAGAGGCTGTGTTCAGGTCCGGAATTCCGAAATTCCGTGGACCAGAAAATCTGTGTCAGAACTTCCACCATGCCGGCTCCTTCTGGTGCAGGGCTCATTCGGGACCGACGGCAGTGCTCATCGGTGCCGGGCCGGATACAGTACCCAATGGATTCGGAACCTGGCGAATGGGACTCATCAGCCCTAATGTGTACCTTTTTTGTTACCCCAGCCTTCGACTGCCGAGCCTAGATAATCGGTTGAGGGAGCTGTACCCTTACCCCGGCCCCAACAGAGCACATACATCCATAGACCGCTGTCAGCAATTAGTTCGCCCCATTGCCTGCCCCTTGAGGCTGTCATGTGGGGTGGTGTCCACCAGCAAGCGAACAGAGATTCCGAAAGGGATATTCGTGAGTCTAGCCCTGGAAAACTGCCATGAGATGACCAGGGCCTGATCCTTGCATTAGGCCGTATATTGCCCGATGTATACTTTACACCCCAGAAAGTGGGAGATGATCGGCAGGGATGATGATGGCAGCCACGTGACTCTATACGCGCTGGACCCCAATTTACCAGCTGAGCGGTGGGAATTTATGGATCCATGGGAGTTCTAGGGTAAGATCCTCGGTATCTGGATATGACATTGAAAACCAATCTTGGCCGATCTAGCATGTCATCTTGGGAAAGCTATTCGTGCTGTAGGGTAGGAAAGTGTCCAGCTAGATCGAGCTGGAGGATTTAGTTAGTGAGAAACATTGATGCAAAGATTTTTTTTATCTTGACAGTTTTCTCTATGCACTAAAATAAATAATTTAAAGGGGTAATAAATTATGCGTAACTTGAACAATGAATTTTCGCCACGGGACTGTTCATAGAGATACTTCCGTGTAAGCAAAAGATCCGAAAAAATTCGTCCTCAGGCCCCACCAGAAAGCAACATTTAGAATGCCGGGGTAAAAAAACAGACTTACATCCAGGATACCACAGGAACTTTTAAATCGACCGATTTCTCAAAATGGAAGGTTCAAATTCGGCGTAAATCATTTATTCGGAGCTAAGGCTACTCCAATGTGGTGTTGAGACCACACGGCTTTCATCGCTAATTCCGGGGTTGATACCGGACTAACTATTCCTCCGACCCCAGACATCTCTACATAACCGGCTAATAGATCCAGATCCCTGCCAAAGCACCCAGACGCTACGGCTAATCTAAAAAGCTCAAGCCTTCTTGCTCAAGAATACCTGAACCGTGCATGCAATAATCGTCCAGACGCCAAGAGCAAAGTTGTCCTTGTGTACACCGCCTCCACTAGCAGGGTTCTTTGAGTCGAAACGGGCTAGCTGGCTCACCATGCTCCATGTCCAAACTCCCATCCAGCTGACCCAGAGCCAGGTCGAGTTGAATTGGAGCAAGTAGACAGGCAGACATACCAAGACTGGAGCAACAAGTGCGATAAGCAGCAAGTGAATGTGCTTTCCTGCAATGTTGTAGAAGGAGTTGACATTCATCTTTTTGTCATCAACGATGTCTTGATAGCTGTATGCTGTGTTGAGGAAGATGGTCCAGAAAAACACCATGATGCAGAGGGGAAGACACTGCCATGTGGTCTCCATAAAAGTTTCATCCCGGTGAATGGCGGCTCGACCCGGGATTGCGGGCCAGGCAATGGTGAATCCCAAGATGTACTGGGGGTAAAAGTACAACTTTCGAGCCAACGGGCGTTTACCAAAGGGGTAAAGAATCGAGGCCAGCATAACGGGAAGCAAGTGTTTCCACCTGTTAAAGTTGTGTCCAATTAGCGCAAGGATTCCAACATGAAACCTGATTGATAAACTGGAAATATTACTCACACATCCTTGCCGTCGAGCATCACATTCAGCACGCCCCACGATAGCGCCACCTGGAACACCATCCAGATCATGGCCTCGAACGTGTTGACCTTGCCCGATGCCAGCGGGCGGTCCTTTGTTCGGGCAACATTGACATCAATGTCGCGATCGATCCAATCATTCCAAACCATGCCTGCGCCGCAAAAGATGTATGCAGCAAGGAAGCATAGTACAGTTTGTTGAAAGACGATTTTGGTCGAAGTAGTGGAGCCGGGCTCGGCAAGAGCAACGGCACCAGCCAACAGGGAAGACCAAGCTGTTATCTGTTAGCACTAAACTCAGCTAACAGCGAAAGGTGACGACAAACCTCCAGCAAACGTAGTGAACAAGGGATTGTATTTGTTGAAACGAGACAAGCTCAAAAGATTGCGCAGCAACTGCCTATCCTTGGTGGCCGCCATGACTGAAAATGTCTTGTCCGGTTGACTTGGGAAAGCTGAACAGACGATTTAGAGAATTGAATGGCAAGGAAATTGGAATGAGTGGGCGATGTTGAATGATGCTCCAGATGGTGAGAACAAGAATCTTGTTCCTTATATCCATCAGAAGAACATTACATCTCAGTCATCTTGTTGTAGTCATGTATTCTCGGCCCGCACCGGAGAGTTTCCATTCCAATTTCGTATTCTAGTCAATCCATGAGCACGTACCTTATCTTCTAGAACGGCAAACAAAGCCGATGCAAGGATTCACCTGAGTTTGACCATTGCTGACAGGTGCGAACCGTTGACATGGATCTGTTTGTGGAGACCCGCTATGGTGGCAATGCTCGCTAGGACAAGGGCATGAGCACGTTGTGGATTTGGCCGATCAAAGCCTCAATATCATACGTACGCAATTTTTTAAATTTCAATTTCAATAATCTGACAGCTGTAATTCAACGGACGGAGTCATGGTGTAGATCTTGTTCTTTGTGTGATACGGCCTCATTTTTTCGACCCGTAGCTATTTTGATCCGTTGCTATTCACATTGTGACTGTCACGTCATGGAGACTATCCCAGCTTCGATGGCCCCACACAAGTCATGATGGTGGCAGAAAATTTACAAGCTGTCTTCCGGGCCTAGCCGTGGACAAGGTAGCATTATAGTTTCGTGATGTAACATCAACGACGCGAATATCTGAATTAGAACAACCCAACGAGCTAACTTGAAACCGAATGATGGAGTACTGCTATGAACTGATCCTAACCAACCACACAAGTCCAGCCATTGTCAACTGCAATAACACTTCCATTAACCGTGGCCCACCCTTGCCCAGAAAGAGACACGCACAGCTCGCCCACCCCATTGATGTCACAGGGCTTTGGTGGAAGCCCAGCAAGAATTCCACCCACTTTCTGGCGTCCTTCCTGATGCACACCCTGCGCAAACGCATCCGTCATGTTAGTTCCAGGCATGGGACCAAGCATGAGAGCATTGCAGCGAATGCCCTTGGGACCATAGAATGAGGCCGTGCTCTTGGTTAGCCCGATTAAGCCATGCTTGCTGGCGGTATATGCCACGCCTGTTTCATAATATGTAAGCCCCAGTGTAAGGAATATGTAGATGGGATGGGATAATTACCTGCAAGCCAACCGGCCTTGGCAGCTCCTGAAGCAATGTTGATGATGCTTCCACTTGGGTTGGGCTGCTGCATCATGGCGCGCACAGCCAATTTGCTGAGCAAGAGCGGGGCGGTTAGGTTGACCGCCTGGACTCTATCCCACAGATCCATGTCGAGATCACCAACTGGCTCGAAACGATCCATGATGGCGGCATTGTTGACAAGAATATCCAAAGTCTGATATTTCTTGACAATGTCATCAAAAAGTTGTTCCATTTCGCTGCGGCTAGTAATGTCGGCAGCAACAGCATACAAGGAATCCTGTCCTGCCAGCTCAGTCTGTACTTGCGTGATCCGCTCTTGATGGACATCGCAAATGACAACATTAGCACCAGCTAGGAGGAACTGCGTAGCAATGGCTTTGCCCAGTCCTCCAGCTCCTCCAGTGACGAGGCAGGTCTTGCCGACTAGGGTACTTTGCTGAGATGGGATAGCGGACATTGTGGATGGTGTACTTGTGAATGGTGGTAAAACTGTCTTAGAAATCAAAAATAAAAAGTACCTTCTTATATAGTACAAAGGCAACTAGCTAGTGAATTACATGTTCTATTGAAGGGTGCTACCGTTCGGCGCGTAAAGTTCACTCCTAGCTACTCGGGAAGTATGACCAACATGACAGGTCTTGCTCCATGGCTCAGGTGGGTCGAACCAAAGGTGATTTTAGAATGCATGTGGATCTTGGCATTATGCGAATTTTTGACCTGAGAAGCAAGTCTCCTGCCTATCCAAGGACGCTTGCTCTGTTGGGGGCCACTAGAATCTGGCATGGGAGAGTTCGAAACTCCATGGAATTTGATTTGCTAAGCTATGGGCTGATTTCCTAGTTTTGACGCTATACCGAAAACGATCGAATAAGAGATGGGATCACGTGGAGGCAGGGGTGATCGAGGCACGTTCCTGGCCATATCTCGCTGTGGAGCTTGTCGCTTACACAGGGAGTCGAAGCACAGGGAGCCTCATCCTCCCGTTGGAGCCAGCCCTATCGGGATTTGACCAACCCTAGCTTCATTCATAGCCACCTCGAAATGCACCGACTCTGACGTAAGTCCACCAGACTATCCCTGATTCAGGCGCTTTGCCTACGCGTATAGTGTTCCAATAACAGATGATAGTTGACCATGCTGTTGTTCTCGGACCATCTAACATGGTCCTCCTGTTGTTTATTTTAGTCTGACGGAGCTGAGCTGCGTTTCAGACGGTATTGCCGGAAATAGGATTCTGATTTCTAAAATTCTGAAAAGGACATCTGCCCTTCCTTGAACAAGAAGACTACA
This sequence comes from Calonectria ilicicola, assembly GCA_020809705.1. Classification (NCBI taxonomy): domain Eukaryota; kingdom Fungi; phylum Ascomycota; class Sordariomycetes; order Hypocreales; family Nectriaceae; genus Calonectria; species Calonectria ilicicola. The sequence goes on along the minus strand of CP085834.1, from coordinate 1,482,643 downwards.
TCCGTATCTTGTTGGCATGCCAGAACGTCCGTTTTTCCACATCACCAATACTCACACAATGTCTCAAGCTCAAGCTCCGATGATCTTCTCTGAACCCGCTCCAATCATGGAAAATGGACCTGCCTTGATGATAGGTCCTATGTTTCATGTGAAAGATGAAGATGTATGTTACCCTTACAGAATTCTCTTGACAGCCATCTCTAACCATGTTCACCTACTAATGTATGAAATCTCAGACTATTCGTGCTCCGCTTAACTACCTGCTTGATCTCCCAGGCAAGGACGTTAGGGGGAAAATGATGTCCGCTTTCAACCAGTGGCTGCACATCCCAGAAGAAAAACTGGAGGTCATTAAGAAAGTCGTCATGTTGCTCCATAATGCATCTCTCCTGTATGTATTCAAACGACAAATGCCTCTTGCAATTACTGATCAATTTTCTAGGATTGATGACATTCAAGATTCTTCTAAGTTGCGCCGTGGACTACCAGTCTCACACAGCATTTTCGGAATCGCGCAGACCATCAATGCAGCAAACTATGCCTTCTTCCTGGCCCAACAGGAACTTCTTAAGTTGGAAGATTCCCGTGCCTACGAGGTCTTTACTGAGGAGCTCTTGAACCTCCATCGTGGACAGGGCATGGATATCTACTGGAGAGATGCATCCATTTGCCCAACCGAGCAGGAGTATTTCACAATGGTTTCAAACAAGACCGGTGGACTCTTTAGACTAGCAATTCGTCTGATGCAATTGGCAAGCGGTACCGACCGGTAAGTCACACTTCATGAATGTATTTTCCGTGCATTACTGACAAATCTGATTTCAGAGACTTTGTGCCACTTGTCAATGTTTTGGGAATCATCTTCCAGATCAGGGATGATTACCTCAACTTACAAAGTGACGCATACACCAAAAACAAGGGATTTGGTGAAGACCTCACTGAAGGAAAATTCTCATTTCCCATTATTCACAGTATCCATTCAAACCCATCCAACATTCAGCTTCCTAGCATTTTGAAGCAGCGAACAGAAGATGTGGATGTTAAACTGTTTGCAGTTGGCTATATTGAGTCGACTGGCTCATTCCAGTATTGCCGCGAGAAGCTCGCAGAACTGATGGAGGAAGCAAAGGTATTGATGGAAAACATGGACGACGGTGCACCAGAGCATGCTAAACTGACCAACGGCATTCTTTCAATGCTTGGACTTGAGGGCTTTGGACTATCAAAATAAGCTATTTGGGATTGTCGAGAACATTCCGGGCTCAGCTACTATCATTACGATATCTCCATGGCTTTCAACGGATGGACTTTTTGAATTGTTTCCATGCCTTGTATTTACATCTTTTGTCGTTATTTGCAGTTTAGAGATTGAGAATTTTGTTGGCTACGTATTGTAAATTAACACAAAAATCATCAACTATGATCGGCAGTCTTCTAGAAATGCTCGGCGTAGTACTAAGATCTACAACACTAAAATAAAGCCATGTCCTGAGGGCTATGGGGTCACTACGATTATCCCCGGAGGAGAATGAACTTGTGAAAATGAATCAACTTGCCAACAACAACCAAAATTTACTCGTAATTCACCGAAAAAATGAGGGAAATCTGTGAATCACACCGCCTCGTGATACGTGTCTTCGGCGATTATCTCGAGAGTCAAAACTGTACTTTTTACGCCGAGCATGACATGACGATGATATCAATCTGATATGCCAGTGGTGAAGTTACGTACTTTTGTTTTGGGCAGGTAGTACTGAGATGGCTTCGGTTCGCAGCCCCTTACACACTGAAAATGAACCATGTTGGAATCCCGGCCCATGTCCATCTCACCCCCGGCACTCCGGCAATTCCAGGGCTCTGGCAGCCCTTTAGAATGCTTAGTTCTCATGCAATGTATATTTAGGATCGGCCAAGTGTGACTCGGAGTCCCCCGATATTAGTTCCCTGTGCATTTTGACCCACCGAAAGCAGTGTGGGTTGGTAGCTGATATCTCAGCCCGTAAATCCGGAGATAAGCCCTGGTTAAGTCCCACTCTATCAAGCAAGTCGTCATTTTGTATCTCAACGTAAGCTGAGGCGTTTGTAGGATTTGTCATGTAACCTCCACGGCAATGCGAGCACTGCCTGTTTTTACCCTGCGTCGCCTATCAGTGCGGAGCTCCGAGCCTGGGCCTCAGTTTTGGAAAGTGGTTATATACAGGTGATGGAATGGTTGAATGTATATCTTCCCCAGAATTATTCATTTTGAGATTTGTTCAACACTCCTTTCAAAATACCTTGACGCAAAATGTCTTCAGACTCGCCAGTTTTGTTGGTCTGCGGCTCGGTTATTTCCAGCCCAGATGCTACCTATCTTTCCCAGCTTCGATCGACTCTCATTCATGACCCTTATCTTGCCGAATTAAAACAACAGATAGTAGAACTTGGCGACGTCTGGTCACTTCTCGTCACTAAAAACCCGTCCTTTAAGAAGGTTAATGCTGCACCATCTCTCCACGCTCTGGCAGAGTGGATTATCGATGGAAACCCTTCCTCCCTGCTGTCGGAGAAGCGAACTTCGAGAAATACACAAGCAGCGATATTGACAGTCCTGGCTCATATTCTGGAGTATGCAGGATATTTGACTTCGAGATCTGGCCCTCAGAAGTCTGAATCTATTTTGACCGAGACCCTAGAACTCCTGAAAAATGGAGGTGTGCAAGGACTCTGTATCGGACTCCTTTCTGCAATTGCTATTTCATGTTCTAAGACCAAGTTTGATCTTGCCAAGCATGCCGCTGTTGCTTTAAGACTTGCCCTATGCGCCGGAGCTATTGTTGACCTTGATGAAGTCGACTCAGAACAACCTACGGTGTGTCTGAGTGCACGCTGGTCACGAAATGAGGGTGACTATGAAGGATTTGAGGCAGTGATTAACCGATTTCCTGAGGTATGTATTTTTTCTGCGGTGTCTAGTCAAATGACACTTTATTTCTAAGACTTAGCTAATTCGACCATAGGCATATGTGAGTGTTCGCATGGATTCTGCTAGCGCCACAATTACAACTCACGAAGGGGTCGCTTCGCAATTAATGGGCTACCTTGAAGATAGAGGGGCTCTAGTCAAACGAATTGACATTCCAGGCCGGTTCCATCATCGAAGACATGAGGATGCCTTTCGTAACCTGGTCGATCTTTGTGCATCTCTACTGATGTTCCAGTTCCCTAAAGAGGCTTCACCACTCGCACCACTGAGACGGAACGACACTGGAGAGTTGGTGACGGTCGAGTCACCGCTCCATGAGATTGCCTTAGAATGTATTCTAGTCAAAAAGGCAGACTGGCATAGTGTCATGAGGGGATCAGTGGAGTCACTCAGCCATAACACCATTTCTGGTTCCAAGAGCAGAGTCCTAGTCTTGGGACCAGTCGATTGTATTCCGCGGTCGCTGTCAGCTATTTCACCACTTCAGACTGTTCGACCAGCGACCGCCAATGAGCTACGTAGATACCCAGACGACTCTATTGCAGTCATTGGAGCTTCCGCTTGTTTCCCTGGATCAGAATCTTTGGAGAAGTTCTGGGATATGATCATGGCTAAGCGCACATCCCAGCCACTAAATGGGGCCGGTGACTTTGACCACACATTCTTTCGCAAATCAGCTCGCGAAGCTGAATATATGGATCCCCAACATCGACTAGCCCTTCATCTCGCACATGAAGCTCTTGAATCTGGTGGATTCTTCAGCCCATCATCATCATCAACTGACAATGTTGGCTGCTATTTAGGAATATCCTCGTGTGATTACCAAGAACACGTCGATACCCGATCTCCTACAGCATTCTCCTTTACTGGAACTGCAAGAGCCTTTTCAAGCGGTCGTATTAGCCATTTCTTTGGCTTAACTGGTCCTTCTATGACGATTGATACTGCTTGCTCTTCATCTGGTGTGGCAATCCACACGGCATGCAAGGCTGTTCAAACAGGAGAATGCTCGATGGCATTAGCTGGCGGAGTAAATCTGATGACCCCAGAGGCTAGGTCTCATCAGAATCTAGGCGCGGCTTCCTTCTTGAGCCCGTCTACTCAATGCAGGCCCTTCGATTCTGCCGCAGATGGCTACCGCCGTGGCGAGGGGGGTGGTGTCGTATTGCTTAAGCGGCTGTCGGAGGCAGTGGCTGATAACGACTCGATTCTGGGCGTGATAGCGGCTTCAGCTGTGAACAATAGCAAAGGAAACCGGTCCATCACATTGCCTTCTTCAGAATCACAGACAGGTCTTTATCGACGTGTGCTCAAGACAGCCGGAGTACAGCCGGATCAAGTGTCTTATGTGGAGGCGCACGGCACTGGGACCCAAAAAGGCGACCCCATCGAGTATCAGAGCATCCAAAATGTCTTCGACACCAGCTCCTCATCCTCACCATTAAGTTTCGGGTCTATCAAAGCCAACATAGGCCACAGTGAAGCAGCGTCTGGAGTGGCGTCTCTCTTGAAGGTCTTGCTGATGCTACAACATAACGTGATTCCACCTCAAGCCAACTTTACAGCCCTAAATCCTGCTATTATCCCCAGGAGAGAGACACGAATGCGGATTACCCAGGAAGCCGAAGCCTGGGAAGCACCATTTAAGGCCGCATTAGTGAACAACTATGGAGCTTCAGGAGCCAATGCTGCTATGGTTCTTTGCCAGCCGCCCGCAACCTACCTTCAAAGTGCTGTATCTGCAGCACAGTCTCGGCAGTATCCAATACTCATTTCCGCCCATTCCAAATCTAGCTTGAGAGAGTACTGTCGAAGTCTTTTATCCTTAGTCGACGCTAAGCGTGAGCTTGGAGAAGCATTACTTCCGACAATTGCTTTCCATCTAGCACAAAGCCAAAATCAGTCTTTGGCCCACCGTGTCATTTTTTATGCTCGATCAATTGATGAGTTCAAGCAGCGATTAAGCCTGGAACTGCAGAAAAATGACATCAAAACCCAAAAGTCACAACCCGAGCCAAAACCTGTTGTGCTTGTCTTCTCAGGCCAGACTGGTCGTCGGCCACAGCTTGACTACGAGGTCTACAGCAGTTCAAAGTTGCTCCGAAGCTATTTAGATCAATGCGATCGCGCCATGCAGAGCTTAGGTCTCAATAGCATATTCCCAACCATTTTTGAGACAAAACCCATTGACGACCTTGCTGATCTTCACTGTTTGCAGTTTGCAATTCAATTCTCCACTGCAAAGGCTTGGATTGATTCTGGACTTGATATCAAGACGCTAGTTGGCCACAGCCTGGGACAGCTCACAGCCCTCTGCGTTAGCAGTGCTGTACATATGCGGGATGCACTGAAGCTAATTTCAGGACGAGCCTTGCTTATTCAGAAGCATTGGGGCTCACAGAAAGGTTGCATGCTTAGCGTGGATGCAGATGCCACTTCTGTTCATGACATCATCAGCTCTCTTCCCGAGGGTCATACGGTTGAAGTGGCATGTTATAACTCTGCCACGAATCTTATTGTCGTTGGCGCAGAAGCAGCTATCGATATTTTCGAAAAAGTCACTGACTCCAAGAAGATTTCGACTAAGAAGTTACCTATCTCACACGGATTCCATTCAGAAATGCTGGATTGTATTATGGATCAGTACTACAACCTACTTCAAGGAATTTCCATCAGCCGCCCCACGATTCCAATTGAGGCGTGTTCAAAGGATAGTGGCAGTTGGACAAATGTAACACCGGCACTAATCGCACGCCAATCTCGAGAGCCAGTCTATTTTGATCAGGCAATTTCAAGAATCGAGCAACGCTTAGGTCCGTGTGTGTGGATCGAAGCCGGAGCAAGTTCGGCTGGCATTACCCTCGCTCGCCGGGCTCTGATGTCTCATCCCCTCTCGGACTCTCATTCGTTCTACGCAACCCGGCTCCAAAATTCCGACTCGTTGGGATCGCTCACAGATACGACGATAGGTATTTGGAATGAGGGTATCCTAGTACAACATTGGTTGTATCATTTTTCTGAACGCCACGCTATTAGCCCATTGCAGTTGCCGTCGTATCAGTTTGAGAAATCCCATCACTGGTTGCCATATATTCCCAAGTCACAAGACTCGGAGAGCGTGGGCGGGGATCAGCAGCGAACTACCCAAGAGCCTCTTGAATTGGTGTCTCTCATCGGACAAGTTGGCTCGAATAAGAGCGTGGTCGAATTTTCCATCAACCAGCAGAGTGGGGACTACCTAAGATTTGTCAAAGGCAGGACTGTTTTTGAACAATATCTAACTCCTTCCTCCGTGTATGTTGAATCAGCTGCTCGTGCGCTGCGCTTACTCCAATCAAATGGAAGTTCATCAAACAAGTTAGATTCACTGTGCTTTGAGGTTGAAGAGATTGGAATCCATGCTCCGTTCGGTCTAGATCTTCAAAAGCAATTGCTTTTAAGAATGGAGCAGCAGACGCAATCGACTTGGGGCTTTGCTATTACCAGTCACTCGTTCCAGGATCCAAACAAGGCTGGCAAGCTTCAAGCTTCAGGAATCATCAAGTTGCAGAGACAAGACTCCATATTGGGATCTCAACGTCCACTTCTCCGCTCCATTCAAAACCAATGTTATGAACTGCGCGATGATCGCGATGCCTCTATTATTCAGAGTGCATTTGCGAAGAAGATCTTGGGACGTGTTACTGATTATGATGATGCCTATTTCGGCATTCGGTCCGTCACATTCAAGGGACTCACAGGGGTGGGCGAAGTGGCACTTCCTGAAATCTCATCGAGAAACTCTGAAACATCAATTTTCAGCCCTCCCGTATTTGACAACCTTTTGCTGGTAGCAGAGCTACATGCCAGTAGCATAGGAGAATTGTCAGCTGACGAACTTTACATATGCAACGGGTATGACACGATTACCCTCCAAACGCCCGAGAAATCACTAGAGAGCTCTAGAGGACCCTGGTTGGTATTATCCAATTTGGATCACAAGAACAATAAAACCATCGTAAGCGATATTATTGTGTTTAATGCGAGCGACAAATCGTGTGTTTTGTCAATTCTCGGAGCCAGCTTCACAAGGATCTCAACGAACGCTTTGAAGAAGACTCTTGTGACACTCAACGGCGGCCAACCGAACGAAGCCTTATTGAGTGAAGAAGAAAATTCCACCAGTGCCCAAGAATTTCCCACAGCAGTATTTGATGCTTCGAGAAAAATTCCAAGTTTCGAAATTCATCAGCCAAATACGAAAATCGCGTTTTCCAACATTCCTATTGGACGGACTCCAGTCCAAGAATCGGGATTTGGCCGATATGAAGTCCCTAGTCTCTCCGGACTCCCGTCAATGGTTAATTCTGGATATGTTTCAGGCAGCTCCTCCAAATCTTCCTCACCATCAGCAATCCCAGATACTGCTACTTCAGAGCCACAAGGTGCTTTGCTAAGCTTATTGGCAGACCATCTAGACTGTTCACAGGGAATTTCTCCAGAAACCCCATTAGGAGAGATTGGCCTTGATTCATTGGTTTCTATCCAACTCCAATCAGATATCGAGAAGGCATTTGGTAAGAGTTTGGATGTGATGACAGTCAATGAAAACACGACATTCTCGGAGCTCTGTGGCATGGTACTCCAACAGGGTTTGATTGCCAAGCCTGCGTCTGGAGCGTTGCGAGATACCAGCAATGATACTGTGCCCATTATGGGCGTTAGTGGAAATGCACACCTCGACTCTCAAAATGACACACCCAATACGCAGATGGCTGGCCTGTCCCAAAACTCAACGGACTTCATAACTTGCGCCACTAAAGAATTCGCTTCTGTTAAAGAAAACACAAGCTTGTTACTAAAAAAGAGCAGGTTTGAGGGTTTCTTCACCGGAACATACCAAAAGCAGAGCTCTCTAGTACTGGCGTACATCCTGGAGGCGTTTGATACACTTGGGTGTGACCTTCGGGAGCTAAAGGCTGGCGAGCCCTTAGCAACTATTCCCTTCATGCCGAAACACGAAAACCTGGTTTGGAGACTTCATCAAATATTAGAGGAAGCAGGTTTAATATCTGGCGCCAACGGCCGATGGATCCGCACAAGCAAGCCTATATTGAGTACAGATTCAGCAGAAAAGCTTTCGCGTGACATCCTGGTTGAATATCCCGAGTATCAGCCAGATCATAAGCTCCTCGGTATCACTGGTCCCCGCCTTGCGGATTGTCTATCCGGAAAGGCAGATCCTCTACAGTTGCTCTTTCAAGGAAAGGGCGCCTTTAAGCTCCTGGAAGATGTCTATGTGAGCTCTCCTATGTTTGCAACGGGAAATAAGATGCTCAGTGAGTTTATCCACCGGATTAGCACACAGCTGCGCCACTCCGGCAGCCATCTTCGAATCCTAGAAATTGGCGCAGGTACTGGCGGAACAACAAGGCTTGTTCTTGACCAGCTATTAAGATGCGACGTGAATTTCGCGTACACTTTCACTGATATTTCCTCAGCCCTGGTCACGGGTTCTAAGAAAAAGTTTACTGCGCAGTATGGTCCAGACGTCAATATGGAGTTTAGTGTGCTCAACATAGAAAAGCCACCACCCTCCAGCATGGTTCACTCGTATGACCTTATTATCTCGTCGAATTGTATTCATGCCACGCAGGATTTGGGGTTGTCTTGCACTAATATGGAGAAGCTTCTCAAGAAAGAAGGCGGTATGCTGTGTCTTTTAGAGCTCACACGTCCTCTTGGCTGGCTGGATTGCGTGTTTGGATTACTTGACGGATGGTGGCGGTTTAATGATGGAAGAAGCTATGCACTGGCAAACGAAAATCATTGGAAGTCAACCCTAATGAATGCAGGGTTTAAGAATATTGATTGGACTGATAATGGCTCCCCTGAGTCTGCTCAATTCCGGTTGATTACAGCACAATGTTACAACTAGGCCGCAAAGAAAACATCTACGGTTAAGCAGTTAAGCTGTCTTGAAATTGAATAGATTTTATCAAGGTCATTTATTTTCATTTCTTTTACCTCTACGTTCTCCAGGCTACCTTTATATGATATACAGTTTAAATGTAGTATTAATAAAAGCATGGCCTATTCAGCCGTTAATATCAAAAACTCCTTTTCTCACTATCGTCCTCCAGATTATCCAATTCGATAGATTGATCTTCATCGCTATCTAAGCTCTCAGTATCCTATGGTGGCCATGGTTCATCGTCCCAATATGGGCATCCCTTCTTATTTCCCTCCCAAATATCTTCAAATACAGCACGAGTATACCAGTTTGTATATCTAGCTGTTCGACGATAAGCTCTTGTCCGGAAAAGAGATAGTTGAAATCCACAGCTATGCAATACTGCATCCCACATATCTTCGATATAGGTACCGTATATGGGCATGCCGGTGTGGCCTTTATAAGCTACATATGACACCGAGTGGCCACGATAATTGACAGCGAAGGGATCGGCGCCTTTTTTTTAAAAGAAACCTCAGCGCCTTTTGTTCTCGTTTGGCTGAATTGTGCCTTAGCTCAAGGGAAACTAATTTCAACTTCGATAGGCAAATATGTAAACACGTGTCTCCGACATCGTCGCGCGCATTGATGTCGGCTCCAAGGTCAAGATATGCTTTGAAACAATCAGAAGTGAAGCCTTTTCCTAAATTCCCACAATGTCTTAGAAGTGGTCCTTGGCCATCGATTTTAAATTTGTTGATGTCTGCGTAATGCCCCACAAGGTCAGGGTTCCAACCAGTTTTTATAGCCTCCTAGGGTACCTATTAGTGATGTCGAAATCAAAAGAGCCTAATTATTACAGACAGGGCAATTCGAAGAACTTAACGACTCCCAGAATGAGGTCGCAAAACCTGATGTGAGATCGAGGGTTGGATCCGCGCCAGCCTCAATAAACAGTTTGCAACATTGACTGTATTTGATATTCTCCTCCATTGGCTAAGCATCAACAGGACGCAGTTGAAGCAAGGAGCTGAATCCCATCAGTAAGGTAGGCTTGTTCCGTATTAGAAAGAATGAACGCACTAGAGATTACCGCGAAACGAGAAATGGCGATTTCTGGTCAAGACAGAAACATGATTTACGTCCAAACCACAGCGAATCAAGAATTTGCATACTTCAGGATGTAAGATTGAGTACTGTAGGATATATGTTAGTCATAGTTTCTAAAAGCATCAGAGTGAACTTACAAAGAGTAGTGAAGCACCATATTCATCATGATCTCTGGGCGATGCCTCGCCTTCTCGAATCATTCTTTCCAGCTCTTCAAGGTTTCCCTCTTTAACGACTTGGAATACTCGTGATTTCGATGGCAAGACGTTGTTTACCACTAGAGTAGATAATGATAATACCCCTTTAGAAATTGTCTGGCGCAGAGCGGTAGAGGCAACAAACATGCGACGACTTCCAGGGGAATCTGGTAAAAATGTGAGGGAGAAAAGGAAATCGGTACAAGCTCTTTTTTTATCGCCCCCACTATTATCCAAACTTTCTAAAGATGATCTCTTGCGCTTATTGATCATTAGACTCAAGGTTCCATCGCTAGTCTTGACACAATCTAATGTCCAGACTTGCTGAATCTGCGTCCCGGGATCAAACTGTATCCTGGAATTTCCTGCCTAATATTAGACATTGGGACCTCTGTTTCATAGATCGAAAATTCAACTTGCCTCTCATATTTATGGAAAGTTCTCGCCTGCCAAATTCATCACATAGTCGTTGAACACCGGACGTGAATGAGAATGGGATCACTTTTCCATTCTCATCCTGGTCCTGGTAAGAGCTACTTTCAGAATGTTGGACTAAAAGTCTCTGTTCTTTTAAAAAAGCCAATAGTTGCCTCAGGTCTCCGTTTATAGATTGTGCTAATTCGTCATCGTCCGCATACGTATCGATCGCTTTTTTTCTTTCGTTGATTAAACCACATATTCGATTTAGACTGTCTCGAGCCAATCCCGTGATAGAACCTGTAGATACAGATGTAGCATCATGGATAGATTTAGATCTAAAATCGCCGCCGTTGGAAGTATTTTGTCGTTCGATGGATGGGGAGTTTCTCGAGGGCCGGCCCAGGCGCACGAAAGTGTCGATCAAGCGGGCGGCCTCTTCAGGCTGGATCGTATCGCTCTCAAATATTCCGCTATTTTGCTCCTGTAAGTCCCTCTATACGCGGTATCATTATATGAAGTGGAAGACCTGTTCAAGATAAATTGGAAGTATGAATTTCCCACATGCAGCCTGGAATTGCCACTCATGGTAGAATTTTGCACATGGTTCGACATTTTTGCTGGATGCACACCTCTGGACAAGACCTGCATCCGCAAAAGAGTGAGGCGTGTGATACCCCAAGTCCAGGTGTTGTTGGCGATGTGCTACAGGAGGCTGGGCTCCGCAGTCGTTGATGTCTAGAATGATGTCTATCCAGTGAAGCGTCAGCACATCACATTTGCGAAAAACACAGCCAGGCTATGGCGTTGGGCGCCTTGTCGTATAATGTTGCAGGTATTGCGAACCAACCATGCAGGTCGCAAACAGCGGCCCGACAGTTGCTCCGTCGCCCAGATTGCCTGACCGGCTGCACCGTGGAATAATTTGGCGAGAGTTGTTAATGGTTTTGTCACTGCGAAGCGGCGTGCACGACGCAATGCGGCAACAATGAGATCCTAGGATAAAGCAAAGGTCACCCAAAAGCAATATTCGTTCTGATAAAGCTATGCATAAAATTAATGTTGCCCCCCCCCCATTTTTTTATGCTGCATTTATTTACTCCGTCCATAGGATCCCATTCAAACCTCCAATAGGAAGCTCTTGCTGATATGCAGGTTTGTTTCAGCCTCGTACACGTGATCCTGCACTTCTCTGCCTGTAATATTGTGCAGCCGTCTGCGCATTTTCTCTCTCAATTGTGACGCGACGTGATCGATCCCATCGTGGTGCTAGGGCGCCAACATCACGAACCATGTCAGAGCGTAGGACTTCATGCTGCTTATGCGGCGCCTATATTTTTCGGAGCAATGTGAGATTTGAATGGCTTCAGGAGTTTCGAGCCGGTAAGTCATCGCATCTTCCACGCCCATTCAATAGAAATCGCGTATTCACTTCAGTCAGTCTATACCAAAAGGACCGAGTGGGATAAAATAAGACTCTCTGGGGTTGGCGTCACCCGAAGAAGTGGGAGATTTGAGGCTCCTCTAGACCCGGAAAAGCGGCACGACGACGAAGGCGTCAGTTTAACGCGCATAAAGTTGAACACCTCTATGACCCCGCACCCAAGAGTCGAGCACTCATTCTGGGGCTTTGGCTTCCATTCAGCATGCTGGACAATCCTCACCAAGCTTACAGAGCCCCGTCTGGATCATGTCATGGCCTTGTGCATGGCAGTACCATGCATGCAGGGTACTGGATTGCTGAATTGGGGTCACAGCTACGGTGGTTACATGGAGCGTGATCTCGAGAGCCTCATTGATGGCGAACCCTTTTACCCTCAGCGGCCTTCTGGTTCACTGTTGTCTAATCCTCTAGAAATACATTTTCGAGTCCGGCCACTCTCCACCCCAGACCCAGAGATTACAGTCCATGACCGCAAACCGGATGGAGATGCGGATTGCTTCATGTCACTACCGACCGAAATATGCCAAGAGATATTGTCGTTTCTACCATCCATGGACGTACGCTCATTGAGGGCTGCTTCTCGTACATTTTCCAGTCTTCCCCTACGCGAGTACTTTTGGAAATCGCGCTTCTGGGAGGGCCATGCATTTCATCACCTCTTCGAGGTGCGGGATATGAACCCATCATCGTGGAAATCTTTGTACCATTCGGTTATTCCAATCCGCGGCTACAAATTAAAGAATCGGCGACGCGTATGGGACCTTGCCATCAAGTTCAGAAATCTACTCCAGTATGCGGCTAGACCGTGTTCGGGCCATCCGGAAGCCTCTATCTGGGAACCGTCAACTGAACTAGGTGGTTTCGGCCAGCCTGAAGGTCGCCTGTGGCGTATTGCTAGCAGAGGCCTTAGATTACCAACCGTACCGTTCGATTGCGGTACAAGGACTTTGCGAATCCGCACCCTCGAACTTTCGGAAAGCATCCAAGGGGTTTTTGTCTCCTTTGTTGAATTTGCGAATGAATCTTTCATTTCAGGATTGAGATTTCAGCAACGCGACAACAAAAATGACCTCGAAGTGGGCTACATTCATAGGAATAGAGAGACATATCTTCCTATTCCTGCCGGTCGTACAATCTGGGGTTGGCACGTGGCATTTCGAAAGAGTGGCTTGAGAGCTATTGCCGCAATAACCGATGATTTAGACAGAACTCCATGGGTAGGAAGCCACATAGGGGTTCCCAAAAGGCGCTTAGTGGGCGAACCTTTGGCCCCTGTTACCGCTATCCAAATAGGTGTTGATGTGAGGCATCACTCTTCCCAACCCATCAGTCAGTAAGGAGCATACAGCCTAACATGAATATATCTAGGCTTTTAAGGTGGTGTGGTTCAGCATTCCTTTGCCAGACTCTCTAGATTGGCCCATCGCATCCTTTCCAAATCGAGTCTTTTGGAGCCCCTCAATTCCAAAAGACAGGTTCCATTTTGATACGAACATAATGAATCACTCCATAGTTGACTCAAACATACAGGACCCGGATACAATATATTCCACTGTGATGTTTGGTGGTGAAACCGGAGAGGATCTATCTAAACTTGTGCGGATTGTTGCCTGGGGAACGGGCCGTGACGATCTCACAGGCCTCGAATTCATTTACACGGACACATCCCTCAATAAATCGTTTGGGGAGGTTGCGAAGAGGGACACGCTTGATGACCATGCTAATGATGATGAGCCTAGAATATTTTTACTAACTACACTTGAAATTAATGGCCCTGGGGGTGAAATGATATCGTACATACGTGTGCTTCCAGAGCATACAAAAAACTTCGGAATAACGGTAGGTTAATAACCTATCCCTATCATGACCTCTAAAATTGACTTGGCGATCGATAGATTTGGACCAACTTCCAGCAAAAAGTTCGACTAATTTCGGAGGCAATAACTAGCCCTGATAATCCTTGGGCTGATGTTGTGCCGTCTGGTAAAACCGTTGTAGGTTTTTGCGGTGTAGTCGTAAGTCTAACCTACACCGCGGATTGACCGTGTCTGACATTTGCCGTAAAGACCGATAAAGTGCACAATATTGGATTGATTTCAATTGATTGATATAATTAGTGATGGCATGGGCTCTATTGAAACATTTCCGAGTAGCGCAGCCCTAGGCGAGACTGTCTACAAACGTGGTTATCACATCGCTCATGTTGGTGAGATTCCAGGGTATGGATATTAGGAGACACGTGGATCATTTTACCTTTTCAAAATTTCAAAGGCAACAGTTTACGGTTAGTCAAGTGCTATTTTATTTTTCCTTCTGTGGTGCTATTTGGAGAAGGGTTCGGTCTCTAGTAGCTTTTGTCCTCCAGGTCTGCCCGCTTCGTCAGCGGAATGAGGGGCCGATATTGTCTTCGGCTCCGCAGTGATCTGTTCACATAGGTGGGGATGTGGACGCGTTTTTCTTCTCTCCTTTATCCGAATATGTGGCTCTTTTATGAAGGAATTTTTGTCTTAACAATAAATTGATACAATTTTGAGGATATTTCATTACTTGTCTTTCTTTTGCGCCGGTGATGTCAATGTCATGATTTTGTGTGATGGTGGCTAGATCATCTGGTCACTTGTCAAGTCAGTCAGGCGCATCCTTAGTAAATTAGGCTTCGAACAAAAGCACTAGCCCATATATTATAGAGCTAGTTATAGGGGCCCTTGCCGATATTTATGTCGTTTATGTGCGTGTGCGCGGCCACTGATGTCGTGTTTTCCGTACATGTTACGATGATGATCCTCCACCGGCCCCGCATCCCGCAATTACGAAATTTGAATTACGGCCCGCCTCATTGGGAGATCGCGCTACAATCTCGATTCAATCCAGATTATGGCGACTACCGACGAAATGGACAACCCTGGGGACGAGCCATCACTGCAGTGCGACTGCGCAATTTGCGGGAGAGTGTTCCAGCGTCAAGATCACCTAAAGAGACATATGCAGCTTCACGAAGGACAAAGACGATTTGCCTGTCCAAAGTGTACCAGACGTTTCTCGCGAAGGTAGTAGCCTGACGCCACCCTCCAAGCCCCGCCAACTGACAATATTAATTGACGGGTTTTTCAGGGATACACTCTATCGTCACTTATCTATTCATGAGTCGGACCCGGATGCCAATCGAGCATACATCAAATCGCAGAGTGATCGATGCGATAGTGCTTGCTCCTCATGCCGGTCGGCTAAGCAGCGCTGTAATGGTGCGCGTCCGTGTGCGCGATGCGAACATAAGGGGAGAAGCTGTTATTATCTACCTCGTCGCACTCGCCAAGCGAACACGCCTGCCAGTGAGGAAAACGCGACGTCGACCAGCACTCAGCCGCCAAGCAACGGGGATTTTTCTCAACATCAAACCGCCGACACCACAGACGATGCGGGTGAGATTTTGTCAGCTGAATTATTGGGGCCGGTTCTAGAAAATACAATCGTCGCGCCTAGTCAGTTTTCTCAGGGAAATCCTGTTCCAAATTGCGTCAACGATTCGTCTTGGCTGTTCTCTGCGTCCGATTTGACAGGGTTAGAGGACCTAGGCAGCGCCCTAAATTGGCAGAGTTGGCTGGACATTGCCACTGCTGAAAACCCAGTTTCGCAGCTAAATTTTGGCTCACTCAATTTGCCATCCATTGACAGGAACAAAACGCTGCCACTCAGCATCACAGAAGCTGCCTTGAATCCCGTCCAAGCTGGGGTTCAATCAATTATTGAAGAAATCGATGCTGATGTTGAAGACTTTGGTCATGTGCCTTCTCTTTCAGAATTAAGCTACAGAGATATTCGTCTTTGGGTAGAGTTGCTCCATACCGAGCATGGGGACAGCACCATCCACTTTCACCATCATGCCAGCCTTCCACCACGAGAGATGCTCAATGCTTTTATACAACTTTACTTCGAGAACTTACATGAGATTATCCCCATCATCCACAAACCAACCTTCGATCCCAACACAGCCCCTCGAGAGCTAGTCCTTGCGATAGCTGAAAATGGACATCGCTTTTCTGACCTAGCAGGAGCTACATCCTGTGCGATATTTTTGCGGAATATCGTCGGCCTTGCCGTTTCACGACAGGTTTTTTTTCTCTTCGCAAATTACACCTGGCACTATTCTAACGCGTTTTGAAGATTGATGGCGGATCGTCAACTACTGAACCGTGGCTTGCCCAGGCCACTATCCTCAGACACATTAGCATGGCCTTTACTAATGATAAGGCGGTGATTGAAAAGTCCAAGGCGACGAGAAGTGCTCTTCATTTCGTATACAACAGTCTTGAAGCTTGTTGGGATCCACCCGATGTGTCAAGATCAAATACGGCAGAAGGTGTAGATCATCATGCTCTTTGGAAGAGGTGGATTGACTGCGAACTACTTCGCCGCATAGCTTATGGAACTTGGGAAAGTTTTTAATTCTTTCATTAAAGACCCATGTGGTGACATTTGGCATTATACTAATTTCCATTTACAGCTCTTCGATAGTCAGTATTCCTTGCTGCTCGATCTGCCACCAACAGTCCCAACAGACTCGGTACACCTTCCTCTGCCCTGTCATCGAAATCTATGGAATGCACCAACTGCTAATGCATGGAAAAAGTTGTGGGATAGTAAGTCATCCTTCTGTTGCAATCTTTGATGTCTTAAATCTTAAGTTTGATCCTAGACACGCCAGACTCGTCGACTCTCAGACACGAGATGCAATCATTATATGATTTAAACCCCATTCCCGAAGACCTTGATGGGTTTTCTTACTTGATAATTCTGTTTTGCCTCTACCGTGATCGCGTATCTCTAAAACGGTCTCAGGGTATAGGCTTAGCGTCCGTCAACGCCAAAAACAAAGTCACCATCCACCCAACAGAATTTCAGCTAGAACTGTGGAATCTACTGGATCCTGAACATCGCCAAGGTATGGACCCTATACGCTCGGTAACATTCCAATATTATCACTTGATCGGACTTCTGTCTCGCGTGTGTCTGCGCGACCTTTTCACTTTTGCAGGATGGCAAGCCACTGCAACCAATATCCGCACCACGCGCGAACAGCTATCTTCCTGGGTCTTGAAAAATGGAAGCGAAGCTAGAGCAGCTATCTTTCATGCATCTAGGCTATTTGGCCATCTCCGCACAAATTCATCACAAGGATATCAAGAGCCTGGTGCAATGTTGATATCCATCTTGGTGTTTTGGGTATACTGTAATCCATCGTTGGGATTCCCGCTAGGAGGGCCGTTTGGGAGGTGCCAGCCTAGCTGTAATAAATTTGGTGCAGGTTCAGAAGTTCCAACAGTACGGCTTGATGGCGAGCTGAACGACGCTGCCTTGAAAGAATGGATAAGCGACGGGTGTCACATGCGACCTTTCGTCAGTAGTATAGGCAATCTCCATGGTCCAAGAAGTTATCATAAGGCTATACACCAAGGATCAAATATGCTGGGATTGCGAAAGCGCTGGCTAATCTCTCAGCCTTTTCTTGGTGGCTTGTTAAGTCTTTCAAAAGCATTCGAAGATAGTTATTTGATTTAGTATCATAGAATACATGACCCGCAAAATGGGTTAAGCGATTGACATCACTTGCTTAGCACAAAATTGAAACCATTCTTCCAGCACAATGAAGCCCAATATTTTCTCTGTAATATTACAGACCATGCCCAATGATGTCATAAAAAGAGCCCATGACAACCGATTGCCAATTATTGACGGTGGCGGACCTGCAGGTGCAGGCCACCTTCAAGTTCCAATGTAAATAAATCGATGCGATGCGGGGGAGTAAATCCCACGGGATAGCTGAGCTCATACTTGCGAAACAGCGACGCGATAACAAGCGTCATTTCAACTGGTACGAGACTGAGTACATAGGTGTTAATGTCAAGATGTATCTAGTGCACATATGGAAACTTACTTTTGTCCAATGCACATTCGCGCTCCTTTCGAAAAAGCGACTTGGTATTGATCCAAACTCTTGGCATCCGGGGCTAGCCAGCGGTCAGGGTTGAAGTAGCGCGCGTCTGAACCCCAAATGTCGGTGCTGTTATGCATAGTGTGTGCCGACATCGAGACGACCGTCTGGTATCTGGTTAGTACGTGAAAGGCGTCAATTGAAGAAGGTGTCATACGCCGGGTGGGATAACTTGGCCATCAACAATGAGCGGTTGCGATTCGTCAGCCGGAACAACCCGTGGAATTCCTCCTGGTACAGCCGAAGCGAATCTGATTCCTTCCTTGACACAAGCATTCTTGACAAATTAGGTAAGATCGAATACCAAAGGGTTGTTTAAGTGACTCACTAAAAGATCAATCTTTTCCAGTTTTTCCAATGGGGGCATGTTGTTCTTATCTGGGATTGCCGCGTCCAGCTCGCTAACGAGTCTCTCCTTCAGCTCAGGATGGGCCAGAATTTCCCAAATGGCGACGGTGAGCGACACAGCAGTGGTATCAGATCCAGCCACTAACAAATCAACAGCTTCGGAAATCATGGCTTCACTGGAAAGTGAGGAGATTGTGTCGTAAAGAAGTGGGTGCTTCAAGCCAGTGTCCTTTTCTTGCTTACGCACAGAGCGCCATTTCTGGAGAGAATTTTCTGCAAACTAATTTACAAGCATTTGTTAGCGTGTGTTCAAGCCAATCCTTGGGGCTAACAGGAATTATTCACCGTGATCAAATCTAGAATGCCTCCGATTTCTGGCTTGATCATGCGTGTCAAGCTTGTAGGAATAAGTTGAATGGTGCGTCTGATGCTAGGATATTGTTGCATAGTACTTAGACCTCGTGCAGCGAAGTCAAACGCCTCAAGGAAGCGGGATCCGAAGCCGTTTGGATCCTCCTCCATCATGCCGCCTGTGTCGCCACACGCTAATTGAAGAATAATATCAGTTGTCAGGAGACTAAAAAATGGTTAGCCGACGGTACAAGTAATATGCTTGTCGCGTTTGTATACGGGGAGGAATATACCGGAAGGCATTATAAAAGTTGATGTTTTGCTTCTCAAGTAACCGCTCAATTTTCGTTTCAAGAAGTGTTAATTTTTGGCGGATCAGCGGCTCCAGTTTCAACACGCCCGCACGAGAAAACATTGGGTTTAGCATCCGGCGTCGCTCCTTGTGTTTCTCTTGGTCTACTTCTGTGAAGAGTGTGGGGGATGCGGCATTGAATCCAAGATAGAACGGCTCATGCTTGGGGAAAGGCTTGGATTGTCTGTAAATGACTTTGTACAAACTAGTGTCGGTGATGTGCAATGAATTAGGGCCAATTCGAAGTGCTTTAGTGCCTTTGAGTTGTCAATCATCAAAACTTTCTTTCTATAACGCAAGATCGGAAATTTTGTAGAAATTCTTGGTACTTACCGTATTTCCTATGCAATTTCTCAAAAGTATGTTCCGGGAAGCCTTTGCGAGATTCCTCGTAGAACCAATCATCTGATTTGGCTGCCTCTGGTGGTCCGGGAAACTTGCTGAGAGGATGAAAGTAGACACGATATAGACCACGAAGATATAAGAATGCGACATATGTCATGACAAGGCCAAAGATCGCGGCTAAGCTTGGCTTTGATTGTCGAGCATTGTCAAAATGACCTTTCCAATCAAGGTCTTGGAGTCTCATTTTGGCGAGCTTTGAATCCATGGTGTTGTACGATTAGCAATGTCAGTGCGCACTGCGAAACTGTTGTTGGATTCATAGCTCTTAGTGATTCTGACCGCTCTCTTTATACTACGACGCATTTACTCCTTTGGAAGCATTACCTATTCAATACTGCAACACCCATCATTCCTTATTCTCCAGAATTTCGTCATCCCGTCGGCTCCTCCGCAATAACTGGGGCTCTTCCGTAGCTTTTGCCCCGCAAAATGTTACCCTGCTGCATTGAGGAGCCGCCATCTCCAGAATTGCTTCCCGAAAATTATAGCTTCGGCTCCTCAATTTGTGGGTCGCCCGAGGACAATTGCCGAGCGGGTGATCTGAAAACATCCCGATTTGTTACTCTTTTACGAAGGCCTGTATTAATTGTGCACGTTCCTTCGTACGAAATGTTTAAAATATTCGTTGGAAACCTTGTTTTTCTTATCAAAGGGGCGAATTACAAGGGCTCAACCAGACAAAAATCTAGGGAATCATATTTATTTTTATTAAATTTCAAGTACACGCTTCCTAATCCCGAGGCCTAATTCGAAGGTACATGCCATTCTCTGGCTTAATAGTGATAACTCCCCGCGGTACCACCTTTGAATCATCCATGGCCAAGTCCCATGAAAATGACTTGACCAGGGCAGCGAGAAGACATCGCATCTCGGCCTTGGCGAAGCCCTGGCCGATGCAGCTCCGTGGTCCATGCAAAAATGTAAGGAAATCGTAATTGCTTCTGGTGCCTGCATTCTGCTTCGGCTTTCCATCCTCAGAAATCCAACGCTCAGGTCGAAATTCAGCTGCATCTGGGCCCCAGAGAGTGGGAGATCGGTTGATCATCCAGATGGGGACCACCAGTTTGGTATCCTTGGGGATGAATTGATCGCCAATCTGTGTATCACGAAGAGCCTGTCTGATTGTCAAGGGAACTGTGGGGTATAGACGTAGAGTCTCCTGGATGATTCCGTTGAGGTATGGGAGCTGCTCGAGTGTGTTGGCAAGATCAGCCACCTCGTGTTCTGATGGTAGTCGCTCATCAACTTCTTCCCGCAATTTGTTCTGCAGATCTGGATTTTTGGCAAGTAGATAGCATGCCCATGTAAGAGCCGAGGCTGTTGTTTCGTGTCTATTAAAATGTGTTAGCGTGTCGTTGGTTGCCTCAGATTAATTTTCGTTTACTTACCCTGCAGCAAGGAATGTCAGAAGCTGGTCTTTTAACGCCTCATCTGAAAAATTGTTGGATTTGATGAGAAGAGATAAAACATCAAAATGATCATCTCCCTTCTCCATGATGGCATCTCTTTTGGCTTGAATCATGGGCCCACAGATCTTTTCGAGAGAACCTGTCAAATAGTTGAAGTGGGCGTTCATCTTCCATGGAATCAGGCTCACGATTCTGGATCCAAGGGCAAGCTGGAGCATGGAAAATAGGATTTTCTCAGGCGACGGCTCCAAGAGATCCTCGTAGACTACTTGAAGAGGATCATCCTCCTTTTCCACAGAGTTGAATTTGCGTCCCAAGCCAGCAATGCCGATGATGTCCAGGGTCACCCTGCTGGCCCATGTACCGAGCTCAATAACAGACGAGCCGTTGTCGATGGTGCGCTTCAAAGTACTCGTCAGGGTTTCAGCTTTGCCCCAAATCATGGGATAT
The DNA here is from genome assembly GCA_020809705.1 of Calonectria ilicicola. NCBI lineage: Eukaryota > Fungi > Ascomycota > Sordariomycetes > Hypocreales > Nectriaceae > Calonectria > Calonectria ilicicola. The sequence continues at coordinate 1,461,274 of CP085834.1, read as the reverse complement.
AGATCCTTGATATGACGGAAAGCAAATGCTGGCATGGTGTTTTTGCGCAGAAACTTGTGCTGGTCTCCCTCAACAATGATGAGACCATCCCCCAAAATACGACGCAAGAAGGCGCTAATCTTGGGAGGTTTAGAGAAGTCATAGCTCTTGTGGACGAGAAGCTCAGCGAAAAGGCGGGGGCTTGTGACAAGTATATCATCTCCAAGTGCATTAAGCGCGATCAACTCTTGGTCCGGATATTGGTTTGCAATTCGCACAAAGAGATCGCCCGAGGGACCTTCCTTGACCAGCAAAGATTTATGCACGGGGCTGATGATTGACTATTCATAAAGTTAGCATTTATGTACATATTCCGACTCCACAGAGAAACAGAGTGTGGAGAGCCAAATATCGTTATTACCTTAGGGCCAGGGATGTGGCGTAGTGGGCTGAGGAGCTTGGGGTACAAGAGTGCCCAGTATAGAACTCCAAACGTGTAGTGGGCCAGGAAGATGAGTGCCACGACGACATACATATCTTTGGGATCGAAATATTGAGAGAAAAACTTGATGACCACCAGCGATTGTACTGACGCAGAAAGCGTCAGGCTGGGGAAGCGAACCAGCTTCGACAACAACGCCATCCTGTAAAAGTTGAAGATAAGTAATATTAATAGTTGCTGTGAAGTGATGAGATGATTCAAGATGAAAGAAATTCCATAAGAAGTTGTTGTATTGAGAAACTGAGGCTGAATGCTCAAGCTGAATGATCAGGCATTGATATCGTTGCTGCCCGGATGCATTTATCTATTCTGTGATAATGACAGAAATCAGAGGCTGAATATTGAACATTTGGCAGGGCTCAATCTACCATTGATGCAAACGCTAGCGCAGAGCTATCACACGGCCCGTTCTGTCTGTAGTTTTAGAAAATGTCACAACCGAGCATCTCGTGTGCCTTGGGCCTTCAAGTTTCAGGCTTAATTGGCACGAGTGGGGAAGCGCACAGATCGCAAGGAGCGTACCAAAGCGGTTTAGCCTGCGAGCTCGCTTAAGAGAAGTCGACGAGTAATGAGGGAGCCCTGCTTGGGTTTAGCTTCCGAGAGCTCCGCGCGCGGCCGGCACTCAGCACTTCCCGTTCCTGACGCGCTGTTGCAAGGGGGTCATGTCGGCTCTAGAAGCATCAGTGCTTCTCTATCGGCTAATTACGCCACTATTCTTTTAGCTTTCACATGGGCCCGCGATCTTTTGTGGGATTGTCCCGAGCCGCGTTGAGATCGCATGTGGGATGTGGGCGGCAGGTCGCAAACCTGGTCCATGAGGAGAATAGTTTCATGTGTACTGACGTAAATTTATAATCTATACTCATGGCAACCGTCAAGTTTGATAGAGATTAATTAGAAATCGCGCACCTGCCGTGTGACCCTTAAAGCCAACCCGACCTCAAGACTTGCTGCGTTCATATGCCGATTTAAGAATTGCACATCCTCGGCTCAAAATGTCTTGGACCCTGAAAATCACCATTCTCAATCTTTTGATCCTTGCGCTGCTGGGAGGCTACGGAGGCATCTTCACTTCATACCGCGACGGTTTTATCAGTGCGCTGCGCGTCTGCATCGTTGAGCCGCAAAAATGTACGCTGGAATCATGGCACTCTCCGCTCTCATCTCGAAATTCGTACACTGGGTTTGGTTCGATCGACGTTTTAATTAGTGTGCTTATTGAGTTTTTCGCTCAGGGCCTGGTGCCCGGCACCCAAGGTTGGGACCTCAAGGCCTTGCTTGCATCTACGTATCTAGCTGCTCAGTTTGGCTGTGCTTGGTTTCTAATGGCCTTGGAGGGTTTGAGAATTGGAAATGCTGGTACTTTGCTCAGCTGGTAAGTGCTCTGAATTTTCGAAGTGGGTGTCTTTACTGACAATGTTTAGGACTGGAGCTTTTGGCATCGTCTTTCAAGCCGCAACAATTACAGTCATTGCACCCATATACTTTATACTTCAACTTCTCTTTTCTTCAACAGATCCAAAGGACTTGCTTATTGATCTTTCTGATCTTGCGGCTTTCCCATTGTCTTCATTCATTGCATACATGGTGCCAACAATCGCTTTGGGCTTCCCATTGTTGAATTTGTTGTCACCGCAAGCAAACTATCTTGCAATCGGGTTCTGGCAACCATTCCCATTTTACCAAACAATAGCCCAGGCAATTCTCAGCCGGTGGCATAAAAGTGGTAACATCGACAGTTCAGTTGCAAAGGTCAAAGACTACAGAAATGCCTTCAGGAAGACTTACACATTCATTCTCTCATTAGCCGTGGGCGTTCACTTGTCTGTTCTTGGAATTATTGCTTGGTCCATTATGACGGATCGATTTACTTCGACTTCTGCAACAGAAATAATGGCACTAACGTCACTCACTAACCCCCCAACATTGGCTGTCCTTAATCCCCCCGTGTCAGCGGCCGATTCCAAAGCAATTGTGACATCATTTTTGCGATGGGACGTCTACTGTTCTTGTGCTGCGTTGGAAATTTGGGCCGCTTACTCATTGCATCGAGCCGAAAAGCAGAATCCCAGAACCTTTACAAAGGTTCTGAAAGGTGTGCTCTGGACTGCTCTTGGTGGCCCAATAGGCCCTGCAGTAATGTTTTTATGGGAACGGGATTCTTTGATTTTGGACGAATTGGAACTTTCAACATGGGCTAAGAAGCACAACTAATTTTATTATACTGCTGTGAAGCGCTTGACCCTTCTAATGGTCGTGTTACTAACGAGTGACTATTAACTATACCAATCCAATCTTGAATATTATAAAAAAAGCACTAGTCAAGGAATGTTCATCACATTAGTGATTATATCAAATTCGTCTCTCTTGCTCACATTAAACATTATAGTGAACCAAAACTGGAGCAGATAGGTGGAGAATCTGAAGGCGAAGGAGAGACTGCAAACATTGAGCGAAGAAGATTTTGATCCTGAGCCCATTGCGGGTCCAGAGCATCCTCCACCCATCCGGTGGCCGATCGAATGCCTATGGCTTTGTTGATTCGGTTGAGGGTTGCTCTCGCTTTCTGGAGTTGCTCGCGGTTGGTATACGCGCAGTAAGTAACTAATTTAATGGAGTTGACAATGACAATACCACTGGCTCCCTCATGGGACATTGTTCCAGGGCGGCCATTCGGGCCAATATCACCAAGGGCATATGGCACACAGGCAAGAATGTCGTCAATCGTCTTGCCGACATCCAATTCTAAGAAAGGAATAAATTCGGCCCACGCATCGCTGTTTCCGGGAAGCTTTTTCCCGGCAACGTTCATCATCCCGTGGTACAGCAAAATGCTGAGCAACAAAATGAGACGTGCTGATCGAACCAGGATGATGGTACAGGCCGTCTCAGCATCATAAAAGATTGAGCCCGAGGCCACTTCGCCCAGCATCATGGGAGCACCTCGACCTTCAAAGGTGCTCTGCCAATATTCTGCGGCCTCGGTGTCCCACATGTAAAATTCATTCAGCATTTCAATGCATCTCTGGATGACTGAGCCGTCTTCTTCCTCTCCATCGCTAGGGAAGATCTCTGAGACCTGGTCGACTTCCGAAGACAGGTGCTGCAACAGAGCCTGGCGGAGCGAGAGCGTTTTCGACATCATTGACAGGGCCCTTAGAAGAGGGTCAAACATGCCCAAAACCGTGGCTATCGCCCCGGGGTCGCTGTAGGTATTGTCATTATGCAGAAATGAGTAAATTTGCTAGTATGCATTAGTTGATATGCCGGTAGAAATGTTGATAACACAAGCCACGTACCAATCTGAGAAGAGCAAGGAAAAACACCTCGGCTCCAATTCTTGTGCCGATTTGCGCTGGGCCTCTCCTTTCCAATATATAGAAAAGCCCCGGGGCGTGCTCACCCGGATCACCGTGGCCTTCGCCCGTGATGTCCTGTACCCAATATTGTTAGATTCTGCTATCTCTGGAGTTTCTGTAGACTTTACCCTGAATGCACAAAATAGGAGGATTGTTGCAATCACTCTATCATCAGTGACTCCGTTCTCTGTATCAATTACATCCTGCATCATTTGAATAGCACGGCCATAGCTCTTGTAGGCCTGGATGCTGAACCTGGGATCTCCAAATTGATTATAGGCCGCCATCTGCGCAACGCTCTGCGTGGCCATTTCAAGGAGGCCAGGGTTATGCTGATTGTACAAACACGGCAGGAAGCTCAAGTGGCCCGGAAACCCATCCGTCATATCCGGCGTCACAAAACGACGCACAAAATAGCAGAGAGACACATCTTCATATGAAGGTGTGGGGGGTGGCGTAATTGGAGCTTGAAAGGTAACCATGGCAAAGTTGTCGTTTGAATCCCAGCCCTGCTGGGATGATTGGCTATCCCGTCTCTCGGAAGGCTCCTTTACCGTGACGGACACCTTCTCGTAATCTTTCTTCCGGGCGTAGCGAAAATGGAATTGGTCGGTATATCCTGGACATGGCTTGCCATAGATGTGACACCGACGACATGTTGGCTTTGCTTCATCACACTTGGGACATTGTTAGCTGCATGCGATGACAAGCAAGCGATCTACTAGCATCTCGGCAGATGGTATAGTATTAAGATGGCTCACCTTCACCTTCCGCTGCCGGCAGCGCATGCACCCTGTGCTGAAGTGACCTGGGAACACCATGCTAACTAGAAGCGGGATATCCTCCGAGCTGCGCGAGGATTACAAACAAGACAATAAGCAAAAAGAGAGGACAGAGGAAAGAAGAGCACAAAATGGGAAGGCGACGACCTGTCAAAATGGGATCGACGTGGTGCGCTGGGACAGCCACGGGCACATGATTCGGGCCTTCAGAGCCCGCAGAAAGTCGGCACCGCACAGAGCATGGTTCGCGATCAGACTGCCGAGGGAAGTGGCTGAAGATCACCTTGCTCTGTGCGGTCTAGCTTGCGACACCCCCCGTCAATGCTACCCCTGGGGTAGTAAATGAAGGCCTAACCACGTTTCATTGAGGTCCAGCTCAGCCGAGGCAGCGTGCAAATGAGGCCAAAAAAAGGTGCAGACGATGAGTCCATCACCGAGGGCGCCGAGTGGGAAGCAATGCAGAGACAATGCAGGACTAGAATTTATATAGCCGGGATGCAACTCGTTGTGTACAGTATCCAAAAATTTGGGGTATTCAATTCCATCTGTTTCCAAACAAGTTGTTACAATTATTCTACCATCATTGTCAGATCAGATAAACACCACCACCACCATGCCGTCGTCAATGTTGTACTCGCCTGCAATTGGTGTCATCGCATCAGCGTGCCACACAATCCTATCCCCGGCCCTGACAGGGCCCCTTTTACTTTCCACCATTTTTGCGCCAGACGTCGTAAGCAAGGTGCTTGATGCTGTCGCCAGCGTCATCCCTGGGCAGTTGGGAGCCTGTCTTAGTCTTTCAACGGTGCAAACCGTTTTGCGGGCCCTCGTTGCCTTGGGGGTCCTGTACCAACTCAATCGCGCGCTAAACACAATGGCACACAACTCCTGGAATGTTAGAGCAGGCAGGGGTTGGGACTGGCCCAACGAGATTGCTGTGGTCACAGGTGGCTCGAGCGGGATTGGCAAAGGCATCGTCGAGAAGCTCGTTGCCCTGGGCGTTCGTGTTGCTGTGCTGGACATCCAGGATATGCCCAAGGAGATGCAAGCCGAGCCACGCATCAGCTTCTTCTACTGCGATGTGACATCCACCGAGTCCGTTGGTGCCGCCGCCGACGCTGTTCGGCGCGAGATGGGCCACCCTTCCATTCTCATCAACAACGCTGGCATCACCGCACCGACTCCAATTCTCAAGATGCCGGAGTCGTTCCTGCGCAAGATTTTTGGAGTCAATGCCATGTCTCTGTGGTTCACAACGCAGGAGTTTTTACCCCGCATGATTCAGTTGAACAAGGGACATGTTGTGACAGTCGCAAGCATCGCCTCATTCGTTGCATTGGGATCGGCGGCCGATTATTCAGCAACAAAGGCTGCAGCGCTGGCATTCCATGAGACGCTGGCCTGCGAGCTAAAGCACATTTACAAGTCTCCCAACGTCTTGACAACGGTGGTTCATCCCAACTTTGTCGACACGCCACTTGTGCAGGACTTCTCGAACCACCTGAAGAGCACGGGCGTCCGACTGCTGACAAGCGACCAAGTCTCCAGCGAAGTTGTAGCTCAGATTGAGCGAAAGAGAGGCGGCCAGTTGATTATTCCCTCCTCTGCATCAATTATTTCTGGCATCAGAGGATGGCCAACGTGGCTTCAGGAAATTCTGCGGGATGCCATTGGCAAGCGGGTACCGGTTTAATTGTAGTAGCTGTGCTGTTAAAGATCATCATCCCATCCCATACATACATACCCTGTAGTCAGATCGTGATAAATACATTGCTCATTCACATATTTAATCGAACTATGACCCATAAATGCCCTCTGTGATTGTCGATGATCCGGGAAGCTTAATTGTTCAGGGACTTATTTATCTGAAGCCGTGCGTCGATGTGTCGATGCACCACCTTACGGTCCCTACGGTCCCTACCGAAGGATCGCGCCGCGTCCAGGCTTTTCCGCAGAATAGTGGTTGATGGGTGCCCTGTAGACTCGCGCCCACTTTCCCCAATTGGATGTTGTTGCGAACATCAGTTGCTTTTGCCATTAGCTTGATACTAAGCTAAGCGCCGAGATACAGAAGAATGCCGAGGCTTTGATGGTCCAACTTGCAATAATATTAAGACACGTCTGTCACTCTTTTTGATGTTTTCATTGAATCACATTTAATTCTTTTTCTTCATTCCATGTAATCAGCGCTTCGAAACCTCACACGAAAAATCCCTTGTCAATCGCGTCATAATGGCAGAAAAATCCATCCTCTACAGATTGCCTACTTACCTCTATCTTCTTGCCATTACTCCCTGGTTTCTCACAACTTTTATAATCGACCTTGTACGATGCATGCTACCCTGGACACGGCCGAGCAAGGAATGGTCAATTGGCCAGGCCATGCGTGTTCGCGCGGTCGCACTGATTTTGCGCTACTGGTCTGTTGGACAATTTGGGGACAGCGCCAGTCTTCAAGAGGGGTCCGAAGGCAATCGCTTTGAAGTGATTCGTCCGAGATCTTCCAAGCTATATGCAGACGTCCTATCAGACGCTATCATTCAACCCCAACTCCTGGGCATGACGTGGACACCATCACGACCCCCATCTCCCGAGTTGGTACGGTCGGACATGGTTGTCGCGCTGCATTTTCACGGCGGAGCATTCGTCATCGGCAATGGACGTGACGAAGACACTGGAGTTCTTGCGCGTACATTGATTCAGGATATGGGCTGCACTCATGTCTGCACGCCACAATATCGACTTTCTAGCGGGAAGGACGGACGCTTCCCTGCACCCCTCCAAGATGCTCTCACAGCTTACCTCTGTCTGCTGCGAGAAAAGGGCATCCCAAGCAACCAAATTATTTTATCCGGAGACTCGGCCGGTGGTAACATCGTCCTCGGCTTGGTGAGATACATCCAAGAGCATGGACAAGAGCTGGACATCCCCTTGCCCGGAGCCGTGACGGTTTGGTCCCCATGGGTCGATGTGCACGGAGCGATGCACCAGGACGTTACAACCTCCCCTAACTACAGAACAGACTACCTGAATGGAGACTTTGGTCGATGGGGTGCCTCTGCCGTTACGGGATTCGGGGCAGTGGATCCATTGAACCCCTACCTATCACCCCTGCATCATCCTTTCAGTCTCGACACCAACATCCCCGTGTTTGTTCACGTCGGGCAGGGTGAGGTGCTCCTCGACGACATTGAGGCATTTTTCCAAACCTATAGTGGCATGGGCTGGAACATCGCACTGAACGTATCTCGGGCCTGTCCTCATGATCTTCTTTTGCTTGGTTCCAGAATCGGGTTTGGCAAGGAGGCTAGGGAGGCAGCAAGCGATGCTAGGAGATTTCTGTCCAATCACATTAGCTTACGGGCAAGCCCTTGAAGATTTTTTTTCCCTTTTTCGTCCCAAGTTAGATTTAGTGTACAATACGAACTCATGAAACATGAAACTATTCCGCCCTGCCTTTCCGTGAAGCGAATCGCCTCGATAAACACGACCTGAAGAGATCTACTTCGGGCCGAGCGTTTCATTGTGAACCCCAGTGAAATTCTGACGATCCCCCGCCAAGCTACTAACTCACGCTAGGCTGTTGGTGGCTGCGGTGCCAACACGTTCTGTCAAGGGTCCGCCATTACCGGTTTGGGTTGGTGCTATTTCCGTTTCTGGCACCGAACACAACCTGAACCATTCTAACACTGGTTGCTGTTTTCATTAGGCCTAGCTTGCGAATTGTCAACCATCGCTCACGTCTGTGACATATGCCATCCAAACGCAGATGGCATCTTGGCCTAGTTTGCTGAACTGTAGGGAGTTTGCGAGCACTAACAACCCTTTTTCAGGTAACTCGGAGCCGAGAGCTGGTCCGTTACCTGAGGTTGAGGTGCTCCGATGCTTATTGGACTGGCACAACGCATTGATGCGACACACGCGAGGCATTCACATGTGAACATGCCGTGGCGATCCTTGAGAGGGACAATGTTATCCGGAACGAACACGACCAATACGAGCGATGCCGAGGTGCATCTCCCCCCACTCAAATGGCATGACGTTGATAGAAGTTGTCAAAACGGCAGCCTTAATTGATGGATTACATTGGTTTGCATCAGATCGCGTTTCTTCTTAAGCTGAGAACCCCCAATGATCTTCATGTCATCCAAGTTTCATCATTTCGTTCAATAATAATTTTGCAACAATGGCCAGTAATACAGAAGCCAGAAGTCTTCCAACTCAACCCGACAATGAGTTGTACTTTGATGTTATCATCATCGGAGCAGGTATATCAGGCATCAACACCGCCTACCGCATTCAAAATGAAGGTCCCGCAAACCTCAGTTACGCAATCCTTGAAGGGCGCGATTCAATCGGAGGCACCTGGGATTTGTTTCGCTACCCAGGCATTCGATCTGATTCTGACATCTTCACTTTTGGCTTCCCATGGAGCCCTTGGAAGCACAAAGAGATCCTTGCTAGTGGCACCTTGATCAAGGAGTATATTGAGGAGTCTGCTGAATCTGCGGGTATCAACCACCATATCTGCTTCCAACATTCAGTCATCTCTGCAGATTGGTCTTCTGAAAAGCGCAGCTGGAAACTTAACGTTGCCAGACCAGGACAAAATGAACCCGCCATCTTCCGGGCTCAGTTCCTGGTTCTGGGCACGGGTTACTACGATTACAAGACCCCTCTTCAAGCCATTATTCCAGGCATTGATAACTTCAGGGGACAAGTTATTCACCCTCAGTTCTGGCCAGAAAACTTTGACTACACTGGCAAGGATGTTGTAGTCATCGGAAGCGGCGCAACTGCTATTACAATCTTGCCCTCGATGTCCGACAAGGCCAAGCGCGTAACTATGCTGCAAAGAAGCCCTGGATACATCTTTTCTGTTCCTTCAAGCAGCATCTTGGCTCGGCTGCTGTTCGCTGTTCTGCCTATGAAGGCTGCATATTTCCTCAACAGTCTTATCTGGGTTTTTACAAGCTACATGGTCATTATGTTCTGCCGGTCATGCCCAGAATTGGCAAAGGTGTTCATCAAGAAGGCTACCATCAAGCAATTGCCCCCGGATGTTCAATGGGACCCTCACTTTAAACCTCGATACAACCCATGGGAACAGCGCTTCTGCGCCTGTTTGAACGGAGACTTCTTTGCCGCTATTCGCTCTGGCAAGGCGGGCGTTGTCACAGACGAGATTAAGACTGTTACTGAGACTGGCATTGAGTTGAAGTCGGGCGCCAGCTTGCACCCGGATGTCATTGTCACTGCAACTGGACTCAAGCTCATGTTTGGAGGAGGCATCAGGTTCACGCTCAATGGCCATGAATTTAAAGTGGGAGACAAATTTGCTTGGAAAACGGCGATGCTGCAAGACACTCCAAACCTGTTTTTCGTGACGGGCTACGAGAATGCATCATGGACGCTGGGAGCTGATGTCAATGCACGCCTGTTTGTCCGCATCATGAGCACGATGCGCGACAGGAAGGCCACTATCGCGGTACCTCGAGTATCGGCACGTGAGCCCATGGATGAAAAGCCCATGCTCAGCTTGTCATCTACCTATGTGAAGAAAGCAGGGAATGTGTTGCCGAAGGCGGGTACGGGGCAGTGGACCGCCAAGTCCAACTATTTCGCTGACATGGCTGGGGCTAAGTGGGGGGATATTTCGACGGATCTTGAATTACTGTAGGATAAGATTAAGCTGGCCGTGTACATTATCAAAATGTCGTATCCGATAAAGATTGTGGTTAATTTCTCAATCAATCCGTTTCAACTAGATAGTAGCACTAATAACCGTTTTCTGGCGCTGGAAGCATAGCTAGTTTAGTTAGATGCACAGATTGAACTAGGTCAATTGAGATTTGTTCGGTCGAATTCCAAAGTCGATGACGTACACAGGTGTCTCACTAAAATATTATGCTACGCCCTCAGCTGTAATTGGGATAATGACTTATGTCTCTTTATGTTTGAATTAGCCCAAATTAGGTGGCTTAATTGCTAGTGCTGAGAGTGGGTTCTGACGTGATCTCGAAACACATCGTCTCCCGCTAGGACTATTGGGGGCAGGCCCCAGCTCGACGATTGACTTTCCATTCTCTACGGGCTCGATGTGTGATCGTCCCGGCCGACTCCCCCACCATTAACCCTTTTCTCCACCTCGGATCTCGAAGCCGACAAAACAGTTCAGTTAGCCAGCAGGCGGGAGAAAAAGCCCACCAATACAGTACTCGGCTATAAGATCGGTTTCAGGTAGCATCTGGAGCTTCACACCGAAGCTGAAGGTGCTCTGGCTGGTTGAGGTGTAGATCCACGGAGAATATCTGCAATGACTCGATTTGGGACCAGCTTCCGAACGATCAGATAGATCCAAGCTCAGATTCTGTTCCACGGGGTAGAGAGCTTTGACGAGAGTGAAAACTTTGGGAAGATAGTCATTTTCAACGACATCTCGTCGAGTATGTAAAGCAGTACTCATTAGCCAGTGTTGCCTTCGATCATTCCAACATCATCTTCTCATCTCATTTTACATTACATTCTCAACCATGTCGAAAACAGCCACTATTCAGCTCGAAATGACCAAGGGCGCCGAGCCCGGCACCTTGGGCAATTTGACTGTTGAACAGCAACGCAAACTCCAAGACTCTTGGTCATATCTTCTTTTACTTGCCGAAAATGACGAGACTGGCGGCTTCAAGCGCGGTCTCTGGGAGTTCATGACCGGGGACCACCCTGACGTCGGCATCCTGCGCTTCCTTCGGGCCCGAAAATGGGACGTGGAAATGGCCATGGCTATGCTCACCTCCGCCATCGACTGGCGCAAGGAGCGCCAAATTGACAAGCTCGTCCAAATGGGCGAGAATGTCGGCCTCAACCCCTCGCCCTCTATCGACGAGCAAGACTTCATGACTCAGTATCGGTCTGGTAAGAGCTATGTCAGGGGCACAGACAAAGAGGGCCGCCCCATCTACATCATCAAGGTCAAGCTACACGACCCCTCGCTACAGTCACCTGAGGCCATGGAAATGTTTGTTCTGCACAACATTGAGACTCTGCGATCCATGGTCAGAGCGCCCGAGGACAAGTGCTGCCTCATTTTCGACCTTACTGGATTCGGCCTGAAGAACATGGACTTTCACGTGGTCAAATTCCTCATTCAGGTTTTCGAGGCCCGGTATCCCGAGACGTTGGGTGTTGTGCTGGTCCACAACGCGCCGTTTGTTTTCTGGGGTATGTGACCCCTCACCTCATTCGTTTATTTAATTCTAACAAAGTTTGCAGGCATTTGGAATGTCATCAAGCGCTGGTTGGACCCAGTGATTGCGTCCAAGATTCACTTTACTAATAACTCCAAGGACCTGGCACGTTTCATCCACAAGGAGAACCTGCAGACGTGCTATGGCGGCCAAGATCGCTGGGAGTACAAGTATATTGAGCCGGTTTCTGGCGAAAATGATCCTATCCAGTCGGTCGAGGCATTCGAGATGCAAATGCAGCGAAGCGAGCTGATCCACAAGTTTGAACAGCTGACTTCTGAGTGGGCTTGCCATGAGCCTGGATCACCTGGAGCGCTTCAAAAGACACGCGAGAGGAATGAGGCGGCCAAGAAATTGCAGGATAACTACTGGAAGCTGGATTCTTGTGTTAGAGCCAAAACGTATTATCATCGAGCCGGGGTTATTGACGCCACGGGTAAGGTTGATTTCAATGCAGCGAAATAATGTGTAGTGTACAAATTAAAAAGCGCGGGTTCGCTTTCGCATGCCGCTTACCGGCTTCATAACAATAATGCATAACTATTTGGCCGCTTTAAATTTTTTGGTCTTAACTTTTTCTTTCGAGTCTGTGCAAAGTGTCAATCAGTTACGTAACTTGGCGTATTTTCCATCAAGGAATCCAGAATGTAAACTTCCAGAGCTAAGACTGACAAGTAAGCGTTGTTTGTAAACGTCCGGCATTTGACAAGCCACGACAAGTTTGCCATATGGCAGCCACAACAAGGGTTCAACACTTAACACCGATACGATCTTCCCCATTCGGCAATTCTGGTCAAGGTGTCCCTGGTCTCGACTTTTCTAGGGCAGGGGCAGTAGAGCGCACTAAACCCTTCGCTTAGAGCACTAGATCTGACCACCAGATTGACCGGGCTCACGGCCCTTGGACTTGTCAAAAGAATTGCCCCGTAACCCACGAGCTAACGTCAGCTTACTCGAGCCTTCACCTGGCCAAACCCCCTTCAGTCTGTGTACCCCGCGGATGCCATGCCGGGTTCGTGATAGCTTGCGAGCCGTGCGCGACCCCTTTGATTTAGGGAGGTAGGGATAGCCAGTAGCGCCAAAGTTAATTGAACTGAACTATCTCTGTGCGCCGCAGGTCCGAGAGCCACCGTGCGCTTCACCTGGCCACCTAGTCGTGGAGGCTTTTAGCAAGTTGAAACAACTTCATCCGTACCGATGAAGGGTTCAGAGGCTCGAGGGGTTAGAACAAATCGATAAAAAGCAATCACTTTGCACCCGGAGTAATCGGCATCTATCTGCAATACTTGTTTTGTTCCATCATATTCTTCTACCCGCTGGTTTACATTGTGTTGACACAATTTGGGTAATTAATTTCTTACCATGCGACCCTTGAAGTTTCTCGTTGCCGCGTTGGCTCCGGCCAGCGTCATCGGCCTCGACTCGCCATTATCAGTATCGCCTGCCGAAGACCAGCTTGTGAGGCTGTTGGAAAAGCACAATCTAGCTCTGGTCCCTAGATCAGAGCTAACAGAGGCTCTCACGGAGCTTAATTCCTTGCTTAAAGATACCCGCGCTCAGCATAATTACCTTCTCAAACGAGAAGATGAGGCTAAGCGTGATGGCCTTCTAAGCGGCCTAGGTGGCCTTGGAGATCTCACTGGCGTTGTATCAGATTTGTCGAGCTTCATGAAAACACTCAAGACGCTCATGACGGAAGAGTTCTTGCAGGCTGTGCACGATGCTATGGTGTATTTGGCAGCCACGCTGAAACCTCCTGCAGTAAATAATATCCGAGATCTTCTTGCCCAAGCAGTACCGCTGGTCGACTTGCTAGGAAAACTGGATCTCCAGAGCCTATTGGGCGAAATCGAAAATGTTGACATTGGCGGTATCGTCAGCTCAGTCATGAAGCTGTTGCAGAAGGACAACCTGAACAACATCGAGGTTCTCCTAACAAATGGAGCAGCGCTCCTTACACCCACTTTTGTCAACGAAACACAATCGCTTATTGGAGATGTTTCACCGCTGCTCAGTGAGGTGGCGCCTCTGCTCAATAAGCTCGGCGATATGAATCTTGGGGGCATTGTCCAGGCACTTGAGCCCTTGCTCAACGAGAAGTCTATGGAAGGAATCGCAAGCCTTCTCACCAATGCAGAGGCATTGCTCACACCCAAGTTTGTCAATCAAACGCAATCGCTCATTGGAGATGTGTCGCCATTGCTTAGCGAGGTGGCGCCGCTACTCAACAAGCTGGGCGACCTCGACCTTGGAGGTCTCATCAGCGCACTCGAGCCGATCCTCACCAAGGAGTCTATTCAGGGTATTGTCGGTCTCTTGAAGAATGCCGAAGCCCTTTTGACCGCCGATGTTGTCAAGAGCATCAAGTCGCTATTGACAAGCGTGAGCCCATTGATCTCAAGCCTCTCCAAGATTGATCTGAAGGAGGTACTCAATGAGTTATCGCCACTTCTGGACCAGGTTGGACCATTATTGAAGGAGATTAGCGGCCTTGACCTTGCTGGTCTGCTGAAATCTGTCGGTCCTCTGCTCTCATCCAACTCCATTAAGGGAATTACTCAGCTTCTCACCAACGCTGAAGGATTGTTGACGCCTAAGTTCGTCAACGAGACACAGACCTTGATCACCGATGCTCTTCCATTGATCACTTCTCTGAGCAAAGCAGACATCTCCAGTCTACTCGATCAGCTATCTCCCTTGCTCTCCGCGCTTGGAAAGCTTGATCTTGGAAAGTTATTGAAGAAGCTCGGACCGCTCATGGATATACTGGGCAACCTGGACCTCACGGAGCTGCTTAATGCCGTTGGTCCCCTCCTCAGCACCGACAGCATCAAGGGACTCGTCGGTTTACTTACCAACGCCGAAGACCTTCTCACAGCCAAATTTGTCAACCAAACCCACACTCTGATTGGCGATGCTGTCCCACTTGTATCCGCATTGGGCACAATTGACTTGAAGAGCCTCCTTGACCAGGTTGAGCCGCTCCTGGAAGAAGTCGGCAAGCTCGACCTCAAGGACCTCATTCAAAAGGTCAAGCCACTACTCAACGCTCTGATGAAGATTGATCTCGCGGGCGTGATAAATAAGGTATTGCCTCTTTTGGATTCGCTCAGTGGCATCGACATTAAGGGCCTTCTCCAAGTCTTGAAGTCGTACCTGACACCCAACAATCTGAAGGGAATATTTGGACTCGTGGACAATGCAGAGGACCTCCTCACGCCCAAATTTGTCAACCAAACCCACACACTCATTGATGGCGCAGTGCCACTAATCACGGCGCTTGGCGGTATCGACCTGGAATCCCTGATCAAGATGATCCAACCACTTCTGAAGGAGCTGGATGGTTTTGACCTTTCCGGATTGATCGAAGCCGTGCATCCGCTCCTAGCGGCCCTAAAGAAGATTGACTTCAAGGGTATCCTGGACCAGGTGCTGCCACTTCTCACACCATCCAGCATCAAGGGCATCATCAAGCTACTTGGAAATGCCGAATCTCTTTTGTCCACAAAGTTCGTATCGCAAACAACCGAACTGATCGGCGATGCTACACCAGTGAGTACCCCTTGTCTCCTCGTTTCATAGAAACCGCTAACAAAAGTCTAGCTCGTTGCCACTATTGCAGATCTTATCCATTCCCTCCTGAAGGAGTTGTTGAAAAGCGCCAATTAATGTTTAATTCATAGTACTTGTAAATGGCCGCAGGAATAGTGTATTTGGGGATAATGTATTTTATGTATTATGCGCTTCTTTAGCGGAGCATAGCAACAAATAGTCTGTTTGGTATTCCCTTTTTAACACATCACGCTGAGAATCTCTTGGCTAGTAATAAAATGTAAAATCTGAATAAGCTTAAATTCTCCTGATACATGTCACAATGCAGCTTCCTATTGTAGACTAAAGCCTGTAACCGAAGAGTAGCGACGTCTAACGGTTCCCGACGTTGAGACCAACCTGTATCAGAAAATGAAGTTTTACATGTCAGATCTGACTCGCATTTTGCCTCTTCAGTCTACCTGATACATAAATCACACTCTTTGCGCGCCTAATTGGGCAACTTGGGGTAATGCCTGTAAACATTTCAGGGTGTCGATCCCCGTGCTGAGGACTCGGCAACGGGCCGGCTCTTGGGCCGTCGTTTTATCTCGAACCATCATCTAAAGCTGGTGATCGTGTTTACTGCACGGGCAATTAAACTGGCGATCTTATGTCGCTTACCTGTCGCTCTCATTGGAAATCCCCATAGAAATCCACAAAGTCAGCCTGGTTCCATAGGCTTTACTAGATCCGGCAGGTGTCTTTACCCAAAGTGGTTATTAACATATTAGCCACCATCTCGGTTACGGGCTCTCAGACCTCTGCTTCTTCAATTAGGGGGTGTGATTAGCTCGCAAGCTAAGCCCACCAGGTATGGTCTGTCAAGTCCCTACCCCGTGCTAGATCAATCTACGTTTCAGAGTTTGGCATGCATCTGGAAGGGTTCACTCTGTCCTGACAGCTTAGCTAGCGGAATAATTAACAAAAGTCGTACTATTAATTATATAGATACTGCTTCCTTTGGGCTCGATCGTCAATCTTCATCACAGCATCATTCATTAATTCATCATCATGGCTCCTAAAAGTGGTTGGGATTATGGCGACGACGACCGTAAGATGACCCGTCAAATACCAATACCCCGCCGTTCGCCATCAGTTGAGGACCATATTCATGAAAAACAACCACAAAAAAATGCCACCACCAACAAAGAGAAATTATCAAATCATTGGAAGCGGTTTTGGTGGGTTTATTTGCTTTTAAGCGCCATTATGCTTATAATAATGTTACCAATAATGTAAGTTTTTATTTAACACACCAGACATACAATTGCCTAACATACTCAGGTTCAAATTAATTATTCCTGCTGTTGTACAAAAAGTCGTCAACCAGCAAGATCTGCCAGTAAATGGCGGCGCACTACGCGTCCTCTCACCAACACAACTCAGCATGTCTCTGGATACAGCGCTAGACACACCATTTGGAGTGAAGCTTGATCCCATGGATTTGAATTTATACAACAAAAACAGCTCTGAATACGCACCTTTCCTGAAATTGGGTTTCCCAGAGCTACACATCAACCACAAAACCAACATCACCGTTGCAAACAGAACTGTGGAGGTGGCAGACGAGAAAGAGTTGATCAAATGGTTCAATCTCTTTTTTGACCAGCCAAGTGTGCAACTCTCAGTCAAGGGTGATACCAAAGTTCATCTTGGCGCGCTATCATACGAGCCTGGCTTGGACAAAACAATCACAATTCCATCACTAAACTACCTCGCTGGAACCGCAACCAAGGACATCCAATTCATGATGCCAGCGGATGAAAACGGTCACAACATGAAGGGACACATGATTCTACCCAATGCCGGTGTGTTCACACTGGGCATGGGCAACTTGAGTTTCAACCTGATGTCTGGAAGCACCAGACTCGGCCTGGTTCATCTTTACGATGTCACTCTTCATCCAGGCAACAACACATACCCATTTCAGGGTAACTTGTTCTTTGATGAGCTTGTGCCAAATCTTTCCACTATTCTCAGCTCGCAGCAGGGAGCACTGAATCGTGGCAACATTGCGCTTAATGCCACAGGAAATGCAAC
This sequence comes from Calonectria ilicicola, assembly GCA_020809705.1. Lineage (NCBI taxonomy): Eukaryota > Fungi > Ascomycota > Sordariomycetes > Hypocreales > Nectriaceae > Calonectria > Calonectria ilicicola. Next base: position 1,443,774 of record CP085834.1, on the reverse strand, counting down.
GGTCGTCAATGGCCAGCATGTCAAGTATATGGAGGAAATGCTCTCCCAAAAACACCTCAAGTTGGAAATTCCCGTCATAACACTACTGGGCGACTTGCTTGGTGGCCTTGGTGGTCTCTCGGGTAACGACTCTAGTTCGCTGCTTGGCTCAGTCGGCGATACTTTCGGAAACAAGACACTAATTAAGCACATGCTCGGTAATTGGGATAGCGATGAAGACGCTAGGGCGGAGCGCAGAGCATTATACACCACAAAAGGGCGTAGTGTACAAAAGCGGTGGATGTGGAATTTGCTAGTGTTAGGACTTGGGACGAGAAGATGGTAATAATTAATACCCCAGAAAAATAGTAAAATTTGATAATCACTTAATACGAATTTTTTATGTTAATCAAATCCGTAATTGACACCTCTCTCGGTGTTAAGGAAATGTAGGGCGTTTATAACGGATGCTTTGTTTGCATCAAGAAACACTTTGAAGTCGATCTCCAACATGCACAAAAAATATGGCCAAAAAGAACGTGAGGACAGGGGCATAGGCAGTACTCTTGTCGCCACATCCAGTACTTTGCAAAAAAAAGATTTGAAGAGCGAGTTTGTCGCTTTTACGAATGTTAGAATATGCTTGATTCTAAAGAAGCGGATTTGACTAACCTCCTGTGAATCGAACACAGGTTTTCTCGGGATGCTCAAACGACCACAACGAAATGTCCTAACCACTAGACGAGAGCGACGTTTTGCGCCGAATGTTGTGCTTGGAAGTGGTGCGCTCTGGATCTATACACTACCGAATTCTGACCAACCGAAAAAAAAAAAGGTCATCAATCCTTCGTTGACAATACTGTACTTGAGAATGCTGTTTGCTGACTTTGCCGATCAAGTCGGAATATCCCTGTCATAACGCAAGTCCCCCACTACCCGGGAGAAACAACGCAACATTGACCAACTTCTCAATGACTTTGCTTCCAATTTTGAGAAGACAATAGGCGTAGATTTGAACTTATTCAATCGTTGTTAGACGACTCTTAATACTTGCATCTTAATGGGTGTCTCTCTGGTTTCTTTCTATTAGGACACAATAGCTACCTTCCCAAACAAGCAATGGAACGTTCCATACAGCTTATCAGCAATTTGTTTAGGCAACACTTGACACCCATGCGCTAATCGCCTCATGTCGTCGGTTTGTTAGTAAGCGTTTGTAGCAAAAGTCCACAGCGTACGACGCACAAATGGCAGATCTGTAATTCTCCATCACTCATCATTGCCCAAACTGCGACCATGTCTGACTCGGAGAATACTCATGATCACGACTTTTCAGGTTTTGTGAACAATCTACTCAAGACATTGAATGTGCCTGACGCATCAATCGCGGTGATTGATGGCGATGACGTTTGGACAAAGGTGGGCATGCTACCCAATTGTCCCAGGCAGCCAAGTCAATTCCAAGCTTCCCGTCAAGACGCGATGACTCCAACTTAAAGGCCCTGCCCTAAAATAAGACATTGTCTTGCTATCATCTACGATATGCTAACCTTATGATTAGAGTTATGGGGTAGCCGAATTTCCTTCCACCAATTTCTCAGCAGACACGCTCTCATATGCTGGCAGCACGACAAAAGCTCATCTTGCGGTGTTACTTGCCCTTCTCATAGAAAGCAAAAAATACAAGGACGACTAGGACCAGCTTATTTCTTGGCGCACACCGATCTCTTCATTGATCCGTGATGACTTTGTGCTGCGAGATGAATGGGCAACGGCCCATGTGACTCTAGAGGACGCCATATGTCACCGCACTGGTATAGCAAAGCATGATAATGCATACATTCGCTATGTTCGGCCGGATGGATTCGCTGGACCCAAGAGATTGATTACCCTGCGCGAGATGGCACGCAGCCTTCGTCACCTCCCAATGGGGAGCTCCCCACGAACAACATTCTGCTACAGCAACCTAATGTTTGCTGTATTGTCGCACGTTATCGAAACGTTGACAGGACAGTGGCTTGGCGATGTACTTCGAACATGGCTCTGGGAGCCTCTTGGAATGAAACAGACGTATCTTTCATTAGAGCAGGCCCTTGCCTCTGGGGCACACGTGGCTCGGGGATACTTCTGGGATGCCGAGAAGCAGGAATGTCAGCCATTTACTCGCATGCCCACGGAAGAGGTGAGCGGATCTGGGGCAGTCATCATTTCAGCATCCAATCTCACTAAATGGCTTCAATTTTGGATCTCGGAACAGGGTCCGCTATCCTTGGCTGGCCATCAGAGCATCCGCCGTCCTCATATCGTCGTAGACGAAGGCCCAATCCCGCACCGTATGACACACCAATCATGTACGCCAAGGCATGGCAGACTTCTTCGTATCGCGGGCACAGATTTTGGACCCATCACGGAGGAATGGATGCATTCGGTGCTCAAGTCACTTTCTGTCCTGAATTGAAGCTTGGCATCGCAATGATGGGCAACACGGCTTTCACAACAAACGGCGTGACGGAAATGTCTACATGGCAGTTGATTGATACCAAACTTGGCATTCCAAGTATTGAGAGATTCGATTGGAATACCAAGTGAGTCAGAGATATATATCGATGGGTTTGCAAAATTATAGCTGACGATTATTTTCTTGCAGATGGAATAACGCCGTGCGACAAATCCAAGAAAACGTTCGCAATGGGTTGGACACAATCTACCCACAACGTCTGGCAGCCCCCATCCCCCCTTCTCTACCTCTAGATAAATACTCTGGGCTGTATTATCACCCAGCCTATAAATATCTAAACCTTAAAATTGTAGAACCGAATTCCAAGACCGCTGCGTTGCCTGAGTACCAAGGACAGCTCTACGCTGAACAACCTGATAACAATTTCCGAATCGTCTGCAACTTCAAGCACGTCTCTGGCGAGAAATGGATTATGTATGTCGACCTCATGGATGCCCCTACGCTAACTATGCGCGGAGTTGGAGCTGCAGAGTTTCGAACTAGCGTTGATGGCAAGGCGGAGTCTGTGGGAATCGAGTGGCGGGCTAGGGGAAACATTGAAGGATGGATTTGGTACAACCGTGTGAAGCCAACAGAAGAAACATCATAATTCATCATTATAGCTTTTAAACCTCAAACTAGCGTTTTAAACCGAGTATCAGCAACAGTTCCAATCAACCCCACCTACACCGGGTATGAAGAAGGGCAAGTGCCCGCAATGCTTTTTTAATCTCCCATCTATTATATCCATGTGCCCATTCTGGCTCAGTATTAGTCCGTCCTCTGCCTCCTTCTCCTCTCCAGCCTCCGGTTTGTAATCTTTGGTGCAGCATCGTGTGCATCAGGCCTCCCAAACCTCCCTTGATTCCGAAGTCAGTGCAGAAATCTTCATAAGGCCCTTTATCTCCAAAAAGCCACTCTTGTCTCGCTCTGCCAAAATCCAAAAATTGACCTTCAGCTGCACCGGAGCCAGCGGTTTCCACAGTCACTGGAGGGGAAGGCTCATTCGATACCAAGCTTTGAAGAAGCCGAGCAAGATCCTCCACATCGGAAATTTTCCATTCCATATCAGTGTGATGTCCTGCACACTCCAATCCATATCGACAGAGACCCCATTCCGTATCGAGCATTTGATGGAAGACATGGAATGCCCGGAGTGCCAAATTCCATATGTACACGCTCTTGTGGCCACACGTGAGTTTGGAGAGCGAGGCTTCTTCACTTGACCCCTCAGTCGCACATTCTGAACAATTCATATCATGGAGGGGAAAGGGCTGATATCTCTCCGAAAGGTTGAGAGATGAGATGAAGAAATGTTTCGGAGGCTTTGGAAGATAGCCCAAGATCAAGCGTTGGATTTCGGGCGGCATTCCAGCCAGCTCTGTCGCTCTCTGTGCCAATATGCGTTTTTTCCTCATTATAATTGACTGACTGATTCGCTGCGCATCCAAGATGAATTGATTTAAGCGACGTAAGAGGCTGACTTGTTCCCAGGTTTCTTCACATCCTTCATTATAGTCTACAATTCGGCACAGGGACATCTCACGGATCGGACTGCCACAACCCTCAAACCTTCCTTGAACTCGTTCACCTTCCGCCTGGCCTATATGCCGAATTTGGAGTGCTTCATCTGCCCGGGGCAAATAGTTGGAGAATGGCTTCCAGGTAGGTTCCTCGTGTGACAACCGGGAGACGAACCACCGCCCCCCACCTCCATCACCTAGATCTTCCAGCTCTCTGAGTGTAAGGGCCTGAGCACGGAGACGGTTCTGGGCGATCTTTTCCTCCAACGGTCGCTGCACTGGGTACTCTTCAAAAACCCAATTAAATTCATTGCAATTGTTGCTCTCGTCCCATATTTTCCGCAAGGGTTCCAGCAAGGCGTCATCCAAGGCGATAATGAAGCGATGCAGCGAAGGTATCTTTTCCACTGTGCTGTGTTTTAGCAAGGTTTCATGCAGTGCTGACTGGTACGAAAATGACTCTGCAAGGTATAGGATCATGCGTGCAGAAAGAAAATGACCACCGTCCAATTCTGACAGGGCGCGGATTGGACGCAAAAAGCTGTAATAGAGGGCCAAAATTGATTGATTTGGCGTGTCCATGCAGCCTTTGTGATCACTAATAGCGACAATGGAGTCATAAAGCTTCAGCACCAGCTCCCTGGTCGCATCTTGATCTTGTGGCGCGGGATTAAAAGCACTTTGTTTAGCCAGCCCGGCAATTTGTTCAGTCAAGCTGTTGTTATCTTCGACAAACTTGTCCATGACTTTCTTGTGATCAGCGTAGATCATATCCACACTGTTCATGCCTCTTTCGCACATTTTTGGCGGCTAAACTCGATGAGGCTAATGAACGCCCATGGGTCTGAACAATATTTTGACAATCAAGTGTTTTGCTCCACGTTGGTCCGCGTATGTGTGTTTTGGGGGCCGTGAGCACTAAACCGCTTTCACCACAATCACCCTGTTTTTTTTCGTGTTCAGGGCTAATCAACATGATACACAGCGCCAGGCGGCTGCTGGAGAAGGATCGTCCACGCCTCAACGCCCAGGGAAAACAATTATCATTGAACATATCAGCGGTGTCGGACTCTCGTATTTTGGGAATTTATTCTTTATTGCTTGGTATAGAATTTTGTATTTTCAATAGGTCAGTGCTGCATGTTCTGAGTACAAACGAAGCACGTCAACCAATTTGGTCCACTTTGTAGTGTCGCGAGTCCACTTCATAACTCTTGAACCAGAACGCTGGCATCTCACCCTCCAGGGGTCACCAAACCAGCGGTAGCGGACAGCAGCTGTTTCAGGTAGATGAATTTTGGCGGTTCTTGTTGCCCATTTTCTTTGCACCGTGGTAGCCAGTGCCGCTGTCACTGCAGAGAACTTTTCCTCCACGCGTCGGAAGCGAGATTGCGAGAATGGAGCCATTTTCCGGGGTTGTGCAGATATACTTTTTAGAGCGAGATTTCACCATCGATAATCGTATGTATTTCAGACAAGACCGTTTATGACTTGTGGGCTACGGTTCACCGCCAAGATGAAGAATGAATCCCAGTGTTCCCACTTCCCGGGTCGGCCGACATTCCCCATTTCAGCAATTGTCTCCCCTCCTAGAGCAAATCAACGGTCAGACAGCCGGCTGATCTTGATGTAAATCAGCCCTATGGAACCAAACCCGAGCAATTTAATCCAAACGCCCGTGCACCAGATATAACTACCCCATTTCGATTAATGGAGAAGTGATTTGCACAGGATCACACACTCCACAAATGGCCTTGTTTGCAGATCTAGATCGACGCAGGACCCCCAGACCTGCTCAATGCATACAGATTAATCCCTTCAGGATTCTTCGTCGCAAGGCACAAACCACTTCAAGTTTCTCGTATTGTGCTGCCTAACTAGAACTCCACACAGACCTCTAGTTCAGCCTTTTTTCCTCGGATTTTTGGCTGAAGGATTGTCGCATCATTGTGCACGATCCGGTAGGCTGTGCATTTATTTCGAAATCGCGCACAACAAATGTTCCTATGCTTATGATGAGGCAGTGAAGGCTGGGTTTGTCGAGCGCTTGCTTCAGCTCCAGACACTAGGGTTGTTTATCATGAAAAACGCGCCCTTTTGTAGTATAAATAAAATTCGATTGGCCTTCTCAGAACTACCGCGCAAACCCAGCAGTCCCAATTCAAATCATTTGCAATTCGTTAAAAATTCACCCATTGTTTGCATTTTCTACAACTATATTTCTAATATGAAGACTACCAATTCGATCCTCTCTTGGGACTTTGGTTTTGGCATATGCTGTTGGCCAGATTTCCGCCGATACGTGCACCCTGACCGGCTACTACGACAACCAAATTGTCGTCGGCAGCGGTGGTCCAGGACAAGTACGCCACTATAGTCAAAATCTTTACGTGATAGTTCAAGGATACTGACTAAACGATTAGGCCCCAGTCAATGACATGAGCACCTTCTTCGGCATTAATATTAATGGTGGAACGGAGAAAAAGATTGATGGAAACAGCATCAAGATTGGCTGGCAAACACTCCCGTCAAGTGAGACTGGGACTGCTCAAAACATTGACTGGAACCCTAGCTTCTCGGTGGGCAGTTTCTCCGGCTGCACAGTCAGCTATCTTTACAAGGAGACTTCGGGAACCCCGGGCACCGCTGGCCATGACCTGGGTGAAGTCTCAGCTACGTGCTCCGTTACATTTGATTATTAGATGTATTATCAAGGGATAGGAAAGTTTAAACAGCAAATGAGATAGGGCGGGCAAGCCTAAATAGATCAGATGAAACCGAAGGATGATATTTCTCCGGCCGATTAAATTGTAGAGTCATTTGATGACAGGGGAGTATTGACCTACTTAACCGTATTGGATATCTTGAAATGAAAATATCCGAACTCAACAAAAACCTACCACGCCACCAGGCCCGACATGCCTAACGGAAAAATACCTCCATGGTTATTTCTGACTTATACTCACATAAATAAATCGGAACTAGACTCTACCGAATTGAGGCCCAATTACGTTAGATCCGACAATCATCGATCGACTTGTTCTTTATTCTGGTGGACTTACCCTGCAGCGTTGGCGCGCGGTGGAGTCGCTCCTTTGACCAATCAAATTATGCTCACGTGACTGCTTATTCGATGACTTAATGTCACATCGCGGCATTACTTGATGACGTATGCACTTATTCAAGCTGGTATCCTGGCTCGAATCCGGTTTCTTGATGGATGAGAGAATGTGTGAATCATGGGGCGTCTGGTCGTAAATGTGGGCTAAATTGGTAAGAAGAAGTCTGGAAAAATTTCCTCCCTTCATTCATCTTAGAGTGTTCTCATTTCAACTGCTCCTTTGATACAACCATCACAGCCACAAACATGGCACCAGCTCCCACCCAAGTACTTGACACATCTTGACGTAATTACTATTAATTAGCTGACTTAATGCCTAGAATCCCACTGCTGAGGCGCCAGTTTTGGACGCTGAACGGTCCGACGAAAGGGACGCAGGCGTGGAGGATGACACCGGCAAGGATCAAAATCAAGTTCAGAACGGCGTCAAGGGGGGAAAAGACGGAAATGATGATGAAAATGAGAAACCTATTCCTCCTAAGCCGAAAAAGAAAGCCAAGAAGACGGCACCTGAGCCACCAAGGAGTGGAAATCGCAAGGTAGCCCGACGCAAGCGACCTTCGTGGCTTGATGAAGAGGAGGAAGAGGAGGACACACAAGATGAGACAGATATCTCATCGAGTAATTGGAGACCGCAACGGCAGCAACAGGTGCAAAAACAAGGTGGCGGTGGGAAGAGCGATGCGCTTAGTCTGCGCTTGGACCTGAACTTGGAGGTTGAGATTGAACTCAAGGCCAGAATTCATGGTGACCTGACACTTACACTCCTGTATGTCAAAAAGTTCCTCCGGATCATCCGCCCTGGCGTGATTCTAGACTAACAAAAGAACCTTTAGGAATTAGGGGATGTCACCGCGTGTGGGGGGGAGTGGTTATTTCCGGGCGTGGTTGGCACCATCAAACCCTTGTTGATTGCCAACTGCCGGCTCCAGGTCCATGGAACATGCGTCAAGGATTCGAAGACGAATTCGATGGCCCTACGTTTATGGGGCTGTTTGCGACAACTACGCTAGTGGTCAAGATCCCGAGGGGATGGATGGACTATTGGGGATTGAACGGGTAAACATGCCACAAAAAAAAAACGACAAGTCAAAAAAACAGTGTGTGTGTAAGGCGATACAGGGCTGGCTTATTCTTCTGTTTTGGGAATGCCGTTGGCGCACGTTCCAGAGACCAAGGGGTATTTATAACTGATAATCTCGGGAGATGGGGCGCCGCAGGCATTATGGTGTGAAGGCTGGTCCCTCCTTACTTCGAAACTGTCACCCATGCGGCACCTATTTGCCACGACCCTGGATGTATCCAAGGATCTGGATTTAACCGATTGAATACAACCAAGATGCAGGACCCGCATTGAACCTCGCTCCCCAAAAATTGAGCCCCGAAGATTGAGGCGTATACTATCTTGACACCGTATCAAAAAGAGAAAATATGTGATTTGAATCCTGTGTTCTTGAAATTAAACTAAAAAGATCTATTCGCTTAATAACCGATTCAGATGGAACCCGGTTTTCGCCTAAAGTGCCATTACCATTATCAACGCCAAGCCCGTTTCAAGGTTCCTCGATGTAACAACGCCCTATCCTGAAAATTAATAAAAAAACGATTCTCATTGGTACTCTCGCATCCACCAATCCAACTCCGCCGACTTGTATATCGTAAAATCTCTCAGGTTGGGTTGGGCCCGTGCGTGACGTTCCAGTTCCTCAACCACCACTGATGACTGGGGGCGGATTTGATCCAAGACGATAACTTCAATCGAAGGAGGAAGTAGGTCCTCGATTGTAGAAATGATGCGTTTGTTTTCCGTCAACTCGCAGTAGAAGCAAATCTCGTTGAATTTTAGAGTTTTCAAGTTGGAGAACTCCTTCATGGATGTAATCAACACATTGTTGTTCCAGAGATAAATCTGCACAGCCCAGTCACTGAACACGACATCCAAGTGCTGCAGGGTTTCTTTGCATGGTGTAAGTTCTTCGACAATGTCCCTCGGGGTCAGCAGCGGTGCGGTTCGGTTTAGTGCCTCGTACATTGGCAAGGAATTGGAGGAGTGGTAGGTGAAGCTGGTGAGCTTGCTGCACGACTTGACTAGTTTTCTTAGGTCGCCTTTTGCAATCAAAGAATTTTTGAATTTCAGTGAGGTTAGATTGTCGAGGGGAAGGTTTGAAGCCGTTCGGACACACGAGTCGAATGTGAGTTTTTCGAGTTTTGGTGCTCGCTTGCAAAGATCTTTGACTTGACGGAGCTTGAATCGTCCCAGTTCGTCGCCGATGAGACTAAGCTCACGTAGGGTATCCAAGTTTGCGGATGGAAGCATGTCTTGGCCGTATTTGCTGTACGCGGTTGGCTTGAAAGACAGCTCTGATAGATTGGTGACCAAGCTGAGAATTAAATTGATGGTAAATCCATGCTGAAGTGTCGAGTCGTATTTGAGAGAAGTAATGTAGTCTTGACGTTGCCTCTCATGACTTTGACACCTCTCCTCCGAATAGTACCAAGTTTCAGGAAGGCAAGATTCGAGAGATGCCATAATGTCGTCAATCACAGGCTCATGGTTCTTATCGATTGCGGTAAATGTTCCCAAAGACATATCTTTAACATGGCAAGCGATGCTGGGATGTTGAGCAAGAGTGCGGAGAAATAAGAGTAAAGGTGCTGGGCTCTTGCCATCATAGAACATGGTGTGGTATAAAACTGGGGTAGCGATTTCATAGAGTCGTCGTGATGTCTGGCTCAACCTAGATAAAGCTCTCAAATTGGAAAACGGATCTTGTGATTCCGCAAAGGAAGCTCGGTAGCCGAGCCGCCTGGGATGGGAAGACGTGTAAACGCATATTTGATGAATTAGTTCATTTGGGAGACAAAGCAACGACATGATGAATGTAGAGATCACAAATATGAGATAAAAGCGCGTTTAAAGAATGGAATGAAGCTGGTGATGATGTGATGCGGGGCGCAGCAATGGAACCACGTAGTTGACGTCACGTGTGCGTCGTTTTACTGATGTTGGGGGAAGAGTGCGGGAAGTTTGGCTTAAATAGGACAGGTCATGCGGCCTAGAATAACACATCATTACGGCTGATGTGCCACACGAATCGGGATTGCTAGATTGGGTGATGTCCCAACATTGTCAGAGCAACATGGGACCCGGAATTGACGGGTAATAATCTAGCGCGCTTCTTTTTTCTTTTTCCTCCAAGCCCAGAGTGGAGAACAAATCATTTACAAAGTACACGGCAGGGGGACCGTATGCGAGATTTGCGTCTGCACTAATTAGTCAACGCACAAGCTGATTTTTATGTAAGCAGGGGTGAAATCAACATGTTGGTTGGTTCCATCTGAGCATCCGTTTGAGAAGACGCGGGGGCGTCGACAAGCTGCCTGTTGGTGATGCGGGTCTTAGCTCGCAATCTGTCCCATATGCCGATGGACCGTCCACTAGAACCAAGCATTTGACTTTCAAGGGTTATTCTCAAAGGAGCATTATGCATCAATCACACGAGCAGGGGACTGCGGCAATCCCGACAACTTAGCGCGCATCAAAACAGGGATCAAAACTCTAACCCAGGGTCCGCCTGTACTATTGATCATAAAAAAGGAGGAGATACTGGAAATACGATCACGGTGATTTATTGAATAAAATCCGTGGACGGAAAAAGTATGTGACCGAAAAGACAAATGGAAATATTTCTAGAATGATATCCAGGGTACTCGCGTCCATTAACTCCACTTGGGGGGGACTTTAGTTTTTATCAAGGGTCGCGCTGGACCGTGATAATGTATACTGAATAAGCATGTGTTCCATAGGCCCTAGGCTCAAATAATACACTGTAAGGCTACAACAAGTGCAAGGCGCTGGACCAAAGAAAAAAAATCATTTTTGCAGGGCGTCAGAGGCAGACCAGTCTGTCCTGCGGAAGATTAACTGGCATAATTTTTCATGCTCAGATAGTATGCTAAGGCGCCGTGATTGGCAACCAGGCGGGGTACATTCTTGATGAAATAAGTGTATATGCTATACTGTTTATGGCTCTGTTCTCTACGGAGTAATAAGAACACAAAGAATAAATTGGCCCTTTCATCAAAACACTGCCTATGCTGACAACGAATGCACCTAGTGTTACAACCTGGGCCACTGTACATTGTAGATGCTTCTACTTGGCATTTGTAATCCACACCGGTAATCGCGAGAATTGCGGTTATTGAATTATCTTTTGGCCTCATGGGCTAAGCAACGTAGTGGAAACCGTAAATGCTTGCAATGTGCAACCAACTTGATTGTTTTGTAGTAAAAGCGAAAAGAAAAAGAAAAAGAAAACAGACGAGAGAGGGTAGGGTGCCTTATAAGTCTCAGCTGAGCCATAGTACAGCCAATATGGGCAGTGGTGAAAAGCGTTGGGTAACGGCTCACATAAGTCTCAGAAGGAAAGGTATTCAAGAATTGTCTGCGTGACAACGATACAATCTAAAAAATAAAGATTTCGATGGAATATCTTCCTCAACGATGGTGATGCGGAAATCGCTTCCCCATCACTTTTGGTGCCTTCAACATGAGAGCTGAGGTTGGGGGTTGCATTTCCAGTTATTCTATGGCCTTTGGCGGAGAAAAATAATTCGTTGATTAGGAAAGTGTATATCTAAAACCTTGACAAAGGTTTGGCATGGTATATTGTCTTTAAATTGATTCTGAATGAATGCAGATGATCACGAGATAAAATTCAAGGTTCACAAATTTATGAGATCAAATACTATGGATGTGGTCGTATTTCTCTACTCGCGAAGAAATTTTTTTTTTAGTTTTCTATTTGAAAAAAGAAGTTTATTTTCGAGGGAAAGTTTGGTGGTGATTGATTGACCAGTCACAGATTCAAAGCGTTACCCCTCAGTTCTTGGACTGATTGGTTGGCCGCCAAGGCTGAACTGGGCCACTTTCTGGCATCAGCAACTCAGCCCCCCCGTATCTTGTGACAACCAGGCTGCAACACTCTGTTCACTTCATCCGGGACGTAGCCACCACCAACCGTCCTATCACCGGCTTTGAACTACTCTGATAAGCTTAGTCTGCATCTGCAGAAGACTGCACTCACTTGATAATAGCAAGCGGCTACGTCTGCCACATAGGCATCGTTGAGGACTAGCATTAATCCAGCGCTCCTGCACCGCCCTCTGCCTTGACGCCGCAGTCCCTGATCAGATGCTCGGCGGTTGAACCTCAGCACGCACGCGACAAACCTGCATCGCGTGCCTTTTACGATCCCACAACTGACCACACTGAGGAGCGTCGGGTTTCTGACGCGGCCAGTACTTCGTCGTGGTACAACGTGCCCCAGGTATCTGCTCCTAAGTCAGGTAAAATCCCTTCAATTGTCTACTTAGCCTTCTGGGCCATTTGCATTAATAAAACGAACGCAATAGACATGGCTGATGCCCCCAACCGATTCAACGACCGAAATATGGCGGAAGCCTTCTCTCGACTCAATGCCGGGCGAAAGCTGCGATCCATCCCGCCTTCACCGAGTCCATCCATGTCACAGACGCCATACCCAGCCTCCGCATTCGCTGACTCTACTCATGGTCGGCGAAGGTCGAATGGCGGCCCACTTCTGAGACAGCGGACCTCTCGATCAACGGTCGGGTTACGAAATAAGGAAACGATATCAAAAGACAACACTGGCGGTGATGAGGCTAGAAGAGTAGATCTTCTCAAACGAGTTGGAGGGAAAGTTACTAAGACGTCGCATCCATCAAGGCGGCCTGGTGCTCCTGCCAGTGCCCATTGGTCGCGGCACGGTCCGAAACCGGCTCAAGACACTCTTTCTCCTCTTACTCCTCCTACTCTTCCTAGAGGCGCCGTAGCGTCCACTTCGAACGCTTCGCGTGATTATGGTGCGGTCCTGGGTTTCGGTGAACCTAACCAAAATGGAATGGGAATGGACAGCTTTGGTTACATGGTATTCTACTTAGCTTCCGCAGGTTATGAGAATAAAGGCTAACAAGATTAACGCAGGTTGATTTTGGAGCCATGGAATTGGCCAACCCTCTGCAAAATGGTGATTTACTGAAAGACTTCGATTTCGATTCATTCCTGCACGACGGAGATGCGGAAAATCAACCCTTCCATTTCAATGGTACTTTCAGCGCGATGGAGGGTGGCGAAATCGGACAAGATCCAACTTGAAAATAAACAAAATGAGTTTGATATAGATTTCTTTTCTTTATAAACTTTAGCTGCTTCAACAAGTTATTCCTTATTTGTCCATATTCAGACAATGCAGTTCGGGCACATGAGATTCGAGTCTGATTTCCAGCCGCGACGGACTTTAATACGATTCAATAGGTCATTTTGAAGTATCCAGTAAATTCTCGATGGACGGTTTAGATACACTACGCATGATATTTGCTACTACGAAAAGAACTCTTCAGCACCAACAATGTATTAAATATCGACTTCTATTTGACATGAAGCGATGCTTACATATATTAGCCATGCTCTTCTGGCAGTTCATAGATTCAAGCCGCGAGCTGGACTACTTTTATTTCTAGTAATCTTGACATTGGACTGTATAAGTTTTGATGAGATCCGTCGAAATACCACTGAGAGGCTAAAGGGAGGTTCATGACCATGTGTCCATTAAGAAAATTGAAATTTTCAGAGACCAAAAATATCTGCAATCTATCTCTCGCACCTCTCCTTTTGAATCTCATCTGCTGAAAAGCCCTTATGCAGCTCGACCAAATATTCATCAAATTTGTTTGCCTCGTTAATCACTATCCTCAGATGCTCATATCCCATCAAGGTACGGCGGTACCTAGCCAACTGCCGTGCTGTGGAAATGGCATTTCGGATCTGACGCCCATTGAGATCAGTGTTAGCCAGCTCTTCAACTCTATCTCGGATCTCAGACACATTGACGCCATAGCCGACCACATTTGGGTCTTGGTCGGGATTCTGTAGCCTATCGGTTTCTAGTCGATCCAAGCGTAGGAGGAAATTTGACCAGATTTTCAACCGCTGGGCTCGGTCAAGATTTTTGTATCGCAAGTTTAGCTGAATGCGAGATCTGAATGCCTCATCAAAAATACCAACTCGGTTACTAGTGAGAATAAGAATGCCTGATAGACGAGTTAATTGAATCGTGGGAGCAACTTTGAAGGAATTATTTACCGTCGTAATATTCTAGAACTCGGAGGAATACCGATACAAGCGCATTGCGCTCTAAGTTTATCAGCGAACGCTGTTCAAGAAAGACATCGGCTTCATCCAACAATACAACTGAAAAAGTTAGCCTTCATGTGATGCTCAAACAATCATCGGCTTACCACAACCCCAAGTCTTTCCTAGATGCATAACAAGCTCAAGATACTGAAGAAAGAAAGTTAGGTCTCCTCGTTTAATAAACTCTATCATAGATAAATGCAAACCTGCTCTACTTCTTCTGCCTTGGTACCGACATCTCCGCATGTTACTCTATAGAGAGGCTTTCTCGCAATCTCAGCGACACTAGATTTTGTTAGACCTGAAGCCTTTATATCAAAGATATTTATGTATACCTTTCTGCGGTGAGAGTCTTTCCGGTTCCAGGTCCCCTATTCTTTTCATTAGTGCCCAGTAATAATGGTTAGAACAGTGGCCATACCCATGAAGAAGTATAAACAAGCCGTTCCCTTTGCCGCGAATGAGATCCGCATTTTCTGTTGTACGAAGCTGATTTGTAACGACCGCCTGGACAAGTTCCTTGGTTTGCTGATCAATAACAAGGAAATCAAAGGCTTCAGTATTCCACGTGATATCTTTCATATAGTGAACATCAAGATTCACTGTTATGTTGTTAATTACCACAAGAAATAAGTTAGAATCCGTTCGACCGGGGTAGAACTTACCCCATTCCTTCTTATCCATATTGAATCCTGGGATTGAGGTAGGTAGACACATAAAAAAGTCGTCCCCGAGTGCCGGGTTATCCTGCACCATATACTGATGTTGGAGAATATCGGCATTTTGTTGAGGCGGTGGATTGTTACTATTGTGGAGTTCTTGATGAGTTTTGATATCTATCATGTACCTGGAATCCATCTGAATAAATACTTTAGCAAGGATTGAAACGAAATTATGAAGCACATCACATTCTTGCACTTACAGAATTTTGGATGTCATCGTCTGCGTCCTTCCGGTATAGCACATAGTTTTGTACCCGGCATTTCCAGAACATCCGGCCGCGAGTTTGGAGAGCCTTGATGGTGTCAGAGGATGCGAATTCCATCGGATAGAATGGGAGCTCGGCAATTCCAAATGCCTCTTCATCACTTGGAACTCGATTGAGAGTGAGTATCTCAAGTTGCCTACGGAATTTTCCGTCGAATTTCCAACAATATCCGTCGATGGCACCTGAGTAATTTTGACTTGGTTTTCGAAACCATGATGATACCACAAATGCCTGCAGTTGTGCTAAATTATCTGAGGGGTTCTTCTTCGATACAACAATTTGACCTGGGGCCTATTAAAAAGTCAGATCATGAAAGAAATGTGAGAAATAAATTTGATACCGGCCACTGGGGAAAGGCCGCATTTCACAGTTGCTTACAAATAAATAGTCCAGATATTCAAGCGATATCATCTGCTTTGAGACCAAATTATCAACTTGGGTCCAATCGGGTGTCATACGACTTAGAATATATGATCGAATTATATGGGCATAGTTCCTAAGCGCTGGATCGAGCCTGTTGATTGCATTATCAATTTCCTTGCGACGGTGAAACCACCACATATATGGATATTTTATCTTGTCCTCATCGCCATATTCTTCATCATCATCTTCGTCACTAGAAAAATCAGGGTAAGGTATTCCTTGGAGTGCATCACAAGCTAGCTGCATCAAACCCAACTTTAAATCTTCTGAAATGATGGAAATTCTTTCTTCTGTTACGAAAACCGAAGTGTCCATCTCTGTTCCAATTTCTGTGTGACAATGTTGGAAACTGGGCGATTGATTACCACAGCAGCCATATGATCTATACACAATGAACACTATTTCCTTGTTTCTTTCAAGGTAGAGCTCAAAATTATTAATATGCTGACTCCCTTGTAGATGGGCGCCCCGTGGACCGGAATTCACGACCCATGGGGTTTCAAGAAACAGAATTCTTTCTTGATTTGACTTTGCGCAATGGACTGAGTGAATAACTTGACACCTAGGTGGGCCTTGATGCATCCTTGATCTGGACCTTAAATATTCGACCTCCTTGAGTTTTCTCGACGCTACATCAACAGCCTCAAGCAAATTGTCATCAGATGTGGCAGTAGATTCTTCTAGCAGTCGGCGTAGCACGTCACGCCAATCAATTGTCATCGTAGGGGGGTATTTCGATCGAGGTCCTCGGTCTTGGCCTGCCTGCAACGAAGGTGGGATAGAATCTGAGCAACCCCAAACAACGTATTAGTATTGGAATCACAAAAGCATCAAAAGGGTAGCGGACACTCATTATCTTCAACGTCACCTATGGAATTGACTTCTTCAGCAAACCAACCCAATGAGGGCTCAGGTGCGCCTTCCTCGGTTGCGCTTTCCTCAGTTGCAGTGGCCATTCGCCCCGGCATACTTCGCTGATTTGGCCAGCTAGGTCTTGCTGGTCTTTTTCGAGACTGCATTGTACTGGAGGAGTGGACTTTTGTGTCGGTGAATGTATGGTGATGCTATACGATGCAGGAAATGAATTTTCCCTGTTTTCAAGTGGGCACGGATTGTCCAGTTGCCTTCCCAGTCGCTTTATCAGGATGCGCCAATAGGAAACACCCAAAGCTACGATGTGTCTTGATTACAAGAGCCCAGGGAAATTTTAAGTGGTGGGAGAAACATCGGGCCGCTAATGCGACCTGCATGTGGTTCGCATTGACGCCTTACAGCCTCGTCGCGTCCTGAGTTACCACTCTGACTTTCATTCTTCCCAACTGAATGATTCAAATAACAGTCATTTATGGAATCTGACTGCTAAAACTTCAATTCGCCAGGAATATTACCAAGATTTCTTCACAAATGAGCATTATTCACATATCTTGTAGGTGATGTGCGACTTGTTGCTGAAAGTATGCTGTATAGAACGTGTTAGTAGATTGTTTAGTTCTGTTGCACTTATGCATCCTGCTGTGGTATGTCCGGGTTCTAGATCACACCCCACGAAATCATGTTTGAAACTTGTTTTCCCAAAGAAAAATGAACATATGAAACCTTTTTGAATGAAATTAAGTGTGGCCAGTGGAGCTTACTTAGCTATAACAATGATAAAACTCTGTGAACGTATCCTACAACCAACAGCCTAATCAAGCGCCGCCTTTTAGCGCTACCCAGGTGGTGAAGAATGATTGCTAGCATTGCTGATCATTTCATTGATTGTTAAACCAACAAACATTAGTAAAACGCCGGGTCAGCACATGGCTACGACTTAGCCATCCCTTGCCTTGCATTTATTCTGTTGTCTCTCTATATCCAAGCTGGAGAAACTAACGTTTGAGCTCGAAGCGACATCAGTAAGGCAAAGAGATTGGCGCGAACAATGGCATTATTAGATGAATTTATTGCGCTGCAGCAACGATTCATGGCACAGGGTTTGCCTCCGGCAGGATTTCGAGGAGGGCCCAGTACTGACAATCATTGGTTCAAAGGTAATGGAAATAGCGGTGCAAGTGGTTCCGTGCAAGCCGGGTGTCTCAAGTATACTATGCATGCAGGAGTTCAATAGGATACCTGAGGTATTGCCTCGGGGCTTATGATGTCTAGAAGTGGCTCCTACGCAGCCCAGAGGAGTAGTGGTGGTCAGCATATTTTTATATGTATCCTTCAAAGTCCCGCTCTTCAACCGTTCCGTAATTTACGGTGATCTAAGCCGTGACATTGGTTATTTATACTCATGGTGTGTTATGAACAATGGCCTAACCCCAACAGAGATAAGCAAGCGTGAATCGAAGCTATGCAAATCACAGAAGCGTCGATTAGCCGGTCAGACCAAAAGATAAGTCAATAACCACAAAATGCTCGTGAATTACCGGTGCGGATAACAGCGACTATGACGGCACGATCATCACAGGACAGCATTAAGGAAATGGTTGAAGTTGGTATGTGTAAGTTGCAACGGATGGTCGGTTTTATGCAACTAGTCTCATTGCAATCAACTTCCCAAAACTACGAAATGACAATACTGAGTTGGTGGTAAGATAAGGTCTGCATTAAATTGCATAAACCGGTTATGTCGCGATCAATTATACCACTGCGCCATGGAAAAAGTAGTGGGTACCCTATTACAGGTACCAGTGGTAAGAGCCCTCATATTCCACGCGATAGGTTAAATAAGAAAAAAAAAGAGCCATACCCTATCGCTTCGAATACTACGCCACACAACAACACGCCACACGAGCCACAAGATTATAAAACACTGAGCACGTTTTCCCGAGGCTTGGCAATAATGATCTGAAGGTTCCGTCTAAATTTTCGCATTCGTTTCTTAACGTCAGAGAGAATAACTCAGCTACCATGTCTCTTACCGCTAATGGTTCCAATCCAAATCAATCTCGGATTCTAGACTTAACTAAGATCGGAGACGAAGAAGAAGTGCGAGCTTTGCTGGAGAAAGATGGCAATCTCGTTTGGGCAAAAGACCTAGACACTGGCAACACACCACTCCACTTGGCTGTTCATCAAAATTATGAAGGATTAGTTCTCTTACTTCTTGAATGGGGAGCCAACCCCGAAGTAGCCAATGAGGAAGGCTGGAAGCCCTTAGCTATCGCTGCGCAGAATGGCTCGTCTTTCCTGACTATTGCGCAACTTTTGATTGATTATGGAGCCAACGTCGAGTCGATGAATCGTCCCCCTGGGTCAATCGGCCCTTCACCTCTGTGCCAAGATAGGGTTTTGCGAGTTAGCTCGGATTCTTCTTAGTCGCGGGGCGCAAGTAGACATTAGGGATTCACGTTCCCGGACACCACTATTCGAGGCCGTTGCTGAGGACAACCTAGATATGGTCAAGCTATTGCTGGAATACGGTGCGACAAAGGATATCCAAAACGACACCGGGATTTCACCAGTCGCTCTTGCAGCTGATAAAGACGTCATTCTCAAGATTCTCCGAACTCCCCAGCTTCTTCACGGGCCTAAAATTGCAGACCAGGGACAAACTGCCGGCACGGAGAGGGCACAGACACTGATTGCGAAGATTCCGCCGCCTTTCGATGATCCAATAAAAATGATCACTTGTCATGCACTCAAAGCTGTCATTGTTGACTTCCATATCAGTGAGCTTGAGCAGCGTATTCAAAAAACCGCTCCTGTTTACCAGGTTATCTACGGAGAGGGAGCAAATTCTATTATGAAGACTGCACGCCAGGGTCAGATTCAGACTGAACCGTCATTTCGGTGGTACCACTTCCCTGCTAATAATGTAAGTAGTATCAACTGGCCAATTGATTGTGCACAGCTGACAGACTTTCAGATGGAATGGATTGAGGTAGGATCCTTCATGCCTAGCAAAACATCATAGTGTATTGAGAGAACCCGAAATGATCAATAACCGAACCATTCATTGCTTCAAGTCGAGGTGCATCACTAACGCCTTCTTCTCACGGACAGGCTTTAATGCGAAGACATTTTGCTGAACGAAATCCAAGGACTGCCAAGTACACGAACGATCTTGCCAAGGAATTGGGTATTGGCCGCACACTTAATGAGCATCACTTAGTATTCACATCAAATGGGCCATTTGTTCGGCCATTCTGTCGAGAGGTCCAGGTATGCTGAATTCAAATATTGCTCTCCAAACGGGACCAGACTGACAACATGTTCTTGAACAATGAAGAGGAAAGATGACCTTGGAAACGGCAGATACATTGCAGCATTTGTATGATGTTCGATGTCTATCTGAACCTTAGGTGCTAATAGAAACAGGTTCCCTACCTACATTACGAAAAACATCGCGATTTTCACGCCATGGACAACGCAGTTACGGATGCCATTAAATTTTGGCCCGGGATGGGTCATAATAAGACAGGAACGACGCACAATCACGAACATCTGGCAAAATCCAAGAATGAACATCCGGCGCATAGCTATGAAAGCACCGGTGGGTGACATGTCGAAATGCAAGACATATCCTTGTGAGTGACACTAACATATGCGTCATAGCCTCCGAACGATACAAACCAGATCTGCCTGGAGCCCAGAAGAGCCAGAAGAAGAAGGCGAAAGGGAAAAATAAACATTTAAACAAAGAGGACGCTAACAGCGACACATCGCGTACTGGGACTTCTCCGGGAATTCTCCACAAACTGCTAATCCAGGGCTACCTGAAGCTTGGAGCTAGCGGAGAGCTTCCACCGCTGCAGATTCGACGCACTCTGGACCATTACTTCTATGGTCATCTAGATAGTACTGCTAAGAGGGACAACGACCAAGTGGTGATGCGTTACACTTCGGGGATAGATGGTGTGGACCCGAAAATATTCATGGTGGACCAGCTATGGCTATGGATTTTGGACAATGGTGAGTGCGTGTGAGGTAGTTACAACATCCGGATTAACTCTTTAATTTTTAGATACGATAATCACCTGCTGTGCAAATAGATGGGACTCATGGGAAACAGATCCTCAAGCCAAAACAACACAATCTAATCCACAATGTAACAGTTCTTCGGGTGATAGTCTAGGGACAAGAGAGGAACCTTTGGCCCGCGAGAATGACCCGCTCAATATTCATCAAGCTATTGTTGAGTACATGAGGAAGGTCAAACGAGACTCCATACAAAATGTGGAGGATTTATGTCGGATCATCACATCGACGTGTGTCAATGCATTTGATCCGTACAGAGTGCCAGACGAGTTTCACTTCTTCGATTTTATCGAGAGATCTATAGGTTCCGTGGTAGGCTATTGCAATATATACCCCGCGAGGTTGAATCGTATTAATCTATCTGTTAGATTGAGCAAACAACTCAACGGTCCGAAGAGTTTCAAAACATGTTGGCTGCCACAGCTGCGCTGGACGAGATTCTCTCTGCCATGAATATTCGGATTGAGAAGGAGACTGACCTTTTGGTCGAGATCGAGGATATTAGGGATGAACTCGGCATTCTTAGATTGGTTATTGAAGACCAGAGATCTGTCATTGAAGATCTAGACGAGATCCTCTCACTTGGCGCAAAAGAGATAGTTCATCCAGGGTATGACCAGAAAGACCGCAATCTTAAGAACAATCGCGTTCTGGAGAGCCATTATGCGCGAATTAAGAGGATGGAGA